>CM048651.1:30407431-31866598 GCA_026413185.1 Pueraria montana var. lobata | reverse complement strand
TCCTTCTGTTAAACTTAGGTATGAAAAGGTTTGGAAGTTTAAGATAATTTGTGATTTTGCACTTTGATTTAAAAGTTTATAATAACTATTTCAAAATAATCTAAGTTTCTCAAATGTTTGATCATTTTTTCTGAAATAAAGTCAACTTAAAATTCCAGATCGTGTAATAGAAACTATCATGGTCTGCAACAAATTGGGGCATCTAATCTAGGTGCTTCAACTTCAAATACTGTCTATTTCAACATTTGCGGCACTTCGTGTGTCTTTGCTATGGTATAATTAGGTTATTTGACATCATGAATAATAATAAAAAAAAAGTTATTTGACATCCAAGACAAATGGGATATTCTGGGTTGAAAAGAATAGAGTTTGTGGTTTAAATCATTAAATGTACCAAAAGTCAAGTTAGGGTTTAGAATTTACAAATATATAAGTCAAATTTGGCTAATATTCTCAACAAATAATTATAAAAGAAAAGAAAATGAATTAATTAATAAGATGAAATTAATCAAACTTTTTATTTAAATTAAAATCAACTTATGCATCTCAATTTTTTTAGGAATATCCTCATCTAATTCATCCATAAATACTTATAAATTAACAATAAAGTTCAGACTTATTGTCTTAAAATCTTTTAGAAGTAATGTTTTATATTTGAAAAGGCTAGCTCTCATAAATCACAAACTAATTCAAATAGTGTACACTAATTATGTTAAATGTAATTTACTATTGGATTATGCACGATTAACTTTTGGCATTATTAATCTGATGTACAAGTCGGCACCAATTTTGACACTTTTCTTTTCTTATTTTTGAATTTTTTTTTTGTCCTGCCACAAGTACCCCAGCTTACTATACCAGGAACTAATCCCGTTTGCGGTATTGTGACTGCCGCTAGCCCGAAAAGTTTTCACACACCACAGGCATCAAACACGGGATTCCTCGTTAAATAGATCGTTCCACAATGTATGAGCGCATGGTGCCTAACACTACGCCAATCCGTCGCGTTTTTCTTATTTTTGAATTGAGACACCGTAATAGCATATCATCTGGCTATTGAATCTACAATAAGGCAAACTACAAGCTTCCAAATATTGTCCTTCTGATCCAACTTAAAACAGCAATGCTAATTGATATATACTACTCATTGTGGCTGATAGTGATAGCTATGTTAAATTAGATGCCATATGCATTATTAGGGTAATGTAGTGATCCTATAGATTTTTCTCGCAACTTTAACCTGAAAAATATTACCAATTTTTTTAGGTAGAACTAAATCTTATTCAACCCATGTTATCAAGTCAATTTTATACTATTATGGTCATCCATCAACCTTTCATCTGGAACACTACTACTACTTTTTTTTTATGAAACATAAACTAAGTCTGACTTTGACTAAAGCAAAACGAAAGGCTACAAATGTGTGGAAATGACTTTCACAATAGCATAAGAGAGTGCATGACTTTCGATACGTAACAAGTTAATAATTTTTTGTCCGTTGTCAGCAACATTTTCTCTTCCAGCCATGCTTTGACTGGAAAGTCGATTTCAAACTCTACAATTGTAATCTGAATTATTATTTAAAGTGTGACTGGCTACGATGAATCCATTAAGGGAAGAAATTCTTATATATTCTGTTATGGAAGTATTGTATTACTTTATTAAATAACGTTATAATTATATGCATATGCACACTACTACATAAATATACGTGCATTTAGATTGAATATAAAACACTAATAAATTATAGAAAAATGATCAAATTGCTTCAAGTAATAGTACTAGTAGAATTTACTCAAATAATATTTGTCTGATTTTTTTAAAAGAAAAGTTTTGGGTTCGTGTATTGTATATTAAAAAATGTTTTTTGAAAAGAATTAGTTCCATTACATAGAAGATGTTTTAATTAATTCAAATAACATGACCTCTTGTAAATATATAATACATGCAATATTTAGATTAAGGATCACAAAATGAGTTAAATCTAATGGGTTAACCTATTTAACTCATTAAAATGAGTTGGGTTAGGCTATATGATTTAATCTTTCAACCCGTATAATTCATTAACCCAGCAGGTCAAAGAGCGGGTTAAGGTGGGTTGATCCGTCGGATTGGAAATTTTTTAAAATGATTTATTCAATGTTTAGTTAAATACTCTCTCTGTTTCTTTTTATATGGCATTTAAGGTTTATTTGTAAAAATCAAGGAATGCATTAAATTTTCTTGATTCCAATAAAGTAATTATGAGATTTTCTATTTTACCCTCTTTTCATTTCTACTCTACAATAAATGCATGTGTAAATTTATTAAAAATTAGGAGAGAAATAAGGGTATAATTGATAAAAGAGTAATTAATGTGATCTTGAACTTTGCAAACGACAGATAAATAGAAATAATTTTTTTCCAAAAATCCGACACTTAAAAAGAAACGAAGGGAGTATTATTTTGTTAGACATAATGTTTTGTGAACTACTATGAATTTCATGTTGTTTTGCACTACATTTATTTAACTCATGAAAGCCTTTAGAGAGTATTTGTGCCATGACAATTTAGTAGGATAACATTCTTGTAATTGTGACATTATTATGATTGGATGGTTTATATTTTTTTTTTATTTGGTAAGTCAACTTATGAGACATTCATTTTTTTTAATAACTTTTCTCTCTTTTTTTTTTTTTTTTTGAATTTTGGTAAGTCAATCTAACCCAACTTGCAACTCGCTATGGGTGGGTTAGGTCGAGATTTTCAATCCAACATAAACATGGATCTAACCAAAATCAACACATTTTTAGCAAGTTGGGTTGGATTAGCCCATTTTGATAAGGTTAATTGGGTTAGGTTAATATTTTTAACCCCAAACTTGCAATTCACCAAGATTAGGCTGGGTTGAGATTTTCAACCTAATAACAAAATGGATCTAACCCAAACCAACCCATTTTTTTGTCAGTTGGGTTGGATTAACCCATTTTAACAAGGTTGGGTTAAGTTGAGATTTTCAACCCAAACTTGCAACTCACTAAGGTCAGGTTAGGTTGAGATTTTCAACCCAAAATCAAAATGGGTCTAACTCAAACCAACTCATTTTTTGGCAAGTTAGGTTGGATTTGACATCTTCTGTTGTGTTACATTGCACTCACCAACTTTGGATGAAACCAAGCAAAGCTCTATCAACGTTATACTTGCTTGTTTTACCATTCCCATCTCATTTTATGGAACAACTGCAATTAAGTTTTAAAAATGGTAAAATATGATTTAGGTTTATCAATTTTCATACAAAGTTGATCTTAGTCCTTATACTTTGAAAATGATAATTTTAGTCATTATATTTTTATAACTTTAGTCCCTTACTCTAGTCTAGTACCCTAAGTTTCACAAAAGGGATAGAAAACAAAGAAAAAATACAAAGACCAAAATCGTCGAATTTTAAATTATAAAAACTAACGTTTTGTTTAGATAAAAATTTTCAATAAGCACTTATGAATGAAAAAATAAATAAAAAGATAAAATGAGTCAAACTTCTCCTCTAAGTTAAAAATTACTTATGTAGAGTTAAAAACAACTTTTGGAGAATTTAAATTAAAAAAATATTCTATAAATTAATTATGCATAAGTTAATTTTAATTTATGAAAGAAATCTAATTTATTTTATCTTTTTGTATTTTTTCTATAAATATTTATTAAAAAGATTATTCAAACAAAACTTAGAACTAATTTTAATCGTCAATTGAAGGATGTAAAACATATTTTACTCTTCTAAAAATTAACGAACCAGTTCGATAAAAGTCATAAAACCCTTTGTGGTACAGTAGATGCCTGTATGTTGTGTCACGAGTATAACAAGCTGTCAATCTCCACAAATTACGGCCATCCTATAAATCAGAAAAAGAAAATAGACCACACATGCAATATAAAACATATATATTGGTTAAAATATAATTATTCCATATACGTTGTGCTTTATTTTTTCTAACTTGAGTTCCTATAAAAAAAATAATATATTTTTTTGACAGAATAAAAATAATATATTAACTATTATTGCTTTGAACTTCATCATTAACGTCTATTACTTTTATAAAATCGTGAGATTGACATGACGAAATTACTATAAAATATATGAATCAAATTTTAAGAAAGGGAAATTAAAAATCACAACCAGGGAAAAAAAGTATAATATTTCCAATCTTAATACACAAGACATGCACTCACTCATACAGTCATACTCGACTTTGTATTCGTGTTCATGTTAAATTTGAACATAATAACTTACTTTTCATGTTGTAAGAGTAAGACCCGATCCAATCATTTACCAGGCCTGTGCTACTTGTGTGTGTAAATGCTGGTTTAACTGTACGACAAAGAGATTTTTTTTATTATTATACTCTCTCCGGTCTTTTATATAAAAAATAAATAACTAAATCGTTAATACCAATAAAAATAGTTAAATTAGTTAATTATAATTAATAATGTCATAAATTTATTTTTATTCCAAAAGTACCCTTTAAATTGATTGGTTTAAATAGTGGTTACATTGATGACACTGCACTTCCACCAATAAGTTTAACTTATATGGTTAATAGACCAATAAATGCATGAGAAATGAGTATATGTCGCATTAGTAGATTTCATAAGATGAAGGATAAAAAAGAAAACTAGTAATTAATACAGTTTAAAGTGGATCTATGTTTCTTATAATTATGACAAAAAAAGAATACTATTTCGTTTCTTATAAAAATGACTGGAGGGAGTAATGATAATAATGAAGATTGAACCTATAGCTTTATATATTTATCTCAATATTTTACTATTAGGTGATCTTAATATAATTGTACCACAAAAATAATACAACAACAAGTACATAAATTAATTGACATAGAATTGTTTTAATTAAATTAATAATTTTGAATTTGAACCATGTGTATTTTTTTTTTATATGTAAGAAAATTCACGCACCATGCTTAACCAACTTAACTATAATCACTGATGAGGTTTATAAGAAGAAGGAAAAAAAAAAAAAACAGAGATAAGGAAACAATATTATTTTAATTATTGTTTGGTGGAAAATTGATATTAATTAGGTATCATTCAACAGTCTAATACTTCTGAAGAAAACATAACGCATTAGTGATTAACTAGAGCAAATGTATCAGTCAAAAAAAAAAAAAAAAACTAGAACAAATGTACGTATATGCAAGTGGTTTTCAAACTATTCTTTTAGTCATATATTGCAACGGTAATTTTCTGATTTCAATAGCAGGTTTTCTTAGAAAGTACAAAGTTAGGCACTGGTACATATCTAAGCCGAAAACTACGTAATTTTCAAAAGCAATTTGCCAAATTGTATAAGCTATATTCCCTCCTATATACTAGCCTAACTATATATATTATTGTATATAAACAATCCAAAAATAGAAAATAAAAAATAAATAAATAGCCAATCACCAGGTTGCTTCGTTTGCCATTTGAAAATATTTGTTGACCGTTTACTTTAATTTGGCAGTCTTAGTCGAAGTTATTAGTTGACCACTTTAATTTAGGTACGGGTTTGAGGTTATTAATTAGTCGATCATGTACTTAATTTGTTCCAAATTATTATCAACCAAATATTTCTTTACTGTTTCCACCCCTTTCTCATAAAAATTAAACCTTATTTTTACAATTTTACTAGCTTATACTCTTCTATGAACAAATATTTTGTCTGTGTTTTAGTTTTTTTTTTTTTTAGTATGGTTGCATGTTTGGCTAATTGCATAAAATGATAGAAGTCATCAAATAATCACAAAACAAATTTCATAGATCGAATTCATTGTAAGATATAATTATTTTTTCATGCTGAGTTTGTGATGCATCATATATATCTGAAAAAATTATTTTAACTAACAATAAGTATATATAAAATCTCAACATTAAAATTTATCGTTAAAATAAAAAAATGATATAGAAGTAATACTTCATTTTAAAGCCATAGTTAACAGCTGATGGAAATGTTTAATTTAAACAAGTTTAATTATGCTAAAGTTATTCAATAAATAATTTATTTAAGAACAATATATATTCAAACCAGCTAGCTTTTTTTTTTTTTTTTTTTTAAGATATTCAAACCAGCTAGCTTAAACTATAAGCTCGTACATCAGTCTATAACCCTTATGGTCTGTTTAATGTGATGGAAAGAAAGGAAAGAATGAGAGAAAAAGATAGAATTTAAATTAGTAAAAGAAAAAAAAAAGGTTTTCTAGAAGTTAATTTTTTATTTTTTACTTTTTGATTCTTTGACCAAATAAAAGAAATATGTTGTTATTTATATTTTTTTCTTTATTTTCTTTTCTTCCTTCAAAACATACATTATGCTATGTTTGAATGAGAGAAAATAAAATAAAAGAAAAAGAAAAAAATACAAATAATGATGTAAATTATTTTATTTAGTTGAAGTAATACATTAATTCAATTTATTTTCTCTTCAATTCTTGCAAATTTCATAATTTTCTCTTTCGCTTTCTTTCTTATAAACCAGGGCATTAGTCTCATTCTGTCTTTTTTTTTTCTTCTAATTGTCATTTCAATTTATTATGCATTTAAAAAAAAACCCTGCAAAATAAGAGAGAATTATTGCAAAAGAATTGTTTCGTTTTCTTTTGTTTTTTACTATCACCATTATTATTATTGAAAGGACATAATTAGAGATTAAACATTGAAAAAAAAAATAATGGTTGCTTATGTCACAGGTGATGTCATGGACAAATACACGGCCCCTGTCCTGTGAGCAAACAAATAACAACGACTATTTGGAACAAACTTCCAAACCGCCAAATATTGTATCCGAAAATAACATTTCTAAAATAATTTTGTCTCTCCCATTTGAAAAATTGTGTCTCTCTGAGTTTTTTTTTAATGCAGAGTGGAGTTTGATTTAATGAAACAAAAAAGTTCTTGGAAGACTCGGAGAAAGGGGCATTTTCCCTTAGAGGGTTACAAATTACAAGGACTACTAGGCCCTTAACATTTTACACTATTTTTATTCTTTATTAATTTGAGGGAAAAAAAAAAGAATGTGTTGCAAATGTGTAATATTTTTGTGTTTTGTATTTTAATTATTAAAGTAATGGGTAAATATTATTTTTATAATGAGTCCTTGATAATAAGTGGAAGCAAATCTACAGAACAATGGGAACCAACCTCTCCCTGTTCATTATTCCCTCAATTATAAACTGCACAAGTGCACATCCAGATCATTTATTTTGCTTATGACAACAAATGCCATCCAAATTTGCTGACTTTCTTGGGTGGTTGTTTGATATTTTATGTTCTATTTAGATTAAAAGTGAAATAAGGAAAATATGAAAGTGAAAAAAAAAAAAGAATAAATGTAAAAGAGAATATATAGTAGAAAAATATGTTATTTAGAGGGAAAAAAAATACGAAAATAGTGAAGAAAATTTTCATCACTTGTTTAGATAAGTAGTGAAAACAAATAAATAAAATTTATAAATATTTTATACTAATTAAAAAAGTAAATTTAAATATATTTTTTTATTATGTTACTATTTCTTAACGTAAAATCGTTTTAATTAATATTTTAATGTAATAAAAAATATTTTTTAAAAAGCTATAACTTTTCTCCCTCATTTTCTCTGATAAGGAGGTGGGAGTAATTATCTTTTTTAATTGTTTATTTAAATAAATAGTTAAAATTTGATATTCTAATCCTATTTTTTGACTCATCTTTCTTCATTACTTTTAGGGGGTGTTTGTGGGAGAAGTTTACTTTCATCTGTATTTGACTTCAAATTTTGATAGGATCAATTTTTTGAAATCAACCCTAACCTAATTAAGACCCAAAAACATAAAAAGATAAAATTAGATCAACTTAATTTGTGAGCATAATATATTAATATTAATATTAATATTATATATAATTAAATCATAGAATTAAATAAATATACAACTACAACATTTATTTCTATTAAATCCAATCCTATTGAAAATTCCTACATAACCGAGAGGGTGAGAGGGTTGGTAAGATGGGATGGGTGATAAAAACACCTAAACATTTTCATTAAGATAGTGTTTGATAGAATAAAATAAAATATGATAAAAATAAAATAAAATAAAAAATTTGAATTAAAATAGAATATAAAAATATAAATTTCATTTTTTTTTACTGTTTATTTTTTTTTATATTATTTTTCATCACAAACAAACGGACCATAAAATACAGAATTAGTACACGTGCGTGGTTTACAAAATTGCATATCTAATCTAACCAAACCTGTTTAATCAATTCAAAATATGCACGAGATAAATAATAATAAAGTCCTGTTGAGTTGTGATTGCTTAATCATCCAAAATTGAACACGTATTTATCTGAATTAATTAATGCTAAACCTTGCATCAATCTCGAATTGCAAATGGGAGGGGGAGAAATGGACAAAGCTGTTGACTTGGTTGACCTCGAATTCCATGCCCACCAAAAAAGTCTTCTTCCCCCAAAACCAAAATGCACCATACACCAATTTTCCGCTGAATTCGAAAATATCAATGATTTTTATTGAATCTACTTTATATAGTATATAATATAATTTGGCAACTTGAACAAGTAGATCAGATGACGACGTGGACGTTTGAGTGAGAAATGTCACCAGTGCTCTAGAATGCAATGCTTATCTGCAATGGGCCTGTACCAGTAGCAAACAAAGAAAAAAGGGAAAAAAAAACAAAGAAAGAAACAAACAAGGTGTTAATGTTTCTCTCTCCTCTTTTTTTTTTTTATATAAAAAAATTTAGATGAATTGTGTTGCCAAAATTTACTAGTGTGAGAAAATGTCTCAAGGTCACTAAACGTACAAAAGTACTTACTGATTTTTCATCAACAAGATTTTCACATCGACAGCAGAACATGTTCTTGTGAAATATAAATCAATCTGATCCTTACTAATTAGACCAACCTTTATATAGATAGTCATGCCCAAGCCGATAGAATAATTATAAATGACAAAAAATTTTCACTAAATATTTAACATAATTATATATTAAAAACTCAAATTCAAAATATCTTATTAAGTTGAAATAATCAAATTCACGGGTTCAATCATTTTCTCTCTCCTCTCTGTTGTGTATGGCCACAGGTCCATAACCATCATGCTGGCCAGATACGACACCCTCCACTTGGCCAAATATTATTTGACTTTCCAACACGTTTATGCGTGCCATGTCGGCAACATAACCTCAGGTCTTTAGTTTCTCACAAAATTATTATTATTACTATTATTATTACTTGTGGTTCGTGCAATTTTCCTCTCTTTCCTTTCTTTTTCCTAAATTATCTTACACGGATAAATAATAGAATAGTATGTGTCATTACGTATGGCCCCCCCAGCTAGGATGTTGGACTAGAATAATCAACTTGTACGTACTAATAATAATAACTGAATAACAATCGCTAGCACATAGTGGATGGAGTAGATGAAATAACTAACTTAGGGGTTTGTTACTTTTTCCATACGAAAATATGTTGAATGAACATATTATGTTTGAATTGGTTTACTCTCGTAAATAAATTTTATACATCATGAGATTCATGACACTTTTAATATGTTCTTTCTCTCCTTTTTATAAGAATTTTTTAATAAGCTTGTTTTGGTCTATTTTATAAAATGTTTTAAAATTATTTATTATCTTAATTGTTTTAAATAGTATTAATAAACAATATTTTTCTGAGCAACAAAAAATAAATGTAATAAAATAATTTCTTAAACTTTCTCTCGTGAGAATAGGAGAGATTACTAGTAATTACTTAATTAGAGATATATTAATTAATTAGACAAAAAAATTAAGGAAGTGAGATCTCAATAATTTTAAGAACAAATTTGAAATATATATATATATATATATATATATATATATATATAGTTAATTAAATTATTTAATTATTATAAAGTAGTTGAAAGAATCATAAATAAGGGACCAAAAGATTATAAAAATTGTAATTGAATTTAATTTCAACATACATTTAATTTCAACTAACATGTAATATGTTATTGGTCCGAATGGAACTTAACTTAGATCTCTCATAAATAAGGTATCGAGTTCGAGTCTTATATATGAAAAATACGTGATTGAGAAGAGAAATCCTATTAAAAGTGGTCAGTCAGATTCTTTGATAAAAATTATTCATCGACAAAGTTGGTGATGTTTTGCATTAATGATATAGTGACAAAAAAGAACATGTTAATCTCATTCAAAATTAATTTTATCAAAATGTAAAATAAATACATTTATGATGGCTACCTACGTACTTAGCTTAATTTAACCAAAACCCCTTTGATCAAGTCAAACACAGTGAGACCCCATTTGATGCAATCTGTGGATCCAAAGTCCAAAACCACGGAAAGTTCAAAATTCCATAACGAAAAGCAGTATGTTTAGTTTGACATAATTCAAAGAAATAAAAAAGCATACTTTTAATAATTTTTAAAAATAAACAAACAACTACCACTTCTTCAAAAAAAAATATATCTATAACTAAATCTTAATTATTCCAAAAAAAAAAACATGGGGCACACTCTTCTTAATTGCTAGTCTTCTCTTTCCAGTTCCCACATCTTTTTTTCTCCTCTCTTTATAATTAATGAAGAAAAACAGATACCCTCTTTCTTATCTTCTCTGTTTCTCACCTCACTCACAAGGCCCATATAAAAGGCTCCTCTCAACCAATTGAGATAGCTATGTGGCACACAGGGTACAGTGGGGCCCACTTCAATGCAAAATGGCATGGTGCTTGTGCACATCTTAACTTAGTCAACAAAAGCAACTTACTTACAGTTGAGACTTGGACTACTACTACTACTAATTGAGAGGTACATCAAGGGCTACTAGCACTAGGTTGCTACTTGCACCCTGCTGAGCCAATCATATGCTTTCATTGCCAAGTGGGTGTGTGGCAATCGTTATTGGTTGCTTTTATAAAAACAATGCATTGCACCAGCTGTAACCTTTGTTTTTCATTGGTTTGCTCCAACAGGAATGGAATGGAAATAGAATCTTCCTAATACAGCACTCCTAGATGGTGTGAACCTTTCTTTTGCACAATTCTCTGTTTCCTTATTCAAGGAAGGGAAGGTTCTCACTAGCAATCCAATTTTTTTTTTAATTATTATTCTTATTATTATTATTATAGTTTAGGTGAGTTGAATAGGAGGAGTTCATTAAAATCAGAACAGATCTTGTAGTTCAAAAAAATGCATATAGAACTATGTACAAATTATTCATTAACTATTCATTAACGAAATCTTTGTATCAACAGTAAGATTTGAACACATATTTGGCTTAATTACAGATTTTACCATCCAACTTTCATAATTTTATAAATTTTACCATCCAAATTTTAATTTTGTAAATTTTACCACTCAACTTTCATAATTTTACGAATTTTACCATCCAAGTTTTAATTTTGCAAATTTTACCACTCAAGTTTTCAATTTTTACACATTTTACCACCTAAGTTTTCAATTTTTACGCATTTTACCATCATGATGTTTCACAATTTTTTTTTAATTCTTTAACCTTTTTTTTTTGGTAAAATATCATAGTGGTAAAATGTGCAAAAATTGAAAACTTGGATTGTAAAATTTGCAAAATTAAAACTTGGGTGGTAAAATTCGTAAAATTATGAAAGTTGGATGGTAAAATTTGTAATTAAACCCACATATTTTTATAGGGTATGAGTCTTATTCTTATCAATTGAACTAACTTTTGTTCACATTAGTGATATAGTTTTAATATATTATTTGTAAGATATTTTGATTGTTAAATAAATTTTATTATGTAAGAAATGCAACTCACACAATTTACTAAACCTCACCTAAATTTATTTAATAATGAAAAAAATGTGATAAGTACTCCTCCTTCAATTATTGATGCATTTCACATAAGGCATTAATTAGAAAGGTGTTGTTCCAATGGTACAGTAATAGAGCTTAACTCCACCATGTGATGTTTCGTCAAGGTGGTTTGGTGTAATTTATTTAGTTTTGTGATACAACATTTGAAGAAACGAATTTAATATGCAAAGAGTTTTTTATTCCTAAAAATTTGTTAAAAAATAATTTTATTTAAAGAAAATTGGGTATTAATGTAATATTTTTATCTCTATTTTTTTATTTTTATATTCAGTACATGCCATATTATTTTCATTGCTTCAACATATACGGAGAAAAAAAAAGTGTTAATATATTTAAGGGTAAAATATGTTTTTAATTCCTGTACTTTCAGAAAAACTTGATTTTAGTTATGTACTTTTGAAAATTTGTTAAAAAATAATTTTATTTAAAGAAAATTGGGTATTAATGTAATATTTTTATCTCTATTTTTTTTATTTTTATATTCAGTACATGCCATATTATTTTCATTGCTTCAACATATACGGAGAAAAAAAAAGTGTTAATATATTTAAGGGTAAAATATGTTTTTAATTCATGTACTCTCAGAAAAACTTGATTTTAGTTATGTACTTTTGAATCAACCATTTTAGTTCTCAAACTTTGAAAAACACTTATTTTTAGTCCCTTCCCTCTAATGGTGTTAATACTATTAACAGAAATACAGTTTCCGGCGACTATAAACCGCCACAAAATGCACATTCCTCGTGTATTTAAACTCAGTATCATTGGCAGCTAAAAACTGCCACAAAGATTATTAAAAGAATAGACTCAAACTCAAGGAGAAGCCCATCTTTTCCATTACCGACGACATATTATGTGTCTATTTTTTTTAATAATCCGAGGCGGTTTTTAGCGCCAATGATGTTGAGTTTAAATACATGAGGAATGTGTATTTTAGGAATGTGTATTTTGTGAGGGTTTATAGCTATCGAAAATTGTATTTCCATTAACAGTATTAACATCATTAGAGGGAAGGGACTAAAAGCAAATATTTTTTTAAAGTTTGATGATTAAAATGGTTGATTCGAAAGTACATAGACTAAAATCAAATTTTTTTGAAAATACAAGGACCAAAATCATATTTTACCCTATAATATATTAACTTGTATACAAAATATTATACACTAATTACAAATTAAATTCAATCATTCATGCATGACCAATAACATTATTCTTTTTTATAATTTAATTAATTGTAAGTACCTTTAATTTCCTCAAATGATTACTGAAAAATATATACTCACGGCAGTAATTCAATTAGGATTTCAAATAATGAATTTCATTTGAACTATCCATTTTAATTTTTTTTATAAGTTGTATAATAGTATGCAAATAAATAAAAAACTAATCTTCTGTTTTTAATTAAATCCCTTGGTCGAAGGAAAACAAACAATTTTTAATAATTAAAAACCCCCTGCGGTCAATTGTTTTCTTAAACACTTGTCCCAAGCATCTACGATTTCTATTAGTGAGCTACTACTTAAGATTTAATTAAATTTGTAATTGTGTGATTACCAAGATATTGAATGCTCGTTCAATGTTCAACCAATACCTTGGGGCTATGAAAGTTACCCCCAAAATACTCATAAATGATGTTGATCCCATTGCTCACCCAAATTCAATTCAATTTTGAAACGACCATGTAAAGTAGTAGTTTACGTTAGTAGAGTATATAGACCTACAATTGCCCACATGATTATGTCATTGTATGAACAGAATCAGTTAATTAATCAACATCAAGAATGGTTAAATTAATCACACATGCGAATAATTTATGCTATAAGATAACCATCAAACTAATTAGTGAGTTGTACAGTTTACACTATCACGTGCTTTGACCAGAAAAAGCTGGGGCATTTTCCACGTCGGTAAGGGTATCAAGCAACCGTCAAAGATCTAAAAAAACACATCATAGCATCAAAATATCGTATGATCTTTTTTTATTTATTTCTAGAATAAATTTAAAAAGAATTAGTAGTATATATTAATTAATACCTCCTTTATTCAATCTTTTTGGAGCCTTCTGGCGTCGTGTGAATGGGCTGAAGAAAAAGCACAAAAGTTGGAAGATAAGAAGCACGGAAGAAAAACAGAAAACAGAAATTGCAATAAATTGAATCAAGCAGATGCGTGTAATTGACGCAGAAGAAAGTTCTATACCATAAATATCATTGACACTTCCATTTTTGTTTATCTATAAGAAGAAAGGATGGCCGTTTTCTCCCATAAATCAATTTTTCAATTTATGAAATATAAATAATAATTAGATAAAAAAGAATAAAAAAAGGGTTATGCACTATTATTTTACATTATCATCTAATCATAAATAATCATCTATGATAAGTTTGTTGACTTTTACAAAACTATTTAAAAGTTATACAAACGGTAATTTGTAATTAAATGATAGTATAAAATTATTTTACACTGTCAATATATCACCATTAAACTCAAAAGGAATATATAATATTTTGATTTTTATAAAGTAAAAAAAGTAGTATACTATAAATTTTCAAATAATGATTATGAAAAACTGAAAAGGATCTAGGATATCATAAAAGCACACGATTGTAAAATGTTCAGAATAAATGTAAATTTATATTAAGGAAAATATGAACTGATAATGGTAAGATAGTAATTTCATTCACTTATTTTACCAATTGAAATTATTGTATTCAATAAATATTAGAAAAAGTAAATATATAGAGAATTAGAAAATATGTTTTGCGTATAAGGAGGAAACATTATATTAGTCAGTAACATCACAGTTATATTATAGTATAATCTAAAAAAATTGCGTCTATTTGAAAAATATCTTGTTCTCCATTGACATAATCAGACCAAGACATATAATCAATGACAAGACAATCCCTCCTAGTACGAGTCATTCTAATGGTAAGAATCAGGACGTATTTGCTATCAAAATATAACAATTAACAAATACAAATAGACAGTTTGTTGCACGAATTATTTGTTTATTTATGAGAATATGGGGTTAGAAAAATTTATTTTCATGTTTGTTATGAGATAATAAAATAAATATTGCTGGATATATCACACTTTTTTTTAAAATATCCGAGAATAACATTCTCATATTATATTCCAAAAAAAAAATATTCTCAAGATTAAAGAAATAATCCGTGAAACAAGCGTTCATAAACTTAAAATAATATTAAAAAACTAAAATGAATTATGTCAAATACTTAAAATTAGCACTAACCGATGCTTATATATATAAGGAGGGATCCACTTACTCCAAAAGTAAGTATAAGAGACTTACTCTTCATTCTCACTATTCATTTTCTTGAAATCTAATGGTTAAGATTAGTTACTCATTACAATAATTAGATTTCGAATTGTTACAATGAGTAACTCTAAGAGTAACTCTAAAGAGAAAGAGAGGGGGGGAGGGATCAATCTACTTTAAGAGTAACTCTAAAATAGCTACTTCTCATCCTTATTATTCATTTTCTTGAAATATAATTGTTGCAATGAGTAACTAATATTAACTATTATATTTCGAATGTTGGGGATAAGAAGTAACTCTTTATATTGCTCTTAAAGTAACTTGATTGAAGTCATAATCAAAAGGCATAAGTGTGTGTGGAAAATGAATGGTGAGATAAGAAGTAACTCTTTTAAATTGCTCCTAAAGTAACTTGGTCGAAGTCATAATTAAAAGGCATAAGTGTGTGTGTGTTACTCTTAAAATAACTTAATCTTCATCTTGTGTGTGGGGAGTAACTTTTAACAATGATTATTTGACACAAAATAAAAACAATTTGCATGTATTTTAAAATTTACAAAGATCAAAATTAAAGACTTTTTTTTTTAAAAAAAAAAGTAACAACATTATAAGAGGTCAAATGTATATGATACACATACATGTACACACACATATGCACACACAGACATGTGTGTCGCACATACACATATAAATAATGTTTATTTGACACAAAAAATGCATATATTTTAAATTTTATGAAAATCAAAATTAAGGAATTTTGTAAAAAAAAAAAGAAGACAATATTATATGAAGTCAAATGTATGTAACATACCCTGACACACACAAATACATGCACACAAACACTCGCACACAGACACAGACACACATGCACATGTACACATACGCACATGCGCATGCGCGCGCGCACACATATGTACACACGCACTCGCACTCACACCCCTACACCCACTCTCCCCACCCCATACAAACATTTTTGTCATCAATAATGAAATATAACAAATTAGTACACACACATTTTTCCTATCAATAATGAAATAACCCATAGGGATAGGATTGACGCAGTGGTATAAGGCCTTGTTGCGTTCACATGTGGGAAAACGATCTATTTAACGGGACAATCCGTGTTCGATTTCATTCGTGTGCAAAATTTCCTTTGATCAACGACAATCACGCACTGCGAATGGAATTAGTCTTTGATCCAGTGGTTGAGAGACACCCGTGTCCCTAACCCAAGGAAAAAATTATTCAACAATAATGTCAAAGCTAGTCAATCAAAGTTTAACCCCTCAAATACCAAAAAAAAAAAAAAAATTAAACCCCTCAACAATTATGTTAAATCTTTCAGACTTGACAATGATTTTTTTTTTTGTAATAAAAAGGCATTGGCAAATATTCTATTTTTTGGGGTTCTTCGATTTGATTTTTACATATTTATTCTCTCTACTTTAACCTCATCATTTGATAAAATGCGATCTATACATATTTTACAGAGGTTACAATTTTAGTATTTTGTATTTTCTGTTAAAAAGCTAAGGTAAAATGTATTTTAGGTTCGTTAACTCTTAATCAAATTAGTTTTAGTCTTTATCATTTAAAAATAATGATTTTCATATTTTTGATGATGGGTGAATTTTGTCTCTTACTCTAGTATCTTAAGTTTCAAAATGGGAGGAAAAAAAAATCTCCAATTATAAAAGGGTTTTAATGATTATGCATCATCAGTGTAAATTTTTTTATATTGTCAATCAATAAAAAAAATTGTAGATATATTATAAAACTCAACAAACTTATCATACATGATAGTTTGTTATTTGGTGGCAATGCGAAACTATTTTACAATGTTAATGCATATAGCCTATTTTCTTTTATAAAAAATAGGCTAAATTATACTTTTGGTTCTTGATCTAATTTTTTGATATTCAATTTGATTCTTTATCTTTAAAAAATTCAATTTAGTCTTTTATCTTTTAAATTGGGTCAATTCAATCCTTTCGTCAGTAATAATTTTAACATAATGGCGGTTAAAAATTGCCACAAATCAAAACTAATATTAGTTTGTTTTCATACTTGATTTGTCTCATTTTATTCTATAAATCTTAAAACTAATATGGGGTTGCTCTAGATTGATGCATTCTAATCAAAATGCCCTAAATTTTGCAGCAAATCGATGCCTAGATCGAAAGAATTGAGCTAGTCATATTAAACCCATGCTACATAGTGCATGTTTGGGTCTCCGTTTGGAGACCCCAAACTTAGGTTTGCAAAAATAATTCCTTTGAGGTTATGCTTGGTTACCCCCAAAAGTATGTTTGAGAGAAAACTTTTGCTTTGAAACTGAGTTTGGGAGAAGTAAGACTTGAGATACTTTTGCAAACTTAAGTTTGACCCAAACTTAAGTTTGCAAACTTTAATCCAAACATGCACATAATTGAGTGGGTTTTTCCAACCTGAAAACTTGACACAATTCGTTATCTTTCATTCTTGATCGAAATGAAACAATTTTTGAATATGTTGCTTGCATGGGAGAGACAACTTGAATTGCTCTATCAATTGCAGAAGATGTAGACTTAAAGCATAAAAAAAAAAAGAGATCGAAACAATCTGAATTTCGTAAAATTCGCAACATGAAAATGTTCTATTCTCACACATGCTTCAACAAAATCATTTGATTTTCGACTATATTGATCGAAACACAGGATAACTAAACTCCTCAATCGATTTTATAAATTGATGAATTGAGAAAAAATTTCTTGTTCAAATCGATGAACCCCCACACAAACACTTTGCTCGTCTTTCCTTTTATTTTTCATAATTTTTAAATATTGTAGTGGCAGTTAAAATCTGTCATTATATTAATTATGCATGCAAAAACACTTCCAAAAAAATAAAGTATTATTTTGCGACAGTTTTTAACCGTTATTATGTTAAAATTATTAAAATTGTTAATTTTAACAGTAAAAAAAACATCATTAATTTTAAGTTGAGAGAAAGACCAAATTGACTCAAATTTAAAAGATAAAAAACTAAATTAAATCTTTTAAAAGATAAAAGACTATATTAAATTTAGAAAATAAAAAAAGACCAGAAATATAATTTATCCTAATAAAAAATATAATTATCATTTTTAAAATAAAACAACTAACACCAATTTTAACCAAATTGAGAAACCCAAAACATATTATATAGATATCTCACAACTTTCAAGGACAGTATAATCTTTCAGCATATATTTTGTAATTTGATTATGTGGTACGATGGCGTGGTATTTGATTCATGCGTTATCTACTTAACCTCAAATTTTAACAATATCGTTTAAGATATTCAATCAGCTTGGATAACTAAGAATCTACTTAAATAAACACATAAATCTCAAATATATTTAATTATTGATCAGATGAACCAACAATCCTACGAACATAGACTATCAAACCTTGCACTAAAAAAAAGGGAGAAAAAAAAAAATCAAACTCCTTTTGTTCAAAATCTCCTTAATTAACCGCTTGTATAACATTCCTGTATATCCACTAAGAAATTTAAACTAACTTTAATGATATCTAACACCAAAAAAAATCACTTTAACGATATCTTCAGTCAGTAGCCTGAAAAAAAAAAAATGACATCTTCAGTCTGTCATTCGTTTTTTCAAGATCTTAGTAAGGGGTGGTGATCATGCAGTTGGTTCAGATTTAGAGGATATTTAGTTCAAATGGATCAATGTTTAGCTGAGATTGGATTGTATTTTCAGCAAAATTGGTAATCCGAACAGAACCAACTCGATCATATTCAAGTTGGTTTGAATTGAGTCATTGGGTCACCTAATAAAATAAAAAGTTTAATTATTTTGTGGGTTTCTAAATTTTTACCAAATTTTTAATTAGGACCCTAAATTTTTTTCTTTCAATTGGATCCCTGAACTTGTATTTATTTTTTAATTAGATTCATGTCCGACCTAATTAAAACACAATTACAAGTTTATGACCCAATTGAAACAAAAACAAAAACAAAAAGTTTAGGGACTTATTTAAAAATGAAAAATAGTTTAGGGACCTAACTAAAAAACTGCAAATTTCTGTAGGCCAGCATTCTCACCCCTACAGGTTCTAAACTGGTTAAAGAACCTAAGAATATTGAGTTTAGAACCTGCAGAAGTGAGAATACTGACTTGCAGAAGTGAGAATACTAGCCTGCAGAGATTGATAATTTTTTAATTAGGTCCCTAGATTATTTGTCATTTTTAAATAGATCCTTGAACTATTTTTTTTCAACTAGGTCCCTAAACTTGTATTTATTTTTTAATCAGGTTCTTGTTGGGTCCCTGTTGGACATAATTAAAAAACAAATACAAGTTCAGGGATTCAATTGAAAGAAGAAAAAAGTTTAAGGACTTAATTGAAAAATTGGTAAAAATTCATGGACTTGCAGAGCAATTAAACCTAAAATAAAAACAAATAAAAACAAGGAAAATGGAGAGAAAAAAAAAAGAAATCATAATAAAATGAAAGAAAATTAATGAATAATATCAAAAGTCGAATTATAGAATTACACGATATAAAAACTATAGAATTATAGAATTATACAACACAAAATTATATAATTAAAATACATAAAACAAAATCTAAAACAATATGCGTTTGTGTTGGTTTGGGTTCTACATGTTCAAATTCGATACTCTGAACCAAACCAATGACTCGAACTAGCCCAGATATTTCTCTTCGATTTGATTCGGGTTGATCGGGTCATCAAGTTTATTTAGACCCGTGTCCATCCCTAGGTGTTACAAGTTGAAGTTGCATATATAACTAACAAATTATTATGATAAAATGGAAAATTTGAGAAAAAGCTCCATAATATAGAATATAGGATAAAATATATTTTTGATTCCTCTAAATTTTGAAAGTTTGGTTTTAGTCCCTCTAAAAATTTTGTTCACTTTTTTGTCTCTCTAATTTTGAAATGACCATTTTTTGTCCCTCTAAAATTGAAATGCATCACTTTTGATTCTCAAAGTGTTTTAGATAGCGTTTTTTAGAGTGATGAAAAGTAGTTTAGATAACGCTTGAGACGAAAAATGGAAATTTCAAAATTAGAGAGACGAAAAACAAACAAAATCTTTTAGAAGGACTAAAGTCGAACTTTAAAAATTTTAAAGGGCCAAAAACATATTTTATCCTAAAATATATATTCACACATAAATATAAATATTTTGCTACTTTCATTTCTAATTAAGGTTTAAAATTTATTATCTAACCATAGATTTATTTATTTTCATTTAAATTTGTTTATGAACTTATTTTATTTGTTATGAAGTTTATAAAATTTGTTGCATATTTCTACTTAGTTCTACACATCTAAAAGTCACCCGTTGTTGTTAGATCTAGAGTCTCCTATTATGTTTTAATTATATCACTAATACACAAAACACATTTTATGTCGTCTGTTCAAAAACTGATGTAGTAAAAGGCGCAGTGGCATTTTTGCAATTAAATACAACTTCACAACATTAATTATTTATAAACCAAGGTAGAAAACATATTTCTACATCAGTTCTTGTTTTAACCGATGTTGAAGTAGCATTCTAACATCGGTTCAAATTAGAGCTGATGCTAATCATTTTCGTACATATTAATTTGAACTCCCTCTCGCTCTCAACTCATATTCCTGCTCCTCACAAACCCTCGAAATCCCTAGCTAGTTTCTCTCTCGACTTCGCCGCCTCCATGACCTCGTTGCCACCACAAACCCAAACCCCCTCCCCCCACCACCTTGCTGCCACCTTGAACCCAAACCCCCCCACCACCACCTCGCCACCATCATGAACCGAAACCCCCCACCACTACTTCGCCGCCACCACGAACCCAAACCCCCCTCAACGACCTTGCCGTCATCATGAACCTAAACCCCCTACCACGACCTCGTCGCCACCACGAACCCAAACCCTTACTATCGTTGCCCTTACAAACCCAACCCCTCACCAAGTACTCGTGACAATGACAAGCACTCATGATGAGGACGGATCTTGACGCTTGTTGAAGCTAGGTATGGACTCCTAAAAATTGCTTCCGCGATTGCTCATCCTTAGGTTTTCCATTCTTTCTTCACAAACCCTTGTCTCACGTGTTTGCATGTTGCTACATGTACAAATTTGTAACTGCTGCCATTTTCGTGCTTTGTCATCAATTTTGGTTTTGAACCAATGCTCTGTAGAAAAATAGAGGTTAAGGATTAATTTCGTAGAAAAATCAAAATAAACTGAATTTTTTTGGTGCAGAAAAATATCCAATTGAATATTTTAAAATTCATATCAAGATTATCAAAAAAGTGAAATTGTACTTAGGGATCAAATTCAAATTTATAATCTTATCAAACTAATGGATAATATTCACAGTAGATAAGCCACCCTAAAAGTTAAAAAAATAAAAAAAAATTGCTGTATTAAGATTTTTATATAAGTGGAATATAGGACCGGATGACACATTTAATTAAAGACCACAAATAAAATCCTGGTGATGTGTAAAGAGATGCTCTCGTGTTACACATTTCTGGATCTGTTCATTGTGTTGTAATTTAGTGCAGGATTACAAATTGATGACACAACACCAAACGGTTAAAGGAGTGCAGTGTTACAAATTGATGACACAATTCCAAGTGGTTAAAGGGATATAGAGAAACAGATCCTTCTATCTTCTCTAAACCAATGAGACGAAAAAGGAAATCCCATTAGAAAAAATAATAATAATAAAGGCAATTGATGATGATGCGATCATCGAAGTGAGATAATCAAGTCCAATGAAAATCATCATCATTATTAAACACACTATATCAAGCACGTTAGTTAGGGGGATAAATACATATATATACGTGTGACATATTTATCTTAAATGTGTGAGAATATGTGCTTGTAAGATTATGTTAAAAGCATCCTAATTAAAGATTCCACGAACGATGATGATGATGATGATTTCAGCACAAAACGTGTACCCACCTTTTTTAAAAACAAACGTGTAAGATTTTTTTTCGTTTCTTTCTAAATTTGATGCCATGGCACCTTTTTTTTTTTGTTTTTTTTTGGCCTACGGGTATGACGCGGCAACATAATCTCAAGTCATAAATCTAAGTCATCACCAACTTGAAAGCAGCCTCTTAGGTAAGCAGAAGGGGGAAGTGGGAACAAGTAACGCACTTGAAATTACTTATATATAGTAAATTAAATTAAATTAAATTAGGTATATGAGATAATCACTAGTACTGTTTTTTAATAGGGAGAAATTAGAAAAGTCCAGTGATAAAGATAAACGGGTACTTTTGCTTTTTTGCTTTTGAGGAGAACAAGGGGAAAAAATTATTATAACTAACATGTATAGGGGGATCAAAGACGTGGAAAATAATGGGGTTCCTCACCTCTTATCACCATCACCCCCTTCAATTGAAAACCGTTTGTCGGAATTTGTTTGGTTGATTTTATTTTTTTTATCAGCAAAGATAAATAGATGCTTTTGTTTGGTTGATTTGTGATAAGGGTTTCTGACATATGGGAAAGAAATGGCTCCCAATATCCCTCTTGAGATTACCTTTGGAGATTCTTTATAATTAAAAAGTAACAAACGCACTTTTGCGCTGGTTATCTATGATCAAAAGGTGACTTGCGTTCATATTGTGAAGGAAATAATTAAAAGGGCATTTAAAAAAAGTGGCATTTGAGGCAATTAAAGAGAAATAATCACAGTTGGTCAAGTAGTACTACATTGGCTGGAGTCTAGTAACATTGAAATTTAATATATGTGGTGTGAGTTGAAGCTTGGTTTCCACTAATTAAAACTATTTATTTCACTGCCTTATCTACTTACTTTCACATATAGTATAAGATAATAATAATTAAAAAATAAAACCGCACGTTAATGAGATCAGCTCCAAAATCCATTATAAAAAGGGTTGTGGGAAAAAATATGATTATAGAGAGGAAAGGGGTGTGACTATGCTTAAGATCTATGCATGGGATTAGTTAAAAGTGCTTTAGGCTATGATTGCTTTGGGGAATTAACCACACTTTGGAGCAGTCTAAATTCGGTTTTGAAAGTGATTAGACCCGTCACACAATAGCAGATTGTTTGAGGGATTTTATTGAAACAACTGAAGCCAAGAAAAAAAAATTTAGTATATATATATATATATGTGTGTGTGTCAGTGTGTGTGTTTATTTATCATTAATTTAATATACTTGTGGTGTGTAAAGGGCCATAGTATCTAAAAGTACTACATATTTGATGCAACCATAATTTTATCAGATTTGATGGACCTTGACGTTTGTATTATTCTATTCAGCAGCCCTAAAAGCGCAAGCCGACATGATAAAAAATAATCTATTTATATATATCGATATATATATATACTTTTGGTTGCCACAGGGGCAAGACAGAAGCTGATCACATAAAAAGACATTCATTTTTGAAAAGTAAATAAAAATCTTTATTGTTTCGGTTTCTTCTTCTTTTTTTATTCTTTGTATTGGTGGATGATGTTATATATACTCGAACAATTAATCTTAGTATCAAAGGAATTTAAGAAAATATTGTTTCAAAGGGGTTTTGATTTTTTTTAGATAGATAACTCTTAAAAAAATATAGGATAAATTTTGAAAACTCATTCAATTTTAATTTGCTTGAATTTCTTAACTTTTTTTTATTAGTGGAACTTGCTCCATAAATTATAATCGTCAAAAGAAATATTATCATTGAATGAATAGATAAAGAACATTACACCAAAAAGAAAATACTACATGAGAATTGTGTCCAAAAAAAAAAAGAATCTTACATGAGAATAAGATCTTATCTTAATGAGATTTAAAATGAAATACTCGTTTCTAAAGATAATTGCATTGCGTTGAGTAACCGGCCTAATCTTTTCCAAATAACCATAAGAATCTTTCATTCTTAGGGAAATTTAAATGCCATTTATTGTGGAAGCCAAAACATCTTAGGTAATAGCATTAAAAAATAATTAATGATGAATAGTATCACTACATGTGGAGTTGTATTCACCAAAAAGAAAAAAAACTGCATGTGGAGTTGTTTACGAGAATAAAATGATGCATTTTAATACTGTTGATTCCCTTAATTTTTCCAATTTTTTTTTTTAAATCTTGATTGTAATGTATTTTGTAGTACATAAAATAAAATAATTTGCATAAAAATAAAATGCAAATCAATGATTGTACTAGGTGTTCACTTCCCTTGTCTGGAAGTTTGGTCTAATCATTGGCAAGACATTTGTCAAGCTCAAACCTCAATTTTGAGGATGCAAGCGAAATTTCATTACTATCAAACTAACAGTTTTGCAAAATTATAAATAAACTATATTTAAATAAATTTTAGCATAATTGTGAATCGAGTACAAATGAAGTAAATTGTTTGGTCTCACGCCACCACAATTAAAAAATAATAGATATCAAACGTATCAAGTAAAAATTCTGAATTATTGTTAAAAATGAGAATTATATATAGATTATCAAGATGGAAAGATAGTTAGCGATCACATAATTACTACTTCCTCGATTCTATAATATTTGTCATCTTTTTACATAGACAAAAAAACTAAAAAAAAAATAGATGAAAGAAAGTAACAATTTTTAAAAAGAGAAAAAAGACTATGCATTGACAGTGTAAAATTGTTTTACACTGTCATCCAATAACAACATACCATGTATGGTAAATTTGTTGACTTTTAAAAAATTATCTTAAAAGTCATACCAACGGTTATTTGTGAGTGAATGACCGTGTAAAACTATTTTACATTATCGGTGTATCACCATTAAACTCTTTAAAAAATTAACCTTAGAATAATCATTAATTCATTTATAAATTTTATTGCCCATCATTAATATTATAAGGGTATAAGCAAAAAAAAAGTAATTAATGTTACATTAAAAAGATAAAAAATGATAATTATTTATGTACTTATTTTTTTTCTTACACCACAATAATATAAGTTCTTACTTAATACGTTCTTTTATATATATAGGCTATGTTTGGTAAAACTAGCTAATAAGTTAGATGATAGCTTATAAGCTAGATGAAAGCTTATAAGCTATAAGCTAGGAGCTGAAAAGCTGAAAGTTTATAAGCTAACTGATTTAATTGAAGGTGTTTGATAAGATTAACTAATAAATTAGCTGATAAATGTCAAATGACGTAAAATGACATATTTAAATATTTCTACAAAATAATAAAGAAAAGTAGAATTATAAGTTTCATAATAACTAAGAAAATAAATATGCCATCTAGTGTTTGTAAGAATGTTAAAATAGGTAAAATAGTTTTTAAATTGAATAAAAGGGTAAAAAAGAATTTCAAATAAATTAGTGAAGATAAGATTGAGAAGAAAAAAAGCTAATAGCTTATAAGCTAGGTTATTTTCCATAAGCTACTAAAATAAGTTAATGTACCAAACAAGCTTATTTTGGTCAAAATAATTTATAAGCTGGTCAAATGAGCTTATAAGCTTCTAAAAAATCTTACCAAACACACTCATAAGTTAATTAGTGATTTGTGTGTTCGGCATATTGCCTTGTGATTGGTGGCCTAGGTCGTGAGGCTAAATGTAAATTCTAAAAAATTTGATTTTTTTTATTAAAAAAACAACTAACAAGTATCAAATAGTTACAAGGTAAAGGTCTCAATTAATCAAAATTAATATATATATATATATATATATATATATATATATATATATATATATAAGGTTTATTTTAAAAAAAAATATTATGTAGATTAAATAGAGTTGGTCTACAAATTTGTACACCAAACTTATTTTACCCGTAGGTTAATAGGTCAATCCATATAAGATCACATTTATTTGAATTAGCTATCACTGACTTAAGCTACTACAGATTATATGGATTAGTTCTTGACTACAACCCAAAATTATGAATGAGTATTATCTCTTCAAATCAAATATTTTTCGTAAGCATGATTAAAAATCATAATTGTACTTGTTTTACGACAATGGGGGTAATTATAAAGGTACTTTAACACTCAAGTCAGTGTGAGGTTTAGGAAGGCGAATATGAGAGATAGAATAATGAGAATAGTGTGTCTAACCTCGATGTAGAAACCTCTTTATATACTCAATCCAAGGTCACATGTCTTTGGCCTGGTGCAACCCGACCGAGTTTCTGGTTGGACTAGTAAACCGGAGTTTCTAGTAACCCGAACCGGACTTTTAATTTATTTGCAACTCAACCACTCTCTGCAAAATTTTGAATGTGTGAAAATAAAATGCAAAATTTTGTTGAAGGTGGGACTTGAACCTAGGTTTCCTGGCATGCCTCTAAGCTTTTAACCATTGAACCAACGAAATTGTTGTGTATATGTTTACGAAGTTTTATTTATATATGATATCTTATATATAAATTTTATATATTTAATATAGAACGGGTCATGCGTTTCAATTAGTGACCCACTAGTTCGACCATTGATCCAGTGTCTTGACCGAGTCGATAATCGGTTCGGTTTTTAAAACTATGGATACACTTGTCTTCCAAGCCTCGAGTCCTTCAAGGATGAGAAAGTTTAATAGCTATTGTGTATGTCGTGCATAGATTTTGGAATGCATATATGAGAGAATGGCCGAAGAGTATTCAGTCATTCCTGTACAATAATACATAAAAATTGCTATATACTAGACTTTATTTATTTATTTATTTATTAATTAGCATAATAATCAGGCTTTGCTGGTGTCCAAACAATTGCCATGAGTGGCTGAATTATCATGATTCATGAACTAACTCCACTAACTCGACTTACCCTTACTTAAACCGAACATTAAGAGGTTATTTTTCATGCAGGCAACATTCCACATCTTTTCCGGTACATAATTAATATTCCATATTTTATTTACCAATTATCGCTTCCTTACATTAAAACATTATCATCATGTGAAGAAAAATGTTTGAAATTGGGTTAATTTTGATGAATCGCACGTGCGACGACGGAGTCACCCAAGCAGAAGCACTGGATATATTATATAGTCCGATAAATACGATAGATAAATAAATAAATAATAATGGACCGTAATATAAATCACCAAATCATTGGTCTCTATTACTTTTCACTCTCTCTCTCTGTGGCACCACAAACTTTTCTCACACGCACGTTCCCACTTGGTAGGAAATAGGAAACTGACACTATATAACGAGGACAACTTTTCCGTATGTGCTTGTTCCTTTTTCAACAACAATAACGTATGTCTACTGTTTCTCTCAAAATAAAAATACCCCCATTTAATTTTATTAATATGTTCTGTATGTAGCTTCAAATGTTAATGATTTAAATCTTGGTCTTTCCTCCCTCACATGCCAACAGGTGATTAAAGTAATGTTTTCTCTATTTATTTAACAAACTATAAAGTCAAAAATATTTTGTTTGACAATTGGATTTCTTGATGCGTGATAATAGCTTGAAATTTTCTTAATTATTACCAAAGCTTCTTTGTATGTAGATATGTTTATTTAAAACACAAATACCAAAGCTTAAGCTTACGTTTCGTCTGAGTAAAAATATATAGTTAATATATTTGTGTTGTACCAAGCGAGGACTGAATATAGTAATAGTCTAATAGATGGTGAATTCACAATGGTAGACTCTGTGTGCCTAAGATATACCTCTAGATCTAAACTTTTATAAAAAAAATTAATTAATAACACACTCTTTTTAATACATTTTTTATTATTAATTGATTTCTTTTGAAATTAACTAAATTATATAGATTTTTCCCTATTTAACGAGTTTTACAAATAATTTTATAAATATTTTTACTAGAATAAAGAATATATTAAAAATGTTATAGGTTGCCATATTTTTTTTTACGTTTATTTACACTAAACAACGGTTACTACTAAAACAAAAACCACGTTCTTGATTCTCTTATGTGGCAGTATTTGAACTTTTGCTGCTAATTTTGTCAGTGGTATATCCTGCTATGGTCAAATAATTCGCACCAAGAAGAATATATATCCTGTAACTTATTGAATATAATTAAGTATAAAATTAATTTCTGAGAAGTAAAAATATGCAAGGGTAAATAACTTGAGATTAGGAATGTGTTTAGAAAGTCATTTCAGTTTATTCATAACTTATTTGATTAGTTTATTAATTATTAATAAAATACTTATTTGTAAATAAAAAATACAAGAGTTTAAATTTAACTAATAAATTCAAAATTATAATTACCTAAAAATATATTTTTGTCTACAAATATTTTAAAAATTCATATTTATGATATAAATGTGTTGTTATGTTATGTTATTTTATATTTATTTAATAATCCAACGAGTCTCATGTATGTATACATTAAATATTTAGAGCACTCTTCAAAAAAAAATATTTAGAGCAGAATTTTATCATTCATAATAATTTTACATAGATATTTTCAAGAATAAAAGATAAAAAAATTAAAAATTATAAGTAAAAAGGATCTATCAATTTTGTTTCTGTTGACAGATTTGTCTTCTTATTACTTGTAATAAAATCTCCTCTCCTAAATTCCAATTATATTTTTTCTTTTCTACAAACATAAATCTTACTTGAACTCATTTCCACTCATAGTGAGAGACTGAGAGATTTGAATCTATAAAATAGAAGATGCAAACTTTTAACAACGCGTTTGTTAGCGATGCTTCTTTGACTTGTGTGGAAATCAAACCTGGTTTCACTCAACCTTTCTTTTACGACTTCTGGAACTTTAGAATTACAATCCCCTATATGTATGTTAGTGCATGTTTGAATTAAAATTTGTAAATGTAAGTTTGCATTAAAAATATATTGCAAGTTTAAGTTTGATAAAAATGAATTTATTATAAGATTTATGTTTGGATATTTTTTTATTCAAAAGTATGTTGATAAAATGAAACTTGTTTGAATAATACCAATAAAAAATATTTTTACTTCATGTTTCTATTGTAAATATACAAATCAAAAGTACTTTTACTTTAAAAGTATCAAAATTGTTATTTCTGATCCAAACCCAGATTTGACCCAAACATAAGTTGTAGAATTAAATTTTGAAACTTCCAAACATGATATCAAACTGAGTTTGAAACTTTAAATATAAGTTTGAGATACTCAAACGATAATCCAAACATAATCTTAGTCATTTAGTAACTTTAGAATGCGGTGTAGTATACTTTTTGGAATTAAAATTAAAAAAATGTTCTCTATTATCTTGGGAGTAATCAAGGCCTGATTTGATTTGACGACGTGACTGAAATTAATTACAATAATATTTAAATAATGAGTTGCCAATTCAACCACAATCAGCTTGTGAATTAATTAGATTTTGATATTTTTAACCCTAGTAAATCTGAGTAAACTCAATTAGTAAACATTTTTCAAAAGTGTTTCAGTATAAAATACTATTGCTTTGATTGTTTTTACTTAAAATATTTAATAAAAATGACACGTTTGAATAGATTTTGTTTTTCAAAAAAAAAAAAACCTTATCATCCCAACTATAAACAATTTTTAATCAATCTAATTTGATTAATTTGGATTAATAAATTTGATTAAATTGTTTTTAATCTAAAAATAATTGTTTTTATATAAATAAATATGACTCAACTTGTAATTCCTTGTATCATTATGTATTTTAATCTTCCCCTTTATCAGATAATGGCCTTATTTAATAAAGACGCAAAACTAATGAGTCTTATAATCAAATTATTTAATAAAAAAAATTGTCCCTTTTTAATCCAACTAAATCGTCTCAGACAAATGAGAGGATCTAAATCCCACAGTTAACTAAAATTGTTTTAGGATGACATTAACCACTACAGTTACTTAGAGTAACAATTACATGTGGGTAAGACAAGTGAATCATATTTCCAATAAATCCACCTCTTAATAGTTAAGAGAAAAAAGTTTATGTATTAACAATTTAAAATAATTTTACATCGTCATCTAATTACAACTCAGGTAAATTTATTGATTTTTATGATGACTATCCTAAAAGTCATATCAATAACAATTCGTGATTGGATAACAGTATAAAACAATTTTACGCTATTAGTGCATAATCACTAAACTCAATAGTTAATACCATCTTTATATATATTGAATATTAATATAATACATTATCATAAACATTAGTATTTATCATTTGCTATAATTGAAAATTTTGGTGGGAATATTATTATCACCTTAGAAGAGGGGTCCACATAAGAATCCCGGAAAGGACAGACCCACCGTCTCTAGCGCGATGGTTTTATCAACTATTCCGTGTGGTGTGGTGTGGAGACCCTCCCAAGGCCAAGGACTCCTCCGTACAGAATCCACATTATCATATTCGTATGCATTTTTTTCTCTTTACCCACCGATGCCACCATTATTATTTACTCGTTTTCTCAAACATATCCTTATATGTAACCTCATCCACAATGATAATATGATTCACAAGGTGGCCCCAACCCCCCCAAACTTAGTACACGTCATGCACTCACTCTTTCTCTAGATCAATAAATGGCTACGGTTGTTATAATAGCCAGAGGAGTCTATAATGCACCACAAGGGTTGTCTCAATCTGTACCTTGAACCGTTCCAAGTCATTCTAAGAAGTTTCATTTTGGACAATGCACATAACAAACAAGAGAAACCACCCTCCACTTGTGAGCAAAGGAAACGTCCATGTAATTGGAGAGAATTATGAAAATGGTGGTGGGTTTTTTATTAGATTTTTCGAATTTTAGATTTTTGCCATGAATTTTTTTTTCCCCCTTGTTTTTGTTTTATTTTGGGTGTGAAGATACTTGGGTGAACCTGGCTAATAAGACAAAGTGGAACTTGGCAAGGACGAATGAGATGAAGCCAAGTGGGGACAAATGAAGGAGGGTATGAATTTCTTGTTGGATGAGCATGTCCCTTCTTCAATGCCTATCCATGCCTCCAATAAAACTCTAGCCCCACGACCCATCCAAGTGGAAGGAAAATAATAATCCCTTTTTTTTTTGTTGCCCTTTTCACTTAATATTTATGTTTACCCAGATTTGACCAATAAAAGCAACAACAAATAATAGAGTGGATTTTGATCAAGGACATCACAACAGCAGAACCGGATCAGACATATTTCTATTTGTTACTTAAAAATTACTATTATTAAACAGGTTAAATTTACATTTCATTGTGATATACAAAGTGAGAGTTGTGCACAGTAGCAGCAACGTTCAGGGGGGATGAACTTCACTAAATCAAGGTCCACCCTCCTCATGTGAACCCCATCAACTTGATAATAAAAGTGGGTCCCACCTCACATACAAAGCCCACAACTCAAACATAACACTGAGTCATAACCCTTCTCTACTCATCACAACACAACAGAGCAAAGACCCACCACCCTCTTCTCCTTTTTACCCCTTTCCATTCCTTACAGTACCCACTTTCACACCATGAATCTTCCTAGTCCCTCCCCATTCCAGTTGACCCACACCCCACACCACACCACCCCTCTCTCTCTCTTAAGTATACCACATTATTATTATTAAACTAAAACTATGCAACTAGTTATTAATATCACCTCATCATTAATAAATTGTCCCAACTAAGCATATTTCCTTTTCCACTTAGGATAATATTAAAATAACACATTTACTAGGGACAGTTTCCTTCTATATATATTCCCTCCTCAAACAACCCCTATTCCCACCCAAACTCATCTCTCTTGCTACCTCTTAGTCAAACAAAGTAACAAACCATCCTCCTCTCTTCTTCTCTGTTCTCTCTATAGTTTTCTTCACTTTTCTTACATCAGTACAACACAATCAAACCCAACAAAATGGATGCAATTAGTTGCATGGACGAGAGCACCACCACTGAATCACTCTCCATAAGTCTTTCTCCGACGGCATCGTCGGAGAAAGTAGCGAAGCCTTCTCCGATGACGATAACATCGTTGTCGAAGAAGACTTCTCCTTCCCCGCCGCCGCCGTCGACGAACACGCTGTGCCGCGTCGGCAGCGGCGCGAGCGCAATCGTGGACTCCGACGGCGGCGGCGGGGGCGCCGAGGTGGAGTCCCGGAAGCTCCCCTCGTCGAAGTACAAAGGCGTGGTGCCGCAGCCGAACGGCCGGTGGGGCGCGCAGATTTACGAGAAGCATCAGCGCGTGTGGCTCGGAACGTTCAACGAGGAAGACGAAGCGGCGCGTGCGTACGACATCGCCGCGCAGCGGTTCCGCGGCAAGGACGCCGTGACGAACTTCAAACCGCTCGCCGGCGCTGGCGCCGCCGCCGTCGACGGCGACGACGACGACGACGACGACGGAGAATCGGAGTTTCTCAACTCGCATTCGAAATCGGAGATCGTCGACATGCTGCGGAAGCACACGTACAATGACGAGCTGCAGCAGAGCAAGCGCAGCCGCGGCTTGGTTGGCCGGCGGCGCGGCGGAGGCGCCGCCGCCGGAACCGGAGCGTCACTCTCCGGCGCGTGTGTTACGAAAGCGCGTGAACAATTGTTTGAGAAGGCCGTTACGCCGAGCGACGTGGGAAAATTGAACCGTTTGGTGATACCGAAGCAGCACGCGGAGAAGCACTTTCCGTTACAGAGCGTTAACGGCGTTAGCGCGACGGCGGCGAAGGGCGTTTTGTTGAACTTCGAAGACGTTGGAGGGAAAGTGTGGCGGTTCCGTTACTCGTATTGGAACAGTAGCCAGAGTTACGTTCTAACCAAAGGTTGGAGCCGGTTCGTTAAGGAGAAGAATCTGAAAGCCGGTGACACGGTTTGTTTTCACCGGTCCACTGGACCGGACAAGCAGCTTTACATCGATTGGAAGACGAGGAATGTTAACGAGGTTGGGCTGTTCGGACCGGTCGGACCGGTGGTTGAACCGATCCAGATGGTTCGGCTCTTCGGGGTTAACATTTTGAAACTGCCCGGTTCGGACTCTATTGTTGCCAATAACAGTAATGCAAGTGGGTGCTGCAATGGCAAGAGAAGAGAAATGGAACTGTTCTCGTTAGAGTGTAGCAAGAAACCTAAGATTATTGGTGCTTTGTAACGTTACGTTTTTTTTTTTTTTGAGTTTTATGACTGATGAAAGAAAGAAGGTACAAGAATGGCGATGGTGTAGTGGAATGGCAAGTTGCAAAAGGTGAATTGTATATTACTTAATATTAGAAGCTGAAATTAGGTGTAATGTAACAAAAACTGTACAAGGAGAAAAAAAGGTTTCAAGAAGGGGAGACGAAGAAAAAAAAAATAAAGGATATGATGATGATAACTGTTTAATTGTATATGTTGAATATTGTTGAATGTTGATTATGTTCATGGCATCTGATCTGATGTTGTCGTTGTTTTTCTTTTCTTTTTGGTAAATGCTTAACATATGTTTGTATTGGTTAAGAAATTAAAAAAAAATAATTTTGTTGAAATACATAAAATTATGTTGTTTATAATTTTATTTTTATAATTTTTATAATATTTTTTTTTTAATTTTTTTAATTAGTATCTTTTAAGACATTAATTATTAAGACCCTTTCTCTTTTTAGTTGTGTGGGGGTGAGGGAAGTATGGGACATGGGTTTCCAAAAATATCTGTGTTGATACACAATAAAACAATTTTCTTGTTGGTGAATGAAAAGTAGTATGATGGTTGAGGAAACTAATTACTTTTCATGGTGTGTATTTTGGGTAATCATAGTGAGGCATTTTGTCAGGTTGTGAGAATTGTTATTGTTATGAATTTTCAATAAAATAGAAATTGGAAAGAGGGGTTTGGTTTTGGTGCAAGAGGAGAGGGGGACCCTGACCTAAGAAAGTGTGAACAAGTTGATAATGAGACATTTGTCCAATAAAGAAAGAGCCTGGTTGGCAAGTGGGCATGGTGTGATTGTGTTGTGTACACTGTACATGCCCACATCGTTTCCAATCTTAAAAACAACAATAACCCTTCTTCTCAGTACGTCGCTTTTGGAACGGTCAACTTTACATGAAGCCTTTGTTTGTGGCATCATTCGGCACTACTGCAGAATCTGGAACTCAGATTTTGCTCGAGACATGTTACTATTGCGAATACCAATATATATCATTTTGAAAACCCACGATTCTACGCATATGCTCTCTATATATATTGCTCTCACCTCATAATAATTAACCATTATTATTTCACATTGTTTCAAATTGTAAATTATTGAATGTAAAAGGTTGTATTTATCCTCTGTCAAACTTTACTACATGAAAGTTTAAATTTAAATTACTTTTTAATTTGTTATTACTGTGTACTATCCTTTTTAATTTGTTATTACTGTGTACTGTCCTTATCTTCTCGTCAAATTTCGGAAAGAATAATGTTGACAGTTATCAGATAACTTAATCCGTATTCCCTTTAATACACAACCTATTCTTGTGTTTTTATTCTTCATTATATTCTCTACACCAGTTCAGACAATGTGCTTTTGGAATCAACGAACTTTTAGTACAGTTTTTCTTTTGGGTGTTGGCATGTGTTGCTTACAAGATATATATTGGGAGTAAATTTAACAGTGCATAAATCTAAATGTCAAGACTGTAAACTTGGACATACTCATTGCTATAATATATAATTATGAAGATCTAATGGAATATATTTATGTTTAGTAAAATTTCCCCTCTTCAACTCGCGACTTTAGTTTCAGAGGTGAGTTAGAGAACAACACATTGAATTCTACGTGCATAACAACAATAATAATCGATTTGTTATTTTGAAAAAACTAAAGTCAACACTACTCTAAATATGCATAATTGTGTCGTTGTAGTGATTACTTAAATATATACTATATGTTAATAATAGTTCATTGTGCATTGCTTCTTTTCAAAAATTTTCAAAGCATCTCAATGGTCAAATCACTATCTATCTACAAGTTGATACATCGAATCGGAAGGGACCAAATTAATTTTCAATAATATTCTTTTGGCAAACTACTATATACCTATATTGATTCATTAATATATGCATAGAGCGCTATGGTTATAGGTCTACGTCTTAAATATTATAGGCTTCGAAGCATACCTAGCCAGTTGAGATTCAGTTAATTAATTATTTTGTTTTAGAAATATCCTCACACAGATCAAGTGGGAAACTAGGTTTGAACATGGTGCATATTTGTTTTTGCGGTGGTTTTGTTGCAGCACGAAGTCCTAGGTGCCTTCACCACAGAAGTATGAAGGGGCATGCTTCTCCAACCTATGTTTCTGCTTCCTCCACCGACAATCCAAACAAGCACATTTTTGGGTTTATGTTTATCTTTTATCCTAGCTTAATTTTTGGGTTTCGGCTTCTCCAACCTACGTTTATGTTTTTCTTATTGACTGAACTTGTGCCATTTAACGGTAAACTTCAACATACTAATAGTTAATTAAATTAAATGTCTAGCAAAATATCGGGAACAAATAAATAAGACTTTTTTTTTTTATTTTTATAAATCTACCATAGTTTCCCTTTTTTATTTGTAGGAATGCCACAGTTTTATTTTTATGTGTGAAAATGCCACACTTTGCAATGGCATTGAGAAATCGGATATCACCCAACGGATTTCTCTCTTATATATATATTTTTTTGAAAAAAAAATAGCTGTGAGAAATCGGTTGCCCAAAAATTGATTTCTAAATAGTTTTTTTTTTTAATTTTCTGTTTTCCATTTTGCTTTTATTTTTTTTTATTTTTTTGTTAATATTTATTAAAAAAATATTTTGATAAATAATAATTAATAGTTATTGTGTTTTTTTTAAAAAAATTCAATTGTTAAATTGGAGAGAAATAATAAAACTTTGAAGGTGTTTAAAGTTTTTTATTATTGTAAGTTTTTGTAGTTCTTTTATTATGCATGCGGTTTTTTTAGTTTGAACAATAGTGCATACTTTTCATGTAGATGAATATATCTGTACAAATTTGTGTTTCGATAATTAAGAAATATATTAAAAAAATTTCATGTATTTATTTTTTCATCATCTATATTTCCAATGTAATTTTTCATTAAATAATTCAACAAATATAAAAAAAATCCTATATATTTTTTAATAATCATTTTGAAAATCAATTTTAAAAATAAAGTAAAATATTAATTACTATTAATCAAAATAATTTTTTTTATCAAATATTATGAAAAAAATAAAAATAAAAAACAAAATGGAAAACTGATTTTTTAAAAAAGAAAAGAAAAGAAAAGGGCTGTTGAGAAATATAAAAGGGAAATCGGTTGGCTGCAACCCGATTTCACAAAGCCATTGTAAATGTGTGGCATTTTCACACATAAAAGTGAAAACTGTGGCATTCCTACAAATAAAGATTGAAACTGTGGCAGATTTATAAAAAAAAGTCAATAAATAACATGATACAAGGTACTATTGTTTTAAACGCCTTAACGTACGTTAGTCCTTCATTTTTACAAGTTGTGTATGAAATTAAGATCGAGCAATATATTGTTTGAATATGTGCATGTAATAGATGCCATTACAACTAGATTACCATAATTACTGTGAGATAATTTATTCTAAAAATTTAGTACTATTTTGATTATTTTATAAGCATTCAATTTTTCTCACACTACAAATTAAATGTTGTTATTGCAGTTGACATTATGAGTTAGGACCGAACTATCTTGCTAGTGAACAACGTTGACAATGTTTTTTTGCCTAAAAATACCGTTGACAATGTTTTAGTCGAACCCAAGATTATGAATAAGCACCTACGTCATTAGTTAAAGTTGACAACGTTCCAGCATTTATATTTTATTTGTCTAACCGAAATTTTTTCTCACAGATAGAAGATAATAATACGATATTGTTGTAAGTTGAAATTTATTTTAAATTGTAATGAATGATCAATTCAATTTGCCAGCACCTTCCTTACAGTTTCCACGCAAGCAGTTCACGGGATGTCACAACCTTAACAAATGTCCTCTTGTTTTTATTAGGATTTTTAATGACTCAATTCTGCAGTTCATGTCCTGCCACATGTTACATAACATCATGCTATATGAAAATGAAAATTGATCATTTGATATGTTTTCTTTGAATTGGGTAGCACAACACAGAATTAATTAATTGGACAACTCTCAACAACTTTCAATAACAACACATATAATAAAGAAAACCAGCTGAAAATAATACACATGCACTTGCTGCATATTTGAAAAAACGATTAATTTTCTAACAATAATTACTACAGTAGATATTATATTTTTAAAATTCTTAAATAAATCAATTGTATGGACCGGAGTTGTAGATGCAAGACTTGTTTATATAAATAGAGGTTAATTATAATAATTCAACTGTACGGAGCAAGGTGTGTATATGCAAGGCAACATGATAGAAAGTCTCAAGCCTGGTTATATTCGTAAATTTAATATCTTGGATCATGGATCTAGTCCAAAGTAAACAAAATATCTGATCAACAAAAGCTTTATGAAATTATGAGGAAAGTCATACATGGTGAAAGTTTTTCAATACACAGAGTATCTATTTTATTAATTCCTTAAACGTCAGAACTGATTGGCCTGTAAAACTAGTTGAATTTGTAAGTCGTCTGTGTATATATTCAATTACTTGTTTGAAGTTCTTGGTGATATGGTTGCTATTAGAACTTAAAGAGGTCATATTTTGTTGAGTTATGTTAAGAACCCTTTCTAAGACCATTATGCTTTGTTTTATTCCTTTCATTTGGCAGCAACATTGCCAGCGACAAATTTTGTCGTTGGGATAAGTATAATTTTCCCCGCAATATTGGCCTTCTTGACAAAAGGGAAACATTATCCCAACAACAATCAACTGTCGCTGCCAAATGTTTATCTTTGCCAACAACTCAATTGTGGCTGGGAAAAAGTCGCTGCGAATTTGACTTTTTCTTGTAGTGTTTAGGGTGTGCAAATGCACCCCCTCATTTTTAAAAAATCACAAGTTTTTTTTCACATAAAATTATAAGTAAAATCTTATATTTTTATAATTTATTTCATCTATATTTATATATTTGAACCCCCTGATTTTAATTTTTATAATTTGCCCCCACTAATTCAGGGTCCTGGATCTGCCACCGGTTTATCATGTTTATGTGATGTTGTGTGGTCTATTTAAAATGTGATTTATTTAATTTTTATGACTTGAAGTGTGGTTTTAACAAATAAAATTATTTGGTGTGATTTTGGGTACTTAATGATGCACGAAAAATTCCATGATGTATGGCTGAATGTATTTACTTTGGGAGTGTAAAAAAGTTATTTTTACTTCCCATTTAAAGTTAAATGAGTTATGGGTTGATTAGAAGAAAATGAAAAATTATAAAATACTCAATTACAAAAGATTTGTAAGCAGGGACGGAGCTAGGCCTAAGGTTTAGGGTGGCCAACTAAAAAAAATAAGATTCATATAATCACCAAATTTGATACGAAATATTCAAATGTTCCTAAAAATATATAATTATATTAGTAATTTTAATTTATTAAAATATTAATAAAAAATATATTTAAACAGAAAACAAATTAAACATTTTTTAAGACCCAAGATTATAAATGTTAGTCATCAGTTTTACACATCACAAAGAAATTTCATGGCCAATATATAATAAAAATTAAAACTCCCTCTAAATTCAAATATAAAATAAATTAACTAATTTTATAGTAATTTAAAAGTTAGTTAATATCATTTAATTTTATTAATCTCATTAAAAAAATAAGGTTATTCCTAAAATGTTCTTCATTGAAATTTGATATCATGAATAAAAATAGAGTCATTGAAAATATATAGAATTACTGTTAAATGAATAGTGTTTCAAGAAATGTATCATTAAATTGGGTGAAATTAGTTAGATTTGTTTATATTTGAGTTCACCATACAAGGCCATTTTTCTTCTTCTTATATTCAAGTCTAAAGGAAGGTCTATATAAATAACAATTTTTTAGGAAAAATTTCTATTAATTATGTTCTAAAAATCAATTAAATAGAAATGAATTATGTTACTCACCAAACAATAATATGCTTTCATATTATTGGAAATTAAAAGAAGAATAAGAAGAATGTCATAACAATAGTCACGGTCTTAGAAGCAATATTTGATAGATCTTTAGTACAACTTGATATTCAATTTATTTCTCTAAGATTTATTCAACAACTTGTTTGGATTTATGCATTTGAGACCAGGAATATATTAGAGTCTCACAATCAATACAAAAAAAAAAAAGGATAAGATCGGAATGAAGTGATTGAGAAAAGAGAATATTTGTTAATGTGTCTCAAACCTCAAACTACCAATCCCTTATACAGTGTTAGTAATTAAACTTAATTATTTCATTGACAAATGTGAATAAATGACTTTTAATTTTCAAATTATTTATAATAAATACTTATAAATATAGTTATTTATAGCCTTTAAAATAAATGATAAAAGAAAAATACTTTTAAAAAAATAAATGATATTCGAATATTTTATCTAAAAAGAGAAAAAATACAATTATCTTCATAATAAATATAATAAGAAAAATAAAATATTTATCTAAAATAAAAAGATATAATTATCTTCATAATAAATATTATAAAAGGAGAATAGAATATTTTATCAAAAAAGAATAAAAAAACCTAAATATTACTAGTTGAAACTTAACTATTTTTTGTGAGAAAAATCTTTAAAAGGGTAAATATGTCTTTTCATCTTAATTTTTTTTTAAGTTGCAAATAATTTATTTTAATGATATTTATCATGATATTTCAGATTTAAAGTCTTTTAGAATTATTTGCAAAATTTATGCATATTCTATTCAACAATTTCCTTAAAAGGGTAAAAATATAATTTCATACCCAAATGAGTTAATTAAATTCTGGAAAATTTTCTAGTGATAGAGAATGATTGTAGTATATTATTTTAAAAATTTTAAATTAAAATAAATTATTTTTAATTAGTATAATTTTTAAAGGTTACTATAGTTTTTGGTGAAATTAAAGGTTATTCGGTAATTTTTAATTTTTATTTAATTTAAATATTTAAATTTATATTTTCAGAGGTGCTGGAAATAGGTTAAATACTTTAAATTAAAGACATTTAATATTGAAATGGAATATTAATGGCTTTCATAACATTTTAAATAATATGTTGTCTGTTGGAAACATAAATAAAAATTCATAAATGTTGGCTGAAAATTTTGTTGAATTTTTCTAAGAAATTTGATTGTAAGGTTATTTGAATGCTTAAGTCTTTGTGGGGGGTTTCTTGCCAAGACCTCTGCTTAGTAGGAGTTGCTTGGTAACACTTATGCTTTGATATTTACAGAGGTTGCTTGATAGAATCTCTGCTTTAATATTTATGAAAATTGTTTGGTAGGATCTTTATACGTTGTTCTTGGGGTTACTTGGTGGGACCTCTACTTAGTGGAGGTTTCTTGGTAGGATCTCTACATTGTGGTTGTTTATCCACATAAGTTATTTAAGTAATTGATTGAAAGGAAATTGATGGATTTGTTAGAATCAAAGACGTGGAAGATGTCTAAGCTTATAAAAATCTCATAGTTTTGATGATAATAAAGGATATTAAACTTTGATGGACTAATGAGTTTGATGAGCTATATAGGAAATATATGCGTCCAATGCTTATAAGGTATAATTGTTTCTACCATAGATGCTAAAAATTGCTTTAATTGAATTTGCGTCCAATGCACTAAAACGAATTTTCGTCTAGAGCTTTTATAAGAAACTAGCGTCCAAAGTGCTATACAAATGAAGTACATCCAAAGCGTTTTCAATAACTATCTAGTGTCCAACGCGCAGTTTTTGTCCAATCACTATTAAGAAAAACTTACACCTTGATTTATATATTCACTTAAGTTTTTCATCCAAAGCGAACACGTTATGAGCTCTTTTTTTTTTTTTGGTCAGCAAAAATATGTTATATATTATTAATGAAAGGTACCAGAAGTACCATTAGTACATGGTAATGACCAAAGAAGCTGCCAGCTAGAGACGTTATAGTATATTTATATCAAAAGGGGATATAAATGTTAGATAACCAAAAGGTGGCAGCAAAGAGGACCAATCCAAACATACAAGCTACATCCCCCACTGAACCCAACATCCTTAAAAGACACTTAGTCACCTAACTCTGTAAGAAAAACCTGTAGCATTTATGAATACCCTGCACCCCACAAAATGTTGTGCCACAATTAATGAGCCGAGAAGGGTTATTGTAGTATCCACATGCAGCTAATACGTAATGGAGGGGCTACCAAGTCAACCACCTCGAATGCACACTAGATACACTTCCAGGGAACATCTCCATGACCAAATCATCTGTGTAAACATGATGGCAAATTAGATACCCACTACACAAAGGAAAAACTAAAACCAGGGTACTTACTATGAAGCCATGACCAAGCAACAAATTTTATATCCTCCATCAAGAACTTAGAGTCCACATCACCTTGATTAAAAAGACAATTATTTCTCATCTTCCACACACAGAAAATCACAGCACACCAAATAACCTGCCACATATCACCTTCAAGTTTTGATCTACCCAAAGCTAAATTTTGCCAAAAATGACCTTCCACCGTTTCCGGTAGCGCAGTTGCGTATGTAGGGGATATCCACGAGTAGCATTCATACCAAATCAAACTAACAATATGACAAGAAAGGAAGAGATGTTGCATAGACTCTAAATGATGATGGCACAAGGGGCAATACAACTCACTGTTTTGTACAATGACATTTCGTCTCCTTAAGTTGTCTTTTGTTGGCAGTCGGTTCCTCAGGGCCCTCCAAACAAGCAAGGCAGCTTTATTAGGTATATTGATCTTCCACACTTGAGTAAAGATGTCATCTGGGACCTGAGGTAAGCCATCAACAAGTAACATGAAATATGCTGATTTTGTTGTATATAAACCGTTAGAGTCCTCCTTCCAGAGCCAAGTGTCCTTCTCAGATATGTGAACCTGTACATTATCCAAGACACAGTACAATTGTTGAATGAGATCATTTTCCCACTCAAACATTGTTCTTCTCCAGAAAAACTCCCAACACCATCTACCGTCCCTCCAAGTCCCCATATTCCCAATAGTATTATTCTTTTGTTCCGAAATTAGGAACAATCTTAGGAATAAAGATGCCATACTTTGCCCCTCCACCCAATTATCAATCCAAAATCTAATTTTATCCCTAACACCTATCTTCCAAATTACCCCCTTATCAAACCATTTTATACTATTTTTACCTCCACATACAATCTTCAAGTCCCTCCACCACAAAGACTCCCTTTCATTCCCACCTTCCTTCAAAACACCTTGCCACCCCTCATATTTAGAAAAAAGTACGTCTTCCCATAAGCCACTTTTTTGTTGAAAAAGACTCCACCTCCACTTTCCCAAAAGTGCATTATTAAAAAGTTGGATATTTTTCACCCCAAGACCTCCTATTTTCTTACTTTTACACAAGTCCTCCCAACTCACCCAAGCTATTTTTTTATTTTCTCCATCAACCCCCATAAAAATCTCCTTTGAATCCCCATAAGTTTGGAACAAACCTCCTTTGGCATTCTAAAGAAAGAAAGATAAAAAAGAGGTAGAGAGGACAAAATGGAGTTTACCAAACAAACCCTCCCCGCAAAAGACACATGCTTATGTTTCCAAAGTGCCAATTTCTTATTGAATTTATTTATGACGGTTTGCCACATACCCACCTTTCTCGGATTCTCCCCAATAGGTATACCTAGGTAGACAAAAGGTAAAGATAAAACTCTAGAATTCAACAAATTGACATATCTTTCTATAACTCCCCCTTCTACCCCAATGGCCCCAAAACAACTCTTGTAGAAGTTTATCCTCAATCCGGAAGCTAACTCAAACATTCTAAGGATAGACTTGATAATGAAAACATTTCTCACATTAACATCACCAATAAAAATTGTGTCGTCAGCATATTGTAGTAAGCTAATGACACAATCTTTATCACCAACCAAGTACCCCTTAAACAAATTTCTTGCCAAAGCTTCTCTCATCAATCCGCTTAGTCCTTCGACCACCACCAAAAATAAAAAAGGGGCCAAAGGGTCCCTTTGACGAAGACCCCTAAAGCACTTAAATTCTTAAGATGGGCTCCCATTCACCAACACTGACGACCAAGAAGATGTAAGGCAACCTTTAATCCACCGGATCCATTTTCCATGGAATCCCAATCTATTTAGCATGTAGAATAGGAAATCCCATGAGACCGAATCGTATGCCTTTTCAAAATCCACTTTAAACAAAAGACAATTCCTCTTCCTCCTTTTTGCATCATCCACCACCTCATTCGCCACCAACACACTATGTAACAATTGTCTACCTCCAAGAAAGGCACTTTGTTTATGGTCAATCACCTTCCCCAACACTTTTCTCATTCTATTTGCTAACAACTTAGCCAAAATTTTATATAGACAACCCACCAAAGATATAGGTCTAAAATCCCCCAATTGTTGAGGCTTCTCACATTTAGCAATCAATGCTACAAATGAAGAATTAGTACCTCTAGGGAGAACCCCATGTGAATGGAATTCCTTCAAGAATCTCATGATATCCTCCTTCAACAAACCCCAAAATTCTTTGATGAAAAGAAAGTTGAAATCATCGGGTCCAGGGCTCTTTGTACTTCCACAATCCCATATAGCTTCCTTCACTTCTTCCTCCACAAACTCCGAAATAAGCAAGTCATTATCTTCCATAGAGATGTGTTGAAAGTTTACCCCCATCAAGTTTTGGTCTCTCCTATGCTTCCTCCTTAAATCTATTTTCAAAAAAATCTTCACTTCCACTTTAATCCTAGCGGGCTCCTCCATCCATTCCCCATCAACATGCAAGCCTTTTAATAAGTTTTTTCTTCTCTTCCAATTAATAATTGAGTGGAAATATTTTGTATTGCAATCCCCCTCTTTTAACCACCTTGCCCTAGACTTTTGGCATAGTAGAGATTCATTGTATTTAACTACTCTCCAAAAGTCTTCTTGGAGTTGAAGTCTCTTTGTAAGATCCACCTCACTCAAGCCTCCATTTTCCTCCAAGACGTCCAAATCATTGATATCCTTTTCAATTTGTTGTTGCTTTCGGTGCATGATACCAAACTCCTCCAAATTCCACTTCTTTAAGGCCACCTTAACCCCTTTAATTTTTTTCTTTAAGTACATAAACCCCCCAACCCTCCACCTTGGTATTCCTCCAAGCCTCCTTTACAACCTCATGGAATCTTTTATCTTGAAACCAACAATTGAGCATCCTAAAAGGTTTAGGGCCCCAGTCAAAGATGTTGTTTCTCACCAAAATAGGGCAATGATCTGAAACATTTCTATTCAAAATATATTGAGTGCATCCTTGCTAACAATTCAACCACTCCCTGGAGATTAACACTCTATCAATTCTACTCTTGGCTTTGCCGTTGGGTCTATACCAAGTGTAACTTCTCCCGACCAAAGGGATGTCAATGAGCTCCATATCTTCAATGAATTGATTAAACTCTACAACTTCCCTTTCCCCACTAGGAGATCTAGCTTGGCCTTGTCTTTCCCCTCTCCATCTAACACAATTGAAGTCACCCATAACACACCATCTAGAAATGTTAGAGTTCTCTTTGAAAATTTTCAGCTCACTCCATAACCTCCTTTTTCCTTCAAAATCACAAGGTGAGTAAACGTTTACTAATGTAACTTCTGTGTTCCCTTCCTTCCACACTCCCTCTAAGCCAAGGAACCCAAATCCTCTAAAAGAGTTTTCCAGTTGGAACACTTCTTTGCTCCACAGACACAACATCCCACCAGGCGAATTTATTGATGGAGTCATCTCGCAACCAACGTCCTGGTCTCCCCACAAAGTGAAACATAATTCTTTACTAATTATTTCTTTTTTGGATTCCTGCAAAAACAGAAGTTGGACCTCCTCCCTTCTAACCAAATCTCTAACAAACTTAACTTTAAGACTCCCTCCAAGCCCCCTAATATTATAGCTTAGCAACTTCATAAGTACTTATCATGATTCCCCTCCTTTGGTTGGTCAGTTGTTTTATCTTTTTGTTTCAAATCCCTTTGTTCCAACTGTACAAGTTTTTGTACTATCTCCTCATCCCTACTTTCAGAAGAAACACCGAAAGACTTCCCTAATTCCCACAATTTTTTTGCCTCGTCAATATCATTCTTCACCCAGAATAAATTATTACAATTCCTAATGTTGCAATCAGGAATCGAATTACTGAAACAAAGAGTATCTTGCCTGGTGACACATCTCCTCCTGCTAACACTATTTGACTGTTTGTTGGTGACTCTGGAAGAGGAAGGTCCAGAAGACATGTTGAGAAGATCTTGGATAATGGGTCCTCTAGTAACCCCCTGCTGCGATGAACCTTGGGAGATAATTGCCTCTGTGGGATTCTCTTTGGACTGAGTCCTCATAACCTCCTTGCTTCTCTTAGCACCTTCAGACTCTTTGACAGAAGGGGCTTGTGCCAACTTGTCGTTGCAGGCCTTAAGATTTTTTGCTAGCACCTCCAATATGTTTTCCACACATATGGGTTCACTGTTTCTCAGCTTAGGACTATCAAGCCCAATACAAGGCCTAACTTCACATGACAAACTCACCTCCTTTTGAGACCCTTCTATAAGTTCCATCAGCGCATCCTGTTTCGTACAAACTTCTAAAGACAAATGGGTCACAAGCCCACAACACTCTTCGACGAGGTCTCTATTCATAACAGTAAAAAAGTTAGAATCCCCTTCTTTTTCAACAACGCTGCAAGGTAGCACCTCCTCGAGCCTAGTGCTCCTCTGAATAATATCATCCAATACTCCACCTTTGTCCTTTTGAGATTTCCTTTCCTTTTCCTTGTTATCTCCCTTACTATTTTCATGATTGTTGATCAGACCTTCCTGATCCCCTATGCCATCTAAGTTGTCTGCTTCAATCTCATTTTGAAAGCTATCTCTGACAAGTACGGACACCCTAGGTGATGTAGGGCAAGTACTCACGCGCTCCTGGATATTGTCTGGTGAATTTTGTACAGTCGTCTCCTCCGACGTACTCTTCATTTGCGGTCTCCTAACACCCCGGTAAAGGCCATCATCTTCCCCCATATCATTGTCATCCACTAGCTCCTCCGAATGGCATTCGGACATAAACGATCCTATCTCGATCCCCATCTCACTACCGAAAGAAGTATCGTCTTTTACTGTCGAATGTTCTCCCCATTTATGGCATACACATTGGTTCACTATAAGAACATTCTCCTCCATCATTCTTACCTGACAAATAATTCCATTGATTTTTACCGGAACCACCATGTTAATAGTTTGGGGAAACGCCGTGTAGACCAACACTCGGGCAAAATCCAGTCTGGACAAAGTACTTGTTCCTTCATCAACATCTACCAGAGTACCAAAAGAGCATACCAGTTGAGAGAAACAATCTTTCCCCCAGGAACTCAAAGGGACCCCCGAACACTTAATCCATGCTAATCTGTTAGCTGTCACAAGATCATTGCTCCATTTTTGAACAGACTTGAAGATGGAAAGAAAATTCTCCTCACGTTGATTGACCAATTCTTTTGCCCTCTCCTCATTTAAACCAGTTATCAGAACCAAGTCCCCTCCCATATATCTCAGCTTAACCTCCTCCCACCCATCCATGACATAAGTGTCATTAAGCCTATCAAACATCTTCAAATCAGCAAGAGTTCCAACCTAGCTCTGGGTCAACCAGTCTCTTATTTCCACAGTCGAATTGATCACTGTGCCTTTCCAGTTATCTGCCCCTACCGAGTGTCTGTTTTCTTTTTTTACTCTCCAGACTTCATTGTTCCCTGTCTTCCTCCTCCATGTTGATTTTTCAAGCGACCTTTGATTTTTATGTATAGGCTTAGAGTGTCCATACACAACTTGGGCTTGATTCCTAGAGTTAGTAGGCTTCTCCCCCCACAACTTTCCCACCTCATATGTGCTATCCGGATATGTTCTCCCTCCGCTCCTCTGGTATTTGGGCATATTAACGTGAATTTTTTGGTCCCCCATACAAATGTTGTCGAGCTCCCGTTCCAGAACTCTAGGGTTGTTCACTTCAGTGAAGCGTACAAATCCATACTTCCTGCCCCCAAGAGTTCCTCTTTGGCACGATAAACACCTCATTCACCAATCCAAACCTCCTAAAGATTTTCCAGAATTCTCTCAGTCTGAAATTGTCCAGAAAATTTGTGAAGAAAAAGGTGATGCGTTCTTTATATTTCCTTCTTCTCACTGTTTCCCACCCTTCCTCTACTTTTCCAGCCTCCACTTCAGGTTCTTCCTTCTCAAGAGTCTGACTATCATTCCGCCTTCCTCTCTCCTCGCCGAGTTTCTCTCTCCCACTCCCCTCGCTATGTTTCTCCCTCATTTCTCTAAGCATTTACGTTATGAGCTCTTTATTCTATACGTTAGGATGTTAAGGTTAAGTTGCTCTTATATTCCTTTCATATGATATTTCCTCTGTTTTTCAAATATGCTCTAATGTTTGATTTCAAGCATTTAATGAAAAGTAAGGTTTTCTGAGTATAAGTATATCCTTTGATAAAAAGCAAGTTATTCTTCAAGTCTCGGTACAAGGAGAAGTCTAAAGTAGGAAAAATGCAGAAAAGCAGCACATATGTTAAAAAAAATTACTTTTTAAGAAATAAAGGAAGCCTACTCCTTCTCTCTCTTATGCAAAAGTGGAAATGTGTCAAGCTAGCCATGCATTTAATGAAGATTTAGAACGAGAAAATCTCAAGGGCTCTAACACAGAACAAATGTATCTTCTTTCAAGCCTATATAAAAACCTGAAGAGAAGATCGGAAAACATAGTGAGCCCTCATCTTAAACATAGTGAGCCCATTCTCGCGCCACATGGGCCAGGTCATTCACGGTCAAAATACCATTCAGGCCCATTCTCGACCCACATAGGCTAGGTCACCCGTCTCAATGGCATCTAACCACAACTCATCATAACATGGTGGGTCCCTACTCCACATGAACCCTGGCCACATATAAATCTTTTCAAAAGATTGCCATACATCACTTGCATAACATAGATATATATATATATATGTGTGTGTGTGTGTGTGTGTGTGTGTGTGTATGTGTATCACAATTCTTGTTAGAGCATTCGCACGTGTACCCAAACATCATCATTCAATTAAGCCGCGTACACAAAATACGTCCTAATTCTATACCACATGCCCACTATAACAACCATATACTAATTCTTATGATTGGTATATTCCTTCTTAAGTTTCATGAGTAATTTCCATCATTTTATCTTATGCATCTATGACCTCTGTGAAGTATAACACTTTATTTAGAGTTATACTTATCCTATTAAGTTGATCCTTATCTCTCTAGAAAACTAAGACAATTATTTATAACTTCTATGTTGGCATCAAACTCTAGTTTAATGGTTTACTATGTCTAAAGTTAGGAAGAACAATTTGATTGTGAAACTTCTTTGGCCTAGCAAGCCACACTTTCTAGCTCAGCCAGAGACTCCCCGTAACTCACCTCACATTCTGTTTCGTTTTGGCCCAGCATGACACTCTTTCTAGCTCAGCTAGAGACTCCCCTGTAGCTCATCTCGCTATTGACTCTCTCTGGCCCAACATTACACTCTCTCTAGCTCAGCTAGAGACTCCCCTGTAGCTGATCTTGCTACTGACTCTCTCTTTGGCCCAACATGACACTCTTTCTAGCTCAGCTAGAGACTCCCTTGTAGCTCATCTCGCTACTGACTCTCTCTGGCTCAGCATGACATTTTCTCTAGCTCAGCCAGAGACTCCCCTGTAGCTCATCTCGCTACCGACTCTCTCTGGCCCAACATGACACACTGTGCTCGCCCAGCCAGAGGCTTCCAGTAGCTCATCTCACTACTAACTCTCTCTGGCCCAGCATGACACACTGTGCTCGCCCAGTTGAGGCTCATGGCATAACGCGATTCTGCGTTTTTCTGCATAATCTCTCCCTCAAGGGTTCTTAACACTCCAAAACTCATTCTAAGTATACAAGACTCAAAACTCAACCTATCTTAAACATCGTAAATCACACGAAGTATAGAAAACACTAATTAAACACATCTAATAAAAATTCACATAAATTAATTCGATTCAATCCCAAGAAGACAAAAGGGGAAAAACACCAAACACTCAATTATCAAGTCAAGACAACAATTTACGAGCTTCGGGGTATTCACAACTCGTCCAATTGAATTGAAATACAATTATAATGAATTAAGATATAACATACCCAATGACCACCTAAACCCTAACTTAGGGCAACAAAGGGAAAAAGGAAAAGAGAAGAACCCAAGAACCAAAAGGGGTTTGAGAACCTCAACAACAATAACATAAATAATAATAATAATAATGCGAAAAAGTGAATATGTTTCACTGATATAAAACTGATACAATCAGGAGGTATAAATAGGAATAGAAAATTAATTTTGTACACTAATCTGTCCTATAAATCAAGAAAATAATTATTCCTATAAATGCTATAGCTAAAGATGGAAATAATGAAATACAATAGATCCTAATTACATCAAATCCTAATATTAACTGCACAAATCAGATTACATTAATTCTGATTGATCTCCATATATCAAATCCCTTGATCTTGATTGCTTTCCTTAATTATCAACAATTTCATATCATATTAATTCCAAATCAGAATTAATTCCAAATCAGTATCCAACACTCCCCCTAAAGTTGGGTCATAGATGTCAATCATGCCCAACTTGGATCTCAAGTTCTCATAATTTGTTCTAGGTAGTGCCTTGGTCAAAATGTCAACAGTTTGATGACTTGAAGGAGTGTGCACAAGTTTAATTATCCAATCATCAATTTTCTCCTTTATGAAATGGCAATCAATTTCCACATGCTTGGTTCTATCATGATGCACAGGGTTTTTTGCAATGCTAATGGTAGATTTATTATCACATAACAGACTCATGGTATGATTAGTTGGGACCTTAAGCTCCTCAAGCATCCTTTGTAGCCACATTCCTTCATAAATTCCATGGGCCATAGATCTGAACTCAGCTTCTGCACAACTCCTCGCAACCACAAATTGTTTTTTGCTTCTCCAAGTAACTAGGTTCCCCTAGACAAAAGAGCAGTACCCACTTGTTAGCCTCCTATCAATCACTGAACCAGCCCAGTCCGCATCTGTAAATATTTCTACATTTCTACTTGAGTTCTTCTTGAAATGCAGCCCTCTTCCTGGTGCTTTTTTAAGGTACTGCAAGATACGGTTTACAGCTCTCACGTGTGCCTCTTTAGGGTCATTCATGTATCGACTTACCACGCTAACGAAGTAGCCAATGTCAAGCCGAGTGTGTGTTAGGTAAATAAGTCTTCCAACCAGTCTTTGGTATCTTCCCTTGTCAATGGGTGGACTATCTTCTTCAACTCCAATTTTTACATTGACTCCATAGGAGTATTTGCTGGTCTACATCCTAACATTCCTGTTTCTTAGAGCAAATCCAGCACATACTTCCTTTGAGATATGTATATTCCATGTTTGGAGCACGCCACTTCCATCTCAGGAAAGTACCTCAATTGACCAAGGTCTTTGACCTCAAACTCCTTAGCTAGAAAACGCTTTAGTTCTCCAATCCCATTGTGATCATCACCGGTGATGATGATGTCATCTACATAGACAATGAAGATAGTCATCCTTCCTTCTTTTGAATGCTTAACAAACCCAGATAGTTTGGCATTGGGTAAATCCATGCCATTTTACAACTCGTGTTAGCCTGTCAAACCAAGCTCGGGGGGACTGCTTAAGACCATAGAGTGACTTCTGGAGCTTACATACTTTTCCTGAATTTTCTGAAGATTCGAGTCCAGGGGGAATTCTCATATAAACATCTTCTTCAAGTTCACCATTCAAGAAAGCATTCTTGATATCTAGTTGGTGTAGAGACCAATCCAAATTTACTGCCAAGGAGAGAAGTACCCGAACTAAATTCAATTTTGCCACAGGTGCAAAAGTTTCTTCATAGTCCACCCCATAAGATTGGGTGAATCCCTTTGCCACCAAGCGGGCCTTGTACCTGTTGACACTCCCATCAGCATTGTATTTTACTGAAAAATCCATTTACATCCAACAAGCTTCTTTCCTTTTGGAAATTCTAAGAGCTGCCAAGTCTCATTCTTCTCCAAAGCCTTGATTTCTTCTTCAACAGCAACCTTCCACTTAGGAACTTGGATTGTTTCATAGAAGTTTTGAGGTATACCGGTGCTGTCCAAGTTGGTGACAAAAGCCCTGTATTGCTACGACAACCTCTCAAAAGACACATGATTTCCAATTGGGTGTTGGGTGCATGACCTCACCCCTTTCCTCAAGGCAATAGGTATGTCCAGGCCATTAACATTGGAAATATCATCTATTAAATTTGAAGGAGAACCAAGAAAGGGTGTGTTACCTGTGTGAGTATTTTTAGGTTCTGAATTCTGGTCAGAATCTTGGTTTTGCCTTGGAAGTGTGCAGGTTTCTGCCTCCTTTTGAGTTTTGTTCTTTCTTGAGTAGACTTGCAGCTCTTTATCTCCGGAAGCATTAGGTTCATCCTCGAGTATAGATTCAGGTTCAGCAGGTTTTGAAATCAATGGAGCTAGGATAAGAAACTCCTAAGGTTGGTATTCACTAGTATTCTCACTCTCCCCCTGAATGCCACCCTTGGGGTAAAAGGGCTGGTTTTCAAAAAAGGTGACATCCATGGTGTGGTAGAACTTTTTGTTTGAAGGGCAGTAACACTTGTACCCTTTAGTGTTTGGAGAGTATCCCAAGAATATGCATTTCAAGGCTTTAGGTTCCAATTTGCTTAGATTTGGTTTTTAGTCATGTACAAATGCTGTACATCCAAAGATTTTAGGTGGAAGGTTTGAAAGGAGTTTGGTGTTTGGGTATATGGACAAAAGGGTTTGATGGGGAGTTTTGAAATTAAGGGTTTTGGAAAGCATTCTATTTATTAAGTAGGCTTAGGGTAGGACCGCTTCACCCCAAAAATGACTTGGTACATTAGTTGATAGCATGAGTGATCTAGTAACTTCCAAGAGGTGTCTATTCTTCCTTTCTACAATCCCATTCTGTTGTGGTGAGTTCACACATGAAGTTTGGTGCACAATGCCATGCTTGAGGAGGTAATCACCAAGGGAATTATGGAGGTACTGCTTCCCATTGTTGGTTCTAAGGACTTGAATGTTGGCTTGAAACTGAGTTTGGATCATTTCATGAAAACTTTCGAAAATCTTCCCAACTTTCGACTTTTCTTTCATAAGGAACATCCATGTAACCCTTGTGTGATCATCTATGAATGTTACAAACCACTGTGAACCTGTGATATTCTTAACCCGAGAAGGCCCCCACCCATCGCTGTGAATTAAAGAAAATGGGTATGATGGCTTATAAGGCTGGATAGGATAATGTGATTTAGTATGCTTGGCCAACTCACAAACTTCACATGTGAACAAATTGGAATTTTTATTGAATAAGGAGGGAAACAATTTTTCCAAGTAAGCAAAATTAGGGTGTCCTAGGAGATAATGCCATAGCATCACATCATCTTTGGAAGAACACACATGGGTAGTCTTGATGGGTCTTTTGTTGTGATCTTCTACTCGAAGATGGTAGAGCCCTGCACATTCCTTAGCATTGCCAATCTTCCTCCCTGAGTCCAGATCCTGAAATTCACACATATATGGAAGAAATTTAGTAACACACTTTAAATCCATGGTTAACTTACTGATGGACAGTAAATTACAGTCCAATTTAGGGACATATAAAACATATTCAAGAGTGATGTCTTCGGAAATAACTACAGAACCATTACCAGCCACTCTAGAAGTGGTTCCATCTGCTATGTGAACAATTGAATTATCATGGCAAGGGGTGTATTTGCTAAATATCCCAAGTCATGTGATTCGAGGCTCCAGAATCAACAATCCAAGAGCTTGTTTTCTGGGGGCTGACATGAAAAATAGTAGAAGGATTACCTTTTTGAGCAAGTGTAGTAGTGGAAGAATGTGTTCTAGTATTTTGAAGACTTTGTTGAAACAATTTTTGTAAAAACTGCATCTATTCTTTGCTGAATGGACTGGATTCAGGTGCATTTCGTAGCCCGTTGTCATCAGTAGTTGTTGTTTGAGCACAACTATCCTTGTAGAATGGCTTCAAATTTGCTGGTTTTCCATGGAGTACCTAATATGTCTCCTTTGTGTGTCCTGGTTTTTCGCAGTGATCACACCAACCTTGATTCTTTGGAGGTCCTCTCACGTCACCAGTGATTGGGAGGATTGAATTTTCGGTCAAACTAGTGATGATAAACATCCCAGCCACCAATTTTTGGTAGGGATCTGTGGTGGCACTTGAGCTGATGTGCTTGTTGGCCATGGGGAAATAATCACTTATCATAGGTCAGATCGTTTGCTCTGATACCATGCGGAAAAGTGAATATATTTCACTGATATAAAACTGATACAATCAGGAGGTATAAATAGGAATAGAAAATTAATTTTGTACACTAATCTATCCTATAAATCAGGAAAATAATTATTCCTATAAATGCTATAGCTAAAGATGGAAATAAGGGAATGCAACATATCCTAATTACATCAAATCCTAATATTAACTGCACAAATCAGATTGCATTAATTCTGATTGATCTCCATATATCAAATCCCTTGATCTTGATTGCTTTCCTCAATTATCAACAATTTCATATCACATTAATTCCAAATCAGAATTAATTCCAAATCAGTATCCAACAAATAACAACAACAACAACAACAACAACAACAACAACAAACGTACAGATGATTGCTATCCTTTTTCTCTTTCATGCGATGACCTAAATCCCATGACACATGCACATACTCAAGACATAACCAATCATATAATATAACAATAATAAAGATATACAAACAAGATAACAGTAAGGTCTTAGTAAGGATTTTGCTTAACTTATATTCCTAGTGACCGAAACTTGGGGTGTTACAACCACTACCAACAACAAAAGAGAATATGTCAGTTTTAAAATTATTGTAGAAGAAGATGTGTAATTTTTTTGAAGTAGCACATGACAAACAAAATGGTTGAGAAATCATTACCTGATGAATGTATAAGAACACCCTTTGCCACACCCCTGGAATTGATTAAAAGAGATAACATTAGAAATATTGTTATTCAATATTGCAAAAAGAGAGAGAGAAGTGTAAAATGGAAGAGACAAAAAGAAGTGAGCAAGAGAAAAAAAAAAGTCATAGAGTAGAAAGAGGCAAGGAAGCATATAAAGGGATGGAGAAAGAATGAATTTGAAATATAAAATAAAACCCATCAGGGAACAATCTGTTCGCCTTCCCTATGAAATTCAAATAACTGAAAAGGTGGACAATCTTAATTACAAATTAATTATAAAAATAAAATTAATAAATTGGCAATTTAAATTTGATTTTTTTTTCAAAAATAGAAACTTAATACTGATTGATTTGGAATTAAAATTATTTTATGGAACAATCAATTAAAATTAAAGAATCGAAAGTCAAATAATTTTTTTTGGCAATGATTTTAAAAATCAAATAATATTTTTTATAGGTAAAGATAATTTCAATTAACATTAAGTCATGTGGATTTGAAATTGATCCATAAAAGAATCATTTAATGCTAATTTATTTGGATGTAAATATCAATTTAAAATGTTTTACGGGACAATCAATTAAAAATTGAAGAATGAAAATATAATTAATTTTTTAATTTCATATCAATAATCAATTAGGAAATTGAAGAGTGCTCCGGAATGCATTGTACCCAACATCGACACGTGTCAAAATTGCACCAGAAGTTGACCTGTGGCAAAAGTTTCCCTGAAAATGAGTTGGAAATGTATATAATATAGAAGATATAGATATAGATAGATATAGATATAGATATATAGATAGATATAGATATAGATATAGATATAGATAGGTTTACAAATTTGAAAATACATACTTGTTACACTTCTAATTTTCAAATTCACTTTCGCTCTCTTCTGTTCCTTCTTCTCTTTTCTCCTTTGTTCTTGTTCTTGAGAAAATCCTTTAATGGAGATCTCCATGGAAGGCTATGAAGTGGATCAGAAGGTCACTAAGGGGGGGGGGGGGGGGGGGGTTAAATAGTGACACTTGACTAACTATGGCTTTTCCTGCAAAAGAGTATGCAACTTCTGAAGGTTTTAAATCAACTTTTAGTTTAAATTTAGAAGTATTGTTAGGAGCACAACTTATTCCTTTTGTAGTTCTTTGTATGAAAATAATTATTTTTTAAAATACTTCAAAGTTACAAAAGAATACTGCTTTAGAAGCTACTTGAAAACATCATATTCTAGCTAATGTAGATTCTATTTTTGTCTCTTCTTGAGAAAGTAGATGTTGTTTCTGATCTTAGAAAATCGGTTTGAGAAAACTTGTTAAGATTTATATCAATGATATGACTTTATAAAATATGTTTTCCAAAGAAAAAAAAAAGCAACAAATCAGAAGTAGTAAAGAAGGATATAGCACACACACAATTTATACTGGTTCACCCATAACCTTGTGCTATGTCTAGTCCCTACACCTATAGGATTTCCACTAACATAAGCACCAACTGTGGTATTCTTTCTTTCCTAAAGCCTCCACAGGCTCCTACAATCTAGTATTCTCTAAGCCTCCACAGGCTCCCCTTAAGTGTTCTTTTGAAAAACCTCTCTAAGCTTCAACCTGAGTATTCTTTCAAAAAGTCTCTCCAGGCTTCACCTGAGTATTTTTTGAAAAGTCTCTCCAGGCTTCACCTCCAGTATTCTCAAAGCCTTTGCAGGCTCTACCCAAGTATTCTTTTAAAAAGCCTATAGGCTTCAAACCTAACGTAGCAACTGCTACTTGACTCACACAACACCATGTTATGCTAACTTTAAACCTTTAGAAGTAGCAATCCCCTGATTTCTCTTATGAGGTTCCCTATCCTAAATGGTTCTGTTTAAGGACAGACCTTTAAGGGAAAACTCATCAGTAAGCTCCCCCTGTGAAGATGTTTATATACACTCTATGGCTAAGTGGATTTGGCTCTAAAGTCCTAGAGAGTTTGGGCTAAGGAAGACAAGTATGATCAAAAGCTAAAGATATATATGTACAATTTGGCTTCTTGATCTATACCCTCTTTATCCTATTTTCCTTCCTAATAATGAACTTCAACATCTCTCTGTCCATATATAGAGCTTGAAGATGATCATTGCTCTTTCCTTGAGAAGCTTGCAGGTCAAGGAGATTTGTTGTGAGTTGCCTCCATCAATAAAATTGGTTCCTCCTGCTTGCTTAGTTGGGACAACTTGCACACAATTTAAATTCGAAATTATGGTCATTGGTGCTTGTTGTTGTTAGTGGCTCATGACTTTTCCTTTCTCCAGCATAGTCATGAGTTTTGCCACTTCAGCAAAGTGAGTCTTCTGCAAGTGGTAGGTTCTCTTTCTTCTTCGCATATGTGCAGTTTTCTCGAGACTCTTTTTTTTCTTTCTAGTTGCCTTGTTTTTGTAGGACTTGTATTTGATGACTAGCTCTTTTCTTTGTGATGATTTATGTCTTCAGAAGAGCTAATCACTTCAAATGACAATGCCTAAGAACACTGCTGCATGGTGTCTTCTTCATAGCTTCTGGTGCGTGCTTCAACTATGTAGACACGCCTGTCTTCACTATTATTTCTTGTAGTGCGTCTTCTAATGATCCTTAAGTCACATGTAGCTTATAATATCTACCCCTTGACTCAAGTTACCTCCAGAATCATGCTTCTAGTCATATTCAACTTTTGATATCTGCACTTTCATAGAACTCATGATTGCTTTTCTACTTCTGTTTTTTTGCTTCTGAAGTTGGACAATCTCCATATTTGAGATACCTTCGCTAGAGGTCAATGCTTCACACCTTTCTCCATGCTTCTTGATTAAGTCTTGTCTTTTCAAAACACTCAAGGCAAACCATTAGTAGCATAAGTTTAAAGGACTTAGAATTTTCCTCTTAAAAGTTTGTTGTCATTAAAACATTTTAGCTCAGAAAAGGTTTTGCTTCAATAGGCTAAACTCTTGATCAATCCAACAAGGATCCTCCATGATTGTGGTTAGAATTTGAGTTTCCTATTTTAATTATGAATCCATGTTCCTCTTCCTCTTCTTTCTTTAGTTTATGAAATTGAATTCATGATGATTATTAGGTTTTGGGAATTGAATTAGGATTAGGATTGATTAATCCAATTGTGAGATTAGGTAATCGATTAATCACCTATGTCAATACATAATTGTGCCTAAATTTGCATTAATTCAAAATTGCGATTGTGTTTTCATTTTCGTGAATGCATGTTAGATGATGGTCTAATGAAATTCATATTGGCATGTACGTTCATGGATTCAAGATCCTACATGAAACTATGATAATTTTGCTGCATGATTTGGATCCTTGAATTGGTGAATTTCTCCATTGAATTTTGTTTTTTATTCACTGTTATTGATTCAATTCTACAAATTAAAACAATTCCCCTTGTTACTGTTCAAATAAGATTAGAAACAATGGATTTGTCCTCGAGAAGAATGATCTAGGTTGGCTTTATACTGCAAAATTAAGGGTAACATAGTTTTTTTTGGTAGTAACCCGGCATTGCTATCAGGGACCAAGCCTAAAAAGCTACAACCTACCCACGTTTTAAAAGAAGGAGAGTTAGAGAGAAATATTAGGTTTGGCCGTCATAAGATAGAAGTTAGAGAGGAGGAGCGAGAGGAAACTGTAAGGACTGCCACCATTGCTTACATCCCTTGTCGTGAGAAGCTTATTTCAAGGTAAGGGAGGGAATGGGTTCTTCTCTCTCAATTGTATGGATGACAATGAGCCATGGGTAGTGTTGTAAACTCCTAGTTTTACGTTTTCGGATCTTGGACGGGTTGTAAATACCCCAAAGGACATTAACTTTGTTTTTGATTGATTGAAATTAGGTGTTTGGATGCTTTAGGGTTCTTTCCCATGAGTTCTCTTAAATTGGGAATTCCTGAATTGAACTCATCTATATGCAATTGATTGTTGATTTGTGATGATTTGAACCAATATTGGGGGTTTGGGATGTGTTTTAAATCAATTATGAGTGTTAGGAATGATTGGGATTAATTTGCGAATGAATGGGTTCGCAAAAACCCAAATTCGTGTAGTGCAACTCTGCACTAGTGGCTTATGCAAGGAGGTTTTAGTTCGCTTAAGTGACAGTGCATTTCTGAGGCTTTTTGTGTCTCTGATCTTGCTTAAGCGAGCAGTTTTTGGTTCGCGTAAGTGACCTACTGAATGGGAAACTCTAATGCTAGCCATCCCCACATTGTGTTTTGGGCGAATGAGTACCAAGGGTAGGTTTGGAAAAACAAAAAAACCTTTAAAAGGTTAAAAGTAATTAATATTTTATGATTAAATGGATGACAAATGTTATTTTTTAAGTGAGTCAGCTATTTTTTTGGTTGAACAATTCGAAGGGTGTAGCATCTCTCAACAAATTGATACCAATGAACAAAACAATATGTTCGTGTATGACACAAATCACCAAACTAGTTATATAGTACATTTTAGACTTAAATAACTTTTAGGTCCTTGATATATTTCCAAATTTTGCTTTGGGTCCCTGATAAATTTTTTCGTTGTTTTGAGTCCCTATTATATCAAAACTTTTGTTTTGAGTCCCTACCATCATTTAAGTGATGACGTGACACCATTCGAACAGATCTTTCTAATATATATCAACCATTGAGATGGTGCCACGTCATCACTTAACTGACAGTAAGGACTCAAAACATTGAAAAAATTTATGAGAGACCCAAAACAAAATTTGGAAATTTATCGGGGACCTAAAAGTTATTTAAGCCTACATTTTAAAATAAGGGTCTTGCTAACCAGTGTCCTAAGGACACTGGTTAAGAAATTAAAAGGAGAAAATATTTACTGTGAAAACTATAGGAGAACGCAAAAAAAATTATAGACAGCGCAATTTTGCGCATCCCAACAAAAACCTTTCTCCTTTTAGTTTCTTATCCAGTGCCCTTAGAGTACTGGTGAGCATTTGCCTTAAAATAATTATTTCACCCTCATGAGTAGTTTACAAGAAGAAGAAAAAAGAGCATTAACTAATCAGGATAAGGGTTTGATTTAATGAGTAGGTGAGAGAAAACTAAAAATCCAATCACGTTGACTTACACATTTATGAAAAAAGAAAATTGGTGTATGACGTTTCCTTCAAGACCCAGGCTTCAAATTTTGTTTTTGATCATTGGCTATTGTGTTGGCCTCCAGCCGAAGCAGTAAGTGCAAGGTTGAAATATCTTCAACCCCCAACTAATTGCACAGGTGTTTAAAATTTATTACCCAACTAATTGTACTTGTTATTATTCTTCTATAAATAGAGGCCTTCAATAGAAGCAAAATCAAAGAGCATGCACAGATCCTCAGTATTAGAGAGGAGTGAGAAAAAAAAAAAAAATACAGAAAGTCTTAGAATAGTAAGTCTATTAGACTATTAGTGAGAATTTTATCTGTACATTTGAAGATGCATTTTTAGTGTAGAGGTCCATAATTAAGGGTGAAATTCAAGTTTGTATTTTCATTATTATTATTCTAGTGAAAGTTTGAATAGATACAGATCTGTTAAGAAGTGAGACTGTGAGAGTCTCGGGTTCTTCCTACCTTATTATCTTTATTTTTTTTTAGTGTCCATCTTAATTATAGAGAGAGATAAATTTGTGCTGACATTTTCCAAACACTGCATATGCTTTTCGTTGATTCTGATACAGTTTTGGTCTTTCTGACGTTACATTTTAGGTTCCTTCATAATATTGGCAAATCGCGAGTTCTGTCCGCTGTTGAAAAGTATATATATATATCCCCTCTCTCCCATCATATAATTTATACGAGTGATCAAATTATTCCAAAAATAATTTTAAGGAGACGTTTGTTTCACGTCATGTTCTTTCATTCCTAAAAATATGAGGGTAAGAATATATATACTCATGTTTGTTAAAAGGTTATGAGAATATATTTCCGAGTATATTATATTCCTAGAAAAGTTGATCTTCTTGTTTAAAGTAAATTCTATTCCCATGGAGAGGGGTGAGTATCTCACATTCCCATGGGAATAGAAGTTATTTTCTATCCAAGAAAGTTAGATCTTCATGTTTAAAGAAAATTCTATTCCCATGGAGAGAGGTGAGTATCTCACATTCCCATGGGAATAGAAGTTATTTTTTACAATAACTACTTATTCTCACTATATTCTACTATATTTCCTTTTTTACTTTTTATTTTTTATTTTTTAATTAAATAAGTTTTAAATTTTTCTACAATTTCTAAATACCAACCAAACATGTCTATGGAAATAACATTCTTGGGCATAATATTTCTCGGAATCACATTTCCAAGAATGCAAAATTATACCGTGAAACAAACGTTCCCTAAAGTTACTCCTTATCTTCACCATTCATTCTTCATTCTCTTGATATCTAATGGTTAAAATTAGTTAGATAATAAAATCATTAAATTAAAAAAAATGAAGAATGAGAATGGAGAATAATTCTTTTAAAATTATTATTGGAGTAACTTGATCCTCCTTTATATATAAACTTCTCTCTCATCATATATGGCATTTATTTTTTTCCCTTCGCACTATTCTTAATAGTTATTCGGACTATTTTGTGTTGCAACGTGATGTTGGTTGGTGATAATTTCACTGGTAGTGAAACTATGAAAAATGGGAATTATATTGCCAAAATTGTTAGCTTAGTATAAGTGGACAACTAATTGTATGGGAGAAGATATATATATATATATATATTTGATGACTGATTAGTGAGTAAACTTATATGGTTCAGGTACGAGAAGTATCATGCTTATTATATGGAGGTCAAGAGGAAGAAAGGAAAAAGCTAATTATACTGATATGGTGAGAGATATTTATATATATTCACTTCACTTAGCAACCAATTTATTTTCATGTTTTCGTACACACAGACATAGTATTTTTTTTTGGGCAAAGATTTGCTGTGGCATCACAATAGAACCTTATCATCCCAACTATGTTGGCACCATAAGGACTATCATTCATCTGCCAACAAATCAAATTTTATTAAAGAAAGAAAAATAAAGCAAAAGACAATCATGGGGGGACATGAAGCCAAGATCCATGAAAAAAGTTAACAGAACCTATAGCTAGGTAAATATAGCTTATCCTTAAGGAAAAAATCTTTAACAAATCTAGGAACTGAATCCCACACCAAAGGAACCAAAACCTGATATTTAAAAGCATGCACCACTGCCAATGAATCACATTCCAACCACAATTTATCCCATTCTTGCCTTTGTGCCAATTCAACAGCAAGAATGGCAGCATGAATCTCTGTGTAAAAAGCATTAGAAACAGGTAACGATTGAGAAAATTAACCTAAAAAGTCTCCCAAATGATTGCGAAAGATTCCTCCGCAGGCAGCTGGACCAGGACAACCATTAGCTGCACCATCTGCATTACACCACACACACATAGTATTAATTTGTGCAAAAAATAGGCCAGCACACATCGTCATTAGTTTAATAATAATACTATTTTCAAGTATTTATTCACTCGCAACATCACAGAATATTACTTATTCTATAATTTTTATATATACATTTAATTTTTTATTATGGTTTAAAAGATTAATTCATAAAATTAATTTTAAAATAAACATAGATTGATATATTCAACTGTATATATTTTAAATTAAATTTAAATTAAACAAATTCAGAAAAAAATAAATATATATGTTTATATATTCAAATGTATGTTACTAATATAAATATATATATAATGGTAAATATATAAAAATTTATATCTTAGTTTATACCACTAGTTATTATTTTAAATAAGTTATTATGATTATGCTAAATTTAATTATACACATAAAAATATTTATTTGTAATTTCCATTTTCATAAAACATATTTTAGATTAATTAGATTAAAAAAATAAAATAATATTTATAAGTAAAACAGAATTGATTAATTGAAGACAAATGTAAAAGTAGTATTTAATTAATATTATTAATGTAATATTTATATAAATATATAAATAAATTGATACTAACTTTTATATATTTATTGAATTTAATAACTGTAGTGGTAATATATGAATATTAAACATTTAAATTTTTAAATGAGTATATATATTAAAAATATATTATTAAATAAAATATAATTATTACAAAATTTAATACTAACACACATAGCAGGCACACTCAAATCATTATCATCATACCATGAGGCTTGGTGGCATATTAATGTATAAAAGCAATCAATTCATTTTCTTCCCATGAAGCATTCTCAAATATTTTTTGTTGGAAAATAAATTTGTAAGTACTATATCTTATCAAACACGTGGTGGTCACACAATTAAATGGGAAGATCCGGATAGAGGCTTGAAATGGTCAAACCAGTGCAGAGTAAGGGAACAATACAGGCTCACAGATATATCAGCTTACTTAAATATAAAAATAAGTTCTATGGGCAGTTATTGTACTTTTTTTTTAGGATGAGTGTTCATTCGAGACAATAATATATGTTTTTACAATGAGTTTAATGGTAATACATTAATGGTGTAAAACTATTTTACACAGTCATCCAATCATAAATTACCGTTGATATTACTTTTAAGATGATTTTATAAAAGTCAACAAACTTACCATACATCATGGATTATAATTGGATGATGGTGTAAAATTTTTTTTACACTGTCAGTGAATAGCCCTTTTTCTCTTTTACAATATATTTATTTTTGGTCTTATGTAAAGGGGTCTTCTTTCTTAATGCACCGCAAGATTAAACAGAATGCATGCATATATTAATGCACTATTTGTGCATCTTTTGTGGCTTGGAATTTGGGGAGCGGATTCGTGCGAAGCGGTGCTCATGCGGGGTGCGGAACGACCGTTTTGGAAGCATAACTTTTAGGTTAAATTACTGTTTTTGTCCTCTAATTTATTTTTAATATTCAATTTGGTCATCTAATTATTAAATGGTTAAATTTGGTCCTCTAATTCTTTAAAATGGTTCAATTTGGTCCTGCCGTCTAAATTGACTTAACGACGTTAAAAAATTTTAACGTTAGCGCACTTTGTGGCGGTTTAAAACCGTCACTAAATGATTTGCACATAGTGGCGATTTTGAAATCGCCACTATAATAATTTAAATACATTTAGTGACGGTTTTAAATAGCCACAAAATGCGATGACGGAGCATGACACATGCATTCACTAACACCGTTAGTTCAATTTAACGGCAGGACCAAATTGAATCATTTTAAAGAATTAGATGACCAAATTGAACCATTTAATAATTAGAGGACCAAATCGAACATCGAAAATAAATTAGACGACAAAAACAATAATTTAGCCTAACTTTTAAGGACAGTTGGCAAAATCTGAAGAATTTTAATAATTGAACGGCTCAAAATTCCTCAATCCACCACAACGTCACTGAATCCGCTCCCCACATGCTCTCTTCCCCTTCCCCTCTGTCTCGTACACACATAGGCACATAGCAACATTTGACTAAACTTATTTTTGAATTATTTTCTTCAGATGAGGAAATTTGTACAAACAAAATTTTAAGACAATGATTTTTAAATAAAGGTAATTCTTTTGATGATTTTTTTTTTTGACTGCATGATGAAGAAAATTTTGAAAACATAAACTTTTAAAAAAGTTAGTTGTAGGAGTATATGGATTCTAGAATATATTAGGGACGTTCATTTCACGAATTATTTCTTTAATCTAGGAATATTTTTTCCTAAAAATATAACATAAGAATGTTATTTCTAGGTATTTTATAAAAATTTGTGATATCTCCAGTAATAATTATTTTATTACCTCATAACAAACATAGGAATAAATTTCCCTAACCCCATATTCCTGGGAATAAAAAAATAATTCGTGAAACAAATGCCCCTTTATTCAATAAATTTTAGGGTTAATTAAGTTTTTAGTTCCCGAAAATTTTTCAAAATTCGGTTTTTAGTCCTTGAATAAAAGTTTGACTGGTCAAGGTCCTTAAACTTTTTAAAAATTGGGTTTTTAGTCCCTAAACAAAATTTTGACTTGTCAAGGTTCCTAAACTTTTTTAAAATTCAGTTTTTAGTCCCTGAAACCCCATTAAATAATTAAAAATAGGGTTAACTAAGTTTTTAGTCCCTAAACTTTTTCAAAATTCGGTTTTTAGTCCCTAAACTTTAGTTTGACTGGTCAAGGTCCCTAAACTTTTTAAAATTTTGGTTTTTAGTCCCTGAATAAAATTTTGACTGGTCAAAGTTCCTAAACTTTTTAAAAATTCGGTTTTTAGTTCTTAAACTTTTTACAAATTCAGTTTTTACTCCTTGAATTAATGAGATTTCAGGGACTAAAAACCGAATTTTAAAAAAGTTTAGGGACTAAAAATCGAATATTTAAAAAGTTTAGGAACCTTGACCGGTCAAACTAAAATTTAGGGACTAAAAACCAAATTTTTAAAAAGTTTAGGGACCTTTACAAGTCAAACTAAAGTTTAGGGACTAAAAACCGAATTTTGAAAAAGTTTAGGGATTAAAAACTTAGTTAACCCTTAAAAATAATAGGGTTCAAACTTTTATATTTAGGGACTAAAATCCGAATTTTTTAAAAGTTGAGGGACCTTGACTGGTCAAACTTTTGTTCAAGGACTAAAATCCAATTTTTTTAAAAGTTGAGGGACCTTGACTAGTCAAACTTTTGTTTAGGGACTAAAATCCGAATTTTTAAAAAGTTTAAGGACTAAAAACTTAATTAACCCTAAATTTTTAAGCTTAAAAATTATAGAATTGTCAGACAGTTATATTTTTAAATTTACAACTTTTATATAAAAGTATAATTAATTAATGATACAAAACGGTTTTGAACAAAAGTTACAAAAACTGTAAATTAATTACTCGCATAATTTCTTTCAAACTCCTCTATTTTTTTACCTTTTTATTTAATTTTTAATTAATAAGAAGAAGAGGAAGACCACTACTTTCGTACTCCCTCCGTTCGTTTCTTTTTAAGTGTCGGATTTTTGGAAAAAAAAAAAATTTATCTGTCATTTTCAAAGTCTAAGATCACATCAATTGTACCTTTACTTGTCTTCTAATCTTTAATGAATTTACACATGCATCTATTGTGAAATGGAAATGAAAAGAAGTAAAATAAGGAGCCTCACCACTATTTTATTAAAATAAAAAAAATTATTATATTTCTTAGTTTCTACATAACAATCTTAAAAGACATATGAAAAGGAACAGATGGAACACTTGTTTTCGTGGATATTGTTTTTGTAACGTATTAAAAATAACTTTTAAACTTCAAAACAGTCATGTCAAATGCTACCCCCATTTATCATGACATTGAATGTATGTCTTTTTTTATTTTTTTTTTTATTTTTTTACGCACATTGAATGTATGTCTATAAACTATTAATTTTGGTTAGTTATAAGTCATTGGCCATAGGGATGGCAATGGGTCGGGCCGGGTAGGGGTAGTGGCTACCCGTCCTGCTAGAGAAAATCCGTCCCGTTACCCGTTAGATATCCGTTTGAAAAAAAATTTGCAGATTTTTCTTATATCCGCAGGTATCCATGGATACTTCATATACATCAATAATAATATTTTATTTCACTTACTAAAGAATCCAAATAAAAAAAAATTAAAATAACACAATTTTATAAAGAAAGAAATGATTTAACATAGAATAATTAACTTATAATTAAAATATATAGCATTAAGAAATACAAGTTATCATTTGTTTGATTTTATAATATTATATTATTTATTTAGTAACGATAAATATGTGTATTTTTTATTTCCTACACATTTAAGTTAAGTATAATATATTTTTTATGTATACATCAAATAAGTTAAGTATCTTAGTGGTTCTTATAAATGATGTTAAAGAATAAGATAGTAAATTCAAATCTCATTGTTAAGTACTTGTTTTTTTAACTTTCAAACCTTATTTTCGTGTAGCACATTATAAATTATAAGGACAAAAAAAAAACATAAGAGATGTCTACACTTAGAGAGAGATAAGAAGTGAGGAAAGATAAATGATTAATATAATCGATAATTTAATGTGACAAGAAGAGAGAAATAAGAGATATCAATGGGTGTTTGTATTATTTGAGTGTCCAAAAATCAACACTCCACTTTTCCAATGACTTATGTTGCTGTTTATAATATGTGATTTGTGAAGTTGGGATTATCCTTTCTCTACCTTAACTATTGCTAACTTACTCATCTATGAAAAAAGTAATATAAGATCTTCATATGATTTTTAGGTTAACAAATACTATGATCTTGTTACCAGCTTTTATGAGTTTGGTTGGGGACAATCTTTTCATTTTGCGCCAGGTATCCATTTATTATATTTTGCACTTATAAATTTAAGAATTTATTGTGAATTCAACCACTGATCCATGTTGTTAATTTTCTTCTCATTCAGATGGAAAGGGGAATCAATTCAAGAAAGCCTTAAAAGACATGAGCACTTCTTTGCATTACAACTTGGCCTAAAGCCTGAACAAAAGGTTTTCATGTTCAATGAAACAAACTAACATCTGTTATACTATATGTTAATTATAATTCATGAGTTTTACCTCTTTGCTTTTAGGTTTTGGATGTTGGATGTGGAATTGGGGGGCCGCTTAGAGAAATCTCTCAATTCAGGTGAATAGACCTTATTCTTATTTGTGGCATTGTCCTTGGCCTTCCTTGGTTTTTCTATACTAGTTCATAAAAATTATTATGTACTACCTTCATCTCTATATATAAAACATTTTTCACTTTATTGTTTGTCCCTTTTTATAAGACCCCTTTTTAATTGTCTGGTGCATTAATTATTTTTTCCTATAATATTTTTAATTAATTACAATATTCTTTCTCCAAACATTAATTACTCTTAAGTGAGAAGCAATTAAGTGGAGAAAGAAATGAAGAGTAATTTTAGAAGAACAGTATAAATTGTTGATAAATTTAATCTAATTAACTATTTAACTAATTTTCTTATAGGGATGAGGGTAGTATATTCCTAAGATGTTCTTTTTGGTTAAATAGATATCCTATTTGTATATTTTGTTTCCATAAATTAAGTTCTTATAGACTATGTCTTATAGACTATGTATGGTATTGTTTTATAATTGTAGTTACTCTTCAAAATTAATAGAATCAAATTTATTTCTTTTTTATTGAAATTTTCATGCCATACAAATAATTTACATTATCTACTCAGAATAGTACTTTATACAATGAAACTATGTTCTCTTCTGCTTCCTGGATCTGAATGCTATTCTTTATGGGTAGAAGTGTAGTGTCAACATTGTCACCTTAATGTTCCACTAATATCAAGTATGACATAGAATAATTATTTTATAATTCTTGTAACGAAAATATGGATGAGTTCATAAATTTGGTTGTATTTGTGTGCAGCTTAACATCAATTACAGGATTGAACAATAATGAGTATCAGATAATGAGAGCAAAGGTATGTTATGATTATGCAAGGCATATTGATCTAATAATTTGACCTTGTCAATCATCTTATCATAAATTCTTAAAATCATTTTTGATAAATGAATTATGCTAGTTTACCACATTTTATAGTCGAGACTTTCAACAAAAAAAATACTTTGATTGTAATTTATAAGCTTTTATTAATTGATAGGAACTCAATCGTAATACTGGATTGGACAAGACTTGCAACTTTGTCAAGGTCGATCTTCTATAAATAAATTATTTTCCTTTTTTTGGGAAAAGGGACACATTTTACTATTTAACATGTATTATCTATTTTGATAGAAAAGTTTAGGGGGTTGCATTTGATATTTTGATAATGAGATGATATGATTTAAGGTAATAACTAACAATGGCATGATTATAATATTTAATAATGCAGGGTGACTTCATGAAAATGCCATTCGCAGACAATAGTTTTGATGCAGTGTATGCAATTGAAGCCACTTGCCATGCACCAGATATTGTATGACTATTTTTCATACTCTAAATCACTTGTCATATCCTATTTTTTTATACAACCATATATCAACTTTTTGTAGTTGCAAATGCACCTATATTCAAATTGACAAGTGTTCTTGGCCAAATTTCAATGTGGTTATGCTTAACAACTTGGAATGCATGTGAGAAACTACGACTTTACATAATTCTATCTTTAATTTGGATTATCTAAGACTTGTATTTTTCTTTCCCGATGTTGAATTATGGATAGTATGCATGCTACAAAGAGATCTTTAGAGTATTGAAGCCTGGTCAATTTTTTGCTGCATCTGAATGGTGCATAACTGAAGCTTTTGATCCTAACAACAAAGAACACCAAAAGATAAAGGTTTGATGGAAATGTTGGAAGAATTTATCTTATATTATTTCCCTTGCCTCAACATGGTTTGTAATTTTATAGGAATAATTTATTGGTATAGGCAAAAATCGAGGTTGGTAGTGGACTTCCTAACATTAGATTGACCACAAAGTGTATTGAAGCTCTGAAGCAAGCGGGTTTTGAGGTGGAAAAATTACTTATTATTATTATTATTGTTGTTGTTTACTAATATTCTTTGAATATTGAAGAGATGAAACAAACAATCTAATTAGCTAAGGGAGGATTCATTGCTTTTGTGCATGAAGGTAATTTGGGAGAAAGATCTTGCAATTGACTCTCCCTGTTCCTTGGTACTTTGCTATAGACCCAAGTTACCTCTCACTTAGTAACTTTTGTACAACAACTTTTATTGGACGATTTTTCCTTAGAAATCTGGTATTACTACTTAAACTTATATGATTAACAATTATTTCAGTACTTTATCTATATTAAGGATTGATTGGTTGTTTTATTACTCAAAATGTTGTTATTATTTGTGGGCTATGAATTGAATGTTTGTAGGTTAGGGCTTTAGAATTTGTTAGACTGGCTCCAAGAGGAAGTTTAAGGGTTGAAGAATTCTTAGAAAGGGGAGGAGAAGGAGTACTTGAAGGTGCAAAGTAAGTTTTTCATTGATCCTTTAATGTCATGTTAAAACTACGTACATTCAAGTGGAGTTAGAATTGATAATAGAAGTATAAAGGAAAAAATTAATGTTGAAATTAGACTACTCTCTAGTGTTAGGTCATATGTACAATTCTCATTCATATGGTAATCTATGCAGACCAATTGTTTTTTACATAGTTAATGCATCTAGACCCTAAAAGAAATATTTATGAATTAACTGATAGTAGGTTGTTAGTGTTTTTCTAGAGCACAAGGTTGGGAAACTTGACATGCATATGTTGCATTTTCAGGAAAGAGATTTTCACACCGTTATACTTCTTTTTAGCTCGAAAGCTTAATTCTGGGGGTCACTGACATGGTGTTGCAAATTGCTTCTGTATTTAGGAGATGATTCAAGGAGGGGAATTCTTGTAAAATGTATTGGCATTAGTCTTTCCAAAGTCACTCTTGTTGTTTTGAGTTTCTTTTCTGTGTTTGCGTTATACCAATACTTGATCACTTTGCTTCTTGTTATTTTAAATGACAAAATTTCTCCTTGTTTCATGGGATAACTTCAAATTTATCAATGAATGCGGTCTAATTAAATTCAATGTTTTTTCTTCTTCTTATAACTTAATTCAATAAAAGTGTATTAATGATTTATACTTATTAAATCATCAATTATCAATTATCTATCTATCTATCTTCTATATATTATATAAAGCACAGTTACTGACTAGGACTGGTTGTCCACGTGTCACTTTCTGGTGACATTTTAATTATGTATTCTAATTTAAGTTAATTAATTAATAACACTAATATATACTTTTGATTTAGTTTCTTAAAAATAATTCAAATTCAAATTTAAAATCTCCTAAGATTTATTTTAGGTAAGATCTCCCGAGATTTATTTTAGGCAAATATATCTCATGAAATTTTCTAGATGAAATACAATTTTTTTTAATTCATAAAAATACATAATTATAGTGATATCAATAATCAAATATATATTATGAAATAGGTTTCAATTATATATTATAAAAGAAGGTTTATAATAATTATATATTTTGATTAAACTACTCAATTAAATCGTTAAATCATTAGATCTTAAATAATATTTTATTTTATATAACTAGATAATAATATATTAAATTTTATGAAATATTATTTATAATTATAGTAAATTTTTTATTATCATAATTATAAAAATAACTTAATGTAAATATTAATATTAACATAAAGAATAATAATTGATATTATCTTAAATACTAATTGATTCAACAAAAAATACTAATTAATTGCTTACATGTTATCTATCTATCTATCTATCTATCTATCTATCTATCTATCTAATATATACTTTTGATTTAATTTTTTAAAAATAATTCAAATTCAAATTTAAAATCTCCCGAGATTTATTTTAGGCAAATATATCTCAGGAAAATTTCTAGATGCAATACAATTTTTTTTACTTCATAAAAATACATAATTATAGTATATCAATAATCAAATATATATTATAAAATAGGTTTCAATTATATATTATAAAAGAAGGTTTATAATAATTATATATTTTGATTAAACTACTCAATTAAATCGTTAAATCATTAGATCTTAAATAATATTTTGTTTTATATAACTAGATAATAATTTATTAAATTTTATGAAATATTATTTATAATTATAGTAACTTTTTTTATTATCATAATTATAAAATAACTTAATGTAAATATTAATATTATCGTAAAGAATAATAATTGATATTATCTTAAATACTAATTGGTTCAACAAAAAAATACTAATTAATTGGTTACATGTTAATAAATAAATAAATAATCATTCTATTTTTCATTTAGATTTATAAAAAAAAAATGTATATTCTTTTAGCAATTATATTAGTATTTAAGATAAAATTGATTTAAGTTTATGATTAAATAAAAATAAACAAATTCGTTCTATTATTCAATTATTGATTATTGAAATATTGAATTAGGTTGATTTTGATAAATTATATATTCTTATGCAAAGCTAATTTCAAGACATTCAAATTAAGGTAATAAGAAATAAGAAATATTTATGATTTTAATTTCCTTTTTAAAATTTCTAATTATTATTATAAGTATTTTATAGAGTCAACATCAGACCTTTCGCAAACTTCTTCCTCTATGCTAATGTGTCTTCACATTAGTGTTGCTCGCATCAAAACTTTAGAGCTTTTATTTTAATTGATTTTACTTGCTTCATAATTTTATTATTATTGAATTTATTTGTTTTTTTTTTGTTTTTTTATAGCTTAATCTTCTTTTTGTCTTCTTTTTTTGAGGTAAGTTTCTACCTTTTTCTTCACTCGCTTGATTTTTTTTTAATATTTTTCATTTAACATTTACATGCTGATATTATTTGTTTATTTCTACATAACTCAATTTGGTTTTAGTATATTTTAGATGGCATAAATTGGGGTAAATGGCGGTAGCTGTAGGAGGTTTTGGAGAAGCAGAAGTATAGGCACACTGATACTTGCTTCATAATTTTATTATTATTGAATTTATTTGTTTTTTTTTTTGTTTTATAGCTTAATCTTCTTTTTGTCTTCTTTCTTTGAGGTAAGTTTTTACTTTTTTCTTCATTCTCTTGAATTTTTTTTAATATTTGTCATTTAACATTTACATGTTGATATTATTTGTTTATTTCTACATAACTCAATTTGGTTTTGGTATGAAAATCTTATTTATGTTAAAAATTTGGATGCGAAAAAAGACAGAATTTGAAATTTCGAGTTATACGAAGGAAAGGGAAAAAGAAAGTTCGAAAAAAGAGGAGGAAAAAAAAAGGAAAATGAGGAAAGAAAACGTAAAGAAATATTTTTACAAGATGTTAAATTAATGAACTCCATAAAAAATATTTTAATGCAAAAATATGTGAGTTCTTTTAGTTAAAATTAATTTTCTTATTATTTTCATTTTATTTTTGTTATATAGTTTTATTTGTCTATATATATTTTAAATGAGTTGTATTATGAAATTAACACATCTAAATATCTTTTTTAGTTTTTATTAAAGAATAAGTTTCTTATTGTGGAAATTTGAATTAGTTTTAGATTTTTCTTTAAGTAATATAACAAATTAACATCATTATCAACATACTTTATCTATACAAAAAAATTATTTCCTTATCAATAAATACATGCATCGCACGGGTACTATCTAGTATTATATAAAACACAGTTGCTGACTAGACTGGTTGTCCACGTGCCACTTTCTGGTGACATTTTATATAATATATTGATTGAATGATTAATTAATTAATTGATATTTCATTCTTAATTTCAGTATCATTAATCAATTGATTAATTATTGATTAGCACAATCACAATCTTAATATTTGTAAGACATTTAATATAATTATAATTTTCTTTCTAGATTTAAATATCAAAATTTTAAAATTATATTTTGATTAATATTTTAATTAAAGTAATTTTAAAATTTTACTGATATAAATTTATTCGATTTTAAAAATATTATTATTATTATTATTATTTGATATTTGATTTGATTTTATATTATATATTCAGTTTAATTATATGTGCAATATAGTGTAAAACATATAAACAATTATATATTAAATAAAGTAATTTTCAAAGGAGTGTCAGAATTTTTGAGTAATTTGTCTATCTATCTATCTAGGACTGATTGTCCACGTGTCACATTCTAATGACATTTCTAATTTTAGTATCAATATAATCAATTAATTATTGATTAGTACAATCACAATCTTAATATTTGTAAGACATTTAGAAGCAAACTGGATACAGCATGAACCGCATCCTTTTTTCTTTTTCCTTTTTATTTGTACATGGAAGCCCCTCTTCATTCATTTTTCTTCTTTTTTTTGAAGTCATGTTTGCTAATTATTATTATTTTTTTGTATTTTTGAATTTTATATTTTTTTTAAATCTAATTTTTTTAAGCAAGAAGAAAGAGCTACTTAGGTGTCCATAGAACCTCTCATCCCAACTATGTTGGCACCAGAGGTCCTACTCATCACCTGAAGCAGACTCCAATTTTATTAAACGAAAGGAAAAAAGAGTACAAGAAGGAACATGGGGAAAACAACCCCATGAAAAACATCAAAAGATAAACATCAACACTAGACTAAAAGCCTAGAAACACATAACAAAAAGACTAACAGAATCTGTAATTTGGAAGACTAAGACGATCTCTCCACAAAGATTCCTGGATAAAGCTTGGAGAAGAATCCCACCAAGTAAAGCCATGAGCTTGAAGAGCATAATTTGCCAAACTGTTAGCGCAACCATTTCCCTCTCTATAGATATGGGATATGCGGAAGGACATTAAATGGGAAAGAGTAATGCAATTCCTCCAACGGGCTCTAAATTTCCAGGGCACCATATCCACGTTCTCAAAGGCTTGCACTACGGCTAATGAATCGCATTCAATCCATAATTTCGACCAACCTTTTTCAGAAGCAATTTCAATTGCTGTCATAGCAGCATGTAACTCAGCATGAAAAGCAATGAAATTGGGAAGGGAAAGAGCAAAGCATCCCAACATATCACCAACATGATTCCTAAAAATACCACCACAGGCAGCCAGGCCAGGACATCCCTTTGCTGCCCCATCCACATTACATTTAATCCATTCCGGCAGAGGAGGATACCAATTCACTTGGATAATTTTGGGAGCGCGTTTAGTATGACCAGTCACACGCAGTTTTTTAAATAAAACAAACTCTTCCATAGAATTAGACATGGTTCCAGTTGAGAAGTTACCAGATAAAGAAGCAGCAGCAATTGTCTTGTTCAAAATGAGAGTTTTCGTTAAAGGACCATTATGGAATCTGCTGTGATTTCTGCTAAACCAAATAAGATCAGCCAAATGTATCATTAAGGAGAGAAGAACATCAAGAGCCTGAGAACTCGTCGTTGTTTGGGCAATTTCCAGAAGCTGCAGTGGGGATGAAAGATCAAAGTTCCGCTGGATAAGGTGCCCCAAAGACGTCCAAAGATCACGAGCAAAAGAGCACTCCAAGAAAAGATGAGAAGCTGTTTCAGTAAAAGCACCACAGTGCGTGCAGATGGAAGCAAATGAGATACCACTTTTCTGGAGATTATCATCCGTAGGCAATCTATTATAGATCCAGCGCCAAAAGAAAAAAGCTTTGGATGGAGGAATTCCAGCACGCCAAATCAACTTACTCCATGCTACAGGCTGTGAAGGGGGTTGAAAAAACTTGATTGCATCTTTAAAAAACAAAAGCCCCGAATCAGATGGGCACCACACCTGGACATCATCAACAGCCTCCAAAGGAATGGTAACACCTTTAATTTGCTGAACCAGTTGGGGGGAAAAATGCTCAAACAAAGGCGGAAAAACCCAGTGCTTGTTAAAGATAAAATCAGCCACCGATGCTGTCAAAAGACTATGAGTATCCAGCGGAATATTCAATATTTAAGCTATAGGACTAGAGAGCCAAGTATCCGTCCAGAACATAATGTGCTTTCCATTTCCAAGTTGCCAAGCAGAATTATTCAAAATGATTGGAATGAAAGGTTTTATTCCAATCCAAATGGAGGAGGGAACATGAGATGTTCTAGGGACGCCCTTCTTAAAGAACCTACTGCGCCCCAAATAGGCCCAGTGACAATTAGAAGTGAGCAAAGACCAACCAAGCTTAAGCATGGCAGCTTTATTAACTAACTTTAGAGGACGAATACCAAGACCACCCAACTCCACCGGCAAACAGATTTTCTTCCAAGAAACAGTGACTAATTTGGATTTATCAGCATCCCCAGTCCAAATAAAATTCCGAATCCAAGAGTCAAGCGTATTGAGCATAGCCACAGGCCATGCATAGATATGAAAGGAGTATAAAAGCAAACTTTGTATGACAGATTTAATGAGCTGAACTCTTCCCATAAAAGAAAGAAGCTTACCTCTCCAAGATCCCAATTTAAATCGAACTTTATCCATAATTGGTTGCAGATATATTTTCTTTGGACGTCCAACAAACAGGGGAACCCCAAGATATGTAAAAGGGAGAGACCCCTTAGAGAATCCCAAAATCTCTTTAATTGTCTGCAATCTATTACCCTCATGCAGAGAATAAAATTTACACTTGGAGGGATTAAAAAATTGACCTGATGCTTCCCCATAGTCACTGAAAAGAGACATAAGATGTTGTAAGCTGCGTTTAGTGCCTTTGCCAAAAACAAGGATGTCATCAGCGAAAAATGCATGGCTGGGAGTACAGATGCCATTTGGACCACTCATAGGCTGGAATAAACCCCTATCAACCAAGGAAGAAATACCACGACTAAGCACCTCCTCCGCAAGACAAAATAAGAGAGGAGACAAAGGATCTCCTTGACGAACACCCCTCTTGCAGGAAAAAAATCCAACTGGCTTACCATTGATGGAAAAGGAGAGCTTTGCAGACAAAAGAATGATATGAATCCAATTAACAAATTTTTCCTCAAAACCAAAAGCTCGCAGAACATCAAGAAGAAAATTCCAGTCCAAAGTATCAAAAGCTTTGCGAATATCAAATTTCATAATTAAGTTTCCCCCAAGAGTGTGATGCTTAAGCAGATTGACTGCTTCAGAAGCAACACAAATACAATCACTAATTTGCCTATCCTTGATAAAACCTCTTTGGTGGGGTGAGATGATTTTGGGAGCTATCACTGCAAGTCTATCAGCTAGTACTTTGGAGATAATTTTGAATTGGAAATTTGCCAAAGCAATTGGGCAAAAATTATCCACTGTGTCCGCCTCAGGAAATTTGGGAATCAGAACAACAAGATTGGAATTCATATTAGGGAGAATCCAACCCTGACGAAAAAATTGAAGAACAGCCTGGAAAACATCTTCTCCCACTATATTCCAGAAATGTTGAAAAAAACAGCCCCCAAAACCATCCGGTCCAGGTGCACCATCACCATTCATGTTGAAAACAGCCCGTCTCACTTCTTCCTTGGTTGGGATGTTAGTAAGGAAACAATTATCCTCATTGGAAACTAATGCAGGAATGGTGCGACTAATCAAATCATTGGACCTGCAGTTATTCTCACCAGCATAAATACTAGAGAAAAAGGAAAGAACCTCCCTCTCAATGTCCACCTTATTGACAAGTAATTGCTCACCACTCCGAAGAAGAGAAAGCTTGTTAGAAGCATTACGGATACGAGCAATTCTGTGAAAATAGGCAGTGTTGCGATCACCCTGACAGTGCCACTTGATCCTCGCTTTCCCTTTCCAAAAGGATTCCTGCATGGATAGAGCTTTTTCAAGATTAATCTGAGCTTGCATCTCCTGATCTTTAAGAACATCAGAATAACCCTTATAAGAAATATCATGCTGAATAGCTATAACACCATCTTGGCAAGATTTGACAGTGTCATGAATATTCCCAAAGCCACTTTTGTTCCAAGCACGCAGAACATTCTTCAAGTGCCTCAATTTACTTCCCAGGATAAACATGGGATAGCCAACAAAGTTCTGCTTCCAAGAGGATTCGACTATGGAATAACAGTCATTATGTTCAAGCCACATCTTATAGAAACGAAAAGGGGAGGGACCAGATTTCTCCTCAAGCTGGAGGGATAGCAGTAATGGGGCATGATCTGAGTGCATCCAAGAAAGAACATTACAAGAAATCGAATTCCAAAAAGAGAGACTATCTTCATTGCAAAAGGCACGATCCAGTCTCATATCAATATGGTGGGAACCACGTCTACCATTAGACTAAGTAAAACTTGCTCCCTTTGAGATCTGTGAGATTACAAGCGTCAGCCCAAGCACGAAATTCAGAGCTCGATAAAGACAAAGGCAAACGCCCTCCACGTTTCTCATGTGATCCCATAACAGCATTGAAGTCTCCTATACAACACCATGGTCCAGCACTGCTTTGCTGAATCTGAGCCAATTCTTCCCATAAATTTCTGCGAAGAACATAAGATGTACTAGCATAGACCACGGAGAAAGAGACTGAGCCAGGAACTCCATTAGCAGCTATAGAGAAAGAAATTTGTTGCTGGGAAGAGGAGGTAGTCACAGGAAGGAGAGAATCTTCACAAAGAGCCCAAAGATTGGGCTTAAGATTTCCACGATCATTAACAGCAAAAAGTCTGAAATTAAGATTCTTCTAGAAAGATGAGGGAATATCTGAAGAAGAAATCCATGGCTCTGCAATAAACAAAAAATCTGGTTTATAAACTGAACATAAATGTTTTAAATATAGAAGGGTGGCCTGATTAGCAACACCCCTAGCATTCCCTGTAACGGGATCGAGTAACTGCCGGAGAAGTTTTCTTGTTCTTTTTCTTCAATCTTTTCTGTTGAGACTTGGAAAGAACAAGAGTAAAATCTTCCTCGCCTTGAGAAGGAATCGAGTCAGGTACAAAAGGACTAGGGTTCTACACATTATCAAAATCTAAATTAGTTGCAAATTGGGAATGGAAAAGAAACAAGATTAGATTTTGAATTTCATTGTGTCAAAGCAAAATTAAAATGATTTTTTTCCTTTATTTCTATTTTCTTGTTTTTTTTTTTTTAATTTATTTATGTTTGCCTGGACGAAATTGGGTATTCACAGTAATCAATCATGATTTTTTTTACTGTGATAATCAATCATGATTAGAACATTCTGATTAATAATATAATTATATATAATTTGATTCAAATTAATTAATAACACTAATATATATATATATATATATATATATATATATATATATATATTGATTTAAATTCATATTTAAATTTAGAAATTTCGCAAGATTTATTTTAGGCAAATACATTTCAGAATTTTTTTTTACACGAAATAAATTTAAATTATGAAATTTCTAAGATTTATTTTAGGCAAATTCTTATAAAAAAATTCTCCATAAAATACATAATTACAGTAATAAAATATAATTTGAGCATTTTAATTGATAATACCATTATTATATTTTATGATACAAATTAATTAATAAAACTTATATATTTTTTATTCAAATTTATAGAAAATTCAAATTAAGACATTATTATATCTTATGATTCAAATTAATTAATAATAGTTATATATTTTTTATTCAAAATTATACGAAATTTAAATTATAAAATTTTGTGAGATTTATTTTAAGCAAATACTTCTAAAAAAATTATCCATAAAGTATTTCATTACGGTAATAAAATATGATTTGGAAAATTTAATTGATAATACCATTATTATATTTTATGATTCAAATTAATTAATTAATAAAACATATTTTTTTCAAATTTATAGTAAATTTAAATTTAAATTAAGAAATTTCATGAGATTTATTTTGGGCAAATGTATCTCAAAAAATTTTCTCCCTATAATACAAATGTTTTTTCATTTTTAATTAATAAAAAGTCATAAAAAATACATAATCATATTAATTAAGGTAATTGTAATCAATATGATTTTCAAAATTTGAACATTGACATTGATACACAATATATTTTGATTCAAATTAATTGATAATACAAATATATATTATTATTCAAATTCAAATTTATAATAAATTTTAATTAAAAAATCTTGCATGATTTAGGTTTTATGAAAGAAAAAGTCATATGATCAACTTATCTATAAATACCTACAAACACATTGTTGTTTTTCATTTTCGTTGTTTCTAAAATAGCCATTTGTTAATATTTTTATTCAATTTTAGTTGAGGAATAAATACCAGTAAGAAACACGAATCTGCTTATCCTTTTATTCTTTATCTAAGGTGAGTTCTTATATTTTTCAGTGTTATTTGATTTTTTTTTACAGATTTTGTATAATAGTTAATATTGAAAGTTTGTTTGTTGATATTATATATTTTACAGTTTCTTCACTTTCAACTAATACAAAAGACTTAAAGGAGAGGTTTTTTTTTTTTTAAAAAAAAAGAAGACGAGTTCTATTATATTAAGGTTTCATATTTTTTTTTATTTCTATTTTATATTTTTCATTTATATTTTTTTTTCATTGTTAGGGGTATTTCTTTCTTTCTTTTTCTTCAAACAAAGCTTGGATCCCTCTTGGAAGACGATAACGACTTTGCAAATTACTAGCTGCAAATGAGAGGGCTTCTTTATAATAGAACGAAACTCATGAATTTGAAATGCATATAAATGAATTGAGATATTAAATAGAAATAAATAAATGTTAATTTATATGGATTTATTTTATTTAATTTATGTTAATTTATCATGTAATAGATTACCATGTATCTTAGTTATCTGGGAAAAGCTAAAATACATAGTGTAATCGATTACCACTCGGGTTAATCGATTACATAAGTCATTTTAGACTTTAAGTCTTGTTTTTGAAAGAATTTGTTTCGTTTCTGTTTTAATCGATTACATATCGGATTAATCAATTACTATGGTTACTAAAGTTGTTTCAGAAGGGAGATAAGCTCGATTTAAGAGATTACATAGCCATCTAACAGATTAATTCGAATCCAGATCACTAATGAAGATCCTAGGGAACAATTTAACAGGTTACATTGGTGTGTAACAGATTAAATTGATTCTTGATTAGAACCCAGGTGCTTTAAAGAACATTTTAACAGATTACGTGACCCATGTAACAGATTAAATGTTATATCTTAAATTTTTATAAATAGAAGCACCACTCTCTCTCATTTTCAATGCTTTTCTGAAACTAAGTTTTACAAACACATTGAGAGAAGAGCATAAAAAAGGTTCTATGAGTATTTGATCTTCATCATTTTTTTGAAAATGGAAGAATCTAAAGGAAGATCATTTGCTTGAAGACATGATTGGTTCTTGAAGAGCTGAAACGTATTGATCATTCACTACAAGTGAAATCGTTCCATAACTTTGATTTTTTTCGAAATTTATTGAGTTCTGAAATAGGGTTTTTCAGGTCCTAGTAGTAGGGTTCTATTAGGAGGTTTAACTTTCTTTTCTTGTAGGGTTCAAGTCTAGAAAGTTTTCTGTTTTGAATTACTTATGTGTGCAGTGTGCTTGTAACTTGAAATTTGAAATAGTGGAAGGTCTAACAAGGGTTGTTGGATCAACTGGATGTAGGTCTTCGGACTGAACCAATATAAAATTCTTGAGTAACTCTCTTTCAATTCTGTTTTCTTATGTTTCTTAAGTTTTCAATGTTGATCAATTAAACTTTCCTATTCAACATCTTTTTAATTGGAATTACTCTGAATATAAAATCTCTTTCTTAAATCTTTCTTAAGAACACTTGGATTCTTTTAAAAGAAGGAAGGTAAATAAGAGTTTTTGAAAAAGCAAAGAGATTTTGGTTGAAAAAGTGTTGAAAGATCTATTCACCCCCTCTATATCTGTTGCTCGATCCTACGATTGGTATCTAGAGCTGGTATCTTGTATTTTATTCAAGATTCCTTTTGAAAAACAAGGATATGGCAGCAAATCAACTACCCTTCGCTGAAGGTGCGCCAATTAACAGACCTCCAATGTTTTGTGGTGTAAACTACCCTTTTTGGAAGGTAAGAATGAAAATTATTCATATAGTCTGTTGATAAAGACATTTGGAATGCGGTAGAAAATGAAATGCAGAGAACACACTAAAAGGGGGGGTTGAATAGTGTGTTAGATAAAAGTTTAGTTCTTTTCGCAAAGATGGATATATCTCAACTTAGATTTTACAAGGAACTTGTAAAACAGAGAGTTGCAGTTATTTTCCAATAGTTCAAAATAACAATTTAATGAAACTGCATTTTTCAAGTTGTCATCCAAGCGAGAAATAAATACTTTTCGCAAATAAGTTTATAAGGAAACTTATGCATCTAATGCGAAGAAATAATGCAAGAGATAACTGGTAAGCTAAAAGTAATAGAGTAAAACTTGGTTTATACTGGTTCACTCAACCTGAGCTACGTCCAGTTCTCCTTCAAAAATAACCTTTTGAAAGGTTCCACTAATGAAAACTTTGATTACAAATAAGTATTCTCTATCCTGCCACTTCTGGCTATAAGTATTCTCTAGGCCACTTCTGGCACACCTTTAATCTCCCCCTGAGATTAAAGCAACACCCAAGTATTCTTTGTCACTAAGTCACTCCTGGATTTCCAAACAGTTTGATTATAAGATTCAAATCAACTCTCATAGAGAAGATATTACAATGCAAAACAGAATACACAAAGTAACTTAGCAAGGCTAAGAAGTTGCACTTTTTGCGCAAGTGTTGGTCGTCCAAGTGTTTTGGCAGAGTTTCGACTCTTTGGAAAACTTTAATGCTTCGTTGGTTCTTTCGTGAGCTTCGTCCTCTATTTATAGGCCACTGAGTGAAAATATTCATTGTGGGATCTGAGCTTTTGTCGAAAATCATTCTCTCACAATCATATGACCGTTACGACGTGTCAGCTTGGGGTGGAGAGAGAGAGAGGACAACAGTACATGCAACACCTCCACTATTGTACGATTTTGCAGAGAGAAGCTTTTCTGTCTCCTGTGGTACACTTTTGAATATTCAAATGAAATGTCAGATATGAAAAGAGAGGGAATAACATAACATTCCAAAGAATCAGCATCGAAAAGCTTAAGTGTACTCTCTGACATAATGTACACATTATATAACGGTTGGATAGAAAAGATTGAGTAAGTTATATAAGCAAGTGGATGCTTCTCAAATGGACGTAGTGTTTACATACTGGTTTTCACAATGCTTTGGACGCTGGATTTACACTTGAGAAAAATAAGTTCCGGTTACTCATTGGACACGATAAGCACATAGAGATATATAGTTTGAGCTTAAGAAATACAATACCACTTAGGTATTGGACAGTGTGGTACCTATAATACTCAAACATAAAACATTAGATACTTCAAAATTTAATCTCATTTGTTATCATCAAAACCGAAGTTTGAGGGGTTGGACATCGTCCAAGGTCTTAGACCCTAACAATCTCCCCTTTTTTTTATGATGACAAACAATGTTAAATTTTGATGAGAGCAAATACATAATCATTTATAGGTATCAGAGATATAAGTGTAATGAAATGATTATGCTATGCCAGAAGGTGTTGATAGGGTGTAAAGATGTGAAATAAAGTATTCCCCCCGAGTTCAACATTTCTCATCCCTTAAAAACATAAGATAAATCAGAGAATATGGATTTTAAGCATGTTAAGAAAAACAATATTAGAGTAAGTAAAAGCATATCAAAGATATGAATGTGGAGCATAGATAAAAACACTTCATATATTTAATAATCAGCCAAAAAAATAAATGAATATACACATAGTAGTGCAGTCAAAACTCTATGATATCAAAATTCCAATTTCTCCCCCCTTTGTCATTAACAAAAAAACATTGGGTTTGAAAGATGGAAAAATGATTGACCATCATGGTCACTTAAGGTTGTTGATGTTGTTCATGTGGTGGAGGTGGTTGCTCTGGTGGTGCTTGAGTTGGTGGTATTGGTTGCTCAACTAGTGGTTGTTGATGTTGCGGTGGAGGCACATGTTGAATAGGATGAGTAACAGTGCCAATGAGGTTAGTAGCTGTTGACTGTATCTGACTTACTAGCATCTGAGAGAGATTCATAAACTGGTCAGCGATGGCATTTTGCATCATGCATGTATGTTGTTCAGCTTTAGCTTGCTATCTCTCTTGGAAGGCTCTGAGAGCAGCTTCCGTTTCTGCTTGTTGCTGCCGAAAAGCTTGATCGACAATCACTTGCACTCTATTTTTAGAAACACCTTAGGGTTCAACAAACCACAAGGGAACATTGGGCCTTGGACTAGAGGAACTTGTAGGCATTAAGACTTGTCTTGTTCCAGAGTGGGCTTCATTGGACGCATCAGCAACAAGCATACTCGTAGCAACCTCAGGAGTAGGTTTATCAGTAGTGGACTGTGGTGGTTGTGGCACTTCAGTTTCAGCCACTGGTTGCATGTCTACATCCTTAGACATGTATGATTGAACAGTTTGCTCTTCATGCGAAGTGACAAAGTGTTCAACGTCCACTTGCACTTCATTTTCCAGGTCCAATTGGATGATCACTTCGTTGATTTTTGTAGACGCTGCTTCCAATTCTGCTTGTGTTGCTTTTATTTTGGCAACCTGTTCTGCTTGTTCTTCCACAGCTCTTTCAGCTTCTTCTTTCTCAATCTGTGCCAAGCGAGCTTTTTCAGCTTGTTGGAATGCATGAGTAGCTTTCACCTCTTATACAAAGATAGCCCTTTCCAACTTGTGAATATCGTAGACTTTTTTGCTGTGAATCACTGGCAAGGTCTTCAACACTTCAAGGAAATCATCATCATCAATCAGAAAGCATGTTGTAGTGTCACTCCAGTGAAAAGTCTTTACTGGACGCATAACTTTAATGCTTTCTGGAGGATGGACAAAATCTTCTTTGGTACAGCCTGAAGATGAAGCCTTTTCGGTATCAACCCATAGAATTTGTTGCCAGAATGTTTTGGCTTCAAACATATCAAGAGCCCTGGTGAGTTTGCTAGTCTTGTCAAATAGATGATTCCATGGCTGAGATGAATGCAGAAGCTGAATCTTCTCTTCTTTGTTGGGCATCTTAGTACCATAGTACTTGAACCCTTTCTTCTTTCTAGCATCAAGAATAGGTAGCCTGGGACATACCTTATCAAGTAAAAACTTGATATCAGTTGAGCATCTAATGTGGAGGTTAGGAGGATAAGCAATAGCTTGATCTTGCAGATACATCTGTTGCAACAATTTACCTAGATCATCATAGTCACTAGGTTGGAAGTTCAGCATTGGAGTTCATGGAGGAAGAGGTAGGAATTTAGTGATAGGAGTCCATAACTGAATGTCATTCACCCACCTAACCTTTGGACTTTGTTTAAACTTGGAAGGATCTAGGCTTTCCTTGATGGCTATTTGTAGTTCAGCAACCAACTCTTTGTCAGTGTTGGAGGATACTGGTTTCTTTGGGGCATGCTTCTTCTTCTATTGTTGTTTGCCAGATTTATCAGCAGAGGCTTGGCATACTTAGAAGCAATTTCTACTTCTGGCTCAGGAATTTCTTCAGCTACTGGATGCATCCTTTACTGTGTACCAGGTGGGCATGAATAAGGGCGTTCCATCCTAACCAAATTTGGATAAGATTGCCTCGTCCAAGTTGGAGGTGGATTGAATATGATTGACCCTTTTGGTAAGGAAGCATAGGCTATTGATTACGGATGAACATGGTCATACCTCGTCCAGTCAGGTGCAGATGCTGAAGTGAAGCTTCTCTCAAGAGGTTCTTGATGAGACCTCCAGATGATATCACTCTTCTTGCAATAATTCTGCTCATTTCTGGTGAAGAATGCAACTGGGAACCTTTCTTTGTCTTTCTCTTCCTTTGTCTTCTCTTGAACCTTTGGTGGAGTTGTCCAAGGAGTCCAGTCATCTTTCCAAGTGTCTCTGGGACGCATATTCTTTGTTAGATTTAACTTGAGAGGTGGACGCTCTGTGGGCTTGTGTGTTGGAGTAGTAGCAGCAGGTGGAGCAATAGTGGATTCACTCTCAGTGTCTTGAGAGGAAAGAGGTGGAATTGAATATCTCCTTGGTCTTGTTGCTTGAGTCTTTACCCTTCTAGGAACTGCAATAGGTATGACAGAATTACCTACTTTGGACGCTGCAGTAACCTTTTGTTTCTTTTGTGGTCTAGACTCCATTTCTTCAGCTTTTCTTTTGATTTGACCTATAGGAAGGGTATCATCATCATCAGAATCACTCATGATCTTCAGCTTTCTGACTATTGGCTTTTCTTGTAGCGGTTTAGATGGAGCTGTCTTTGGACGCTTCTCAATGGGGGCAGGAGGATTGGACGGTGCAGGAGCATTATGTCATTTCTTTGTCCTTCTTTCTTTTTCATCTTCTTCTTCTTGTTGCTGTGACATTTGTCTTGTCACTTTTCTTGTTTCCTGGTCTTTTATGAGCATCTTGATTTTCTTTCCAAGACCTAAGAAGTCCATCTCTTCTTCTTCGTTGTTTTGAATCAGCCTGCTTTGCTTATTTCTTCTCTTGTTGATACTTGCTTCGTCCAACTTCTTCAGAACTTTTGCAGTCAACTTGATCTTCATGGGTTTGATGTTTGACTCACCAAACTTTTGTTGGAGTGCAATCAATTCGCCTTTTCTGATGATTGCATCACTTTTTTCATCGTCCAGTTCATCGTAGAACTTCTGGTAGACTTTTTGATCCCAGAAGATTTTGTTTAATAAAGCTGCATAGAAGATGTCATCATTTTCGCCAATTGACTTCATCATGCGGAGAATGTTGATATAGATGGTATGAGGTTGGTTGAATGGGATGCCCTCCATCAACTGAAACAGTATGAACTTGTGTAAGTCCATGACTGAATCCTTGGACCCAGCCTTATGCAGAATGCCTTTGTTGCATACTTATTGCCATATCTTAGCTTCCTCACACATGTTTCTGTACTCTATCTTCACTTAATCAGTTGACTTGTCCTAGCAGAGCACTTTCCCAACATGGTTTCCATACTTCTCAACCCAATCTGGCTTGTACTAATTCCGCTCCTTGATATAGCCAGTAACTTTGGCTATGGACTCAGTTGACAGAACCACTTCACGTCCAATCACAGTGGACACTATCTGACGTTGAGTGTTGAACCTAGCATTCCTCTAGAACATTCTAATGAGCTCTGGGTACATCTTCTGAGTATCATTGAAGTACCCTCAAATGCCACACTTCAACATATTCTCTTCAAGATTAAGACCGAGGCCTTCCAACTACTTGATGTCGAAGAAGTGTTCAATATGAATAGTAGCTGCACCTTAAGTTATAATGGTGGTTTCAGGGTAGGAAGAAACATCAAGAACAATTGCGGTTGACTCGCTGGAGTTCGACATTATGGTAAAGGTAGGATTTTTAGGTTATCAGGTGAGTGTTTAGGTCAGGTGAGAGAGAAAGAATGTTAAGGTAGGAGAGGAAGTTTTTGGGTAGTGAAAATAGGTAAAGTGTTTTCCAAAGGGGATTTGACAACTTAAGTATGTGTTTGTTTGGGGCAATCGAAACGGTTTGTGGGCTTTTGAAATTTGAAGAGGGAGGATATGCCACTAATCCCACCATGATGAGGCGTGCCGAGGTTTATGGGTAACTATGTACGGTTATGAACAGTTAAGTGACTCAGCATAGAGCATTAACTTGCACTTACTTAAAACGAAACTGTTTTAGCCACGTTGTAAAACATGTTAAATGAAAATACATAACAGAAAACATCGTCCAGGCATTGGACTTTAATGCAACACATGCAACGTACAAGCATGACTAAGTGACCTTTGGACGCTATGTCCATTGGACGCTATAGTCATATTGGACACTACATATAGATGTTAATTATTCTTTTACAAAGTTCATGCCAAGTCTATTCCTTAGAAGGACTAGCTTGTCTTCAGTAAGGGGTTTTGAAAATACATCAGCTAGTTGATCATCTGTGGATACAAACTGTAATTCCACAGTCCCTTTCTAAACATGGTCTCTAATAAATTGATGTTTAATTTCTATATGTTTTGCCCTTGAATGCAATATGGGGTTTTCAAAAAGATCAATTGCAGCAGTGTTATCACAGAAGATAAGAATGTTACTCTCATATATACTGCAGTCTTCAAGTTGATGTTTGATCCATAAGATTTGATAACAGCAACTTGCAGCTGAGATATACTCTGCTTCAGCAGTGGATAGTGCAATGGTTCCTTGCTTCTTGCATATCCAGGAGACTAAGTTTCAACCAATGAAGTGACATCCTCCACTAGTGCTTTTTCTTTCAATTCTATCTCCAGCATAGTCAGCTTCATAGTATCCAACTGATCTGAAATCTTTCTGTCTTTTGAAATATAGACCAAGATTAGTTGTTCTAATGAGATATCTGAAAATTCTTTTAGCAGCAGTTAAGTAAACTTCCCTTGGATCATATTGAAATCTGCCACATAGACATACACTGAACATGATGTCAGGTTTAGACGCTGTGAGGTATAGGGGTGATCCTATCATTCCTCTGTATAAGGTGTTGTCCACCTTCTTTGATCCTTCGTCCAGTCCAAGAACTGTTGTTGGATGCATAGGAGTTTTCATTGGTTTAGCATCGTCCATCTTGAACTTTTTAGAAGCTTCTTAACATACTTAGTTTGATGTATGTATATGCCTTTATCAGTTTGCTTGATTTGCAGTCCAAGGAAGAATTTCAATTCTCCTATCATGCTCATCTCAAACTATGTCTACATTAACTTAGCAAATTCCTCACATAGAGATTCATTAGTAGCACCGAATATGATATCATCAACATATATTTGAACAATGATAAAATCAGAATTATAATCTTTGTGAAACAAAGTAATGTCTACTTTTTTCTCTTGAAAAACCATTTTCTGTAAGGAATGAACAGAGTTTTTCATACCAAGCTCTTAGTGCTTGCTTCAGTCCATACAAAGCTTTATTAAGTTTGAAAACATGATTAGGAAAAACATCACTCTCAAACCTTGGGGGTTGTTTCACGTAGACTTCTTCTTTTATTAGTGCATTGAGGAATGCATTATTTACATCCATTTGATATAGCTTCATATTGCTATAAGCTGTAAATGATAGTAAAATGCGAATTGCCTCAAGACATGCAACAAGTGCATAAGTTTTAGTATAGTTTATACCTTCCTATTGTGAGTAACCTTTAGCTACCAGCCTGGCTTTGTTTCTCACAACTTTACTTGTTTCGTCCAGCTTGTTTCTGAATACCCACTTGGCTCCTACAACTTCTTTATCATCAGGTAATTCAAAAAGCTTCTAGACATCATTCTGTTGAAACTGGTCAAGTTCTTCTTGCATTGCTTTCACCCAACTTTCATCTTCCAAGGCATCATCCACAGTCTTAGGTTCCATTTGTGATATGAGTGTTGTTTGACCTTGTTGTTTATGTGAAGATCTGGTTGTGACTTTATCCTTTGGATCACCAATGATCTGATCTTCTGGATGATGCTTCTTCATCTGCCAGTTGCGTCCAGTTGGCTCTCTTTGTTCTTCTATTGGACCGTCCAAGAGAGTATTGAACTCTTCAACTAAGACATCATTGTTGGACGTGTTTGATGACTTCTTTTCATCGTCCAACTTGAGATCTGCAAATGATTCATCCAACTCTGATAATTCCTTATCAAGCTTAGTGTCATTGAACTTCACATGAATAGCTTCTTCCACAACTAAGGTTCTAGAGTTGTAAACTTTATATGCCTTTGAAGTTTCTGAGTATCCAAGCAATATTCCTTCATCACTCTTAGAGTCAAACTTTCCCAGATTGTCCTTAGTGTTCATAATGAAACATTGACATCCGAATGGATGGAAGTAGGATATGTTGGGTCTTCTACCTTTCCACAATTCATATGGAGTCTATTTCATGATGGGTCTTATATAAATTTTGTTCTGTAAATAACAAGCAGTATTCACTGCTTCAGCCCAAAAGTGTTTAGGGGTTGAATTATCATTCAACATGGTTCTGGCCATTTCTTGGAGTGACTTGTTCTTCCTCTTAACAACACCATTTTGCTGAGGCATCCTGGGTGTTGAGAAGTTGTGATGGATACCATTATCCTCACAGAACCTTTGAAAACTCTCGTTTTCGAATGCTCCCTCATGATCACTTCGAACCGAAGTAATGTATGCTCCTTTTTCATTTTGAACTCTTTTACAGAAGTTATAGAAGACCTTAAAAGACTTATCTTTGTGAGATAGGAACATGACCCATGTCTATCTTATATAGTCGTCCATTATAACTAATCTGTATCTCTTACCACTTACTAAGGCTGTTCTTGTGGGTCCAAACAAGTCAATATGTAACAGCTCAAAAGGTCTAGAAGTGGAAACAATGTTTTTGATTTTAAAAGAACTTTTTACTTGTTTCCTTTTCTGACATGCTTCACAAAGAATATCATCTTTGTATGACATACTTGGTAAACCTCTCACAAGGTTATGCGTATTAAGCTTTGAGATTAATCTCAAGCTTGCATGACCAAGCTTTTTATGCCATAGCCAATGATTTTCTTTAACTGAAACTAAGCAAGATACATTTTGACTTGATAGTTCCCCAAGTTTAATCTTGTACAGATTACCTTGCCTCTTTGCAGTGAAGAGAAGGGATCCATCAGAGTTCTTGACTATACATTCACCTTTGTTAAAGGCAACATCATATCCACTATCACATAATTGACTTATGTTAAGCAGATTATGTTTGAGACCTTTAACATAAAGAACATTATCAATAGAGGGATAGGGAGGAATACCAATCTTACCCATGCCAGCTATCGTCCCTTTCTGATTCCCTCCAAAAGTGATTGTCCCACCAATCCTGGGTTGGAGGCTTGGAACATACACCTTTCTCTTGTCATATGATGCGAGCATCCACTGTCTAGGTACCGTGACTGGAGTTTCTTTCCTGCTGTTAAGCATGTCTGCAACATGAACAATTTTATCTGTATGTACCCAGATTGACTTGGGTCCTTTCTTGTTAGTTTGAAGGGCACTGGACGCTCCCTTCTTAGGCAGGTGTCTGCATTTGGACGTTATATCCCACAGAAGTAACACACATCTACATCCTCATCATGAATATATTTCTTTCCTTTATATCCATGTCCTGACCTGTCATTGGGTCTCTTATAACCTTCATATTTTAAAAGCTTGTTAAGGTTGTCAGATCCCTTAACAAAGTTGGACAAATCCTTCTTTAGGCTGTCAATCTCTTCATAAAGTTTCACAACATCATGTGGTTGACCTCTTAAGGAAGTATCCGCTTCAACTTTCTGAAGCTTCTCAACAAGCTTTTTGTTTTCTCCTTTGAGAGTTCGAATCTCTATGGAAAACTTCATTTCTCTAGTCCATGATTCCTCATAGGACTGATAAGCATGAGCGCTATCATTCCATAGGACTTGTCTATCCTCATTTAAGGCTTCATGTTCTTTTGAGAGCTTTGTAAACTTTTTCTGTAAATCCTCCTTCTCACTTTCAAGTTGTTTGAAACTGTTTTCTAAAACTTCTTTTTCTTTTGAAAGTGATTTGGATGATTTCTTCAAAGTTTTATAGGCCTTTGACAGAATAAAAGAGTTTGAAAGTAATTCATGATAAGCTTCCTGAAGTGATTTTAAATAATTAAATTCTACCTCATCTTCTTCTTCTGGTTCGGAAGATTCTGATGTAGTGTCTGCCATCAGACATATGTTAGCTTCTTCTTTTTCTTCATCGTCCGATGATAAGTCATCGTCCAAGTCTTCCCATGTGAACATCAGAACTTTCTTTCCCTTCTTTTTGTTGAAGACTTTCTTCTTCTTGTCCTTGTTCTTCTCAAGGTCTGGGTCATTCTGACTTGAAATGTCCGGGCTTCTTGCATTCGTAGCAGACGATTGGACTCTTCTCCTTCTTCTCCTTGAATCCTTTCTTGTTTAGGTTTCTCCATCTGGATCCACCTTTCTTCTTCCACATAGCATGAATTCTCTTGGATATGAAGGATAGCTCATCATCCTCATCAAAGTCTTCATCTTCATATTGCTTTTCTGATGACTCTTCTACTTGCATGGCTTTGGACGATAAGGCTTTCTTTGACTTTTGGACGCTGAGTGCCAGAGACTTGCTTTTCTTTGCATCACCAACTTGTTACAATTCTAGCTTATGTACTTTTAGGATTCCCACAAGCTCTTTTAAGGACATCTCATCCAGTCCTTTAGTTTCTCTCAAAGCTGTAACCTGTGGTCTCTATTGCCTAGGAAAACTCCTCATAATTTTGTCAATATGTTCATAGTTATTGTAATATTTACCATGTGCTCTAAGCTCATTTAGTATGGTTTGAAACCGTCCAAACATACTTTGTATGTCCTCGTTTCCCTCCATACTAAATAACTCATATTGACGAGTAAGAAGACTAAGTTTGTTACGTTTTACCTAGGTGGAACCCTTATACGTTAATGCAAGAGTGTCCCACATCTGTTTAGTGCTTTTGAAACTGTGCACCTTGTTATATTCTTGTTCGGATAGTGCACACATAATGGTGTTTCTGGCTCTGGAGTTGAGATAGAATCTCTATTTTTGCTCCTCCGTCCATCTAGCCTTGGGGATCTCGTTGAGGTTCTCATCATATGGAATGTAGTCGCCCATCTCCACAACATCCCACATATCAATATGACAGGACTCGCTATCATTCTTTACTTCCAATAATCATATTTGACACCCTTGAAGAGTGGTGGTTTGTTTACAACTTGTCCCTCGTTTTCCATCTTTCTCAGGATCTGGTTTCCTCTAACTGCTAAGTACTCAACCCAAGAGGCCGAGCTCTGATGCGAACTGAAATGCAGAGAACACACTAGAAGGGGGTTGAATAATGTGTTAGATAAAAGTTTAGCTCTTTTCGCAAAGATGGAGATATCTCAACTTAGATTTTACAAGGAACTTGTAAAACAGAGAGTTGCAGTTATCGTCCAATAGTTCAAAATAACAGTTTAATGAAACTGCATTTTTCAAGTTGTCGTCCAAGCGAGAAACAAATACTTTTCGCAAATAAGTTTATAAGGAAACTTGTGCGTCTAATGCGAAGAAATAATGCAAGAGATAACTGGTAAGCTAGAAGCAATAGAGTAAAAACACTTGGTTTATACTGGTTCAGTCAACCTGAGCTACGTCCAATTCTCCTTCAAAAATAACCTTTTGAATGGTTCCACTGATCAAAACTTTGATTACAAACAAGTATTCTCTACCCTACCACTTCTAGCTACAAGTATTCTGTAGGTCACTTCTAGCACACCTTTAATCTACTCCTGAGATAAAAGCAACACCCAAGTATGTTAGGTTCTAAGACCTTGGACGATGTCCAACCCCTCGAATTTCGGTTTTGATGATAACAACTAAAGGATAAATTTTGAAGTATCTAATGATCTAGTTTGAGTGTTATAGGATTTACGTCGTCCAATTTCGCAATGGTATTGTATCTCTCGAACTTGGACTTTATGTTTTTAATAAGAAAAGCGTCCAAATGTGTTTTGCAAGAATTCTACAGGCAGCGTCCAATGCTCCTGTGAGAGCAAGCGTCCAACGATTGAATAACCCTCTCTGTAGCTTCTATCTTAAAATATGTTTTCAATGTTGATTCAATATAAGACAACGATCACTCTCTCATATTTTAATATGCCATTCTATTTGATTTTTCGAATAGTACTGAACAGGAAAAGAAGAAGCTTCTTTCTGCAGAAAAAGTACAAGTAGGAAAGGCGCTACAAGTACGGCTGTCACTTCAATCTCTCCACCCTAAGTCAAAACGTGACAACGGTCATATGCTACAGAAAGAACCGCTCTTGGAAAAGGAACAGATCCCTCAACGGATACCTTTCAACAAGCTAACTATATATAGAGGAATGAGCTCACATATCAGACTGACGAAAAATTGAAAAAGATCTGAATCTCCGTCAAAACGACTGGACGATCTATACTTAAGCAAAAAGAGCATTCTTCTTAGCTTTGCTAAGCGATTCTGTATATTCGTACTGACTGTAATATCCTCTCTGTGAGAGTTAAGTCTTACTTTCTATACTCAAACAATTCTGTTTGGAAAGCCAGGAGTGGCTTAGTGTTAAAGAGTACTTGGGTTTGTGTTTAATCTCAAGGGGAGATTAAGGGTGTGCCAGAAGTGGCCTAGAGAATACTTGTAGCCATAAGTGGCAAAGTTAAAATACTTGAGAGTCATCAGATCTTGATTAGTAGAACCCTTCAAAAGTTTTTGAAGGAGAACTGGACGTAGCTCAGTTGAGTGAACCAGTATAAAACTAAGTGTTCTATTCTCTCACTTTCTAGCTTACTCGCATATCTTTTAAACTATCTCTTCAACATACTACGAAAGTGATTCTTTACACATTTTATACAAGTTTATCTATTACGTGTATTCTAACGAAAAGGAAGAAGAGTAGTTTCTTTGGACTGTTGTTTTTAATCTACTGGACAATAGCTTAATCGTCTGTTTTACTAAGTTCTTATAAAACGTAAAGATACACTATCTTCACATTAGCTAAAGTTTTTGAAAGAAATTTGAAATATACTATTCAACCCCCCTTCTAGTGTATTTCTCTATATTTCAGTTGGCATCAGAGCTCGACCTCTTGGGTTGAGTACTTAGCAGTACAGAGGAAAGATCCTGAGAAAGATGGAAAACGAAGGACAAGCTGTGAACAGACCACCACTCTTCAAGGGTGTCAAATATGATTACTGGAAACAAAGAATGATAGCATTCTTTGAATCTAGCCATATTGACATGTGGGAAGTTGTGGAGATGGGCGATTATATTCCACTTGATGCGAGCCTCAACGAAATCCCAAAGGCTAGATGGACGGAAGAGCAAAAACAAAGATTTTATCTCAACTCCAGAGCCAGAAACATCATCATGTGTGCACTAAGCGAACAAGAATACAACAAGGTGCACAGTCTCAAAAGCGCAAAACAAATGTGGGACACTCTTGCATTAACATATGAGGGTTCCACTCAGGTAAAACGTAACAAACTCGGTCTCCTTACTCGTCAATATGAGTTGTTTAGTATGGAAGAAAACGATGACATACAAAGTATGTTTGGACGGTTTCAAACCATACTAAATGAACTTAGAGCACATGGTAAAGATTACAATAACTATGAACATATTGACAAAATTCTAAGAAGTTTGCCTAGACCACAGGTTACAGCTTTGAGAACAAAAAAGAACTGGACGATATGTCCCTAGAAGAACTCGTGGGAACTCTCAAGGTGCATGAACTAGAACTGCATCAAGATAGTGATGGTAAGAAAAATAAGTCTCTGGCGCTCAGCGTCCAGAAGCCAAGGAAAGCATCATCGTCCAAAGCCATGCAAGCTGAAATCAGATGAACAATATGAAGATGATGACTCAGACGAGAATGATGAACTATCCTTTATATCCAAAAGGATACATGCTATGTGGAAGAAGAAAGGTGGATCCAGATGGAGAAACCTAAAGAGGAAAGACTTCAAAGAAAAGAAGGAGAAGAGTCCAATTGTATGCTACGAATGCAAAAAGCCAGGACACTTCAAATCAGAATGCCCAGATCTCGACAAAAGCAAGGACAAGAAGAAGAAATTCTTCAGCAAAGGAAAGGGCAAGAAAGTTCTGATGTCCACATGGGAAGATCTGGACGATGACTCATCATCGGATGATGGAGAAGAAGAGGAAGCACACATATGTTTGATGGCAGACACCTTAACTGATTCTTCTGAACCAGAAGAAGAAGATGAGGTAGATTTTAATGACATAGATTCATTTCAAGAAGCTTATCATGAACTACTTTCAAACTCTTCTATTTTGTCAAAGGCCTATAGAACTTTAAAGAAATCATCCAAATCACTTTCAAAAGAAAAAGAAGCGTTAGAAAAAAGAGTTAGACAACTGGAAAGTGAAAAGGAGGATTTACAGAAAAAGTTTACAGAGCTCTCAAGGCAAAATGAAACTACAAATATGGAGAGGCGAACTCTCTGGAATGATGCTGCCCAAGCCTATAAATCCTGTGAGGATTCAAGGGCTAAAGAAAGAAATCTTTCCATAGAGATTCGAAATCTCAACGCAGAAAACAAAAGGCTAGTTGAGAAGCTTCTGAAAGTTGAAGCAGATACTTCCTTAAGAGGTCAACCACATGATGTTGTAAAACTTCATGAAGAAATTGACTATCTAAAGAAGGATCTGTCAAACTTTGTCAAGGGCTCTGACAACCTCAAAAATCTTTTAAAATATGAAGGTTGTAAGAGACCAAATGACAGGTCAGGACATGGATATAAGGGAAAGAAATATATTCATGATGAGGAAACAGATGTTTGCTACTTCTGTGGGAAACCTGGACATATAACGTCCAAATGCAGACACCTGCCTAAGAAGGGAGTATTCAATGCCCTTCGAGCTAACAAAAAAGGACCCAAGTCAATCTGGGTACCTAAGGATAAAATTGTTCCTGTTGCAGACATGCTTAACAGCAGGAAAGAAACTCCAATCATGGTACCTGGACAGTGGGTGCTCACATCACATGATAGGAGAAAGGTGTATGTTCCAAAGCCTCCTACCCAAGACTGGTGGGACAGTCACTTTTGGAGGGAATCAGAAAGGGATGATAGCTGGCGTAGGTAAGATTGGTATACCACCCTATCCTTGTATTGATAAAGTTCTTTATGTTAAAGGTCTTAAACATAATCTACTTAGCATAAGCCAATTATGTGACAGTGGATATAATGTTGCCTTTAACAAAGGTGAATGTACAGTCGAAAACTCTGATGGGTCCCTTCTCTTTACCGCAAAGAGGCAAGGCAATCTGTATAAGATTAAACTTGGGGAACTATCAAGTCAAAATGTATCATGCCTAGTTTCTGTACAAGAAAATCATTGGTTATGGCATAAAAGACTTGGTCATGCAAGCTTGAGGTTGATCTCAAAGCTGAACAGGCATAACCTTGTAAGAGGACTACCAAGTATGTCATATAAAGATGATCTTCTTTGTGAAGCTTGTCAGAAAGGGAAACAAGTAAAAAGTTCTTTTCAAAGTAAAAACATTGTTTCCACTTCTAGACCTCTTGAGTTGTTACATATTGATCTGTTTGGACCCACAAGAACAACCTCGATAAGTGGTAAAAGATATGGATTAGTTATAGTGGACGACTATACTAGATGGACATGGGTCTTATTCCTATCCCACAAAGATGAGTCCTTTAAGGCCTTTTATAACCTCTGCAAAAGAGTTCAAAATGAAAAAGGAGTATGCATCACTTCTATCAGAAGTGATCACGGGGGTGAATTCGAAAATGAACGTTTTCAAAGGTTCTGTGAGGATAATGGTATCCTTCACAACTTCTCAACACCTAGAACACCACAACAGAATGGTGTAGTTGAGAGGAAAAACAGGTCGCTCCAGGAGATGGCCAGAACCATGTTGAATGATAATTCAACCCCTAAACACTTCTGGGCTGAAGCAGTGAATACTGCCTGCTATTTACAAAACAGAATCTATATAAGGCCGATATTGAAAAAGACTCCATATGAATTGTGGAAGGGTAGAAGACCCAACATATCCTACTTCCATCCATTTGGATGTCAATGTTTCATTCTGAACACTAAGGATAACCTGGGAAAGTTTGATTCTAAGTGTGATGAAGGAACACTGCTTGGATATTCTGAAACTTCAAAGGCATACAAAGTTTATAACTCTAGAACCTTAGTTGTTGAAGAAGCTATCCATGTGAAGTTTAATGACAACAAGCCTGATAAGGAATTATCAGAGTTGGACAAATCATTTGCAGATCTCAGATTGGATGATGCAAGTAAGTCATCAGATTCGTCCAACCATGATGTCTCAGTTGAAGAATCAAATGCACCACTGGACGGTTCAGTTGCAGAACAAAGAGAACCAAATGGACGTAACTGGCAAATGAAGAAACATCATCCACAGGAGCAAATCATTGGAGATCCAAAAGACAGAGTCAAAACCAGATCTTCACTTCAACGACAGCAAGGTCACACAGCATTCATATCTCAAATAGAACCTAAGACTGTGGACGATGCCTTAGAAGATGAAGGCTGGGTCAAAGCAATGCAAGAAGAACTTGACCAATTTCAAAAGAACAATGTCTGGAAGCTAGTAGAACTCCCCAACTACAAAGAAGCGGTAGGAGCAAAGTGGGTGTTCAGAAACAAGCTGGACGAAGCAGGTAATATTGTGAGAAACAAAGCAAGGTTGGTAGCAAAAGGTTACTCACAACAAGAAGGTATAGATTATACTGAAACTTATGCTCCCGTTGCACGTTTGGAGGCAATCCGTATTCTACTGTCATTTGCAGCTCATAGCAATATGAAGCTATATCAAATGGACGTAAAAAGTGCATTCCTCAATGGACTCATAAAGGAAGAAGTCTATGTGGAACAACCCCCAGGTTTTGAAAGTGATGATTTTCCAAACCATGTTTTTAAACTTAACAAAGCCTTATATGGGTTGAAACAAGCCCCTAGAGCTTGGTATGAAAAACTCAGCACATTTCTGTCAGAAAATGGTTTTTCAAGAGGAAAAGTAGACAATACTCTATACAGAGGTATGATAGGATCACTCCTATACCTCACAGCGTCCAGACCTGACACCATGTTCAGCGTATGCTTATGTGGCAGATTTCAATCTGACCCAAGGGAAGTTCACTTAACTGCTGTTAAAAGAATCTTTCGATATCTTGCTGGAACCACTAACCTTGGGTTATATTTCAAAAGGCAGAAAAATTTCAGGCTAATAGGATACTGTGATGCTGATTATGCTGGAGATCGAATTGAAAGAAAAAGCACCAGTGGAGGGTGTCACTTCATCGGTGGTAATCTAGTCTCCTGGACATGCAAGAAGCAAGGAACCATTGCTCTGTCCACTGCTGAAGCAGAGTATATTTCAGCTGCAAAATGCTGTTCTCAAATCTTGTGGATCAAACATCAACTTGAGGACTACAACATATATGAGAGTAACATTCCTATCTTCTGTGATAGTAAAGCTGCCATAAATCTTTCTAAAAATCCCATATTGCATTCAAGGGCCAAACATATAGAGATTAAACATCACTTTATAAGAGACCATGTTCAAAAGGGTACTGTGGAATTACACTTTGTAACCACAGATAATCAGCTTGCTGATATATTCACCAAACCCCTTACTGAAGACAAGTTAATCCTTCTGAGGGACAAACTTGGCATGGACTCTGTAAAGGAATGATTAACATCTACATGATGCGTCCAATAAAACCATAGTGTCCAAAGGACATGTCGTCCAAGGAACACTAGAGTCATGCACATGCATTACATTTGTTTCACTTAAGTCCAATATGTGGACGATGTTTTTTTTTTAATCTTTTCTTTTGATTCAAATAATCAAAACGGATCGTTTTAAGAAGTAAGTATGAGCTAATACTCTATGCTGAGTCACCAAAATGCCTGTAATCGTACACAGTTATCCACATTCTTCGCACGTCTCATCATGGCGGGTTTTATGGCGTCAGTTACTTTTTCAAATATTCAAAAAGCCCAAAACCGTTTCATATCCTCCAAACAAAGCCCAAATATACTCTTATCAATTCATCACAGAAAAATACAACCATATCAACCTTCTCTGAGAATATCATCACCCTAAACACACACTCTCTCTTTCTCTCAGAAACCCAAAACCCTCTCAGAAAACCTAAAAATCCAAACTTTACCAGCATGGCAAACTCTGCAAACTCAAGCAACTCAGAACTCGACGTCCTCACCTACCCTAAAACCACTGTTGTGTGCCAAGAAGCTGCTACAGTGCACATTGAGCACTTCTTCGACATCGAAAAGCTTGAGAAGCTGGGACTGAACCTGAACAAGAGCCTTCTGAAGTGTGGAATCAGAGGCTACTTCAATGAAAACCAGAAAATATTCCCTGAGTTGATCAGAATGTTCTGGAGGAATGCCAAGTTCCAAAGTTCAAGGGAGCTCGTGGCCACGATTCTTGGACGAGAGGTGACTCTGTCCATCGAGACCATTGCAAAGGTAACTGGTTGCATTAGGGAGCAGAACCAGTACAGAACCGACTGGGCCAAGCAGTACGGCAATCACGTTGCAACTGTGCTTTGCAAGACCAAATTCCCCGAGTCAATAAAGATTGAGTACAGGAACCTGTGTGAGGAAGCAAAAATCTGGCAGCAGGTGTGCAACAAGAATATCCTGCACAAAGCTGGGTCTAAGGACTCAGTCACAGACTTACACAAGTTTGTGATATTCCATCTTATGGAAGGCATTCCCTTCAATCTCCCTCACATCATCTACGTCAATATCGTGAGAATGATGAAGTCTGTGGGTGGCAATGATGACATTTTCTACGCCGCCCTGATGAACAAGATCTTCTGGGATCAGAAGGTCTATCAACGCTTCTTTGATGAACTGGAAGAAGAAGCATATGAAGCTATTGTGAAGAAAGGGCCAATGGTAGCAACACAATAGTTGTTTGGTGAGTCCAACATAAAACTATGAAGATCAAGCTAACAGCCAAGGTCTTAAGGGACCTGGACGAGGACACCATCAACAAGCAACGACATGAACAGAGCAAGATCATCTCCAATGATGAAGAAGTAGAGATTGATCTTCTTGGTATTGGCAGAAAGATCAAAAGGCTGATGGAGGAACAGGAGGGCAAAAAGATCACACGCCAAATGTCTCAGAAGCATGAGGAAGATGCTGAAAAGGAGAGAAGAACCAAGAAAAGACATGCTGAGACATCTACTGCTCAGTCCCCAGCAGGGAAGCATCCAAGGACTGATACGTCCAAACCTGCTCAAGTTGAGAGGCGTCCAAAGGCAGAACTAGTAAAGCTTGCTCCAGAAAAGCAAAAGGTACGAAAGCTTCAACTACTGGACGACTCTGATGATGATGACCAGATACCAATTGGTCAAATCATGAAGAAGGCAGAGGAGACAGAGGGTCCTCAGAAAAGGAAGCAGAAGGCACAACCTGCTAAACCAACTCTCTTTCCTACTAACGTGCCACGACGAGTAAAGACTCAGGCAGCAAGGCCAAAGAGAATTGCAGTTCTACCAACTTCCTCTCAAGACACCGACAACATATCCACCAGCACCCTACTACCAACAACACCCAGTGCTCCATCCACATCAACAACCCAGCATCCACCTCTTCGCTTGGACCTGTCCAAGTTTGTGCGTCCAAGGGATGCATGGAGGGATACATGGTCCCCATGGACTATACCCCCCAAGCAGAAAACCAAAGAAGAAAAAGACAGAGAACGTTTCCCGGTTGCATTCCTTACACGCAATGACCAGGATTACTGTAAGAAAGGTGATGTAATCCAGATGCCTCTGCAAGAGCCTTTGAAGCGGCATTTTACTACTGCCTCAGCACCAGAGTGGACGAGGTATGTTTGCATTAAAGCTTTTTCAGCTGCTTATTATGCTATGCCAAAAGGAACGATCATCAGCAACCCTCTGCCCAATTGGAGGAGAGAAGTGTACCCACACTTGATACGCATGCCTCATCCTTACTCCTGTCCAACTGGAACTCAGCAAAGAGTGCGTCTAGCAGCAGAAGATCTGCAGAAGCCAGAGGTGGAAGTTGCCTCTCGATTCACCAAGACGGTTGCGGAGCAGAAAGGGAAGGCTCCAAGAAAGAAGAAAGCACTGTCCAAGAAGTCCTCTGTTAACAAGGATATTGAACTGGCTGCAGAGTTGCAGTTGGCCATTAAAGAAAGCCTGGACCCTTCCATAACGAGGCAGCGTCCAGATGCAGGGTAGGTCAAGGATGTTCAAATCTGGACTCCAATCACAAAGTTCCTGCCTCTACCAGCTGGAACTCCAGTGCTAAACTTCCAGCCAGGCGACTATGATGAACTTGGAAAACTTCTGCAACAAATGTATATACCAAACCAAGCCATCGCCTACCCACCAAACCTTCACATAAGTCGCGCCACAGAAATAAAGTTTGTACCAGACAGGGTATGTCCTAGACTACCTGTATATGATGCTAGTCGCAAGAAAGGCTACAAGTTCTACGGCATTGAGATGCCCAGCAGGGAAGAGAAAGTTGAAACCCTGCAAAAATCCTTTCACACCTGGGGTCATCTATTCGACAAGACTGGTAAGCTTACGCGTTCACTCGGAACCTTTGATTCCATTACCTTTTGGCGCCAGATCTTATGGAACGATTCCCAGCAAGCCTCATCCTCAGGCAGCTCCAAGGATGACTTTGTTCATCCCCCTCATGGTATAGAGGTGCTGCGTCCAGTCAAGACTCACCACTTCTCAGACACCTTTGCCTGCTTTCTGAAAGACTCAGATGATTATCTGGAGTTAATAAAGACTTTGCCAAAAATCAGAAGCAACAAAGTGTTTGATCTTCGAACACTGGATCGCACAGAGTTTGTGGAGGAACTCCAAACTCTGCATGAGGAGTACAAAGCAGAAGAAGCCACAACAGCAGAACAAGCTCGTCTAGAGCAGCTGGCTCTTGAGGAAGCTAAGAGCGCAACCATAGAAAAGGAAGATACGGTTGCTAAGTCGAAAGCTACACAGGCAGAGCTGGATGAAGCATCTGCCAAAGTAACAAAGGTGCTAGCTCATCTTGACCTGGACTCATCTGTACCAGTGGACGTGGAACACTTTGTCACGTCACATGAAGAACCTACCGTCCAATCTGGTAAGTCCGAGGATGATAGAGAGCTCGTTGTTGAAGCATCCAAGCCAATGGAAGCAACTGCAGCACAACCTATTGCTAGAGATATCACCAGCTTCCCCATTGTTGATGCATCTACTGAAGCACATTCGGGCACACGACAACTGGTTCCCACCGGATCTTCAAGTCCAAGGGGCATCCAACCCTTGCGATTTGCTGAACCTCAAGGAGTCTCAGAAGATCGTGTTCACGAGATAGTGCAACAGGCTCTGAGGCAACAACAGCTGGAGACCGAAGCTTCTTTTCAAGCTTTTCAGCAAAGGCAACAGGCTGAGGCTGATCAACATCGTCTGATGCTGCAAAATGCCATCACTGAGCAGTTCATGAGTCTCTCCCAGACGCTTGTGAACCAGATTCAAAATACAGCAGCCACTTTGCTTGGACAAGTTGCTCATGCAGTTCCACCCGTCCAACCACAACCTCCACAACTAGCACCACCAATACAAGCACCATCAGAACAACTACCACCACCACAAGAACCACCTCCACAGCCATAAGGTGACCACGATGGCCCAATAATTTTCCATCTTTCAAACCTTTTTGTTAATGACAAAGGGGGAGAAATTGGAATTTTGATGTCATAAAGTAAATAGCTAAACACTCTGTATATAAAATATAGTGGCATATATTGACTTAATATATTGGCATATATTGACTTAATATATTGGCATATATTGACTTCTTTATCAAAACATGAGGTGTTTATTTCATAGATTCCGCATCCATATCCTTGATATATTTTTCACTCTGATATCTGTTATACATGATATATACTTGCCTTTTATATTTCTCTGTTATCAGATGCATAAGAAATGTTGAACTCAGGGGGAGTACTTCATTTCAATTTTATACACTGGCATAACATAATCATCGCTACCTTGATTCATTGTATTCTAATATGATTATGTGTCTGTTAACATCAAAATTTACCATTGTTTGTCATCATCAAAAAGGGGGAGATTGTTAGGTTCTAAGACCTTGGACGATGTCCAACCCCTCGAATTTCGGTTTTGATGATAACAACTAAAGGATAAATTTTGAAGTATCTAATGATCTAGTTTGAGTGTTATAGGATTTACGTCGTCCAATTCCGCAATGGTATTGTATCTCTCAAACTTGGACTTTATGTTTTTAATAAGAAAAGCGTCCAAATGTGTTTTGCAAGAATTCTACAGGCAGCGTCCAATGCTCCTGTGAGAGCAAGCGTCCAACGATTGAATAACCCTCTCTGTAGCTTCTATCTTAAAATACATTTTCAATGTTGATTCAATATAAGGCAACGATCACTCTCTCATATTTTAATATGCCATTCTATTTGATTTTTCGAATAGTACTGAACAGGAAAAGAAGAAGCTTCTCTCTGCAGAAAAAGTACAAGTAGGAAAGGCGCTACAAGTACGGCTGTCACTTCAATCTCTCCACCCTAAGTCAAAACGTGACAACGGTCATATGCTACAGAAAGAACCGCTCTTGGAAAAGGAACAGATCCCTCAACGGATACCTTTCAACAAGTTAACTATATATAGAGGAATGAGCTCACATATCAGACTGACGAAAAATTGAAAAAGATCTGAATCTCCATCAAAACGACTGGACGATCTATACTTAAGCAAAAAGAGCATTCTTCTTAGCTTTGCTAAGCGATTCTGTATATTCGTACTGACTGTAATATCCTCTCTGTGAGAGTTAAGTCTTACTTTCTATACTCAAACAATTCTGTTTGGAAAGCCAGGAGTGGCTTAGTGTTAAAGAATACTTGGGTTTGTGTTTAATCTCAAGGGGAGATTAAGGGTGTGCCAGAAGTGGCCTAGAGAATACTTGTAGCCATAAGTGGCAAAGTTAAAATACTTGAGAGTCATCAGATCTTGATTAGTAGAACCCTTCAAAAGTTTTTGAAGGAGAACTGGACGTAGCTCAGTTGAGTGAACCAGTATAAAACTAAGTGTTCTATTCTCTCACTTTCTAGCTTACTCGCATATCTTTTAAACTATCTCTTCAACATACTACGAAAGTGATTCTTTACACATTTTATACAAGTTTATCTATTACGTGTATTCTAACGAAAAGGAAGAAGAGTAGTTTCTTTGGACTGTTGTTTTTAATCTGCTGGACGATAGCTTAATCGTCTATTTTACTAAGTTCTTATAAAACGTAAAGATACACTATCTTCACATTAGCTAAAGTTTTTGAAAGAAATTTGAAATATACTATTCAACCCCCCTTCTAGTGTATTTCTCTATATTTCAAAGTATTCTTTGTCACTAAGCCATTCCTGGCTTTCCAAACAAACATTTTGATTGCAAGATTCAAATCAACTCTCACAGAGAGGATATTACAATGTAAAACAGAATACACAATGTAACTTAGAAAGGCTAAGAAGTTGCTCTTTTTGCGCAAGTGTTGATCGTCCAAGTGTTTTGGTAGAGGTTCAGCTCTTTGAAAAACTTGAATGCTTCGTTGGTTCTTTTGTGAGCTTCGTCTTCTATTTATAGGCCACTGAGTGAAAATATCTGTGGTGGGATCTGAGCCTTTGTCGAAAATCGTTCTCTCACAATCATATGACCGTTACCACATGTCAGCTTGGGATGGAGAAAGAGAGGGGACAACAGTACATACAGCGCCTCCACTACTGTACGATTTTGCAGAGAGAAGCTTTTATGTCTCCTGTGGTATACTTTTTGAATATTCAAATGAAATGTCACATATGAAAAGAGAAGGAATAACATAACATTCCAAAGAATTAGCATCAAAAAGCTTAAGTGTACTCTCTGACATAATGGACACATTATATAACTGTTTGAAAGAAAAGATTGAGTAAGTTATATAAGCGAGTGGACGCTTCTCAAATGGACGCAGTGTTTACACGCTGGTTTTTACAATGCTTTGGATGCTTGTTTTATTACAGCGCATTGGACGCTGGATTTACACTTAGAAAAATAAGTTCCAGTTACTCATTGGACACGATAAACATATAGAGATATATAGTTTGAGCTTAAGAAATATAATAGCACTTAGGCATTGGACGGTGTGGTACCTATAATACTCAAACATAAAACATTAGATACTTCAAAATTTAACCTCATTTGTTATTATCAAAACCGAAGTTTGAGGGGTTGGACAACGTCTAAGGTCTTAGACTCTAACAGTAAAAGGTCCATCTATTCCAAAATACACTGTTAATAATGGAAACTTAGGTGAAAAACCATTTGAAACTTGGACAGATGCAGAAATTAAGAAAGCTCAATATGACTCAAGAGCAATGAACATTATACATTCTACTTTAAATTATGACGAATTCTTTCATGTGTCTCAATGTACCTCTGCCAAGGAAATGAGGGATCTAATACAAGTCACCCATGAAGGCATGACAAAAGTTAGAAGAGCAAGGAAGAATACCCTCATTTGAGAGTACGAGACCTTCAGAATGTTGCAAAGGGAGACTTTGAGTGATGTTCAAAAGAGGTTTACATACATTGTAAATCACCTCAAAGGCTTAGGAAATATCTTTGATGAGGAAGAATTGAATGTCAAAATCCTCAAGTCTCATAGCAGAATATGGCAGCCAAAGGTGACAACATTTCAAAATCAAAGGATCTTGCAGTGATGACCAATGCAGAGCTGTTTGGAAAGCTAAGAGAACATGAAATGGATATGTGAAGGATGGCAGAAGAAGAAGAAAAGGACAAAAAGAAAATAGGCTTGGCACTTAAGACAATAACTCCATCAAATGATGATAGTGAAGATGAAGGTGGTGAAGGATCGGATGCTAAAAACTTAACTCTCCTTGTAAGGAAATTTAGAAGATTTCTCAAGAAAAAGAATGGGAAAGGAAAAGGATTTCAGCAGAAGAAATTTGTGAAGAAAAGTGAGACCTCATCTCCAAACTTCACTTGCTTCGAATGTGGAAAATAAGGCACATAAAGATGGAATGTCCCATCTACCTAAAGAAGCAACAAAATAGAGAAAAGAAGCCTAAGAGCCAAGGAAAGAAGAAAAAAGCCTACATAGCATGGGAGGACAATGCATCTAATTCCTCAAGTGAAGACAACAATGAAGAGGAAGCAAATCTCTGCCTCTTGACCAAAGAAGAAGAAGAAAATGAAAGCATTGTAAGTATTTCTGGCTTTGAACAAGAAGATAGTTATGATCAATTACTTGATGCTTTTAATGAGTTACATAGCATGGGAGGACAATGCATCTAATTCCTCAAGTGAAAGCATTGTAAGTATTTCTCCTTCCCAATGTGAAAATTGAAAGGCTATTGAATTGAAAAATGAATATGCTGAAAACCTTATCAAAGTTTACAATGGGAAGAGACAATCTTGATGCACTCCTTGCACAACAAAAATGCATGTTAAATAGGGATGAAGTTGGTTATTCTTTTTGCAAAAAGAAGAAATCATCATATAAGAACTTTTTTAACTTTGTCAAAGCATCTAGCTCTCCATTTATGACATATCATTATTGTTTGCATAAAGGACACTCCTCTAACAATTGCATGATCAAGAGATTTGGTGTTCCAAATGGGAGGTATAAATGGATCCCCAAAGGAACCAAGGAAACCACTAACCCCAAAGGACCCAAAATCACTTAGGTACCTAAATCCTCTATTTAATCTATTTTGCAGGTGTGTTTAAGAGCCAAAAAGTCTTTATGGTATTTAGATAGTGGCTGCTCAAGACACATGAGTGGGGATAAATCAAGGTTTATTCAGGTGACCATAATACTAGGAGGGTTTGTGACCTATGGTGATAACAACAAAGGAAGAATTCTTAGTGTAGGAGATGTTGGTAATCCTCTTTCCACTATAATTGAAAATGTACTGTATGTGGATGGACTAAAACATAATCTGCTTAGTATAAGCCAACTGTGTGATAAAGGTTTCAAGGTATCTTTTAATGAATCATGTTGTATGATATGTGATAGCCATAATAATGTTAAGTTTGTAGGTAAGAGGGTTCATAACATTTACATGCTAAACATTGAACATGCATCCTCACCTCATGAAACATGCTTAACAAGTAAATTTTTAGCTTGGTTATGACATAAAAGGATTGCACACATACACGTCTCATCTAAATAGATTGATTTCTAAAGAGTTGGTTTATTGTTTACCTAAACTCAAGTTTGAAAAGGATAAATTATGTGATGCATGTCAGAAGGGCAAACAAACAAGGGTATCTTTCAAAGCAAAGAATGTAGTTTCAACTTCTAAACCCCTTGAACTTTTGCACATGGACTTATTTGGTCCCTCTAGAACTATGAGTCTAGGTGGTAGCTATTATGCATTAATAATTGTGGATGATTTCTCAAGATATACATGGACATTGTTTTTACCTTTAAAGAGTAATGCTTTTAAAGCTTTTGCAAAACTGGCCAAAAAGATTCAAAATGAAAAAGATTTGAAAATCAAAGCCTTGAGAAGTGATCATGGAGGGGAATTCCAAAATAAGGATTTTGAACGATTTTGTGAAGAAAATGGTATAGATCATAATTTTTCTGCTCCTAGAACTCCACAACAAAATGGAGTTGTAGAGAGGAAAAATAGTTCTCTTGTAGAACTAGCAAGAACTATGTTAAATGAAAATAATTTTCCAAAATATTTTTCGGCTGATGCAGTGAGCATTGCATGCTATGTTCTTAATAGAGTCTTAATTAGACCTCTTTTGAAAATCACCCTTTATGAACTATATAGAGGAAGAAAGCCTAACATATCACATCTCAAAGCTTTTTGTTGCAAATGCTTTATGCTGAACAATGGTAAAGAATCTCTTGGCAAGTTTGATGCTAGAGCGGATGAAGCTATATTTCTTGGATATTCTCTTTCTAATAAAGCTTATAGAATCTATAACAAAAGGACTCTTACTGTTGAAGAATCTATACATGTTGTCTTTGATGAGTCTAACCCCCAAAAGGAGGGAAATGTACCTTGTGATGATGATGATGCAGATACAAGTGAAGAACCTCCTCAAGCTGAAATGGAAATAAGGGAAGAATCATCAACAAGAGAAGATCAACATGAGGAACATTCTTTACCTAACGAATGGAGGATTCCTAGAGATCTATCCATCGACAACATCATTGGAAATATTGAGAAGGGAGTATCTACCAGAAACTCTTTAAATATGTTTTGTGAACATGTTGCTTTTATCTCTCAAATAGAACCCAAAACAATAGAAGAAGCCTTACTTGATGAATTTTGGGTTATGGTTATGCATGAAGAATTAAATCAATTCAAGAGAAACAACATTTGGGAACTCATTCAAATGGATAAAAATCTGAACATAATCGGCACTAAATGGGTGTTTAGGAATAAGCTAGATGAATCTGGGTTTATAACTAATAACAAAGCTAGGATTGTTGCTAAGGGATACAACCAACAAGAAGGAATTGATTATGATGAAAAATATGCTCCTGTTGCTAGATTAGAAGCTATAAGATTACTTCTTGCCTTTGCATGCCTTATGAACTTCAAATTATTTCAGATGGATGTGAAAAGTGCTTTTCTAAATGGCTTTATTGATGAAGAAGTTTATGTATCTCAACCTCCTGGTTTTATAGATCATAAATTTCCAAACCATGTGTACAAGCTCAAAAAGGCTTTGTATGGGCTAAAGCAAGCTCCTAGATAATGGTATGAAAGATTGAGCAACTTTCTCCTTGATAAAAGATTTGAAAGAGGAAAAGTTGATAAAACTCTTTTCATAAAAAGATCCACTAAGGATATTTTGTTAGTACGAGTATATGTTGATGATATAATTTTTTGTGCTACTAACAATCTCCCATGTGAGGAATTTGTGAATAGTATGCGGAGGGAGTTTGAAATGTCCATGATGGGTGAACTGAACTTCTTCCTAGGATTACAAATCAAGCAATTAAAGCAAGGTACCTTTCTCCATCAAACAAAGTACTGCAAAGAGTTCCTAAAGAAGTTTGATATGGAAACTAGCAAGGAATCAGCTACTCCAATGGCTACAAATTGCTACCTTGATGTTGATGTCAAAGGTAAATATGTAGATCAAACAAAGTACAGAGGTATAATTGGTTCTTTACTCTATTTGACTACTAGTAGACCAGACATTATGTTTAGTGTTTGCATGTGTGTTAGATATCAGTCCAATCCTAAATAATCTCATTATACTGCTGTAAAAGGAATTATGAAATATCTAAAAGGAACTTTAGATGTAGGCCTATGGTATCCCAAAGGTGCTGAACCTATTCTTATAGGATACTCATATTTAGATTTTCCTGAATGTAAACTAGATAGGAAAAGTACTAGTGGAACTTGTCATTTATTTGGCAATGGCTTAGTGCCATGGCATAGTAAGAACAAGCATGTGTTTCCTTATCTACTGCAGAGGCTGAATGCATTGCGACTGGAAGTTGTTGTGCCCAATCCTTGTGGCTCAAACAACAACTATCTAATTTTGGTCTTCATTTAAACCATATATCTCTTAGATGTGATAACACTAGTGTCATAAACCTCACTAAGAATCCTATTTTACATTCTAGAACCAAACATATTGAGATCAGACACCACTTCATAAGAGATTACATTAAAAAAGGTGATTGTGACAAAGAGTTTATTGAAACAAACTCTCAGCTAGCTGATATTTTCACTAAACCATTAGCTAGAGATAGATTTTATCTTTTGAGAAATGAGCTTGGAATACTTAGTGAATCAAACCTCACTTAAAGCCAATATTAGGAAATATAAATTCACTCTTTTATTGTTTTAATTTTTTTCTATTTGTCTTGTATGTATGATTGCATTTATGTATTGTTTGTATGTGACTAGTATGTGACTATGTGTGAAAAATATTTTTAAAACTAATAAAAACTTGGTTAATACATGTTTTTAAACAAAAGTTGCATAATGTAATCGATTACTCTTCAAGATAACCGATCACATAATTGAAAATTGCATAAAATTGATTTCAAGAAAAAATGCATCCCTTACTATTTTAATCGATTACAAGATAATTGTAATCGATTACACTGATAAGAGTAGTCACAAATCTAGTTTTGGAAAATTGTAACGATTACATTGGGAACATAATCGATTACACAAGCTCTGAAATGTTTTAAACCCCAATAGATGTGACTTTTGAGTTCATTTTCTAACTTCTCCTTCAAACCCATTGAGTCTTCATAAAACCATAACAAATTTTGACCCTCTCTCTCTCATAAAAACCTAACCTTTCATCAACCCAAAGCTAATTCCCATGGATAACTCACAAAGACCCAAGAGGATTAAGAGCATTGCCAAGAAGAATGCTACTCCTCCTCCTCCTAAGACCAAGAAGAGGGAGGCCTCTTCTAACAAAGAAGGTGGGTCTAGCAGAGGAAAGGAACTTGGTCCTCCTTCTCCTCCTCCACAACCACAACCACTATTGAATCCATGGTTCACTAATGAACATCAGGAAGCTTCATACCTTCAGACTTTTGTGGGCAAGGACTTGGTGACTTCGAAGTTTTTGAACTTGGAATGGCTTAAGGAATATAACTTCTCCTTCCCCACTATTCTTGAAGAACAGGGCCTCAGCACTTTCACTTAGCTTCATGGTACCTACTACCCTGATTTGGTAAGGGTCTTCTATACTTGTGCCTTTGTGAATGAATTTGGAGTTCTTTGTTCTACTGTGAAGGGTGTTAAGATAGAGTTATCTGCTTCAGTTTTTAGCACTATTGGTGGTATTCAATATGGGGGCCGGAATTAAATCCAATATGGAAGAATTTAAGAGAATGGGAATTAAGTATAGCAAAGTTAATACTTATTTGGACTGTATGAGGAATCCAACTGAGCTACTTAAGAGGAGATATGGTATTGGTCCTCTTAAAGTTGAAGATAGATTGCTAGCATATGTGATTGCATGGGTTCTTACACCTAGTGGGAGCAATCATGCTCAGTTAACTGATGATGATCTTATGATTTTTGTTCTGAAAAACAAAATTCAAGTGAATTGGATTTTTGTTATTATTGAAAACATGTTGAAGACTAGGAGACTAATTGACTACAAATGTCCATATGTTGTGTTTATCTCAAGAGTGTTTGATCACTTCAAAGTTGATATAAGAGCAGAAGTTACTGATTTTACTAAGGACATACATGAAGTCAATACCAAGGCATTGAAGCAAATGGCTTGGTTGTTACTGATAATGGATGGTTTGTCAAGGAAGATGCACCACTAAATGTTGGTGATGATGAAGTTCAAGAGGAAGAAGCTCCTCAACATGCTCAAGAAGCTGCTCAAGGTGAAGAGAAGCCTATGACACCTTTTGAGAAGGTTGTTTTGACAAAATTAGATGAGCTGATGAGAGTTCATAAAGAGGACTATCAAGAACTCAAGGATAGCTTTGAGACCATCTCAGCAAGACTTGATGAGCTCAATGTCCCATTTCCTGAAGATTAGTTGTGTGGCTATCTCAAATCAGATCTTCAAAATGTTTTGAATTCACATGTTTTTATGTCACTTAAAAACACTATTTTTTGCTTTAAGTTTTTAATTATGATATCTTGGATGACTGTAATTGACTAAAAATTCTGTTATTTTGAACATTCTAATGTCACTTATATGCTTTATCTAATTCTATATGATTTGTGTTTACTTGTTTGTGTATGATTCTATTTGATCATAGCCTTTTGGCTTTAATTTGCCAAAAGGGAGAGTATATTTTGATGAGTACATTTGGTGATATTACATTGTGATATTTGTTGACTATATCTGTTGTTCTAGATTGGGTATATGTGATTCTACACTATTTACATATTCGTTTAACCAATCTCTGGACTAGTGAATTTGAAAAGAATAGGTACAATGCTAAGAAAGGTGTTTAGCACAATCAAAACCAAAAAGAGGGAGATTGATGACATGAAGATTAGTTAGTGTTTATTATTTTGGCATTTTGGCTTTAATTTTAAATATGCCAAACATGTAAGGATGTGGCATTGTATTGATTGTTTTAGACTTAGGCATTTGTGTGATTAGATTTTAGAATTAGTTTATGCCTAGTGATAACCAAAAAGTCTAAGCAAGCTAATTTTCATTGATCCTTTAGAAATTTAATATAGTAATCAATTACATGTATCATGTAATAGATTACCATGTATCTTAGTTATCAGGGAAAAGCTAAAATACATAGTGTAATCGATTATCACTTGGGTTAATCGATTACATAAGGCATTTTAGACTTTAAGTCTTGTTTCTGAAAGAATTTGATTTGTTTCTATTTTAATCGATTACATCTCGATTTAATCGATTACTATGGTTATTAAAGTTGTTTCAGAAGGAAGATAAGCTTGATTTAATCGATTACATAGCCATATAACAGATTAATTCGAACCCATATCACTAATGAAGATCCTGAAGAACAATTTAACATGTTACATTGGTGTGTAACAAATTAAATTGATTCTTGATTAGAACACAGGTTCTTTAAAGAACATTTTAATAGATTACATGACCCATGTAATAGATTAAATATGTTATATCTTAAAATTTTATAAATAGAAGCACCACTCTTTCTCATTTTCAATGCTTTTCTGAAACTAAGTTTTACAAACACATTGAGAGAAGAGCATCAAAAAGGTTCTATGAGTATATGATCTTCATCAATTTTTTTAAAATGGAAGAATCTAAAAGGAAGATCATTTGCTTGAAGACATGATTAGTTCTTGAAGACCTGAAACGTATTGATCATTCACTATAAGTGAAATCATTCCATAACTTTGATCTTTTTTGAAATTTATTGAGTTCTGAAATATGGTTTTTTAGGTCCTAGTAGTAGGGTTCTATTAGGAGGTTTATCTTTCTTTTCTTGTAGGGTTCAAGTCTAGAAAGTTTCTATTTTGAATTTCTTGTGTGTGCAGTGTGCTTGTAACTTGAAATTTGAAATAATGGAAGGTCTAACAAGGGTTCTTGGATCAACTGGATGTAGGTCTTTTGACTGAACCAATATAAATTTCTTGAGTAACTCTCTTTCAATTTTGTTTTCTTATCTTTCTTAAGTTTTCAAGGTTGATCAATTAAATTTTCCTATTCAAAATCTTTTTAATTGGAATTACTCTGAATATTAAATCTCTTAAATCTTTCTTAAGAATACTTGGATTCTATTAAAAGAAGGAAAGTGAATAAGAGTTTTTGAAAAAGAAAAGAGATTTTGGTTGAGAAAGTGTTGAAAGATCTATTCAACCCCCCTCTAGATCTGTTGCTCGATCCTACACCATTATCTAGTGCAATCGCTTTAGGAGACATGGGTTGGTAACGTTCACAGTGTAACACCCCAGTTTTTCTTTTTAATTATAAAAACATATTAGTCATTTCTATTTTGTTGGTTTTAATTAAAATAAATAATTTGGGAATATGTTTTGGTTTAAGAAGTTAGAAAAATGGGATTTTAGAAAATAAAATGATTTTACAAGCTGATGGTCTCTTAAGTCATGTGTTGGGCTTTAGACACCATAAGCCCAACATGCCTCTAAAAATTGTCAGGTTTCTTTTCAAAACCTAGTCTTCCCTCACGTTGCCTTTTTGCTCTCTTTGGGAACTATGCCATCAAAATCGCGAACGGAGGAGTGAAAGGAAAATCACGAAGAACCGCTGTTGCTTGCACCCTTGTTGTGGAACCACATCTTTCGAGGTAAGAGGGAGTGAGATTATCTCACTCATGGGTATGACTATGGTCGAGGGTAACGGGGTTGGCCCTAGACCCCAATTGGTTGTGTATGATTATGTTTGATTCATTTGGTATGTTTCAAATTTAATTGGATAGGTTATGAATATCCCAAAACACGTTTATTAATTTATTGCTATGATCTAATTACATAAGTATTTGGATGTGATTTATGTTCTTTCCCTTCTGTGCTGAAACACGTTTTAATCATCAATGTGCATTAGGTATAATGTTTTTAAATGGTTGTAGCTATGTATATTTCACTTGCTGTAATAATCATTTTTGCCTAAAACTTCGTGATAGTGTTAGCTATTTTCTTGTGCACAAATGAACTGGAATTGATTCCTTTAATGTTTACGCATATATTGGTCGTGTGGCTATAATTCCCTTGAAATTGGCAAACGACTTTGCAATTGCAATTCATATGCATTGAAGTTTTACCTTTTAATTAGATTCATGATGCAACATGAATATATGTAGATAGGTACATGGTTGATATGCATATTCGGGCTTTGGAATTTCTTTAAATACGTGGGTGCAGTAGTGATTTTTAAATGGCATTCAAAATGCACATGCACATAGTTAACATTCTAATTATATATGTTAAAACATAGGCATCAGATTCATGATCCCAATTACATATACATAATTCATATATGTCTACATATGCATTAAACTTTGGGAATCACGAATTATTATATTCGTGTCCTGTGCATATATATTATATTTATATGTATATTATATATATATATATATATATATATTTAAAGTATTTATTTATTTATATTATTAAATAATGTGTATGATTTTATTGTGTTGTTGTAGCATGATTCCTAAAATTATTATTATTTTGTTGAAGTTTGGAAGTATTATGGTTTTATTTGATGAATATGTGAATTGTTGTGCTCTATGAACATTTCTATGAATGTTATAATATGATATGCTTGGTACGAGTAAAGTATGCATGCTTAGGATGCCATGGTGTATTATTGATATGAAATAAATGAGGACTAAACCTATGTGAGGCAGGATCCTCCATGTGATAAGTTAAAAGAAACCATAAGCATCTATGTGAATCATGCATCATACCATGACATATATGTGTTTTTGAAAGTTGTTTATGAACCTAAGTGGAGATGCCGTGAAGAGCTCGTTGAGTTCTATCCTTAAGGGTGTTATCTGGTTTGGAATCTCCTTTAAGTCCATGCTAATCTCATGGGTTGGAGTATCCTTGCAAGACCGGATAACCCTAACAAGTCGCTAGGGGTGTCATCGTGGTTGAGATTGTTAGTGTCAGATGCCTATAGTGTGGCTATTCGTCGACTACACATACTCCTAGGCTACTTTCACAAAAGAGTTTTGAATGGTACCACATGCATATAAATCTAAGAGCATAGAACACATTGCATTGCATGAATACTTGATTGTGATTGTGCATGACATATATGGATACTAAGAGATAGTTGTTATATGTTTGTGCTGCTACCTGTCTCCATTTTCATACCATGAGCATGTAGTGAGATGTATCTCACTCCCTTTATTTTGTATTTTCTTGTGTATGTGTCGGTGATAGGTGATGTCTAATAGGACCAAAAGGGTGATGCTAGAAAGGAGGCATAGGCCTTCGTTTATTGCCTTTTGTTTGACTGTTTGTTATGGGAGTTGTAAAGCTTTGATAGGTTGTGACAATCGGGGCTAGGAGATCTTTAGGTCTTTGATTTTAGAACTTTAATCTACTAGGTTATTTATTAAATTTGGATTTGTTCTGGTATGAACCTTTTGTATGGCCTTTGTAATGCCAAGTTTGTTTTGATTTAAATAAGTATTTATGAGGCTGTTTATGTGTGGTTTGAGAATGTGATGTTCTTTACTCACGGAAAGTTTTTGAAAAATTGTCTTTCTTTTCCGCTTCATGATATTTTGTAATATTTATGCTATCGGTGTAAAGGGTGTCACACATAGAATATAAGAAGTTAGAATCATGTAATATATGATTTCCTAAAATCTAGGACAGTGGGTTAGGAACGCCTAAGTGGCTTGCAATCATTGTTATCATTATAAATAGGGAAAACACGACGTAAACTAGGTCTAGAACCATCATTAATCAAAATTACCTTCTTTTATCCAGATTTCTTATTACTTTCACACACTTTACATTCAGTCGTTTATAGCATTCATTTATCGTAAACTCACATAGGAGTAGTGTAGCATAGAAACCTCAGATACACAACTACTGGAAAGCTCTTTGGAGTAGATTAGGAAACTGATCAAGGAACAAAGTTCCTTCCTTGAGTCAACCTCTTAAGTGGGAATCGACTGGTAGTTTCTTCAGTCCCGAGTGCTCCTTTAGGAGCTACAGTAGCTTTTCTCACAAATTTTTCCATAATTTTCATTCTTTAAGCTTCCACTGCCAACAAACATTTTCCTTTATAAGAAGTTCCTGCTTTTGATATCTTCTTCTCTCTTCTATTCTCGATTCCTTCATGCCATTTTTCTGCTAAGGGAAAATTGCTTCCATTGTAGGTCATTTTCATCGACCTTGCCTCTTCATCTTTTTTTTCTTTTCTTCCTTCTTTCTCCATCCTCTACCTTGTCTGCCTTATTCCTCTTCTTTTTTGAAGACTGTTTGAGTCTTATCATTTTGATGCTTCTTACTCCAAAACATCCACAATCATCATCTTTTTGCTGGTGAGGATCATCCCAAAAGGAAACTAGTGTGTGGTGTTGTTGATAACAATGCCTGCCACATATGTTTGACCATAATGTAGTCGAGGTCTAGCTTCTTCCTTGTTTCCATCATAAGAAAGTATAAGACCAGATGATCTTGGTTTGTAATTTTCTCAACACTTCCTCCTTCAAGAAAAAAAGCCTGACAACATATGTTATGCAACAGTCTAGACTTAGGTTCTTCAATCTCTCTACCAGTAAGCTTCTTGATCGCATCACTTTTCATTACTTGCATCTCTCCATACCAATCACTATCATAGAGCTGAGTATTTCCTTTTTGGATTCCAAGATCTCTTGATATACTAACTGGAGTCACAATGATGTCAACTTTATAGATATGACTAACCAGAGCTTTAGTATACCTTAGAGAATGATAGGCTGAGGCATAAAATGCCTTCACCAGTCTTGGATACACAAACTCTAAGATAGAGAAGAGGTTTTCCCATCATGCTTTCTTGATGAGAACTTCTACTCTCCATCCTTCCTTATGAATTTCTTCAAATCTATTGAGCTTCCCACTTGCAATGCTCCTACCTCTCCAGCTTTGAAATGTCCTCCATACATCACTTCTTTCGAAAAGGTCTCCATCTTCTTCATTTGTCTTCATCAGACTCCCATAAATGTAAATTTGGAAATGGATGGTATGACTTTTGTAGGTCATCACACCTTTATGAGCGACATACTTTTTTTTGCAATGGACATTGTCAAGAAAGTTGTTTCTATTACCATAAAAAAGTTAGGTAATGTAAACTTTTTTTATATTACTTTCATAAATTCTTATGAATTGATGCTATATTTGACCTACGTTGTTGATTTGACTATATTAATTAAAGATCATTATTTCATGTTGTGACATTAATGAATATTTTGGACGATGGGGGATATGTGAATTCGATGCTATTGACACAGTAACCAGTTGCTTTTGGTATTGTTAATGGTGCAGGTGGTAATTTTAGTTTCATATTTTGGAGTAGACGACCATGTAACTGCAAACCCTAACCCCCATTTCATACTACTTTTGGTTTTTTGAATGTACTTGCAACAATGTTATTTAGCTTTCATGCCATTATTGTCTTTTTCATTTTCGATTTTAATTCGTCAACCATCTTAGATAAAAGTTGGCTAAAATTAAAATTAAATGTTTAAACCTAGCAAATACAAGTTTAATTTTAATCTAAGTAATGATATAATGGTTTGTGAATAGACATATTATAAGTACTTAATTATATATTATTTAATGTTGTAAATTCATTTTGAAACAATTTTTAACACCAACATATATATTGTCACCAACAAACACGTTTTGAAACGCACTTGACCGATTGGGTTTCCCACTAATAACGCAATTTAGTAAAGAATTTACTATCACTCATTTTCATTTGCCAGCCTATATTTACCCCTACTTGGTAATTGCCAAGTATGAACTTTATGTCACAATATTCAAATGTGTGTAGTTAACAATTTAGTATGATTACATTTTGAATTCCCATTACTAATTGTCTGTGATGTTGGCTGTGATTTGAATACTCATACACAACATGTAATATGCATCAACATGAATTTTTGGGTAATATTAACATGAATATAAGAAGCAATGTGCATACCCCCACGATTAGTAATAAAGCATCATGACCTTATGCTTGACGTTTGTTTACAATTGAAGCTTTACACATAATTCTTTTTAAATAAAAAGCAATCCAAAATTATCTAAAGGGTATTTAAATAATATGTATGGAACAATGAAATATATTTAACAAAAGGCTTATATATCAAATTGGTCCCTGTAAGTTAGCGCTTTTTCATTTTTGGTCCCTGTAAGTTAGCGCTTTTTCATTTTTGGTCCCTCTAAGTTCATTTTTCCAATTTTAGTCCCTGTAAGTTGGCACTTTTCCATTTTTAGTCCCTACCATTAGTCACCTTGACAAAAATCGTTAACGATGACATCATGCTGATGTCATTGTGTGCCATATAAGCAAAAATATGACGTCATCACATGCCATGTCAGGATAATTCCACATTAGCAAAAATGACACATCATCAGTGTCAGTTTGCAGTGATGTTAGAGGGACTAAAAATGAAAAAAATAAGAATTTATAAGGATTAAAAATGAAAAAATAGAACTTACATGGACTAAAAATGAAAAAAAATAGAATTTACAGAGATTAAAAATAAAATAAAAAAAGAATTTGTTTGTCTAAAAATATGTCACTTAAAGTTGTGCATATTCCCATTTTCAAATATTTATGTGTTGCAAAAAAAAAAAACTGACGATTGTCATATTAAAAACAACTAATGCAAAAGATAATAGCAAAAAAAATCTAGCAAGCTTGTTAAGATATATTTATTTTAACCACTTCTCAATGTCCACCAAGTCAAGGCGAGGGGTTCAAAAAGGTCAGGGGAAGAGATAAGAAATATTAGCCATGGGGGACATCAAAGCCAAGAATGAGGTCTTTGACATGGATAGGTAAGGGAACATATAGCCGATCAAGATCTTAGGCTCTATTTGGATAAAGGTCAACCACCTTGAGGTGAATATCACTAACATGCATATACAACACCATATACAAATAAGGGGGCTATAACAAGCCAATTTGAAAACCAGACTAAACATTGGTCATCCCTTAGACGATATGTGAAGCCACTATTGAGAACATGCACGACTTTAAGGATACTCTACCATACATAAATCTTTTAATTAATTCATTCTTACTTATTTTATTTTATATTAATTTTAAATTAAATTTGTACATGACATTTAAGACTTAAATATTTGTTTGTGTTTATAAACATGTCACTTTTTTTCCTTTTAGTCCATGTATTTTTATTTTATTTTTCGTCCTGTAAGTTTTTTTTTCATTTTTCATCCTTATAAGTTTTTCTTTTTCATTTTTAGCCCCAATAAGTTCTATTTTTTTTTTTTCATTTTTAGTCCATCTGACGTCACTACTGTCGTGGCATTATTGCTAACATGGCAATGGTTGGCCAGTGTGGCAGTGCCACATCACCCTCTGTTTGCCACGTCATCTATTTTTTAACAGAAGTAGACGTTAAGGACCAAAATCGAAAAAGCGCCAACTTACAGGGACTAAAATTGGAAAACATAATTTACATTGACCAAAAATGAAAAAACACTAACTTACAGGGACCAATTTTATATTTAAGCCTTAACAAAATAGTCTTTGAAAAAATAGTATTTGCTAGTCATTATTCGACTAAGCCTAAATTACTTTATTTTTCCAAATACATTTTAATATGTTTAAAAATTATTAAAAACAACGGTAACTAGGATGTTTCGTGTGTCAGTTGGTTATATGGAGTAAACGAATTAATTGTTTGACTTATGTTATACATGGTATGTGTACATATTAATTTCCATTAACTATTAATTATTCATGTATTGTCAAGGAGTAATCACTTGAAGAGGTTAATACCTTAATAGATAAAAATAACATATTAATGTACCTTTAATAGGAAACATGGTACATGTAACGAAGACCTCAAAAAACAATTGCTCAAGTCATTTGTGCCAAAATGAGTAGGAGATTAACAACTATCTTACATGTGGAAAGCGTTCATTAATAACAACATGAGATTCATAGCACCACGCACAATCAGTATATATATTCCTAAAAAAACATCATAACAAATCATATTAAAGGGTCCATTTTGAAGAGGTTACACGACCTTTGGTGGCATTCTTTACATTTGTGGCTACAACAAAATATGAATTTAATACATAAAAGAGGCCTTCTATGATTCCTGCAAACTAGTTTGACTAGTTTGGCACTCAAAAGTAAATTTTTTAACCAATCCAAAGTTGCACATGATAATGTTAATTTCAATCATTAGCATAAAAAAAATTTAATGTGAATAATGGGGGTTATGGAACTTAAATAACATACCTAATGCTTGCAGGTAGAGACATAAACAATGTTAACTTTAGGAACTTTTTTAAACTGGACAACATCACCTACACTGAAAGCACTTCCATTGCAAAACTCATACCAACATTTTCCAAATTTTGCCTAATAACATTTAGGTAATACAACTTCCACACATTTGGGACGACGAAGATATTCTTTTTAACTAATGACAACAGGGATAACCTACAATTATTATTTAGGTTAAGTTTACATGTAAACAATTCAAAACATGCAATGTAATTAATAACATTTTAAACATTAACCCTAAAAACCACATTGAACAATTGACTATGGCTTGGCCTTTATGCAAAACATCCCAAGTAATAGTCTTTTCCCAGTGCAAGATGCTTATTGCACGACGAAGTGGGGATGGAAGATCCGAACCATTTGGATAAGCGATGTTTGCTGCTTGCTTATGGGATGTAACTGTAGGATCGAGTAGCAGATCTAGAAGGGGTGAATAGATCTTTCAAAACTTTTTCAACCAAAATCTCTTTTGTTTTTCAAAAACTCTTATTCACCTTCCTTCTTTAAGAGAATCCCAAGTATTCTTAAGAAATATTTAAGAAAGAGATTTTATATTCAGAGTTTTTCCAATTAAAAAGATGTTGACTAAGAAAGTTTAATTGATCTACCTTGAGAACTTAAGAAAGACAAGAAAACATAATTGAAAGAGAGTTACTCAAGAATTTTATACTGGTTCAGTTCGAAGACCTACATCCAGTTGATCCAACAACCCTTGTTAGACCTTCCATTATTTCAAATTTCAAGTTACAAGCACACTGCACACACAAGAAATTCAAAATAGAAAACTTTCTAGACTTGAACCCTACAAGAAAAGAAAGATAAACCTCCTAATAGAACCCTACTACTAGGACCTGAAAAACCCTATTTCATAACTCAATAAATTTTGAAAAAGATCAAAGTTATGGAACGATTTCACTTGTAGTGAATGATCAATAGTTTCAGCTCTTCAAGAACCAATCATGTCTTCAAGCAAATGATCTTCCTATAGAATCTTCCATTTCAAAATGATGAAGATCAAATACTCATAGAACCTTTTTGATGCTCTTCTCTCAATGTGTTTGTAAAACTTAGTTTCAGAAAAGCATTGAAAATGAGAGAGAGTGGTGCTTCTATTTATAAATTTTTAAAGATATAATAGATTTAATCTGTTACATGGGTCATGTAATCTGTTAAAATGTTTTTTAAAGCACTTGGGTTCTAATCAAGAATAATTTAATATGTTACACAACAATTTAACCTGTTAAATTGTTCTTCATGATCTTCATTAATGATCTGGGTTCAAATTAATCTGTTATATGGCTATGTAATCAATTAAATCGAGCTTATCTCCCTTCTGAAACAACTTAAAATAACCATAGTAATAGATTAAACCATGATGTAATCAATTAAAACAAAAACGAATCAAATTCTTTCAGAAACAAGACTTAAAGTCTAAAATGCTTTATGTAATCGATTAACTAGAGTGGTAATCGATTACACTTCGTATTTTAGCTTTTCCCAGATAACTAAGATACATGGTAATCTATTGCATGATACATGTAATCGATTACTATATTAAATTTCTAAAGGATCAATCAAAATTAGTTTGCTTAGACTTTTTTTTATTATTACTAGGCATACACTAATCCTATAATCTAATCACACAAATGCCTAAGTCTAAAACAATCAATACAATGCCACATCCTTACATGTTTGGCATATTTAAAATTAAAACCAAAATACCAAAAGAATAAACACTAACTAATCTTCATGTCAACAGTAACAATGCGAGTGGCAACCATATGGAACTTGCTTTCCCCCACCATAGCAAAAGTTGGCCATGTAGTCATCATTGGTGCAGTAAAAGTCCATAAGAGTAGCGATCCCATTCTCGAAATAAGCAGTCAATTGGCCATCTTCAACCTACATAAGAATGTCAACATGGAAAAAGTTGCCAAGAAGGTTCTCAATTAGGACTGTCTGTTGCAAAGTATCCAACCAGTTCATAAAAACCAATGTTGGTATATATATCTTGGTCTACATGACAAATGTTGCCAGCAATATTTGGGTTAACCTGTCACATTGTACATTGTTGAAAAATAACGACAATTGAATGTTACACGGAAATTAAAAGTGTACCTGGTCCTTGCATATAACGACTTCGAAGCTTGCCTCAGCATAGGGATCATCCATCGAACACTATTAACAAAGAAGAATTAAAAACAAAAATTTAAAAACTCATAATTCGTCATTTTTTTTGTACTTCAATAAGTATAAAAGAATCTTCACATTTCATTAAAGCACAATGAACGTATGATGATGCCGACACTCACAATTGGTTTTCTCTTTGTTGTCGTCGCACAAGAGCTCAAAGTCAATATGCACCGCAACAATCTCTAGTGAACTTTGTATGTAAGTCGGGTTTAGATAAACACATTTATTTTATTTGTCTGAAAAAAGTTTATTGTAATGCCCGACTACTTTCAGGATCGTTAACTGTCCCCACAAACCAACACGAGATTTTTCAATGTGCTTTATCCTCACTCACATGTTTTCCAGGAAACTTCCCAAAAGGTCATCCATCCCATAATTACTCCAAGCCAAGCACGCTTAACTATGGAGTTCTTAAGTGACGAGCTACCGAAAAGTAGATGCATCTTGTTGGTATGGGTAGTACTAATCATTTCCTTTAAGCCTTCCTTAACTGTACAGTCGCATACTTGCACAGCCTCTAGATCCCTCTCTTTCGGGTGTGTATTCGAATAATTCATGCATCCCTTCCGCTAGAAACCTGCCAGGAGCCGTTCCTTGTCCGTGCCTCTTCTCTTTTGCACCGACAATCACTCTCTGCTCTCATCAACTCCCGGGATGTTACATGCCCACCAGCTTCTGCCTGGTTCGTCCTCGAACCACACCGTACTGGGAGAGATGCCTGCTCTTATACCATTTGTAATGTCCGGCTACTTTCAGGATCGTTAACTATCCCCACAAACCAACATGAGACTTTTCAACGTGCTTTCTCCTCACTCACACGCTTTCCATGAAACTTTCCAGAAAGTCACCCATCCCATAATTACTCCAAGCCAAGCACATTTAACTGTGGAGTTCTTAAGTGACGAACTACCAAAAAGTATATGCATCTTGTTGGTATGGGTAGTACCAATTATTTCCTTTAAGCCATCCTTAATTATACAGTCTTATACCTACATAGCCTCTGGATCCCTATCTTCGGGTGTGTATTCAAATCATTCATGCACCCTTTCCGCTAGAAGCTTGCCAAAAGCCGCTCCTTGTCCGTGCTTCTTCTCTTTTGCACCGGCGATCACTCCCTGCCTTCGTCAGTGCTCAGGATGTTACAACCATCATGAACGGTGATGGGCGAATCAGTCATCAACAACCTTCACGATCTAGGTTATTGTTTTCAAAACGCGTAGAGGTTGCATCGTCTGCACACTCTCCTAGCCACTATTCTCTCTACGACTCATCACAATCACCTTAACCCAAACACTAGCTCTCCAACGACATCCTCATATCCTTTTTCGGTGCTGCTGCTGCCATACACCTATTGTTTACAATCGAACGATTCATTTTCATTCAAATCTTATGATTAGAAGCCATTTTTAGGTCACTTCTAACTTTTATATCATTGTTGATAGGTGCAACATATGCAAATTAGATACATATATAACTTGTGCTATTTGTTCCAGAACTCTTTCCCTTAATCAAGCCCTGTGCTTAGGCAACTTACAAGTCACCATTTGGACAGCAAAATGTTTAATACAAGTGTAGCTCATAGTAGCAACAAGGGAGATGTCGATGGTTAGTGTTTCTTGATTGACCGACTTTAATGGTGAAAATAGAAAAGAAAAAAATAATTTTAAAGTAAAGATAATATAGAAATTTAAAAAGTTATAATTTATTTAGTTTTTTCCTCTTTTTAAACATTGAAATGAAATATTTGTTTTACTCTATTATAAATTATCTAAATAATGGAATGACATTTTTAATTCATTCTATTCTAATCTATCCCATTTTATTATGTTCCAATCCATTTTATTCCATTTTCTACCATCAACCTAACCATAAACAATAGACCAAAATTAGAGAGCCAAACTAAAACAAAAATATATATAAGAGACCAAAATTCTATTTTTGTTCTGTTTGGATAAACTTTTATAAAAAGTAGTTTTAGGAGAAGAAAAAAAAAATGAACTTCTCCATATATTAAAATTAGTTTGTGCATAAGTTAATTTGTAGAAGCTCTTTAATATTAACTTCTCTAATGAATTATTTTTAACTTGAGCATAAGTTAGTTTTAGTTACTAATAAATCATTGGTCTGAGTGAAACTAGGTTCAATCTCTTCAAGCAAAGTCTCATGTTCGAGTTAATATGGTTGCCCAAAATAAGCTAATTTTAGATTATCAAAAAGGAAAGAAGCTTATTTTATTTTTTTTCCTTCTTTTCTTTTCCTAGAAGTAGGGGTGAGTAGCAAACCGAAGCTCGACCCGAAATCGAAGTATTCGACAACTCAAATGATGAAATGGGCGGTTTCAGGTGGGTTCATCTGATTGTGCGAGTGAAAAAAACATTGGTTTAGTGGGTAGTGTGGATGGATTCAGATGATGAAATTTATTTTCGTCGATAACTGACTTGGCCAAAGAAAGCCCAAATATTAAGAGAAGCCCATAAATTAATTTGGTGAATACCCAAATCCAACACTTTCATGTTCATTTCTCACTCCCAACCCTAGCAGATCCGCGCCCTCCCCTTTTTATACGGCTCTATACGTTTCACTCTCCTATTCTGTGACTCTCTTCTCCTCCTCACCGTCTCCTCTCTCCTCTTCTTCTCTTTGCTCTCCTCGTTGTGTGGCCAACATTGCAGTGATAAACAGTGCTCCTACCAAATGGGTAGCGGGGTTTGTGTCATTACAGTGGTGTTGATTCGTCTTCTACTGATGGGAACAAAGAGGAAAAGAAAATTGTGAGTAATGTAGTATGCATGTATGTTTTCCTCTTTTCTATTTTGAATTTAAATTTGTTTTGGGGATGATCGATGGTTTTGCTTTGTTGATGATTTTAGTTTGAAGCCATGTGAGATGTAAAAAATAAATCTTTCTATTGTTTTTGTTTTTTTGGTGGATCCTTTTTGTTGGAGGTCATGGGAGATGTAAAAATCAAATCTTTTCTATTGATACAAAGAACCAACATGTGCGGTGGCACCATGTGCGAGTGACAATTTTGGAAAAAAAATCTTTTGGGATTGTCAAAGCATTTTAACCTAGAGCCAGACCTGTGGCAACCCACCCGCTCACCAGCCCACCCGCCCAACCCGAACCCGCTCAAATCGAGAGCTCATTTGGACAGAAACAAATTAGATTTATATTACGTTTGGTTTGCTGTGGTAATAGATTTTTCGGCTCAAAACCGACCGATGATGACCCCTACCTAGAAGTCATGCTTAAATTTTTTTAATTTATATTTATATTTGGAAAAAAAAATATTTAAATCCACGAAAGTTTTTCCTAGTTCCTTCTAAAACCTCAAAACCCCTCCAATTCCGTTATCCTCTCACTCACACACACACACACACTTCTGCTTCCAATGGCGCTCACTGCTTCGCTCGCTCACACCGCATTTCTGAAAATCCCAACACCCCTTCATGGCGAAGCCTCACTGTCTTCCTCATCTTTTATCGGTTCTCCGCTTACACTCTCGCGCTCTTATACTCTTCCCGGTTCGTCAATTCCGAGTATATTCATCTTTATTTCTTCGGAACCATAAATAAATAAATAAATAAAATAGAAAACGAAGTCTCGTACGAATGCTTTTGCGATGTGTTGCAGGGAACCAATCACTTTCGAGAAAGCAATTCGTGGTTTTCGCGAGGAAGATTTCGGGGTTGGAGGAGGCCATGAATATCAGAAGGTAACCCTATACATACCCCACCCGTGATGGACTTATGCTATTGTTTTTGCAGAGTTTTAGCGGATTGAATTTGAAATTTTCAGTTCATAGTGTAAGGTAATAATCTGGATTAGGAGAATATGGGAAGGTTCTAAGTTTTTAGTACTTGTTTTGTGTTAAAGGTTTTAAATTGTTGTTGTGGTTGTATGTAACTCATACAGTCCACAATCGCAGGCTCACAGCCTGATGTGTTGTGATGGCCGGCCGCCATGACCGAAATGTTATTTAAAAAATTGATTGTGTTACATACGTGTTGGAGGTCTTTATTTTTAGAGCAAATTACAGCAACACCTCTCCTGAGGTTTTGTGTAATTACACAAGCATCCTCTGTCTTTTTAACCATTATTTTCACCTCCCTTGTAGGGGTGGGGGTGTTAGTGTAAGGTTTGAGAGGATGTCAGTATAATTTTTCAAACGTATAAGTGGGTGTTAGTGTAATGTTTTCAAACTTAAAAGGGGTTAGTGTAGGAAAATAAAAAAAAGTGAGGTTATGTATAATTTGATAAAAACTCTGGAGATGCTACTGTAATTTGCTCTCATTTTTATTAGGCTTATTAGGGGTCAGCAAGGTGAGTCTTTATAACAGACTAATTATACTTATTATAAATGAAATTGAAAACCCTTTTGAAAGCTGGACTACTAAAATCTGACGGTAGTTGTAAATGAACTAAAAAGTAACATAATGTGTTAAATAAATGTAAGTTTCAAAAGAACTAAGGTGGAATTATGAGTACCAAAAGGCATAAACAATAAGTCACACAAGCCAACCGTAGCCAATGTCATCCTAGATATTCATTGAATTTGTTAACTTTTTAAAGAAATTTGTCATCGTATAAGCAATCTGTCGGATTCTTATCACCATGGTCTCTAAATGATGCTTCAGTAATTTCTCATTCTTGTCTGCTATGGTCGCATTCTCAACACAACCACAATAGCTACACTTTTAATTGGTTGGGCACAAAACTGAGGGGAAAACATGGTTACAAAAATAATAAAATAACGTGTGGGTTGGTGAAGTTCCAATACCTGAATCATTCTCTGCAGGATGATTTTTTTCTTAGATCCAACCCATGAATCAAAATCAACCCACCATTTGTCGGTTGGGTCGAGTTAAAACCTATTGAAAGAGAGAAAAACAGATGCAAGATATGTTGAAACTGTGTGTCTTGACTACAGAACAAATCATAAAATAGAAAATAAAAATAAATCCTAACAGATCATCTAGGATACTCTAAAATAGTCCAAGATATAAAATAAATATTATCAGATATTTCTCAGATTTTCTAACAAAACCCATGAACTTTGCTGGTTAGCCCCAAAGCTAATGAACTCCCATCTATGATATTCTGAATTTGTAGTTTATGTACTGGATGGTGAATTGTAATTCCATGGTGTACCATATTTGGGTAGTAAAATGTTTGATAGATCTTATGAGTTATCAATTACATAAGTGTAAATTGAAGTTCTCCAGTGTACAAGTGTTTGATAATCTGAATTTGTTGTTTATGTATTAGATGTTGAATTGTAATTGCATGGTATGCTGTATATGGGCAATAAATTTTTTTAGAGATTTTTCTTTTATTAAAAAGATTTGGGGTTGTACATTTTTATCCTCTGTTCTTTCTCATTATCTGCTTGATGTCTTGTAAGTGTCCTATCATTTAGATCTTGGAATATAGGGGATAGATATCAAATCATCTATTTATCCTTTCCTCCTCTCATTTCTTCTTTGCTAAGCAATATAAAAGTGCTTTCTTCGGAAAATAAAATTTTGAACTTCTTTACTCTTGCATTTGCTTTCTAGTAACCAAATAAAGTTTTATTTTTATTTAGAAGTAGAAAAAAGTAGATGCAACTTTAATATAGAATCTTACTTATTGTCTGGTCATATGAAGAGAACGCGAACTTCGAGTTGTGACAAAGTTTAAGAAAAGGCCTCCATTAAGGCGTGGGAGAGTATCACCACGTCTCCCTGTCCCTGATCACATACCAAGGCCTCCTTATGTAGGTTCAGATATACTTCCAGAAATTGCAAGTGAGCATCAAATTCATGATTCTGAAGGTATAGCTAAAATGAGGGCTGCTGGTGAGCTTGCAGCGCGTGTCTTAAACTTTGCAGGAACTTTGGTTAGGGTAAAGTTTCCTCCTTCTTGCATACTTCCTATGTCATTTATTTACCTGGTCCTGGTGTTTATTTTCTCTTGCAAGATAGAAGTCATTACCATTTTTTTAATTGTTTCTTTATAATTTAGCGCTTCTGGACAAATTTCTTTGTATGGTACCTTTACCATGTGTTAGCATTTGCTTTATTAGATTTGATATGAAGTGCAGTGGTTTCTTCTTACACTTAGACACTGGTGCTGATCATCATAACTACTTTTTTTTTTTCTTCTCTTTTTGCTGGAATCAACAACCAATTAACCATGGCTTTTGGTTAATAGTGATAGTTGGCCAGTTAGTGGGAAAGACGAGTGGGTGAATTTGGTGGCATATGTTTAGCTTCCCTTGGTGGTGGGTCATGATGGAAAATGGTAACTAGCAGGTTATAGGTGGCAGGTGATGGAAGTTTGGATAGTGGTTACAGCAGAATGACTGCTATTACGGCATATTTGACCTGTTTTAGGCAAGTGAATCATTCACAATGAAAATGAGTTTTCAAAGATCTCTTCAAGGGTTATTTTGTAAACCAGTCGCTTCCTGCAAACTAATAAGTGTGTCTATCCACATTTTGTTTTATTTTTATTTTGACAGTAGAGTGGAGGAGTTTTGAAACTTGAGATAACTTCTCCCTAATTGTCTCTACCCTAGGCCATATATATACTATATAGTATAGGTCATTACACCAAACTGTTGCCGATTGGAAACATTCATCTGCAATCAATTTTTTATTAATTTGAAATGAGTGTGAAGTTCATAGCTATGACCAAGCTTGCTCATCATCCACCTGTTAGCTTTTGGTTGAATTAAATTAATTAATGGAAGTAGAAATTTGAGATGCATAGTCTATGCCTTATTTGTGTCTTAAAATATGCTGGAGATAGAGTTTAGGTAGAGAGAAGGAAGATAAGGTAATAGACTTTTAGCAATATGATATTTAGATTCATAGATATAATGCAATTCCCTAACCTAATGCTCCTATTTATACTAATGATTAGATCAAACACTAGCACTACTAGTTCAAGTCCGAGGCTGCTAATAATATGATTAATGATTCAAATACTCTGAAAAAATAAAATATAGGTTTAATACATCAGTATGTCCCTGAACTTTTTGGAAATTTTTAATTAGGTCCTTAAACTAAAAAAGTTTGTAATTGGGTCCTTAATCTTGTAAAGTATTTGTAATTGAGTCACTGAAGTTAGTTTATGGTGGTTTGAAATAGCCAGAAAAATAACAATTTTTGGTGGTTTTACTAACTCCAGGGACCCAATTACAAAAGTTGTACAAGATCAAGGTCCCAAATACAATTTTTTTTAGTTTAGGGGATATAATTATAAATTCCTAAGAAGTTTAGGGATCTACTGATATATTACCATCCTGATTTTTCATCTACTACCATCTAGTCATTTTTACATGTATAGCTATTGAGATCATTGGTGATGATGTGGCAAAACTATGATGTGACAACTGGTCTGTAATGTTAGATGAAGTACGGAGTTTACTATCTTAAAAGTCTTAGATACATATTTGAAGATTTTAGACCTTTGGTGGTCTGTCCCCTTATTAACAAACTTGGGTTCTAATATGCCTTTACTTTGTTGGTTGAGGGATGTGAGAAAACTTTGGACTCCTTTTAACACTTGGATGCACCATTACCTTATGTGGACCAGAAGCAATGTGAAAAGTTGATCAATTAAGTCACTTGAGTATGAACCTCCCTCCTGTGGAAGTTCCTGTGGCATCCACATGCAACACAAATCAGAGCAGCATCGGTCCCTTCCGCACCACTCGCTATGAACTCAGTGCAGCAATCCAAAGCATAGTCTCAAACGTTACATGCATGATTCCTTCGGCACTCGCGAAATCTCACGTGCCTCACAATTGTCACTCGTGAATTGTTTGGGCATCTTGGTGGAGGCCCCACTCTTCTCAAAAACACTCTCCTCATGGTATGATATCCTTCAAATTCTCTACCTTCAAAACAACTTATTGTGTAATGGGCACGAAGAGCCCTAACCCTAGAACCTATATTTATAATAGGTAAATCTGATCTAGATCAATTTTGAATTGTAAGTAAATGACAAGAGAACAACTCAGAATCGATGGTTCTTCCACAAGAGGGAGGTTCATACTCAAGTAGTGATTTGTGGATGCTCTTCTACCTATGTATCCGTACTCGCACCTTCCGCAGGAACCATCGATTCTGAGTTGTTCTCTTGTCATTTACTTACAATTCAAAATTGATCTAGATCAGATTTACCTATTATAAATATACCTTCTAGGGTTAGGGCTCTTCGTGCCCATTACACAATAAGTTGTTTTGAAGGTAGAGAATTTGAAGGATAGCATACCATGAGGAGAGTGTTTTTGAGAAGAGTGGGGCCTCCACCAAGATGCCCAAACAATTCATCAGTGACAATTGTTAGGCATGTGAGATTTCGCGAGTGCCGAAGGAATCATGCATGTAACGTTTGAGGCTATGCTTTGGATTGCTGCACTGAGTTCATAGCGAGTGGTGCAGAAGGGACTGATGCTGCTCTGATTTGTGTTGCATGTGGCTACCACAGGAACTTCCACAGGAGGGAGGTTCATACTCAAGTGATTTGTGAATGCTCTTCTCATCCTACTACCAGTGGTGCTTGAAGACTATGATGTGTTCTACATCTGAACAATCATATATATGTAAAACCCCTATGATATATATTTGCTATGGACATGCTATTGCTTCTTTAGTTTTTATGGTTTTGGATTTTAGATTAATGATGTGATGGACTGGTATTCTTGAATTCTAGTGTGATACATGGTTTCATGAGTTATGTTTTGGTGATGGGAAGTGCAAAGTTGACGAATGATAATTTCTTGTTCTATTCTTAAAAAAAAAAAAAAATAACCTTCCAAGATGGTATAAGAGTCTATCCTAGATCCATTAAAAATGGGTCACCCACTATATTATCTATGCACTAGGCCCAAAAAAGTGTTGGGTGTGAGGGGGTGTATTGGGAAAAACCCAAGTCCCACATTAGCTAGAGATATGGCCAAGATATAGTATATAAGTGGGGGGCATCCCCCACCTTACACAAGATAGTTTTGTAGGGTTGAGTTAGCCCCAAAACTACTTTCTAAGAAGAGCATTGTTTGATGGTGAATGTTTATGAACTTAAACCAGTAACATTTGGAGCGTTTTGTGCACAGCCTTGTTTAAATTTTATTTATGACCCAATATTTTATATTTTGGGTTTGGTATGATAATCTACTTTGCGCTGCTATTTTAATCTAACTTAATCATGGCTTAAATTGTCAGCCTTCCGTAACAACTAATGAGATTGATAAAGCAGTGCACCAGATGATAATTGATGCCGGTGCTTATCCCTCACCCCTTGGCTATGGTGGATTTCCGAAAAGTGTGTGCACATCAGTTAATGAGTGCATGTGCCATGGAATACCTGATTCTCGGCAGTTACAGGTTTTGCAAGCCTCTATTGCTATTTCTAACTTTATCTTTGGAATGCATTTTGCTCATAACTGATGACAATGATCTCTTTTTGCAGAATGGTGATATTATTAACATTGATGTGACAGTCTACCTGGATGTATGCTTCTCCCTTCTTACTAAAATTTTATTTAGGCTTAAGTGGTCACAAGTATAGGTGTAATGTCAGTGTTATTTATACAATTATTTGGAGCTGTCTAATAAATTACAGTTTCATCATATTCATAATTCTCTTTCAGCCTTTTCCTTTCTATATCAATGTTGTTAAATGGTGGCACCGTGGCTGATATGGCAGAATGGTGTGGCGGATTTTTGGCCAACCGCCATAGGCAATTTGTGAAGGGAGACCTGCTATGGTGGCACCATAGGCCGCAATGGCATGTTTATATGGCGGAATTTTGGCCTTCTGCCATATTCTGTGATCCGCCATTGATAACACTGGTCTATATCTTATAATTCATGCAGCTAGAATGTTTAGTTATTAGGGTGCCACTTGTACTGGAAGCTGGTTTACATCTTATTTCTATTGTTTTCTTCCCATGCAAACATGCTTGAACAAGAAGAAAATATTCATTGACTATGGATAAACATGCATTGGCAGTAGAGCCGAAAGCTAAAATAAGCAAGTCGTTGCTACTTAGTTGATTATCAATAAGTGACAGTGGTCAATTTTTTTACACGATTTATGCCATTATATTTTGTATCAACTTGTAATATTTTTTCATCAGTTTTCCACTTAAAAATCATACATTTAAGGGAAATGATACGTGAGTTGTTATGATAATTCAGTTGGACAAAAGCATGAACACGATTTTATTTATAATCTGCTGAAAAACCAGCTGGAAGCTGAGGGAGTAGGAGTTTTATTTCTCATGTATTTTTTTAGGATTTCTCTCATCATGTATATTAAATTTGATTGTGTGAATTTATTTTATGATGCTCTGTCTCGTAGTTCCTTTTTTTTTTTTTTCAAACAGATTAGCTGTGATCTCTTTATATTGGATTTTGGGTAACATGCTGGTTACTAATATTCTCTCTATGATATTTATTGCTTAGTGTTAATGACCAATCAAATTAATGCCCTTCTATATGCTATATTAGGGATATCATGGAGACACATCAAAGACATTTTTATGTGGGGAAGTCAGTGATGAACTGAAAAATCTTGTTAAGGTAAATAATTGTCAGCTGATTGTGGGGAAAAATAAACTTTGCTGTATGTGAATTTGATTGTGGTAGTATGGGCTGTACTCTATTGACCAAATATTACTCTCTTTATCTATTTGCTTTTTTCATCATATATTGAATTTTACTCCTCATTAAGCAATTTCAGTTGTTCTGTTATTTAGATTATTCATTGAGTAAACCCTTTATCTGTTGGAAGGTAACTGAAGAGTGCTTGGAGAAGGGAATAGCTGCGTGCAAGGATGGTGCTCTCTTTAGGAAAATTGGAAAGAGAATCAGGTAAATTATTGTTTGCATTATAATGAAGAAAACGCCTACATGCTTGTACTTGAGATTTGAATATGAATAGCTTGAGTGTTATTCACTCAACTAAAGCTTTATATATATATATATATATATATATATGTATATATATATATATATGTATATATATACGAAATGACACAAAGTTATCAAGTACAAAAATAGAAGCAGAGGTGCAGACTGCAGCACCTTACAAAAAGGCTACAGCAGAGAAAAAGAAGATAAAAACAGACTATATACAAGACACACAAGATAATATAAAAACACAATAATTTAACACTCCCCCTCAAGCTGGAGCATATAAATTGTATGCTCCAAGCTTGGAACATATAAACTGAATCCAAGGCCCTCTCAAGGATTTAGTTAAAATATCTGCAAGTTGATTATTTGAGTTGACAAATTCAGTGCTAATCTCCTTGGACAGCAGCTTCTCCCTTACAAAATGGCAGTCAATCTCTATATGTTTAGTTCTCTCATGAAACACTGGATTAGAGGCAATGTGGAGAGCTGCCTGGTTCTCACAATACAGCTTCATTGGCTGAATTACACAGAACTTTAGTTCTTGAAGGAGTTGTTTGATCCACACCAATTCACATGTGGCTGAGGCCATAGCTCTATATTCTGCTTTTGCACTAGACCGAGCAACATTGTTCTGTTTCTTACTCTTCCAAGAGATAACATTTCCTCCAATGGATACACAAAATCCTGTAGTAGAACGTCTGTCTATAGGAGAACCTGCCCAATCAGCATAACAATACCCAGAAATTTGAGTGTCTCCTTTATCCTCATACAACAACCCTTGTCAACAACCCTTGTCCTGGAGTTTTCTTGATATATCTGAGAATGCGTATCACTGCATTTCAGTGATCAACATGAGGAGCCTGCATGAACTGACTAACAACTCCCACTGCAAAGGAAATATCAGGCCTGGTAATTGTGAGATAGATGAGTTTTCCAACCAGTCTTCTATACCTTTCTGGATCTGAATATGGCTCACCTTGATCTGCCATTAACTTCTGATTTGGATCCATGGGACTATCAATGGGTCTACAGTCAATCATGCCCGTCTCTTCCAAAATATCCAAGGCATATTTTCTTTGTGAAATAACGATGCCTTCCTTAGATTGAGCTACCTCTATACCAAGGAAGTATTTCAGGTGACCAAGATCCTTGGTCTGAAAGTGACTAAATAAATGTTGTTTCAGCTGGGAGATTCTACTATCATCATCCCCTGTAATTACTATATCATCAACATAAACAACTAAGTAAACACATTTTCCAGAAGAAGTGTGACAATAAAAAACAGAGTAATCTGCCTCACCGCGTTTCATCCCAAAACTCTGCACAACATGGCTAAATTTTCCAAACAAATTTCTTGGAGACTGTTTAAGCCCATAGAGAGATTGATGAAGTTTGCAAACTAGACCAGACTCCCCCTGAGCAACAAATCTAGGAGGTTGCTCCATGTAAATCTCCTCCAACTTACCATGGAGAAAAGCATTTTTAATGTCTAATTGATGAAGGGGCCAATGACGAATGGCAGCCATGGCAAGAAAGAGACGAACGGTAGTGATCTTGGCCACGAGAGAAAAAGTATCCCCATAATCAAGACCATATATCTGAGTGTAGCCTTTGGCCACTAGACGAGCCTTAAGGCGATCAACTTCACCATTAGGACCAACCTTGATAGCATAGACCCACCGGCAACCAACTGCCTTCTTCCCAGGAGGAAGAGGAACCAACTCCCATGTACCACTATGTTCAAGAGCCTGCATTTCAACAATCATGGCTTGTCGCCATCCAGGGTGAGCAAGTGCTTCATCAACATTTTTAGGAACAGTAATGGAAGGAAAGGAGGAAACAAAGGAGAAATATGAAGATGGTAACTCAAGAAATTGTAAATAGGACGAGGGTTTCGAGTAGACCGAATTCCTTTCCTAAGAGCAATAGGCCAATCTGAGTTTGCATCATGAGAAGGTGATGATGGAGAAGGATCCGTTGTAGGGACGACTGATGAAGAAGGACACGAGTCAAGAGAATCCTGGTGCACTGTGGAACTAGCTCTTTGTGTCCTGCTCTGGTAGGTAGAAAGAGGAGATGGAGATAATTCAGCTTGACTGTTGACTGGAGATGGGGGCTGAATTTCTTCTTGGTTGGATGGTACATGTATTGGAGAAACCACTGGGCTGAAAACAGGAATAGGCAAGACTTGTTGAATAGAACTGAAATCTTGCTTAGAGGATAAGAACATGGTTTCTTCAAAGAAAGTAACATCAGCAGACATGTAGTGTCTCTGAGTGGTTGGAGAGTAACATTTGTATCCCTTTTGAAGGCCTGAATATCCAAGAAACACACACTTGATAGCTCTTGTTGAAAGCTTATCAAGACCTGGAGAGACATCATGAACAAAACCTGTACAGCCGAAGACTTTAGGAGGAACATGATACAAAGGGGTTCATTGGGAAAAATAATTAAGTGAGGAATTTTATTTTCAAGAGATGAAGAAGGCATCCTATTTATTAAAAAACAAGCAGTGAGAACTGCATCACCCCAATGGTGAACAGGAACATTTGTATTCAACATTAAGGTTCGTGCAGTCTCAGCTAGATGTCTTTTTTCCTTTCAGCTATTCCATTTTGTTGTGGTGTGTGAGGACATGTGGATTGATATAAGATTCCTTGTAAGAAAATTCTGAAGAGAAATATTCCTTGGCATTGTCACTTCTAAGAATTTTGATTATTTTCCCAAATTGTTTTTTAATCTCATTAAAAAAGGACATGAAAATGGACAAAAGTTCAAATCTATCTTTCATTAAATAAACCCAAGTACATCGAGAATATTCATCAATAAAAGTAACAAAATATCTAAATACAAAAGATGTTACACGGCTTGGTCCCCAAATATCTGAATGAATGGTAGAGAAAATCGAGTTACATCTTTTTTCAGTTTGCTTGGGAAAAGAAGATTTAACATGTTTGCCTAATTGACATGATTCACAATCTAACAACTGTAATTTGGTGAGACTTGGGACCATTATCTTCAATTTTGCTAAACTTGGGTGACCTAGACGATCATGCAAAAACTTTGGAGATGAAGCTGCAAAACAGGACACAGAAGGGTTGATTTCCAAATAGTAAACGCCTCGTGACTCATGTCCTACACCAATCAGACGGCCCGTACCACGGTCCTGTATAACAAATGAATCAGCATCAAATGTTATTGAGCAATTTAAGGAACGAGTCAGTTGGCTTAGGGAGATCAAGTTATAACGACAATTAGGAATATACAAAACAGAATTTAAATTTAAGGAAGGAGAAAGAGAAACTTGACCAACTCCTTGAGATGCAACTTTGGACCCATTGGCTAATGTAACAAGGTGAGAGAATTTAGGTGAAGAGATAGATGAGAACAGGGAATTATTACCAGAAATATGATAAGAAGCACCTGAATTAACTATCCATGGACCTTGACCTTCCACAGATTGAGATATGCAGGCTATTGAGACACTTGGCACTGAGGAAGATTGGGCCTGGCTGCTGGATTTCAACCTTAGATATTCTTGATATTCTTCATCAGAAAACTTAGGTTCAACTTTCTCAGATGTGACATTTGCTGCCTTGTCAGGAAAACCATGCAGGGAGTAACATTTATCCTTGAGTATGGCCCATTCTTTGACAGTATGAGCACTTGGGACGACTACCTCTACCACTACGTCCTCCTCTATTACCATGGCCTCCTCTACCACGAGGTGCTACCATGGCTGAAGTTTCAACAGCCTCGGCTGAATTTTCACCTTTCACCAAGGTAGGGACACGGAGAAGTCTAGTGACTAAGCTGTTCAATTAGGGAATTTGGTCACCAGCAAGGATTTGGTCACGCACATGATCAAAATCTGAGTGCAGACTCCTCAATATCAAAACCATAAACAGCTTATCAAGTCTTTTCTTCATTTCCTCTGAAGAATCAAATATTAGGAATTTTCTTAATTCTTCAACAACTTTAGCTTTACCTATATGTGAAACCATATCATGATTAGTCTGTTTGAGAGAAACAACTCTGAGTTGAATCAAACAGACGTTGAATGTCATTAGCAAAAATATCTTGGGCATTCTTCCAGAAAGAGTGATAGGTCTTGAAGGATCTGAGTATCTCTAACACATCAAGGTCTACAGATTGCCAAAGCACAAGACACAGCTGGAAATCAAGCTTCATCCACTAATCTCTATTTTCTACTAGAACTTCAGTGACTTCTTTCTCCAAATGATCATGGTGTCCTTGACCAAGGAACCACAACTCAACTGAGGCAGACCAGGATAAGTAGTTTTTCCAATTGAGTTTCTCAGTTGTGATAGTGGGTGTTCCAGAGAGGGAAGAAACAGGACCTGTGGAGGAAGAAGGTGTAGAGGAACTTGTAGATGCCATCTCAACCAAAAACTTTGAAACAGAGACCTAGGTGAAGACCCACTTCACAAAGAAGCACGATAACAGCTGTCCAGGGTTAGGAAGAGGACAAGCAAGGTCCGACGATCCTGTCTGTGGTGGTCCGACGAAGATCCGGCGGCCAGAAGACGGCACGTGGGTTGCACGCACTGAACAATGCGCAATGAAGAAGTAGCGTGTGAACGGACGTGAGGCAGCTTCTGCTTCTGAAACCTCCAGGGATAGCTCGCGCGTAGAAGGGCGAGCTTGATGGTGATTTCGCTGGAAAACTTGACCGCTGGCGGACAGCAGCAGACATGGCGGACAGCAGACAAGCAGAGCGGGATCGATCCCTCTCTGATACCAACTTGAGATTTGAATATGAATAGCTTGAGTGTTATTCACTCAGCTAAAGCTTTATATATATATATATATATATATATATATATATGAAATGACATAAAGTTATCAAGTACAAAAGTAGAAGCAGAGGTGCAGACTGCAGCACCTTACAAAACGGCTACAGCAGAGAAAAAGAAGATAAAAACAGACTACATACAAGACGCACAAGATAATATAAAAACACAATAATTTAACACTTGTAAATTTACTACTGCTGACATTGATCATGGCTTGCATGTAAAACTTGGTTTACTTTCCTTTAATTTGTAGAACTAGTTGCAGCTTTGCAATTGAATGAACCCATTAACATTATATGTATTATGAGCTATTCTTCCTACAACAAGCTAGAATGCAAGAGAAGATTTATATGCTGTATCATTCTTTGAAATTACTAATCTATTCTGTAACAAGGTCCTAGTACAACAATGGGTTAAAATTTTTATTGTATATATTTATTGGCAGACTCTTATTAGAGAAAGGATGAGGAATAAATAATCCTAGGCACTGGGCAATAAAGAGATGTCGAGTCTAAGTCACTTAAAATGCAGCAACAGCTCATAAGCTATCCTTTTTACGTCTCGGTTTTTCTTCTATATAACGAAAACTTTTTTCAAAGTAAAGATGTAAATTAAAAGTAACTCGGTATTGTATCAAACTATCAATATATTTTCTACTCTATTTTTAGAATTTGGAAATTTTTATAATTTGTAAAGTAGAAAAATGAGAACTATATTAGGAAAAAAAGAAAAATAAATATGAAAAATTAGAAAATTAGAATATATATATATATAGGAATCCACTTACTCCAAGAGTAAGTATAAGAGACTTACTCTTCATCCTCACCATTCATTTTCTTGAAATCTAATGGTTGTAATGAGTAACTAATCTTAATCATTAGATTTCAAGAAAATGAATGGTGAGGATGAAGAGTAAGTCTCTTATACTTACTTTTGGAGTAAGTTGATCCCTCCTCATATATATATATATATATATATATATATATATATATATATATAATCAACTTGAATTCGGGACAACAATCATATACCTTTTTTTCTATTTGTCAATTAACATGTGTTCATTCCAAGAATCCTAACTTAAAAATAAATTACTTCTCTACAAAACCATCGGAGCCAAGTATCTAAATGTAGGTTGTCGTGATCATAAAAATGAATATTCTGCAATTCTATTGTACTTTTCACTTTGTTGATTATACAAGAGTTAAAATGAGAGCATTCACATAATCAATGTTCATCTGCAGGATCTGATGAATACATTAAAACATAAAATACAATGCATTACCCCAAGTCCTCTCCATTGAGACAGGAAAAGTCGATCATCTTCCATACTTGAGTGGGTCTAAATGCAATTTCCTCCTCATTTCTATTTCTATATAAAAAATAAAATGAAGATACTATGATACTCCCAATAACACTCCCCATCTAATATAGCATGCTTCATCAAGTTATCAAAGATAGTTAAATAGGGGAATTTGGAATGTTACATGTAGCCCTTTTCCCTTTCATTTGACCATAAGTTATATTAAAATTAAAATGCATAATAAACAAATATTTTAAATATATAAATTATATTTTAGATTTATGATAAATAATTTATATTGTGATACAAGATTATTTTTAACTATTGATGATTTCTTTTTAAAAAAATATTAAAATTTAATTTAGAAATAAAGATGAAATGGATAGATTGAAAGAGATAAGAGGTTAAATTCTTAAAAACACTTTCGTTGAAGTATAGTTCCTAAAAATGCTCTCATTCAAGATAACTATTTTAATTTATATATATATATATAGGGCATTTGAATTTTCTACTTTCATTTTTTGAGTTAAAGTTATTAATTATGCATCTTTCTATTTCTAGTTTCTTCATACAATTATTGCATATGTTAATTGATGATGTGATCTGCAATTGATGGCTTCTTATATAGATATTTTAAGCATTTTCTTTTCTTTTGAAACATTATCTCAGTGAGCATGCTGAAAAGTATGGCTATGGTGTAGTGGAGCGTTTTGTTGGGCATGGTGTGGGAACAGTGTTCCATTCTGAACCAATTATTATACACAATAGTAAGTGACCAATTAACTTGTATAATCTCTTCATATTGTTTTTTGAATCATAATATGACTGTCTGTTTTTTTTTTTTATCATTATAATAATATGACTGTCTAAAATAACACCACATTAAACTGCACATTTATCGCTTGGTTTTTCTATGATTATATGCTAATAATTGCTACTTAATTGGATTGCTTGAAATAGTGCTCACCTCAGGGTGTGTGGTTTGGATTTTATGAAAAACTGAACCAAACTGGTAATTAGGGTTTATTTTGGAAAACCCAATCTGTTATACCCTCCAAATCAATTTGATATTTTTGGTGAATTGCTTCAAAATCGGTTTAGAACAAACCTAAACCGGTTCTGAACCAGTTTTGAACTGGTTTTAAATTTTTGGCTCAAAACCAGTTCAAATCCTGTTTTAAATTTGTTTCAAAACCCGTTTTTGAACCTTTTTTTTCTCTCTCAAAATCCAATACTGGTTAACCGAACCATTTGTAAAAAGAAAATTGGTTTGGTTTAAAGACCAGTTTACATTATTTGGATTTTTTAAATATGGTTTGGTTTGATACTTAAATTAGATTTTTGCGTGATCCTTGTTTTTCATGGTAACTCAATTGCTGGTAGCGCAAAATTTTAATGTTAAAATTGGAAAGCCTTTTCGTTTTTTATCTTGACAATACCAAAAGCTGAAAGGTTGGTAAATCAGTGGTTGGTTGTGTTTAATAATTAACTAATAATTAGCTTCACTTTTTACCCAATAGTGATTGATCATAGTAGAAGTAGGTTGTGAACCTGGGCAAACATACTTGCTGTGTTATAGGGGCTCAAATCCTGAAGTCACCTCTTTGGATGGGGCTTTACCTACCTATTATCCTTAGCCAGAATTACGTGAGCAACTGTTTATATATGTTAGATATTAAAACCATCCATGTGCCTTCGGTCCTTGCTAACCCCAGAAATTAAATTTCAACACAAAGTGTTGGCCAGAGCATTGTCCACATTTTAAGCCTACAGGGTGCATAGGGGCATCATATAAAAACCGTTAATGCAACTTCACCCAACATTGGGATAGACCTTCCCTCCTCTGCTCCCTCTTGTTTTCCTTGTTATGCAGAGAGGGTTCTGGAAGTAGGAGGAAATTGTTTTATAGTATTACTTTTTTCCTAATAGACTTCTAATTTTATACCATTGCTTGACAGGCAATGAGAAGCGAGGTCGCATGGTTGAAGGTCAAACATTTACAATTGGTAAGTGCATTGTTAATTTGTACCAAGAATCTGAGGTGATAATTGCTACCTTTTCTTTGACGTACTGCTTCACATATTACTTCTTGGCATGTCTAGAACATTTGGAGTTATTGACAAGTGGTCATCCTGCTCATAATCTATAGAAGTTTGAATTGACTCCTTGTTTTGGAATAATATATACGAGGAGAATTTCCCTTGGTAGAAAGAAGTGGTAGGGTCTGTTTGGTTTTAGGAAATGTATTTGTTTCAATTTTCTGTTTTCACTAGGAATTATTAAAATGCCAACAAATTTCCACCATCTGTCTTCTTTCTACCTGTGGTTGGTAAAGCATTTTGTTGAGATTCATCATCAGTTCTACATGGTTATAAAATATGCTACATCATAATTCATAATCCAAATTGTCCTTGTGGGCATAATTTTGTGGTGTCTTTATAGCTTATATCCCCCCACCTCCCCTTCAGAATGTATCACAGTTTTGAAATTCCGTTATGAAAGTAAGCCAACGCAGACGTGATGGCAATTGTGTTTGTGCTAGGCTTCCTCATCACCTGTGACCTTTACATCCATACGTCTTATCTTCAAGAAAATAACAATCTAACTAATTTGTCATTTATTTTATATTCATGCTTGTTTTGAATTTCTATTGGAAGTGGATTTTTATATAAGTTGATTGCTCTCTGTATTGGTCAAGCTGGGTAGTCTTGAAAATTGAAATTGAATGATCCCTTAAGAAATCTACCTAAATTGCAGAGCCGATTCTTTCGATGGGAAGCGTCGATTCCGTTACATGGCCAGACAACTGGACAACACTAACAGCTGATGGTAGTCCGGCTGCACAGTTTGAGCATACCATTTTGATAACTAAGACTGGAGCCGAAATTTTGACTACATGTTGACATGGTAATTCTTTTTTCAATCCACATCGATCATGTTATGAAATCCGAATAGAGTGTGTCTAAGTTGTAAATATGTGCCCTGAAATCAATTTGCTCCTGGAAGATTATGCTCTGGCAAGTGAAGATTGCCTTCAGGAGCTGTATACCAAACTCTCTAGTGCATAGAACTTTCATATATGATGGAAACAGATATAGACATAGATTCAGCAGTACATATTTCTATCAGAGAATACAAACTGTCGATTAATTTTGTTGTTCTTTAATGAGATTGAAAACAAACTCTTGTAATGTTTTGCACATTAATTTTAAAGTAATTAAGTACAACCAATCAATCTCCTATGGAACTTAATCGAGTTTGGTTTTAAGTTGCATATCTTGTTTTATTGTTCATTAATGAGATTGAAAACAAACTCTTGTAATGTTTTGCACATTAATTTTAAAGTAATCAAGGACAACCAATCTCCTATGGAACCTAATCGAGTTTTTTTTTTTAAGTTGCATATCTTGTTTTATTGTTCTTTAATGAGATAAAAAACAAACTCTTTAATGAGTTTTTTTAACGTGTTTTTATGGAACCTAATATGTTGACATGTACTTTTTTAACTTAAAAAAAGACCAAAACAAACCCATGTGTCGTGTGATGTTTTACGTATGAAATTATATTTATAATATAGGATAGCAGCCACACGTGTGAAGTGTCCTAAATTTTACTTTTATATTGATTGATTCAACTTAAAAGAAGGCCATAACAAACCCAAGTGTCATGTGGTGTTTTAGTAAGAAATAATTTATATATAATTAGAATATACGATAGCAGCCGAACGTGTTAAGAGTCCTAAATTTTATTTTACATTGATTGACTAGTAAATACGGCCACTTGCAGTTGCACATATGTAAATAATTTTATTTTACTAGAGTTCGTTTTACTAGTTAGCTAGGAGGAAAGAACGCAGCAGATGCCAAGTTTTTATTTTAATATACTTGAGGAAAAGGACCAGGGAAAGAAAAATCATTGAAGATGGTAAAAAAGAATGAAAAAGAAGTTACCCTTTGGGAAAAGAAAAAGCACTAGTAGGCCCCATTTGATAACCTTACCGTCCACTTTCGTTCCACACGTCCCAAAATTCATCCACGTGTTAAAAGTTAAAACAAAAATCATTCTATAATATTTCCATTTATAAAGCTCCTTTAAGGAGGCATTCATCAATCATCACCATCAATGGCTTCCATGAGCTCTCTGAAAATGATTTCGTCCCTCAAACTCTCCCATTCAAGTTGTTCTATCTCTGCCCTTCAAACCCAAAAGCGAGTAGGTTCTAGTCTCTTTCAATCCTTCCCAACCAAAACCTTAAAATTCTCAGCTACCCCACAAGTATCTACATCCAGAAGAAGTACCAACAAGACCATAACCACTGCATTCTTCTTCAATAAATCAAAGCAGCAACAAGATTCTTCAGAGCCAGGTAAGTGCTTTTCAGATCCCTTTGCTAGATCATACACACAAAACCCACTTTTCAATGACTTAGCTCATGTAAAAAATCACAATTTCCCTCTTAGTTAAGGCCATTAGGTAGTCTTTTTAGGAAAAGAAAATAAGAAAAAAAAATGAGATGAGTTTATCTATAAGTTAAAATTAGTTCATGTATAAGCTAATTTGTAAAAACTCTCTCGTCTAGCTTCTCTAAAAGATGAGAGAACTTTTACAAATTAACTTGTACATAAACTAATTTTAACTTACGAAGAAATTCATATCATTTTTTCTTCTTATTTTCTTCTTCGAGAAGAACTTCTGGATAAGTTACCCAAAGAGGCTCTAAACCTCTTTGACTAGCTTTCTCTAACCATAGTTTGCATAGAGCTAGCATTCGTTATTCATGAATTTTTGTTCATTATTTATCTAGCCAAAGTTCAAGAACTCTTTATCTATGAGATCAACGAACGTGACAGAAGCAGTCCTGCATACCTTAGGCTAAGCCAGAAGCCAGTTAACTCTCTAGGAGATTTAGTGCCATTCAGCAACAAGATATACTCTGGAGACTTGGAGAAGAGACTAGGGATAACTGCAGGCTTGTGTGTGCTCATCCAGCATGAGCCTGAGAAAAAGGGTGACAGATATGAGGCCATTTACAGCTTCTACTTTGGAGACTATGGCCACATATCAGTGCAAGGAGCCTATCTCACATACCAAGACACATATCTGGCTGTCACAGGAGGCTCTGGAATCTTTGAAGGTGCTTCTGGACAAGTGAAGCTTCACCAACTTGTGTTCCCTTTCAAGCTGTTCTACACCTTCTACCTGAAGGGTATTCCTGATTTGCCTCCTGAGCTGCTTGGGAAGCCTGTTGAGCCTTCACCAAATGTTGAGCCATCTCCAGCTGCCAAGGCTGCTGAGCCTCATGCCTGTTTACCAAACTTCACCAACTGATGATGATGCAATTGAGCCTTTTTGTTTTTCAGAAAATTTTAGTTTTGAACCCAAAATAAAGTCTAGGTGTTGCAGATTGACTATATTATATCAAGAGAGTCTAGTTCAGTTGGTTGAACAGAGTGCGTGAGTTGTTGTAAATCTCCTGGTATCTGTCTTTGATTCCTACGTATAAAAATTGTTTTGTTTGTGTTGGACTAGATGTGGTAGATGTATTAGGTAAAGCATGATTGGAGTTAGTTACATTTGTGCTCATGCATAAATAATCAATTTTACTTCAATTTTCTTTTCCTGAACTAGATAATAAGACTACAAAACGCTTACTATGTGAAACACTGTTTGAGCAGAACATTGATCGGTATTTCAAACTTGGTTATAATTAAATTATTGAAAGGTTCCATCTGTCTTCATGTGGCCCTTGTGGAATGAAATTATTCTTACATAATATTGGAATTAAAATAAGCACTGCACTCTTTGGTTGATAGTAACTGCAAATGCTAGAAAAAATCTTATTCAAGTGGAGAACGTGGTAGGGCACATTTTTAAATGTGGAGTAACATGCGGGCTGTGACTGCGAGAAACAACCGTTGGTTGAATGCTAGGAACACTTAATACACTCATAGTTTTAAAAATTGAACCGGTGATCCATCCGGTCAAACTACTGAATCAATGATCAAATAAGTGGATCACTAATTAAATCGCATAACTCGATCTTTATTAAAAAAATTTAAAAATTTCATACCCTGTCATAAATATTGTATATATATTATGATAAAATTATATATACATATATATGTATGTATGTATATTTGAACTAATAAGTTATTGGTTGAATTACATAAATTAGTGCAACTAATAAAATATTTAAGATATTTTATATATATTATATATATTATTTGGGCATTGAATAACAAAATGAATGCTCTAGCTTAGTGGTTAAGTGCAATGCCTTGGCTTATGAGGGCACGGGTTCTATTCTTGTGCACAGTGTTTTTATCATGCTAAAAGCTTGAATTTGAACCTGTTGTTCTGTGGGTCTTGGGCCTTGTGTGCGATTCGCAGCGGGTCAATAGCATGACCGATCAAACAATCGGCTCGGACCGACTCTACCTCCGATTCCAGGTTGGACTGGTCAGACCGGCCGGTCCGAGCCGATTTTTAAAATTATGAATACACTGCCTCCTATTGAATGAAATTTATTGATTTTTGTAAGTTTTACATCTCGTGATTTTATCCAATAGGAGAGACTATATTAGAAGAATTGAGTTGCTAACACTTCTCTTATCATAAAGTTGCATAATGATTGTGAGATTCAAATATCATTTTATAGTTGACTATTTATGTGGACAATTCATTCATGCTATTAAATTTTATTTAAAACGGATCCAATGTAAGTCTACAAATGATAACTTTGAATTTAATATCTGTAATGAGACTAGGGCAATGGTTGTTATCAACTATACACTTAAAAGTCTTGAGTCAGATCTTAGGAATCTCATTTATGGCTAGATCTGAAGCCACGACCCTGTCATCAACAACCATCTTGGAAAAGTACGTGATGTATGCTTGAACTCTTCGTTGATTATTATACGTTTCATGTACAATTATTTGTCATTCATACTATTGAAAACTTCAGTCAGGTTTTTATTTTTTTTAAAAAAGAAAAAGAAAAACCTCTATTTTGTTTTTGTATCATAATGGCATCAAGATTTGAAACTAAAACTTCATAACCTTTAATGACATTATTTTTCAGTCCAGGTCGATATTAATCTACGTTTATATAGAAATTAATTGCCACATGGCAAATCCACTACCACTTCAAATTCACGAACAAGGATTCTAATAAACTCGTCTTTTGTTATTTTCTTTTTAAAGATTTAGAGCTAAAAAAGTTAATTCTACCCGCAAATTTTAATTAAGATTATGTTTGAATAAGTTTCTCAATAAGTAATTATATATAAGGGAAGAAAATAAAAAATAAAATAAATTAAACTTTTTATATAAATTAAAATTAATTTATGTACTTTAACTTTTATAAAAACTTTCTCATTCAACTTTTAAAAACTACTTTTAATCTATGCATAAATTAATTTTAACTTATAGAAGAAACTTAATTTACTTTTATTTTTCTCTCTTATAAATGCATATTGAAAATTTTATTCAAATAAGATGTAATTCTCATAGCAAATTAATTTTCATCATTTCTCAAAAAAAAAAAAAAAAACTCGTAAATTTTTCCATTTTTCCTCCTAAAAAGAGTATAGAATAGGCTTAATTACTAATTTGATTCCTAAATTATTTGAAATGACTGAATTTGGTCCTTAAATTTTCAAATGCTCCAATCAGTCCTCTAATTTTTTTTTAAATGTTTCAACCAAATCATTTCCGTCAATTCCGACGGTTTTCACTTACGAATAGTGGCAATTTTCACTTATGAATAATGACAAAAAAGACCTGATTGAAACATTTTTAAAAATTAGAGGACTTGAGTGAAGCGTTTAAAAATTTAGGGACCAAATTGAGTCATTTTAAATAATTTAGGAACCAAATTAGTAATTAAGCTTTTTTTAAGTCAATTAGTAATTAAGCCTATAGAATATAATCCTTTGAAAACTTCATTTTATATCCCTCTCTTTTATATTCCCTTACGCACGCTCTCTTTCGTGTGGATAAATTATTGAATCAATATGTATTTGTTTTTATTGTAAAACTTACATGACATGTGAAGGCAAAGGTATAAGACAGGCGTTATAAAAAAGGGTAAAAAAAAAAAGATGTTTCTTATATTTTAAACTTCAATTCTCAATTTTTTAACTAGATGATAAGCTTTCATAGAATGCTCCATCTAACTTATAAACACCCAAACCATTGTAGGTCCACAGACCACAAGTTGACAAATGTGGCTTTCCAAATCGTTAGTCTTAATGTTGCTTCTTTAAAACTAGTCGATCTCGTGAAAAAGCAAGTGGATTGTTAATCAGAATATTAGGATTGTTGATGTTTTAAAAGTCTAACTATATTAGTGATTTTATTGGATTGCACTTGGATTAGTTATATATCATTATTATTTCATCCTTGATCATTGACAATTTCAAGCCTTGCCAAGCCTCTCCCAACACTTAATGCATGAGTTTCATAATTTACATTCATCATTGAAATATGGTGTTTAGGATTCCCCTTTGGCATAAGCATGTGGGGCTTCTAACCAAGGAAGCGGTCTTTTTTGCTACATGGGCCACCGGAATAAGGCACTTGCTATTTACGCCTCTATATTTGCTAAGTACACTCCTCCCTACTCTTTATATTTTTTATTGTCAATTATATTCTTTTATTTGTTAAAACATAGTTTTGAGAATTACTTTCCAGAACAACATATATCAATTCCGTAAAGTAATTTCCAAAACTATGTTTTAACAAAATACACAGTTCTGGAAACTACTTTTCAGAATTGATATATATTGTTCCGAAAAGTAATTTATGGTAGTCATAAACAAAATCGAATACGAAATATCGAATGTACCTTCCTTCAAGAGCCACAATAATCGTTAATCGCTAATTGCGGGATGGATACTTAGTTTGACATTAGATATTGAGAAACTGATAACTTGTATCTAAAATTCCCAATGGACTAAACGTGAGGAAACACTTGATGGTGTGTCGCAGCTTTGATTTCTGATTAATGTTACTCTTATTTTCATTGTGTAAGAAAAAAAAAGTATCATATACATTGTATAATAAATGAAGTCAACCATGGACGTACCTTGAAATGTAGTGCCACGTGGAGGAAAATGCATAATATCAGGAACAAATTTGATGGAAAATGCAATATTACGTAAACAATTTTATAGAATAATGAATATGGATGAAGATAGGGGGTTCAAAATTAGAGTTTAAATAATAATAATAAGGATAGGGTGAATATAGGATTTAAAAAGTAACAACCATAGGGGGTGTAAAAATAAGGTTTAAAAAGGTATGATTAGTAATAAAAAAAAATATAAACAGAAGGGGTGTAAAAATAGGGTTTAAAAGGGTATGATTGTTAAAACATAGTTTCGAAAATTACTTTCTAGAATTGATATATGTTGTTCTGGAAAATAGTTTCCAAAACTATTGTATTTTGTCAAAACATAGTTCCTAAAATTATTTTCCAGAATTTATATATGTTTTTCTGAAAAGTAATTTCTGAAACCATGTTTTGACAAATAAAAGTGTATAATTGGCAGTAAAAAATATGAAAAGTAGGGAAGGGTGTACTTAACAAACATGGGGATGTAAATAGAAAGTGTTGAGATGTAATTGCAAATTAGGTCTTAGTAGCAAGGTAGATTTTTGCGAGGCCCATCTTATTCTCACACATATTTTCGTTATTCACACACACGCACACACATACACATACTCTTAACAGATTTGAGATTCCATTGTGTATTACGAACTCACACCCCCAAAATACATACAAAAGAAATAGTCAAAAGTTAACCTGTCTACTCATCCGACTATATACAACAAAAATAATGGCCTAAGTCAAAGTAATACAAATACTAGATCTCCCCAAGACTTATAAGGTCTACAAGAAAACAACAGCAGTAGCAACAGTCCTCACTATAAATCATTAGAATCCATTAGCTTTGTGTCATCTACATCAGATATATCCTCATCCTTAAAATCTAGCATCTCCACATCGTTATCATTAGAGAACACATGGCCACCAAACAACTACTCAAGATTGTTAAAGCTCCCTATATTACTGAGCTCTGACCCATAATACCTATAACTGTAATATCCACCAATGTGATAGGAAGGTCTAGAGGAGGAACCCTTAGAATCAGGTTGAGCTAGGATATTTGGATGTGGAAGATAATATTGAAGATAAGGTGTGGGGCTCGCCATGATACCCTCATCTAAAGCGGCATCAATGTAACACCCTAGAGGATATTACCATAACTAAGCTTAGGTTTCTACGAATGCAAAGGTTTAAACATTTACATGGTACATGTAGAAGCTAACAAATAAATATATAAGTTGCAATTCAAATACCAATTACATTTAAATAGAGAATTCCCTCATATCATAGGGTCATACAATGCATAAAAGAAATACATGGAAACATAAAATATAACTAAGCTATGTCTTCTGAAATAAAACTCCAAGCTTTATCGCCACGTATTATCACCTGTTTCTTGAAAAAAAAAGAGAACTTAAAAGGGTGAGACATAATGTCTCAGTGAGTGCTCTAAGGACTCTACGAGTGGGTTAGACTCTACTACCCAAACGTCATTTTCGCTCACTTCTCACGACTTGACTCTCACTAGATATCTAGAAAAGCTTTCATGCCTAGGATTGGATCTACACCTTTTGATCATTAATAACGTTCGTTGACTTCTCTTTTATCTTCATAATTGTTATACTAATTTACTATCACTATTACTTTAAGATTTGCCTCACTAAAAATAGTTCTCTAACACAATTACATCTAGTTAACATTAATGTTACTCACTTAGACTCTGCCTTTCTTTTCTTCGATACTTAGAGTTGTCTACCAAAATTAGGTTTAGGGTTACTATTATTCTTGAATATCTTAAACATTCACTTTAACTTACATAGTTCTAGTCCACTTACAAGATTCATACCTTACCATTACATCATGATGGAAACATCCTTTCATTTGTATTTGCCCCGACTAGGACTCACATAGGACTATTCTAGATATAACCTTTCTTATACCCTTAAAGTGACGCTAGATATTCTTAGTTAATGTATAAGCATACTTTACATGTGACTCCCAATACAAGACATGCATCCCATTAATTCGCATTACTATTACTAACATAATTCTTGCTCATATAGAGCACGACATAATCATTAATGGAATCACACTTACACACACTTCACATAAGTGGCATACAATACACACGTGGTATCTACAACACAAGCCAAATATGCATGTAGTACTAGTAAAACATTTGTGAAAGCAGCTCAATATGACATGTAGTCGACGAACCCACATGATCCGACCACTGCGCTCTAGACCGAGATGAGACTATTAGTAGTGCGCCAAGGTTACCCAACCTTGCAAGGATACTCCAACCCATGGGATCAAATGAGCCACATGGAGATTCTAAACCGGAAAACACCCCAAGGCTAAAGTCATACTTCAACTCATTCATGGAATCCCCGATTAAGCTCAATAACATCATTCAAAAAACTTAACATGATATGATACATAAGGCATACAAGATATCCATGGCTTTTTCATACAAATCATCACATGGTGGTGGTCCCTGTCCCACATAGACTCGAGCCACATACTTGTCATCTAAAAACATTGCCATGATATTACTTGATCCACCTCATTCATATGTATACATCTTTACAACACCGTATTCTTAACACAAGTGCATAAGCTAACAATCATAGCATTATCACAACTAAATAAGCACTCATACACATGTACATAAAATTACCAACCATTTCATATTTATCACATTTAGGAAAGCAACTCATGTTATAATCCTATATACATAGTTCACCGTTGTAACTTACAACTTAGTTTCATTGAGAAAGCTCAAGCATATGAAAACAACACAATTATAAGGTTGGAGCATACATAAAGTCATGGGAAAAATTCCCAAACAAACCACACTTAGCATAGTTCCTTTTGTGCTTAGCATAAAGAAGCTAAAGAGTAGGATGCTCTCTGCCTGTCCCGCACTTAACGCAGTTCCATTTGTGCTTAGCGCGCCCACGTTTAGCGCAACATCATTCCACACTTAGCACGGAGTGTCCAGAGACACTTTTTTTCTCAGAAAAGTCTGCGCTTAGCGTAGTCCTGGAACAACTCGTACAAAGCCATTGGGCAAGATGGTTGAAAAGGTAAATGGTAAGGTGACTTCCTACAACGGAAGCCATACGCTAGGGATGGGGAACATAAAAGTGAAGGTTGCAGGACCATGGTATGTAGAAAATCCTATAATGGCATCGTACCCCCATCTCCCCAAATGTCTATATGAGATATGGATGTTCCATCCCATGAAATAAGTCCATCTACTAAATTCCTGAACACATTAAAAAAAGATAAAGGAGTTAGGTCATAAGCCTCAATCATCAATCTTAATAGACTTAACACACAATCATCAAGCAACAGGGTGGAAACCTAAGGTCTAACCTAAGTTATAAGACTTAATCTCGACCCTTAACTAGATGTATAGATCCATACCCAACCTCTGATGATCGATATGACCATCAAGGATCATTGGGAAGTGATTGAGAGGTCTTATACCCCTCAAAAGGTACTGGCATCCATGTCGTAATCATCATCTTTCTTGAGGAAAGGGCTTCCCTCCCTTCAAGAGTACACAAATACAATATCTTAGTGATGTTGAGCAGTTGTCAGGGTTACCAAGTCAGCTTATGTGATTTATCCTGGTCATAGGGCGCTGACCTGACCAATGAGACATTCAACTCAGTACCTTTACCCTTAAAACTTAAACCATAGTTCCTATCGTCATCCCACAATGTACCAAACTGTAACTTCCCAAACACAAGCACTTATGCATCAACATGGTCCTAGCTCATCACAAGGGAACCTAGGATTTTTCTCTAAGTTTCATCAAATACTCTCTGGAAACAACATGAGTGAAAATAACTTAGTGATTGGAGAGGTACAACTTGCTAGGGTTTCAAGGTCTATAATTTTAAAATTTTAAGACCAAGAGCGGAAATAACCGCTTCCCATGGATCACACATTACTCGTAAATCTCTAAGGGTTTAGACAATTACCTTTGTAGCGTGCTTTCAATTAAATGGTTGCCTTTGATCACCAAGCATCGAAGTAACAATGCCTTTACTCAGTCCACGCGAGCAACTATCGGAGCGGGGTCTCAGTGCTAGCCGACGATAGATGCGTAGGGATTTAGAAAGAACTACAAAAGTGTTTTTCTTGCGAGGTATTCACCTCCTTATACAAAAACATGAGCTCTATCTTAATCCCATAAAATATCTTATCAAATCTCATTTGATCTTATCAAATCTTATTTGATTAGATATACAAATAGTTATCTTATCAAATCTTATTTGATTAGATAATTACCTTATCAAATCTTATTTGATTTAGATAATTAATTAAATCATATCTAATTAATTATCTTATCATTTTGCGTCTTATTTAATTAAATATGTTGATTAATTAATTAAATCACATTTTATTAATATCATGAACTAAATTAAATCACATTTAATTTATTCATCTGCTCCAATAAATTACTCTATGCGTAGACCCTATAAGCTCCCACTAAACTAGCAATAATATTATCTCTATAATATTATAGACAGTGATTGACATCTAGCAATGCATCGCTGCCACCCAGCCTATGTGATAATCGATGATTCGATTTCAACCTTTACGACAACCATTTCCACCGTGTAGCCTTTGTTCCTTGGTCCAAATGTCTCGATTGAACACGAGGCATAAGAGTGTCATCTTCGTTAAGTCCAATCTTTTATTTCTCGATATCCAAGTAGATGTTTAATTACAAACAGACTCAATATCTCGTATCAGTCCATTTGCGCATGGCCATGCATATTGTACATCTCACTCTATCAAGAGGCCTATAGACATAACTCCTGTTATGTAGGAGGGACGAATCCTATCTACATCACTCACATTCCTCAACATGACTCATTGCATGCCCAAGTACTACCTTTATAATCACCTTATTACAGATGACGTTTGATAGAATTAAAACATACAACTCCTACATGTAGGAATCGTAGTGACTTCAAGTCAAAGGACTACTATCACCTTATGGTTGTCATGAGAAGCGCTTATGACACTTACATAACTATTATGAAGCCTTTTCGTAGTAGGTATGTCTAGTATAAATATTACTCCTAATATTTATACCTTGTGCTAGCCTGATATCACATATCCATGACCTGTGAGATGCAGTCATCATGCTACTTACACAATAGTCTTGATGCATCATTGTCGTCCTGGTTAACAATGATACTTCAACTACAGACAATTTAAGAATCGCGTTCTATTATTCAATGAATCTCACATCATCGAATAGCCCGCCTATTCTAAAGATGTTACTATATCATACCATAGATAACATAATAACTTAAATGCCTCATATATTAAAATATATAAATCAAAGTCGTAATACATCAAGACTATTGTGTAAGTAGCCTAAAATAGATTAGCCACTAGGGCTCACTCCAACACAACCTACCTCTGTCTCAAGTCGTCATTCACGATAACAATTATGGAGTTCACAATAAACATAATTAATACTAGATGATTAAAAAGTCAATATAACCATTTTTGATACATGGTAACAATAAAATGTGCACACACAATCATTTTTACGCGTAATTTCTTAAATTAAATTATTTGTTTTTTCTTTTCCCTTTTCCAACTTATTAACTTAAATTGTTTAAAAAAGTAAACTTCTTAAAATGTCCATTCTTGTCATAAAATATTTCTTGTACAAAATTAATTTTTAATATTGGAAAATTCCTTTCTAATGTGGAAGATCATATTAGACTGTAACCACAGAGCTCAGAGTTTTTCATAAACTAAGTTTAAAACTAATAGTGAGAAAAATCCTTTTATTACGTGAAAGATCAAATGAAACTACAACTACAAAGTATACTATAGATTTTCTCTATAATTTTCAAAAACTTTGTTTATTTAAAGGAAGACTATTTTCAATTTAAAATTCTTACTATTCTAGCTCTAAGTTTAATTGCTAAAATTCATAATGTTCTTTTTACTTAAAATTGCCAAAAATAAGAATACATGTAGATAGTCATTTTCCAAATTTCTACTACTAATTTGATTAAAAACAAGTAACCAACATCAAAAATCACATTTATTGCTATTTCCCTCCTAATTGGGCCGAGCCCATCTAATCCTAGCCCAACATCTAATTGATTTTTCTTTTGGCCTATGTATGTTGAAGCAGAACCCTTTCTGAAGAATTAAATATTTTAATGACAACAAACATTTTATAAGTAAATTCTAAGTCTTATAGACTTAAGCTACTAATGGTTTATTTTGAGTACTTGAATTTAAGACAAAACTTGATCAAGAAGTATGAGGAAAAGTGTGTAGCATCAATCTACAACATGCCAACACTTTAGACATAGATTTTACAACATCAAAAGCAGGACTACCAGAAGGAGAGTTGATTAAAAGCATGAAAGATTGATTCTTCTTTCTCATATCAAAGTGTAGTAAGATCGTAAGTTGTGTATGATCAGAAGCAGGATCTGGAGGTATCTTTAGCCAATGAGTAGATATTAAAAGCTACACATGGCTCGAGTACAATCAGAAGATGCAAAGACTGGATAGAGGATGAAGGCACAAAAGTCTACACTGTTTAGAAGCACACACCAGGAGCAAGAAAGTCAGAAGTCATGCAACAATGCTTATAAGCACTAAATCAGGAGCAATATGCTCTGAAGAAGACCTACAAGGGTTTAGAAGCACAAAGCTTGCGGAGATCATCAAGTCTTAACCGGAACAAAGCAACCAAAAGGAAAGAAGATTGTTGCACCAACACTGCAGTTACTAGAAGTAGGAGCACAGAAGTATTCTACAGAATAATCAAGCTTCTACAGTAGCAATTCATGACATACTAAAGAAGAAGTCATGAACCACTAACAACAGCAAGCACCAACTATCACAATTTCAAAATTCAAATTGTGCAAGTTGTACCAACAGAAAGCAGGAACAAAAATTGCTTGTTTGAAGCATTTAATAGGCATTAAACCATTTCTGGTAGTTAAAAACTGTCAAAAATTGCTATACCACATAACCAATTCCTATGTGAGTGCAACACATACAACCTAATTTGAGTTTGCGACAACAAAGAAGAAATAAAATGTCTGAGGTATAGCAATATTTGACGGTTTTTAATCGTCAGAAATTGTTTAATACCTATTAAATGCTTTAGACAAGCAATTTTTGACGATTTTGAACTGCTAGAAAATGAACCACTTGAAAATTTAATAAAATAATAATAAAACTAACATCACATTATCATTTAATGGACGAAATGACAATTTTAGATCTATTCGCAAACATAAAAGACCAAAACGGAGATTTTAAAACGTAAATGACTAAAATAAAAATAAAAACGCAAAAACATAATAAACTAAAATGATATTTTAGCCTAATAAATTAGCAAGCATATGTTTGAAACCAAATTGATTTGACTTATAAATTTGTACCTAAATTTTTCCGTATGCAGAGGTGAAGCCAAACTTCATTCAAACATATGCTTCGACCTAACAAATTAGGGAACAAAATCTACATTTTAATTATAAATTTGTACCTAAATTTTCCCATATGCATAGGTGAAGCCAAACTTTATTCAATTTTTCTTTGCACTCCACATGAATCACTTCCCCAATTAAAGCAAATAGAGAGCCGAATGAATGAAAAACCTGTCACACACATGTAGGTTAGGAAAAACAAAATCGATATTTGTACAATGAAAAGTTTTTCTGGCCTTATTTGCCAATTGCACATCTTTACAGGGCTAACAGTACGAGCATAATTATTGCCGTATGCAGCTTGTTCAGAATAGCATATGCCATTACAAATATGTAGTACCAAAGTTTAGGGACAGAAACATTGACAGAGACGTAGCCATGACATCAGAAAATATATATATGTATACAAAAATCAATACAATTAATGTAGTATGTCGTTACATTGATCGTGCATATATTTCCGTTTGCACAAATATATAATTGAATTAATCCAGTTACATGTGTCTTGTTCGTGATGGGTTGCTAAGATTTTAGAGATGAATGATAATAAAGATTGTTGGAAAATGGAATGCCAAATTAATAGAGCAGTTTAACATACACCATATATATTTGATATACGATCATTGGATTCATTGTGATTTAGGGGAATATGTATATGTATATGATCCGGAAAGATACAACGTGTTAGGACTCACTTAATATTAGCTAGCTAAGTGTAGTGTGCCAAAAATGATTGAATGAAAAGCGTAAATGGAAATGAAAGGACTAAAGGGCTAACCAGGAAAAAAAAATGAAAAGCATAAATGACTTCTTTACATGAATTGAAATATATTACATTTATTTGTTTTTTTTTTATCACTAGTGAAAACTGTATTTAAGATGAGAAATGTTAGCGACACTTTCTCTGACACTCTATTTCTAACACTCTTTATGATTGACCAAAATTTATTGGAAATCACTAATTGTAGTAAGTTTTACTTATTCTCTCTCTTGATTTAGAAGTGAGACTCACCAAAATTAATTATTTTGAATAAATTTCAGCTAATTATAAAGAGAATGATAGAAAAAAAATATCAAAAAGAATATCGCTAACATTCATCTGTTAAGGATACTTTAATTCTCAAGACAAAGTTTACAACCACAAAAATCTAATGACTCTTCAAACAATAAAAGAAATTAATACATCTTTAAAAAAAAAAAAAAAAAGGGAAATTAAGGTCTATTTAATTTTGACAATACCACGATCAAGACGTTTGATAACATCCATATAACCTAGATAATATCCATTCCTTGATATCTAATTAAATAGATAGTACTATAGAATTAACCAATTAACCATCCACATTTTCTTTTAGCTAGCTTTTTGTCATGAATCAAATCAGTGTGTTGACGCATGAGATGAACAAAAAACTCCAAGAATAAAGTTTAGATCACGTACTTCTGGACTGGAATATTGTTACACTGAATGAAGAGATGAAAAGATGTTTCCTCCCACACATGACACAATAGACAGAGCAAAGATACAAAATTTGAAATGGTGTTGACTATTGAGTTCGTTTGTGTTGTGTGCTCGTGAGTAGAGATCATTGGTAGAGATCTTCCTGATATATATCATCCTCCACAACAAGGAAGGGCCCAAAAAATAAAAAAAAATTATATAGATGTATGATAATTTTTTTAATATTATTTTTATAAATAAATTAAAATTATTATTTTTTATCATGTCTCTTTTTTTATATTTAAATTAAAATATAACATATGATTATAAAGTACTAATATCTTAGTTACTAGTTTTTTTTTTTCCTAATATGTTACGTTTATAAATCTATGTTAGATAAAGTTTTATCTCCTTGTGACATATCAATATGTAGTGGACATATAATAATGTATACACTTAAAGTGTTTATTTTTATCATCAAGATAAAAAACACAAATTAAAACTTAAATTATAAAGGAGACTACTCTTATACAATATATACTATAAATTAAAATTCCTAACTTTGACACACACACACATAACTATGTATCTTTTGTAATACACAGACTAAAATACTAGTTAAAACTAAAAATAAGTATATTAATAAAGATACAAAATACACGTAAGTTTAATATGAGATAATGATATTTTGTCAATGATAGACGATAGCGTATGAGTAAATTGAATGAAAATGTGATTTATCTATTTTAAATTTGTTAAAACTATGTTATTCGCTTAATTAATAAAACATATAATTCTTAATGAAATTATATATCATACTTTTTATATAATATATGTTTACATTTTAGAATACTTATATATAGGGACCTTATTTTATTGTTTCGCTCCAAACCCATAAAATGTCAGGACCAACCCTAGATTCATGATAGGCTCTTATACCATCTTAGATTGTGAGTTTAACCCTTATTCAACCTTACAAAACTAGCTTGTAAGGTGAGGATTGCCTCTCACTTATATATTTTGATCATATTACTAGTTGATGTGAGATCTCCAACACGCCTTTTTATGCCCACAATTGCCCGTCACAACTTAAAGTGGGCTAAGGGTGACCCCCTTATGCCCACGACTACCCGTTACAACTTAAGGTGGGCTAGAGGTGACCCCAATTAAGATGACTACTAACATCTCTCAAGTTAAAATCTTCTGATTCACTCAAAACTATTTTAGCAATTTTTCTTATCTTCTTAATTATCTCATCCCAAATATGGTGTTAGCATTACATTGTAATTCTCAATTACTTTCTTCAAATAGCTTCTTAAAAGTTAAATGTTTATCTCTCTTAAGTTGCCATATCACTTGATTCTTGAATTTGTGACTCGTCAAGTTTTATGTTTATGTCTCTTAAAATAAGCATCAAGAATCAACACTGAATAGTAAGACTCTCTCTCCTGAGAAAGCAATGCAATCCTTACAAATTCCTTTATCAAAACTTCTTATAAAAGAAAATCAATTTGGGACCTTGAGCTTTCACTCTTATAAGTATTAGATGTCCCTCCTGCTTCTTGAAACAAGTGTTCATAATCCTTAAATCACAAGTTATAGAGAAATCACAAAAATATGTTGTCCTTCTTCATTTAGTTCTCTAAAACCAAAACCATTATGAGCTCCTGTAATTAATTTCTTTGCCTCACTACTAAAGTGTCCATTAAGATCCATGCCTAAAAAATATTTTTCTCTTGTGGAAAGCCTTGAACCAACCTATCCAAATCTGTCCAAAATTTTTCTTTCACCAGTGCTTCTGATTCTACTTAAGGTGCATAAATGTTGATGTTATTAATGGTTTCCTATTCAATCCTTAATTTTAATGCTAAAGTTTTGTCCCTAGTCCTTGATGCGTAAAAATGCGTTTGCAAAGGGCAAGCGTACCTTACGCAGTAGTGACAGTGGACTCTAGGAGTCCGGATATCGAACCCAAAGGACCAGTCGTGTTCCCAAACAATTAATTTTGTAATGGTTAGACAATTCAATCAAGAATCAAATTTGGGAGAAAATAGAGTTCAATTGTTCAGTTCTTAAAAGCTAAGGATTAAGACAAGAAGATTAATGTGAAACAGTAAGAATGAAACACCAAGGATTATGATTTTGCATGCATCCCTTTTTCCCTCATCTTGATCTCATTGAATGCTCTAATTAAGTTAATTGCCAGTCCTCTTCAAATTCATTAGTAAACAATTGATCGTAGCTTACTACTGCTGTTTCCCCTAATTCAATTCCCAATTGGTCATAGGTGAATTAAATTAGGGTAAACGATAATACTCAGAGAGGTTGATTAATAGAATTAATCCACTGGAAATTCACACAATTAGTTTGATCATGCAAATCATATGAATTCAATCACTTTACAGTTCTGTCAATCCCAGACAATTGATCATAGACAAGGGACTGACCAATATTTAGAGTGATCAGTTCTAATAACAAACAAAATAGTAAAGAGATTCAATAACTGGAAACACCGAGACATTCATTGATAATCAAAGATGAGGTACAAAAGACACAGCTACATCATAATCCTAGGCTTGGAGGACTAGCCACTCATGTTCATGAACAAACAAGAAAACCCCATAGAAAACATAAAGATTACAAAGGGATAAGAAATTTTACAAGAAGTACTCCCAATGATGATCTCTACGTCCTACAGCAGTCAGACTCTCTCACACGTTCTCTATCTCACTCAGAACCCTCAGTATTCGGAAACAGAGCAAAAGCCCCAAAAGAGGGTTTTCAGCACTTATTTATAAAGTTTTAAACTGTTGACGCGGATCACCACGGCCGTGCTGATCAGATGACCACAGCCGTGGTCCTTGCATAGTCTGGAGGTCCAATCTGCACGTATTACGAGTACAGTCGTGTTGACACTGATGCAAAACTTTCAGTGATTCCTGCTTGGCTGTGGTTATTTCACCATGGCTGTGGTGACTTAGCACGGCCGTGCTGAGTCTACCACGGCCGTGATATTCCAGACAAAGGCAACTTTCTTCAGTTTATTTATTTTTAAGCTCTTTTCTTCAAGAAATCCTTGAATTGCCTGTCTTACACAAACTAGCAACAAACCGTGAGTTCTGCCAACAAACTAAGCTCAAATCATATGCAAATGGTATCCAAACTGAGATAAAAATACAGTCAAAATCCGGTTTATCAGTCCTTTTTACATTTACCACACTTTCTTTTCAATCTTTGTCCATTATAATTCACATACCATTCTTTCCTCTAACTTTCACTTGTGTACCAAAGTTTAAATCTTGCAGTGTCTAGCTAGCTCCTTAACTTTTTCTTCAACTTATTTGATATCTTGTAAGCACATAATGTTAATCCTCCACCGAATCATGTTGCCCACCACCTCCATAGACTTGTTAAAATACTAATATTCCAAGTAATTAAAAACTTAGTCACAAACTTTTGAACTAGCTTCTTTATACGCATTTGTCGAAGAAAATTTAAGATCATTGCTTATTTAACACTACATCCAAGTGTTGATGCAACGACTCTAGATCATTTGACACTATATACTATAGCCATACAATGTGTTATTTTCGAGTAATGACCTAAGATTAGCAAGGTCAGTTCAAGGGTAAGACAACTAAAACTCAAGCTTTAGGTTCATCAACAAAAATTATTTGCTATTAATTTCTTAAAGCAAAAGAGACCACATATATTGATAAAAAAATCTGAAATATAACTCTTATTTAAAGTAAAAAAAAAAAAAATTCTCAAAATTTGCTTTAAACTCCACTCACTATTGGACCTGCCTTGAATATTAGCACACAAATTCTATCGTCAATAATCCATATTAAGCATCGTCAACAAGTTTTACTAACCTTCCTCCATTAGTTGAGCTTAAGATTGACTATGATATTATAGGCAAAGTTAACCGCTTGCTATACAACACTTTAAGCTTTATATATATCACCACCCATCCACCGACTTAACATGCCAAAAAGATGAAAATCTTCCATTCCAACCTTTCATAGCCCATCTTTAAACCATCAAATATAAGTAACACATTACAAATATTAATGACTTTAATTTGTTTCTAAAACAATTCTCGTTCTCTACTAGGTCAGCAACGCAATATTGAACAAGCCCACATCCTTAACTTGTAAACCACCGGAGTTTTTTTTGACATACACACATCTTTCACTAACCCAAGCCACCCCTAGAACCTTGTTGTCCTCCCCATAAGAAATTTACGTTGAAGAGAAGTGAGAACAATACTTTCTTATTCAATTTGAAAAAGGAAAAGAAGTAAAATGGTTAAACTAGACATCATACTAAATTCAACAATGCAACATGACCTTGAAGAGAAATATATCTACACTTCCAAACTTAGATTTCAACTTGTTAATAATAGACTTCTATATAGGAATGACAATGGAATGAGACGAATACGAGTAGTAGTCTCCCATCACCCACACGTATCCGCATTGCACAGGTAACGGTATCTATAAATTTTACATATATTTGCAGATATCCATAGGTATCTGTAAATATTTGTTAAAATATAAAATTTTAAAGAAATTAAAAAATAAAATTAAAAATAAACAATTTTGTAACATGTATTTGTACTAAAAATAAATAATTTTGAGACGTATATTTTTAACTAAAATAAATAATTTTATAATATATATTCATACCAAAAATAAATTACAATAACTTACTTTGTATATAATAAAGAACATATAAGTAATTTTAAATTGCGGATACCCTTGGATACAAGTACCTTATATTTATTCCTGCGTGTTAATAAATGAGTATCCATTAAGCTATTTACTTTCTATCCATAACAAGTTCTACAGATATTTATAACTGCGAATTTTTTTGCCATCCCTATTTCCATGTTTCAGCCTTCATTGGATTGGCACCGATGGATAAATCCAAATATTTAAAAGGTACATCATAAAAACTACAACAACTATTTTGCAATTCAAAAAAAATGTGAAGCTACCATCTACCGCAACTCCTCTATATTAACACCAATTAAGTTATTTTTTCGGAAATTAACCTTTAAACAGGAAATAATTTAAAGCTTTTAAAAATAACCATGACACACTATAGTTTTTTTAAGAAAAAAAATGTATTTTTAGTCTCTACTTTCAATCAAATATGGTCAAGATTTCTATACTTTTATGTTAATGAATTTGGTCGTCAAACTTTAAAAAAAGCCCATAGGAACTAAATCCTTCTATTTTAAAAAGTTTAAAGATGGATCAAATTCATTAATATGAAAATATAAAATCTTAACTACGTTTAATGAAAAATATAAAGATTAAAAATACATTTTCTCCATTTTCTAATAAAGATTCTCCTATATAAAGTGTGTCATCCACATATTTTAGCATTTTTAGACTACATGTATTCTCCTTTTATCTAATATATCCTTTAAATCACTGCAAAGAATATCTTTGAGTGAGATCATTGAGTCCTTCTGCAACCTAAAAACAGAAAGAAAGAAAAAATTAAAGAATCCCCTGTTTAAGGCCTCTAAATACTAAAATTCTGCCATAAGACTGTCATTAACCAAACTGAAGCTTAACTTGAAGAGATACGAGCATCTACTACTCCCATTTGCGCCCCGATCGATATATTAAAGAAAACTCCAAGCAACTAAATCACACTCCTTCTCGAAATCATCTTAAAAAGGCTTTAAAATATTTTTGTCTCTCAAATTTAGGTCACTGTTATTTTTAGTCCTCTAAATTAAAATTTAATTTTTTAGTCTCTCAATTTTAAAAAATATTCTTTATAGTCTCTCCTGCAATTATAAACAGTCACAAATTGAATATCCAAATTGTCAAAAATCAATAAAAAATGACTAAAAATAATAATTTTCAAAGTTGAAGACTAAAAAAATAAATTTAAATTTAAGAGACTAAAAATAACAATGAATCAAATTTGAGCAACTAAAAATATATTTAAACCACATAAAAAAAAAATAAGACAACGTTGCAGCTACAGGAAAATAAGGGGCAGGCACAAAAGGCCAACATGATCTTTGCGGCTAAATTGAATCTGGGTCTGAAGAAATGATTAAGTAGTCCTAAGAATGAACGTCCACTGTGGAGGAGACTCTACTAAACAATATATCATATCATTATCATAAGGTTTGAATATGTTTTTAGTTCTTTAAATATGAGTTATTTTTTTTAATTCCCTAAATTAAAAGTTACTTTTTGTACTCCAAAGTCAAGAAATGTTTTTTTTTATTCCATCTCTATAGTAGGTGTCAAATAGGGGATAACGAATTTATAATTTATGACAGTTTTTAGCTGTCAGAATTTTGAATTTATAGTTTAAATTTTAAAGTACAATTTATGGGAGTTTAAAACCGTCATAAATTGCAAAATCATAAAATCAAATTTTGGCAGTGTGTAACGGTTTCAAACTCCCAGAAATCAATCGTATTTTTTTTTCTTTTCACAATTTGTGGCGATTTCAAATTTTGGCAACTAAAAGCCACCACAAATTGCAAATCTATTATTACTTGTTTGGCACCTACTATGAAAATGGACTAAAAAAACATTTTTCCGACTTTGAGGGACTAAAAAAAAATTTAATTCGAGGGACTAAAACAGACATACCTCCATATTTGAGGGACTAAAAACATATTAAAGCCTTATCATAATTTATCTTTATATATAAAATTTGAGTTTTTATTATTAATTTTTATAAAACTACATTATATTTTCATGAAATTATGCGTCATTTCTCGTATAATTATGATACATGTTCTAAACTCTTAAATCAAATTAATATTAATTTTTCTTAAATTAATATTTGTTTTTTTTACCTTTGTTAATTTCATTGATAAATGCTTAAATTTATTTAATTAACATTAACTATAACAAGATTTTATAATCATTTTTAGAATATATTTATATCATATTTTGGGATTTTTAAAATTAAAATTTTATACATCTATACTTTTCATATTTTAATTTTTTTTATATTATTATTAAAATATTTTTCATCAATTAGATTAATTAATTCATAGCATACTTAGTTTGTGAGTTACTCTTGGAGTAAGTGGATCTCTCATCTCTCTCTTGCCATATATATATGAAATTCAGATTTAACTAGATGCTAAAATAGTTAGAATATATTGTTGTTTATCCTAAAGATTTATCGATTGCATTAGGGGTGTAAATGGATTGCGATCAACTAGTAAACCAAACTCAACCCAATTACATTTCAATGGGTTGCATGGATTTGGTTATCAGATTAGTTTGAGTTCATTTTGGCTTTTCCAATTATAATTGGGTTGGGTATCATGCTAATGAGTTTCAAAACCAGTAAACCTAACATGATATACATATAATATTAATAATAAATTAATAATTATTTTAATTTTGTTAGCATGTTATGTGTGCAACATAACCGTAAGAAAGACAATAGACAAAACATAATTGTGGCCATGTTAGGTGACTCTTGGATGCTTACACTTAGAAGAAACGTGAACAATGTAAGTGACACATAACCTAATACCAACAAAATGTTAAGTATAGCGGTAGAATTAATCTTGTTTAAGCAACAATTGCCAATTGATGTTTAATTGTTTATTCATGTTCATTTGACACCATACAAATATGCAAACTAAAACATCATTAGTTAGTATGTAATTATGTATGAAACATTAACAAATCACTAGAAAGAAGATATTAGACGTCATTGGAGTCAAGAAATTGTTTTGTCCCTCTTCAAAAAGATATTAGAAAAATGAAATACATAATTATACTCAAAACAATTAGGTGCTTAATTTTTATGATTTTTTTTTCTGATTTTTTCAAATTTCCAAAATATATTACTATTCTATATTAGTCAACCCAATTATCCAACCTAAACCAACCAGATTAAGGTAGGGTTGGTTTGGGTTGGATTGTTTAACCAAAAAACAGTGAACCCAACTCAACTAAGACTGAAAATAAGTCAAGTCGAGTCAAGTTAAATCCAGTTCAGTTTGACTCGATAAGAATTGATTTGACTCAAAGCTCCACTCGAGTTTGATATGAACTTTCTTTTTAACTTGAACTTGACTTGATTCAAGCTCACATATAGTCCAGTTCAGCTTGTTGTGTACTTGAACTTCATAAACATAATTTGTTTTCAATTTACTGTGGTGAGCACGTGACCTTTTTCAGATGATCAGTTAGTTTATATTTTCAGAAACGAGAAGAGGTCAGCACCGATATGCTATATGTGTATAATGTATGTTATTGCGTGTTCAGATACGTTCCTAGCTTTACAATTAATCTTGGCGTGCTTATGGATACAACAAATTAGAGTTAAGAAAAAGAAAAGTTAAATGAAGAAAAAAACAACCTATGGTGTACGAAGCTCCCACCGAATAGGGTCTAAAGGAAGTAGATATGTGCAAATCTTAATTATCCTAGCCTGCAATTAGAGAGGTACTACCTTACAAGTCATAAACATGGATTCAGTTATATTAGGAAGTTGTATACAAACTTAAACAGTTATTATGATTTAAAATTTCACCCACTACCAAATCTACATTTACTCAAATCATTTAATTTATAAACAAGTACTTTCTCTGTTTCTAAATTATAGATATTTTAATATTTTAATTTTTTTCCAAAACTATTTATGTTTTACAAATCCAAGACTAAATTTACAACTTTTTTTTTTTCCAACTATACACTTGTTTATAATTATTAATGTATTTAATTTTTATTGCTATTCAAGTTAGACATTAGTACCCAAGCCAATAGCTAACTACCCATTAACGAGAATGTCTACTAACATAATCTTTAAACTCTCTACTATTTAAATGTTGATGGTTAATGGTGATTTCAACATGATTAAATAAAGGTATTTTACTCTAGAAATATATTAATTAATATATCTTAATAAATGTGTATTAACCTTAAACATTTAAAGTTTAAGAACGGAGGAAGTAACACTCATTTCTGGTTCAATAGCTAAATATTACCACCAATCTAACACTATATGACTTATAATCAACAAATAGATTCTTGAAAATGTTTGTGAAAGTGTAACTTGAACCAATAAGCCTGTACACAGAGAGAAAGCAGGAAGACCTTTTCTGAACTCCTATAGAGATTAGTTAATAAAAAGTTATATAAATGGTATAGTTTCAACTAATTTATTTATCTAGACTAATTAACATGGTTAAAAAGTTTAATGCCATATATACTAATTAATTGCCTATGTCCTATCAACACCCCCAAAATAATTAATAAAAAATGAGGTATTTGCTACACCAAGTAAGAAGTAAATAATTGTAAACGACCATAACAGTAAAATTGCCTACTTAACAGGGAACTAAACAATTTAAAGGTGAAAGTAGTTGTTAGTCTGAATTGAATCTTTTGCCTCGGATCTGAAACTTATGTCTCTAATACTACTTCTTTATCATCCTAGACTGATCTCTTGTGTTTCTTCTGTTGTTTAAAAATACTTTTGAGAATTGTTTTTCCCCAGTAACCAGACAAACATTAATTAATGAACCAGGTTACTTAGATCCATGTAGCTAAACTAAAAGCAAAAACAAAGAGTTTTTCGATTTGGGAAGATCCAAGCATGCATGCACAGTATTAATTTATTCCCTTTTTGTTTTTCCAATCTTTCCATTTCCTTCTGTTTTCAATATGCTTTTCATGTTACAAAAGACGAAAGAGGGAGGAAAAAGCACAAAAGGGGGGCAAGATAGAAGTACAATAAGGCACAAAGAGAAAGCCTCGAGCAAAGAACAAAGATCAGAAATGGCCATGCACATGCATTATTATTTCATGAATGATTGCTTCTGATTACTATTATATCATGATGATGAATAATTGACATAGTTGCAGATTTTATTATATATTGACTAAACTCTCATCTTATTCTATCTCACTCATTTTAATATTTTTTTTAATCCTTAACATTAATAAAAAAAATAGATAAACAATACATATAAATAGTAGTCTTTCATGAATAGTTGCTACATATGTATGTTCAAAATATTACATCAATATTATTATATCTAGCTAGCTAGAAACAACCAATAAAGGATGATGGATAAATTACGTTCCAGCTTGTACAAAGTTACTCATGCAATGTCAGATACTAATTAAAAATTAATTTATTAATTCCCATAGTAGTGGGGGGAGGGGGGGTTAAAAAAGTGGGGGGAGGGGGGTAATAATAAAAACAAAGGTGCTGAAAATGTTTCGTAGTATCTGTTTGTAGTTGGTCTGAAAAGGCAAAAGGCAGCCCTTTGGGTGAAACCCCAAAAACAGCAACACATAGCAGTGGTCCATCTATCGTTACCCACACACACTGACAGTATCAATCCATCAAAGGTGTGTTACCAGTGCAGTGCTAGTCCATGCTCAGTAAGTATCACTGACCCCTCAAAACAAAATAAAACAACTTGTACTCTCTCTCTCTCTCTCTCTCTCTCTCTATACTATTTTTTTTTCAATTTAAAATATTTATCTTAATAGAGTTAAAGACTAATCCATCACAATATACTATCAAGAAAGTCTAGTTCAATTAATTAAACAGAATGTATAAATTATTGCAAATCTCCTAATATTATCTTTAAATCCATCAAAATACTATGTTCAATATAATAACCATGTCAAATTCATTAAACCGACACAAAAATTATAAGAAAACACATCCAAAAAACATGGATTAGTCTGTTGCGACGTCAAAACAAACATGTCATAAAATCTATTTAAGATAGGAAAATGATTCTTAGATGCCCGCATACTATTCTACATCTAGAAAGAGAGAGAAAATAATAGAAAAAAATAATAGACGTAATAAATCTTTAATGTGATAAAAAGTGAGATATAGACAAATAAGAGGAATTAATGTCAATAAAGTATTTGAAATATTAGAATATCTAAATATCATTACCCTTTAAAATATTGAGCTTATTTAACATATTAATATTCTTTTATACACAAATTTAGAATTTGAATTCATGACTTAAAAAAAATAAAATTATCTATTAATAACAATAGGTTAAATTAATATGTAGGTTTCTATACTATTTGACAATTTTTAATTAGGTTCCTGAACTATTTTTTTTAATTGGGTCCCTGAACTTTTATTTAATTTTTAATTAGGTCACTGTCGTTAACTACCGTTAACTCCATTAACGGTAGGGACCTGATTAAAAAATAAATAGAAGTTCAGGGACCCAATTAAAAAAATTGTTTAGGGACCTAATTAAATTTTTTTAAATAGTTCAGGGGCCTACTGAATAAATTAAAAGTAAATTAAAAATCATACAAAAAATATCACTTAATTGAAGAATGTATTTAGAAATAGTGTATTAGGTTTGTCCGAACAGAATCTGTAGGGGGAACTTAGAAGTGCAGTAAGGGGATTGATGCTTCCAGAGTTTGAGAATATTGGTTGAAGAACCTGCAGAGGTTGAGAATACTGAGTTTAGAATCCGCAAAGCTGAGAATACTGGACTGGAGAGGTGAGAATACTGACTTAGAGAGTTAAGAATACTCAGTGCAGATATCTAGAATGGACAATACTAAATTTAGAAGTAGTCTACATATGCTTGAGAAGTATAATGTGATAGTCTGGGTAGAATTTGAGAATTATTCAGTAGGTCCCTGAACTATTTAAATTTTTTTAATTAGATCCCTAAACAATTTTTTCAATTAGGTCCCTAAATTTCTATTTATTTTTTAATTAGATCACTGCTGTTAATGAAGCTAATGCTAGTTAATGACAGAAATTTAATTAAAAAATAAATAAAAATTTATAGATCTAATTAAAAAAAATTCAAAAATCTAATTAAAATTTCTTAAACAGTATAGAAACCTAAAGATTAATTTAATCATAATAATATCACACCCTCTTAGTCACTCACTCCCTTTCTACTATATCTGTCTTTCCCTCTTTCTTTCCCAGCGCAATATCTATGGCGATGCAAATGCAAAGTTTTGAACAGTAGAATCTGTGACTGCCCTTGTCTGCATGTCTGTCTCTCATCTGCAGTCACTGAATACTCTTGACTACCTCTTCGTGACTCACTCTTTCTCTCTCTCTCTCTCTCATTATCACAGGAAAAAGTAGCATGAAAAAGAAAACGTCCTTTAATTAGATAAGACTGCCACTTCTGGCATTAAATGCAAGAACCTTAGCTTTCATTTCACTGTTTGTCTCCATCTTCTCGCACCCTTCTCTCTCTCAGAGACAACAGACAAAGGTTCAGTGTCTAATTCATTCACCCAAATCTTAGTTACAACGAAAATCTAACAAAGTAAATAACCACCCAATGCATTCATTGTCTCACGTCAATCTTTAACTCAATTTTTATATTTATATTCTTTTTTTGTAATGAACATTAAATTGTCAGAACTATTTAATAGTATTAAGGAGAGTTATGGTAAAATATTCTCTAATAAATTCTATTTAAACACATTTCTTATTGTTGTCTGAAATTTACTAAAAAAATCATAAAAATTTGACAGATCTTTCTTCTTATTCAGCAAATTCATCTTATATTTTTGTAATTTTTAATAATTTTACTAGAAGTGTGTTAAAAAAATATGATAAAAAGCATATTTTATGATATAAGTAATCAAATGACTTTATTTTATGTATCTTTTTTGTATCTTTCAAATAACAAATACTAACTAAAAAAGGAGTGTTACTTTCTATTTACTAGCTAGATACTTTTCAATTAGACAACAGAAAAGGAGAAACAGAAAATGAGAAAATGAGAAAATGAGAAGAGGTCATTTCAATCCATACTCAAGAATATTATATCCATTCTACACTAATTCACATTAATTAAAACCAAAAACCACATCATTACTATTATAACCTTCATCATCATCATCATCATCCAGTTCCAACTCCTCCTCATCATCCTCATCCTCCCCCATCTGATCACAGCTCTCCACAGTGTGCGGAGCGTGTCCATCCCCAAAGGCCCGAACATGGTCCTTGAGGGACCTCTTGTGCTTAAAATCAGAGCCACAGATGCAGAACCAAAGCTTCCCACAGTTCTTCTCGTGCGTCCTCCAATCCCCTCTCACTGCAAAGGGCTTGCCACACTTTCTGCACCCGAATGGCTTCGCCCCATGCTTCCTCTTGTAGTGTGTCTGAAGGGTCCTGAAATCCTTCAGAGGCCTTGACCTTGGGTGGTCTATGTTGTTCTTGCAACCCTCAGCGCAGCAGTAGCAGGGAAGCCTCAGCATTGAAGAGGCTGGCTTTGCTCCTCTCAGTGATTCAGGGCCTTTCCGGTATTGCGAACCGTGGCCCCACATGTGCATCTGCTATGTTACAATGCATAAGGAAAATGAGTTATAAGATTGATTTGGTGGTTGAAGAAAGAAGGAAAAAAAAAAGTCGTGGATTTGAATCTCTCTCACTACAGAAACTAACAACTAAGGTTGGCCGATTAAAAAATTGCATTACGGAAATGAATCTTACCCATTAACAAAAACTAACAAACTACATTGGCCCATAAAAAAAATGCATTAGAGAAATTTGTATGTGGCAATATTAATTAATACACCACTCATCCATGAAAGAAGTTAAATAATTAAAGTGCAAAAACAATGACAATATTTTTCTCCTTTCATAAATGTTTTTTTTTTATGTATTTTGATAAGAGGGCTGATAAATTAAACATACACCCAAAATGGGGTGGATTGAGGTGAAAAGATAAGAGAGGTAGGAAGAGAAAAAAAATAGATATTTGATCGTGAATGTTTCGGATTCTTTTGGGGTGTAAAAGGGTTATTAATTAAATTGTAAAGTATTTTGATAAGAGGGCTGATAAATTAAACATACACCCAAAATGGGGTGGATTGAGGTGAAAAGATAAGAGAGGTAGGAAGAGAAAAAAAGATAGATATTTGATCGTGAATGTTTCGGATTCTTTTGGGGTGTAAAAGGGTTATTAATTAAATTGCAAAGTCATGATATTACATGTGATGAAAAGGGAAGAACACTAGAGATATCTAGAGAGATGTGTAAAGTGATTGTGCAAGAAATCAGAACTGTTACACTTAAAAAGAAAGAAAGAAAGAAAGGGAAACAGAAGCACTCAGAGAAGGATCATTAATGGTGTTAATTAAACTCAAACTTCAACTAGAGAGTGTAACGGTTACATGTTTTTTTGTATATCTAAATCTTTGATAGAAAAGAAGTGGAGTTTTTTTTTTTTACTTTCTTTCTTTCAAATCCTTAAATAAATGGTCATGAAATTATGATGGAATAGCTATATATTCTTCAGTGTTTTTATTTTTTGTGTTTTTTCAGCTGTGGTTGACTAATTAATTACCTGCATGTTGTTGAAACGGTTGAACATTTTGTTGCAGACAGTGCAAGAGAACTGGGTGGGTCCAATGAGGATTTGAGCAGGAGAAGGGATCCAGTACTGGCCCTGAATATTGGGGGCAGAGGCCAAATGAAGATCAGCCTTATTGCTAGTTTGAATGGCACTGTTTGGTGAATTAGTTGTGGTGGGACTGGGAAGGCCAATGTGAAGGGCCACAGTTACACCTCTCTGGTGGTGACCATCAGAGGTAGTAGGGTTTTGCTGGTAATGGTGCAGAGTACTGGAAGAAGGGAAGTGAGAGGAGGAGGAGGAGGAAGTGGCTTTGTTGGGGTTGTGTTGTTGTTGTTGTTGTTGGCCAGGAGGGCCAAGAGAGAGGGAGATGGAGGCCTCATCATCCACAGCCTCATGATGATGAGGTTCCAAGAAGGCACTACTACTACTACTACCAGGACAAGAGGATATGTAGGAGAAAGGGTGAGCTTGCATGGTGTGTGATCTGTGAGATCTGGTTTGATGGGGGTGGTGTGTGTAGTATTATTGTATGATATGATGGGAGAGAGGGTAGTAGCTAGGTAGGAGAGAGTAGAGTAGGGAGGGAGGGAGAGGGTTTTTGTGAGTGTTGTGTTGTGTGAGAATGTAAGTGGGGACGAGAAAGGCAATAAATAAACAAATCTTGTGGATGTTAGATTTGGCTTTTGGCATTTGAACATTGAAAAACAGTTATTCTAATCAAGAAAGCATAGCTTGTAATATACAAGTTTTAAATTGTGTTCCTTATAGATTGCAGATAAATACAACCGATGCGATCATAGTTTTAAAACACCTCAAAAATCTAATCAAAATTGCAATCACATATTTTTTAAAATCTTCTAATGCACACATTTAAAATCAATATTAATATTAACATGTGTAAAAACGTAATTAAAAGCATATGGAATTGTCTAAGTTTTTCCAAATAAAAATGGGGTTAAACAACTCTATAGTAGATGATTGGTGTAATTAGTACAATTCTTCATGTGATTAAAGATGGTTGGTACAATTTTCTTCTTTGTTGCACTAATAATTTAAAATGAGATTGTTTGATCTAATTTTTAGTTAGGTAACTTAGACAACTCAAAATATATAATTAAATGTATTGATTTGAGCACCATTCTTAATTGGTTTAATTTGTTTGATATTATATATGTCATATGCTCATGGATTCGGTTGTGTTCGATCGTGTGTGGTTTTATGGTCTCATAGAAGAGATAGAATGGAGGGAGAGAGAGAGAGAGAGAGGGTGTGGTAGCATGTTGGAGTGGCATGAGTGTGTGTGCGTACGTGGAATGAAGGGAAATTGGTGATATGATGCGTTTTGGCGTGTTTGGGAATAGAGGAGACACAGCACCGGCAAAGGAGGAAAGTGTGAGAGGGGCAATGAGGCAAAGGAGGATGCAAAAATGCATAGAACATCGCACCAATATACGACACTATAGTAGCATGCACTGCCATATGCCCTCTTCATAATTTCTCTCTCACATATATATTAGTGTTACAAGCTGTAATCAAACATTCTCAAAAGGTTAGGAGCCTCTAAAATGTTTTTTTATACCCTTTGTCATGTGTTTATTTTTAACTATAAATAAAAGTACTAGTTTATTTTACTTTCTTAGAGATTTGCATAAAAACAATAAATATGATGGTATTTTAAAATAAAAAATATTTTTATATATAATTAAAAAGTGAAAATAAAAAACATCTTTTTAAATCAAACACGTTATATTAATGATTTTGGGGACATTTGAAACATATTATTAAATTTCATAAAAGTACTTTATTATGACTTCTTTTATATAAGTTTTTTTAGTTTATGTTAACAAATTTCAGGAAAAAGTTCTCAAAATGAAATTGATTTTAAATTACAATGTCTTACTTCTTTTTATGAGATACAATGTTTTACTATCACATATTTAAATAAACTCTAATTTAGTAAAAGTTATTATCATCATATACAACTTCTCTTTCATTTAATTTTTTTATTTTGCCTCTTTATGTCCATTTCCTTCCACCTATATACCCTAAAAATTAGGCGTATATTTAACATTTTGCATAATAAAAAGTTATTAAACAAATGCTTAATTTTTTTTCCACTTGAATGTGCCCATTGTATTAGCATAAATCAAGATTTTTATATTATAAAAATTATATTAAAAAAAAAACACATTTTTTCTTCCATCTCATTTTCATCCTTATTTTCTTTCTAAATTTCTCTTCTTCTTTTTTTCATCAAATCAATCACGTGTGCCACTTCTCTCTTTTTACATTTTTTTCCCCCTACCTCTCATTCCTTTCCACTCCCATTCACTCCAAAATGTGGTCCATTTGTTATCATGACGTATAACATAGCCCTAAATCTTTGCACCAAACCAAATGCGGGGACTTCAATTTCAGAGGCCCTTACTAATCCTCATGTAGGCTTTCTGAATCTTCTTGTGCCCACATTTACTCTCTCTCAAAAAGTTGAGAGTGAGTGGGCAATGGCACAGTCCCTTTCCAATTCAGAGAGACAGAGAAATTAAAATGAAGAGAAAAAAAAAATAATAAAATGAAAAGTGAGATGAGAGTGTTATATATAATAAGAACACAGGAAGTAGACATGGAGAACTGTAGAAGGTGGAGGCGTGTGTGTCTCTCTCTCCCCCACTTTTGTTATTACCAGAAGAGAAGGGTGAGAGCGACGCTAGCTGACGTTGATAGTGATAGTGATGCTAATGCAACGGAAGTGATAGTTGCACTGTGTGTAATTAGGATGTAAACCAATGGCTTTGTGTCTCTACTACCACGGGTCTTATTCATCATCATCCAGTGACAGAATGTGAAAAAGGGGAAAAAATGTTTTTAATAATAATATTTTCACACCTAATGTGAATTTTTTTTTTTCACTTAAATATTGGTACAGAATATTTATCAATCATTAATCTCAAGAACCTAATTGATCACTTTTATTCTTTATTTGGTATGAGAAAAATAAAAGAAAAAAAAGAGAGAAATTCATCTTTTTAGTATGAGTCTCACATTTTCTACACTCTACTTTAATTTAAATATATTTCCCATATTTTTATCTTCTTTATTTCCATTATCTATATGAAACAGAGCCTGGATGGGGTCTTTCTTTACAACTAAAATTTTTCTATCGACAAAATTAAAATCGAAAACTTTGTTAAGCAATACAAGTCTAATTCAGCTCAAACTAATATAAGTAATGTGAAACGGCTTTAAGAGAAAGGAAGAAAAAGAATAAAAAAGAAAAAAGAAAAGAAAACAGAGAAAGTGAGAAACGTAACTACTCATGAGATAGAATAGGAAGAGACAAATAAAGTGAGTGTAATAAAATCATTACAAGAAACTTTGTCATTATGGATGGTAAGAAATTGGAGGTGTTGACGAAAAATTATTAGTAATGCAGAATTATTTTATGGCTTATATATCTTCAACTGTCAGAAATTAGTCTGCCGGATTTTTTTTTCTAAGAGCCAAAATAAGGTCATTGGTAATATTGGCGGTATAGGTTATCGGTAAGTTAGTTTACACAAGATGACTATGGTGTAAAATTTACTAACAGTCTAATAACCTAAAAAAAAAAGAGTATATATATATATATATATATATATATATATATATATATATATATATATATAAGAATCAAACTCAAATATAAGGAGATTACAACAATTTACAGATGCTATTCAACTAACTAAACTAGACTCCTTAATTAACTATTATTAATATTGAATGGAAACCATCAAATAAATACGTAAAAATATTAGAAGGCTTTAGTTAGTAGTCCAATCATAAGTATATATCTTCAACTGTAAGAAATTAGTGTGCCGAATTTTTTTTTTCTAAGAGCCAAAATAAGGTCATAATTCTAAAAATTTACTAACAACAACAATAATAAAGAAAAAAAATCATTATATATAAAAATAACAATCGTTAATTATGACAATCTTTTTTCTTATAGTGACCAATATAACAGAAATATGTCAAAAAAAAAAAATTAAAGTTTAAATATTTTAACATCACAAAATCTAACTCCTTACTCATTCTTACACCCCTCCACTCAAACTCATTAGTGGAGGGTTAGGGTATAAAATTTTGAGGTGTCAAATAATCACCAATATGCATGTAAAAAGGGACATAAAAAATTGATGGCATAAAAATAATATGAAATGGTAAAAATGAATTTTAGAAGATCAATTTATGAAATAATTTTAAAAAAAATTGTTTCGTAAATTATTGTTATTTTTTCCTAATCATATTAATTATGAAATATTGTATATTTTGTATGAGTTTTTCTTACCAAGTAATATTACTGTTAAAACAGTTGCTTAAATACTAATGTTCATGATGTTATTGTATGGTAAGAAACTAAACTTGTACTGCACATGAACAAACTACATAAAGAGAGTCAAATCTGGTTTCAACATATTTATGAAAAGAAAAAAAAAAAGGAATATGAGTTGGGAAATTCCAAGTTTGCGGAGAGCAACATTATTATTATTAGTAAAATATTTTTAAGAGAATAAGAGTAGTGCATATTTGTTAGACAACACACACATATTTATATAATTTTACATAAAGTTAAAAATAAAAAGGCGATTTTTTCTTTAGTCTTGCAAGTTATTCGAACAGTAGTGTGTGTTGAATTTTTTAAAAGAAAAATTTGCTGAATAGTTCACGTGTTCGCACACCTATATGGTTAACTTTTGGTTCATATTTTGCTAAGTCCACATAACCCTACTTTGGATATTAGTAATTGTAATCTTTTGAAGCCACTGAGAATCTTTGCATAAGTACCATCACGGGATACAAATGGAGAAATTCTCAATGTTGGACAAAAAGTCAGAGAAATAAGGGATGATTCTTTGTCTTGCCTACTCAATTCATTAATGCAAGCACGCTACGTGAATAGTCTGTAACTTTTGCACCATAAAGTCAAAAAAGAATTGGTCTAGTCGATAAATAATAGACTCCTATTTTATAAAGACGTGTGTTTGATTTTTATTGTCGATATGAATACCTTATTAATAGATAATATGCAAATATTTCTGTATATACTTATTGAGTCCTGAAGTCTGTCCTTGAGGAACTTTCGATATCTAATTCACCTAACTTTTTTTTTATAAAAAAAAAAGTTTTGTACTATTAAAAAAAAAAAGAAATCAATTAAATTAAAGGGGACAACATTAATGGGCCGAAGCAAATGGTTGGTGTGGGCCATGTCTTTGATTGGACATAGCCCAAAACATAAAACCCTTTGATTGACTGTCACAACACCCATCCCATCAATAAGCATCTTTCTCTATGCTTTCATTCAGAGAGTCCACCAAAAGGGCTAGTAAAAGGTCAGGTAGAACTTCCACTTTGAGTAGCTCATCTAAGCTAGGTTCATTATGCCAAGCCCCATGTAGGCCTCTAGGGCTATTTTTATCTATGGCTTATATTCAGTTTCCACTCTCCTACACTTTCTAGTTGTTTAATAAGAAGAAGAAACTACATATAGCATAATGTTTACCAATACAGAGGGGCTAGAAACATAACTATCCAAACATTGGAATAAATTTATAGGCCGTGAATCTTGGATGTATCACTCATCACTGTTGGGTTTCTATTTTTGCATGCAGATGATTTGATGTTACTCTGAATTTTTCCACTCTCAACTGTTCTCACTTGTTTAATGTCCATTAGAAACACCAATTCAGTCAAACTAAATCACTATCAAATTAAATGGCCCAGCTGACCTTGCCAAACTATTGAAAATGTGTTGTTTAGGAACTTAAAATTTATCTATTTAAAATAAGACATGCTCAACGCATTTAAGGACGTGACAAAATATGAAATTTTTTAATGGATAGCTATAAATTTATTTAATAATTTAGGTTTACCATGTCATCTTTTTTCTTTTTTATTAGTTGTACCATGTCATTTATTATTATAATTTTGATTTTAGTGAATTCGAGAGCTAGTTTTTATTTTATTTTCTACTAAAAATTAGTGATTTTTATTAATTGCTTTTTTAATTAATAAAATTGATATGCAAAGGCATTATAATACAGAAATAAATCACAACTATATTGAAACGTCAGACAGTATCTTTCATTTGTAGCACATTAAAAATTTATTCCAAAAGAAGAAAATAAAAAATACAAAACTATGGTGGAACAAGAACCAAAACCTATGTAATGACAGAAAAATCACCTAAATCTATAGTTAAGAAGAACCAACCTATTACAGTAAAAGTCCCCACTAATGAATCTAGAAATTAAATCCCTCCCAATAAAACATTGGAAAGTAACCATAAAAAAGCAAATTCATCTGTACAAGTATTTCTTTATCTGTAAATATAGGACACTCCAAAATGCATATTTTTAGTAAGTGATTTCTATACACGAAAAATGTTTTCTAAATTTATTTGTTATTGTTGTAATTATAATTGAGATGCATTTTGTATAGTCAGAATTGGTTATGCATTTTGTAAGTTTATAACAAATTTTTTGTTTAAATAACATTCCTTTAAAATAACTAAAGGAAATGAAGTTGAAAAGATAAGATAAGGAAGTTTACGAAATTAATTAATCAGTGATTAAATTATAATTATAAAAGTTTCTCATGAATATAGATTCTTGATCTGGTATATATCTCTCAGTTATCTTGAGTGTACGGCTAATTAATATTGTGATTTAATTAGTATTATGTAAATAAATTAACCATGAAATATATAAAATCATAGTATCTAAAATAAAAAAATAAAATAGAGAGAAAAAGAAAAATCCGGCTAATCTCTGCTTGTAGCTTACTCTGCATTTTTATCGCTGTACCTATATCGTTTCAATTTTATATGGTGATGAAAACATGTAGCAATAGTTACTTGGTTATTGTTTGTGTCAGTAGCTGGAAAATTATGGGAAAAAAATATTGAGTTGAACCATGACACGACTACGACAGAATATAATTGTGATAGCTACTATAAACAAAAAGTATTAGCTGTTGCCAGCATAATTTAGATTTATGTTAATTCCATATATCTTTTCAAGAAAATTATCAGTAATATATTTTTTAACATATTTTTTATTGTTGGTATTCACCAAATTATGAGTAAGACTTATTATATGAAGAGTAAAATCAATATTATTATGTTGGTCTAAGAGTTTAATTTTGTAAACATGTAAAAAAAATTACATTATCAACTAATTAAAAATTATTTGAGATATCTTTTTTAAAATAATTTTTACAAAAATTAATAATTTTACCATACACTTTATAATTAAGTGACAGTATAAAAATTATTTATACTATCAATGATTAATATATTTTAATTAAATTCTTACACAAAATGAGTATAATGACTATTTATTGTAAGCGTAAAAAGTTTTACATTGTCAATTAATCAAAAGTCACAATTGACAATGATGGATTTAGAACCCCGAGTTAGTGGGGCAATTTATTTTAAAAAAATTAATGATAATCAATATCATTTATATGAAGATAAGTGAGAAATTAGAGATAACGGATTCAAATATACAATATCAAGGGAATAAAACATAATAAATTAAGATATTTATATATAATTTTTTTCAAAATGAGGAGGTGTATTTAAACATCCTCATTGAAATGTAGGTCTATCACTTATTATAAATACAACTTTTAAGATAATTATTATAAAATCAACAAAATTTTCATATAAAATAATTTATAATTAAATAATAGTGTAAAACTTATTTTGATTATCATTATCAGTTAATAGACTGTTTACTCATAAAAAGATATATAGACCAAAATATATTGGAGTGTGTTATTAGTGTTACTTTTCTTATTGATTAATTTATTCCAATATAGTTAAGCACCAAGATTATCAAAACGTGAACATGTATACGTACCTTATTTATTACTCAAGTCCCAAACAAAAGTGTCCTGCATTTCACATGGAAGACATTATTACAGAGCCTCTGAGCCATGCTAAACACAGTGACAGCATAACTGGCCTTAATGAGCTTGTACTTACATAGCCAGCAGAGGCAGAGGAAATAACATTTTCCCAGACAACATCAAACCGTCAACTCAACAGTTGAATGAGGAACATCCTCTGGAATCAAAATCAACACTGCTGTCAAAACACTCATGTCATTTCAGATGATTAACTTAATTGCTTTATCCGTTCATTATCGAATTAAGGTTAGGAATTATTAGGACACAGCTTTGTGAAAAAAAGAAAGAAAAAAAAAAGGTGCAACACGACACACATGTTGGCACCAAATTAAAAAGATGATATTTCTCATCAAAGTTCAAACCCCACGTGACAAAATGGGCTAGTTTATATAGTTATGGGTAATTTTTGCTTTTTGGTGCTTATTAGGATAGGAAGTAAAGCAACATTTTTTTCAAGTAAGTTAGGGATATGAGATGAGCCCCACTGAAAACCTATATGAGCTAAATGCCTTGGAGAGTGGAGACTTTAAACTCAAAGTCTTAAACTAGTCCAGAATTTGAAAGAGTGTAATGAAGAGAAAAGGAAGAGAGAGAGAGAGAGAGAACATAATTAAAGTCTTTGACTTATCTCAAAGTATTTTCATAAGTTTTAATTTTTTGAACTGACTATAAGATTAATCACTAGTTTGAAATTTAGTCACATTTAAAACTCTTCATACCTCTTTAAAAATATATTATGGGAGAATCAAATCCAACTACTCCACGAAGAAAGAGCATATTATATAAGGCTTTGGATTCTAAGACATTGATTGAATGACATGGGCTAAACAAGTACAGAGAGGAAGTGTAGGTCATGCATATCGGGGGATGCTTTGTGAAATTGGTATAAGAGGGACTTTGAATGAAGGAAAGACAAAGATAAGTTTGCCAATTTGTTGTTCTTGTACGAGAAAGGAAACTCGGACAAAGCCAACAGTGGCATCTGATACTTTCGTAGCCGCCCCATCATTGATACGTCACTGCCTCAGTCCACAGCTTATCACATTGCAGCTATTCAATGCTCTTGCATTTTCTCTCTCACCACCTTCTAGTCATACATTTCATCTTTGACTCCAATTTAGACATTATTATTATTATTATTTGTTCTGGTTCCTTTTCTCTCCCTCCCTCCATTTCCATTGTTATTATTAAGGCTTTCTTTGGTAGAAAGGAGAAAAATAGAGTAGATGAAAAAAAAAAAAAAGATAAGAAATAAAGTGATAAGTAAAGTTATTTGATTAAAGAGAAATAAAGAAAGATGATAAAAAAAGATAGAAAGATGAGTGCAAATAGATCAGAAATAGTAATACAAGTGAGTCCCATTATTTTTAAACTTATTTCCTCCTTATTTCTTTTCTATTAAGCATAAAAAATTATTTCAATATTCCTCCCTATATTATTTTCATCTTCTAAAACAAACACAACGTAATTCTTCATTTTTCTTGTGTGGTGACATACAAGCAACAAAAATTGTGAGGGTTATGTTTCCATGTTGATACTGATTATTCATACAGTAACTACTGACTTGTATATTTAATTGTCACTATATATGAATTATTAACTATAATAGTTATGTTCTTTTTATATAAGGTTATAAAATTTTATTAATTAAATAAATTTTTAATGCTGGCAAAAAGAAGTAACTTTTAATATTTTTAAAAATTAAAAGTTTTAATCTCTATTTTAATATTTTTATTATTATAAAAATAATTTTATATAAATAAATTAATTTTCCACAATATTATTTTTATTTTATAAATATATTTTTCTATTGGATGGAATAATTGTAGGGTATAGACAGTAAATCTAGAGAGGGTGAATAGATTCTTTAACTTTTTAAGATACAATTTTCCTTTTATTAAAAAAAATCCAAGTATTCAAAAGATTTATTAGAGTTAATTCCAATTAGTGATATAGATTGAAAAACAGAGATTCAAATTATTTCTTTGAACACGATATGAAATAGAAAGATAAGAAAAAGAGAATAGTGAACACAAAAATTTATACTGGTTCAGTTCAAATTGGACCTAGTTGATCTAACAACCCTGATAAGACCTATCCACTATGAATTTCATATTACAAATACTATGCACAATCAGGAATTCAAATACCCTTTCCTACCTTGTACCCCACAAGAAAAGAAAATAAAACCTCTTATAGAACCCTTCTATAAGAAAACTGGAAAAAAAAAAATCCTATTTTAGCAATCAATACAACTAGAATTCAATCAAAGATTATAGAATGAATTCACCTGAAGTGAAGATCTATACAATTCAGCACTGTATGAACCAACCATGTGTTTAAGCCATTGATCTTCTTTGAGAATTTTCAACTTCAAGATAAAGATCAATTAGTCTTAAAACCCTTTCAATGCTCTTCTCTCAATGGATAAGAAAATCTTTTATCTCTGAAAAGCATTAATTTTGAGAGAGAGAGAGAGGTGCTTCTATTTATAAATTTTTAAAAATATAACAGAATTAATCTATTACATACACCATGTAATATGATAAAATGTTCTTGAGGCACCTAGGTTCTGACTTAAGATCAATTTAACATGTTACAAACTCATGTAATCTGTTAAATTGCTCTTAAAGATCTTGGTTTATTGATTTTGGTTCGGTTTAATCTGTTACATATACACGTAATCTGTTAAACCGAGCTTAGCTTCATTTTGTAAGAACTTTAAGTGACTATGGTAATCGATTAAACTGCGAGGTAATCGATTAAAACAGTAACTTGTTAAATTCTTTTAGAAACAAGCCTTAGGCTTGAAATACCTAATCGATTATCCCGAGTGGTAATCGATTACACAATGTATTTTAGCTTTTCTCATACAACTAAAAGACGTTATAATCTATTACATATTTTTTGTAACCGATTACTACAGTAAGTTTTCCAAAGATCAAGATAAAATGACTTGTTCAAACATCTTGGTTATCTATAGGCATAAACTAAGTCTAAAACTAGCACATACATATGCCTAAAACTAGAACAAACAATACAATGCCACATCCTTTCATGTTTGGCATATTAGAATTAAAACCAAAACTCTTAAACCATAGATTCTTCAATCTTCAAGTCAACAATAATTAGTTTTGAATAAAACTAAAAGATTTAGTTTTTTTTTTTTATCAAACAACTTTTAACTTTAAAGGAGCTTTTAATATTTAAAAAAAATGAAAGCTGACAAATAGCTTCTACTTATTTTTTTAAGTTCTTATTTTTATCTTTAACTTAAAATTAACTTTTAAGCTAAAAATAAATTGGGCCAAACAAACCTTCGTATATATTGAGCAAGAAAAAACATGTAAAAGAAAATCTTCAATAATTTAATTAAGTGAGAAGTTAATAAATTTGAATTAAATAATGATTTGCTTAAAAATTAATTTTTCACATTAATTTTACATAGAGAAGGCAGTAACAAATATATGGGGCTTAATTTTTTTTTTTTTGCCATGTAACTAAATATAAATTTGTTAGGTAAGAATTAAATTTATTTTATAAAAATCTTTAAAATATTAGTTGGGTGAGAAAAAAATAAAAATGAAATATATTCATGTTGAAACTATTAAAACATTGGATTATAGAAAGATACTAGAATTATAATGATTTATAATTTTTATAGTAGTTGATATGTTAATGTGTTTTTGTACCAAATGTTAATTCACGTGTGTGATATTTTATTCATTTTTTTTCCTATATTAATCAATTTAGATGTAGACATTAATGTATAAAAATAAAAGAATAATGATTTGCCTAACTTTTTTGTTAATTTAAAATTCAAATATTATGTGAAAGATTAACACGTACTTTTTTTTGGTACAAGGGAGAAAGAAAGAGCAAAACAAAACCACTAACTAAACTCTTTGAAAAACCAGCTCTTCCATGTATTCCCAATTTATTGCCATCGACATTCAGAACAAAGCTGCCTTGTCTGCTAGGATGCCAAATCACTGATATGTTTCTTGACTCATGTTGTAAGTCTCCATGAAAACAAACATTCAAAATTACAACCAAATGAACCACTAAAAAGGTAAGCTGCTACAAGTTAGTATTTGCTTTTTGTCAAAACAGAAATGATTTCATTCGGTCCAGATGCTCCAAATGCTTGCTAAGAACATGGTTTGTTTAAAACCTATGGCTTCCTCCTTAAGCCAAACCAAAGGGTCCTTTTGTTGCATGAAATTATCCTCAACAAAGCCTAATTTTGGCCATAACAATCGAGGTAGAGAGCAGTCTCTAAAACAATTTAGGAAGGTCTCTTCTTCCTGAAGACAAGACAACATAGACAAATCCCACTGTGAGCAATGCCACGGTAATGTAACTGATGAAGGGTAGGGACTGAATTATGAACTGCAAGCCAGAAAAAGAACTTCACTTTTTTTGGAGCTTTGATTCTCCAAATCCAATTCCAACCATAACCGAGCTCACCTCCAAACTGCTTCCTAAGAAGCCAATGGTAACCCGATTTGGTTGTATAATTCCCATTCAAAATTTCTTTACAAATAAACAGGGACTTGATCAGGGTATATATATCAGGGACTTGATCATTCAAAACTGGCTTCACCCTATTAATAGCTTGGGCAATATTTTCAGGAATAGGTGAAGCCAATTCATTTAGTTGCCATCTATCATCTCGAAACACATCTCTGACCCTTAGATCACTGTCTTGTATGTTGACATGGGTAACTTTGTTGCACAAAGGGCCTTCCTCTAGCCAGGTGTAACATCCCCTTTTTGCTATTACGAAATTTCTATTTATTTGCGTTATTAGCAAAAATAATTTAAAAATTGATTATAAAATAATCTTCAAAATACGAGAAAATTTGTTTTCCTTTTTAACCTTCAAATCTTATTACTTTTAACGCCAAAAGATTAACATCTTTGTTAACTTATTATTCATTTAAAAGCACCATTTTGGTGAATAAATTTATTAATAAACCAAACTCGATTTATCGAAACATCAAATCCACAGTAAACCATTAAAACATAATAGAACTTTTTTCAACATCTTCAAATCCATTATTAAACAATTCTATTATTCCAAACTGAATACACTTTTACATCCTTCAGGGTAAATACATTTTACATTTGAGTCACGTATAAGGAAATGATACATTGTAATGCTAAAACCTAATCTACCCTTTTTTATACAAGAGAAAGACTAGGTCTCAAAGTAGTGACTCAAAGATATTCAACCTATATATATACCCCCTTTCAAGAGATACTCTCAGAGAGTCCTCCTTTCCTCGAACAAGTCCATCCTCATCCTTAGCATTTGCCATAGACTTTCCATTCCGTCTTCGACGATTGCACAGAAACATTCACCTCCCTCTAAAAAATAAAGGTGTATGGAGTGAATCTCTCACCTCCTTAAAGCCACAAACAAAAGACCTTTTGGTCACACAACAACCTACTAATCATGACGATGTGACTCCTAACAAATCTTTCTCTCAAAACTAATCGCATTTTCCACTATTTTCTCAACTCATCACACTTCGGGTCCGTTGCCACTGGAACTCCCAGAACTCAGTGGAATTACAATATTTTTAAACTTGATGACGGTTGGGAGTACACCCCTTGCCACAGTACAATGACAGGGCTCTCACCAAACTCGATTATGCCTCGCATTTGTCGGGATTGCCAAGTCGGCTTCATGAAATCCATTACAACTCAGCGCCACACCCCCAAGAAACAGCAAGTCAGCGAGCATACCTCAAGGTACCACTCTGTGGTCATCCACTTCTCTTCACAGGACTGACCCATCACACGACTCTCCTCATCGGGTCGTCCTTTACTAGTCGGTGTGGATTCCTCTGTTACTGGTACTTGATGGCGATTAGACAACATTACGAGCATGAGGCCACGCCTTCAGCTCCTCAACAAATAGTGAATATCCACATCTTCTTAGCCACCTCAAGTGGTCAACTTTACTAATCCCATCATCCACAATTTCCACACTTATTATAGATGGAACTCCAACACATGACCGCTTAAACGCTCGTCTTTATGGCTAGTCACCACCAATCATGCATTCCTCGAATTGCATGCCAATCAACACCACGAACAAGTCTCGTCCAATACGGCCTTGCCACAACAAGAGAGGAGAAGGATAATCCTTCTTCCTCCTCAAATCACAACCATAAACAAATACATTGATATCACAACACATTCCACATGAAAAGTGCATCAAGCACCCTCGACCGTTCCACACTCGTCTTCAAAACTAGTCACGTGGGTCGTACATCCATCGAATCGTATACCATTTCACACCATTTACACGTCTTGTTTATCATGTCCTCAACACACATGAGGGGAGAAGGATTCCTCTTCTTCCTCCACCACACATCATCATCAATCAATATCAAAAGGTCAACACATACCACAAACAATGTGCTTCATGCACCACAACACCCATCATGACTTCATTTCATGATCCCCAGCATCTTATTAAGATTTATGTACTTCCTCACTTTCTCAAGTCTTATGTAATATTTGAATTCTTCGTCTTCGTTCCCAAGCATAGGTCCTAAAGGCTTTGTTTAAGTCCACTTATGATGTCCACTTCAGACGTTTAAGGTACCTAAGCATTTGCTAAGTCCGTAGTTAATTTGTTCTCACTCTTTCTTAAGTGTTACTTCACTATCATTAATAGTGAATATTTTATCTATATTTGAATATAAAATCAAACTTTCACAAATGCACTCACACCAGAATCCATTTGCTTTCCCTCCCATAAGGATTATATGATCCTTATCACCAAATCACAATATCATCAATAAAATCTCACACGCAAGCAATTTAAATTCCAGCACACAGTTGCCCGAGGATCACGCTCCTCCCGGTCTCTAATAGTAGTTCAATATATAGCAAATAGGCAATTTACGGAAATCTAAATTGCAAACAATTAGACAATTAAACGAAGATATACAATTGCAATAAAATAAATCATTGAATTTAAGGTGCATAGGTCTCCTTTTTAGGTAGTAACCCTCAATTATGAATCACATTGATCAAACAACAAACTCCAACAACTAATTTAAGACCAAAATTCAATAAAGTAAGCATGTTGTACAAGTAAAGCAAAAATTATTTGGCATATCATTTCAATTTGGAATGCTCTGATATTTAATAGAGACACTCCTCATCATGTAAAAGTGACACATAAATTTAGCTCTTCAAGATTCATTCTACAAATAATATTTTTAATTTTATTTTCAATATCAGCAGCTTGCAGAAAAATAGAGTATAGTAATTATGAAAAATATAAATTAATTCAGAACTTTATGAAAATTTACAGTCACACTCCAAAATGTTCTATACGACATATATAAAATTTTCAGAATTTATTTAATACTTAAAATGCCCTTTTTTATATTTCTTTTTTTCTTGCAGCTAGAAAATAGAGCACACATCATTAATTTCAAAATAAATAGTATTTTCATTCTAAAAATTCAGATAAAATTTCCACACATTCTAAAGGGTATTTTTAAGGACATATAATTTTTCCAGAATTTATTAAACATGAAAAGTATTTTTCTCAATTAAAATATAGTTTAGGGAAAAACTCAGTTTTCCCACAAATATATCAAATTAAAATATTAAAACAATTTAAAAAATCATGGAAAAATTTAGAGACACACTATATTCTCCCTAGAAGAGTTTCATGGCTTCCAAATCTAGAAATACTTCTATTTTCGACATTTAATCATCCAATTTCACTCATATGGCAGATTCAAGGTAACACGAAAATTAATTAAATTAAAATAGTAGATGAACTTGAAAAATTACAAAATTTTTTGTGGTGATTCCAGAGGCCATTTTACAGTGGAAAATGATTTCAAAACCCCAAAACAGAGCACGAAAAAAATCGAAATAAACTCCACACAGCAGCAGTACCAAAATGCAATCAATAGTATTTTCACACAATGAAGCCAATATCCACAAAATAGAGAATACCCATGACCCAACAATGAAATATAAAGGAGAATACTCCATGAACAGTAATAAAGCCCGAGGAAATAAGAAATCCCTCCATACCTAAAAGCTTGGAGTGGAGAAGAAGCACTTAATTGGTCTCAAGCACCTAGGAAGCCATTATTGCCACAAGAGGAAGAAGATGATGAGTATCTTAAGCTCTAAAGGTGAAGAACAAAGGAAGAAGATGAGGGTCTTGAGCTTACCTTCACAAAAGCTTGACAAAAATGGTCACCCAAGTCCCAAAATCCCAAGCTATAAGCTCCCTCACACTCAAGCCAGGGTCGATCCTGACATTTTACGGGCCCATGGCGAAACAATAGACAAGGGCCCTTTGGGTACAAGTATGATAAATATATATTTCATAAAAAAAAATATAGACACACAATTTCATTAAAAATAATATATTTTACCACATATAAAATATTTTCTCTAATCATAAATACATAAAAATATAAAATATTACATGCGAATAAACATTTTTTTTAGAAATTAAAATTTTGTTAGCTTTAATTCTTGCAAAAGTTAAAATTTAGGAATTAAAGAAATTTTAGAAAAGCCGACAAGATAAAATTGTCACTAAAAGGAATTAAATTTTTTTTCTCCTCACACTACAGCTTGTTAAATTTTTTTTGGGCCCCTTTGATCATGGGCCCTGGGCGGTCGCACCATAAAACGACCCTCAGGGTCGGCCCTGAGTCTCAAGCAAGCAAGACAACTCTCCCTTCCCTCTCTTCTCATTTTCAGCGCCCCCTTCTAGGTAGAAGGCTCCACATTTTGCTTTTATAATGGGTCCCCAACCCTAATGGGGGCCCAATTAGTCTACATGCTAGGTTAGTTCCTTAATTAATGTATTTAATTAGAGTCTAAGTTAATTTAATTAAGGAGAGAAACAATAAATTTTCAATATGTGCTACTCTAGATAAATTAATTCTTATTATTCCCTTTTTGTTTTATTTTAATGAAGTCCAAGTTTAATTAGAATTAATTTTCATAATTATGCACTCACATAATTCATTTCTATTTAATTACTAGACTTTATTAATTAAAATATTACAAACAATTAATAATTTAATTTCACTACTAAAGAGCTAATTTTTCTTCTTATTTATCAGTTCACACCACAAAACATAGGTGGTTTGTTGATTGAGGCACCTTGTACAAATGGTAATTGATTTGTTGATTGAGGCACCTTCTACAAATGGTAATTGATTCCTTGCCATATTCTTAGTTTTTAAGAGAATCTTGAGCAAAAATCAAGATCCTAGCTCTAGATACCAATTATAGGAAATAGGCAAAAGAATCTAGAGAGGGTGAATAGAGTCTTTGAGGCTTTTTGAAAGATTTGGTTTCTTAAAACTTTCTTTCACCCTTCCTTTTTGAATTTCTTTGTTGAATTTTTACATAAGATCAAAAGATTTTTAGAGTATATCCCAATGTGTGTGTTGAATAGAAAAAATAGAGAATTATATGAATTTCTTTGAACAAGATATGAAATAAGAGGATAAGGAAAAAGAAAATAAAGGACAAACAATTTATACTGATTTAGTCCAAATAGACCTACATTCAGTAGACCTAACAACCTGAGTTAGATCTTTCCACTATGAATTCCAGATTACAAATACTATGCACAATCAGAAATTCAAATACCATTTCCTATCTTGTACCCCATAAGAAAGAAAAACAAAACACCCTATAAAACCCTTCTATAAGGAATTGAAAAACCCTATTTCAATTACACATAATCTCTAAAATATATATATATATATATATATATATATATATATATATATATATATATATATATAAAGTTCCAAGAACGAATTCACCTAATCAATGAAGATCTGAACAATGAAGCACATGTTGATCAATAGAGATAGCAAGAACATGATCTTCATATGAAAGATTTGAATCTTAATAGAGCAAAGATCACTTGTGGCTAAACCCTTCACTTAACTCCCCTTTGTTGAGTCTTGAAGATTAAAAACGTTTGGAAGCTTAAAAAGACTCAGAATAGGTGAGACTATTTATAAAATTTTCAAAACATAATAGCTTTAATTGATTAAACCAATGTGTAATCGATTATCATTTTAGTTCTGGGTAACATTGTAATAGATTAAAAATAATTGTAATTGATTATCTCGTTACTTGGTGCCCTTTGGCTTTGTTTCTGGCCTTTATAATGCTTGTTGTAATCGATTAACAATATTGGTAATCGATTAAAACAACAGAACTTGCTTTCTCACAAAACAAGTTATTTGAACTCCAAAGGCTTGTGTAATCAGTTAACTCGAGGTGTAATCGATTACCAAGTGTCTCGAGTTCAGAAAATAGCCAAAAACAGAGTCTAAGGTATTTGGCTGCTCAATTGATTTACATTAAGCATGATCTAAATCTAAGACACTTATCTAAAACATTCATGTCTAATCTAGAACAATCAATACAATGCCACACCTGTGAAATGTGTTTGGCATGTAAAATATGTAACACCCCAAGAGGTGTGTTACCTTTTGCCTATTTATATTACTAAATTTTGAAAATTTAGAATATAAGGATATCAGAGTTTACTATGCGGAAAAATAAAACTTAAAACACATCTTACATTAGCAAATCTAATATAAAGCTCTTGGCACTTATGTGTCGTATAAAACATAACCAAAAAGGGTACTTGAACATAACTAACTCCCATATATTGGAAGATACAAAACAATAATTAACTTCCTTCATGCAAGCAGATCCAAGATACACAAAACAAACCCTAAACACTTCTATTACATTTCTAACCGATTAATTTACCCGAAAAATCCCTTAATCAACATAATCACCAAAAACCCAAAATCTCCAAACCTAAGGTTCAAAAGAGAAAAGGGGAAAACATGCAAAATCAAGAGGATAGGGAAGGACTAGGGGGAAGCACTTACCTCTTGGGACACGTAGAGATGAGCTCCAGGCACTAGCTCTTTAAATCTCTGCTCCATCTCCTTCTTCCTCTTCTTCTCCTCCTTCTCTCTACCTTTCCCTTTCTTTCTTTCTTTCTCTCTCTAACACTCCCTTCTCTCATCTATAGATAAAGTTTGTGGTGTGTGTGGGCTAAGTGGGCCTCAGCTCACCTTGGGCCTTGGCTCCCCATCTAGATCCTATAATCTCATTCCTGACAACTCCTATGAAAAGGTAACTATTATTAATAATACCTAAGGGTATCCTTTAACAATTAATTATAAAGGCTATTCCATAAAAAAAATGTCTCTTTATTATTTATTTCTAAGGTCCGTAAATTAGGTATGTTACAAAATATACATATCAAAATCAAAACCTAATCTAATCAATATCAAAATAATGTAATATTTATATAAATACATAAATAAATAGACTTATTTTTACATACCACTAATTACAATATTCATTAAATATAACATAAAATTAATTAAATAAATATCCATTACATTTATTGAACTTATTAAATATATTATATTTATTAATATTAATGTTATTTTATGTTATTTTGAATAAACATAATAATTAATTATGTATAAAAAGAAATCAATTTATTTATATATTCAAACAAATACCACATTCATATATGATGAACGAATATATACTAAAAGTGTATTGTTAAATGAAAGTAGGTATTATAAAATTTAATATCTACTTCTATATGTATTATCATATACATTAAATTTTTAATTTGTTTTCTTTTCTAAAAAATAGCTTAAAAGATATTTTTTGAAATTGAAAAAGTCAAATGCATATTAACAAATATAAGTATATGTGATAATATACATTTTAACTTTCGCTATTTCAAATCATATCTTTTAATTTTTTCCTAATATGAAAATGTAATTTTTTTAAAAATACATAAGAATTTAAAATCTACTTCTCTATGCATGAAAATATATATTAAGTTTTATATTTTTTCTTTCTAAAAAATAGCTTAAAAGATATTTTTTGAAAATGAAAAAGTCAAATGCATATTAACACATATAAGTACATGTGTTAATACATTTTAACTTTCGTTATTTCAAATCATATCTTTTAATTTGTTCATAATTTGATAATGTAATGTTTTTATAAATAGATGAGAATTCAACATCTACTTCTCTATGCATGAAAATATTTGTTAAATTTATATTGTTTCTTTTTAAAAAATAGCTGTAAAGATATTTTTTGAAATTGAAAAAGTCAAATGCATATTAACACATATAAGTATATGTGTTAATATACATTTAAACTTTTCTTATTTCAAATCATATCTTTTAATCTGTTCATCATATAAAAATGTAATATTTGTATAAATATATAAGAATTCTACATGTATTAAAATATATATTGAATTTTTTAATTTTTCTTTTGTAAAAATAGCTTAAAAGATATTTTTTGAAATTGAAAAATTCAAATGCATATTTAAGTATATATGTTAATATACATTTTAGCTTTGTCTATTTCAAATCATATCTTTTTATTTGTTCATAATATGAAAATGTAATATTTTTATAAATACAAAAGAATTTAATATCTACTTCTCTATGCATGAAATTATATATCAGATTTTATATTGTTTCATTTTAAAAAGTAGCTTAAAAGATATTTTTTGAAATTGAAAAAGTCAAATGCACATTAACACATATAAGTATATGTGTTAATGTACATTTTAACTTTCGCTATTTCAAATCATATCTTTTAATCTGTTCATCATATAAAAATGTAATATTTGTATAAATATATAGGAATTCTATGTGTATTAAAATATATATTGAATTTTTTATTTTTTTTTTTAAAAAAATTAGCTTAAAAGATATTTTTTGATTTTGAAAAAGTCAAATGCACATTAACACAGATAGGTATATATGTTAATATACAATTTAACTTTCTCTATTTCAAATCATATCTTTTAATTTGTTCATAATATAAAAATGTAATATTTTTATAAGTACATAAAAATTTAATATCTACTTCTCTATGAATGAAAATATATATTAAATTTTATATTTTTTCTTTTTAAAAACTTTCTTAAAAGATATTTTTTGAAATTGAAAAAGTCAAATGCATATTAACACATATAAGTATATGTGTTAATATAGATTTAAACTTTCCTTGTTTCAAATCATATCTTTTAATCTGTTCATCATATAAAAATGTAATATTTGTATAAATATATAAGAATTCTACGTGTATTACAATATATATTGAAATTTTCAATTTTTCTTTTGTAAAAATAGCTTAAAAGATATTTTTTGAAATTGAAAATTTCAAATGCATATTTAAGCATATATGTTAATATACATTTTAGCTTTGTCTATTTCAAATCATATCTTTTTATTTGTTCATAATATGAAAATGTAATGTTTTTATAAATACATAAGAATTTAATATCTACTTCTCTATGCATGAAATTATATATTAAATTTTATATTCTTTCATTTTAAAAAATAGCTTAAAAGATATTTTTTGAAATTGAAAAAGTCAAATGCACATTAACACATATAAGTATATGTGTTAATGTACATTTTAACTTTTGCTATTTCAAATCATATCTTTTAATCTGTTCATCGTATAAAAATGTAATATTTGTATAAATATATAAGAATTCTATATGTATTAAAATATATATTGAATTTTTTAATTTTTTTTTTTAAAATTAGCTTAAAAGATATTTTTTGATTTTGAAAAAGTCAAATGCACATTAACACATATAAGTATATATGTTAATATTCATTTGAACTTTCACTATTTCAAATCATATCTTTTAAGTTGTTAATAATATAAAAATGTAATATTTTTTTAAGTACATAAAAAATTAATATCTACTTCTCTATGCATGAAATTATATATTAAATTTTATATTCTTTCATTTTAAAAATAGATTAAAAGACATTTTTTGAAATTGAAAAAGTCAAATGCGCATTAACACATATAAGTATATGTGTTAATGTACATTTTAACTTTCGATATTTCAAATCATATCTTTTAATCTGTTCATCATATAAAAATGTAATATTTGTATAAATATATAAGAATTCTATATGTATTAAAATATATATTGAATTTTTTAATTTTTTTAAAAAAGTTAGCTTAAAAGATATTTTTTGATTTTGAAAAAGTCAAAGGCACATTAACACATATAAGTATATATGTTAATATATATTTTAACTTTCTCTTTTCATATCATATCTTTTAATTTGTTCATAATATAAAAATGTAATATTTTTATAAGTACATAAAAATTTAATATCTACTTCTCTATGAATGAAAATATAAATTAAATTTTATATTTTTTCTTTTTAAAAACTATCTTAAAAGATATTTATTGAAATTGAAAAAGTCAAATGCATATTAACACATATAAGTATATGTGTTAATATACATGTAAACTTTCCATGTTTCAAATCATATCTTTTAATTTGTTCATCATATAAAAATGTAATATTTGTATAAATATATAAGAATTCTACGTGTATTACAATATATATTGAATTTTTTAATTTTTTTTTGTAAAAATAGCTTAAAAGATATTTTTTAAAATTGAAGAATTCAAATGCATATTTAAGTATATATATGTTAATATACATTTTAGCTTTGTCTATTTCAAATCATATCTTTTTATTTGTTCATAATATGAAAATGTAATGTTTTTATAAATACATAAGAATTTAATATCTACTTCTCTATGCATGAAATTAAATATTAAATTTTATATTCTTTCATTTTAAAAAATAGCTTAAAAGATATTTTTTGAAATTGAAAAAGTCAAATGCACATTAACACATATAAGTATATGTGTTAATGTACATTTTAACTTTCGCTATTTCAAATCATATCTTTTAATCTGTTCATCATATAAAAATGTAATATTTGTATAAATGTATAAGAATTCTATATGTATTAAAATATATATTGAATTTTTTAATTTTTTTAAAAAAATTAGCTTAAAAGATATTTTTTGATTTTGAAAAAGTCAAATGCACATTAACACATATAAGTATATATGTTAATATACATTTTAACTTTCTCTATTTCAAATCATATCTTTTAATTTGTTCATAATATAAAAATGTAATATTTTTATAAGTACATAAAAATTTAATATCTTCTTCTCTATGAATGAAAATATATATTAAATTTTATATTTTTTCTTATTAAAAACTATCTTAAAAGGTATTTTATGAAATTGAAAAAGTAAAATGCATATTAACACATATAAGTATATGTGTTAATATACATGTAAACTTTTCTTTTTTCAAATCATATCTTTTAATCTGTTCATCATATAAAAACGTAGTATTTGTATAAATATATAAGAATTCTACTTGTATTACAATATATATTGAATTTTTTAATTTTTCTTTTGTAAAAATAGCTTAAAAGATATTTTTTGAAATTGAAAAATTCAAATGCATATATAAGTATATATGTTAATATATATTTTAGCTTTGTCTATTTCAAATCATATCTTTTTATTTGTTCATAATATGAAAATGTAATGTTTTCATAAATACATAAGAATTTAATATCTACTTCTCTTTGCATGAAATTATATATTAAATTTTATATTCTTTCATTTTAAAAAATAGCTTAAAAGATATATTTTGAAATTGAAAAAGTCAAATGCACATTAACACATATAAGTATATGTGTTAATGTACATTTTAACTTTCACTATTTCAAATCATATCTTTTAATCTGTTCATCATATAAAAATGTAATATTTGTATAAATTTATAAGAATTCTATATGTATTAATTATTATATTGAACTTTTTAATTGTTTTTAAAAAAAATTAGCTTAAAAGATATTTTTTGATTTTGAAAAAGTCAAATGCACATTAACACATAAAAGTATATATGTTAATATAAATTTTAACTTTCTCTATTTCAAATCATATCTTTTAATTTGTTCATAATATAAAAATGTAATACTTTTATATGTACATAAAAATTTAATATCTACTTCTCTATGAATGAAAATATATATTAAATTTTATATTTTTTCTTTTTAAGAACTATCTTAAAAGATACTTTTAGAAATTGAAAAGGTCAAGTTCATATTAACACATATAAGTATATGTGTTAATATACATGTAAACTTTCCTTGTTTCAAATCATATCTTTTAATCTGTTCATCATATAAAAATTTAATATTTGTATAAATATATAAGAATTCTACGTGTATTACAATATATATTGAATTTTTTAATCTTTTTTTTTTTGTAAAAATTGCTTAAATTTTTTGAAATTGAAAAATTCAAATGCATATTTAAGCATATATGTTAATATACATTTTAGCTTTGTCTATTTCAAATCATATCTTTTTATTTGTTCATAATATGAAAATGTAATGTTTTTATAAATACATAAGAATTTAATATCTACTTCTCTATGCATGAAATTATATATTAAATTTTATATTCTTTCATTTTAAAAAATAGCTTAAAAGATATTTTTTGAAATTGAAAAAGCCAAATGCACATTAACACATATAAGTATATGTGTTAATGTACATTTTAACTTTCGCTATTTCAAATCATATCTTTTAATCTGTTCATCATATAAAAATGTAATATTTGTACAAATATATAAGAATTCTATATGTTTTAAAATATATATTGAATTTTTTAATTTTTTTTAAAAAATTAGCTTAAAAGATATTTTTTGATTTCGAAAAAGTCAAATGCACATTAACACATAAAAGGATATATGTTAATATACATTTTAACTTTCTCTATTTCAAATTATATCTTTTAATTTGTTCATAATATAAAAATGTAATATTTTTATAAGTACATAAAAATTTAATATCTACTTCTCTATGAATGAAAATATATATTAAATTTTATATTTTTTCTTTTTAAAAACTATTTTAAAAGATATTTTTTGAAATTGAAAAAGTCAAATGGATATTAACACATACAAGTATATGTTTTAATATACATGTAAACTTTCCTTATTTCAAATCATATCTTTTAATCTGTTCATCATATAAAAATGTAATATTTTTATAAATATATAAGAATCTACGTGTATTACCATATTTATTGAATTTTTTAATTTTTTTTTTGTAAAAATAGCTTAAAAGATATTTTTTGAAATTGAAAAATTCAAATGCATATTTAAGTATATATATGTTAATATACATTTTAGGTCTGTCTATTTCAAATTATATCTTTTTATTTGTTCATAATATGAAAATGTAATGTTTTTATAAATACATAAGAATTTAATATCTACTTCTCTATGCATGAAATTATATATTAAATTTTATATTCTTTCATTTTAAAAAATAGCTTAAAAGATATTTTTTGAAATTGAAAAAGTCAAATGCACATTAACACATATAAGTATATGTGTTAATGTACTTTTTAACTTTCGCTATTTCAAATCATATCTTTTAAGCTGTTCATCATATAAAAATGTAATATTTGTACAAATATATAAGAATTCTATATGTATAAAAATTATATTGAATTTTTTAATTTTTTTTAAAATATTAGCTTAAAAGATATATTTTGATTTTGAAAATGTCAAATGCACATTAACACATATAAGTATATATGTTAATATACATTTGAACTTTCTCTATTTCCAATCATATCTTTTAATTTGTTCATAATATAAAAATGTAATATTTTTATAAGTACATAAAAATTTAATATCTACTTCTCTATGAATGAAAATATATATTAAATTTTATATTTTTTCTTTTTAAAAACTATCTTAAAAGATATTTTTTGAAATTGAAAAAGTCAAATGGATATTAACACATACAAGTATATGTGTTAATATACATGTAAACTTTCCTTATTTCAAATCATATCTTTTAATCTGTTCATCATATAAAAATGTAATATTTTTATAAATATATAACAATTCTACGTGTATTACAATATTTATTGAATTTATTAATTTTGCTTTTGTAAAAATAGCTTAAAAGATATTTTTTGAAATTGAAAAATTCAAATGCATATTTAAGTATATATATGTTAATATATATTTTAGCTTTGTCTATTTCAAATTATATCTTTTTATTTGTTCATAATATGAAAATGTAATGTTTTTATAAATACATAAGAATTTAATATCTACTTCTCTATGCATGAAATTATATATTAAATTTTATATTCTTTCATTTTAAAAAATAGCTTAAAAGATATTTTTTGAAATTGAAAAAGTCAAATGCACATTAACACATATAAGTATATGTGTTAATGTACATTTTAACTTTCGCTATTTCAAATCATATCTTTTAAGCTGTTCATCATATAAAAATGTAATATTTGTACAAATATATAAGAATTCTATATGTATAAAAATTATATTGAATTTTTTAATTTTTTTTAAAAAATTAGCTTAAAAGATATATTTTGATTTTGAAAATGTCAAATGCACATTAACACATATAAGTATATATGTTAATATACATTTGAACTTTCTCTATTTCCAATCATATCTTTTAATTTGTTCAAATTATAAAAATGTAATATTTTTATAAGTACATAAAAATTTAATATCTACTTCTCTATGAATGAAAATATATATTAAATTTTATATTTTTTCTTTTTAAAAACTATCTTAAAAGATATTTTTTGAAATTGAAAAAGTCAAATGGATATTAACACATACAAGTATATGTGTTAATATACATGTAAACTTTCCTTATTTCAAATCATATCTTTTAATCTGTTCATCATATAAAAATGTAATATTTTTATAAATATATAACAATTCTACGTGTATTACAATATTTATTGAATTTATTAATTTTGCTTTTTTAAAAATAGCTTAAAAGATATGTTTTGAAATTGAAAAATTCAAATGCATATTTAAGTATATATATGTTAATATATATTTTAGCTTTGTCTATTTCAAATTATATCTTTTTATTTGTTCATAATATGAAAATGTAATGTTTTTATAAATACATAAGAATTTAATATCTACTTCTCTATGCATGAAATTATATATTAAATTTTATATTCTTTCATTTTCAAAAATAGCTTAAAAGATATTTTTTGAAATTGAAAAAGTCAAATGCACATTAACACATATAAGTATATGTGTTAATGTACATTTTAACTTTCGCTATTTCAAATCATATCTTTTAAGCTGTTCATCATATAAAAATGTAATATTTGTACAAATATATAAGAATTCTATATGTATAAAAATTATATTGAATTTTTTAATTTTTTTTAAAAAATTAGCTTAAAAGATGTATTTTGATTTTGAAAATGTCAAATGCACATTAACACATATAAGTATATATGTTAATATACATTTGAACTTTCTCTATTTCAAATCATATCTTTTAATTTGTTCATAATATAAAAAGGTAATATTTTGATAAGTACATAAAAATTTAATATCTACTTCTCTATGAATGAAAATATATATTAAATTTTATATTTTTTCTTTTTAAAAACTATCTTAAAAGATATTTTTTGAAATTGAAAAAGTCAAATGGATATTAACACATACAAGTATATGTGTTAATATACATGTAAACTTTCCTTATTTCAAATCATATCTTTTAATCTGTTCATCATATAAAAATGTAATATTTTTATAAATATATAAGAATTCTACGTGTATTACAATATTTATTGAATTTATTAATTTTGCTTTTGTAAAAATAGCTTAAAAGATATTTTTTGAAATTGAAAAATTCAAATGCATATTTAAGTATATATATGTTAATATACATTTTAGCTTTGTCTATTTCAAATTATATCTTTTTATTTGTTCATAATATGAAAATGTAATGTTTTTATAAATACATAAGAATTTAATATCTACTTCTCTATGCATGAAATTATATATTAAATTTTATATTCTTTCATTTTCAAAAATAGCTTAAAAGATATTTTTTGAAATTGAAAAAGTCAAATGCACATTAACACATATAAGTATATGTGTTAATGTACATTTTAACTTTCGCTATTTCAAATCATATCTTTTAAGCTGTTCATCATATAAAAATGTAATATTTGTACAAATATATAAGAATTCTATATGTATAAAAATTATATTGAATTTTTTAATTTTTTTTAAAAAATTAGCTTAAAAGATATATTTTGATTTTGAAAATGTCAAATGCACATTAACACATATAAGTATATATGTTAATATACATTTGAACTTTCTCTATTTCAAATCATATCTTTTAATTTGTTCATAATATAAAAAGGTAATATTTTGATAAGTACATAAAAATTTAATATCTACTTCTCTATGAATGAAAATATATATTAAATTTTATATTTTTTCTTTTTAAAAACTATCTTAAAAGATATTTTTTGAAATTGAAAAAGTCAAATGGATATTAACACATACAAGTATATGTGTTAATATACATGTAAACTTTCCTTATTTCAAATCATATCTTTTAATCTGTTCATCATATAAAAATGTAATATTTTTATAAATATATAACAATTCTACGTGTATTACAATATTTATTGAATTTTTTAATTTTGCTTTTTTAAAAATAGCTTAAAAGATATTTTTTGAAATTGAAAAATTCAAATGCATATTTAAGTATATATATGTTAATATATATTTTAGCTTTGTCTATTTCAAATTATATCTTTTTATTTGTTCATAATATGAAAATGTAATGTTTTTATAAATACATAAGAATTTAATATCTACTTCTCTATGCATGAAATTATATATTAAATTTTATATTCTTTCATTTTAAAAAATAGCTTAAAAGATATTTTTTGAAATTGAAAAAGTCAAATGCACATTAACACATATAAGTATATGTGTTAATGTACATTTTAACTTTCGCTATTTCAAATCATATCTTTTAAGCTGTTCATCATATAAAAATGTAATATTTGTACAAATATATAAGAATTCTATATGTATAAAAATTATATTGAATTTTTTAATTTTTTTTAAAAAATTAGCTTAAAAGATATACTTTGATTTTGAAAATGTCAAATGCACATTAACACATATAAGTATATATGTTAATATACATTTGAACTTTCTCTATTTCAAATCATATCTTTTAATTTGTTCATAATATAAAAAGGTAATATTTTGATAAGTACATAAAAATTTAGTATCTACTTCTCTATGAATGAAAATATATATTAAATTTTATATTTTTTCTTTTTAAAAACTATCTTAAAAGATATTTTTTGAAATTGAAAAAGTCAAATGGATATTAACACATACAAGTATATGTGTTAATATACATGTAAACTTTCCTTATTTCAAATCATATCTTTTAATCTGTTCATCATATAAAAATGTAATATTTTTATAAATATATAAGAATTCTACGTGTATTACAATATTTATTGAATTTATTAATTTTTCTTTTGTAAAAATAGCTTAAAATATAGTTTTTGAAATTGAAAAATTCAAATGCATATTTAAGTATATATATGTTAATATACATTTTAGCTTTGTCTATTTCAAATTATATCTTTTTATTTGTTCATAATATGAAAATGTAATGTTTTTATAAATACATAAGAATTTAATATCTACTTCTCTATGCATGAAATTATATATTAAATTTTATATTCTTTCATTTTAAAAAATAGCTTAAAAGATATTTTTTGAAATTGAAAAAGTCAAATGCACATTAACACATATAAGTATATGTGTTAATGTACATTTTAACTTTCGCAATTTCAAATCATATCTTTTAAGCTGTTCATCATATAAAAATGTAATATTTGTACAAATATATAAGAATTCTATATGTATAAAAATTATATTGAATTTTTTAATTTTTTTTAAAAAATTAGCTTAAAAGATGTATTTTGATTTTGAAAATGTCAAATGCACATTAACACATATAAGTATATATGTTAATATACATTTGAACTTTCTCTATTTCAAATCATATCTTTTAATTTGTTCATAATATAAAAAGGTAATATTTTGATAAGTACATAAAAATTTAGTATCTACTTCTCTATGAATGAAAATATATATTAAATTTTATATTTTTTCTTTTTAAAAACTATCTTAAAAGATATTTTTTGAAATTGAAAAAGTCAAATGGATATTAACACATACAAGTATATGTGTTAATATACATGTAAACTTTCCTTATTTCAAATCATATCTTTTAATCTGTTCATCATATAAAAATGTAATATTTTTATAAATATATAAGAATTCTACGTGTATTACAATATTTATTGAATTTATTAATTTTTCTTTTGTAAAAATAGCTTAAAAGATATTTTTTGAAATTGAAAAATTCAAATGCATATTTAAGTATATATATGTTAATATACATTTTAGCTTTGTCTATTTCAAATTATATCTTTTTATTTGTTCATAATATGAAAATGTAATGTTTTTATAAATACATAAGAATTTAATATCTACTTCTCTATGCATGAAATTATATATTAAATTTTATATTCTTTCATTTTCAAAAATAGCTTAAAAGATATTTTTTGAAATTGAAAAAGTCAAATGCACATTAACACATATAAGTATATGTGTTAATGTACATTTTAACTTTCGCTATTTCAAATCATATCTTTTAAGCTGTTCATCATATAAAAATGTAATATTTGTACAAATATATAAGAATTCTATATGTATAAAAATTATATTGAATTTTTTAATTTTTTTTAAAAAATTAGCTTAAAAGATATATTTTGATTTTGAAAATGTCAAATGCACATTAACACATATAAGTATATATGTTAATATACATTTGAACTTTCTCTATTTCAAATCATATCTTTTAATTTGTTCATAATATAAAAAGGTAATATTTTTATAAGTACATAAAAATTTAATATCTACTTCTCTATGAATGAAAATATATATTAAATTTTATATTTTTTCTTTTTAAAAACTATCTTAAAAGATATTTTTTGAAATTGAAAAAGTCAAATGGATATTAACACATACAAGTATATGTGTTAATATACATGTAAACTTTCCTTATTTCAAATCATATCTTTTAATCTGTTCATCATATAAAAATGTAATATTTTTATAAATATATAAGAATTCTACGTGTATTACAATATTTATTGAATTTATTAATTTTTCTTTTGTAAAAATAGCTTAAAAGATATTTTTTGAAATTGAAAAATTCAAATGCATATTTAAGTATATATATGTTAATATACATTTTAGCTTTGTCTATTTCAAATTATATCTGTTTATTTGTTGATAATATGAAAATGTAATGTTTTTATAAATACATAAGAATTTAATATCTACTTCTCTATGCATGAAATTATATATTAAATTTTATATTTTTTCATTTTCAAAAATAGCTTAAAAGATATTTTTTGAAATTGAAAAAGTCAAATGCACATTAACACATATAAGTATATGTGTTAATGTACATTTTAACTTTCGCTATTTCAAATCATATCTTTTAAGCTGTTCATCATATAAAAATGTAATATTTGTACAAATATATAAGAATTCTATATGTATAAAAATTATATTGAATTTTTTAATTTTTTTAAAAAATTAGCTTAAAAGATATATTTTGATTTTGAAAATGTCAAATGCACATTAACACATATAAGTATATATGTTAATCTACATTTGAACTTTCTCTATTTCCAATCATATCTTTTAATTTGTTCAAATTATAAAAATGTAATATTTTTATAAGTACATAAAAATTTAATATCTACTTCTCTATGAATGAAAATATATATTAAATTTTATATTTTTTCTTTTTAAAAACTATCTTAAAAGATATTTTTTGAAATTGAAAAAGTCAAATGGATATTAACACATACAAGTATATGTGTTAATATACATGTAAACTTTCCTTATTTCAAATCATATCTTTTAATCTGTTCATCATATAAAAATGTAATATTTCTATAAATATATAAGAATTCTACGTGTATTACAATATTTATTGAATTTATTAATTTTTCTTTTGTAAAAATAGCTTAAAAGATATTTTTTGAAATTGAAAAATTCAAATGCATATTTAAGTATATATATGTTAATATACATTTTAGCTTTGTCTATTTCAAATTATATCTGTTTATTTGTTCATAATATGAAAATGTAATGTTTTTATAAATACATAAGAATTTAATATCTACTTCTCTATGCGTGAAATTATATATTAAATTTTATATTCTTTCATTTTCAAAAATAGCTTAAAAGATATTTTTTGAAATTGAAAAAGTCAAATGCACATTAACACATATAAGTATATGTGTTAATGTACATTTTAACTTTCGCTATTTCAAATCATATCTTTTAAGCTGTTCATCATATAAAAATGTAATATTTGTACAAATATATAAGAATTCTATATGTATAAAAATTATATTGAATTTTTTAATTTTTTTAAAAAATTAGCTTAAAAGATATATTTTGATTTTGAAAATGTCAAATGCACATTAACACATATAAGTATATATGTTAATATACATTTGAACTTTCTCTATTTCCAATCATATCTTTTAATTTGTTCAAATTATAAAAATGTAATATTTTTATAAGTACATAAAAATTTAATATCTACTTCTCTATGAATGAAAATATATATTAAATTTTATATTTTTTCTTTTTAAAAACTATCTTAAAAGATATTTTTTGAAATTGAAAAAGTCAAATGGATATTAACACATACAAGTATATGTGTTAATATACATGTAAACTTTCCTTATTTCAAATCATATCTTTTAATCTGTTCATCATATAAAAATGTAATATTTTTATAAATATATAAGAATTCTACGTGTATTACAATATTTATTGAATTTATTAATTTTTCTTTTGTAAAAATAGCTTAAAAGATATTTTTTGAAATTGAAAAATTCAAATGCATATTTAAGTATATATATGTTAATATACATTTTAGCTTTGTCTATTTCAAATTATATCTGTTTATTTGTTCATAATATGAAAATGTAATGTTTTTATAAATACATAAGAATTTAATATCTACTTCTCTATGCATGAAATTATATATTAAATTTTATATTCTTTCATTTTCAAAAATAGCTTAAAAGATATTTTTTGAAATTGAAAAAGTCAAATGCACATTAACACATATAAGTATATGTGTTAATGTACATTTTAACTTTCGCTATTTCAAATCATATCTTTTAAGCTGTTCATCATATAAAAATGTAATATTTGTACAAATATATAAGAATTCTATATGTATAAAAATTATATTGAATTTTTTAATTTTTTTAAAAAATTAGCTTAAAAGATATATTTTGATTTTGAAAATGTCAAATGCACATTAACACATATAAGTATATATGTTAATATACATTTGAACTTTCTCTATTTCCAATCATATCTTTTAATTTGTTCAAATTATAAAAATGTAATATTTTTATAAGTACATAAAAATTTAATATCTACTTCTCTATGAATGAAAATATATATTAAATTTTATATTTTTTCTTTTTAAAAACTATCTTAAAAGATATTTTTTGAAATTGAAAAAGTCAAATGGATATTAACACATACAAGTATATGTGTTAATATACATGTAAACTTTCCTTATTTCAAATCATATCTTTTAATCTGTTCATCATATAAAAATGTAATATTTTTATAAATATATAACAATTCTACGTGTATTACAATATTTATTGAATTTTTTAATTTTTCTTTTTTAAAAATAGCTTAAAAGATATTTTTTGAAATTGAAAAATTCAAATGCATATTTAAGTATATATATGTTAATATATATTTTAGCTTTGTCTATTTCAAATTATATCTTTTTATTTGTTCATAATATGAAAATGTAATGTTTTTATAAATACATAAGAATTTAATATCTACTTCTCTATGCATGAAATTATATATTAAATTTTATATTCTTTCATTTTCAAAAATAGCTTAAAAGATATTTTTTGAAATTGAAAAAGTCAAATGCACATTAACACATATAAGTATATGTGTTAATGTACATTTTAACTTTCGCTATTTCAAATCATATCTTTTAAGCTGTTCATCATATAAAAATATAATATTTGTACAAATATATAAGAATTCTATATGTATAAAAATTATATTGAATTTTTTAATTTTTTTTAAAAAATTAGCTTAAAAGATATATTTTGATTTTGCAAATGTCAAATGCACATTAACACATATAAGTATATATGTTAATATACATTTGAACTTTCTCTATTTCAAATCATATCTTTTAATTTGTTCATAATATAAAAATGTAATATTTTTATAAGTACATAAAAATTTAATATCTACTTCTCTATGAATGACAATATATATTAAATTTTATATTTTATATTTTTAAAAACTATCCTAAAAGATATTTTTTGAAATTGAAAAAGTCAAATGGATATTAACACATATAAGTATATGTGTTAATATACATTTAAACTTTCCTTATTTCAAATCATATCTTTTAATCTGTTCATCATATAAAAATGTAATATTTTTATAAATATATAAGAATTCTACGTGTATTACAATATTTATTGAATTTTTAAATTTTTCTTTTGTAAAAATAGCTTAAAATATATTTTTTGAAATTGAAAAATTCAAATGCATGTTTAAGTATATATGTTAATATACATTTTAGCTTTGTCTATTTCAAATTATATCTTTTTATTTGTTCATAATATGAAAATGTAATGTTTTTATAAATACATAAGAATTTAATATCTACTTCTCTATGCATGAAATTATATATTAAATTTTACATTCTTTCATTTTAAAAGATAGCTTAAAAGATATTTTTTGAAATTGAAAAAGTCAAATGCACATTAACACATATAAGTATATGTGTTAATGTACATTTTAACTTTCGCTATTTCAAATCATATCTTTTAAGCTGTTCATCATATAAAAATATAATATTTGTACAAATATATAAGAATTCTATATGTATAAAAATTATATTGAATTTTTTAATTATTTTTTAAAAAATTAGCTTTAAAGATATATTTTGATTTTGCAAATGTCAAATGCACATTAACACATATAAGTATATATGTTAATATACATTTGAACTTTCTCTATTTCAAATCATATCTTTTAATTTGTTCATAATATAAAAATGTAATATTTTTATAAGTACATAAAAATTTAATATCTACTTCTCTATGAATGACAATATATATTAAATTTTATATTTTATATTTTTAAAAACTATCCTAAAAGATATTTTTTGAAATTGGAAAAGTCAAATGGATATTAACACATATAAGTATATGTGTTAATATACATTTAAACTTTCCTGATTTCAAATCATATCTTTTAATCTGTTCATCATATAAAAATGTAATATTTTTATAAATATATAAGAATTCTACGTGTATTACAATATTTATTGAATTTTTTAATTTTTCTTTTGTAAAAATAGCTTAAAATATATTTTTTGAAATTGAAAAATTCAAATGCATGTTTAAGTATATATGTTAATATACATTTTAGCTTTGTCTATTTCAAATTATATCTTTTTATTTGTTCATAATTTGAAAATGTAATGTTTTTATAAATACATAAGAATTTAATATCTACTTTCTCTATGCATGAAATTATATATTAAATTTTATATTCTTTCATTTTAAAAAATAGCTTAAAAGATATTTTTTGAAATTGAAAAAGTCAAATGCACATTAACACATATAAGTATATGTGTTAATGTACATTTTAACTTTCGCTATTTCAAATCATATCTTTTAATCTGTTCATCATATAAAAATGTAATATTTGTATAAATATATAAGAATTCTATATGTATAAAAATTATATTGAATTTGTTAATTTTTTTTAAAAAATTAGCTTAAAAGATATTTTTTGATTTTGAAAAAGGCAAATGCACATTAACACATATAAGTATATATGTTAATATACATTTGAACTTTCTCTATTTCAAATCATATCTTTTAATTTGTTCATAATATAAAAATGTAATATTTTTATAAGTACATAAAAATTTAATATCTACTTCTCTATGAATGACAATATATATTAAATTTTATATTTTTTATTTTTAAAACCTATCTTAAAAGATATTTTTTGAAATTGGAAAAGTCAAATGGATATTAACACATATAAGTATATGTGTTAATATACATTTAAACTTTCCTTATTTCAAATCATATCTTTTAATCTGTTCATCATATAAAAATGTAATATTTTTATAAATATATAAGAATTCTACGTGTATTACAATATTTATTGAATTTTTTAATTTTTCTTTTGTAAAAATAGCTTAAAATATATTTTTTGAAATTGAAAAATTCAAATGCATATTTAAGTATATATGTTAATATACATTTTAGCTTTGTCTATTTCAAATTATATCTTTTTATTTGTTCATAATATGAAAATGTAATGTTTTTATAAATACATAAGAATTTAATATCTACTTCTCTATGCATGAAATTATATATTAAATTTTATATTCTTTCATTTTAAAAAATAGCTTAAAAGATATTTTTTGAAATTGAAAAAGTCAAATGCACATTAACACATATAAGTATATGTGTTAATGTACATTTTAACTTTCGCTATTTCAAATCATATCTTTTAATCTGTTCATCATATAAAAATGTCATATTTGTATAAATATATAAGAATTCTATATGTATAAAAATTCTATTGAATTTGTTAATTTTTTTAAAAAAAATTAGCTTAAAAGATATTTTTTGATTTTGAAAAAGTCAAATGCACATTAACACATATAAGTATATATGTTAATATACATTTGAACTTTCTCTATTTCAAATCATATCTTTTAATTTGTTCATAATATAAAAATGTAATATTTTTATAAGTACATAAAAATTTAATATCTACTTCTCTATGAATGACAATATATATTAAATTTTATATATTTTATTTTTAAAACCTATCTTAAAAGATATTTTTTGAAATTGGAAAAGTCAAATGGATATTAACACATATAAGTATATGTGTTAATATACATTTAAACTTTCCTTATTTCAAATCATATCTTTTAATCTGTTCATCATATAATAATGTAATATTTTTATAAATATATAAGAATTCTACGTGTATTACAATATTTATTGAATTTTTTAATTTTTCTTTTGTAAAAATAGCTTAAAATATATTTTTTGAAATTGAAAAATTCAAATGCATATTTAAGTATATATGTTAATATACATTTTAGCTTTGTCTATTTCAAATTATATCTTTTTATTTGTTCATAATATGAAAATGTAATGTTTTCATAAATACATAAGAATTTAATATCTACTTCTCTTTGCATGAAATTATATATTAAATTTTATATTCTTTCATTTTAAAAAATAGCTTAAAAGATATTTTTTGAAATTGAAAAAGTCAAATGCACATTAACACATATAAGTATATGTGTTAATGTACATTTTAACTTTCGTTATTTCAAATCATATCTTTTAATCTGTTCATCATATAAAAATGTCATATTTGTATAAATATATAAGAATTCTATATGTATTAAAATATATATTGAACTTTTTAATTATTTTTTAAAAAATTAGCTTAAAAGATATTTTTTGATTTTGACAAAGTGAAATGCACATTAACACATAAAAGTATATATGTTAATATACCTTTGAACTTTCTCTATTTCAAATCATATCTTTTAATTTGTTCATAATATAAAAATGTAATACTTTTATATGTACATAAAAATTTAATATCTACTTCTCTATGAATGAAAATATATATTAAATTTTATATTTTTTCTTTTTAAAAACTATCTTAAAAGATATTTTTTGAAATTGAAAAAGTCAAATGCACATTAACACATATAAGTATATGTGTTAATGTACATTTTAACTTTCGTTATTTCAAATCATATCTTTTAATCTGTTCATCATATAATAATGTAATATTTGTATAAATATATAAGAATTCTACGTGTATTAGAACATATATTGAATTTTTTAATTTTTCTTTTGTAAAAATAGCTTAAAAGATATTTTTTGAAATTGAAAAATTCAAATGCATATTTAAGCATATATGTTAATATACATTTTAGCTTTGTCTATTTCAAATCATATCTTTTTATTTGTTCATAATATGAAAATGTAATGTTTTTATAAATACATAAGAATTTAATATCTACTTCTCTATGCATGAAATTATATATTAAATTTTATATTCTTTCATTTTAAAAAATAGCTTAAAAGATATTTTTTGAAATTGAAAAAGTCAAATGCACATTAACACATATAAGTATATGTGTTAATGTACATTTTAACTTTCGCTATTTCAAATCATATCTTTTAATCTGTTCATCATATAAAAATGTAATATTTGTACAAATATATAAGAATTCTATATGTATTAAAATTTATATTGAATTTTTTAATTTTTTTTAAAACTTAGCTTAAAAGATATTTTTTGATTTCGAAAAAGTCAAATGCACATTAACACATAAAAGGATATATGTTAACATACATTTTAACTTTCTCTATTTCAAATCATATCTTTTAATTTGTTCATAATATAAAAATTTAATATTTTTATAAGTACATAAAAATTTAATATCTACTTCTCTATGAATGAAAATATATATTAAATTTTATATTTTTTCTTTTTAAAAACTATCTTAAAAGATATTTTTTGAAATTGAAAAAGTCAAATGGATATTAAGACATACAAGTATATGTGTTAATATACATGTAAACTTTCCTTATTTCAAATCATATCTTTTAATCGGTTCATCATATAAAAATGTAATATTTTTATAAATATATAAGAATTCTACGTGTATTACAATATTTATTGAATTTATTAATTTTTCTTTTGTAAAAATAGCTTAAAAGATATTTTTTGAAATTGAAAACTCAAATGCATATTTAAGTATATATATGTTAATATGCATTTTAGCTTTGTCTATTTCAAATTATATCTTTTTATTTGTTCATAATATGAAAATGTAATGTTTTTATAAATACATAAGAATTTAATATCTACTTCTCTATGCATGAAATTATATATTAAATTTTATATTCTTTCATTTTAAAAAATAGCTTAAAAGATATTTTTTGAAATTGAAAAAGTCAAATGCACATTAACACATATAAGTATATGTGTTAATGTACATTTTAACTTTCGCTATTTCAAATCATATCTTTTAATCTGTTCATCATATAAAAATGTAATATTTGTACAAATATATAAGAATTCTATATGTATTAAAATTTATATTGAATTTTTTAATTTTTTTTAAAACTTAGCTTAAAAGATATTTTTTGATTTCGAAAAAGTCAAATGCACATTAACACATAAAAGGATATATGTTAACATACATTTTAACTTTCTCTATTTCAAATCATATCTTTTAATTTGTTCATAATATAAAAATTTAATATTTTTATAAGTACATAAAAATTTAATATCTACTTCTCTATGAATGAAAATATATATTAAATTTTATATTTTTTCTTTTTAAAAACTATCTTAAAAGATATTTTTTGAAATTGAAAAAGTCAAATGGATATTAACACATACAAGTATATGTGTTAATACACATGTAAACTTTCCTTATTTCAAATCATATCTTTTAATCTGTTCATCATATAAAAATGTAATATTTTTATAAATATATAAGAATTCTACGTGTATTACAATATTTATTGAATTTATTAATTTTTCTTTTGTAAAAATAGCTTAAAAGATATTTTTTGAAATTGAAAAATCAAATGCATATTTAAGTATATATATGTTAATATGCATTTTAGCTTTGTCTATTTCAAATTATATCTTTTTATTTGTTCATAATATGAAAATGTAATGTTTTTATAAATACATAAGAATTTAATATCTACTTCTTTATGCATGAAATTATATATTAAATTTTATATTCTTTCATTTTAAAAAATAGCTTAAAAGATATTTTTTGAAATTGAAAAAGTCAAATGCACATTAACACATATAAGTATATGTGTTAATGTACATTTTTACTTTCGCTATTTCAAATCATATCTTTTAATCTGTTCATCATATAAAAATGTAATATTTGTATAAATATATAAAAATTATATATGTATTAAAATATATATTGAATTTTTTATTTTTTTTTAAAAAAAGTTAGCTTAAAAGATATTTTTTGATTTTGAAAAAGTCAAATGCACATTAACACATATAAGTATATATGTTAATATACATTTTAACTTTCTCTATTTCAAATCATATCTTGTAGTTTGTTCATAATATAAAAATGTAATATTTTTATAAGTACATAAAAATTTAATATCTACTTTTCTATGAATGAAAATATATATTAAATTTTATATTTTTTCTTTTTAAAAAGTATCTTAAAAGATATTTTTTGAAATTGAAAAAGTCAAATGCATATTAACACATATAAGTATATGTGTTAATATACATGTAAACTTTCCTTATTTCAAATCATATCTTTTAATCTGTTCATAATTTGAAAGTGTAATGTTTTTATAAATACATAAGAATTTAATATCTACTTCTCTATGTATGAAAATATATATTAAATTTTATATTGTTTCTTTTTAAAAAATAGCTGTAAAGATATTTTTTGAAATTTAAAAAGTCAAATGCATATTAACACATATAAGAATATGTGTTAATATACATTTTAACTTTCGTTATTTCAAATGATATCTTTTAATCTGTCCATCATATAAAAATGTAATATGTGTATAAATATATAAGAATTCTATATGTATTAAAATATATATTGAATTTTTTAATTTTTCTTTTTTAAAAATAACTTAAAAGATATTTTTTGAAGTTGAAAAAGTCAAATACATATTAATATATTGAAGCATATATGTTAATATACATATAACTTTCTCTATATCAAATTATATCATTATTCTGATCATGATATAATAATATAACATTTATATAAATATATAAAATTTAATATCTACTTCTATTTGTGTTAAAATTTATATGAATTTTTTTTTTATTTTTTAAAAAATGGCTTAAAAGATATATTTTGAAATTGAAAAAGTCAAATACATATTAATATATATAAGTATATATGTTAATATACATTTAACTTTCTCTATTTCAAATCATATCTTTTAATTTGTTCACCATGTAGTAATGTAATATTTGTATAGATACATAAATAAATAGATTTCTTTTTATATTCCACTAATTTCTATATGCATTACTATAATATAGAATTACTTAAATAAATATCAATTACTTTTGTTGAACTTGTTAAATATATTATATTTTATTCTATGTTATTTTTAAGAAACATAATAATTAATGATATATAAAAAGAAATCTATTTATTTATATATTTATGTAAATATTACCTAAATATATGATGAAGAAATTTATACTAAAAATTATTGTTAAATGAAAGTAGGTATTATAAAATTTAATATTTACTTCTATATATATATATATATATATATATATATTAAAATATATATTAAATTGTTAAGTTTTTTTAAAAATAGCTTAAAAGATATTTTTTTTAAATTGAAAAAGTCAAATTTATATTGATATATATAAGTATATATGTTAATATACATTTGACTTTTTTTTTATTTCAAGTCATATCTTTTAATATGTTCATCGTATAATATAGAATTTCTTAAATAAATATTCATTACATTTATTGAACTTTTTGAATATATAATATTTATTTATATAATAGATATTAATATACATTTTGACTTTTTCTATTTCAAATTATATCTATTATGCTAATTGTTTTAAAAATAAAAAGTCAAACATTTTAAATAGAAGAAAAGTCAAATGTTTTATAAGTTGGTTGGTGTAATAACATATTTCACGCTAATGAACAAAAACTAAAATTGCCAAAAAAAAATTAATTAATAATATTCTACACACCTTTATTGGCAGGTAATTCAAAAGTTTTACCATCCTTAATATTAAAATCTTCAAAAAAAAAAATGGTTGTTGCCAATAATGACTCAAATTTCAGGATCAATCTAAATGATCATCATATGTTTACATTAGACTATTTCATAGTAAAGCTCCATATCTGAAGGACCAATAAACATTTGTTATAAAATAGTCAAGAAAAAGTTAAGTTAAACAATATTATTAGAGGATGTACCACATAATGTAATGTATAAGCAAACAAGGTATAAAGCATTCTAAACACACATAATAGTGGCAAACTAAACAAAAATAACTATTTGAATGCACTTGCGCCTAGGCTTCAAAGACTTAAATAAGGTTCACCCATTAAAAACCAAAATAATACAAGTAATAACACTTCCATTGAAAAAATAATTTAAATTCAGATGCATTTGCAGTCAACCTCAACATACCTTCGTTGAGTAATAATTTCCAATGTGTTTTTTCTCTGCACTAAATCAGACATCCTTTGTAATCATTGAACTGCATCCTCCTGACCATATATTAAAAAACATCTCAAAACCAAAAGTACTTTAATCATGTAACGAGAAATTAAAGATTAAAAGAAAAACAATTTCAACATGGTATCCTAGGCTAACCAATTTAAATTCAGTTGTAATATACATACATGTAGTTTTGAAATTACATGTATGTATATCATGGAACAATACACCAAAAGTTAGAGGATTTATATACAACATGCTTGATTATTAAAGATTAGATTAAATACCTAGATCCATAACAATTAATCACTTTGCCAATGTTGAAGACTTGAAGTAACCAAACTCATGAACAAAAGAGCCGGTAGTTTTATGGTTCTTTCTCAACCTAAGCCTCTTGATTCCTCAATGAGACCTCTGTAATTCTTCAGATGAGGAAAATGAGAAACAATTTTGTGGCTTGGTGTATTGGGAACCATAACCAAGGTTCCTTATTTATTGACACAATTATTCCATTATGCCAAAGTGGGCTAATAGAGGTATCCACTCATTAAGCCCACATCACGTCCTTTTGGTAGTCTAATGGGCTCAGTTAATTAGATCAATTAAAATGTAACCCATTAAATATAAATATCTAATATAATTGTCATTAAAATATAAGCCCACATAGATAAGGGAGCATAAATTTCCAACAATCTTCCACTTGGGCTTTATATTATTCCTTAAATAATTATATTACAAATTCCTTAGGCTTGCATCCGTATTTATATATTTTAGACTTCCCATTAACAATCTAGTCCATTTCATATATGAACAATGGAACCACCACAAGTTTCATCACTATCAAGCATGATTAAACCATGTCGATCAACATATTGAAATATAGAGAAATACACTAGAAGGGGGGTTGAATAGTGTATTTCAAATTTCTTTGAAAAAAGAAAAAAAAAACTTTAGCTAATGTGAAGATAGTGTATCTTTGCGTTTTACAAGAACTTAGTAAAACAGAAAATCAAGCTATCGTCCAGCAGATTAAAAACAACAGTCCAAAGAAACTACTCCTCTTCCTTTTCGTTAGAATACACGTAATAGATAAACTTTAGATAAAATGTGTATAGAAACCCTTTCGTAGTATGTTGAAGAGATAGTTTAAAAGAAATGCAAGTAAGCTAGAAAGCGAGAGAATAAAACACTTAGTTTTATACTGGTTCACTCAGCTGAGCTACGTCCAGTTCTCCTTCAAAAACTTTTGAAGGGTTCTACTAATCAAGATCTGATTACTCTCAAGTATTCTAACCTTGCCACTTCTGGCTACAAGTATTCTCTAGGCCACTTCTGGCACACCCTTAATCTTCCCTTGAGATTAAACACAAAACCCAAGTATTCTTTAACACTAAGCCACTCCTGGCTTTCCAAACAGAATAGTTTGAGAATAGAAAGTAAGACTTAACTCTCACAGAGAGGATATTACAGAAAGTACGAATATATAGACTCGCTTAGCAAAGCTAAGATGAATGCTCTTTTTGCTTAAGTATAGATCGTCCAGTCGTTTTGACAGAGATTCAGCTCTTTATAAATTTTTCGTCAGTCTGATATGTGAGCTCATTCTTCTATATATAGGAAGCTTGTTGAAAGGTATCCGTTGAGGGATCTGTTCCTTTTCCAAGAGCGGTTCTTTCTGTAGCATATGACCGTTGTCACGTTTTGACTTAGGGTGGAGAGATTTGAAGTGACAGCCGTACTGTAGCGCCTCTCCTACTTGTACTTTTTCTGCAGAGAGAAGCTTCTTCTTTTCCTGTTCAGTACTATTCGAAAAAGTCAAAACGAAAGGCATGTTAAAGTATGAGAGAGTGATCGTTGCCATATATTGAATCAACTTGAAAACATATTTTTAAGATATGAACTACAGAGAAGATTATTCAAACGTTGGACGCTTGCTCTCACAGGAGCATTGGATGCTGCCTGTAGAATTCTTACTAAATACATTTTGGACGCTTTTCATATTAAAATCATAAAGTCCAGGTTTGAGAGATACAATACCATTGCAGAATTGGATGACGTAAATCCTATAACACTCAAACTAGATCATTAGATACTTCAAAATTTATCCTTTAGTTGTTATCATCAAAACCGAAATACGAGGGGTTGGACATCGTCCAAGGTCTTAGAACCTAACAATCTCCCCCTTTTTGATGATGACAAATAACGGTAAATTTTGATGTTAACAGACACATAATCATATAAGAATACAATGAATCAAGTCAGAGATGATTATGTTATGCCAGTGTATAAAAGTGAAATGAAGTACTCCCCCTGAGTTCAACATTTCTTATGCATCTGATAACAAAAAATTAAAGACAAGTATATATCATATATAACAGATATCAGAGTGAAAAACATATCAATGATATGGATGCGGAATTTATGAAATAAACACCTCATGTTTTGATAAAGGAGCCAATATATGCCAATATATTTTTTTTGAATACAGAGTGTACAGAGTGTTTAGCTATTTACTCTTATGACATCAAAATTCCAATTTCTCCCCCTTTGTCATTAACAAAAAGGTTTGAAAGATGGAAAAATGATTGAGCCATCATGGTCACCTTATGGCTGTGGAGGTGGTTCTTGTGGTGGTGGTGGTGGTTGTTCTGGTGGTGCTTGTATTGGTGGTGCTGGTTGTGGAAGCTGTGGTTGGACGGGTGGAACTGTATGAGCAACTTGTCCAAGTAAGGTGGCTGCTGTATTTTGAATCTGGTTCACAAGCGTCTGGGAGAGACTCATGAACTGTTCAGTGATGGCATTTTGCAGCATCAGACGATGTTGATCAGCCTCAGCCTGTTGCCTTTGCTGAAAAGCTTGAAAAGCGGCTTCGGTCTCCAGCTGTTGTTGCCTCAGAGCCTGTTGCACTATCTCGTGAACACGATCTTCTGAGACTCCTTGTGGTTCAGCAAATCGCAAGGGATGGATGCCCCTTGGACTTGAAGATCCAGTGGGAACCAGTTGACGTGTGCCCGAATGTGCTTCAGTAGATGCATCAACAATGGGGAAGCTGGTGATATCTTCAGCAATAGGCTGTGCTGCAGATGCTTCCATTGGCTTGGATGCTTCAACACCGAGCTTTCTATCATCCTCAGACTTACCAGATTGGACGGTAGGTTCTTCATGTGACGTGACAAAGTGTTCCACGTCCACTGGTACAGATGAGTCCAGGTCAAGATGAGCTAGCACCTTTGTTACTTTAGCAGATGCTTCATCCAGCTCTGCCTGTGTAGCTTTTGACTTAGCAACCGTATCTTCCTTTTCTATGGTTGTGGTCTCAACTTCCTCAAGAGCCAGCTGCTCTAGACGAGCTTGTTCTGCTGCTGTGGCTTCTTCTGTTTTGTACTCCTCATGCAGAGTTTGGAGTTCCTCCACAAACTCTGTGCGATCCAGTGTTCGAAGATCAAACACTTTGTTGCTTCTGATTTTTGGCAAAGTCTTTATTAACTCCAGATAATCATCTGAATCTTTCAGAAAGCAGGCAAAGGTGTCTGAGAAGTGGTGAGTCTTGATTGGACGCAGCACCTCTAAACCATGAGGGGGATGAACAAAGTCATCCTTGGAGCTTCCTGAGGATGAGGCTTGCTGGGAATCGTTCCATAAGATCTGGCGCCAAAAGGTAATGGAATCAAAGGTTCCGAGTGAACGCGTAAGCTTACCAGTCTTGTCGAATAGATGACCCCAGGTGTGAGAGGATTTTTGCAGGGTTTCAACTTTCTCTTCCCTGCTGGGCATCTCAATGTCGTAGAACTTGTAGCCTTTCTTGCGACCAGCATCATATACAGGTAGTCTAGGACATACCCTGTCTGGTACAAACTTTATTTCTGTGGCGCGGCTTATGTGAAGGTTTGGTGGGTAGGCGATGGCTTGGTTTGGTATATACATTTGTTACAGAAGTTTTCCAAGTTCATCATAGTCGCCTGGCTGGAAGTTTAGCACTGGAGTTCCAGCTGGTAGAGGCAGGAACTTTGTGATTGGAGTCCAGATTTGAACATCCTTGACCCACCCTGCATCTGGACGCTGCTTCGTTATGGATGGGTCCAGACTTTCTTTAATGGCCAATTGCAATTCTGCAGCCAGTTCGATATCCTTGTTAACAGAGGACTTCTTGGACTGTGCTTTCTTCTTTCTTGGAGCCTTCCCTTTCTGCTCCGCAACCGTCTTGGTGAATCGAGAGGCAACTTCCACCTCTGGCTTCTGCAGATCTTTTGCTGCTGGACGCACTCTTTGCTGAGTTCCAGTTGGACAGGAGTAAGGATGAGGCATGCGTATCAAGTGTGGGTACACTTCTCTCGTACAATTGGGCAGATGGTTGCTGATGATCGTTCCTTTTGGCATAGCATAATAAGCAGCTGAAAAAGATTCAGTGCAAACATACCTCGTCCATCTGGTGTTGAGGCAGTAGTAAAATGCCGCTTCAAGGGCTCTTGCAGAGGCCTCTGGATCACATCACCTTCTTTACAGAAATTCTGGTCATTGCGTGTAAGGAATGCAACCGGGAAACGTTCTCTGTCTTTCTCTTCTTTGGTTTTCTGCTTGGGGGGTATAGTCCATGGGGACCATGTATCCCTCCATGCATCTCTTGGACGCACAAACTTGGACAGGTCCAAGCGAAGAGGTGGATGCTGGGTTGCTGATGTGGATGGAGCACTGGGTGTTGTTGGTAGAAGGGTGCTGGTGGATATGTTGTCGGTGTCTTGAGAGGAAGATGGTAGAACTGCAATTCTCTTTGGCCTTGCTGCCTGAGTCTTTACCCGTCGTGGCACATTAGTAGGAAAGAGAAGTGTTTTGGCAGGTTGTGCCTTCTGCCTCTTTTGCTGAGGACCCTCTGTCTCCTCTGCCTTCTTCATGATTTGACCAATTGGGATCTGGTCATCATCATCAGAGTTGTCCAGTAGTTGAAGCTTTCGTACCTTTTGTTTTTCTAGAGCAACCTTTACTGGTGCTGCCTTTGGACGCCTCTCAGCTTGAGCAGGTTTGGACGTATCAGTCCTTGGACGCTTCCCTGCTGGGGACTGAGCAGCAGATGTCTCAGCATGCCTTTTCTTGGTTCTTCTCTCCTTTTCAGCGTCTTCCTCATGCTTCTGAGACATTTGGCGTGTGATCTTTCTGCCCTCCTGTTCCTCCATCAGCCTTTTGATCTTTTTGCCAATACCCAGAAGATCAATCTCTTCTTCTTCATCATTGGAGATGATCTTGCTCTGTTCATGACATTGCTTGTTGATGGTGTCCTCGTCCAGGTCCCTTAAGACCTTGGCTGTTAGCTTGATCTTCATAGGTTTTATGTTGGACTCACCAAACAACTTTTGTGTTGCTACCATTGGCCCTTTCTTCACAATAGCTTCGTAGGCTTCTTCTTCCAGTTCATCAAAGAAGCGTTGATAGACCTTCTGATCCCAGAAGATCTTGTTCATCAGGGCGGCGTAGAAAATGTCATCATTGCCACCCACAGACTTCATCATTCTCACGATATTGACGTAGATGATGTGAGGAAGATTGAAGGGAATGCCTTCCATAAGATGGAATATCACAAACTTGTGTAAGTCTGTGACTGAGTCCTTAGACCCAGCTTTATGCAGGATACTCTTGTTGCACACCTGCTGCCAGATTTTTGCTTCCTCACAAGGTTCCTGTACTCAATCTTTATTGACTCGGGGGATTTGGTCTTGCAAAGCACAGTCGCAACGTGATTGCCGTACTGCTTGGCCCAGTCAGTTCTGTACTGGTTCTGCTCCCTAATGCAACCAGTTACCTTTGCAATGGTCTCGATGGACAGAGTCACCTCTCGTCCAAGAATCGTGGCCACGAGCTCCCTTGAGCTCTGGAACTTGGCATTCCTCCAGAACATTCTGATCAACTCAGGGAATATTTTCTGGTTTTCATTGAAGTAGCCTCTGATTCCACACTTCAGAAGGCTCTCGTTCAGGTTCAGTCCCAGCTTCTCAAGATTTTCGATGTCGAAGAAGTGCTCAATGTGCACTGTAGCAGCTCCTTGGCACACAACAGTGGTTTCAGGGTAGGTGAGGACGTCGAGTTCTGAGTTGCTTGAGTTTGCAGAGTTTGCCATGCTGGTAAAGTTTGGATTTTTAGGTTTTCTGAGAGGGTTTTGGGTTTCTGAGAGAAAGAGAGAGAGTGTGTTTAGGGTGATGATATTCTCAGAGAAGGTTGATATGGTTGTGTTTTTCTGTGAAGAATTGATAAGAGTATATTTGGGCTTTGTTTGGAGGATATGAAACGGTTTTGGGCTTTTTGAATATTTGAAAAAGTAACTGACGCCATAAAACCCGCCATGATGAGACGTGCGAAGAATGTGGATAACTGTGTACGGTTACAGGCATTTTGGTGACTCAGCATAGAGTATTAGCTCATACTTACTTCTTAAAACGATCCGTTTTGATTATTTGAATCAAAGGAAAAAATTAAGATAAAAAAAACATCGTCCACATATTGGACTTAAGTGAAACAAATGTAATGCATGTGCATGACTCTAGTGTTCCTTGGACGACATGTCCTTTGGACGCTATGGTCTTATTGGACGCATCATGTAGATGTTAATCATTCCTTTACAGAGTCCATGCCAAGTTTGTCCCTCAAAAGGATTAACTTGTCTTCAGTAAGGGGTTTGGTGAATATATCAGCAAGCTGATTATCTGTGGTTACAAAGTGTAATTCCACAGTACCCTTTTGAACATGGTCTCTTATAAAGTGATGTTTAATCTCTATATGTTTGGCCCTTGAATGCAATATGGGATTTTTAGAAAGATTTATGGCAGCTTTACTATCACAGAAGATAGGAATGTTGCTCTCATATATATTGTAGTCCTCAAGTTGATGTTTGATCCACAAGATTTAAGAACAACATTTTGCAGCTGAAATATACTCTGCTTCAGCAGTGGACAGAGCAATAGTTCCTTGCTTCTTGCATGTCCAGGAGACTAGATTACCACCGATGAAGTGACACCCTCCACTGGTGCTTTTTCTTTCAATTCGATCTCCAGCATAATCAGCATCACAATATCCTATTAGCCTGAAGTCTTTCTGCCTTTTGAAATATAACCCAAGGTTAGTGGTCCCAGCAAGATATCGAAAGATTCTTTTAACATCAGTTAAGTGAACTTCCCTTGGGTCAGATTGAAATCTGCCACATAAGCATACGCTGAACATGGTGTCAGGTCTGGACGCTGTGAGGTATAGGAGTGATCCTATCATTCCTCTGTATAGAGTATTGTCTACTTTCCTTGAGTTGTCGTCCAGTCCAAGTACTGTTGTTGGATGCATAGGAGTTTTCATTGGTTTTGCATCGTCCAACTTGTATTTCTTTAGTAGCTCTTTGACATACTTAGTCTGGTGTATATATATTCCCTTTTCAGTTTGTTTGATTTGGAGTCCAAGGAAGAATTTCAGCTCACCCATCATGCTCATCTCGAACTCTGTTTGCATTAATTTGGTAAAATCTTCACAGAGAGACTCATTAGTGGCACCAAATATAATATCATCAACATATATTTGTGCAATAATAAAATCAGAAGAGTATTCTTTGCGAAATAACGTAGTGTCTACTTTTCCTCTTGAAAAATCATTTTCTGACAGAAATGTGCTGAGTTTTTCATACCAAGCTCTAGGGGCTTGTTTCAACCCATATAATGCTTTGTTAACTTTAAAAACATGGTTTGGAAAAACATCACTTTCAAATCCTGGGGGTTGTTCCACATAGACTTCTTCCTTTATGAGTCCATTGAGGAATGCACTTTTTACGTCCATCTGATATAGCTTCATATTGCTATGAGCTGCAAATGACAGTAGAATGCGGATTGCCTCCAGACGTGCAACGGGAGCATAAGTTTCAGCATAATCTATACCTTCTTGTTGTGAGTAACCTTTTGCTACCAACCTTGCTTTGTTTCTCACAACATTACCTGCTTCGTCCAGCTTGTTTCTGAACACCCACTTTGCTCTTACAGCTTCTTTGTCGTTGGGGAGTTCTACTAGCTTCCAGACATTGTTCTTTTGAAATTGGTCAAGTTCTTCTTGCATGGCTTTGACCCAGCCTTCATCTTCTAAGGCATCGTCCACAGTCTTAGGTTCTATTTGAGATATGAATGCTGCGTGACCTTGCTGTCGTTGAAGTGAAGATCTGGTTTTGACTCTATCTTTTGGATCCCCAATTATTTGCTCCTGTGGATGATGTTTCTTCATTTGCCAGTTACGTCCATTTGGTTCTCTTTGTTCTGCGACTGGACGGTCCAGTGATGCATTTGATTCTTCAACTGAGACATCATGGTTGGACGAATCTGATGACTTACTTGCATCATCCAATCTGATATCTGCAAATGATTTGTCCAGCTCTGATAATTCCTTATCAGGCTTGTTGTCATTAAACTTCACATGGATAGCTTCTTCAACAACTAAGGTTCTAGAGTTATAAACTCTGTATGCCTTTGAAGTTTCAGAATAACCAAGCAGTATTCCTTCATCAGACTTAGAATCAAATTTTCCCAGGTTATCCTTAGTGTTCATAATGAAACATTGACATCCAAATGGATGGAAGTAGGATATGTTGAGTCTTCTACCCTTCCACAATTCATATGTTGAGAACCTTTGAAAACTTTCGTTTTCGAATTCACCCACGTGATCACTTCTGATCGAAGTAATGTATACTCCTTTTTCATTTTGAACTCTTTTGCAGAGATTATAAAAGGCCTTAAAGGACTCATCTTTGTGGGATAGGAATAAGACCCATGTCCATCTAGTATAGTCGTCCACTATAACTAATCCATATCTTTTACCACTTACCGAGGCTGTTCTTGTGGGCCCAAACAAATCAATATGTAACAGCTCAAGAGGTCTAGAAGTGGAAACAATGTTTTTACTCTGAAAAGAACTTTTCACTTGTTTCCCTTTCTGACAAGCTTCACAAAGAAGATCATCTTTATATGACATATTTGGTAGTCCTCTTACGAGGTTGTGCCTGTTCAGCTTTGAGATTAACCTCAAGCTTGCATGACCAAGTCTGTTATGCCATAACCAATGATTTTCTTGTACAGAAACTAGGCATGATACATTTTGACTTGATAATTCCCCAAGTTTAATCTTATACAGATTGCCTTGCCTCATTGCGATAAAGAGAAGGGACCCATCAGAGTTTTTGACTGTACATTCACCTTTGTTAAAGGCAACATCATATCCACTGTCACATAATTGGCTTATGCTAAGTAGATTATGTTTGAGACCTTTAACATAAAGAACTTTATCAATACAAGGATAGGGTGGTATACCAATCTTACCTACGCCAGCTATCACCCCTTTCTGATTCCCTCCAAAAGTGACTGTCCCACCAGTCTTGGGTAGGAGGCTTTGGAACATACACCTTTCTCCCGTCATGTGATGTGAGCACCCACTGTCCAGGTACCATGATTGGAGTTTCTTTCCTGCTGTTAAGCATGTCTGCAACAAGAACAATTTTATCCTTAGGTACCCAGATTGACTTGGGTCCTTTTTTGTTAGCTCGAAGGGCATTGAATGCTCCCTTCTTAGGCAGGTGTCTGCATTTGGACGTTATATGTCCAGGTTTCCCACAGAAGTAGCAAACATCTGTTTCCTCATCATGAATATATTTCTTTCCCTTATATCCATGTCCTGACCTGTCATTTGGTCTCTTATAACCTTCATATTTTAAAATTTTTTTGAGGTTGTCAAAGCCCTTGACAAAGTTTGACAGATCCTTCTTTAGGCTGTCAATTTCTTCATGAAGTTTTACAACATCATGTGGTTGACCTCTTAAGGAAGTATCTGCTTCAACTTTCAAAAGCTTCTCAACTAGCCTTTTGTTTTCTGCGTTGAGATTTCGAATCTCTATGGAAAGATTTCTTTCTCTATCCCTTGAATCCTTATAGGATTTATAGGCTTGAGCAGCATCATTCCAGAGAGTTCGCCTCTCCATATTTGTAGTTTCATTTTGCCTTGAGAGCTCTGTAAACTTTTTCTGTAAATCCTCCTTTTCACTTTCCAGTTGTCTAACACTTTCTTCTAAAGCTTCTTTTTCTTTTGAAAGTGATTTGGATGATTTCTTTAAAGTTCTATAGGCCTTTGACAAAATAGAAGAGTTTGAAAGTAGTTCATGATAAGCTTCTTGAATTGAATCTATGTCATTAAAATCTACCTCATCTTCTTCTTCTGGTTCAGAAGAATCAGTTAAGGTGTCTGCCATCAGGCATATGTGTGCTTCCTCTTCTTCTCCATCGTCCGATGATGAGTCATCGTCCAGGTCTTCCCATGTGGACATCAGAACTTTCTTGCCCTTTCCTTTGCTGAAGAATTTCTTCTTCTTGTCCTTGCTTTTGTCGAGATCTGGGCATTTTGATTTGAAGTGTCCTGACTTTTTGCATTCGTAGCATACAATTGGACTCTTCTCCTTCTTTTCTTTGAAGTCTTTCCTCTTTAGGTTTCTCCATCTGGATCCACCTTTCTTCTTCCACATAGCATGTATCCTTTTGGATATAAAGGATAGTTCATCATTCTCGTCTGAGTCATCATCTTCATATTGTTCGTCTGATGATGTTTCAGCTTGCATGGCTTTGGACGATGATGCTTTCCTTGGCTTCTGGACGCTGAGCGCCAGAGACTTATTTTTCTTACCATCACTATCTTGATGCAGTTCTAGTTCATGCACCTTGAGGGTTCCCACGAGTTCTTCTAGGGACATATCGTCCAGTTCCTTTTTTGTTCTCAAAGCTGTAACCTGTGGTCTCCATTTCCTAGGCAAACTTCTTAGAATTTTGTCAATATGTTCATAGTTATTATAATCTTTACCATGTGCTCTAAGTTCATTTAGTATGGTTTGAAACCGTCCAAACATACTTTGTATGTCCTCGTTTTCTTCCATACTAACTCATATTGACGAGTAAGGAGCCTGAGTTTGTTACGTTTTACCTGAGTGGAACCCTCATATGTTAATGCAAGAGTGTCCCACATTTGTTTTGCGCTTTTGAGACTGTGCACCTTGTTGTATTCTTGTTCGCTTAGTGCACACATGATGATGTTTCTGGCTCTGGAGTTGAGATAAAATCTTTGTTTTTGCTCTTCCGTCCATCTAGCCTTTGGGATTTCGTTGAGGCTTGCATCAAGTGGAATATAATCGCCCATCTCCACAACTTCCCACATGTCAATATGGCTAGATTCAAAGAATGCTATCATTCTTTGTTTCCAGTAATCATATTTGACACCCTTGAAGAGTGGTGGTCTGTTCACAGCTTGTCCTTCGTTTTCCATCTTTCTCAGGATCTTTCCTCTGTACTGCTAAGTACTCAACCCAAGAGGTCGAGCTCTGATGCCAACTGAAATATAGAGAAATACACTAGAAGGGGGGGTTGAATAGTGTATTTCAAATTTCTTTGAAAAAAGAAAAAAAAAACTTTAGCTAATGTGAAGATAGTGTATCTTTGCGTTTTACAAGAACTTAGTAAAACAGAAAATCAAGCTATCGTCCAGCAGATTAAAAACAACAGTCCAAAGAAACTACTCCTCTTCCTTTTCGTTAGAATACACGTAATAGATAAACTTTAGATAAAATGTGTATAGAAACCCTTTCGTAGTATGTTGAAGAGATAGTTTAAAAGAAATGCAAGTAAGCTAGAAAGCGAGAGAATAGAACACTTAGTTTTATACTGGTTCACTCAGCTGAGCTACGTCCAGTTCTCCTTCAAAAACTTTTGAAGGGTTCTACTAATCAAGATCTGATTACTCTCAAGTATTCTAACCTTGCCACTTCTGGCTACAAGTATTCTCTAGGCCACTTCTGGCACACCCTTAATCTTCCCTTGAGATTAAACACAAAACCCAAGTATTCTTTAACACTAAGCCACTCCTGGCTTTCCAAACAGAATAGTTTGAGAATAGAAAGTAAGACTTAACTCTCACAGAGAGGATATTACAGAAAGTACGAATATATAGACTCGCTTAGCAAAGCTAAGATGAATGCTCTTTTTGCTTAAGTATAGATCGTCCAGTCGTTTTGACAGAGATTCAGCTCTTTATAAATTTTTCGTCAGTCTGATATGTGAGCTCATTCTTCTATATATAGGAAGCTTGTTGAAAGGTATCCGTTGAGGGATCTGTTCCTTTTCCAAGAGCGGTTCTTTCTGTAGCATATGACCGTTGTCACGTTTTGACTTAGGGTGGAGAGATTTGAAGTGACAGCCGTACTGTAGCGCCTCTCCTACTTGTACTTTTTCTGCAGAGAGAAGCTTCTTCTTTTCCTGTTCAGTACTATTCGAAAAAATCAAAATGAAAGGCATGTTAAAGTATGAGAGAGTGATCGTTGCCTTATATTGAATCAACTTGAAAACGTATTTTTAAGATAGGAACTACAGAGAAGATTATTCAAACGTTGGACGCTTGCTCTCACAGGAGCATTGGACGCTGCCTGTAGAATTCTTACAAAATACATTTTGGACGCTTTTCATATTAAAAGCATAAAGTCCAGGTTTGAGAGATACAATACCATTGCGGAATTGGACGACGTAAATCCTATAACACTCAAACTAGATCATTAGATACTTCAAAATTTATCCTTTAGTTGTTATCATCAAAACCGAAATACGAGGGGTTGGACATCGTCCAAGGTCTTAGAACCTAACACATATTAATAAACTTGATGACATAGATGAAATATGGATGAGTGACATGGAAATTACAAGCAATGTGATATCAATCATGCATATTTGCAATTGGTCCTACTTTATTCTTTAGCGAGATTGATTCGAAATTCCTTAATTACAATTTAAATATTTCATTTTCTTTTACGAAAATTTAAATATTTCGTATAAACAAACAAGTTTAATAATAAACTTGTAAACTATAATCTTTATTTATGCAAAAAAGATTAAATATACATAAAATTTGAATCCAAACTTAGAACATATAGCACGACTCCCACTAAAGCAAGGAAACAACTTAAACAACAATATATGAGTAATATGCTCATGAAAGACCTTAGACTTCAACCATTAATTGGTTAATGGATTAGCTAGCATACTGTCTATTTCTATATATATCTTATATAAATATTTATTTTTCTTGAATTCTTTCTTCAATAACTAAATACTTTATTTCAATAAACTTTGACTTGACAGAACTTCAACTATTATTGGTTATTGGAGTATAGTACTACCAAGTTATTGTCATAGTAAATACCCAATGGCCTTATAATGCTAATAACAACATGCAGGTCGATGATAAAGTTTCACAACCATATCTTGTGGTTGGATGCCTTATAGTAAGTTATAAACCTTGTTGCCATGGTAGAAGAAGTTGTAAGAGTTCGTTTAGCAAACTTCCAAGAGATAACTACTCCACCCAACATATAGATGTATTATGATGTGGAGTGTATACTAATTGGGCATCCTATGATATCAAAGTTAGAATGCCTAATGCTCTCTAAACTGTAAAATATTTGGTAAGTGAGCATGTACTTTTGTGTCCTATTTAAATAATGCATCATTCATTCAATTGTTTTCTAATGTTTCATGTTAGGATTGCTTAAATATCTCCTTAGTACTCCCATTATAAAGGCTATGTCAAGATGAATATAAACTAGAACATGCATGAGACTCCCATCAATTGATGTATGGGGAACCTTATGCATCTTTGCAAGATCACTAATACGCACTATTTGAGATTAAACTCATCTCTCCCTTAAAAATAAGTGTATCCCCTGTTAACATCTTTTCATTATGAATATATTTAAAATTGTATCGATATAGTTCTTTTATGATAAACTATTTGAGAAAACTTGTTTGACATCATCAATGGATTTCTTTAATTTGCAATCCATAGACTGAGTCACTTGACACAATTTTATGGTTGCACCATATAAATTGTTTCATCACTGTTGTCATTTAGAAACTCAATCTTTACATCCATATGATGTAGTTCTAAATCAAAATGAGCTAATAGTGTCATTATTATTCTAAAATAGTATTTCGAAGAAACTAGAGAAAAAATCTTTTTAAAATCAATATCTTCCTTTTGAGTAAATATTTTGACAACAAAACAAGTCTTATATCTTTGAACATTACCCTTTGAATCCCTCTTGATTTTAAATATCCATTTACAACTCGTAGGGTTCACACATTTAGTTAATTCGATGAGATCCTAAATGTCATTGTCTTCCATAAGTTTTATCTCATCATTCATGGCACCAACATACTTTTAAGAGTTAGAACTCCACAAAACTTAACTAACATTGATTGGATCATCTTTTTTAAAACCAATGTCATCCTTATGTTTTTGAAGAAATTCAATATAATCTTTCAAAATTACACTTTTCTCTTTAGTGGATCTCCTTAATGGCATGTCATAATGTTGTTGAGCTTATCCTTTAGGTGATGCTTAAGAAGGAAAACTAATGTTATCTTGTTCTTGAGAGATGTCAAGAATCATAGCTAGAACATCAATATTTAAATCTAAATATACGATGTGAATAGGAACAAGAACAATGACTTGGTCACTATCAATCACGTGTTCTTTAAAGAAAACACCCCTTATGTTTCATTCCCCTCCAAATTCAACTTTCTTAAGGAATCTTGCATTCTCCATATCCAAAAAGCATCTTGTAGTGGGAATGTACAACTAATACCCTCAAGAGCATTCAATGTTACCAACAAAGTGGCAACTAACTATCTTTGAGTGTAGCTTACATTCATGCAACCTATAAGGTCTTGCTTCAATGTTACCAACAATGTGCATGTGCCTAATGCTAGGCTTTTTGTCATTCCAAAGTTTATAAGGGGTTTTGGTTACTGATTTGCTTGGTACCTTATTAAAGATATAAACTATGATCTTTAAAGCTTCTCCTTAAAGTAACTTTGATAAAGAAAAATGACTAATCATACTTCTCACAATATCTTTAAGAGTTTGATCACGTCATTTTCACCACAACATATATGCTATCTTGTAACAATTAAAAAATGTAGCCATAGTTAAGATAATTGTTGCCTAACATTATAAGCAATAGTTTTCAAAAGTTGCATATTAAAGTGTTACCTATTGTTTAAAATAACATTTATTTTCACTTTCTTGCCACACTTAGGAAAATTGTTCCCTATGCAAATGAATAGGCAACCATTATCATGTGAATCTAATGAAATAGTTTTTAGGTCTTGTCTAAAGGTTCAAATTGCAATGGTTTTTAAATGTAAGTGAAGTGTATATATAACACTTTTTAATCGTATGTGTAGAATATGTGCAACATTTTTTACTTGTAAGTATAATCAATTCTAAGTATAATTAATAACTGTAGCTTAAAAGACTAAAGACTACATTTTTATTAATGTAGCCTTAATTTTCACACAACTTGCTTGAATTAACATTTCACCTTAATTTCATAATTAAAATCATACATTTCATCCTAGATATTTATGTATCATTTAAGAAAGATAATTCGTGTATTAAATCAAGAGAATCAAATGCAACAATGGTTAACATAATTTGAGTTCAAATGTTAAACCAAATATAAAATGATAAATAAAAGGATAACATAGTTTGATCAAGTCTAATATTTTTAAAGTATAAGTCTAGGAAAAATGTATCCAAAATAAGCATTTAGGGAAAAATAAAACTAAAATCAAAATGCATCTTCTTGAAACTCATTATTTAAATCTTCTCCATTAAGACTTTCCTACATAAGAAAAAAAATTGTATTAGACCAAAACTTTTATAATAATGTAGAAAAGGTTTCTCTAAGTTATGTGTGTGTGTGCATATATACATTAGTTACATTTTCAAGATTTCAAACATATGTTAATATAGAAGAATGCATATGTGGTTGTCTAACCAATTTTTGAGTACTATTTGCATTACCCCTAGAGATAATCCTAATAACTCTTTTAGTGATTCCATAATAATTCTAGGGTTCACTTGTTGCAACACAATTTTCAAAGCATTTTGTAATATAGTCACTATATCTTTGTTGACTCATTAACTAGTGTACCAAATCTTTCCAGTAGTCAAAGTAATAAGCTAAATATCGTTCCCTCGAAGACTTACGTAATACTTGATAAGATTCACAATTTACTACCTAAGCTAACAAATATATTAAACATGATTACATAAAAAGGATTAAATGATTATTTTAAAAATAAAAATAGAGAAAAATGATAAAATGAAATTAAAATACCATTTTTGGGGTTTTATGATTAAGAACAAGATAGAAATGATAAGATTTTTCAAATGATAGATGATTGTCGGGGTTAAACTTCACCAAACATTACTTTCATTTACAAGACACACAACTTTCACTTTGAACTTCAATATTAATATCAGTCACGTAATGGTATTCTAAACCCTAATTCCTTAGAGAAAAAAATCTAAGTTCCATTGTTAAATGCGAATTCTTTAAGCACTAAACATAGTAACTTACTTTAAGTTTTATGACTAAAAGATAATCAACAAATCAAGTCCCATTCTTGGATACAAGGTTCATTGTGTGTTTTGCTTTGATTCAAGACAATGAAAGTATTTTCCAATCACATTCACATCATACAAACAAGCCATGGATGGTTATTCCACAAACAGTAAGTATGAAAGTAAAAACACTAATATTGAAGAATATATATATATATATATATATATATATATATATATATATATATATATTCGTTAGCGAATTTTTATTAAAAAAGAAAATTTTAGTTGTGTATAAGAAGGGACCACTAATCATTTTTTACACTATCAGCTACATTCCCACGTTGTACCCTTGTGCTTTGAAGTTGAAGGCTCTCCATTACTTTTTCTCATCAATTTTCTCTATACTTGATGTATTTTTTATGCTACTTATGACCATGAGTAACTAAAATCCTCCATAAATGTGGGAATGTAGCTAATAGTGTAAAAAATGATCAGTGGTCCCTTCTTATACACAACTAAAATTTTCTTTTTTAATAGAAATTCGCTAACAAAATTATAAAATCCAAAACATGCATTTGCTTAGCGAGTAAGATTCGTCTTGTAATTCCTAATACTTTGACTTTCACTCCAAATTTCACTTAGTGAAATATATATTTTCTAAGTGAATTCTTCTGATATACATGCCTACCCAAAAATGGTCCATTTGTTTAGTGAATCTAATTCGTTAAACAAATCATGCTTCATGACTCCACTTTTGCTTCAAAGTTTTTGCTCCACTTGCTTCGTTTTTTCCAATTTTCATTTCAACACAAAATTATACAAAACAATTAGATGTAACCCTTCAAAAAATAGCTAGCTAAATTAAAAACTAATTACTTACAAAATTACACTTAAATTGGCCAAACATTGCTCTAATTAAGGAAAAAAGTGAGATAATTGCCTAAATATGCACTCAACAATTAAATATCTATGTCAATTATCAATCTTCCATATTCTCCATTTTTTTCATTAAATAAAGTGATCTTTTCATTATGTGCTTTTTTCAAAGCATTCATCTCTGCCTTTAGCTTTAACGAGTCTGTGTTATATTTCTCCTATAACACCGCACCATTTTAGGATGTTCATTCCTAAATACAACTTGAAAGGCTTTTCCATCACTTTCTTCATTATTATTAATCCTTTCTTGAAGTTGAGACTAGCAAATTAAATAAGATGTCAAGCACTGATACAAATCATGTCTATTGAGGATATGAAGCAAATTATATTTTATTTTAAGGATAAATTTTTCAATGCATTTTCAGTTTCTGCATGCAATTGTTTTTCTTCATTTCCTTTTAGAATTATGCTTGGATGGACTCTTTCTTTTCCTTTGCACGCTGTTTACAAAATTAACATTGGATTTAAACAATATACAAAGTCTAATAATAAATTAAATCAACAAGTTCACTAATGTGTATATAATCCCCCATTAAAAGCAACTCTTCATTGTAAATTATCTTACAAAATTATACTAACAAAATGGGTCACGTGAGGTGTAACACCCTAAATCCGGGTTTACAAATATTCTCATTTACAAACTTATTTTAATTCAATAAGCATGTTAACTAACTTTAATCTTTTCCAAAAACTGTGAAGTTAATAATACATAGATCGGAATTTTATCGGATGTTTAAAACTTTTCATTAATTAATTTTGGAAGTTGCGTGTCACTGCCTCAATTATAAGTATACTTGAAATAGAGATTTTCATATCCCAATTACTTTTCGGAATAATAGTAATATATACATTTCCAAAGCGTATTCCAAATACATATACGAAAACTGAATATACATGCCATCAATCTGAAGCCTAGGTCTACTCATGCCAAGATACATGAAAAGGAAAAAGGGTCCTAGGACTCAGAGCAGACATCACTAATACCCAATCCTGCATGTTAAACCAACCTCCAAACGAAAAGTGACGAAGCTGATGAAGATAACGTCTTTATGACCTCCACAGGTATTGCCACCGGTTCCTAAAAAAATAAAACAGAGGGTGAACTCTCTGCTTCATCAAGTAATACACACAGAACGACTTCACAGTCACATACACAATCGTACTAGCCACCACGATATGGTTCTCTAGCGTTCACACCCGAAACCTATTCGTTTCCACAACTATTCTTGTAAATTATTTCATACTGGCCAGCTGCCACTGGAACTTCCAGAACTCAGTGGTCTTACACATTTTTGAGTTGGATGACTGTTGGGAGTACACCTCTCACCATGGTACTATGGCGGACTCTCACCAACCGATGATGGCTCGTATTTTTGTCAGGGTGGCCGAGTCAGCTATGTGATATATCGTCACAACTCAGTGCCTTACCCTCCAAGGTCAACCTGCCTTACGATCATCTCCCAAGTACCAACTGTGGTCATCCATTACTCCGAGGACTGACTCCTCAACACTCTCTTCACAGAGTTTATTTTCTTTCTTCGTCGCCTGTGGGTTTCCCGCTGCACATGGTACAGGTGCGGACGAATTGACGCCGAGCTAAAGGTACCACCTCTACGCTCACATATGCATATATAAATAAGGACTTTGCCTTTATCGTTACATTGTAACGATCTCATCACCTCAAGTGACGCGTCATTCGCAATCCGACCTTGGTTCACAGATAACTCGCAGCTGAAATATCCCACGCGACCTTTTACAGGTCTGTGTGAGCTTTTCTACCAAAGACACTCGATGGCGGTCCTCAATCAACAGCTGTCCCAGACATACAACACGGAGATCAAACTCCCCCACTATCACAGTGGTTAAACATTACGGCCCCGTCATCTCACAAGCACAATGCTCATCGTAGATAAAGCCTCAACACGACCTCTCAACACTTGCCCATTTGGCTTTCGGTCACGTAAGATTATCCTTCTAAATTGACGCGTAGCAGTTATCCACTACACCAGTCACACGTGACCTCCAATGAAAAGGTTTCCCTTCTCATTCGATCCTCACCAACACAAAACAAGGATCACAGAATTACTTATGTCAATCATCAATTTCTAAATTCACACTCTTTTTACGGATTAATTCATTACTTTCCGTCATTTTAATCACAAAATCACTGTTTTCCACAAATGTGCTCCGCATGGAGTTCATTTGTTCCCACGAAGATTATAATTCCTCGTCCCCACATTCAACATCCAAAACACATCAAAATCATGCGCACACAACTGTTCCACAATGCCCAGGGTTCACACCCCCCAGGTCTCAGTCCACAATATACATAGTATCACCTTTAGAGGTAGAATATCATCTCTCAAGCTTAAATACATCATATCACATCAATAATTTTATCACATTAACAAACTTGACCAAATGAGGTCGATTTTTCTTTGACAGTACTGAATGTGAGCTCTCACTGATACAAGCAAATGACCTCGGAATTTAGAACTTTTTATATCAAATCAAAGCTCTTGAAATCTATTTTATAGAAAGGTATCCCACTTATAAAATCAACATCTAGAAAATTTTATAAAAATTTTCTAAGTCAGCAGCCCAGAATTTTGAGTGCTCACTGAACATAGCTCAAAGAAATGTAAATTTCTCCCACTTTCCAAATTCATTTTGAGCTGAAATTTTTACAGTAGAAAGGTAACATCTTTGTATTTTTAAAAAGATAACCCTTTCCCCCAGATTATTTCCCTATTGTTCCCAGTAAATTTGTTTCTAACAGCCTAAACTTCAGACTCAAAACAGATCTAAAAACCCTTGCCCTGTTTCTTTTTAAAAAGTTAATTTAGAAATTGGACATGATAATTTTTGTAATTTATATGGTTAAAAATCTTGTTTTGTCTAGTTTTTATTGGTTCAAAAACGAAAAAGAAACATTATGCACACAACTGGAAATTTGAGAAAAACCGAGACATGTTCCAGCGAAACTTGAAAACAGAACATCCATTTTGAAAGCCACGGATGAACTTCAAAACGATGTTTTCTCTCCATGGTATCAAAATAAAAGTTGTTCCTTTTTGTGTCTATTTTCATTAAAAACAAATTTCGTAAAAAACCAACGGTTAGATCTCTCAAAACTCACAAAACCGTGGGAGCTGTCCAGGGACATGCGAACCTGACAGCCACTGTTCTATTGGTTTGGAGTTTGTTTTCAACATACAACCTTCATCAATTAATTCTACGAAAATTGGGCATGGATTCCCTTGTTCCAGGGACCTTCCCACTCAGTTTCAAAAGAACAAAACAACACTAAAGCCAGGACATGCACCTACACAGTCACTGCCAAGGGTTTCAAACCCATTTCATCAACTTTTTACATTCAACCATTCAAACAAACACACACAACAGCCAAGAAAGGCATACATGCTGTAGGTAGTTGAGTCCACTAGCTCTCAACCACCCTTAAACCAAAAATAGAATTCACAAAGAGTCCCCCTCACCTTGGGTTTTTGGTTCAGCTGAGAGAGATGAAGAGAAGACAAACTGTTGATTATGAAGAGAGGACCTCCTAGCTTACATGCAGTCTACCAGCTTCACAAAAATGGCTTTCTCCTTCCCTGGGTAGCTCTCGGCAGCAGAGAAAAGAAACAGAAGAAGAGAGCCGCGGGAGAGAAAGAAAAAAATAAGAGCAAGAAGCAAAGCCGTTCACGTGAAGTATTTGGATAAAATTTGCAATTTTGCTATTCATACCCTCACTTCCTCTAAGGACACCCCCTTTCCTTATTTTTTTTTCTACAACTTACGGAACTCACGTAAAAGTTCCAAAAATCTCACAATAATACCATGACACATAACGAAACATAGAACTAAGTTAATTATTATATCAATCAATATAATTTAAATTTAGTTTGCTCTTTCATTATTAATCAATCACTTAATCATATAATTAGGAAAAACACAATGTTACAATTCTCCCCAACAAGAAAATTTTCTAATTAAATCTCTCATGTTCATACTTATTTGGTTGAAATTTTCAGGGTGTTACATGAGGTGATGCTAAGTCTTTTTCGCTTCCCCTTACTCCTTCATACAAGCTCATATGAAAGTAGCAGAAGCAATAAGATGATAAAGGTGAGAATTGGAATTTGAGAGAATAATTTACACTATTTGTATCTTTCCTCTTAACCCTTTCTCTCAAACAAAGTTGAACACAAAGAATATCCCTTTGAAACTGCAATCATTACGATAATAACTGCAAGTTGTGATGGAAAAGAATGAGGATAATGGGATAAATTGAGAACGAGAGTGATGGAAAAGAAACATGAAAAAAGAAATATCACTTCCAATGGTTCTAACCAGCTATATCATCTAAAAATTCATTAATTAATAAAATTAATTTCTTTCTCTGTTATTTAAATTGCTTTGTGACCCTAATGATTGGGTTGGAAAATGAATTGAATTTTGTACCGATCAACGTTGTCTTCCCATTCCCAATCTAGTTGTCCAATCAATTTACATTTAACGTTGTAACGTTGTAGTTTTCCTAATTGTATGAGTGTTTGATTAAAAATACAAGAGGAAATTAAATTTAAATTTATAATATGTATAAAAGAATTAATAAATAGATTGTTTTGTATGTACTAAGTGTTGTTGATAATATTTCATATACGGTTGGGTTTAGAAGGTAAGGTTGTTGTTGGGATTTTACGTGAGTTCCGTGAGTTGTAGAAGAAAAAAAAAAAGAGAAGGGGGTGCCTTTAGAGGAAACATGGGTGTTACTAGCAAAATTTCATGCAAATATGAAATCTTAAACGTGTATATCTTCACGTTTCTTCCATTCTTCTTCATTCTTCCTCCTTTCTCCCGAAGTCTCTCTTCCCCTTGAATGTAAGTTTGATTCCTACATCATCTTGAAGCTTGATTTCTTGTTCCCTAGAGCCTCCTTAGTTGAATTTAAGTTGGTAAGTTCAATTCCTTTCTATTCTTGATTTCTTAGTTTCTTTCTCAACTCCTACCAAGAACTTGAGAAATGGTTTTCAAGTTTAATCTTGGCTGGTGGGTAAAATTTTGATTGAAGCTTATTTTGGGATTGATTTAGGTGTCCTCTAGTTGATTTCATAGACAAAGTTGGGTAGAGATTATTCTTGAATCACCAAGTCTCCTCCCTAACTTCTTCTTCAAGGTTTTGAGTCAAGAATTCTAGGTAAGGGAAGCTTTTAATATGATTGAATGCTTATTTGTATATTCTATGCTTGGAATGTTGTTTTTGAGTGTGGAATGATGTATATATGTTATGTTTGATGTAAAATTTGAATTGGAATGAATTTGGTAGCCATTGAGAAGTTTTAAGCATGTTTTCGAGGTCCTATAACCCTGTTTCGCTTAAGAACAAAGTGGTTCTCGCTTAAGCGAAATAGGGGACAGAGGACATTTTTAGTCTGGAAGCTGTCCTAGCTTAAGCACCAAAATTCCTAGCTTAAGCGAGGCCTAGCTTAAGCGAGGAACCCTGGAAATGAGTAAATAATTTCTGAAATTCTAGCTTAATTAGCGAGAGTAAGGTGGTGCTTAAGCGAGAATTCATTTTCTACACTATAAAATGGCTTTCAAATTTATTTTAAATTGAATTATTGCTATGGTATGGGTGTGATGAGGATGTCCACAAAAGTTCTAGAACTATGTTAGGAAATTCACATTTTTGTTAAAATTTGGTGTTGTGTTGTGTTGTGAGTAAGGATTCAAGGTGTGATAATACCTTACTTGAGATTATTTGGTGTTGTGTTGTGAGTAAGGATTAAGGTGTGAGAATGCCTTACTTGAGCTTATTGAACTGCTGGATGGGTTCATAAGCATGATTTGAGAAAAATGGTGAATTTATAACATAGAGGGAACTTGTGGAAATCAAAGTTGTTTGGCTTGTTACATGACATTGCATATGGGTAGGAACATAAGTTGAGGGTGCTAGGTAGGCTCTTAACCTAGTGCCGGAGGTTTTCGTGATGACCAACGGTGGACCTACAGAATAGCCAAGTGGGCGAATTCCTATAGATGTAAGGTTTTGCAAGCCTTACAGAGGTAAGCCAATACCCACACTTGTTTATATTCGATTAAATCCACACTTCCTCCACAAGGTAGCTCAAGGGACTCCCTGAATGGTCAAAGGTGAGACTATGGTAGGGGATGGGGCCTATGAGGACTGCCCAAAAGTTATAAAAATCTCCATGGAGTTGAGTCAGCACGACATTACATAATGAAATTTGTATATAAGATTGATATATGAGATTGATGTATGATGTTATCTGTTTTACTATTATTGATTGATTTTGGTTTTCCTTTAAGTAAATCTTATACCTTTGTATGTCTATGATCTTTTTATAAATAAGCTTACCCTTGCCTTTTGTGCTTGCATTTGTGTTGTATTATTGCAATGATTGTGTGGTTGGCACGAGAGCAGACAGTGGTGATGTTGCAGGATCTCAGACCGCTCGTGATGAAGCGGATGTATATGTTGAAGATGGGATGAGATCCCTCCTTTTGAATATGTTCTCATATATATGGGGACCAGCTTAGGACATATTTATAAATGTTAGGTTGTGGTAAATGTCCTCTACAAGAGGATTATTTTTGGTATTGTATGTATATTTAAGTTTTGTAAAGCTAAACCTTATACTTTTATGATATGATGATGTATATATATATATATATGTGTATTAAATGTGAAAACTTTTATAGGTAGTTTCATATGATAATATTTAACACAAGGTTTTAGTATAACAAATCTGTAACAAAGATGGGTCGTTACAAACGTTATGCAAAACATTCTTAGATGGGTAATGTGTGCAATACTTTGTTTACAAATGTTCAATGATAATATCAAATAAGTGAATAACTTGGAGGATTGGAATAGATAAACATACATGTATATATATTAGATATAGTTTGAATTAATCATTGTTCAAAGATTTGTCAACATAATTTTTTATAGGTATGCCATAGTAGAGTGGTTTGTGAAAAGGTGGCGTGGTGACTATACTTCCAAAATCATTTCCTTAGTGAGCCAAGCACACTATTCAATTTTTTTCTCTTAAAACACTTCATATTATCTTTACGAGTTAAAGAAAAGGAACTGGACACTTATTTGATTAAAAACACGATTTATAGTTTCAGAGGAAACTCCAAACTTGCTTTCGCTGCTTCTATATGAGCCTATATTTTTTTCCTTTTTCCAAAGTCAAAATGTCTCATTATTGGCAAGTTAACACTCAATATATGGTGACTAAGGTTGTTGCATGAGTAAAGGTGTGATAAGCAATGTTGAGAAGTCTATTGTTATTAGTGGTCCTTTTGGAGTAGGTAAAGTGTCGATACCCAATTTTGCCTAGAAATACTAAAAAATATGTAAATTTTTTTGAAAAAGTTAAAAAAAAAATGAAAAAAATACATAAAAATGTTACAAAAAAATGAAATGCAAAAATACAAAAAAAAAAGCAAAAAATGACACTAAAAAAAGTTTAAAAAATGAGAAAAATTAATTTAACTAAAAAGGAAAACAATGAATATAAAAAAAGGGAGTTAAAATACAAATTTGCAATTAGCAATTAAAAAGAAAAAAAAGGAAAAAATTCAAATAATAAAAAAAGGTAACAAAAAATGATAAAAAAACACAAAAAAATGTAAAATATAAAATTAGAGGACAACACATTAAGCTTGAAGCCTATTTTCAGCATCCTTCCAAACCCTTTTTTCCTTTGCTCCATGCCACCACCATTTTTGGTCCAAGCATGCTAGCTTATCAGCACCATTGCATTGCACACCACCTCCACCTTACTTCTACATAATGTCTTATTCCAACATCTCTCAACCACAACCTTCTACGACAATTGCTTAGGGGAGATAATTCTCCTTTTACGGACCTGCTTCTATACATAGGCAAAGTCTTGGCATCTCATGAGAAGAAGAATTTGAAATAAAAAAGGGAGTGGTGTGAGTATAATAATGAGAGCATAGGTACTGAGTAAGGGATTCGAACATTCATTTTTTCACAAAACCACTCTCACACTCTTCATTTTCCCTTCATAGCATTTTCTTATTCCCATATTCTTCTCTCTCACTACTTCACATATCCTCTTGCTCATATTTTCCTCTTTCTTAGTCTCTTTCTCCTACTCAGAGAGCATTGTGTAACGACCCGCTATCGTCACAAGACAACTTAACTACTATATTGCGAAAAGATTTAACTAAAAACTTATTATAAGTTATTTAGAAAAATACATGTAAATTTTTCTTTTTCGCGCAAGATCACTAATCATTCATAACATTCATCATTAAGAAATATACATAACTACATCTGAAAATTATCCATACATAAATACATATATCAGAAGTACAAATACCAAGCCATATGGTCATATACAAACCGCAGACCAAAAGTCTGATATATCTCAAAAGGTTCGGAATACGTATATACCAGTACAAAGGTGTCCATTTCCTACTAGCTGGCCACAACTACATATTACCCTTAGCTAGAAACTAGGATGATATAAGAAAAGATAAGGAATAGATGAAGTAGGTCTCCTGTGACTTCAGCCGCGTATAGCCTGATCTGCTGGTAGTTCGCCGTCTGCTCCCGCGAAGAATCGCGATCATCACAGTCAAACACATACAAACAAACAGCGCAAGGATAAGCTTACAGAACAAACATCCATTTAAAATAAGGTATTAAATTTATACTAACATATTCACAAAGTTAAATAATAACAATATACAGTAAAATCCAATTCAATATTACCAACATATCCTCAAATAATATGTCCTAGTTATGCACTATATGTAGACACGACTCCATGGAGATTTTCACTAGTCGAGCGACCAGCACAGTCAAATCCCTTAACATAGTCCAATTTGACCATTGGGGGAAACGCCGATACTGGTCTTGGAAATAATTAGTGGCTTTGTCAGGATAGGTGTACGTGGGTAGTGGCTCACCATAACACAAGATCTGCAGAAATCTTGGTCTCAATATGGAATCGCCCGTCCATCCCATCCCCCGGGTCCATGTACACGACCCCACCAATCTTTCCGATACTAGGGTGAGAACCTTCTTAATTAGCATTCTCAACTTACGTGTCAACTCGTATCCACAGTCACGATCCACTGTGGACTTATGCATGTATGCACACACAATTCAACACAACAACATATTCACAGTCATCGTCCACTGTGGTCAACAACAACATATCCACAGTCACCATCCACTGTGGTTCAAAGTTAAAGAAAACATCGAAGTTAACTGGACACTGATCAAAACCTTAAAATTTTTACTATTAAAACTGCCTATAACACTTTGGAGTTTTTTTCTAAAATCTCATAAAAACATTCGAAATACTAGAAATTATAGAAATCATCTTTAAAACTTTAGAAAGATTTTGAAAGGAAATTAAAAGATAAAATAATAATCTCTAAATCATCTTTTAGAAAGTGTGCCAAAATTTTCAAAAATCTCAAAAACAGATTTTCTTCACTGCAGATGGGTCAGTTTCAAGGAAACTTTTGAAATAGAAATATAATGAATTAGAAAGCATATCATACACCATTCGAAAGCTTGAAATGTCTATTTTCTAACCATATAACTCGTTTTTGAATACGATTTTTGTAGAAATACAGAATTGCAAAACCATATACTATGTTCAGTCACGTTTTTCTGACCGGACCTTCAACTTTCGAGGGCCATAAATCCTTCGATTTTCAATATTTTTGAGCAGTTCTTGTGCCAAAACTGTAGCCCCAGATGTCTATTTTCATCTCCAACAAACGAAATTCAATTTCATTCACCACAACCAAATTTATCACAAAAATACTAACATATGTTCAGAAAAAAACGAACCAAACAGCAAACACTTTGTTTCCAGTTATCATATAGTTCCAATCAATCAACTTATATCACAAACAAATTATCAAAATATTACTTTCAGAATCAATACACATCACAACATATTCATACATCAAAGAATACATGAAAACTGTAAACTTTCCTTACCTCGAGAAGATGCTAAAATAAGAGCTTTGAATAATGGAGGAGTGAAGTAACTTTTAGTTTTCTGGAGCACGAATATTAAACCACCACTATGAACCAATAACAGATCATAGTATAAAAACTTGGGACTTAGAAATTTTGAAAGAGAACTTTTAGAAAAGTAGAATTACTCAACGGTGAGGGGTGCCGGAAACAAAATGACGTTAGATAGAGAAAAAGGGGTTGCAAAAAGCAAGTTTCACAAATTGAAATTGAAATTGAAACAGAATGACGGAGGCTGGTGTACGTTGTGTTTCGAAGAAGTCCAATTTATAGACTTATGATATGACACTGTTTTATTTTATTATTATTATTATTATTATCTTTTCAACTAGCATCTGCCTGTGTCTGCAAACTTTGAAAGCTAGCTTCCTGTGTATATATCACGCAAAGAAATGAATTTTCTTTGTCTTTTGAATTGGCTACATATCCTGCAGCGTATAATTTTAATTTTGACCGAGTCAAAATTGAATGAAGAAAGGAAACTGGTCTCTCATTCATTTCACACGGTTTTGCACAGATTGCATTTAGGATAAGTCTTTGAAATTTTTGCTACAAGGTACGTAGGAGTAAATTATGGTAGGTGTACTTATAGCTTTAGGTAAAATAATTAGCAGATAAGATAACAAAATACAAATCAAGCTAATTAAATTAGTAAATGTATAACTTATTAATTTTAATTTTGGGCATTTAATAACATTTAGAATGTCTTAGAATTTTTCTAACTCTCAAAAAGTTCTCAAAATTATACTCTTTGGAATCACGTTAAAATATTATTATTTTAATCAAGTGTAACAGAATAACATAAAAATTTTATAGGAACCTAATTATAATTATTAGAGACTAATTATAATTAAATCCTTTTAATTTCTTGACTATTTTCTCACTTTCACAGTGTATTCTTACACTGCCAGTGTGCAACACAGTCCCGATTTCAGTGAAATTTTCCACTAAAACTTACATAGAAAAATCACACATGTTTATTAATTATATTTTCTTATGAAATTAAATTTAATTATCTCTTGTAATTATTTTTAATCCAAGAGAGAAGGAAGAAATGAGAAAACGTCGGAAAGTAAGAAATACGGAGGATACAAAGATTTTGACTTTTGCTATTCATAACCATGACTTTCTAACCTCACACCCCCTTTTCTATAACAAAACTTACGTAAAGTCGAAACTATTACGAAAACTACTAAACACACCATAATCCCATAAACAAAACAATCTATTTTGTTTATATAGTTCATTAAATAACCTAATTTAAATTTAATTTATCTTGCATTTTAAGTAAGTCACTTATCATACATTATGAAAATTCATAGCGTTACACATTGCACCTCTTATCTTTGAGCCCCCATTGTTGGAGATCCCACATCGTCTAGTTATGAGGCCAAAATAATGTATATAAGTGAGGGACAAACCTCATCTTACAATCCGATTTTGTAAGGTTTAGTTAGACACATAACCCACTTTTTAAGACCCATGAATTGCCATAATCTAAGCTTCCATGCACCAACCACGCTATGTGGCAATAATGCACCATAATGTGACTGTTATAATGGGTACATGATATGAATTGGATTTGTTTTCTATCTTTTTCTTGTTACTCTTCCTTCCCTATGCATGAAATGAAACTAATAAAGTTATGTGAGGTGTGTCATTATTTTTGCTTTTGTTATTTTCTCTTTCCTCGAGTATGCACGACGTGAAGCTACTAGTATTGTATGGTGTATTATGGTCATTATTTTGCTTTTGCCAATTTTCATTTCCTATGTACGTGAGACTAATTTGATGTCATTTTATCCTTTTTTATTATGATTTAGATGTTAAATTTAAATTAGTCTTTATACGTTCATATATATGTGTAGAATCTACTGATAAGAAGTGACCAAAATGATAAAATAATAGTAAATTAAAACTATCAATCAAATTAAAAGCATTCTAAATTTGTATACATGTTTTTATACTAACTTAGAAATACAATAGTAATCATAACTACTACAACAACAATAATAGTAACATTAATAAAATGAAGCTTTAGTTGTGACTACTTTGGATGTACTTCCAATTTAGTTACTACAAAAGCTATAAAGGTTTAGTGATAACCATTTTGGATGCACTTCTAATTTGGTTATTGCGAAAACCATAAATAAGGCTAATGATAATCACCTTGAATGTACTTTCAATTTGATTATCGTGAAAATATTTTAAAATTAAAATTTAAAAAAGATAAAAACTAATTATAAATAGAAGTTTAGTAATAACCACTTTGGATGCACTTCTAATTTGGTTATTGTGAAAGCCATTAAATTAAAAGTTAATGATAATTACTTTGGATGCACTTTTTATTTGGTTATCATGAAAACTTTTAGAATAAAAAGAAAATAAAAAAAGAGATAAAAACGATAAAAAATATCAACACACAAACATTTTCTACAAAAGAACTACATAACTTTGATTCTCCATTGCATATGTAGATATGTAGGAGTAGGGGAACACTTCTGTCGAGCTAAAAAGATAAAAAGAAATATAAATAAAACAATAAAAATATAATAATAATCTTTCTTTTCGTAATAATAAGCTTCTTTTTAATAAAAAAATCTCTTGTTAAAAAATACTACTAATAATAAATAATATAGCCAAAAATATTCCTTTTCATTTTGAGGGTAAAATAAATAATTTAAAGTTATTCAAATTTGTACATTTAATTAGAGGTAACCATCTTATGACGGACATTGTAGGGTAGTAACATCTTCCTTACACATAATTGACTCCCAAATCCAAAATTTGGTTTTGAGACCATTTTCTTTTAAAGGTTTTTTTCCAATGTTTTTCTAAATAAATATTGGTGATGACTCCTTTGTTTTTAACATTTTTTTTCCATCTTGTCGCGATCCCTGTTGCAACATAAAGGAACACTGATATTAATGCTTATGAAGGAATTTCCATCTCTATTTGGTTTTTCTGTGAGTCACACCACCCATGCTCCTAAAGGTAGGGAGAAAGATGGGGTCCATTACCATTTTATAGAGAAAGAGTGTAATAGAGAAAGAAATGAAAGAGGGAAAGTTTCTTGAGTTTGCTTCTGTTCATGGTAACCTGTATGAAACTAGTGTTGAGGTTGAACTAGTAGTAGATGCAGGGAAAGTAGATTGCTTTTACTTCACTATTATTATAACTCATTTTCTTGGAAGCTTTGGAATTTAGAACATGAAATTGTAGGTATGTCTTTACTCATCACTTTATCCAAATCAATTTTTTGGCAAAAGAGCCTTACACTTATTTTTTTTTTATTTCAACCAAAGGTTTTAAATTAGTTATTATTTTTGTTTTTTCTTTCAGAAAGTTCTCTTTATAATTGATTGTTAGCCTCGTATTCAGGAGAACAAGATAATTTTTATTAAATTACACATTATAACTACAACGACTCTTGTAATTTTCTTTTCTCTTCAAATCTCAGTGGCATTTATAAAATATATTTACTCTTGTTAGAATCAAAATTAAGACTTCACACACAATGTAATGTATTATGCTCTCGTCTCATGTTGGCAATGAAATTAGGTTTTTTGTTTGATTATTATGGGTTTAATATTATTTCAACATTGTAAGATTAACTTTTTTTAGATATTATTTTTAACTTCTCTTATCTGAGATAATGATTGTTTTATTTAATTGATTTAGAGATGTATTCTTGATATTTATGTTCAAGGGTAGTTCCCCTAAAGCTATATTCATCTTTATTTGTCCCCCATTGGTGGGGGAGCTGAAGAAGGGCCTCCTTGACTGTGAGTTGTTGTTGCTTAGTGATGCATTTTTATTCTCAACCAGACCACAATTTTGGGATAAACTTAATGATTTGAAATTAGAGGGATAGAGACTAAGGAACAAATGCTTAAGTGACTACGTAATATTGAAGCTGACATTGAATAAGGGAAATCTTCTCCTATATTTGATTTCATCCTATACAATGACAAACTTAAGGAATGTTATGAGAGACTTATTTATATTTTTGCATGTCAAGGAAGGCAAAATATGGTTGGAGTTTCTCTATTCCCCCACCCTAAGATCTGTTGTATTAAGGGAATAGAAAGGGGGCTACAACATGAACACTTCAAAGATGTCTACCAGACATTAGGCGTTAGTGATGCGAACCCCCAAATTACGTATCAAATTTCAGCTTTCTAGTCCTCTATCAGTTAGACTAGGCATGGCCATTCAATGATCCATCAAGCCATATATTTTACACATTAAATTTGTTGGATATATGTTTATGTCTTGATCATGCTCATTAGATTCTAATAGTTATATGATGTTAGTTATGCTAACATTAATACATTTAATAAAAGTAATTAATAGGCAAAAGAATCAAACATTTACTTTATGACAATTCTACTTAAACTAAACTAGATATGCTAAGTTAGGAACAAAAACTATGCCCACTTTAACATTAAAAAAATATTAAAATAAAGTATTGCAACAACTAAATCATAAACTTTGATTAGTTTATTAATGAATATATTAAATTTGAACTAGAAAAAAAAATCCAACTTTGATAACCACTATGTACATTTTTATTACATTCCTTAGTTATGACACATTGTGACCCCTTAAATACAGAAAGATAACAGTCCAAAGAAGCAAGAATGAAAATGAACCAAAGAAAGAAGCAATGAACATGAACCAAAGAAGCAAAAAGAATGAAAATGAACCAGAGAAGCAAAATGAACGAACAAGGATTAGAGAAATGAGAAGTGCAAATCATAATTTGTTTAACTTGAACCAAAGAAGCAAGAATCGTAATTCGTCTAACATGAACAAGAGAAGTAGGAAGAATGTAGTGAACCAGAACCGAGAAACTAGAAACGTAAATCATATCAAGATACACAATGAAAATATTTTTGTTGTGTATCTCAACAAAGTTTTGTCAAGATACACACCAAAAATATGTTTTCGTTGTGTAGTTAATTCTATATACAAGTTATTTTTTTTAAATAAAGTTACTTAATCAAATTAATTATGATACAAATTATCTTTCTTAATTCAAATTAAATTAATTACTAAACAATTTACACTTTTTAATAGTAATCAAATTAATTATGATACAAATTTGTTTTCTTAATTATAATTGAATTAATTATGATACAAGTTTCCTTTTTTAAAATTATCATAATTAATTCGATTACAATTCAAAAAAGGTAATTTGTATCATTATTAATCCAATCCAATTATTACTATTAAAAATGATAACTTGTATGGTACATAATTAATTCAATTTCAATTAAAAAAAAAGTAATTATATCATAATTAATTTTTTTGTTAATGAAAATCTTAATGAAAGGCCTAGAAACCTCTAGGGATGCTTATACAAGCAAGATCAACACACAAAGAATTAAAAATAAAGGAAGGAGCAACATCAAAAACATGTAATAAAGAAAGTATATCCATCCCATACTTAGCCAATGCATCAATCCCACATGACATGAACCCAAAGAACCTGGCCTTTATATTGATGGATATTATGAATGGCTTTGACCAGCTTATAACATGGGTGGGTGGTTGCACCTGTAACGACCCATCTTCGTTACAGATTTGTTATACTAAAACATTTTGTTAAATATTATCATATGAAATTTCATAGAATTTTTTTTTTATATAACACATATATTTGTACATCATCACATCATAAAAGTATTAGGTTTGGCTTTACAAAACTTAAATATATAAATATGTACATACAATACCAAAATAGTCCTCTTGTAGAGAACATTCATCACAACCTAAGTATTTTTACATATGTACTAAGCTGGTCCCCATACTATGTACATATATACTAGAACATATTCAAAAAGAGGGATCTCATCCCATCTTCAAGATCTACATCCGCTTCAGTCATGAGCGGTTTGAGAACCTGCAACATCACCACTATCTGCTCCCGTGCCAACCACACGATCATTGCAGTAAAACAACACAACACAAAAATGCAAGGGTAAGCTTATTTATAAAAAGAAGGATAGGATTTGATCAAAGGAAAATTTAAAATAAATCAACAATAATAATTCAGATAACATCACACAACAATACATACATCAATCTTATATACAATTTTTCATTATGCAATGTCGTGCTGACTCGACTCCATGGAGATTTCTACAACTTTTTGGGCGGTCCCCATAGGTCCCATCCCCTACCATAGTCTCACCTTTGACCATTCAGGGAGTCCCTTGAGCTACCCTATGGAGGAAGTGTGGATTTAATCGAATATAGACAAGTGTTGGTATTGGCTTACCTCTGTCAGGTTTGCAAAACCTTCCATCTATAGGAATTCGCCCACTTGTCTATTCTATAGGCCCACCGTTGACCACCACGAAAACCTCCGGCACTAGGTTGAGAGCCTACCTAGCACTCTCAACTTACGTACCTACCCACATGCAATGTGTAACCCCCCTTTTTCTTTTTTCTTATAAAACATAATTTAACTATTTAATTTATTTTATATATTTATTTCAAAGTTCTGATACGTTCTCTTACAATCCAAAATATGTTCTGTAATTTACATCATTAAAATTTATATAAACACTACTACAAAATAATTCTAACTACTACAAATTATTGTCTACCCAAAATAGTCCCATCCTATATGCTCTGGAATTTCTACATCTTCATCATTTAACTATATCTTCAGGCACCTGCAATTCACACTCCCCTAGAATCTGGGGACAGCATTACCGGATCAGGCATTTAATTTCTCATAGAATTAAAACAATTTCAAACAAATACATATCATAACAAATTAATTAGTTACACACATAATTAAATGCAGTATGATTTATGCAATGCAGTTTTTGACTCAAATTCATTTTGACCCTGCTCCATGGAGACTTCCCCTTTGAGTGTTTAGTAAGTAACTGGCCTACCATTACGTACTGCAATTCAGCTATCAGCCCCTACTAAACGCGAATAAACTAAACAGAATTAGGAGGTCAGGATACCCGGAAGGCCACCACGGCAGCATCTCTGTCCAGATTACAGCCACATGTGGAATTGCCAATATCCCTCACCCCACAGACTATATAATCACAGACTATACAGTCCTGTCTAACTTACTCTGCTCACCCATTTCTCAGGACTATCATATTCTCTGTTCATAATCTCAATCATCTTTTCAAATACATGACTACCGCAGTCCGGTCAGTCAACACAGTTCTCTGTTCATAATCTCAATCATATTTTCAAATACATGACTACCGCAGTCCGGTCAGTCAACACAGTTCTCTGTTCATAATCTCAATCATATTTTCAAATACATGACTACCGCAGTCCGGTCAGTCAACACAGTCCTAGAAATCAATTCCCCCATAAATACTCATTTCTCATTTGAAATCTTTGTATTTTCTAAGAACTCAAGCTTATGCAATATGACAATGATGCTAATAAACAAATAATTAATATTAAGCAATCACATAAAAATTATAAAAATTCACTATTAGGTAAAGTTACTAAAATACCCTTAATCTTTTCTAGAATTCCATCTATGTCCTAAATTTTGAAATGACCAAATTACCCTTGCTCTTTTTCAAAAATTCCCATTTTGTCCCTACATGTAAAATGACCATTTTGCCCCTGATTTTACAAAAAATTCCACATAATATCCCTCGCATTTAGGGCTGGCCGAATGGTCTCACTACCATTCTCAACATATTTTCCAAAGTAACAAACTCCAATTCCAACCAAAATTCAATCAAATCACAAATTCAATCAAAATTCAACAAACCAAATTTCAACCATTACAACACCTTAAAAATTCAATCAAACATCATTCCAATCCATGAATTTCAATCACAAGCATCAAAAACACAAAACCCCTAAATCAATTTCAAGTTTTCATGATTTTAGGTCAAAAATTGAATTTAACCCTACAACATGTTTTCTTCTAATTCCAAGGGTTCTAATTGAAATTAAATGCCTAGATCCTTACCTTAGACTCTTTAATTGAAGAAAAAGCCTTGAATTCCTTTCTCCCTCACTCCTTGGTCTTGTAGTAATTTTTGAGGTTTTCTCCAATTTCTTTCTCTACTAGCCGAATTATGTGAGGTAGGGTGAAGTTTGGATGGTTTGGTTTCTTAATTTGAGTTGAAATGATGAAGTTAAGAAGAAATTGAAATGAAGGAGCTGCAGCTGCTATGGAGGAACTCACGGTTCTGTTTTGAGGGAAAATAACTTTTTGTGACTTTTTCTCCTTTTACTTAAGTTAAATGCTTCTAAAAAATTTTATTAACCAAATTGGACTTTGCCTTCAAGTCCAGCTGCTGCCTGCACGTCCAGCAGCTCAATTGGACCAAGGGAAGTCCACTTGCCAAGCCTTTCCAGCCCACTTGGACAGCCAAGGAGTTCCAAGTCACTTGCCTACCCCAAAAGTCAACATTTCAAGCACTTTGTAGAAAATTCTAGAAGGTAATTAGGGCTGCTAATTATTTTACAATGTGATTAGAATTTGAAGAAAATAACATCACCAATGGATTCCTCACTATCAAAAACCTTGGGGTAGTGTCTTACTTATCTCTTAATCCAAGCCTAAATAGCTTAATTTAGTGACATTAGAAAAGCCTAAGTTGTCACTTTTTGATTGGTTAAGGTTCTAAATTAAAATTTTCTTGGTTAAACATTTTTAATAATTATTCTAAGTATATTACAATTATTAGATAATTCTATAGATATCCTATGAATTTTCTCTAAATTTTCTGTCTTAGAATTTTACCGTAATAATTCTTCAAAGTTCTAACTTTCAGAAAATCCTAACAATTCTGAATAAGCATTTTAATTCTTTATCTGTATATATTTTTAATCTATATTCTATTACCTTTCTTTTAAGTTATAAATGAGTTCAAAATTCTATACTTGAAAATTTATCCTGGACAGCTGTCTGACATAGCAGTCCAGTCAACTATCAATTTCGGCAAAAATAAAGACATTTGGAAATTCAGAAAATTCTTCTGAGTATAACTGTATTAATTTCATTAAGAGAATATGTACATAAGGTTTCTGTAAAATACAGTGCATAAATGTTAATAATATACATGTATAAATGCGTACAATTAATAAAATGAGGATGTTACAATTCTCCCCTACTAATAAAAATTTCGTCCTCGAAATTTCTAATACAAATATACAACCATACAACTATACAACCAAATAACTATACAAATAAATGAGGATATGTTTCTTTCATTTTTTTCCTCTAACTCCCATGTAGCATCACCTCTGATATCATCCCAAATAACCTTAACTAGAGAAATTTCTTTACCTCTCAGGTACTTAATCCTTCTGTCCTCAATCTTAACAGGCTTTGTTTCAAATGTTAGGTTTTCCTTTCTCTTCTAATGTACAGGCTCTTAAGAGATCTTCTAATGTTCGAATAGTCCTTTCTGTTTGACCATCAATCTTAGGGTGTTATACTAAACTAAGATAAAATTTTACTTCTTAAAGCTTTCTGAAAATCTTTCCAAAAATTTAAAAACAAAGCTAGGGTCTTTATTAGACTTTATACTAGTAGGTACTCCAGATAATCTAACTATTTCCTTTAAGTACAATTAAGCTAATTTTTCTAAATTAAGCTAATCTTTCTAAAGAATACTGAATATTTATTGAAAGCAAAATGTACTAATTTAGTTAGTCTATCTACAATTACTCAAATGGTATCAAAATTCCTATGTGTTCTAGGTAATCCTACCACAAAATCCATTGATATACTATTCCGTTTCCATATAGGTATCTCTAAAGGATGTAACAGATCAAAGGGTTTCTGATATTCAATCTTTGCTTTCTAACATGTTAAACATCTAGCCACATATTCTGCTACATCTCTCTTCATCCTAGACCACTAAACATTCCCTTTAAATCTTTATATATTTTGTTGTTCCAGGATGAATACTAAGTTTACTTTTGTGCCCTTCCTTCAAAATTAATTCCTTAAATTCTTGATTATTAGGTACACAAATTCTATTTTTAAATCTAATAATTCCATCTGTTCCTAAATTAAATTCTTTTACTTTATTTGTTCCTATTAATGCTTTCTTTTCTTGAATAAATATATCTACATCTTGTTTCTTCTTAATCTCTTCCAAAAATCATTAGTAATCCTTCCTAATTGAATTTTTTTTTCTTTTTCCCTAACTGTACACAAATTTAAATCTCTAAATTATTCTATTAATCCTAATTCTTTAATCCTCATAGTTGACATATGCACAATTTTTCTACTTAAAGCATCTTCTACTACATTAGCCTCTCTTGGATGATACCTTAATTGAAAATCATAATATTTAATAAACTCCATGCATCTTCTTTGTCTCCTTTCCAATTTTTTTTTTCAAACAAATATTTTAAACTCTTATGATCACTATATACATCAAATCTTGATCCATATAAATAATGTCTCCAAATCTTCAAAGCAAAAACTATAGCTGCTAACTCCAAATCATGAGTAAGATAATTTCTCTCATGTGATTTCAACCGCCTAGATGCATAAGCTACCACTTTCCTATTTTACATCAACACTCATCTTAACCTTAGAGATGAAACATCACAGTATACCTCATAGGATTCATTTGGGTCGGGTAAAACTAAAACTAGTGAGGTAGTCAATTTATGTCTCAATTCTTGGAAAATTTTCTCACAACTCTCACTCCAAATAAAATTCTATTAAGGGTCTAGCTATCTTAGAAAATCCTTCAATCAATCTTCTATAATATCCATCAAATCCTAAGAACTACTAATCTTAGTTACTGTCTTAGGCCTTTCCCATTCTAAAACTGCTTCTACCTTAGAAAAATCTACACTTAGTCCATCTTTAGAAATTAAATGTCCTAAAATTTTCACTTCCTCCAACCAAAATTCACACTTAGACAATTTAGCATATAATTTTCTATCTTTCAAAGTTTGCAATGTTATTCTAAGATGATTTTCATGTTCCTCTTTATTTTTAGAATATATTAATATATCATCTATAAATACTACTACAAAATGATCTAAGTATGGTCTAAACACATTATCCATCTAATTCATAAATACTGCTGGGGCATTAGTCACTCCAAATGGCATCACTTGATATTCATAATGCCCATACCTAGTCCTAAAAGTAATCTTGGGTATATCCTTCTTTCTAACTCTAATTTGATGATACCCATTCCTTACATCTATTTTAGATAAAATTGTTACTGCTTTAAGTTGATCCATTAAATCATCTATTCTAGGTAAAAGATATTTATTCTTTATAATTACTTTATTTAATTGTCTATAATCTACATATAACCTAGATCCTCCATCTTTCTTTTTAACTAATAATACTGGGACTCACCATAGGGACACACTAGGCCTTACAAACTGTTTTTCTAATAATTCTTCCAATTGTTTCTTTAACTCAATTAATTTCAATAATGACATTCTATATGGTTGCATAGAAATTGGTCTAGTACCAGGCATCAAGTCTACTAAATTCTATTTCTCTTTCAGGAGGCAAGCCAGAAACATCATCAGGAAACACCTCAAGATACTCATTTACAACTGGCACAGAGTCTATTTCAATTTTATCTTCCTTATTTTCAAGAGATGATAGCATGTGATTTTTTTTTTTTCATTTCTAAATGATATTTCTTTAGGTTTTACAGGCTTAAGTCTAGAAATATTAGACTCAAAAAAATCAGGGTTTTAAAGGCACAATCTATTAGAATATGGTTGGTTGCTAACCAATCCATTCCTAATATCACATCAAGGTCAGTTAAAGGCAAACAAATCAAGTTCACAACAAATGATCTATCTCTGATGGTTATCACATAATGCAAACATATTTTAGAGGTTAGGATTGGGTTAGATGTAGGCACAGAAACAAGCAAGGTATAGGGTATGTTAAACATGATTAACATCCTCAAATTACTCCAATTCACTACTACCAATTTATTTATATATTTATTTATTTATTTTTTTTACTTGGGCTCAATATCCAACATCAAGACACACACCCTTAGGCCTTCCAATCACTTACTCTTTCAACTAAAAATATTCTTAGGACAACTTCTACTAACTTAGTATTTGGGTCCTATTCTACTCTCTTAATCAAGGTTTGACCAACAAGAATTCTCATATATATATACCTACCAACTAAGACCTACAACATGGATCCTTGATAACCTCAATTATACAAGTCTTAAATCATCACTTACACCATGGGAATGTAATTAAACATATTAAACCCGCAGGCTATTTTACTGCACCAGAAAAATACACTATTTTGGTTCTAAATCATGTCTAAAACACAAAATTTCAAGTCCTAATAGTTAAGATATCAATCCTGTGACAAATTTATACTACGATACACTGTTTCAGCCTTCAAAACTTTATTTTCTTTCCTTTGTTAAACTCATCCTATAAACTCAAATATTTGGACCTCTATTCTCAATCTTGATCTATAAATAGATCTCCTTCCTCAACTAACTGAAGATTATAACTCTTAAATCCACACAATAAGAAACATGGAAAATAACCCAACTTGAACAATACTAATAATAATAAAATTTTAAGCATTAAGAGAGAAAGTCATCTCGACTGAGTCCTGAGTGTGCACCCTCACAACTCTATCAAGATTTCCTTTCTTCCTTTTTGCCATCTCAGCTTACTATTAGTTTGAACTCTAGGATTTATAACTAGCATTCCTCTTCTCATTTCTACATGTCTTAAATTTTCATATCTAGTTACTACCATTTTTCCCATAATATTCTTAACAAACAAAAATTCTAATCAGGGTAACACAGCAAAACACCTAATAGACCCACTACTCGCAAGTCCTAGAGATGCATAACCAGAGCTCTGATACCACTAATGTAACCCCCCTTTTTCTTTTTTCTTATAAAATATAATTTAACTATTTAATTTATTTTATATATTTATTTCAAAGTTCTGATACGTTCTCTTACAATCCAAAATATGTTCTGTAATTTACATCATTAAAATTTATATAAACACTACTACAAAATAATTCTAACTACTACAAATTATTGTCTACCCAAAATAGTCCCATCCTATATGCTCTGGAATTTCTACATCTTCATCATTTAACTATATCTTCAGGCACCTGCAATTCACACTCCCCTAGAATCTGGGGACAACATTACCGGATCAGGCATTTAATTTCTCATAGAATTAAAACAATTTCAAACAAATACATATCAAAACAAATTAATTAGTTACACACATAATTAAATGCAGTATGATTTATGCAATGCAGTTTTTGACTCAAATTCATTTTGACCTTGCTCCATGGAGACTTCCCCTTTGAGTGTTTAGTAAGTAACTGGCCTACCATTACGTACTGCAATTCAGCTATCAGCCCCTACTAAACGCGAATAAACTAAACAGAATTAGGAGGTCAGGATACCCGGAAGGCCACCACGGCAGCATCTCTGTCCAGATTACAGCCACATGTGGAATTGCCAATATCCCTCACCCCACAGACTATATAATCACAGACTATACAGTCCTGTCTAACTTACTCTGCTCACCCATTTCTCAGGACTATCATATTCTCTGTTCATAATCCCAATCATCTTTTCAAATACATGACTACCGCAGTCCGGTCAGTCAACACAGTTCTCTGTTCATAATCTCAATCATATTTTCAAATACATGACTACCGCAGTCCGGTCAGTCAACACAGTTCTCTGTTCATAATCTCAATCATATTTTCAAATACATGACTACCGCAGTCCGGTCAGTCAACACAGTCCTAGAAATCAATTCCCCCATAAATACTCATTTCTCATTTGAAATCTTTGTATTTTCTAAGAACTCAAGCTTATGCAATATGACAATGATGCTAATAAACAAATAATTAATATTAAGCAATCACATAAAAATTATAAAAATTCACTATTAGGTAAAGTTACTAAAATACCCTTAATCTTTTCTAGAATTCCATCTATGTCCTAAATTTTGAAATGACCAAATTACCCTTGCTCTTTTTCAAAAATTCCCATTTTGTCCCTACATGTAAAATGACCATTTTGCCCCTGATTTTACAAAAAATTCCACATAATATCCCTTGCATTTAGGGCTGGCCGAATGGTCTCACTACCATTCTCAACATATTTTCCAAAGTAACAAACTCCAATTCCAACCAAAATTCAATCAAATCACAAATTCAATCAAAATTCAACAAACCAAATTTCAACCATTACAACACCTTAAAAATTCAATCAAACATCATTCCAATCCATGAATTTCAATCACAAGCATCAAAAACACAAAACCCCTAAATCAATTTCAAGTTTTCATGATTTTAGGTCAAAAATTGAATTTAACCCTACAACATGTTTTCTTCTAATTCCAAGGGTTCTAATTGAAATTAAATGCCTAGATCCTTACCTTAGACTCTTTAATTGAAGAAAAAGCCTTGAATTCCTTTCTCCCTCACTCCTTGGTCTTGTAGTAATTTTTGAGGTTTTCTCCAATTTCTTTCTCTACTAGCCGAATTATGTGAGGTAGGGTGAAGTTTGGATGGTTTGGTTTCTTAATTTGAGTTGAAATGATGAAGTTAAGAAGAAATTGAAATGAAGGAGCTGCAGCTGCTATGGAGGAACTCACGGTTCTGTTTTGAGGGAAAATAACTTTTTGTGACTTTTTCTCCTTTTACTTAAGTTAAATGCTTCTAAAAAATTTTATTAACCAAATTGGACTTTGCCTTCAAGTCCAGCTGCTGCCTGCACGTCCAGCAGCTCAATTGGACCAAGGGAAGTCCACTTGCCAAGCCTTTCCAGCCCACTTGGACAGCCAAGGAGTTCCAAGTCACTTGCCTACCCCAAAAGTCAACATTTCAAGCACTTTGTAGAAAATTCTAGAAGGTAATTAGGGCTGCTAATTATTTTACAATGTGATTAGAATTTGAAGAAAATAACATCACCAATGGATTCCTCACTATCAAAAACCTTGGGGTAGTGTCTTACTTATCTCTTAATCCAAGCCTAAATAGCTTAATTTAGTGACATTAGAAAAGCCTAAGTTGTCACTTTTTGATTGGTTAAGGTTCTAAATTAAAATTTTCTTGGTTAAACATTTTTAATAATTATTCTAAGTATATTACAATTATTAGATAATTCTATAGATATCCTATGAATTTTCTCTAAATTTTCTGTCTTAGAATTTTACCGTAATAATTCTTCAAAGTTCTAACTTTCAGAAAATCCTAACAATTCTGAATAAGCATTTTAATTCTTTATCTGTATATATTTTTAATCTATATTCTATTACCTTTCTTTTAAGTTATAAATGAGTTCAAAATTCTATACTTGAAAATTTATCCTGGACAGCTGTCTGACATAGCAGTCCAGTCAACTATCAATTTCGGCAAAAATAAAGACATTTGGAAATTCAGAAAATTCTTCTGAGTATAACTGTATTAATTTCATTAAGAGAATATGTACATAAGGTTTCTGTAAAATACAGTGCATAAATGTTAATAATATACATATATAAATGCGTACAATTAATAAAATGAGGATGTTACACAATGTCATGTAACAAGCCAAACAATTTTGATACCACATGTTCCCTCTATGTTATAAATTCACCATTTTTCTCAAATTATACTTATGAACCCATCCAGCAGTTCAATAAGCTCATGTAAAGTACTCTCACACTCTGAAAACTTAATCACAACACAACACTTAAAAATGTGAATTTCCTAATATAGCTCTAGAACTAAAGTTGTGGTGTATCCAACATCATCATTCAACATTAATAACTCTAATAATTATATCACATTAACAAAATTGACCAAATAAGGTCGATTTCTCTTTGGCAGAACTGAATGTGAGGTCTCACTGATACAAGCAAATGACCTCAGAATTAAAAACTTTTTATATGGAATTAAAGCTCTTAAATCCTATTTTTCAAAATGGTATCCCAATTGTAAAATCAACATGTAGAAAATTTTTATAAAATTTTCTAAGTCAGCAGCCCTGAATTTTTGAGTGTTCACTGAACATAACTCAAAGAAATGTAAATTTCTCCCATTTCCCAAACTCATTTTGAGCTGAAATTTTTACATTAGAAAGGTAACATCTTTATTTTTCAAAAAAGTTAACCCTTGTCCCAAAATTATTTCCCTACTATTCCCAGTAAATTTATTTCTAACAGCCTAAGTTTCAGACTCAGAACAGAGCTCAAACCCCTTGCCCTGTATCTTTTTAAAAGGTTAAATTTAGAAATTGGACATGATAATTTTTTTAATTTAAATGGTTAAAAATCTTGTTTTGTCTACTTTTTAATGGTGCAAAAACAAAAAAGAAACATTAAGCACAGAGTGGAAATTTGAGAAAAACTGAAACATGTTCCAGGGGAAACTCGAAAACAGAACAACCATTTTGGGAGTCATGGATGAACCTCGAGATGAGATTTTCTCTCCAAGGTGTCAAAATGAAAGTTGTTCTATTTCATGTTTATTTTTATTCAAAACAAATTTTGTGAAAAACCAACGGTTAGATCTCCCAAAAATCACAAAATCGTGGGGGCTGTCCAGGGCTGGACGAACCAACAGCCACTGCCACTTTTATTTTTGGGTGAATCTCACATTGGAAACCTTGTCTAACAATTTTAATAAAATTTGGGCATGGTCTCCTTTGTTTTAGGAGCCTTTCCAAGTAATTTAGAGAGTCAAAAGCAAAAACAATCAGTCCATACACACCCACACAGCCACTGCCAGGAAAATCAAACACCAATTTTTCATCAATTTCAAATTCAATCACCAAAGCAACTCAACATAAACAGCAAGAGGGGCATGCATGCTATATGTGGTTGAGTCCCCTAACTCTCAACCACACTTAAACTGAAAATATAAATCACAAGAAAGCTTTCCTTACCTAAATTTTTTTGGCTGAAAACCTTGAAGAAATTAGGGAGGAGACTTGGTGATTCAAGAATGATCTCTACCCAACTTTGGCTATGAAATCAACTAGAGAACACCTAATTCAATTCCAAAATAAGCTTCAATCAAATTTTCATCCACCAACAGAAATTTTACATGAGACCCATTTCATTTCTTGGTAGGAGAAGAAAATGAATTGAAGAGACCAAAGGAGAAGAGGAGAGGTGCTTACCAACTAGAAATCAATCAAAGGAAACTCTAGACAAGGAGAAAAGTCCTTCAATGATGTAGGAATTCAAGCTTCCATTAAAGGGAAAGAGATGCTTTCGGGAGAGGAAGGAGGAAGAAATGGAGAAAGTGGGAGAATGAAAGTTCACGGCTGAAATTGGGTTTAATTTAGCAAAATTACTTTTGGCACCTATCTCCCTCTAAGGACACCCCCTTTTTTTTTTTCTACAACTTACGGAACTTACGTAAAAGTCTCAAAAATCTCACAATAACCCTATGGCACATAACAAAACATAGAACTTAAGTTAATTATTATATTAATCAACATAATTTAAATTTAATTTGCTCTTACTTCAGTAATCAAACACTTAATCATACAATTAGGAAAATTGCAACATTACAACACCCATTATTCAAAATATTAATAGCTGCTTCAGAGTTAGAGTACACAAAAATATTATGAAATATATCTCTCTTCTAAGCCAAATCCAAACCATGAAAAATTCCCCACAGTTCAAATGCCAAGATAGAGCAAGTCCTTAACTTCACAACAAAGCCCAAGTTAAACACATCATTTGCATCTCTCACCATGCCACCACGTGATTCTTTTGTACCAAAATCAAGCACAGACCAGTCAAAATTTAAGTCACATAACCAATCAAGGGAGGCTTCCACCTAATGTAGCAATCCCCACCACAAACCAAGCCACTATTCACATAAGAAATCAGGTTGTCGACGGCCGTTTTAATTGCATCTATCATATTAACCACCTTATTGACCATAGGCCATAACTTTTTTATTAAAGGTAGCATGCATCACTCCATATCGAGAATCCACTAGTACAAAAAATACATTTTATAACAGCTTTTTAGATAGATTATAAAAGCATCGATTTAAAAAAAAATGCAGTGGCATTTTTGTAATTATAAGAAATGTTTTTAGATCGGTTCTCAAATAACCGATTTAAAAACAACTTTTTAAATCGGTTAAAAGTTGAACCGATTTTAAAAGTATCTTTTTAAATCAATTCTATTTATAATTGATTTAAAATATTGTTTTTAGATCAGTCATAAATAGAACTGATCTAAAAACTCATTCTCGCTCCTATTTTCGTTCGTCCCTCCAAAACCCCAAGGCTCCTATTTTTTGTTCCCATTGTCGAACCCTACTATACCCAGAGCTCAGACGACCACACCCAACCTCGAGCCAGAACCCCGACACTCCTATTTTCGTTCCTATTCCGCCATGTCGTCCCCCTCACTGCGTCGTGGATCTCAGAACGAAATGCAATGGCCACCACGTTTGCACAGCCACAACCGTGGTTCTTAGAATGAAACGCAGTCGCCACCACTTTCGCATAGCTCCAAAATCGGCAGTGTAGCCGCTGTTATCCGCAGAATTGCCGCGAACTCTCTTCGATCTCTTCACTTTCCATCAGTCTTGAATCGTCAACGCCGTAGTTCGTTGAGGTACGCATATCCGTGTCTTGTTGAGGTCATCTCTTCAACTGTATTGTGAATTTGTGTTTGTTTTCTTTTGATGTTGATGTTGATTCTCAGGAAGCTTTGTCATGTGCCACTAATAATCTCATCCTCTGTTCAATTTGATATTTGCTCTCCTGCATAGTTTGGCCGTAGGTTTTTTGATAAAGTGTCCATGTTGTGTATTGTCTTGAACTCTTGATTTAGTGAAATTATATGCACATGTTGATTGAGATCTATTTTAGCTCTTCTTTGTTAAAATAAAACAAGATCTATGTTGTTGAGCATGTGACTATGCCGTTAATTCATTCCTGTTGGCTTATACTGACAATTGCTAATTAGATGTTGTACCACTTCTTAGTAGGCAATTCGACATGAAGCTTTTACATAGATGGAGGGCCAGAAAATTTTTGTTCAAATTGACCTTAATGATTTGTTTCCTTATCTTCTAGTTAATATTGGATCTGGTGTTAGTATGATCAAGGTATATTTGTTTAATTTCCTCATTTTATTTAACTTGTTGATCTGTTTGGTTTATATTTTATAAAGACAAACCAGCGGTAATCTATTGTTTTAATCTGCGTCAACACAGGTTGATGGTGATATTTATTGGAACTTGGGAACGGTCGGGAGGCTGTTAACAAAGTAGGAGAGGTCATTTCTGTTAAGTCTCTAGTTTTTCCCTTTATCTACTGCTATATTTGAACTATTGCCAAAGGGTTTCTTAAAATGAATTCCAGCTTTGATGAATTACTTGAGCTGAGTCAGAAAGGAGATATAATAGTAATACTGACATGCTTGTTGGGGACATTTATGATGGCATGGACTATTCTAAGGTAAATCTTGCAATTGATCATTGCCATATGATATTTATCTGATAAAAAAAATGCTATAAATTTAATTAAATTCTGGATTATATTGACATGAGTCATTTGATATTTTCCCCTTTAAATTAAATATTGAAGTTTTGGCACCGTATAATACATTGCTGAGATTTCATCAGTTGCAAGTGTGGGAAGTTAGTACATAAAGTTGTCAGATGTTTGAAAGTTCTATATTAAGCTTCCTGTTTCATTTCAAGTAGAAAATTTCTGAGCACAAAAACTTGAATTTGAAATGGTTGTCCTGGCCAGGAATATTCATACTTGTTTCTTTACTTTGAATGTGATATTCATGAATTTGAAATGTTACATACTTGAATTTGAAATGTTACATGCTTGAATTTGAAATGTGATATTTATACTTGAATTTGGAATGGTTGTCCTGCCATAGAAACAAGCTAGGACTGATCATGTGTTTCCACATTATCTTTCCATCTTTTCTTAGTTTATTTGACTTGCACGCCCTTTATGTTCATTTATATCTAGTTTTAACTGCAGACATTAATTAAATCTGTTGTTTGTTGCTTCTTCAGACCCTTGGTTTCTTCTTACTGGGTGTGTTCAAGTCCATGCTTTGAATGTGACTAGATTGGTTATCAATACAGTTGGTTGTGTGTGATGAAGCTAGTAATAGATGGTGGGTGCTCATCATAAATAGAAGTGGCATCGATAAGTTGCAGTGAAATTAATAGTTACATGCTTGTTTCTTTACATTGATTTTCTATGATTTTAAACACTAGTAGTTTAGTCTTTTTTCTTATAATTTTATTGTCACTAGTGCAGAAAAGACATTCTATAATAGCTGTGGTGCAAGTATTATAATTTTCTTTACCTGTTTCTTCCTTCATGGCATAGGAGAAAATGCTCTGATGGTTTGCCAGAGACAGGACTTGCAATAATCCTTGGGTATGTTAATTTGAAGTGTTTTTTAATTCATTTTTTATAAATGTGTGTAATAAGGTTTGCCTGATATTCTTATTATTGATATAGGACAGATGGAACAAAGCGACTACCTATATTGGTTGGAAAAGCCATAGCAAAGGATATTATATTTACTAGTCGTAAGATTGATGGCAAAGAGGCATTGTCCATGGGTATGTTAATTAGTCACTTGGCTCTTTTTTCTTTTCTCTAATTAGTAAAAACATTTTCAAACACATGGTTGTACCACTGCAGCCATTATTAGGAGTCTTGTTTTAACGCAACTATTGGTTCTCTTTTTGTAATACCGGATGCAAGATTAAGTATGTGTAACTATAACCAAATGCTGCCATATATGAACATTATGCTGTGACTTGTTATGTAGGTGGCTGGATAATCAGTTGGTGCATGTATTGTCACGTAATATAAGGATGAGTTTCAGTAATCTTATTCTTAAGAATCACTACAGCGCTTCAAATTCAATTCAATTTGTTTTGACCATGATGAGTAGTGTAGAAACACAACGTATATTTTTTTTTTTAAAAAAAAAACTTTTTAGATCGGTTATAAAGAGAACCGATCTAAAAAGTTAACCTTTTTGATCGGTTATATAAAAGAATCGATTTAAAAAGTTAATCTTTTAGATCGGTTATCAAAGAGAACTGATCTAAAAAGTTAACTTTTTAGATCGGTCACAAAAAGAATCGATCTAAAAAGTAACTTTTTAGATCGGTTATTGTCCGATATAAAAAGTTCGACTTTCTATATCGCCCGCATAGAAGACGGCCGTACAACCGATTTAAAAAGCCGTTTTTAACCGATTTAAAAAGCCTTTTCTGCACTAGTGATCAAGTCAACATTTTCCAAATTTTCACAAAGCAAATACTCCAGTGTTCTAATTAGAAGAAGATAGTCCCATCAACCATGCTTGGAAATGCCTCCCAAATGCACCTCACATGTTGGCCATCCTTGAATACATACATGAAACAAATCCTCCCCTTGAGATGCACAACTACAATAATTACCATGAAGATTAATAAAATCTACCATTCTGTGCTGCTCCAAATCTAATCCTATAAGTATTTAAAATAAAATATTTACATTATTAAATTTACCAATTATAGAAAATATTAATTTAATTATATTACTTTATTAAATAATGGACATTTGTTATTAAACTTTTGATTGGATGATTTGTGATGAATTGAACTATTCACTTAGTATAAATAAAAAAAAATTGTCATATGACCTGACTATAACAAATGAGTGTGTAAATTAGACGGATCATGAGTGTGTGCAATTGTGAGAAAACCGTAGTCATCAAATAAAGTACATTTTTTCTATCATTCATTTCGTACTTGGTAGATAGAAAGTAATTTTATCTCATTTGTTATTTCTCTACGACATTACACTAAAATCGTTGACATAAATTCAAGTTTTCTTTCAAATATACAAATATTTTAAGATATTTCTCGATTAAATTATGTGTTAAGAACATGCTATATCATACATCCCTTAAAAAAAACATGCTATATCATACATCTTTGTGTACCAAAATTTAAAATATTTCGTCTAAAATTTAACAATTTTTACACAGATATCTTTGTTTGGAGTATTAAAATTGTCATTTCCCAGTAATGTTTTTCATGTATTTACATTAATTGCTTGGCTTAAACTTACATATATATCATGTAAATTATTTCTTGTGTATAAAATTTTATATTAATAATATTATACCCTTTCCAATTGAAGGAAGAATATTGACATTTATGACAAATATCCTTAAGCAATTAAATAAAAAAATTTAAAGCATATAATAAAAAAATTGACATTTATTGCAGAATACCTCATTTAGTTATATGTTTTCCTTTTCATTTTCCTACAAGCATTTGAACCTAGTCCCTTATGAAATTGTCTTCCCACAATTACCATTTGGACCAAGAATGCCAGAGGCTTGTTAAAAGTTGAGACTTGAGATCCAAGCTTTAACACCAGTCAAAAAAAAAAATGCCACATTTATCTCTTTGTTTGTCAGGTGAAAGTCAAGTCCACATGTATCTCTTATGCTGCCTAAATTGATAGTTTTGGGCCGCTAATGGAGTGTAATACATTGAGAGGAAGATGGGCCATAGCCCAAAGAGCTAGCAATCAAGGAAACAAAATGGAGAATAGAAGAAAAAAAATTATATAGTATTTTTTTTAGCTGCTTAATGTACGGATATGATTAGAATTTTTATATTATTCATATTATATTCTTTATAAGATAGTTAGTTTTTCATATTATGATTTAATAATAAAAATATTAAAATCATAACTATGGTTGCAATCTATTTTGAGTCTATATATTTCTTTTACTGTAGGTAAATATAATATACTTTAATACTTATATAATCTATAACCGTAGACAATATAAAAGTAAATCTATATTTATAACTCAAAGTAATGTTTTTATTAGTAAAAGCGTAGCGTATAGGAAAAAACAATATGAAGAGTAAAGTGAACAATAGAAAATAAACATTCTAACGAAAAAGTAATTAATAAACATCCTCTCAATGATATAAAAAAAAAAAAAAAAACTACTTGTCCTTGCAATTTCAAATCTAACGGTAAAAAAGTTAGTAACCAAACAATTTCAATGATATAAAACTTTTTGACTTACATTTAAGTTTATATTTGTTTTTAGTATGAGATAGAAGGTATCTTTTAGAGTTAATTTTGTTCAAAATTGATAGGACTATTCTAGGCGACAAAATTATTCCTATAAGTATTGATTTGGTAATTTAATTTATAATTTATTTGACTAATATATATATATATATATATATATATATATATATATATATATATAGTCCAGCTAACTGTCACGTGTTGGCTGGACAATGTGTAGGAATATTTTTTTTTTCACTTTTCCATTTTACTCTCTTTTTCTCTCTTTGATTTTTTTTAAAAACCGTGCAATTGCACGGGTCCCACTCTACTTTATATAATTATCCTCTATGTATTAACTAATTTATATAATTAACCTCTAAATACAAAAATTGAATAATTCGATTGTTCTCAAATTGGATAGGATCCATTTGAGGAGGTGACTACTCCCAACAAACGCTTTTTCATTCGTATGGACCACATGTTTAAGGAATAAAATTATCTGTTAATCATGTCACATTATGTTGGTGAATGAAAATAATTTTAAAAACTATTATTTAAAGAAAAGTGTTTTAGGAGTTTTTTATTTCAACAGAGTGTTTTTAAGAATTTTTTAACCTCTTATAATTTCTTTTAATTTTAAATTAATTTTTAATATTTTTTAGAGAAATTATCAATAATTAAAAATAAAAGCCATGCATGGGCATTTAAACAAACGTGCCAGATAAAGTACTTTGGGATAGCATGAAAGAGTCTTAGAGTCCACAGTGCCAAATAGGGCTATGCTTTGCTCGGCAATCAGAATAGCTCGTCACTTTCTACCGGTTCGTGGACTTGGATTTGGAGAATGAAGTGCTCCGAGGAGAATATTAAGCGATGTTTACTTGTAATTTTATTTTTTGTTTTTATTTTTTATTTTTATTTTTTAATTATAAAATTGTCGCTTTATTTTTATTTTATTTTCTGTTTTCAAATATTTATACAAGAAATAAAGAAAACAAAAAAAAATTATTTTTAATATTTCCTGTATAAATCTTAAAAAATGAAAAACAAAATAAAAATAAAATGACAGTTTTATAATTAAAAAATAAAAACAGAAAATAAAAATAAAAAATAAAATTGCAAGTAAACACCTTCTTAAATTTCTCTTTTGGCTTGCTTGCCGTAATTCCACTCCATGCCTATTAGTTTTGCATCATCGAAAAATATGGTGACCTCTCGTATATGTACTCGTTGCTCAAAAGTATGAGGAGACCTTTATGCATATACTGCATGACTGTTGCTTATCTAAATCCATTTGGGAATCGCTGGGTGTCAGTGTCACTGACCAAACCTTTTTTTCAGCTTGATGCTGTTGTTGAATGGCTGAAATTTAGCCTCTCTTTGTTATTGATGTCCTGATGTCTTAATTGTCTTCCTAAATCCTAATTTTAATATTATAATGAAAAAATTAAGTAAAATAACATTACTCAAATTACAAAACAAATCGTGAGTAAAGTGAAAAGTTAGTTGCATGGCTTGGTGACACAATGCCAAGTTTTGGACAATCGAATTTGAGTGAGAGATGCGTGGGCCTTGTATAGGGAGAAAGGAGTTTCAGAAGCAAAAAAAGAATGAAAAATTTAAAACACTAAAAAAAGAAAAAGCACTTAGTAATTTTAGAAATGAAGAAAAAATTAGAGGGGACAAGGCCCCTCCACTACATAGATTCGTCCTTGATCATAGATGTTATGATGTGATATGAAAAGAGAGATAGAGAGAAATAATATATGTTAATTGTGTTTAAAAGAAATGGGTGTTCAAATATCATTGCACTACGAGCTTGCAGATCATTTGCTATTCTGACTCGCTGTTTTCTTTACACTTGATCAACCATAACACACATCTGCATATGTATGGTGTGTTGATATGTTCTCTTAGAGAGCTCCTTCAAAAGGATTGGGTGGTGCTTTTGCGGCATACTTTACCGGAAGTAGGGGTGATCAGAAAAATCGAATCCGACCGAACCCGCTATATCCGAGACAAAAAAAAACATCACGGTTTGGATCAAAATGGGTTACGGGTTAAAAAAGTGAAAAAAAAGTCGGTTTAAAACAGTTAAAAATGATCAGGTTCGGATTTTTAAAATTTATTTATCGATACCCGACTCCGACCAAAACCTTTTCTATCAGTAAAAATTATTCTATCCTTGACATGATAATACATGTTCAGGCATTTCAGAATTCAGACAATTACTTCACTCTATAGTGCAGACTGCAAACTTAGCATAGCCACTCTTATTAGTCAAACACCTATATCAATAAGCCCAATATTATGAGTTGCGTACAAAACTTGTTCTAATACAAATTAATATTTTAATATTATAATATAATAATATGGAAGATGCATAGCATTAAAATATTTTCACAAGACTAGTTTAACGTAATACTACTAATATTATAATATTATCATTATATTATATGCAAGAATGGAGGACATTGAAATGAAATATTAAAAACTAAAAAGAGGAAAATGGGAAAAGTAATTGTTTAGGCTCTAGATTGTTCTTCTCTTCTCAAACAACTCAGTCTCTCGCCTCCTCGCTCTTCATGAATTAAATATAACATTTTCATTCTCTTAGCAACCTTTTCCAAAGGCACTATATGACTGCATGGAGAACATCCTCTGAATCTTGTTGTCTGTTTGCAACTCTAACTCAAGTACTCAACAATGGTGCCCATCCTCACAAATCAAACCCAACGACGGTGCTGTCTGCAACTGCATCTAATTTCCTTGTCACAATTTCGGGTTTTGCTTTCAATGCGTGGAAGAACATCCTTTGAATCTTTACAAGTGTATTTTCCTCAATCTTTCTTACAAACCCATTTGAACCCACCCGAGGCTACTCTTTTATCCACCCAACCCGAAACTGCATAACCCATTGAATTACATGGTCGGAATCGGTTCATGTAATGACTGTATTCGGTTAGTTTCGGTGGGAGCCTATTGGCCCGAAACCGACCGTTTGCTCAGCCCTAACTGGAAGGAAATGCATGTGCTGATCTTATCCAAGAATATTGGATCGTTCCAAGATGAAGGTTTGTGGTTGATGCCCACAAGGGATTAGTTTGGCCCTTGAGGCTGATGCTAGAGGTGCCATGTTCCCCCACTTGTAATTGGTTGTTTTTTTTCCTCCTGTTTTGTTTCTTTACCTTACACTACAAAAAAAAAAAAGTATTTATTTATTATGAATTTTATTATATTAAATATATATTATAATGTGCATTCAAGCTAAAATACTAGTTTGATTAAAATCGAGATGTTGGGTAAATATTTTTTTTTATCAGCTTTTATATATATATATTTTTTTTCAAATGTTACTTACGTTTGTCTACTCTAAGATAATGTTATGTGTAAAATTTAAAGTGATAGTGCATGAAAATTAATTTTTTTAATTTATCTGAAACTTAGTAAATATGAGTATAATTTTATATTTTTATGAACTAATATTTTGTAATTAAAAAATGAAAAATAATACAATTTAGACCTAAAGGTTTATTGTGTTCATGCCACAAAGGTGCACCGCTGATAATGCTCTCATAGCCTAAGAGGTTGTCCATTTTATGCATAAGAAGAAGGGTGAGCAAGGCTACCTTATTTTCAAGATTGACTTTGAAAAAGCTTATGATAGTGTTGATTGGGACTTCCTTAAGCTCACCCTGATGGAGTTTGGGTTTCCTAAGTTGATTATGGATCTCATTATGAATTGCACTATGGCAACTTTTCTCTCTCTCAAGTGGAATAATGAGCTTCTAGATAGCTTTCGGCCTAAATGAGGATTGAGACAACGGGATCCCTTTTCCCCTTATCTCTTTCTTCTTTGCATGGAGAAGTTGGCACTAATGATTCAGGAAAAAGTGGAGGATCAGTTGTGGCAACCGGTAAAAATTTGTCCTCAGGCACCTCCTAAGTCCTATCTCTCACCTTTTCTCTGCAGATGATTGTCTTTTGTTTACAAAGGCTTCAGATTCTCAGGTGAGATTAGTCCAGCAAGTGCTTCAAGACTTTTGCCAGGCTTCTGGCCTTAAGGTCAGTATTCAGAAATCTAGATTCTTAGGCTCTAAAAATCTATTATTGGTTTCCATCATACTCATGACATTGGCAAGTACCTGGGCTTCCCTTTGTTATCTGGTAGAGTGAAAAACTCTTCATTATACCATTGATAGAATGAATTCGTGTCACTCTGGCCAAGTCTGTGCTTTCTTCTATCCCGGTGTATTCCATGCAGAATTTATGGATTCCCGAAGGTGTTTGCAATAAGATTGATGCAACCATTAGGAATTTCATTTGGGGTAAACCTGCTTACCATTAGGTAAACTGGGAAATGGTTACCAACTCTAAAAGGAATGGCAGCCTTCGTATTCGGAATGCTAGAGACATGAACATTGCCTTGCTGGGGAAACATATTTGGACCATTTTGTAGAACCCCGACAAGCTTTAGGTCCAACTGTTGACTTCTAAGTATCTAGGTACTTTTCCTGTTCTCAAAGCACAAACCCACCCAGGTTGTTCTTACACGTGGGGTTCTTTAATGAAAGCAGTCTCATCTTTGAATGACGGATTTATCTTTCGAGTGGGTAAGGGTAACATCTCTTTATGGTTCGATAAATGGTTGGAAGACGGTTGTTTGGGTGAGCTGGTAGATTATATCAACATCCAGGATACCTAGTTTTTGTTGAAGGATATTTACGTTGATGGTTCCTGGCAATGGAATATGCTGGCTACGCATGTTCCTTTGGAATATCGTCAGCACCCAGCCAGTATTTTTCTTAATGCTGATATTAATGATGAGATTGTGTGGGGTCTAACACATGGTGGGGAGTACAACACTACTTATGCTTATCGATGGCTCACTACTGAGTCGACTATCCATAATACCCGCATTGAAAACTGGACGTGGATCTGGTCCCAAAACACCTCAAAAAAATATAAAATTCTTCCTTTGCCTCACTAGCCATGGGAGCTTACCTACTAACGTTTTTAGGGTGTCTCGGCACCTTGATGTTGATGTTTTTTGTAACAGGTGTGGCCTTCTGTCGGAGACTGCATTGCATATGGTAAGAGAATGTTCTAAGGCGCGGAGAATTTGGGAGATGTTATCCATGGATCATGTCTTTCAGAATAACGATGATGATGTCTTCAAGTGGCTGCAATCGCATTGCACAGGTCCATCGGATATCATATTCGGGATTGCCTGTTGGATGATTTGGAGCATAGTCACATAATTCGTAATACGCTTGGTACGTGGTACGGGTACGCGGTACGTGACCTTATGAAGAATTGGTACGTGAAAGGTATACCTAGTACGTTTTGGTATATTATTTAAATTTATAGTATTTTATAATTTTCTATTTAATAAAGGTATGATTCATTCCTATCACACTTTGCTGCTTCAACCTAGGAACATAGAGATTTTGGAGATCTAGGAACATAGAGATTTTTGAAGATAAAGAGTGGACACCTTGGTACACGATAAACCAGATTCATTCCTATCACACTTTGCTGCTTCAACCTGCTGGCACTTCGTACACAATCAAGAGTTCCTTGGAGGTTAGGTGGCTTCCCCCTCCTCAGGATTTCGTTAAAGTAAACACGGACAGGAGTTCCTTAGGTAACCCTGGTACTTTCGGCTTCGGTGGGCTCATTTGTGATGATGTTGGTCACTGGTTAATCGGGTTCTATGGCACCTATGGTGTTACCACTAGCCTGAATACCGAATTGTTTGATCATTATCATGGTTTGCGTCTGACTTGGGCTCATGGATACAAGGAAGTCATTTGTGAGTCTGACAGCCTTCTAGCTATTAATCTTATTAAGAATGGCGTCTCTATTTTCCATCCTTATGCTGCTATCCTAGCTCGGATCAAGAGCTTGCTGTCTCAAGATTGGGTCGTCGTCTTAAATCACACCTTCCGTGAAGGAAATAACTGTGCTGATGGGCTAGCTAAGTTAGGATCTGCATCTGATGAGGCTTGTTTTGTTAGTCAGTTTTGTCCCCAGCATCTGCTCCTTTCTTTGTTTGCAGATGTTGTAGGTTCTACCTTTGTTAGACATTAGTTGGTTTTGTTACTTTCTGTTTTTTTATTTTCCTACTGATAAAAAAAAGGTTTATTGTGTTCAATCTGGTTAAGAGAGATGAATAAGACTAAGCAGCATCACACTTGATACATCTTCACAACTAATTATTAAAATAAGAATTAGCTTGTAAATCTTCAAAAGTATCATCATTCAAAAGAAGAGACGACTTGCATTGTTAGCATAATTACAATAGTCCAACAATAAATATAATAAGAAAATATTGAAGTTATAAAGCAATTATTTAGATTTTGACAATTTTTTCGGGACCTATATGTTCCTCATGAAACTTAATTATACTCTAACATGTTGCCTGAGAAGATTGCATACAATATATTTATATTAATATAAATTTTGAGCAATATTCAACATCTATTAATATATCTCTGCCATTAGAAACACTCATCAATGATTTTTTCTTGAACATTAACAATCTAATATGCAATTATGCATGATGTTTCATTCAATACATGTTTAATGCTTCACACGTTGAAAGGAAAAAATAGAGTACATCAGTACATATTTAAAAGGGAACACTCACATACCCTTCAATTGTTCACTTCTAACTTTTCCTCATGTCTATAGCAAAATAAAAAGGTGTTAAGATTAAAACATAAAAAAGTACAAAACATAATAATTCTCTCACCTATAAAGAGAAACTTCTATCTTAGAGATCGATCTGGTTAACTAAACACAAGCATCTTCACTAAGTTGGGGATTATGAGATACATGAAAACCTTCATGGTGGGCATGAGTAAGGTCACAGAAAAGCCCCTTAAAATAATTATGAGCTTCAGACCGAAGGATAAAATGATTTGTAATCCAATTACCATTAGGGAAGGTTAGGCCATGGACCTTGTTCCTATTTCTCCTTATAACAGCTTGGGCATGGAAATAGGTCGAGTTCTTATCACCCAACCTGACCCATTACTCACAAGATTTTTGGTACCAAAGTAACTCTTCCTGAAAAAGAACTTGGTTAAACTCATGTTGAAGTTTTTGTTCTAGGTAGACCAAGGGCAAGGAATTAACACTCTCAAGTTTCCTTTGAATCCCATTAATCCTTGCTCCAAGCCTCCTCTTTCTTCTGAAAACATTTCCAAAGACCTCCCTATTAAATATTACAAAATCATTTTTCACCTTATCCAAGGCATCCAAGGGTCTTCCAGCTTTCTCCAGCCAAGCATCCTCAACAACTTTGTTGTAATCTATATATGTCAGCCAAGCTGCCTCGAACCTAAATGGGCAAACTCCCATAGGGCAAGGAACATCACCAATCCGCAAGAGGAGGGGATTATGATCCGAATGAAGGTGGCAAAGACTTTCAATAAAGGCTTTAGGAAAATCCATTCTCCAATTTAGAGACTTTTGCTCGCTCAGCGACTATCCCTCGCTTAACAAAATATGAACATATGAGACACCCTTAGCTTCAGGGAGAGTCTCGCTCAGTGAGGAAGAGTTCGCTATGCAAATTCTAACTTTTCAAATTTCCTTTGACAGAGACTTTTCCTCGCTCAGCGAAATGGTGTCGCTCAACGAAACACACTAGACATGAGTATTTCGCTCAGCGAGCTCCATCTCGCTCAGCGAGTTCTGCAGAACGAGTCTGCATCAATTTTCTCTTGTTCACCAAGTTACAATTTTTCCAAAACATTTCCAATTCAAAATGAAAGGTTTAAGGGATCTAGACATGTTTTCATCATCAATACTTCATTTATACAAAAACACAATCACAACATAACCTTTATCATATATCATCAATCAAAATTCAAACTTTCAAATTTCAAAATCTCAAAAACTCAAGTCAAGCAAGAACACAACTTTACACCGAAATCCCAACATTCTTCAATAACAATAGTAAAGTTCAACACATTACAAACAATAGAGTGTGTAGTAGAGCTTCCCTTACCTTGGGTAACTTCAAGTTACTAACTTTTTGAACAAAAGAGGTGAAAGGAAGGCATTTTTGGCAAAGCAAGGGCTCTTCTATGTCTACCAACACAACAACACAAGAAAACCCACATCAAAACCCCAAACCACTAAACTCCACATAATTTGTAGAGTGAGATAAAGGCTCTATCTTGGCTCTCCAATGGAAAAAGAAGAAAAGTTAGAAGGAGTAGATGATCTTACCACTCCAAAGAACCACTGTGGAGTTCCAAAAGAAGAGAAATGAGTGTCCTTATGTGAAGAGCTCAAGCTCCTTCAGCTTTCTTGAGAGAAAAGTGACTAGAGGGAGAAAAGAAGTGAGAATGAGTGGTTTAGGGAGGAGTGTTCAAACTTCTCTAACGCTCTATTTGGTACAGGCGACAAAAATAAAATTGTGCAGATGGAAACAAACCTCAGTTGTTTGGTATGTGTGTTTGAGGATAAAATTATTTTGAAATTAGGGGGGCCCATTTCATAGTTTTCTTTCTTCATAGTGGGTGGGTAGATGAAGGGAGTTTATGATTATTAGCTAAAAAGTTAGTTTTGCCCCTATTTTGCTTTTTCATTCATGTGACTGAGGATAGAAACTTCAACACCAATAGAGTACATAACATTGTATCTTCGAAAATGTTGTTGTGGTGAGTTTAAGGTTTTTCCCGCTGCTGGTCGAAGGTCCGTTGGACGGCGCCGTTCATCATTGAACATCAAGTATTTCTCATTCATCGTTGAAGCTCCTGCACGCACGTTTGGCCTTTCCGTGAAGGATGCCACTGGTTGGATTTGGTTGCGCCGCTGCTTTGTCAACATCGCGCCCCTGGTGCTGGTTGAAGGTCGCGCAGTTGTCTCCAATCCGCCTTTCTTTTTCGTCGACACAATGATTTTCAATTACATCTTCAATGCTCAGTGATTTCAATTAATCTATTATTGAAAATCCATAATCGATTATAGTGGTTTCTGTAATTCATGTTGATGGTTTATAGTTTAAAGTATAATCGATTTTTTTGCCGAAAATCGATTATATACACTCATTCAATCGATTTTATTGTGAAGTTAATCAATTAGATTTGCTCAAATTGAACGCAGACACCTCTGGGAAGGGTCTTCGATGAATCAAGATAATGCAAGAATCTCCTAAACGTGTTTGTAGATCTGAGTATCTTTGAAAAAGTTCTTGCAGGAGAGAGTGAGAGTGATAAAAACTTTGGTGGCTGGAATGAATGGGAATTTAATAAAAAGGAAAGTTGTAAGGTTAGCTGATAAAGGAAGAGGAAGTGGCGCACATCAAACGGGAAGGATGAGTGGCTTATGGAGGCAAAATCCATAAATTTGATCTTCGAAGCTGCAATTTGATGAGAACTTTCATAAAAAATTGAATTCCACTTTACCTATTGGATAGATACATTCCACTTTATCCATTATAATAAATTTCATTGATCTATAAAAAAAAATTGGATGCAGGTAAGGGCATAATGGTACTTTTAAAAGTTTTTAAAATTATCTCTTTTTATTTCCTCTAAACCAAACAACTTTACAATATCATTTCCACTATATTTCTCACCTATTTCTCTTGAACCAAACAACTTAACATTCAATTTTATTTCCATTCTATTTCTCTCTTTTCTAATTATTTCTCCTTTATTTCCATTCTCTTTATTTCTCTTCCCACAACCAAACACAACCTAAGGGTTGGGGAGAGTTTTAGGGACCTTAGGCTCTCTTTTCTCATTGAGGCCCTACTAAACACACCCATTTTTTTGCCAAAGCCAAACTCTTCTAAGACGCAACTTAAGAAGCTCAACAATAACACTCATAAACCCATCCAAACACATGATTATCTTATTACATCTTTAATAAATAAGTCAATCAAACATAATTTAAATTTAGTTTCTCTTATAATTTAATTAAAACACTTAATCACACAATTAGCAAAAACCACGGTGTTACAACTAGAGTGGACGCTAACTAACTTGAGTAGAAATATTTGTGCAAGTTATTAACTCCTTTTGGACGCTCAAAAGAACTTAGTATATTACATACTGAATTTCTCAATATGTTTGGACGCTTGTTTGATTATAGTGCGTTGGACGCTGGTTAGTCACTTTGAAAAACAAGTTCCACATAAAATCTGGATGCCAAGAAAGTGTTCTATTTAGAGTTTAAGCATAGAGATTACAATACCATATATATATATATATATATATATAGAGAGAGAGAGAGAGAGAGAGATTACAATACCATATATATATATATATATATATATATATATATATATATATATATATATATTCAAACAAATACCACATTAATATATGATGAACGGATGTATACTAAAAATTTATTGTTAAATGAAAGTAGGTATTATAAAATTTAATATCTACTTTATATGTATTAAAATATATGTTAAATTTATTTATTTATTTTCTTTTAAATAATAGCCTAAAAGATATTTTTTGAAAGTGAAAAAGTCAAATGCATGTTAATATATATAAGTATATATATTAATATACATATTACTTTCTCCATTTCAAATCATATCTTTTAGGTTAAATTAATCTACAGGTCCATATACTTTTACCAAATTTTCAATTAGGTCCCTGAACTTTTTTTTCTTTCAATTGGGTCCCTAAATTTTTTTTTTTTCAATTAATTAGAGGTGCAAACAATGAGTTAATACTTTTGGAATGTGTTCTAAGCACAACTGAATCAATTCTAAAAGATTTATGCAAAATTTCAACTTCTACAGTTCAATTTAACTCAAGCATTCTTTCACAATTATTTGGCTCTGCAGAAGGTTAAAAATTTGTAGAAAACTCTCAGAATTGATTCAGTTGGGCTTACAACACATTCTAGAAGCATCAGTTCACTATCTGCACATCTAATTAAGTGTCTGTGGTGAATTTTTTATAATGACAATTAGAAGGAATGACCCAATTGAAAAACAAATAAAAGTTTAGGGACCCAATTGAAAAATAAATTAAAGTTCAGGGACTCAATTAAAAGAAAAAAAGTTCAGGGACCTAATTAAAAATTTGGTAAAAAAAAATAGGGACCTACAAAGTAATTAAACCTATTTTTTAATATGTTCATCATATATAATAATGTAATATTTGTATAAATACACAAATAAATAGATTTCTTTTTTTATGCTACTAATTACTATATTCATTAAATATAATATAGCATTACTTAAATAAATATCCATTACTTTTATTGAACTTGATAAATATATTATATTTATTAAAATTATTAATTATTAATATTATTATGTTATTATTAATAAACATAATAATTTAATTATATATATATATATATATATATATATATATATATGGGAATGCTAATGCACTCACACCCTTTTTTTAGTATGAATGCATTAGCAACCAACACTATAAAATTTGGACAAAAAAACCAATGAGCTTCTTTGTTGTAATAAGTTTAACTAAAGGATATTATAGTACTTTGTTATTCAATTTTAAAAATAATTTCTCTCTCCTCTCTCAACATTAAATTTTTTTAAATATCCTATTCTCTCTCATCTCTCATAGACATTAAATTTGCAATCTCTCTCCTCTCTACCATAGACCATAGTATGATAAATGTATTATGAAAAAATGTATATATATTTATAATTTCAGAAACATATTAAAGGAAGTAAATAAAATTAATATGAAAAAGTTGATTTCTATATAATACACAATAATCATACAATTAAATATAAAGAAATGATGACGAAAAAAATATAAAGAAATGATTACCTATTTTTAAAAATTTAAAAATAATTGTTTTTGATATAAATTAAATAAGCATAATGTTCTTTATTATTATAATCGTAATTTATAAAAAGCATATAAAGAGAACGTTAAATAAGCATAACGTTAAAATTCAAAACGTTGGCAGAGGTAAAAAACAATTTGGTTGAAAAAAATATAAAAAGAACGTAATTTATTATTATTTTTTAATATAAATTGTTTTTAGAAAATTAATTAATTTTCAAATTCATTTAAATAGTACAATTATTACTATTTTTTTAAATAAATTTAAATCAGTCACACTTATTATTTTTTAAATAAATGTATATTTTAATTTATAGTGTTTTTTCATAATTCAAAATTTTTTATAATACATTTATATATGGTGAGAGATGAGAGAGGAGAAAGATTGAAAATTTAATGTCTATGAGAGAAGAGAAAAAAAAAATTGAAAAATTTAATGCTAGTCAGAGAGGAGAGAGAAATTATTTTTAAATTAAATAGTTAAGTACTATAATATCTTTAAGTTAAACTTATTACAGCTCATTGGTTTTTTTGTCCAAATTTTATGGTGTTGGTTGCTAATGCCCTCATACCAAAAGGGTGTGAGTACATTAGCATTCCCCATATATATATATATATATATATATATATATATATATATATATATATATATATTCTAACAAATACCACATTAATAAATGATGAACGAATGTATATTAAAAAGTTATTGTTGCATGAAAGTAGGTATTACAAAATTTAATATCTACTTCTATATGTATTAGAATATACAGTAAAATTTTTATTTATTTTATTTTTAAAAAAATAACTTAAAAGATATTTTTTGAAATTAAAAAGTCAAATGCATGTTAATATATATAAGTATATGTATTAATATATATTTAACCTTTTCTATTTCAAATCATATCTTTTAATCTTCTCATCATATAATAATGTAATATTTGTATAAATACATAAATAAATAGATTTATTTTTATATACCACCAATTACTATATTCATTAAATATAATATAAAATTACTTAAAAAAATATCCACTACATTTATTGAACTTGTTAAATATATTATATTTATTAATATTATTAATGTTATTCTATGTTATTTTTTATAAACATAATAATTAATGATATATAAAAAGAAATATATATATATATATATATATATATATATATATATTCAAAGAAATACCACATTAATATATGATGAACGAATGTGTACTAAAAATTTGTTGTTAAATGAAGGTAGATATTATAAAAATTTAATATCTACTTCTATATGTATTAAAATATATATTACTTTTTTTCTTTTTAGAAAATTGCTTAAAAGATATTTTTTGAAATTGAAAAAGTCAAATGCATATTAATATATATAAGTATATGTATTAATATACATTCAACTTTCTCTATTTCAAATCATATGTTTTAATTTGTTCATCATATATAATGTAATATTTGTATGTATTAAATTTTTTTTAAAAATAGCTTAAAAGATATTTTTTGAAATTAAAAAATTCAAATGCATATTAATATATATAAGTATATATATTAATATACATTTAACTTTATCTATTTCAAATCATATCTTTTAATCTGTTTATCATATAATAGTATAATATTTGTATAAATACATAAATAAATAGATTTCTTTTTATATATCACTAATTGCTATATTCATTAAATATAATATAGCATTACTTAAGTAAATATTCATTACATTTATTGAACTTGTTAAATATATTATATTTATTAATATTATTAATGTTATTCTATGAATTAATAAACTTAATAATTAATAATAAATAAAAAGAAATATATTTATTTATATATTTATGCAAATACCACCTTAATATATGATGGAAAAATGTATGCTAAAAATTTAATGTTAAATGAAAGTAGGTATTATAAAATTTAATATCTACTTCTATATGTATTAAAATATATATTAAATTTTATATTATTATTTTTTTAAAAAATTGCTTAGTAGATATTTTTTGAAATTGAAAAAGTCAAATGAATATTAATATATATAATTATATATATATATTAATATACATTTGACTTTTCTATTTCAAATCATATCTTTTAATATGTTCATCATATAATATAGAATTACTTAAATAAATATCCATTACATTTATTGAACATTTTAAATATATAATATTTATTAATATTATTAATGTTATTCTATTTTACTTTTAATATACATAATAATTAATGATATATAAAAAGAAATCCATTTTTTATATATTTATACAAATACCACATTAATATATGATGAACGAATTTATACTTAAAATGTATTGTTAAATAAAAGTAGTTGTTATAAAATTTATATGTATTAAAATATACATTAATTTTTTTATTTATTTTCTTTTTATAAAAAATAGCTTAATAGATATTTTAGAAATCGAAAAAGTCAAATGCAAATTAATATATATATATATATATATATATAAGTATATATATTAATATACATTTGACTTTTTCTATTTCAAATCATATCTATTATACTAATTGTTTTAAAAATAAAAAAATCAAATATTTTAAAATAGAAAAAAGTTTAAATGTTATATAAGTTGGTAGGTGTAATAATATATTTCACACTAGTGGACAAAAACAAAAATTGGCAAAATCTTTTAATTAATAATGTCATACATACCTTTATTGGCAGGTAATTCAAAAGTTTTATCATCCTTAATATTAAAATCTTCAAATTTTTTATCTAGGCGCCGCTAATAATGACTCACAAATTTTATGATCAATCTGAATGACCATCATTTGTTTACGACAGACATATTCATAGTAAAGCTCTATATCTGAAGGACCAATAAATATTTGTTAGAAAATAGTAAAAAAAAAAAAAAGTTAAGTTGAACAACATTATTAGAGGATGTATCACGATAATGTAATGTATAAGCAAACAAGGTATAAAGCATTATAAACACACATAATGGTGGCAAATTAAACAAAAATAACTAGTTGTATGCACTTGCCTAGGCTTCAAAGACTTAAATAAGGTCCACCCATTAAATACCAAAATAATACAAGTAAAAGCACTTCCACTAAAAAATAATTTAAATTCAAATGCATTTGTAGTCAATATCAACATACCTTCATTGAGTAAAAATTTCCAACGTGTTTTTTCTCTACATTAAATCGGACACCCTTTGTAATCATTGAATTGCGTCCTCCTGAATATATTAAAAAGCATCTCAAAACCAAAAGTAGTTTAATCATGTAACAAGAAATTAAGGATTAAAAGAAAAACAATTTCAACAAGGTATTCGAGGCTAACCAATTTAAATTCAGTTGGAAGAAGGAGATGTTGGAACTTTCATCCTACATAGTATTCTTTATTATTTACGTGGAAGTCAGAAATTACATGTATATATATCATGGAACAATACAACAAAAGTTTGAGGATTTATATACAACATGCTTGATTATTAAATATTAGAATAAATACCTAGATCCATAGCAACTGATCACTTTGCTAATGTTGAAGACTTGAAGTAACCAAACTAATTTCGAACAAAAGAGCTGGTAGTTTTATGGTTCTTTCTCAACCTAAGCCTCTTGATTCCTCAATGAGACCTTAGTAATTCTTTAGATGAGGAAAAGAGAAACAATTGTGTGGCTTGGTGTATTGGGAACCATAACCAGGGTTCCTTATTTATTGACACAATTAGGGCTTCCATTATGCCAAAGTGGGCTAATAGAGGTATCCACTCATTAAGCCCACATCACATCCTTTTGGTAGTTAATGGGCTCACTTAATTAGATCACTTAAAATGTAACCCACTAAATATAAATATCTAATATAATTGTCATTAAAATATAAGCCCACATAGACAAGGGAATATAAATTTCCAACAATCTCCCACTTGGACTTTATATCGTTCCTTAAATAATTATAGGCTTGTGCTAATTCCACTCCCCCTTATTACTAATACACTCCCCTTTTTAAATTTTCTTCCTAAAATGCCCAAAAATACACTCCCTTTCATTTCTCTCTCCATGGATCTCTCTCCGTGAAAGAATGTTTTTTCTACTTTTGTTGCTCTACTGTCAACAAGCCTTAGAATTTCTGGAAAATAGAGGTGGGGGAGGAAGTTCTAACTCTAAGGCTTCAAGTGTTACCTTTGATCTTGTATGTAATTTAATATTTGCACTTGTTGTGAAAAAGAGATTTTCCTTGCTTGAAAATGGTTTCTTGCTATGCGGTGGTCCTTGATGCAGTGACAATTAGTATTTGTGTTGTGTCTCCTTTCTCATTGTGCTTTAAATTTGGATTATGCTATGAAATTTGTGGAATTAGTTCTATTTCCCCTTTCCCTATGTGAATGTACCTTTTGTTGTGATTTGAAGAAAAGGTCCAGGTTAGAGTAAACAAATTTCTTATCTTTGTGAGAAAGAGAAGTTGTGATAACATTATGTATGGTGAATGTGTGCACAAAATCATGGTCGCTAGTGTTGAGAATTGAGATGAATACAAACGAAACCAATTTGGAAAAGCATATTTGAATATATTTCCGAAAGCAAACACACCCGGGGGTGTGGGTTCAATGATTTTCTTGATTTGAGTGCACATAAAAATTAGAACACTTTGAAATTGCAACACGTGAATATATATATATATATATATATATATATATATATATATATTGGGGTGTTGTTGAATTGAGAGATTCTTGTGGTTGTGCAAAGAAGAAAGGATTGTTATGATCTCTCGACAAATTTCTGGAATGCGACTGACTTGAAGACAATTCCCAAATGAGGAGGGTGAGTGTAAAGGGGAGTGCATTTTCTGGGTTATTTTGAAAAAAAAAAAGAATAAAAGGAAAGTGAATTAGTAATAAAGGGGAGTGAAAATAGCAAAAGCCATAATTATATTACAAATTCCTTAGGCTCACATCCGTATGTTATATATTTTAGACTTCCCCTTAACAATCTAGCCCATTTCATATATTAACAATGAAACCACCATAAGTTTCACCACTATATAGCATGATTAAACCATAACAATCAACATATTAATAAACTCGATGGCATAGATCAAATATGGATGAGTAACATGGAAATTACATGCAATGTGATCTCAATCATGCATATTTGCAATTGGTCCTGCTTTATTCTTTAGCGAGATCAATCCGAAATTCCTTAATTACAATTTAAATATTTCATATAAACAAACAAGTATAATAATAAACTTGTAAACTATAATCTTTATTTCTACAAAAAAAATTAAATATTTATAAAATTTGAATCCAAACCCAGAACGTATAGCAAGACTCCCACTTAACCAATGAAACAACTAAAACAACAATATACGGGTAATATGCTCATGAAAGACCTTAGGTGTCAACCATTAATTAGTTAATGGGTTAGCTAGCATACTGTCTATCCCTATATGTTATATAAATATCTCTATTTCTTGAATTCTTTCTTCAACAACTAAATACTTTATGTCAATAAAATTTGACTTGACAGAACTTCAACTATTATTGTAGTATAGCACTACCAAGTTATTGTCATACTAAATCCCCAATGGCCTTATAATGCTAATAACAACTTAACATGTAGGTCGATGACAAAGTTTCACAATCATATCTCGTGATCGGACGCCTCATAGTAAGCTATGAACCTTGTTGCCATGGTAGAAGTTGTAAGAGTCCATTTAGCAAACTTCTAAGAGATAGCTACTCCACCCAACATATAGATGTATTTTGATGTGGAGCATATACTAATTGGGCATCCCATAAATCAGAGTTAGAATACATAGTGATCTCTAAACTGTAAAATATCCGATACATAAGCATGTAGTCTTGTGTCCTCTTCAAATAACGCATCATGCATTCAGTTATTGTCTAATGCTTCATGTTAGGATTGCTTAAATATCTCCTTAGTACTCCCACTATAAATGCTATATCAAGATGAGTATAAACTAGAACATACATGAGACTCCCAACAATCGATGAATGGGGAAACTTATGCATCTCTACAAGATCATTAGTAGGACACTATTCAAGATTAAACTTGTCTCCCTTAAAAACAAGTGTTTCCCTTGTTAACATCTTTTCATTATGAATCTATTCAAAATTGTATCGATATAATCCTAATTGAGGAAACTTGTTTGAGGTCATCGATGGATTTTTTTAATTTACACATCATAGACTTTGAGTCACTTGACACAGTTTTATGATTGCACCATATAAATTGTTTCATCAATATTGTCATTTAGAAACTCAGTCTTTACATCCATATGATATAGTTCTAAATCAAAATGAGCTACTAGTGTCATTATTATTCTAAAAGAATCTTTTGAAGAAACTAGAGAAAAAAAAATCTATTTATAATCAATGTATTCCTTTTGAGTAAATCTTTTGGCAACAAGATAAGCCACTTACAACACCAATTGAAGGAAGAATATTGACATTTTTGGCAAATATTTTTAAGCAATTAAATAAAAATTTTAAAGCATTTAATAAAGAAAATTTCTTTAATATTTCCTTTCACCAAAATAATATTACTGATGACATGGACAACATGAAAGTAAAAGAGAGGTATTGTAGAATACCTCATTCAGTTATATATTTTCCTTTTCATTTTCTTACTAGCATTTGAACCCTGTCCTTTATGAAATTGTCTTCTGACAATTACCATACGGACCAAGAATGCCGGTGATCTCGATCACTCACCCTTAGATTTAAAATATAAACAGCGAAATATATATGACGCTTACTAAGAGTTGAGATCCAAGATTTGCTTAACACCACGTTTAGGCAATTACTTCCTGCACCTTTGGATTTGCTTCCTACACCCTAACCCGGAACATAATTTACCTTCCGGATTAATTATTCCAGAATGTAAAAATTTACGTTCCGGATTACATTCCGGAAAGCCTAATCCAAAATGAAATTTTACATTCCGGGATAACCTTTTCGAAAGGAAAAAAAGGTGCAAGAAGCATTTGTGGAGGTGCAGGAAGTAATTGCCCCCACATTTATCTCTCTTTTTTTTTTTTTCAAGTGAAGGTCAAGTCCACATGTATCTCTTATGCTGCCTAAATTGATAATTTTGGGCAGCTAATGGAGTGTAATACATTGAGAGGAAGATGGGCCCTGACCCAAAGAGCTAGCAATCAAGAAAACAAAATGGAAAATAGAAGGAAAAAAAAAACTATGCAGTATTTTTTTTAGCTGCTCAATGTACGGATTAATTATAATTTTTATATTCTTTATAAGATAGTTAGTTTTTCATATTATGATTTAATAATAAAAATATTAAATTTATAACTACGGTTGCAATCTATTTTGAGTCTACATATTACTTTTACTGTAGGTAAATATAATATACTTATATAATCTATAACCGTATACAATATAAAATTAAATCTATATTTATAACTCAGAGTAATTTTTTTATCAGTAAAAGCGAAGCGTGTAGGAAAAAAAAATGAAGAGTAAAGTGAACCGTAGAAAATAAGCATTCGAACGAAAAAGTAATTAATAAACATTCTCAATGATATAAAATGGATTCGACAACATGTAGGGGTGAAAATGGGCTGGATCAGGTTGGGTCCTATCTAAGTCTGATGTGCCCTACTTTGTATTTCTATAACTCAAGTTTGGATTTATTACTCGTCACGAACCTATTTTTTAGACCTAAGCATGGCCTTTATATAAGCTCAGCTTGGCCCGTTAACCTATTAAAAGGCATGTTTCATATTAAGAAGTATAAAAAATATTTCATAATAATAAAATTATTATGCATTGAAATATTAGAGTATGAAGTAACGACTTACATGTTATTATTATGTTATCCAAAATTGGATGTGTTGCATTCCTATTTACTTTTTTCTCTTTAACAAAGCCAAACATTTTCATTAAAAATAATAAGGCAATTTTAAACCACAAGATGTGGCCAAAACTTGCCTACAAACATTGTACGTGACAAGCTACCAAAGCCTTTTAAGCTCACAAAAAGAAAAGAGCCCATATTCCTGTTACTCATCTATACTTTATAGAAATTAACCTATTCCAAACATTAAAATGATTCAAATCGTCAAACAACTAAAATAATTTTGTAATTTCATTAAAATAATTATAATATTATATATCATATTAATAATAATATTTTATTAAAAAATATTGTTACTAAATAGGCCAATCAGTCATGTTTAATAGGCTTTTTTAAGGCCTATGACCTGACCCATTTAACTAAAAAGACTTTTTAAAAAACTCGAGCCTGACCTTTTTGCTAAACGAGTCGAGCCTAGTTAAGCCTTAAACGGGGTGGGCCATAGGCCTCCGACGAGCGGTCCGGCCTACTTCCACCCCTACCGACATATGTTATTTTTTTTATCCATAGGAATGGAAGATAGGTACCAGAAATTTACAACAACTCACGCATTATTGGATAATTTATATATAGTGCTATAAATATTATACATCATTATTTTTTTATTAAATTAACTAAAGTAATTATTATATATATATATATATATAATTAACATAATTAATTTAATTATCTATAATATTTATAAATGGAGTTACTTCTCCAATCTTTTTTTCCCGCCTAAACATCCAAGCATTAGATTTAATTACCTTTGTTGCCTTTTCAATTCTTCTGCCAACCTAAAATGTTTCGTAATCCTCAAATTCTTTGACTAACCCTTTAATAATATTGGTGGAACTCTTTGATGTTGATGCTAATAAATGCTAACACATTGTTATAAAGAAACTAACCATTCATATTCCAGAATGCTCCTGCTGCACCTTTTCGATAATGATGGTCATAATAGCAAACAACATGTAACTCAATTTACTCATAACCTTTCATCTACCAAATTGTCCCTAACTTTTCAATTCTTTCTCCTTCCAATTTCTTTAAATATAACTATTCATAGTGTTATCATTTCATTGTTCCCATTATCAAACCCATATTATCAGGCGCATGGTAGTAGCCTTTCTTCATTTTGTTCTTCAACCTCATTGCTTTAATCTGTTTTCCTAATTGTGAACATCATGTATCTAATTTATTTTCTTTGTTTCTTTTTGCCTAGCAACAATGTTCGTACATAAGGAACCCTCGCATCACATTGAAGGCACAAAAAAAAAAAAAAAATCCTCCAACGCGTTCAAAAGGTCACTCCACGATGACACCCTTATGTTCGTTTTCAAACCAGAATCAAGATTTCAATCGGCTCAATTCAAAATCGGATTCATGGATGGTTGATCTCAAAATAGGAGAAAGTAGACAAGAAATTGATAGATTATATGCTTCTCTTCTCTTTTTCTTTTTTTTTTTTTTATCTAGAGATTATATGCTTCTCTGTATTTTATATCTTATTGTATGAACTGATGATTTTATGATTACAATTTTATATTGAGTACATTTCATTTACTTATTAAAATGTTTTTCTTATTAATTTTTTTTACTATTAACCGATGTTTTGATTATGTTACATATTATTGGTGTTAATTATAGGAACCAAATTATGCTACTAATGGTAGTAGGGTAAGGATGAATAACATTTAATTGATAGGTGAAACAGAATTTAAAGTTAAAGTCAGATTTAGAGTGAGACAATTTGTTTGGGTTTGTGGTGGGTATTTTGTATACTACCTACATAATTACATATATGTTAAGATTACCTGTTTAGTCCCATAAAATGAATGTGTCTGGATTATCATGTAGGATGCCAAGAACAAGAATTTTGATGAGGACTGGCTTGCAGAAACATATTGGGACAAATGTTGATATCACAGTTTCATTGAAAAAACTAATACTAATTGATGAAGACTGGCTTGCAGAAACATATTGGGACAAATGTTGATATCACAGTTTCATGTGTGCCCATGGATGAAAGGTATATATCTACATTGAAAATCTATTAGTCAATCTTTAAAAGTTTTATCAAGTTAGCTTTTGGAAATCTATTATTATAAATGAGTGTGTAATTTATAGAAGGAAATACAAGTTTTTGGTAGAGGATTGCTAAACCAGAACCTCTATGATTGTTCATTTGTGCCACAGGAAACACTGAATTTATCCCAAATAAATAACTTCTTTCTACCTCTTTAATATCTTCTTTCAAGAAATTTAGCTCTTCTTCCAACTTGGCTGTCTGTTTCTTCTTTTCTTGGGTGAAATTAGAAAATGTAGTGAAATATGTTTCAGCTTTATTATCAGATACTCCAACATTATCTACAGAATTTGATTCCTCTAATTCATGCATAAATTCGTATTCTAAAACCATCATGTTATACATAAAAGGAGAATTACAAAAATGTAGAAGAAAACCTGATGCCCCTTTAACATTTATATCAACACTCTGATCAAGTATTTTCGTTTACAAAGAGCCAAGAAGTTCCTAGGTGCTAATGGCAGAAAAAGTAATCAAGAATCTATTTGATTAGTACTGAAGCCAATAGCCTACTACTCTGAGCAAGCAGGCAACCCTCAGTGTTTGTTTCACTAATGCCGTCAATATATTTTTATATATTTTAGTAGTACTGTTATAATCTATCTAAAGTAAATTTCTCTTACAAGTTTTGCAGAATGGCTCGAAGGATTTCTTTTATCTCTGACATTGTTCCAAGGAAAATAGATTGGAGGATGGTGTTAAGCTTACTCTAACCAAAATATTTAAAGGAAAGCAAATTCCTGAAACAGTTGATTTGTCTTCAGAGCTTGATGGAACATTTATTTAGACCTCACAAACCAAGATGCCAGTAATGGTTGAAATTAAAAAGGAGCCAATGGATTGAATGTTGAAGTTGTACTTTGTCTGTTATGTTTTGTTATTGTTATTGTCAGTTAAAGATTTGAGCTACTGAACATGGACAAAATCAAATTATCATGTTATGAAATTATAGCTTTTCTACAATGTTTTGAACTCCAGTATTACTTTTAGTATGACTTTGGTGAGTTATAATTAAATTAGTCATATTGTGTTTAGCGTGTCTTGATTTTGGTCCCTGTAATTTATTTCTAAAAGAAGTTAGAAAATATTAGTTTAATTTGATTTTATTAATAAAAAAAATTAAACAGCACCATGGTTTCAACATCTTATAGTTATCTGTTCCTGTTAACGAACATTTATTAAAACATAAGCTGCTAAAGGGTAGTTGTGATAGCAGTACCCCCCATAAAATCGACAATAGCAGCACCTGATAGGAAGTTAATCAAGAATCCTAACATAAATAAAAAGTCAAACTAATAAGAAACAATGCAACTATAAGATTATCATGAAGTAGCTGCTATCATTTGGACAAGACATCAACTTCAGTGGTTGGAATATTTTAATGCAAAATTTCTTCTAGAGCATTAGGCAGTATTGTCATACACTGGCGAACACCAAGAGTTGATTGAGTAATTTCCAGCAAACAAAAATTCTACTGGATGTGTGTAGTAGGATTAATCTCACTGCTAAGTAAGGTCCCCCAACAAGAGAGAAACCACTCATAACCCTTCCTATAGCAATATCACGAGAGCTACCCATGATAATTAACATAAATCAGTAGTGGAACATGACAGGATATGGTTTATATTCCATGCAAAGTCTACCATGATGCTTATAGCTCTAATATACAGTTAAAAAATGAAGATAAGGCACGAAATATGGAATTTTAGATGTTGATTGATAAGTAGTAATAAATAAATTCTACTAACTATGAGTTGATTGACGTCTTTATAAATTATTAGTTTATTAAAATTAAAATATTCTTAATAGTAATAATTTCTTCTAATTCTTAATTTAAACACTTAAGGATTTTTTTAACAGCACTTAAACATTTAAAATAATCTTATATTCTTAATCTTAATAATACAATGAAATATAATTCACAATTTAATTCATTTGTCTCTTATTACTTTAAAAAATATTAGAATATTCATCTTTATTAATCAATTGGCATTAATTATCAATCAATTATTTATTATTTATATGGATAAAAATTCATAATAAAATAATATTATATTTTAAAATTTAGTTTTTAAAGTTAATATTTTTTATAAGTTAGAAGGAACTAATGTTTTAATGAATCTGTTCAAAAAATCATGATAGAATATTTTTTTTTCAGAGCTATTTTTGTTAACAAGTGCCAGTTTTAGTTTAATTGCTGAATGCAACTGAATTGGTTGGTCACGATGATATGTTGATGGTTGATATTGTCTAACTAGCTCTCTAATCCACTAGCTTCTATAGCTTAGGGCTGTTAGAGTTCAGTGTCATGCTGGATATACTGGAGCGAAATAGGGATGCAACAATTGTGCAAGATGGCATCACGAGATTTTCTGATACATTTTGGCTCTCTAATGCAGATTTGGGGTGAGGTAAACTTGCAACAGGTCTGCATATGAGTTCACACAATCATGCAATTTTGGGAATAAAGAATTATGCAGATTCGAGGTATAACAGTCACAAAGTTTGTAAATGAGCATATAGAATGTCATGCTGCTACTTTTGGTAATCTTTGATTAATCTGATAATGTTATATTTTAGTAAATTGAAATGAACTTGATCTTTAATTCATCAGTTATATAAATTATTTTTTTTTATCAACCCATTCATCGCACGGGTCCACAATCTAGTTATATATAATTTTTATTAACTATAATTATTAAATGTCCTAATATTTATTTACTTTTTAATGATAAAAATCAATAATTTTATTATTTATACTATTTATGAGTATTATTTAATGTAGTTATCAATTATATATAAGAGTAAATTACACTCTTCTCTCTTGAGACTTAAGAGATACGAATATTACACTGTCCTCCCTCTTATGTTAAAATCTAGAGTTTAGTCCGTTTAACTTAACGCCATTAAAGAAGATTACACTCCCTTCCATTGAGCGATGCAAACATTACACTAACCTTCCTTCTCATGTAAATTTGTAGAGTAAATTATATTTTTTTCCATGAGAGATGCAATAGTATATTGTCTCTCCTCTCTTATGTTAAAATATATAATTTAATTCACTATAAGATTTTAAAATATATTTTAAATTAGAATATATGCTACAATATTTTTTTTATTTACTAAGTTATCATTCGCTAGCTCAATAAAGATTTTTTTAAATATATAATTAAGTTTAATTTTTTTATTAAAATAATAATTAAAAATAGAAATTATAAGATAAATTATATATATATATATATATATATATATATATATATATATATATATATATATATATATACAGTGAAAAATGACTATGTACTAACAATGTAAAATAATTTGCGATTTTTAAAATAATTTGTACACTGTCATCCAATCATAATCCACCTTGTATAGTAAGTTTGTTAACTTTTACAAGATTATTTTAAAAATCATATTAACAATGATTTGTGATTGGAAAACAGTGTAAAATTATTTTACACTGTCAATGCATCACCATTATATTAAAATGTGTCAAATAATTAGCTTTTATTTAATAATAGAATTTTAATACTATAAATAAATTCATTGTACATGTAATAGCAACCTTAATTAAAGATTAACTCTAAAAGAATTTTCAAATTCAAAATTTAAATATACATAGTAAAAGGTAACTATTTAAAGCTCATTAATTACAAAATTTCGATTACAGAAATCATAACGATTATAATTATGGTATTTAAACGAATAAAATATTTACAAAGAACCATATAATGACATATGTTATCTGAACCACTGTGCCAATTTTGACACGAGTACTCCAAACCTTGAAAGGCATCATTCAATACATGTCATCCGAACCTATTATTGAATTAGTAAATTTATTTATAATGATTTATTGGTTAATTTGTGTATATAATCTTAAAAGACACGTAAAAAAGAATGAAGATAGTAATATTGAAAATAAAATGCATTAAATACAATGATAAATATTGGTCCATTAAACAATAAATGAAGAGTACCAAAATGGCTCCATTTGAAAAACACATTAATTAAATAATTAAATATTAGAAATTTAATGCATAAATTATGTAACGTAAGCAATGCTATAAAAGTAAAAGAACCCAACACCTTGAAATTCACTCACTCCCACCACAACACCAAACCAAGGTGACCTTGATTGAAACTCCCCACCACAAAATGAATTCCTCAACATTATGTTCCCTATTGCTCACCCTTTGCTTGATCCTCATTTCTCAGTCTTCTTTGCCAACAAATGCTAGAGTTCACAGTCATCATGGGCTGCTTGGTGATGATGGTCGTCCTGACCTAATTGGCCACATTTGCAACCGAACCTTGGCGGAAGAGATGACCATCTGCAAGAACATTCTGAGATCAGATCCTAGAATCCCACATGCAAAAAACTTTTTTGAATTTTCAAAGGCATTCCTAGAGTTGGCCTTGAACAAGGGAATAGAAGGGCAAAACTTTCTTAAGGGGTTGGTGTAGACAAAATATGTTGAAGCCATTGCACTATGTGCAAACTTAGACTATGTAGACGGTTGTATCATTTAGAAGTGCCTTGAGGTTGTTGAAAGACGATCCTCTACTTGCTAACTATGATGCCAAACTTGCTGGTGATGGATCTAGAACATGTGACATACACTTGGCTATGGCACATATTGTTAACCCTGCAATTTCTGCTCTTAACAGCCGCATATCTTTGCTTAGCTATATTGCATTCCTAGCGACAAATGAAATTAGCTTTTAAGGCAATTTATGGGGTTAACTTGCAATGTATAAATGCCTGCATATTTGCAGGGTCAAGCCAAGGAGGGAGAGTAATTACTTATATTTGTAGGGCCATCGCCTTTACTATTACTTATTGTCATTCCCCCTTCATCCTTTAAATAACTTTCAAATATATTTTGTTTACAAGTTTTATGGATTTATTCTTTACCATTTCATTTCTTATGTGGATATTTTACTTTTATAAAATTTAATCTTATGCGCTAAAAATTCTCATGTTGTCAAATGACTTAAATACCACCATTCTTTTGTTAAAACACACACTCTCTCCTCCCATAACACACACACATATATATATATGAGGTTTGCTAACATACATATACTTGTTTTTTGGTATGAGTACATAAGAAACTATAACTAGATATCTTAAAATACATCAATGGTGTAACTTGCTAATGTATTCTTACTAAAAAAAAGTGTGTGTAAGGTTTAAGCTCACATTGGTAATGGATTATGAGAAAGCAATTATACCGTTGAGATTTTTCAAAAAGGACTTGCTTAGCACTATAAGTGAGACGTGAGAGATGAATAAGAGAGAGGAGAGAGAAGACATAAATTAGTGGGGGAGACAAATTTTTTTATTTTTTATTTTTTAATGACAAGTGTATAAAAACTTATCTCTTAATTTATATTTTTAATTATTTTTTAAAATAAATTATTATGAATCATGTAAATTTAATTATAAATTTAAAAATATCTGCTTTCAGTTATTATTTTCCTAAAATACAATTAGTATCACTTTTTAAATGAATCTCTCTCTCTATATATATATATATTGTGAGAGGACTCATTTTATATGAGAGTGAAAGAACTAAATCTGGACCATATAACCATACATGGAAGGTCAAGATTTAATGTCATGTGACTTTTTAAAAAACTCATATGACTTAGTGTGTTTTAATCTTGATCATTCAAGATAAGATCTAGTGGTCAATATTTATTCATTTTACTCTCATATAAAATAAGTTCTTTCACTATATATATATATATATATATATATATATATATATATATATATATATATATATATATATATATATATATTGTGAGAGGACTCATTTTATATGAGAGTGAAAGAATTAAATCTGGACCATATAACCATACATGAAAAGTCAAGATTTAATGTCATGTGACTTTTTAAAAAACTCATATGACTTAGTGTGTTTTAATCTTGATCATTCAAGATAAGATCTAGTGGTCAATATTTATTCATTTTACTCTCATATAAAATAAGTTCTTTCACTATATATATATAATGCTAATATACACCCACTCAAAAATTAGAAGGTGTATATTATTAGCAACCAGTAGCTTTTCACTTGGACTAAAAACCCATTCATCCTTTACTTTACATCAACATAAAGTAAAGGGTTACTAAGTAATTTTAATTTTAAAAATACAAATTACACGCCGTTTTCTCTTCCCCGCGTTCTCTCTCTTCATCCCCTAATTTCCCTTTCTAGATCCTCTTTGATTTTTATCTTCTCCCTGTCATTTCTTAATTTGACAAATACCGTCATCTCTTCTCATAATCTTAATTTGAATAAATTGAGTTCTATTTCTTTCTACCTTCAACCAAAATTTAGAAAAACGAGTCCAGATCTTCCTTAGCTATGAGTATGGCTATACCCCAAATGAAAATAATCGCTTGACAAATTAAATGACAGTCGTACTCATCACTGCAACAATCAATTCTTAACCATATATATACCACTACAAATATCAATAATAGTTCATACAAGCAGGAAACTGGGTTTGAAATACACCATAGTAGAGGCGCCTTTCTAACTAATGGGATTTGTCAAATTAAGAGACGATTTGAAGAAGATGAAATCGTGAAGAGAATCTAGAAAGAGAGATTAATGGGTAAAAAAGGAGAAACGTGGGAAAGAGAAAAAGGATAATTTGTATTTTTAAAACTAAAATAAAATAAAATAAAGTGAAATTAAAATTACATAGCAGCCCTTTAATTTATGTTGATGTAAAATAAAGGATGAATGATTTTTTAGTCCAAGTGAAAAGGTGCCGGTTGCTAATATACACCTTATAATTTTTTAGTGGGCGTATGTTAGCAACCACATATATATAGGAAGCATATCAGATGAGAGAGGTATATTATTATGAGAGGTGAGAGCATTGAATATCAACCATTAGATTGAATTAGACGGTTGATATTAATCTTCCAAAACTACACGTAGCCCTTAATTTCCCTTCCCTACGCACACGTCCTTCTCTCCCCTATTTCCAAGCCACTCGCACCCCAATCAACACGCTACACTCTCCTTCTCACTCATTCCTCCTTTTTCTCTCTCCAAACTTCCCTCTAAGGATTCAATCTTGGCATGTTGCAAAGACATCAAGAAGGCCTTATTACTCAAAAGATATATCAAAGGCTGCAATGAGTTGACAACATCATAATGAAGTTGTACTAGAGTCAACATTAGAATGGTGTGCTGAAGGACTCTGAGAATGTAAACATCAGAATGATGTTATGAAGTTTAAACCAGAATCAAGACAGAGAGAGATTTTGAGATTATCACATCACAATGATGTGCTAAAGTCATGACCATGAAGGTTCTGTGCATCAGAATGGTGAAGCAACATCATGTCTTCCATATGAATCACAATCCCTGAGGATTCATTAGAAGACTGAGGTTGACATCAGAATGGGATATAAAGCAACATCATGTCTTCCATATGCAGTCACAATCACAGAGGGCTCATCAAAAGACTGAGGTTGACAACATCACATCTTCCATATGAATCACAATCACTGAGGGTTCATCAGAAGATTGATGTTAGCAACATTTGAAGATACAAGAAGTTGATAGCTGAGATATGTTCTTGAGAAAATTTGATGTGAAACATCAGAATAAAGTCAAGTAGACTTTTAGAAGTTTGTACCAAGGACAGAACACACACAACAGCAACAACAACCTATACAAAGTTATCCATGTTGAATGAAGTATGCTACTTCAGAATGACCTTTGTTGTGAAAAGGTGTTAAGTATGATGAAGTGGAGCTACCTACAAAGTCATATCATGAAGTCTTCATCAAAAGGAACCTACATCAGAATAGGTCCTTCCTCAGCAACATTAGAATGCATTTTTGATGTACCTTCAGAAGCTTATTAGATTTGTTCATCAGAATGGATACTTCAGAACGAATTCAAATATCTGTCAAGTCTAGTACAACTGGCACTATTTTAAACTTGTTCAACAAGTTGCAAAGCTAAGGCCCCACTTCTAACAACTATTTTCTTGGGGTATTTTAGGGACTTGAAGGAAGCTTTTGAAGAAAGAAAAAGAGAAGACCCAGCTGTCATATAACGGCTAATTTAAGTTATGGGGTCTATATATTGATAGAAGACAGCTGTAAAACATGAAAGAGAAGGTAGGAGAAAGCCTACACTGTGCAGAAACATGATTCATATCCTCTCCCCACTCCAGAATCGTTCTGAGTTTAGAACAGTTGCAAATGGAGGGAAGTACATCCTAGAGCATCATTGAAGAACCACCATATGAGTGTTGTAAAGTTGTAAAACCCCCTTAAACACCTCCTCCTTGTTTGTAATATGTATTTATCCCAAATTAACCAAGTGGGTTAAGTTTGGTTGTGAGAGAAGAGATAGGGAGAACCCATGAAAGATGGGTAGCTTAGAGATAGACTCTAAGAGAGCAACCTGAGGAGGCTAGAGGAAAATAATATTTGTGTAGCCTACAAAGGCAGAGAATACTAAGTTTTGTCTCTCCCATGACCAAAAGTGAGTGTCATGGTTGTTAGATAAAATAGCTTAAAATACAGGAAATCCAAGAAAGGGTGAATTGGATTATTTAAAATTTTTCTTTAAAGGACAATTTTCTTTGTGAAAACTTTTACAATTTTCAAATGTTTTTTGAATCCTTAAGAAGATGAGAGTGTATGTTTAACTTGTGTTAACTATCTCTTATTTCCAAGACTTAGTTTTAACAAATAGATCAAGATCAAATGTGAGCAATTAAGATCAAGATATTAAAAGATAAGGAAAAAGAGAAGATGAAACAAAGATTTATACTGGTTTGATTTTAACCTGAAATCTACATCCATTGTTATCCAAAGCAACCCTAGCTTGGACTTTTTCCACTATTTGGAATTTGTACACAAACTCACATGCACATGCAGCACATATGCAATGATCTTCTTGAAAACCTATCAAGAAACACTATAATGTAGAAAACCTATCTACATGCAATGCAACTAGGGAAACCTACCCTATACACGAATTTTACAGCAAAAATAAAAGGAAAGAAATCACCTAAAATGTGGAAATATGAAAAGTTGAAGTTCTTCCTTATTTGCCTTCATATTCCCCTCATGTAGCTTGAGAGGGATTCATTGTTTTCTTGAGAATTAGAAAAGATTTGATCCAATGAATCCTTATAATGATGACACACACTTTCAAAGTTATCTCAAATGAAAAAGATGAAGCAAAATGAGAGAGAATGGTGTCACTTTTGATTTCCATTCAAAAAGTTAGTTATATAGATATCAAAATAGAGATAATCGATTATTGCTTAAGATAATCGATTATTTCATTCTTATCATCATCTGGAAATGCTGAAGATCAAAATAGTCGATTATTTCCTGATAGAATTGATTAACTGCGAATGGCTCATTTTTCTTTCAAAGCCAGATAATCGATTATTTTAAGTGGATAATTGATTATTTGCGAATGGGTAACAATTCTTATAAAATAGAGCCTTAAGATAATTGATTAAAATGTTCTGATAATCGATTATTTTGTTCTTGGATTGAAATCTTAGAATTTTCAAAAGGTTTTCGCCCATATTCAATCCTTAAACAAAATGTATAGAAAATCAATGATCAATCAATGCAGAACATGAGGGAATAGAAGTATAACTAGCCTAGTTGCATGATACACACACATTCACACATTTAAAGCTATAACAAGCATCCTAATAGGACTAGTATTCTCAATATTTATGAGGAGTAAATATAAACTATTACAACTTCATCATCATCAAAACCATTTAGGTACAAGTACAAGGCGTAGGGGTCTTCATATGTTTACAATGGTTAAGATGGGTTGTGGGTTGCTTCCTAAGAGTGAGGAGAGTTTTGTGGTAAAGGACACCTAGTGAGAGGTGAAGGTTGCCTGCCAAGAACCAGGGAGGTTCTGTGGTGAGATGTCTTTCCTTCCAAGAACTGAATCACTCTGTGGGTTAAGCACACCTGAAGAGGTGAAGAATACTTGGTTTATTGTTGGAGTCTAAGACTTTAGACGATGTTCAACGCCTCAAACTTCGATTTTGATGATAACAAATGAGATTAAATTTTGAAGTATATAATGTCCTATGTTTGAGTATTATATGTACCACACCGTCCAATGCCTCAATGGTATTATATTTCTTAATCTCAAACAAGATATTTCTATGTGTACAAATTGTCCAATGAGTAACTGGAAACTCTTTTTTCTAAGTATAAAACCAGCGTCCAATGCATTGTGAAAACCGGTGTGTAAACACTGCGTCCATTCGAGGAAGTGTCCAGCGCTTATATAACTTACATCATCTTTTCTATCAAACAGTTATATAATACGTCCATGATTGTGTAGAAGCACACTTATGCTTTTCGATGATAATTATCTGAAATGTTCTGTTATTCCCTCTCTTTTCTAATGTGACATTTCATTTGAAAATTCGAAAAGTGTACCACAGGAGACAGAAAAGCCTCTCTCTGCAGAAACCGTACAAGTAGTGGAGGTGCTGCATGTACTGTTGTCTTCTCCCTCTCTCCACCCCGAGCTGACACGTAGCAACGATCATATGATTGTGAGAGAACGATTATTGGCAAAAGCACAGATCCCACAACAGATATCTTTACCAAGTTGTCTATAAATAGAGGATCAAGCTCAAGAAATCATAACGAAGCATTCAAGTTTTCTAAAAGCTAAAACTCTGCTAAAACGACTGGACGACCTACACTTGTGCAAAAAGAGCGATCTTCTTAGCTTTGCTAAGTCATTATGTGTATTCAAGTTACATTGTAATATCCTCTCTGTGAGAGTTATATATTAACTTGTAAACAAATTGTTGTTTGGAAAGCCAAGAGTGGCTTAGTAACAAAAAATACTTGGGTGTTCTTTAATCTCAGGGGGAGATTAAAGGTGTGCCAGAAGTGGCAAGGTATATAATACTTGTTTGTAATCAGGATTTGATTAGTGGAACCCTTCAAAGGTTTTTGAAGGAGAACTAGACGTAGCTCAGGTTGAGTGAACCAGTATAAACCAAGTGTTTTTACTTTATCGCTTTTAAGCTTACCAGTTATTCTTTTAAGTTGTTTCTTCGCATTATACGCACAAGTCTCTTTACTTTATATTTGCCAAAAACCTTTTGCTTTACGCTAAAACGCAATTCCATTGAACTATTATTTTAAACAACTGGACAATAGCTGCAATCTTCTGCTTTGCAAGTTTCTTGTAAAATTTAAGTTGAAATATCTCCATCTTTCCGAAAAGATTTTAAGGTTTTATCTAACACACTATTCAACCCCCCCTTCTAGGGTGATTCTCTGCATTTCATTTATCTCTCCCGTGGTGTTGAGGTTGAGACAGTGTTGTTGAAGTCTCCAAGCCAAGAACAAGGTGTGGTGTTGTGGTGAGGGAGCAAGGTTGTTGAAAATCCAGCAGGTAGTTGGTAGTTGAAAATCCAGCAGGAAGCTAATGGTTGTTGTTGTTTACCAGCAAGTAGCTGGTTGTTGTGATTAGTGGAAATCTCACTGGAAGAGTGAGGATTAGACGTAGTCCTGGGTTTGGGGTGAACCAGTATAAAATCCATGTGTTGAATCTTCTCATCCTCTCTCTTTACATTATGCTTTTAACTGCTATACATTTTACATCTGCACCAGAACATTCTAAGCATCAGAATGCATATTTAGAAAGGTTTTTGACAAACTTAACTTGCTTGTAAATCTGCATATTTGAATTGCATAATCTTTGTGATCATAAGATCTGTTTTAAACCAGTTAATCATTTACTTCATAGTACGAAAGCTTTCAGAAAATATGAAAATGGATTTGTGCATGAAAAGCTTCAAACAACATTCTGAACATAGCAGTCAACACAACAACTTTCTAAGTGCTAAATCTTCATAACATGAGATAAGGTTTTCATAATAACAATATTATGAGAAATACATTTATTTAAGTAATGAAGTTCTGAACATGAGCAGATGTCCATTGGCATTAGGTTCATATAATCTTATTAGAATATTTAATAATGAATGGAGTGACTAGCCACTCAGAAAGCTTAGCTATCTAAGTGCTTGAACCTTTGTGTCAAGACTTTCTAAACACCAAGGTTATCTTAAGTAAAAGTTCATAAAGGTAAATGTTTCAGGAAAAGTTGGCAAAGTCACAATTCAACCCCCTTTCTTGTGACATTCTGATCACTTCAGTTTTTCAATTGCCAAAAATCGTATTTTAAATTTTTTAATTGATACGTCACCGATTAATTGACGGAAAAGACTCAAAAACAAAAATTTTAATATATCAAGGATCCAACTCAAAAAAATTTATTAGGGACCCAAAACAAAATTTGATCATTTATCAAGACCAAAAACATATTTAAGCCTTTAATAAAATAAGAATTTTGAAGTACTCTTGTTTAAATTTAGACAAAATTTGATAAATTTGAATAAACTGATATTGGTGTATAAGATTAAAAATTTTAGTGAAATTAAATATTAGTGTGTTATCCTTTGTTTCCTATTTTGTTCATTTGTAAAATAAATAATTGGAAAAATAAATAAATATTTGATTTTATTTGCTAGTATTTTATTTACTAGTTTTAGTATGTGTTTTCAATTGGTTGTAAATAAACTATAGTAAAATTGTTTTGAAAAATAAATATTATGAATTTAGATAAGTTAAATAATTAAGTGAGTGTTAGATTTAGATTAAACAAGTACATGGTTAGTGTTTTTTTTAAATAAACATGAGATATGCAAAAACATCACAATAATGACAAGAATATCATAAAGTTTGCACCCTGTCATTACCCATGGCCATCACTTGTAGCTCACCCGAATATCATTAAAAACCAAAGATCAAGAAAAACAAGATTAGATTGGAATAGTATATGGTTGGTCGGATTTAGTCCTGAAGTCCAAATTGATGGTAAAAAAAATCCAAGCTTTTATTATTTACACCACCTAATTTACTAAGTGCATCCCCTTCTTTTTTTTATATTTTTTATTAAAAAAATATCGTTTTGTTTAAGAATAAAAAAAAAACCTATTTTTGAATCCACCTTCATTATGCTAGTAAAGTTTTGAATGAAAATCAAAAGAATTATGCAACAACTGAAAAAGAATTACTAGCTCATCTATTTTAACCAACTCTTTTTTAATTTTCAGCATCCTTTTAAATTAAAAAAATTATTTAAATAATCTTTAAAGTCATCAAAAATCATCTATTGGATGTTAAACTTATTTTCGGCCCATTTTATCAAAAAAAAAATTTGTGAATGCCTATTTTATCAATATAAAATAATTGACTTGGACATTATTGATTATAGTTACCGAAGTTTTGAATTTTGATTACCAATAATGGTTCAAAAAATAATGGTCTAATATTCTATAATTAAGTTTCATACAACATAGTAACTGATAAGATTAACATTGTTGGTAGAATCGAGTAATGTCAATGGAAAAGTCTTAAGATTCGGTCCAATCTTAGAGTTGAAGAGTTATCCATTTTAATCATGAATGTGTTGGCATTCCTTCGAAGAGTTTGTAATCCAAAAATAACCAATTAAAACCAAATCAAATATTAGCCTTTAGCCTCTATTTTTCTTAACGTTTAATAAAACTATACATGTATTACTATAATTTATAATTAAAATTAATTTAAATATACATATTAATTATATTTTATAATTTAAAATTAATTTTATTAAAACTAATTCTAGTTAACTTTATAAAAATAAAGAAACTCTTAATGTGGTGTAATTTTTTTTTACCATAAATACTTTTTAGTTTAATTTTGATATATTGATGTGTAAACCTTTTTTAATGTTAATAGCTAATTTAAAAAACTTAAATATAATGTTTAAATAATTATAATCATTAGATAACATTATAACATTTGTATCTTTAATGTATTCCAATTAAATGTTTTAGAGTTTAACTAGAATAAACTAAGAGTGTAAAACAGTTTTACACTGTCATCTAATCATAAATCACTATTGGTATGACTTTTAAGATAATTTTGTAAAAGTTAACAAACTTACCATTTATAATTGTTTGTGATTCGATGACAATGTAAAACTATTTTATACTATTAGTGCATATATTTTTTTTTTATGTTTTATGCACTGACAATGTAAAATAGTTTTACAATGTTATTCAATCACAAACCATTATTAATATGATTTTTACAATAATTATCTTAAAAGGTCATGTTAATAGTGATTTGTGATTAGATGACTGTGTAAAATTGTTTTACACTTTCCGTGCATCACCATTAAACTTTATCATAAAGAGAAAAAAAATTATGCACTGACAATGTAAAATAGTTTTATACTATCATTTAATCACAAAAAACTGGATATGATAAATTTGTTAACTTTTACAATAATAACCTTAAAAATCATATTAACAATCATATGAAATTAGATAATCATATAAAATTATTTTACACTATCAATGTTAATCTCTATCATAAATGTGGTAACACGTCAAAAAGTTTATCACTTTCATAAATTAGAATCACGAGGATAGGCAAGAATGTTACTGAAGCCATGAAGATTGAGGAAAGTAGCTGTGAGATATTGAAAATGTGGCTGTGGTTTGGCCATTAGAGCCTCGAAAGGCCAACTTTATCTTTATGACATATACTACGAACGTACCGAATAATACGCAGCGTGCAACGCGCTCTTTCAAGATTCCTTTTACTTTGGAACCCAGAGGTATATTCTCTGGATATGTCTCACATGTCAATAAATTAAAATAAAAAAGCCGAATCAATTCTCCACCCACTTTTTATTAATGAAAATCTCTAAACAGTTTGGATTTTACAAAAAATACAATAACGACAATACGAGTTGCCTCAAATTGATCAAGTGAGGCTATCATTAAGTGTGTGTGAATTAATTAATACAAGATTGTCTAGTTTAATTAGTAATCTTAAGTTCAATTATAAATATATAGTTGTGTTAAATATTTGAAAAAAGAATTTTATTATTTATAATAGTCTTATTCAACTCGAACAAGATTATTTTTTATGATCAAATAGAATACTATTAATTTATAAATAAAAAAAATCAATATGAGAATATTAGTATTATTCTATTTGACATGTTTTTTTAATATATTCTTTATTATTGAGTGAAATTTATTGGAAATTATAAAATTTTGTAAATCTTATTTTTTTATTTAATAAGTCTCATTTGTTACTTTCTAGTTTTTAATAAATTGACAGGAATAGTAAAGAAAGCGTATTGCTAACAAAAGAGATATTCTCTAGTAAAAAAAATTAAATGGTCAAGTGTCGTAATCTTATTATTTATTCTTTTAATTTTTTTACTTTATAATAAAAATATATTATATTAATAAAATTTATCGATTAATTACTATATCATATAGTGATAAAATTACAAAATATGATTTATTCCCTTTTGTAGCACTCTTCTTAATAAAGTATAAACTTTCTGTAAAAAAAAAAAAAAGTATAAACTATGAAGTGTTGGGGAATGTTAACAAATGTTTACATTGATTAAATATTAAAAAAAAATTTGTAAAATATTATTAATGGAGTTTTATTGTGTTTTTTTTATTCTAGATTTAATTTTATTAATGAATTTTTTATTTTTGATGATATGTTATTTTGTATTATATTATCAGAATATATTATTATTCATTATATATATTTATCATAATTTTTAATAAAAATATTTGATCATTTTTATATTTTAGTTAATACTTTTCAAAAATAATTTTTTTAAATTAATCTCTACATTACAAGTAATCTAATATAGTATTATTAATTTCTTTATTATAAATTAAAACATTCAATTACATAATATCACATAAAAATTTATCAACACGATATACTCATTTTAAGTTCTAAACTATCTAATAATTTTTCCTTCTCTGCCTAAATAAAAAAACACAAGAAAATACTCAAAATGGTATGGAAGCCATGGCAGCGGCCACTGGCGGATCTTGTACACAATACACGACTTCCTCAAAATTCATGAATATTTAATTTTATTAATATCCGAATAAAATCCTCCAAATCTAAAAGGAAAAAGACTGAAAACGAAAGAGATTTAATTAAATTGGTTGAATGCATTTAAGAAGGGAAGCTGAATAATCAAATATTTTGACTACGCAGACTGTACATAATAAATTAAATTGGTATATGGTTGTATCGATTTGTTTTAAAAATAATTATTTTCTTTTATAGTTTCATATGAAAGCTTCTTGAATAAAACAGTAATTATTTTTTACATAAGTAGTTTTAACCAAAGCCCGAACTTTGTTAGATTTTGTATTTCTTTTTTTTATTTATATTATAGTTAAATTTTATAGTGATTATTATTATTATTTTTAGTAAAATTTGTGTGGATACTTTACTGTATATTTTAAATATTTATTATTCTTTAAAAATAAATATATATGAAAAGAATATATATGTTACTAATTAATTCAAGTATTAAATATTTATATTTACTTTTCAAAAACTTAGTTCCATGTTTTTTGGTTTTTTTATTTTATGATATACTAAAAAAAAAGTTATGTTTGAATATATGTTGATGATTGAAATGAAATGAAAAGAAAAAAAAATGAAGTTAACATAATTATAATTATTATATTGTTTGTGTATTTTTGTAATAGAATGAAAAAGGATATTTTCATTTTATACCTTACATTGGCGGGGGAGAAATGGACTATTAAATAAAATTAAATGAAACGCATTTTATTGAATTTCATTTCATTTTATTTTAAATCAATTAAATAATGAAATATAGTATAATTTCAGTTAAGTTGATTTCAAAATTTCCAGTTGATCTCTTCTATTATTCTAAATATAATCCTAGTATAGGTTTGACTATCCAATAGTGATATGATATCTTGAAATTATCAATTCTTATTATACATTCTCCTAATAGAGAAATATTTCTTATAAAAGAGATGGAAAACGAGTTCTTTGGATTAGTTGTGTAAATGGATTTTCATTAATTCATTATATATAAGGGAATGAGTTTTGTCACTTCAATCATATGAAGAAATAGCACCAAAAAAATAAAAAATAAAATCATATGAAGAAATGGAAAAACCATAAAACCAACCCACATTTTTTTACTTGGTTCGACCCAAGAAACATAATTTAAGATTTTTTTTATTATCGAAAAAAATATTAAAGATTTTTATACTATGTTTGTATCTTGCCGCATTACTCGTATGGCTTTGCAATTAAATGAAACCAGTTTTAGGCAGAAAAAATTTACAAAAAATAACCGCAAATTTAAAACATTATCCATGCACCTTATTTTTTGTATTCACGTTCTATATCTTTATTTTTATGAAATTTTTTAAAAAAATTCCATTTTCATAAAGTGAAAATAAAAGTGCTAAAATTAATAGATATGGATATAAACATTATACGAGAGCAAATAAAGTTAATATGAGAAATGCTTTATTGCCGTAAAACTGCACTTAAGTTAATTAACATTTTTCTTCTCTCTTAAAATTTAATTTTTTTCATCTCCTATGCTCAGATTATTAGGATGATGCATTAAACTTTTTAAAATTATAAACTCTATCTTTCTACGAAAAAAGTAAATTCAGTTTTGATATGATATAGAGAACCAAGATCCGATGTAAATCAATTTTCTATTAATAAACCATATACATAGATATTTTAAAATATGTAATAAGTGAATATGTGTATTATTTTTGTACTGCAATATATTTATTGATTTTTTTTTACAGCATGCAATATATTTATTAATTAAAAAGCATAAAAAAAGGTACAGATAAATAAAGTAATTATGAAATTTTAGTGCAAAATACTAGTTCAAAACTATGGCATTATAAGTATTGCTCCAACCTCTTCAAAAAAAAAAATATTAAAGATTCTAGTAATTCATAAAGTAATTATGAAATAACTTTTAATAATATACAGTTTTACTTTGAAATAGCTTTCAAAACATTTAATAAATTAATTCTCAATTCGCATTTAAACATCTTTATTTTACAAACATAATTGACAAATAAATCATATTTATTAAGTGTATGATTAAGAATTTGATCTTTAAATTTACATTTATGAAAAAATATATATTAAAAAAATTATTTCTTAAATAGATTTTCATATCTTAAGAAATTAATATTTAACTCTCGAGTAGAAAACCTTTGAGCACCCAAAAAAACTTTATAAATAGAAAAGAGTTATGTAATATTTTTTTCTTTCACACACACACACACACACACATATATATATATATATATATATGATCAAGATGGTTTAAGGACATCTTTAAAAAAGCAAAAAAAATTACTTGTAAGAATAATTATTTTAATTTTTTTTTTTTAAATTAACAACTTTAACTATAAAATTGATTTATATAGTAATTGCATATTTTTAATTAAAAATACTCTTTGGAAAATCCCATTTATATACGGTACAGCTTGACCTAAAAACTCAACATTGATTAATTGAAAGAGGAAAGAAATTAATGAAAATTCGCACCGGATAGGTGACAAAACAGACAAGAAGAGAGAGAATGTGTAAGAAGAAGAGAAGAATAGTCTTTGATCTTATCCGATGAATGGATGAAGGCGGTGAAGAAAGAGAGAGAAAACGCTTACGCATTTGCCAGCCCACAATGAACTCAAAAAAGGAAATCAGTTTTGAATATTCATAACCAAACCCTTTTCTCACTGTATTTAATTATGAGGAGAATCCGTATTTTTTTTTTTTTTTTGTAGTGGAAATTTTTTTTGGATCAACGGCAATTATGCATTATGAATAGAATTAGTCTCTGACTTATTGAGTTGAAAGACACTCATATTCTTTAATCTAGAACAAGAAAAACAAAAACAAAAAACACTTTTCTCTCTCTCTCATGATTTTTTTCATCTTTCTTTTTCTTAAAATTATAAACAAATTCTAATTTAATTCTTAAAAATACCACTAATTTAAATTTTGGAAAAATATTAAGAATTTAATTTAATTAAGGTACATTAATAATGTAAAAAAATTTACATGTTCAACAGTATATTAATTTTATAATAATTATTTTAAAAATCATATTAAAAAATTATCGATTGTAAAAGTTATAAAAAAATTTGCACTAAAAATTACAAAAATTAGAATAAATAATAAAGAAATTTTATATTGTTATTCAAACATGTCTATATACTAAATTTATTAATTTTATAATATTCTATCTTAAAAATTATATCTACCATTTTTTTTTATTAATTGACAATATAAAAAATTTTATATTAACAATACATTAATAAATTAATCTTTTAACTATTTTTTACTTTGAACACATAACTAATCTTTAAAAAGTAGTCAAATCTCTCAAAAGAAATAAAAAATAATCAAATCATTAATATTCAAATATATTCTAAAAAAACATTAATTCAAAAAGAATTAACGTATTTGCAATTTCAAAAGATTGAACAATTATTTATTTATTTTTCTAAAAAAGCAAAATATTCTTCACACTTTTTTCAAAGACCAATCAATCAATTTAAATAAAAAAAAAAAAAAAAACTACATAAATGACAAAACACGGAGAGAGAGTGAGACATAGTAAAATAGGAAAACAAGACACTTGTAGTTGGAGTATGCTATAATATAAAACGCATCAAAGATTCGTTTTTTTTATGTACGCGACGCCCCGACCTCGATGTTTTCCTCGGTTCATCTCCACCGTCCGATTACTTTCTCTCTCTAACCCTTTCTCTCTCTCTCTCTCTCTAGAAAGTTTATTCCGAATTTTGATTCTGCTCAGATTAGATCCCATAATAATAATTTTTCTTTTCTTTGTTGGATCCGTTTTCCGTCCACGCTTTGACAAAACTTCATTCCCTATATATTCCTCCTCATCCTCTTCCTCAAACTGTTTTTGTTTTCCCTCTCTCACACCCACAAAACCCATCATAACTCACACCAACAACACATAATCAAAAAAGAAAAAAGAAAAATTCAGAATTTCAGTGCAATTCGCTGAGAAAATGCCACCCTTGCAAATGGGGTTACGTGAGTACATCGAAGCATTGGAGGAAGAGAGGAGAAAAATCCAAGTTTTCCCTAAAGAGCTTCCTTTGTCATTAGAACTTGTCACGCAAGGTAAATTAACCTTGAAAAAAAAATTGCATATTCGGACACCCTTTTGTGTTGTGAAGTTAAAGTTTCTTGCTTTTGTTTCTGGGTGTGTTGTTTTTGTTTTTTTTTGCATTTTTTTTTAGATGTGGGTTTTTTATTTTTGATTTTTTTTTTAATTTGATGCAGCAATTGAGGCTTGTAGACAGCAATTGGCTGGACCGGTTGCGGAGTACAATTTGAATGGCCAATCGGAGTGTTCGGAGCAGACATCAACGGATGAAGGGCCTGTTTTTGAGGAGTTCATTCCTATAAAGAAAAGGGCATCTCAATATTCTGTTGAAGAAGAAAATGAAGATGAAGATGATGAAGAACATTCTCACAAGCACAAAAAAGCCACAACTGATAAAAAGAAATCAGATTGGCTCAGATCCGTTCAGTTGTGGAATCCCAATCCCACCAAAGAGGTAAAACCCCCCAAAAAAAAAACAAAGATTTATTTTTTTTTATTTTTTTTTATTGAGGAAAATTAAAAGATGTTTTTTTTTTGTTTTGTTTAGGATATTGTTGTGCCTAGGAAAACTAATGTTGTGGAAGTGAAGAGAAACTGTGGAGCTTTTCAACCGTTCCAAAGAGAGGAAAAAAGTGGTGGTGTTGGAAAGGGTAATAATGATGCATCAGCAATTGGTAAAGCACCCTCTTCACCACCAGTGCCTGCTACAAGTTCCACAGGACCATCAGTGAGAGTAGACAGCAAAAAAGAAGAGAAAGAACAAACTCAGAGAAAGCAACGCAGGTCTTGGTCACAGGAATTGCACAAGAGATTCTTGCATGCACTTCAACAACTTGGGGGTGCTGATTGTGAGTATCTTTAGTTGTCACAATTTGTTATGTGCTGTAAATTATGCAATTGTAATTAACCACTTTGTGTCAAATGTTTGATGTTTTGGTATTTGGTGTTTGTTGTAGCTGCCACACCCAAACAGATCAGGGAGCTAATGAAGGTTGATGGCCTCACCAATGATGAAGTCAAAAGTCATTTACAGGTTAGTGTCTAACTAATTTGGTCATTTTAATTTCCTGCCCCATTTCTATGACCTTGCATAATTTCCCTTTTTGGTGCTGTGCCAAAACTGAATCTGAAAATTGGCTTTTAATTCCAATTGGGGTGTCCTGTTTATTTTTACTTGGGTAAAGTAAGTTTGTTAAGTTTTTCAATTTTCAGTCAAAATTGTTTTAAAAGTATGATTTTGATTTTTGTAATTTTTTTAATTGGTGAATTTCATATTTCTTTATAAAATTTAGGATATTTGAGGAGAACAAAATTTACCAATTTTAAAAAATACGAAGATCAATATCATCTTTTTTAAGAATAAAATTTACATACAATTTCATAAATATTTTTATTGTGGTTCTGCAATTAGAATTAAAGTTTGCGTAATAAATATTTACATGTAGATCGAGATAAAACTTCAATTTTAATTATAAAACAATTATTAAAAATATTTATAAAATTACATCTCAATTTTGTCTGATTTTTAAAATATAAAAATTAAGACTAATTTTATCTAAAAATTGAAAATCCAAAAACCCATTTTACCCATTTTATTTTTATTTTCCATTTCAATTTTCTTGAGTTACATGCTCTCAATCATGGTCTAAAGATATTTTGTTTTTTCTTTTGTACAGAAATTTCGTCTTCACACTAGAAGAAGCCCCATAATCCACAACAATGCTAGTTCTCAAGCAGGCCCTTTGTTTCTTGTGGGGAACATTTTTGTGCAGCCACAAGAATATGCTGCAGTGGCTGCTACCTCAACAGCATCTGGAGGAGAATTGACCACAGTTACCACTGCTACTGCTCCAACTGGAATATATGCTCCTGTGGCTGCACACCCTCCAGCTGTCACCCACACATCACCAATTATGAAGCATCAGCAGCAGCATTCACATTCTGAGGAAAGGGCTAATCATAGTGTTCATTCAAACTCACCTGCTTCATCATCCTCCACACACACCATCACTACAACTTCACCACCTGCCCCTAATTGATTTTGATCAACATGCTGTAAAAAAATTTTGTAACCATATTTTAGTACAAAGAAAGTGATCTATGTGATACTGTTATTCTCTTTTTTTTTTCTTTTTTTTCTCTCCTCCACCAACTTGTTAGTGTATGTTTAGATTAATTTATTTTAAGAAAAATAATCTTTTTTCTGTAACTTTACGTGATGGTGTTTTCAGTTTTCACAAATAATATCAGAAACAAAGATGTACTGAGGTGAAATTAAATACAAAGAAAGTTACATATTTTATGTTAGCTGGCTACACTAATATTTCCTCAGCACTAAAATAACTGACTTTTTAATCTTTGAATTTGGAAGCACGTTCAACATCCATTAATTTTAAAGTGTTTTTTGTTTAGATGTTTTTATTTTAAAAATGTTAATAATTAAATTGAGTATAATTTTTTTTTTATCCAATACAATGGTTTCACTCAATGCTAGTATTTCTCAACTTAAAATTAATTTTAGACCGAGAAAACAATTCCTCAATATAAAATTAAATATGCGAATATTTATTCAAAATCATAATTGATATTTACCAAAAGAAACATGTAATTTACCAAAAAAAAATCATAATTGATATTTTAATGCGATTTTAAATGATCTAACATGTATCTAAATACATGCTAAATTGGTGGAGCTTACCGCAATTGGGAAAAATTACATGAATTTCTCCCCTCCCTAGTCCCTACCATCTTGATTAGGGCTGTAAAAACAATTAGTTAAATTAACTTATGCTTATGAATTTAATTAAAATATACTGATAGATTCAATTATGAACTAGTTTTGGTAATAAATATTTCAAAAGTTATATTTTTAATAAAATTTAATTGACTGTTATTTTTAATAAAGATTTTTTTTGTCAGCATGATATTGATGTGAAGTATTCACTAACTTTAGTAATAACTAATCTCCAACGGGAACTGACTGGTCACCTTTAGCGGGATCTTCCTTCTTAATCACGTTTTTTTTTTATACATAAGGCTTGAAGCCGAAACCTTACTTAAGGAAATCGAGCACATTTCCACTCAAACCAACGAATTAGGTATTTTCAATAACGATTATTTGTTTATTCAAAAAATAATTTTTAATTAATTGATAATATAAAATTTTTATTATAATAATAATATATTAAAATTAAACACTTAAATTATAATTACAAAATCAAAATAATATAAATAGGTTTATTTTTTAAAAGAATATAAATAGGTTTTTAAACTAAATCAATTTATTATTCAACAAACAATTTGATTGACCGATTTTAGTCAAAAATCAACTTTAAAAATAAGTTTTGATTTTAAATCAATTTTAAATTACCACTAAATGAGTTGACTGATGTAGGGATGTTTCAACTTAATCATAGGTAGACCTTTATTGTCTATAATAGTCATATCTCAGCTCAAACAATATTGTTTCCAGTAGAGGATGCTTGTGATATATACCAAATATCAATTTTAAATTTGGCTTTAAATTTACAATTTTTTTACAAATTTATTTATTTTTAAAACTGTTTAAAACCAGAAAATCAGTTTCAAAATAAGTTGGTTTTGAACCAAATTTGATTTTTATCAATAAATCAATTTTACAAACAATTAAAAATGAAAAATAGTTTGATTTTAGTCTTTTTTATTTTGAATTAAATTTAGTTTAGTTTTACACAAATATCATAGCATGTCCCTAATCCTGATAAACATGTATAACTACTAATAACCCAAAACTAATTGAGCACATTTATAACGACTGTGCTTGTAATTTGGGACGGTGGTCCAAATATTTGTCATGGTTATTGTGGTTTCTATTGTAGTGACTATGATATATATGATATGATGGGGTTAACAGGATTCTAGTGCCTTGATGATTCTAAAGGAGAGAATCTTAGAATATCCCACAGAATATGCAAACACAAACAACCAAAATCCAATTTCACGTTTGACAAGTGACAACATTGTATGTATAGGACAAAGAAGCTTGCAGATATACAACAATTGTGAAAATAACTTAAGAAACCGTCAATTACAATATTATTGCTGGCCACCAAGCTGTGAAGCATAATAATTTATTAATATGATGCGACCAAATAACAATATCTTGTTAAAGGTAGCAACAAAGATTAGGGTTTGTACGTAGTGAATGGCTCGATCTGTAGGTAAATTATTAGAGAGTGTGGAACAAAATAAGGTTCGTATATTCTAGTCCTAACAAGTATATTTAGGTATATACTTCAATTAGGTTAGAAGCATTTAATATGATTTAAAATAGATTTTTTCCCCTTTCTCGTGTTAGTGCTGTGTGTTGATGAGATATTCAATTACTTTTATACGATTTATCACTATTTTATGTTATCATAAGGGGTTATTAATGCTAGTTGATGAGAAATTCAATTACTTTTAGGCAAATGCTAACCAGTCCTCTTAGGATATTGGTTAAGAAACTAAAAAGAGAAATGTTTTTATTGGGAGACGGAAAATTGTGCTATCCATGATTTTTTTTGTACTCTCCTATGAATTTTACAATAAATACTTTTTTCTTTTAATTGTTTAACCAATGCCCTCAGGTCACTGGTTAACATGACCCTTACTTTTATTCTCCTTATGATAAAATAATTACAACCGTGCAAAAAAAAGTAATTGAATGATTTAAAATTAAGGACTTTTAATGCTTGTAAAAAACAAAACAAAAAAGTCCTATTATTTAATGTAATTTAATGTAATAAGGACTTATTACAACCGCGTAAAAAAAAGTTAAACGTTACTCCCTCCGTTCCAGATTATATGACGTTTTAGAGAAAAAAATTTGTTCCAAAATAGATGTTGTTTTACAAAACCAATGATGCATTAAATATCTTTTTCTATGATTACCCTAATCAATACTTAGTGGAAGTAATGTATAATGAGTAATTAATTAGAGAGATAAAATGTATAGTAGGAAGTTACCTAATGTTTTCTAGGAAATTTAACAAATTAATTACATTTCTTAATATCTGTGTCAAAATCTTAAACGTCATATAAACTGGAATGGAGGGAGTAATGATTTAAAATTAAATAAAAACTTATTCATTCGTACCTGTAAAACATGGTAATGATGAGTAATTATATATAGACTAGAGCAAGAAGACTTCAAAAGCAATTTCTTAATTTTTAGATGAAGGGTATATTCATCCAAAAAAATATTAGCTAAATAATTAAAAAACTTAATTATGTTTTTAGTCCCTCAAATTAAGTAGTTTATTGTTTTTAGTCCCCCAAATAAAAATTTATATTTTTTAGTCCCTCAAATTGAAAAAAAAAAAACACTCTTTTTAGCTTCTTCCCTCAATTAAAATGAGCATTTTTCAAATTTGAGGAACTAAAAAATACAAATTTTTATTTGGAGGACTTAAAAAATAGACTCCTTAATTTAAGAAACTAAAAACATAATTAAATTTTTAAATTATTTAGCTAACATTTTTTTGGACAAATATACCCTTCATCTAACGATTAAAAGTAGCTTTTGAAGTCTGGTTACTACCTATGTTTCTCCCGTCCTATTATCATTCCTACTTTCCTCCATTAGTAAATAATAATTAAAATATAATTAAATTATACAAAATTTACAAATGAAAGACTTTAATGTCATTATCCGTATGTTTAAGAATAAATTTAATAAAACTTACATGCTTATTATTGGTTATGATTGATAAGGTCCTTATTTATTCCCCTTTGTTTAATTTTTCGATGATGTTGAGACATTGACTTTGACACTAGTTATTCATTAACCTTGCAAGTTGAACAAGAGCATCTCACAACAAGGAATTAAAAATTCGGATCATGCAATTTTTTTAAGTTACTTGATATGGTAAATTCTTCATGGAATCTATTGCACAGGACTCCCCTTTAAACCACTCCCTTTGTCTTTATTTGGACACATGTCAGAGTACAGAATAACATATTAATATGTTTCCTTTCTTTACCCCCTGTTGTCTGTGTGCATAACAAAATGAAAAAATAGGAAGCGTTTCGCTTATTTCTAAATTAGAGAACTCGTGTGGGCCACTTTATAAAAACTAATTCAATTTAGGCTTAAATAACTTTTGATATAGCAAGGCGTATAGCTTAGTTGGTTGAGCAGGGTGTGTGAGTTGTTGTAAATTCTCCGACACCTATTTTCAATTCCCACAGATAAAAAAAATAACTTTTGATATAGGAGTTTCTGATTTTAGTTTTTTAAAGTTTTTTTTAGTTCTTATAAAATTATAATTTTTTTTTATTTTAGTTTTAATTATTAAGTAACAATGTTAACTGATGATGATGTAATAGTAACGTTAGTAATTTATTAACTTGTCATGTCATGTCATGTCATTAAGAAGTTTGACAGGACAGTCACGTGTAATCTTTTTGGTAAATTATGTTTTTAATGCTCAAAATAGTTAATGATATCAAACTAATTGATGAGAGATTTAAGAACATAATTTACTAAAACAAATTTACATGTGACTACTATGTTAGACTCTTTAATGACATAAAAAGTCAATAGGTTGCAAATGTCGCTATTACATCATCGGTTAACGCTGTTACTTGATAGCAGAAACTAAAACAAAAAAAAAGGTTGCAAAGACTAAAATCAAAATAAAAATCTTTAAAGGATTAAAATAAATATAAAAAAAAAACTTCTATTTTATAAGGACCAAAAGCTTACTTTAAGCCTTTAATTTATATGGATATTGCCAACGATTAAAAAGTATTAGTACACCCTCTGGTCCTTTATATAAGAAATAAAAAACTAATTCATCAAGACCAATAAAAATAGTTAAGTTACTTAGTTTTAATTAATAATGTCATAAATTTTAATTTTATTCCAAAAATACCCTTTAAATTAATTGGTTTAAGTAATGGTTACATTTAGAGTCAGGCATTTGGGCTTTGGCCTGCAGGTCGCCCGCACGATATATGGGCTTCAATTTTTTGAGCCCATTTAAATTGCAGGTTTTTTAGCCCAACCCATTTGACCTGCGGGTTAAACAGGCTTGAACACGAGCTTCATGAACAGTCCAAATATATATATATATATATATATATATATATATATATATATATATATATATGATGGATCAAATGACACTGGTGTAACTTACACCAGTTGTTATACTATTCAATAACTTGATATAAAATACGATTTTTATCGATCCAACCGTTGAATTGTATCTACATATTACCAAGATTGTCTGTGTCAAATTTTGTCAAAATTGAACAACAATAAGAAGGTGATCAAATGATCCGTATTTTAGTATATTTTGAAAAGGTTATATTACGTCGATTTTAATTTATATGAATGAGGTAGCAAATAATTTTGGATTAATATGAAATTCTGTAGGCGGTAACTACGGTGGACCACTTTTGTAAGTGGTTTACCGTGGACCACTTTGAGCAACAATTAGATTCATGTTAAGCACACAATAATACTGTGCACCCTGCACAGAGGATCTCTTCCGTACCTCCCTCTACAACTCCTCTCCACCGTGCGCCGCCTCCAGAGACAATTTCCAGCAGCGGTGGCCCTCTTTTTTTTTTCCTTTCGTTCTTCTCCTTCCTCTTCTCTCACATCTCCGCTAGAATCCTCATCTCCGTTGCTGAGATTTACGGATTGCCACAGTGGGAACTCTCCAGCGCACTCTCCAACATCATAATTGAATCCGACAAGTCCCTAAGATACATCCAACATCATAATAAAACCCGAGAATTAACTTCGTAAATCATGGCTCAAATGAAATGTAAGCTTAACATAAAGATTCTAATTAAATCAACCAACACTAATAATCTAGCGTTGAACCTATACCCAGCTCACTATTCCAATTTCCACATCTCAAGCTCGAAATCCTCTGTAGTTAATCTATTTGTTATAATACAAAAACTAAACCTCAATTTTTCATTATTAAGAATTAAGAATCGAAACACATTCTCGTGCTCATCTTCATTGTCGATGATGGAACACCACGCATTGCGGTTCGTGAGGTCTTCTGAGGAACTCATGTCATGACATGCGTCATCGATTTGGTTCGAGAAAGTGTGTGCTTGAGAATCGGAGATTGAAGATTCCGAATCCATCGAGACGCCGGTGAACGGAGACTCGACGGGAAGCAACGCCGGAGGAGTTACATGGATCTCGCCGATGACAGGGAAAGCAATGAGCAAGCATTGGGTTTGTTGGTTAATGATTTTTAATTGGGCAAAAGGAAGAGCGTCCGATTAGATTCAAAATCAGCTTCTGATGTATTGTGAATGTTGCTGCTACTAGGGACGTTTCTCATGTCTTCAACAAAATATTCTTTAACTTTCACCATATTCTATAACCAGTGTAACTTACACCAATTGTTACATCATCTAATAACTTGATATAGAATATGATTTTTATCGATCCAACCGTTGAATTGTATCTACATATTACCAAGATTGTCTTTGTCAAATTTTGTCAAAAGTGAACAACAATAAGAAGGTGATCAAATGATTCATATTTTAGTATATTTTGAAAAGTTTACATTACGTTGATTTTAATTTATATGAATGAGTTAGCAAATAATTTTGGATTAATATGAAATTTTGTATATATGATCTATGTGAAAAGAACTTTCAATCCAACGGTTGATTTTAAGAAATCATCATCCAATTGAAAGTTATTGAATGGTGTAAGTTACACTGATATCTTTTGATCCCTCATATATATATATATACATATATATATATATATACATATATATATATATATATCAACTAATAATAAATCAGTTACAGAAAATCAAGTATTATTAAAGGGTAGAGAAATGCTAACGACACTTTCCTTCTAACACTTTCTTTATGATTCGCTAAGATTTATTAGAAATCATTAACTTTGGTGTGTCCTACTTCTAAATTACTCCCTCCGTTCCAAAACTCTTGATGTTTTAACTTCTTATTTTTGTTCCAAAACTCTTTATGTTTTATATATTTCAAGTCTCACTAATTATTTTCTTCTACATATGTCCCTATTTAACATATCTTAGATTTTCACAACTACTTCCATTATAGATATTAAATGAGGGTATTTTAGACTAAATCTATTGTTTGTAAGTATTATTAAATGTTTCTTAAGTTGTGTGCATTAATCTTAAATATCAAGAGTTTTGGAACGGAGAGAGTAAAAGAGAGACTCATTAAATGAAAAATAAGACTATTAAAATTGGTGATTTTTAATAAATTTGAGCAAATTATAGATTGTACTAGAAAAAGAACGTGAGAGAGAGTATGACTCTTAAAAGGGTATCTTTGAATTTTATCAAGTAGAGTTGCACAGATAATCATTTATCACTAGAATATTTCACAGGGTTGCCTTGTCTCCCTCTTTTACTCTGTTTTCTACCCTCTTTAACTTTGCCTTTTTCATCAATCTCACACCCTTTGCACTGGCTCTTCAATCACACGCTACACACAACTTTATGCCAAAAGCATAAGAAATCAAATGTGTACATGCACAAACTCAATAACATGGACGGTCAAAACTTTCAATCCCCCTATATATTGCGTGTTAGGTATGGTTACTTAATTGTGGGATGATATATATTCCATTTTAAATTAAAGTCCCATGCATTCCATGTGTTACTTAATTCAATTCATTCCCTCTTATCACATGGATAAACCCAAATCTTCTCCAATTGATTTGTTACTTAATTCATTAATGTCAATTTCTGGTGTTAATCATAGATTTTTTACAAAAACGTGATCTTTAGAGTTTACCAATTATTCCATTCTGCTTCACAGTATGGGGCACCTTGTCCCCCCGATTTCAATTTACAAACAATATATTCTTATTCATAGTACTTGTAGATAATTAGATAAAACCCCTTTACACATAAGCCTTTTTCATAGAGTGAACTTCAACTCTCACTAGGGGTTGTGCTGTGTCAATAATGGAGGACAATTTTCATAGACGTAATACTTGGATCGATTGAGAATTAAATTGTCTAACTAGAAGTAATTTTACAATGCCATTAAGTGTTATATTGTTAAAAAGATTTTTTTTTTTTTTTTGACCCTTTTAGCTTCGAGGGGTTCCTTAATTAATTGATTTAGCTTTGACAAATTTACGTGTTGAATAGGGTATGCTGAGTAGATTCAGATCTGGGTTGGTAATAAGTAGCGACCAGGAAGCCAAACAATGCACTGAAATGAGTATAATCCATCTCAGCCTAAACAAAACTTTATTGTCTAATTAAGTGCACGTCAAATGTTGAATTTTGATTTTGTAACGCACGAATAGCCAAATTTTTTCATTTCAATATTTTATTTTTGAATTTTGTCTTTAATTGTGTATGCAACTGTGTTGATAACTGCTTTTGTCAACATTCTAAAAGATAGACTTTTTAGCTTGGGCGTGTCAAGAATAACAGTAAAGTCGTTTGATTCATGTATTGAACTTACTTTTTTTCTTCTTTTTTTTCTTCTAAATCACAGATCTTCTACGTTCAACAGGAATCAATCATGCTTAAGCTTTATAACACTGTTATGGATGACAAATTATTTCTTTAAACATTTAATACAATTACATATTCAAAACTTTTATTAAATTAGAATTATCTTGTACTAATTAATTTACGCACTTGTATCGACTTACTTTACAGACTTACTTTACAACAAAAGTTCGACTATGATTATGTTGTTGCAGTATCAAGAATTTTTATTTTATTTTTCTAAAACAAACACCAGGGCATCAAGCCCAACTAGAAATTATGTGGCAATTAAGGAGCAACCCTATCATTGCCTCGCTAGTGCCTAGTCATATCACAATCACTATGAAAGAATGAACATTATTCACATTGTGATTTGGGTCTAAAATTTCTGCTCAATAAATTTCCTTCACCCCTATCACTTCCGATAATAAAGTAGTAACATGAATTTCAAGTTTTTTTTTTTTTTTAATATGTAGGAATTGAATATAGGTACTAGAAATTTATAATGATTCATGTACATTCTTTAACTAACTGAACTAGACTGTTAGGTTGAATTTCAAGGTTTAATTATACTTTTTCTTTCTCTATTAATTTTTATTATTTTTTATATCTAGTTCTTCTATTTTTTTTTTTTTTACAAATTTGATTCCACTACTATTTTAATTATGCAATTTTGACCTATATGTTATCTTTATACTTTATATTTAATAGAAATTGAACATAACACTAAAATGTTGACGTGAATGTATTGATGTAAATGTGCAGTAGAATGTTACCTTAATAATTCATTAGATATTGAATGTCAAATCAATAAATAAATTAAAATTACACGGTTAAAATAATAAAAGACTAAATCTAAAAAAAAAATTGAAAGAAACAAATTAAAAAAATGATAATAGAAAAACTACAAATACAATTATGTCAATGTTCAATTTTAACTCTTCTCTTTCAAAATCCTGTTTTTTTTTTCCTGTACCAAAAAAAAAATCCTGTTTTTTTTTTCCCGAAACAATTTCTTTTACTTATACTAAAAGTTGCTCCAATTTTGATGTAAATATAATTGACATGGACTTTAAGTATCAATTGAATTTTGGGATCCAATGCTCTTGTGATGTACTTCCTCCATCTCACAATATTTATCGTCCTAAATTTTTTTATATAGTCTAAGAAAAACTAATAAATAAATAAATAAAAGATAATAGTAATTTTATAAAATTAACCTTATGATCATTAATTTATTTATAAATTTTGTTATCCATCACTAATATTATAAAAAATATAATAAGTGAAGAAAGATAATTTGTATTACATTAAAAAATTAAAATAACAATTATTTTAAAATTTATTTTTTCTTCTTACACCGTAATTATTATGGGACGGAGAAAGTTATTAGATAGCGGTACCATTATTATTTGCACGAAAATGATTGTTCTAAAACTTTCGGAATCCAACAAACAACTGGCTCAAACATTAATTATTCAACTGCTCCAGCATTCAACCTAAAGAAATTTATGCACCATTTTTTAAAACATTGAAAAACAGAGGACAAAAGCTGCAGTTGGAGCCTTCTGTGTATAATTTATTGCCTACACATACATATCAATATCTACTGAAGAAAACGAAGCAACATGATGAACATTGCCATCCTAACCCACCAATGTGCTATGATCCTTGATCCCTATCCGAATATTCCAGAGCTAAGGGCCACATTGTTTTTTTTTTTTCTAATTTCACAGAGTTATCTAAATGAATGTGCTAGTATATTCTCTTTTGTTTATATTATCTTCTTGTGGGTAAGGACCTACAACACCAAAACTATTCGATCCGATTCTCCAACCTAACCTTCCTCCAAGATTCCATATATGGTTCAAGAAATTTAAATTGATTGGAATTTTAAGAGTGGCACAATTTTGGTGCATGTGATTGTGGGACCTAGCAATTAGCTAGCAGCCACATATTCACTAAATGATGTGTGTTGATCAAGTGAAGGATATTCCAAATGCAAATTCCATTAAACATTGTTTTTTTATATATTAATTGTTCATGATTTAGCAAATAACTAAAATGTGATGTTAAAGCATGTAATGGGCATAATAAGGACGGATCTTCCAAAAAGATCATTGTTATTATATGAAGAAAATTTATGATTTTAACATTGTAATATGTATGTATCAATTAACAAGAAAATTGGGATAAGAAAAAAAGGGTATAATATACTCCCTCCGGTCTTTTTTATAAGAAACAAAAAGATTCTTTTTTTGTCATAATTATAAGAAACATAGACTCACTTTAAGATATATTAATTGTTAGTTTTCTTTTTTATCTTTCATCTTGTGAAATCCATTAATGAGATACCTGCTCATTTCTCATGCATTTATTGGTCTATTAACAATACAAGTTACACTTATTGGTGGAGGTGCAATGCCATTAATGTAACCACTACTTAAACCAATCAATTTAAGGGGTACTTTTGAAATAAAATTAAAATTTATGACATTATTAATTATAACTAACTAACTTAATTATTTTTATTGGTTTTCATGATTTAGTTATTTGTTTCTTATAAAAAGGACCGGAGGGAGTATGTTATAGTAGAAGAAAGAAAATGAAACTAAAATCTTTAAATGACTACTTGCAATTTATATTGTAGAGTAGACGTGATTTGTATAGTTAATATTTTATTTCGTTTATCCATTTAAATAAAAGTATTGTTTGAACCTATATATATGCATGTTAATTATAAATGGGTTAATTATGTTTTTGGTCCTTGAACTTTTTCGAGTTTTCACTTTTAGTCCCTAAATAAAATTTTGATTGGTTTTAGTCCCTAAACTTTTTTTCCTTCAATGTTTTTAGTCCCTGAACTTTTTTCGTCAATGTTTTTAGTCCCTAAACTTTTTTATTTGACCGGTTTTAGTCCATAAACTTTTTTATTTGACCGATTTTAGTCCCTAAACTTTTTATTTGACCAGTCTTAGTTCCTGAACTTTTTTTCCTTCAATGTTTTTAGTCCCTCAACTTGACCGGTCAAATAAAAAGTTTAGGGACTAAAATCGGTCAAATAAAAAAGTTTAGGGACTAAAATCGGTCAAATAAAAAAGTTTAGGGACTAAAACTGGTCAAATAAAAAAGTTCAGGGACTAAAACCGGTCAAATAAAAAGTTCAGGGACTAAAAACATTGACGAAAAAAGTTCAGGGACTAAAACATTGAAGGAAAAAAAGTTCAAGGACTAAAACCAGTCAAAATTTTGTTTAGAGACTAAAAGTGAAAACTTGAAAAAGTTCAGGGACCAAAAACATAGTTAACCCATTATAAATTGAATTGTTGGTATAACAAAATCTTGTCAGGTTTTGACTACATATTGTTATATAGATTATATGCTTCTGAGTTCTCAATCATTTCAAGAGATTGAATGACATGTATTTTAATAGTAATTAATTGAGCCACATATATGCAGGTTGTCTAAAGAAACATTGTGTTTGAATAGTTCATGGTGTTATATAATAAATGATATTACTTGGATCCTTTGTACATGGACTTATCCTTAGGAATTGTCATTGTGGGATAGTACTGAATTGGAGAGAGTCGTGCTAATTAAATCTGCCCCTTGAGCGAATACAGGGTCAGGTGACCTTTATGATTCCTTAAAAATAGGAAAAATTAATTATATCTATTTATTACATGAATTGGATTAGTATTAATTTTTGCTTATCAAAAAAGGATTTTTTTTTTCAAAATCCTGTAGATTTAACAAACTGGTTGTTTATTATTATTATTATTATTATTATTTTGACAGATTGTTTATTATTATTATTATTATTATTATTATTATTATTATTATTATTATTATTAAATTAGAAATTATATATTCATTGACTTATTCAAAGATTTAAATTTGTTGGTCTTCATAAAATTCTTGTTGTTAGCTTATTTAAGAATGTGTATATTTGGGGGAGGAAGGGGGGAGGAAAAAGGATTTTTTTTTTTTTACAATTTGGTTTGAAAATTTGAATGAGAGTGGAGAAAAAATGTGGAGCTGATTAAAACTCCTCCACTCTTAATCTCTTATAGTAGTATGTGTCTTTTGACTTTTGAGGGTTTTGGAGGGAAAAATACTTTATAGTAAACTAAATTGTTATGAGATTTTCACCAAAAAAAAAATTGTTATGAGATTTATCTTACTTTTCATCTCCTCCGTTACTATGTATAAAAATATAAAAATATATTATTCATATTTTTCTTTTCCCTTTTTGTAAACCAAATAAGGTGACCAAGATCTCCCTTTTCCTTTTTTTTTTCAACCAAATCAAATAAGGAAACATCTCCTTAATTCCTACCTCTCTTTTATTAAAATTCTTTTTTTTTTCTCCTTTAAATAAAAACCAAAATAAATGTATATTTGTTTTTAAATATAATAATCCCCAGTTCAAATCAAACAAGACTTTTAAAAAATGTTAAGTAAAATGTCAGATCAAATCTAATATGTAAGAAATAAACTAAGCGTGTTTAATGTATAAGGAATGAGACTTGACTCATTTTCATCCTTATCGAAATGTACTCATTGTTTTCCATAAGTTGAATAATTATAAAAAATCAACAGCTTTCATTAATGAACGAAAGTTACCTTATCAAAAGGTAACCACAAAAAGGTACAATATTGCAAGATGACCTTGAGAGAAAGGAATGTTTGTACATTAATTACTTTACTGTTTGGAAAGAAATTAATTTCCAAAGTCATTGATCGTCAAAGCCAAAGTTCCATGTCCCTGTAACTTCTCAAGAGAGCCGTATCACACTATAGGATCCTTGGTGGAAGCACCTTGAGAAACAGTAAGAGACAGTTCAGATAAAATAATAATAATAATAATAATAATAATAATAATAATAATAATAATAATGAACACTTACAATAGAAAAAATGGAATAAATTAAAGAAATAAAATGAATCAAAATTTTTGTAGAAGTTAAAATCAATTTATATCCTTTAATTTGTTAGAGGCTTGTTAGTTTTAACTTATATAAAAAGAATTATTCAATTTACCTTTTTAATTTATTTAATTTATTTTCTCATGTAATTGTTTGAGGAGTTTTTTCAAATCTAAGTTTCATGATCTTCACGTTTTAGCTTAGTTCAATTACAAAAATTTTCATTAAATAGATCTGGCTTTAAGATTGTTTGTGATCGGAAGAATATTTATAAAATTAACTGATAGAAACACTTAAATTGAAAATTAAAAGTGTTCAATTAAATTTATGATGAAAGCGGCATATAAACCTCATAACAACAATAACAATAATAATAGTGAAATTTATTAAAATAACCTTATTGAATTAAGTTTTTATAACATAAGTTCTTATATAATAAATTTTTATTGTGTAAATATTTAATTAATTAAATTATTAAGTATTTCAACACATTTTAAATTCTAACGGAATTAAGAAAAATATAAGACTATATCTTGGCAATAATTCGTTTGAATTATAAGGATGTGAGATAGACAGATCGATTATGGTTAGTTTTAAGCCAAATAGATAGTTGCTAATCATTTAAGATCTTATAAATTTTTTTATTAAAAGTTATACTTATTATTAAATTAAATTACTATATAATAATATTCCAATATTCTATTGATTAATTTTTATGTTACTTTAAAAATACAATTATTGTCTACATTATAATTATTATCAAATCTCAAATCTTTTCTAGCTATCTATTTATCTAATATTCTAAAACTATATATCTTCCTCTCTTTTTTTTCTTGTTTCTCCTCTCTCTTGATTTTTTTTTTTTTTTTTTATCTTTCTTCGTATTTTCTATTTCAAAATTTCTATTCTCTTCCAAGTTTCAAACACACTCCAAATATAGTTGCCCAATTAATGCCCATGATCTTTTAAATGACCAGTTGTTGATATAGTTGCCCATGATCTTTTAGAGTTGTTGATATATTTCATGAGTTTGTTGATGCTCCAAAATCATATATATGCGTGAACTCCTCTTCCCAACTGGGTAAAAGAATAGAGATATATACTTGAGTAAAAGACACTCAACGTTCAAGTTAGTGAGAGCTCCAACAACCATTTAAAGAGTGATTTCACACTTAGGTGTGTTGGCTAATTTGTTAGTATTTGGTTTTACCATGCAACCATTGCTATTACAAGAAGCCTTCTTGTAATAAACGGTTCGGAAGAAAGGGCAAGCTACAATATAGGACATGCATAAACGGTTCCAAGATCATAGGATTCTCTATATGTCCTTATTTTTCCAATATTTAGAGTTGTTGATCAAGCCGCACGCATGTAGTGTTAGATCAGATCCATTTAGAGTTTGTCCTAAAGAAGGAAAATAAAAAAAGAAGGAAATTATAAACAACATTATCAATTTTAAAATAATTAATTAATTGACGCCAACTAACTAATAAACTCAGGGGACCACAGGTGCTCCTGGAACAATGGGTCCACTACAATAAAAGACACCTTGGTGCATAAGATAGGAAAGTCTTCTTTGGGTTTATTTGATGGATTCTTTCTGAATATATATAAAATTAATCTTCACTTGATGATTATGAAGAGCATAATGCAATGATAAGGAATATTCTTCTAACCTTAAAATAAGTATAAGTTTGCTTTTCCTTGAGTTAAAAGACACGTAAACGTGCTACTTTTAGCGTGAGTTCTACGAGAATCATGCAAACTCTTGTCTCTTTCTGAACCTCTCTTTCTTTATGAGCCATTAAAGTTGCGGTTTTCCTAATCACCCGTATAATTAATTTAGTTCATATACTTAACTTATACCCCCATTACTTGAAATGTATAAATACATTACCTTTTTTTATTTACATATGTGATTCCATGGAAATGTTTAAACCCAAAATTCGATTCCATTCACATATAATTAAATTTATCTGCAAGCTTGATTCAATTAATTTTCAATACCTAGTGATCAATTAAATCAGCTTTAATTAGTAGGTGTCATGTATTTGTGCTACTTGACCAACTGTGCAATCTTTTTTGGTTGGTGATTTATATCTATAATCTTTAGCACAAGTTGTGATTAAGATTAGCTATTTATATCAACAAAATTCTTAGGTATCAATCTTTTTAATATAAAAGTTTAGGTTAGAAGAATATTCGCTGTCATTCAAGGTCAGACAAGAATATACCTATTTTAATAAAGATTTATAATATAATTTCATATCATCTACCAATGGGTTATTTTAAAATTGAACTCAAGTCCTAATTTTGGAAGAACGTGAGGCCAATGAGTCAATTTCTGTTCATTAGTACATATCATTTTATCTTTCCTTTTCATTTCCCATAACTCTTTATTATAATAAAAGAAATTCGTTTATAAACCCAAAAAGGTGTTTTTTTTTCACGATTTCCCGCCTAAACCCTGTTGTAGATTTCATATTACATTCTTAATATATATATATATATATATTACGTCAAATGTTATAATAGTTTCAACTTGTCATGTTTAAAAGTAAAAAAAAAAAAAAATTATAGAATGTAATTATGGGTGTAATCAAGCTGAGTTGGATTTAGTTTGATATATTTTCAAATCTAAACTTGTACTTGCACAAAAGTACTCAGGAAATTTTCTTCCTTACAAAGCTGAATCCTTCTCGTCAATCTTCGTTACAGTTCTTCAATCACCGTAGTATGAATGGCGGGGGTGGATACCTGCAAAGACATTTCAACATTCAAGTTAGCAAGATACCAAATATGGTAAAAAGGAGTAATGAATGAAAATAAATAGTGTGTGTTATCTCAACAATCTAACCCTTTATATGCACATAATTTTGGGTCTCAAGATCCATGAACCTTACCTTTTAATTAAGGGTATGTTAATTCGGGATTACCTGACAGTAATATCCTGATAATAATTGGATTGTGTTAAGATAAACTAGATTCTTTAGTCTTTACTGAAACCATCATGTATTCGGGTGTGGCCAAGGGTTTCTCAGTCATATCCGTACAAAACTAATGGAATAGTGATGAGTCATATTGAATTCATTGATTTTTTTAGTGAGCAACCTAAACCAAGTCAATATGACCTTAACCGAGTTGGTTCTTATCTGCTAACATTATGTGTTTTTGTTTTTAATAAATATTTTTTATTTTTCAATCAATGTCTTAAGCTTTGCTTTAATTTAATAGTCAAGGGTAAATATATAGTACTATACACATCAAATAAATTTAGAATATAAGTTGTACAAAGTTCAATAACCTTAAATGTTGAGCATTTACAAGATTGATTAAACTAATGTGAATGTCATATTGATTAAAACAAAAGGCTGACTTTAATGAATTGTACTATAAAAATTTAAATTATCTAATGATTTCACCCTATGAAGGAGGAACAGAGAAAATTACAAACCCAAAACTTTCGACCCTTCTTTCTAAATGGAGGTGTCCAAAGCACCCCATTTAGAATTTTTGGCTCTTCAATGGAATTCTAAAATATTTTCATAAGCCTCTGTCTTTTGAGTCGATTATAAGACTAATTCTCGATTCAAGGTTTAGTTACATTTAAAAATTCAAATTATTTAGTGATTCAACTTTAGCTTTTAAACATTAGTGAATTGGTTCACACAATTTAATTAGTGACTCATTAGTTCAATCAATAATCCATTGACTTAGTACCATTGTCGAATCAATTATTGGTCCAAATTTTAAAAATTGTTTTTCATTAAAAACATAAATTAGTTAATTACATTAATAATGAATCAAGTTTGGAATAATAAGCAAATTAGGGTCATCCAAGTGCCAGAGATAAAGTTGACTGAATTACTTTTTCACCTCCATTATTAGGCTTAAATATGTTTTTAATCCCTTAAATTGGGGCTCTATTTTTTTAATCCCTCAAATAAAAGTTTACTTTTTTTTAGTTCCTCAAATTCGAGAAATGATTTTTTTAGTCCTTCTCCGTATATGTCATTAGTGTGTGCCAAACAAGGAATATTGAATTTGCAATTTGTGACGGATTTTAACGGCTAGAATTTGATTTTGTAATATAAAGTTTAAAATACGATTTCTGACCGTTTAAAACCGCCACAATTTGGGGAAAAAAAAGAGTTAAACCTCTATTATACAAACATAACCCAATCAACTGAATAAGACCCAAAAACAAAATAAAGAGATCGAAAAACAAAATTGCTCAATTACCCCTAATTTGTTTTGGCCCTTCTCTCCCTCAACCCTTCCTTCTTCGTTCGTCAGAATCCCAAGTTTCCTCATCCCCAAAATCGAATTCCCCCACCACCCTTTATCCTTCAACTATACTCCCCCAACACTGCCTGCCACCCTCAATCTTTATTGGGTACCTTTCAATTTCTTTTTTCTTTTTTGATACAGGGGTACCTTTCAATTTCAATGCCTGTTGCTTTGCTTGTTATTTATGGTTTGTGTTATTTCAATGTCAAAGAGGAATTAAATTGAGGTGGTCATGCGTTTTAATTTAGTGAGACAATTTGGCAATTTGTAGACACTTGAGAAGAGAATGGAGAAAGAAGGATGTGATTTTTGCATTTTTTTTCCCACAATTTGTGGCGGTTTTTAACCTCTAAAAATCGTACTTTAAAATTTAAATTAAAAAATAAATTCTGACAGTTAAAAGTCACCACAAATTGCAAATTCATTATTCCCTATTTGGTATGCACTAATGCCATATATGGAGAGGATTAAAAAAAACATATTATGACTTTGGAAGACTAAAAAAAATAACTTTTAATTTGGAGGACTAAAAGAGGAATACACCTATATTTGGAGGACTAAAAACATATTTAAGTCCCATTATTAATTAATTAATTTTATTAGTGAGATGATCGCATGCTAAATAGATACCTCCTCTGCAGTTTTAACGAATATTTTATTTAGAAAATTGAAGGCTAGGCATAGACCAATAAAAGCAAAGCGTATATATCATTGGTGTTCATTGATCATAAACGAATTACCCAGTGCAGGTTTCATGTGAATCATGGTTGACGCAGACAAAGCAATGAACTGAACTGGGGCGTGAAAGAGCTTTCAGTAACATCAAAATCTTGCTTTAAAGATAATTAATTAAATTAAATTAATTATAGATCACTTTGGCAAATTTCAATGTCTATATACTCAGTCTCCCTAAGCACATTTAACACGTCCAAATGCATATGTTAATTGTTGTAAATGGTAGTGCACATCAACAAAGTTATACCGTCTCAACAAGTGGTTGAGACTTGAGCTCTATAAATTTCAGCATCAAGTGTGAATACTGATTATTGTGTTTGAAATCTTTGCAATGAAAGAATTTGTTTTAATTACGTAATACTATAATGAATAAATTCTTCCTACGTTAGTGTCAATCCTAAATCCCAAAAATCCAATGTAGTAACTTACTATTGCATTTTTTTTTTTTGGAAAAACTTACTATTGCAATTAGAATCGTGATGGAACGATGAATGAAATTTTAAAAAATTAGTTAGCAAATTACCACTAAAGTTTATTTTATTTGGAAAAACATAGAAAAAACTTTATTTCGAAAACTAATATTTGGATTCAGAGTTGCATCAAGTTGAACTGATAAAAAAGAGAGTTACATCAAGTTGATTATATATATATATATATATATATATATATATATATATTATGCTATTGATTGTATAAATTTAAAACAACTTTAGAAAATACTTATTTAATCCTTTGAAATAAAAAATAAAAAAAAATTAAAGAGTGAGTGTTTAATTATTTTCAATTAAACTAAAATATAAAAATAATTTTAACTCGATAATTTAATTATCACTCCTATATATCTTCTAGTGTAATATAAGGAATTTGTAGTATATGTAGACTGGTTGCATTAGTTTTAACTTTTAACTGAAAATATAGAATAGAAACTTATTAAAAAAAACTAGGACAACCAAATTATCACAATTTAAAGCAACTTAAAAGATTAGATCAACACAAGTAGTTACATATAAATTAATCTTTTTCTTTAAAATATAATTTTTATTATTTAAAATATTATATAAAAATTTAGAATGTCCAAACTATCTTGTATAACATATGTTTTATCCTAATCTCATATATTGACCCATTTAATTTAATTTTTATTTTTTTTTTATTTTTTTCAAATACACTTCTTTAATTTTAGTTTTAAATTTAATTTCATTTAACAACTAGCCCCCAAAAAATTCTTTCTTAACTTTTATCTTTATCTGCATACTTGATTTTTTTTAACCACTTATCTCTTTCAATTCAATCATTTTCATCTTTTTTAAATTGAATTTAATATTTTTAAAAGTAATTGTCAATAGTTAAAAATAACATTGTAATTATCAAAAAATATATATAACATTGTATCACAATATAAATTGTTTATTCTAGATCCAAAATATAATTTATATGTACAAAAATATTTTTTTATTTTAAATTTTAATTACAATATAATTTATATATTCAAAAATATTTATTTATTATAAATTTTAGTTATATAAAAATAAACATTTATCATGTATAAAATACTAGTAAAAGAAATGTAAGATTAACAACAACATATTAGTTAAATTATCCCCTTTCAATTAAGATTAATTTTTTTTATTGATCGTTAGTAATAAAAAATACAAAAGCATATATTAAGATAAACCAGCTATCACATGTTAATTAAGAGTAACAAAATAAATACAAAATCAAACAAATGAAATTAAAAAATATTCTGTTTAATAATAATAATGATAATAATAATAATAATAATAATAATAATAATAATAATAATAATAATTTATTTTTGAGTAAAAGGATTTTAATTTGTCTTCTATCTTTTTAGTTACAAACCCCTAATCTTATTTGATGATTTTTTAGAAAATATTTTGTTTAACTATTTAATATATCTTTTATTATTTTCCTAACAGTATTTTCATTTTTTTTTTTTTAAGTTGCATTCCTTTTTTACTAAAAAAAACCCTACAGTAACACTTTTGCAGTCCAAAACATATACTACATGTTTTTTTTACTCAAAGAAAACAAATAAGCCCAAAACTAAGCCCAAATGGCCCAAACCCAAAGAAGTGCAAAGCATTGTTTTAGCCTTAGAATTGAGGAAGGTCCAGAAGGAATAACCTTATCTGGATTAAGGAAAGAATAGCATCCAAAATGGAGGTTTAGAAAGAAATAATCTTGAACCAAGTTGAAAAAGAAATTTTGATTAAAGTGGCACTCAAGCTGTCCCTATTTTTTCCATATCTATTATTAGATTCCCAACATCTTCTTGTGTCCATTTGTTCTCTCATTGCAAGGTTTTGAAGAAGACTTAACAATGTTGCATTCCCAACTTAGTAGATTTTTACTACTCATTAGTGTCCTCCTTCTGTTTCTTTTTTAATATACATAAAATAGTACCTTAGGCTAAGGTATTAATAGGGGAAAATACTCCTCTCCAATACTAGAAGCATCCAGTTGGAGAGAGAAAGACACAACATTTTTGTGGGACCCACCAAGTTGTTGGTGGGTCCCACAAAAATGTTGTGTCTTTCTCTCTCCAACTGGAAGCCTCCAATAAATGGAGAGGAACGGGACTCTGGGAGTGCGGTTCAAAGATATATCAATAAACAACTTTGATATATCTTACAATCTTTTATCCTAATCAAATAAGCAAGTAGGATCTATCTTCAATATATCACATAATCAGCTAAAGAAGATAATTTAGCTGTAAACTATCATACATATTGCATATAAACTATCACACATATATCATATAGGGGAAGAAGTAATCATTGGGAAGTTACAAAAAGTGTGTCTTGCACCATAGACAATGTATCCTTTGCCTGAAAAAACTGTTGTCCCATTTGGCCCCCAAAGAAAAATGAAGGGAGAGGGAGGGGGCAAAGGGGACAAGAATAACTACAGCTTTAATTTGCTGAAATTTCCACTGGTACTCCTGGGGTAGGTTCTACAACCTTTGCATCTGGTAATTCTTTTGATAAAAGTTGCTGCATTGATAATTGTTCCAAGATAGAATCATTTAGCATACAACAATAAGAAATAATGTAACTTGAAAGCAAGTACAAACTGTAGAGAAACTTTAATATTAGTTTTCATCCCACTACAACACCTAAATCACTCGTAATGGACTAAGTCAATTACTTTATTTTCCTGGTAACAATAATTCATTGTTAGTTGTACATGAAAGACATTATCTTCTACCGGTTTTAAGATTAAAAAAATGAATGTGGAATCACCATGGATTTGAATCCTCTAAAATGAGGTGTGTAAAGTGAGAAAGTAAGGGTGCATGTACTATTAATTTCAAGTAAGTTTACAAAACACTTTAATTCAATTCAATGACACAGACATCTTTTCTCACTTTACACATCTCCTCACTTCAAAAAAATCAAATCTGAATGCCACAATTCACAAAGTGTAAAAGTAGGGAAAACAGTTAAATTAATACGTAGAAATGAAATTGAATGTGGTAAATAAATGAAAATCATTAATAGAAGCAGCACATAAAATGTCTCAAGAAGGACTAATGTACACCACAACCTATGCACAAGAGATGTCTTTAGTCATACGCAATTAAGACCTGTAATCAGAATGTCATTGAAGGCTGACTAGGTTTAAGTTATTCAAGCCAAATAGGTAAAGGGAGGCTGATTATCAAGTAACTCAGTCAGAAGAAAAACCTTGAACGGGTAAATTTAGGAAAAAAAACACAAACTTGGTAGTTGCTGTATGTGAGAGCCCTTGAGTTAGATTGACAGACATAAAAGGGGAATTGGAAACAGTAAAAGGATGAACATGGTAGGAATAAGGTAAAGTTAATAAGGTTAGAAAGGAAAGCTATGCATAAACATGTCCACTCTGTTCTATTAAGACAATTGAAAAAATTCTAACCTTAAATGATTCAACTGTTCCTTCACCACTAATTAAGCTTGCAAGAAGCCCTTTACTATCCAGGTCTCCATTTTTCATTGGCACAATGAACCTATCAAACAAGGAAAGAGCAACTATGTTAAGAAGAATATTAAATATAATTACACTTATAACAATAAATTATAAAAGAAGATCAAAATCAATAAAATTAGCTGAAGATCAAATGTATTCTTCCAAAGGAACCAAAATTACTGGGAAAATTACCAAAATGACTTCTTGAAAATGTTTTCGATTTAGGAACAATTAACCATTTAACTAGTTAACAATATTCAAAGAGGGGTTAAGGAGTAACTACTAATTGATGTAATTAATTACTTGAGTGGTCCATTGTCCCTAAATTGGAAATACTTTTTTTACCTAGATTTCCTTTTTTTCAGCCCCCAAAAACTTATTCATGCAAATACCTTGTTTGAATGTTGCTATTTCTAAATGTAGTCATTTTAGTTCTAGTATCAGAAGTTACAAATTTTCATATTTCAGTCTTTTCCATGAATGAATTGTTTTGGGTCTGTTACAATGACACATTTGAATTGAAGAGCTTTTTTTTTCTTTTTTTTTATGATGCTGCCTGTAAATACAGAAGTTTACTTGGCTTGAAGCAGCTTTGCAAGTTTCACTGCATCTTCTTGTCCTGAAACCAAGGTAAAATTGGGCAAAAGCTGCTTTATGACTGGTGTTATCACAATATCTGCCTTTTCCTTCTCAATGAAACTTTGATTATATACACAGTGGGGTTCGTAGTAAAGAGACAATTGGCCTTGTGGGGATGTAACAAGATACCTATACACATGCAGCAAAACCATTAAATTCTGTTAAATAGCATATCAATGATAATATGAAAGGATAATACATCAGCAAATAAGGTGGATATAAAACCTAAAACACAAACATAAGAAAAAAAAATATGCTTCAAAAGCTTTGACAGTATTTACCCATTCTCAGGGCGTTGCCAAGGAGGTCCAAGAACTGGTCCTGCTGTAGCCTTAACACTGATCTTAGAACCATAATTTGTTTCAATATCAGAGCTCTGCCCAGGTTCTAAATATGTAACCTGAAAATAACTGAAACTAAGTGAAAACTTGAGTGGCAAACCAACTATTCAATTATGATTGAATCTGTGCATGCTAAATGTTGACAGGATATAGTGAAGAGAAGAATTAAAGTGGTGGATGTCAGGTAAACAACATCCAAATGAAGGATTGGGGAAAAGAAGGCACAACTATCGAAACAGTGGAGTGAAAAAGGACAGAAACACCTGTAGCTGTGCACAGTTATAAAATCAATGGCACATGAGACAATTCAAGCATATCAATCATCTTGCTCAGAGAAACTTACATTCCAAGGGAGAAAGCAGAGAACCAAATTCACTCAAAAAAACTATTATCTTTGTCACATGGGTATGTTTGGATGGAGGGTTTTGGAATAAAAGGAAAGGGAAGGTAAAGTTTTCACTTTTGAATAAAGAGAGTTAAATAGTGCTTATAAGAATCAATAAGGGACGCCGGGATGATTTTGTGAAAATCTATCATTTTATTCCTTTCACTCTAAAAAGTTCTTAAATTAGAGAATATTTACTTGAATTGCATGGTATTCCTAAGTCCATAATTAGTGATCGAGATCCCCTATTTCTCAGCTATTTTTGGACTCAGCTTTTCAAATCACAAGGCACCAAACCCAGAATGAGTTCTTGTTACCATCCTGAAACGGATGGCCAAACTGAAATTATCAATAATTGTTTGGAAACTTAGGTGTTTTTGTTCTGAACAACCTAAGCCTTGGAGTAGCTGATTGCACTGGACAGAATTGTGGTATAACACCACTCTTCATGTCACTACAGGAGTTAGTCCTTTTCAAGCAGTATATGGAAAGAACCTCCTACACTACTGCAGTATGTTATTGGAGAAACAAAAAGTAGAATCTATGGAGAAGGAGCTTGTTGACAGGGATGAGGCACTCAGGCCGTTAAGGTATCATCTACAGCAAGAAGTATGCAGATAGGAAGAGGAATTTTCAATCCTATGAGGTGGGAGACAGGATCTTTCTCAAGTTATAATACCCCCATAGACTGCTAGATTTTATGGGCCCAGCCAAGATGAGAAGATAGGGACAGTAGAATATCAGTTGAAGCTTCCTCTACAGTCCAAAAATCACCCTATTTTTCATATTTCTCAACTCAAAAAGGTTGTTGGCAACTACAAACTTACCTGCAGGTTTGGAAGTGGAAGTGTTTGACAATATCTTCCCTGAACAGATTTTAGAAGTACAGCAAAGGCAGAAAAATGGGACTGTTGTTCCTTACTGGTTGATCATGGGACATGGGAAACTTGTTGAGTAAGCGACTTGGGAAGACACATTTACTATTACAAATCAGTTTCCTGATGTAAGACTTGAGGACAAGGTTGTTGCTGAAGGGGAGGGGAGGGTAATGTCAGGTTCACAAATTACCTAGCCCAGTCCAACTTAGTCATGAGCCGTGGGTTTGGAAGACATACAGCAGAAGAAATTAAAAAGAATATGAGTAGGGAAAAAAGAGGAATTGAGGAGATTTTAGTTACACATTTGTAATTCCATTTAGGGAGAGAGGAGGGGGGGGGGGGGGGGGGGGGTCAGTTTTTGGAGATTTCCGTTTGTAATGGGTCAAGAGGTTTGCTCTGCAGACATTGCAGATTTCATCTCTGTAATACATTAATCTTTTTCTAATAATACATTACTTTTCTCCTATTTTTGTTTTGGTCTCTCACAGAACCACTCCTTAAGCCAAGCTGATAAGAGAGGAGTGTCTCCACTTTAAATAACAAAATAGTGTATCTCAGCCAACTAGCATGGGACTTGTGCTTTTGCATTCATATTTAATATGATAAAGAGCACATCTTTATTTCTCTGGTCTTTCAATTCACTAACTTTTTGATACATTTTGGATCTATTATTTTTTTACATGCTCTTTTTCGGTTCTTCCCGTCAACAACCTCAGTGCAGCATTCTCTCTAGTGTGTTTGAGATATAAAACGAAACAGAGGGTGCAAAAAAGCCTAATTTCCTTCCAAGTTTGTTAAATATTCAAACAAAGAATGCATGCTTTGCCATGAACTAATTAAGGATCAGAAACGGTAAGATTTTCATTCAAATGTGCCAAGGTTTAGGTTCCTGCACTTTGTCTTGGTATTGAACATTGAACACTAAGCAAGAGCTTCAGTATCAAACGTTCTCATATCAGGTCCTCCAAAGTGTAATAAATGATGGACATAGCAGTGGAGACTCTCATTTGGAACAATTTAAACCACTTCAGTGCGATATAATAATTTACTTACGTACATCAAATCATCGTATCATTCAAAATCCTCTAACCAACATCTATGTGCAACAAACTATATAGATTAGATATATCAAGATTAAGTAATTAAACTAAAGGTTCAAATTCAAATATATATACTAGAGTTTTCATCAGCCAAAGGAAAGAAAAGTAGGGGGAAAAAAAAGAAAAAGAAAATATACTTACATTTCTGAAAAGAGGATCCAACAAGCCCTTGGCATTAGGGGTTGCTATAACTCTAATATTTGGGAATTTCTGAGAGAAGGGCTTTAAGGTCTTCAAATGGCAGTGATCATCAAGGCTTTGAGTAATGAGTACGCAATTGATTTCGGGAAGATCACTGAGCTGCACTATAGAAGAAGCACACAGGTTATAGCAAGATCATGAATTTCCACAAGGTAAAGTTAAAGTATATGACAACACAACACACAAGCATAATAAAAGAGGAAATCACAATCAACAAGTAACTAGCTAGCATCCATCAAAAGATACCTGGAACTTCTGTAACACTTTCTTAGCAGCATCATATAGCCAAGGAATTCCAAAATCCAAGTTGCCCACCAAAATTGGATCAACCAATATGTTTGTCCCCCCCACATTCCAGATCCAACTGTTTCCCTAAATCCAACACTTCACCCATCAGAGGAAAGTGGAAAGCAACAAAACTCAAAACAAGCCAAGATTTTGCTCAGCTTGAGAAAACATTTTCCATTTCCATTCCCCACTTTCATAAATAATTACAAAAATATTACATTGTTTTCACTTTAGTTCTTCTTTTCAAAGTTTTATACTAGAAGATACAAAAACAAAATCTAGTTTTCACTAATTTGCAAAAATAAATAAATCAAAAATAAAGTAAAAATAATATGCTAATTTTATAATTATTTATAAAAACAGGCCTAAGAACCTTATCAGTATATTTTTTGGTTCCCCACAGGAATCCTCCTCCGGAGGCAATCCTTTGTTCGAGGTACTATCTGTCACTAAATATGAACACCTCTACCGGAAAAAAATTGAATCTTGGTTTGTCACGTTGTTGGGATTAGCCCCTTCTGCTGATCCCAACTCCTTTAATTTCCACATCAGTATATTTGCATAAGAAAGATAATTGAGAGAAAAAAAAAGTTTAAAATTTTCATATCAATTCAATTTAATTTCAATCTTTTCTCTCTTCTCATTTTCTTTTCGCTGTTGCAAAGACATGTAAAAGTCACCTCTAAATAGGTGAGTTTGAAGACATCAGCTGCAGAGAAAGAGGAACCAATTGCGTTCTCTTCAGACACAACAGCAGAGACAGCACAACCCCACCTGCAAATGAACCGCATCATTGATTAACTTTTCCTCCAATCTTAAACTTTAAACTACAACAAAGACACAATGAACACTGATCATGAAGAAACTGACCTTGAAGTTGAGGCACTGGAACTTGTGCAGATTGAAGTGCTTGAAACAAAACGAGTGGATGAGAAAAGGGGTTGCAAAAAGGGTCTTCTTCTTCTTCTGGGGTAACAGGGTTTGTTGAGTGCAAGAGAAATGCAGTTGCACTGTAACGTTGTGGCCATGGTTGAACCGTTCTGTTCTGTTGCTCCACTCACCCACCACCCGTTAAGTTTATGTATTACTTTTTTTTTTTTTTTTCTAAAAGTTTATGTATTATTATTACTTTAATTATTGAGATATATTATATTTTAAAGAAAAATAATTATTAATTAAAAAAATTATCATTATAATTAAAAATATGTGATAATTATTTTGAGTTTAATAGATATACACTCCCATATAATTTTTATTACCCTAGACATTGCCTATAAATTATTATATATGATAAATTTATTAATTTTAATAAAACTTAAAAGTCATTTAAACATAATTTTTAATTAATTAACTTAATAAAAATTATATGGGAGTGTATATCTATTAAACTCAAAATAATTATCACATATTTTTAATTATAATGATAATTTTTTTAATTAATAATTATTTTTCTTTAAAATATAATATATCTCAATAATTAAAGTAATAATAATACATAAACTTTTAGAAGAAGAAAAAAAGTAATGGCAATGTCTAGGGTGGACCACCATAATAGGTGGTCCACCATGCACTATTTTTTGCAGCCAATAGATTAATCTCTCCCTCACATATATACAGTACACTCTCTGTATCAAATTTGAGCCATTCCAACAACCTTCATCGGTGACCTCTGTGCGCCACCGTCGGAGACGATTTCCAGCGGCGAAGTTTCAGTTTTTTTTTCTCCCCCTCTTTCCTTCCCCTCTCTCATTCTGAATATCCAAACCACTATCCAAACCACTTTCCTCTTCATCCTCATTTTCCCCAAACTCAGCAGCAACGACATCATCACAATGACCCTCGTCACCATCAAGACTGGAATTCCTGTTCAGGAGAAAAAAAATTAGACCAAAATTGGCCACATGGGTAGTGTCATCCCTGACGTCATCTCCAAACTCAAAAAGGTCCTATTCAAACCTCCAAAAGAACACTACTTTGGACCAAATTCGACCAAACAACATCAAATAAAAGTGGCAAAGTTAGCACATTTGGTGGATTTGGGAAGTGGGTTTGTGGCTGGAGAGTGGTCAGAGATCGGCGGAGATATGGGTCAAAAAGTGGTCTAAAAAAGGAAATGATTTTGATGAGTGTGTGTGAGCGGTTGAACACAATAATGATGATGTCGATTTCGAGCACGGCGAGGATCTTGTAGGCGACAGCGGTGACGATCTTGAGCTGTTGGCCGTCGAGTTGGTTCTGGATAATGCAGAGGAGAGCCTTTGGATGGTAGACACCATCGTCGGAAGCGGAGAACACGCTGTCGTGCTGGACCGGACGCCACTTCAAGGAAATCGAGACAACAAATAATCCTGTATGAGCGATAAAAAAAAGCAATGAATCAGAAAAGGAGAAGAAAAGAAAGGGGGGAAAAACTAGAACGCCGCCACCGAAAATCGCCTCCAGCGACGGCGCACGGAGGTCGCTGGTGAAGATTGTTGGAATGGCTCAAATCTGATACAAGAGTGTACTGTATACCTATGAGGAAGAAATTAATCTATTGGCTACAAAAAGTGATGCATGGTAGACCACCTATCAAAGTGGTCCACCCTAGACATCGCCTAATTTATAATCTCTGTAAAAAAAAAAACTTATAATCAAATAACTGTTCAAAAATACTTTATATTGTTAATACATTATCTTATTTTCTCAATTATTTTTTACTTAACAAATTGTGTAACTATTTTAATTTTAATTTTAATTATTAATTTTTAATCAAAAACTATATTTTTTACTTTAGTTTTTTTAATGTAAACTCTTTATTTTAGAGGAGTTATTATAAAATAAAGGGTAAACTACCTTTTTGGTCCCCGAAAGTGTAGTCCATTGTCACTTAAGTCCCTGAAAGTGCAATTTGTCTGTCACTTTAGTCCTTTTGATAATAAAAAAATTATTTAAAATTAACGTCCGTGCTTACGTGATATGATATTTACCTACGTGACATGTTATTTATGTAGTTAGATAGCGTGTAATGTAGACACAAACGTTAATTTTAAAGAAATTTTTTTAACAAAAGGACCAAATTGACGGATAAATTGCACTTTCAGGGACTAAAGTGACAGTTTCATACTTTTAGGGACTTAAGTGACAGTGGATTACACTTTCGGGGATCAAAGTGACAGTTCACCCTAAAATAAACGTGTAACTCTCTAGCTTGTTCTTTCGACTCAGTTCGTGGATGGTCAACGTTGTCCCTCCCCTTGCCACGACAGCACAACACGACACTACGATACCCAGAACGTGGGAACGAAGAAAACATTTGGAACGAAAAGGAAAATTAGGATAAAAAAATCATAGTAACTTTTATTAACGTGATACATGTAAAAAAATAATGCATTAAACATGGTAAGTGTTATTTTTAATTCTTAATGTGTGTTTTAAGAATATACAATAATAACGTCAGAAAAAAAGAATTTACATTAATAAATTTTTGTGAAACATCTTATTAATTGACCTTCTTACTTATTAAATAAAAAATATTAATTTTCATCCAAAATAATAAAAACATTTATTTTATTTTTATAATGAAAAAATTATCTCAACATTATTCTCATAAAATTCTTAAGTTAATTTAACTTCTTTTTTTTACTTTAATTAACTTATTTTATGGTGAAGTTTTTTTTATAAACTCTTAAGAAAACATAAAAAACGAACTATTAATTATCCCCACTTTTTTTTTAAAAAAAACACTTTTTATGTACAAATTTTCAACATGAACTATGTTATAACTTTTTTTTTTTGTTGACCAGTACGGATCGGAAGTAATGACTAAACTCCGTCAAGAACCGTGCACACACACCTTGGTGTGTATTCCCCTCCCAACATAATTTATTTCATACCCAAAGTGGCATTACCAGGATTCGAACCCTGAACCACTTGGTTAAGAGATACAAACCACTACCACTTGTGCCAACCAATGTTGATTTACCACGCTATAACTATATAGTCTATAAACTTATAGAAACCATCTTGATGTATTGATAATATACTTGATCTCAATCTTTGGAACTCCCAAAAGAGGGTTTGAAATCCCAAAAGTGAATTTGCTCCTAAAATAATTTATTTACATATTTCCTTATAAAAATTACTTTGACATTAAAAGAGGAAAACATCTTATATGAGAGTGAGAGGGTTAAATCTGGACAGTATAATCATACATAGAAGGTTAAGATTTAATGTTATATGATTTCTTAAAAAAGTCATGTAACTTTTTAAAAAACTCATGTGACTTTTTAAAAAATTCATATGACCTAGTTTGTTTTAATCTTGACCATTCAAACAAGATTTAGTGGTCAATATTTGTTCCCCCCACTCTCATATAAGATAAGCCCTCTCACTATATATATATATATATATATATAACTTTTACTTTAGGTTAAAGAGTAAATACTAAATTTTACATGAATTATTTCACTTCAAATTTACTTTTACCAAAAATCAACTTTACAAGATTTACATCATCTATAATCAAATTAAAAAATACACTCCTAAACACACTATTAAGGTATGTTTGTGTTACCATTTGTGGGACTCAAACGAAGGTTGGCAAAAAGATCTATCACCTTACTTATGCGTTAAGAGTGCCTCGAAATGAATGCTACAGCAGTTCCAACAGTTTTCCAAACAGGCATTTAGTATATGTGCCTGAAAAACTAATTCAGAATAATACTCTTCAATGCTGATTTAGTAGCAGTCGGGTTCATGCAACTAAATTCTGGCAAAACTGAGCTAACCAATCTCACAATAAAAGAGGGAAAAAAAAAAACAATGAGTACTTTGGCATTAAACTTGTATATTTCATGATATAAAAAAAAAAAAAAACAAATGTATATTTCGCATGTCCAATAGGAGTAAAAAGAAAAACAAAAATCCTTGATGTGCCATGACCATTTTGTCCAAATAAACTACTAAGAGCATGTTTGGATAATCGTCACACCCTTTCCAAAAGTACACTCAAAATAAAAGATCATCTTTCTTCAAAATACATTTAGCACTAAAACATACGTTCAGAACGATTATCCAAACATGCACTGATTTGTCTCGCATATTTTTTTCCTCCACGTCTAATTATTTCACATAGCATTTGTTTACACCTATTCTTTTTTCCCACTACACCAGTCTCTTGAAAGAAAGTTGTCTTTCCCATCTTTTGGGACTATAAGGAATAAAAGTGACTATTTTAGTACCCTCAGGCAAGGGTAACTCATATCCTGAAGGGATCTTCTCACGCCAAATGAAATCATTCTCATGCACAAACTTTCTGAGCACTTCAGAAGCATCATGAATTTGCTTTTGGTAAATAGATTTCCAAGGATCTTCCCCTGGTATCTTCTTTTTCACCTTATTCAACACAGAACTAAGAACTCCAATAGCAGCCCCTATTTGACCACAAGCCTTCAGGCTTTCTGCAAGATATTGCTGACCTTTCAGCTCATGTAAGCACTTGCAGAAATACATGAATTCCTGCATACATGAAAGGGTACCTTGAGAATCACAGTACCATAATGGAAGACCAAATGGAAAAACAAACATAAAATGAGTAATTAACATAGGCAAAACAAAGACAGAAAGGAGACCACCATAATAAAAAATTGTTCATCAACAAGAAATCTTACAATATAGTATCTTAGATAGGTTATGCTTGACTTGACATGAAATATTACCATTTCATTCCTACAAATACAATCCTCTTCTTTGTCATCACTACAAGAATATCAAGGTTCACTAGTTACATTCCCCTCCTACTGTTCTTTCTGACCCTGAGTCCCTGACTAACTGAGTCCCTGACTAAGGATTAGGGAAAAAAAGTTTAAAATGAACTAAGGATAAAGGAAAAACAGACCATATGCAAGCAATTACGCGTACTACATAGTACATACCGTTACTTTGACACAGGGAAAGATACTAGGTCAGAATTTGCATTAACTAAAACTCTATAATGAGATAAGGAGTGGATATTGAAGGTGATTTCTACCAATATAAAAAAGGCAGGTTAGGTAGATAATATCCATACCGATAAGCGTGATGAAATGTCTTTGCACTGTGTGGCAACTGTATGAAAAATTCCAATAGCTTCTTCAAGAAAAAGTGTAACACCATGATGCAACTTTGCCAGGAGACTTGATGAAGTACCTTTCTCTTCAGCCTTCCTTATGGTTACTGCCTATACAGTTATTACATATTAGTTATTTACAACCAAAAACTTCATGAACTTCATTTTTAGAAACTGGGATAAACAATACGATGTTTTCAGAAAAAATGTAGCTAAGTTTCATGATATGACAGTATGCAATTCGACACAAAAGATGACACAACACCAACCTGGGCCTCGGCCAAGCAAATGAGGCTCATAATGGTAGATACTGCAGCAAGAGCTTCGGGGGGGTTTTCTGGTGGCAATTCAGGCTCTAAGCAGGGAAGAACCTCTTGTGCTAGGTGATGATAAATGCCAGCAGCTTGTCTGAAAATGGTGGCAGATTGAACCAAGTCTGCATAACAAACAATGATGGCATAAATAGACATATTCAACAGGAGAAGTTCATCATATGGGATTTTGAGTTTCTCAACGCCTACCAGTTGATAAAACTTCTAAAGCCCTCTCACGCAGGATTCCACCACAAAGAAAAAGGGTCATACCAAGCTCAAATCGCAAATTGTTAATTTGAAAAAATTTTGGGCCCTTGATTTTGAAGAAAGAAGATGAGCTCAGGGCACTACTCCAGCGTATCTTAAGAGCCACATTCCATTGAGCAATTTGGATTTGGTTATTGGTGCTTGTTGCATCAGCATAGGGAATCAAAATTTCCAGTAATGGCAGATACTTCTCTATTTTGTGAATATCCTGGTGCAGACAGAAAAAATAAAAAAAATTAAATAAATTTATTGACAGAAAATGACAACAATTTATCAGCATTGCTAGAAATTTGATGATTTACCAAATACTGATCATTACTATTGGGTCTAAAGTCTAAACCATAATTGGTCACACACAAAAAACACCACTTCACACTGACTCATTGCCAGAAAGAGAATGCTCAGAAAATATATCAGTTTCATAATAAGACCATTCTTAAGTCATTCCACAATGACCTAATAAAATACACATTTGCCCCACGAAGGGAAATGAAAGTTTGGACAACTAGACATCTATTCTTTCCTTCCCTTTCCACAAGGTTGATGTTAACATTCACTTACAAGACAATGTGAGCATTACTTATCAAAAATAAAAAGACACAATTAACACAATTAAAATCTGAAGGCCAAAGAGAAAAGCACAGTTGGAATCAAGGAACAATATTATTGTTGTTTGCATACTGTGCAAAGAACAATGGTAGTAAGAAGCTGATACAGACAGCACACATAACCAGTTACCTGTTCATAGCGAGATTCCAACCCTCCGGACATTTCTTTTGCAATAGCTTCTGTAATGAAGCTGCTTTCATTAATAGAATCTTCAATCACTTTACGCTTTGAGCTTAATTCCTTAAGATGCTCAAGTGTTGCAGAATCACAGGCAGCAAATACATCCTCAAACACTATCTGACAACATGAAAATCTACGATCAGTGCTACTAATTAACAATGATGAAATCATCACTGCTGATACAAGACACAACCACTTATTTTAATATGCGTTTTGGGCCCTTTGACAAAAAAATAACCCAAAAACTGTAATGCTCTAGACCAACAGATATATAGACTAACTTAAAACAGAACCACTGCCAGGGGCAGAGCTACATTCATGTATACATCCAAAGTTGAATATTTTTTTTCTTTAGGTGAACATGTAACAATAGGTAAGTTGGGTCCCAAGAACCCACCAAGGTTAGTGCACGGCACGTCTCAAGGCTCAAAAAAGCATTTATAGAATACTCATGGATTACCTACCAACGAGGTCCTTACATTGGTAATGGGATTCAAACCAATGTTCCTATGGGATACAATTTTGATCCTTACCAACTGAACCAACTCTCATTGGCAAAGCTTAATTTTTTACTGACATATCAGTAGTTATATTGAAAATTTCCATTATACTTAGATATATAATATACGAAGTACCTATCCCAAGCTCACTTCAGGTAAGTATTTCAATAACTATAACATAATTGGTTGTTGTTGTAATACATTCATAAATTTAAAGCAACATGTAAGTCCCTACTACCTGCCTTTCAACTGTCAACCTATATTTTGCTCAGTATAACAAAGTCAAAACAATATACAGTTTGTAAAAGCGTGCACAGTCAATTGCTCATACTGATTACTGAACAAGCTCCTACGGTCATCTCATACCACAAGACAATATCAAGGAAAGTTTGACAATTTATCAAAGTATTAAGATTATTCCAATTCCACAGAACTTAGTAAACCATATACTAATCAAACAATCAAGAGCCAATATCACTGACCCAGAAATCAAAATCATGCAAAATTCCTATCAACAATAACCCTTTTAGCCAAAATACCTTCTTGGTTTTCAGCTTTGACGGCTGTACAAAATGCAGCATCATTTTCAAACCCTTCAACTCTAAAACCACCCGAATGATCCAATCCACACAACAAAGCGCAATCAATGAAGATAACTCCAAAAGTTGTTGAATCTCCACAAGCACTTGGCTTTCCCCACCTCTTCTACCGGCATTTAGGTGCCAAAAAAGGAAAGAAAAAAAAAGGGGGGGGTCGAATTTTGACTTAAAAATAAAAAAGAAAAGGAAAAAAAATGCAGTGAAAAGAAGAATGCTGGTGCATAGTTACATAGTGTAAACTGTAGTGGGATTTTAACAAAGTCTGAAACTTTAGAGCAAATCACTGAAACCCCATAAGCCAAAAATTGATTGAGAAAAATTGGGAGATGTGTGGGATGCAGAATTGTGGAAGGGGAACTGCAATCCACCACTCCCTTCTGCTACGGAGGTTAATCATTTATTCTGTTTATTGTAGTATTAAATTAATGATAATTGGATTTTAAGATTTTTTATTTTATTTAATTCCAAAGTCATTTTCTGGTACAATTTCTGGCTCACTTTGGTTTCTTCGGCGGTATTTTTAATTTAATTTGAAGGTCATTTTCTTTCTGGTACAATTTGTGGATCATTTCGGTTTCTTAGGCGGTAAGGATCAAATTTGAAAGGGATGGACATAGATCAGTTTGACCTGTTCCAAACATTACGCGTTTGTAAATTGGGTCAACGATTAAGGGCACATCGACTAACCCATAGCGTGGCTTGTAAGCTCGTACTAAGAATTCCTCCCTCCGACCATATTTATAAGTCCTTTTGTAGATAATTATTTGTCTCTTTTTATAAGATCATTTTTTAATCTTTAGATGCATTAGTTATTTTTTTCTAAAGTATTTTTAATTAATTATTCTCTCTCCAAATATTAATTAATTAATCAATTAATTAGAGACGAGAAACAATTAAATAAAGAGAGATGATTAATTTCAAAAAAGTTAAAAGTACTTTTAGAACAACACTTACAAATTTAATGTGATTAATTAAATTAATTACTTTTTTTTAAAGAGTGTGAATTAGTTAAAAGATTTTATAAATAGGGACGGAGGGAGTATTTATATTTAGGGTTGTTTAATTGGCAGGATATAATTATTTTATCATGTTAATTAATATATTACTGCATCTGAACTCATATATAAGCAAAAAAAAATTGTCTTGTATGATGGACTTAAATATAAGTAAATCTAATTAATTTTGTCCTATTTAATACTATCATTCCTAAAATACCCTTCATTTAATTGCATTTCTATTTTCAATGACTCTTTTTTATTTATGATATCAAGTTTCAATAAAGGGTATTTTAAAAATAACCTTATTTTTTACAAGAGATTAGTAAAATTAAATTATGACAACTAACTTTCTTAATTATTCTGAAATTAATTTCTAGTGTTTTAGCCATTCAAAATTTCACTACCTTATTTATATAATCAACAGAAAGAAATTTGAAAAAAAAAACAAAAGATTATATAACACATCGAAGAAATTTTAAAAAAGAGATAATTATAAAATAAATTAGAAACTATAAAATTTAAAATAAAAAATAATATAATTATAAAAAAGAGAAATGAATTAAAAAAATAGAGTTAGAAAAATTAATAAAAGAAATATTAAAAAAAAGTCCAAAAGATTAGAGACTATAAAATTTGAAAAAAAAATTATATAGCACATCCAAAGAATTTTATTTTTTTTTGACAATCAAGTTCCAATAGAAAGAAATCTCCATATATATATATATATATATATATATATATATATAAGTCTAACTGTGCTCTCATTGCTCCACTCCCTCTCACATTCACTCTCATTTGAATACTTTCCTCTCATGAAGTGGTGTAGTTCTCTCTCCTAGCATGCATTTGGTTCTTCTACTTATCCTAAAATTTCTCTTATCAATTTCTGTAACTACCCACCTTCACAATATTTCTAACTATCTTCATTCACTTCTTTATCTAATGCTATTTTTTTTGTTAATGTTTCTTTTATCAGTTTTTCTAACTCTATTTTTTAATTCCAAATATTTCTCTCTTTCATCAATAATTTCAAATCCTTAATTCAATTTACTTTTCAATTTTCAAAGCTAATATTAAAAAAATTAAAGTTACATCATTACATTTTTCCTTATCTTTTTTTTTTTTTAAAAAATTATAGTTTCTAATTTCTTTTATAATTATCTCTTTTTTTAAAAAAAATTGATGTGCTATATAATCCTTTTGTTTTTTTTTTCAATAAGATAGTGAAAATTTGAATAAGTCTGTGTCATGCACAGGCTAAAACACTAGTTTTATAAAAGAGATAATTATAAAATAAATTAGAAACTATAATTAAAAAAAAGATAAGGAAATATGTAACAATGTAACTTTAATTTTTTAATATTAACTTTGAAAATTGAAAAGTAAATTGAATTAAGGATTTGAAATCATTGATGAAAGAGATAAACAATATTAAAAAAAAATAACATCAGATAAAGAAGTGGAGGTAGTTATATAAATATTGTGAATGTAGGTTGTTATAGAAATTGATAAGAGAAATTTTAGGAAAAAACAGAAGAACCAGGTGCATGTTAGGAAAGTGAATTACACCACTTCATATATATATATATATATATATATATATATATATATATATATATATATATATAAACAACTATTACACTATTCAATAACTTTCAACTGGATCTGGATGATGTTTTCTTAAAACCCACAGTTGGATTGAAAGTTCCTTTTGCATATTACCAAGATTATTTGTGTCAAATTTTGTCAAAATTGAACAACAATAAGAAGGTAATCAAATGATCCATATTTTAGTATATTTTGAAAATTTTATATTATGTCGATTTTAATTTATACGAATGAGGTGACAAAAATTTTTGGATTAATTTGAAATTTTGTATACATGATCTATGTAAAAGGAACTTTCAATCCAACAGTAGGTTTTAAAAAAATATCATCCAATTGAAAGTTATTGAATGGTGTAATAATTGATTAAGTTACACCGATGTAATTTGATCCATCCTATATATATATAATATACGAGTCCAGAGAAAGTACTCTGATAATAGGAAATGATAAACGTTATTTATCCCTTATCTTATTCTGTTTTTGGAGAAATTGCTTTTGAAGGCATGCTGTCTTGGAATAATGCTTTGCGACAACGCAGAGTATGCAGGTGTTGGGTCTGTTTTTAAGAGAATTTTGTTTTGCTTTTGTTTTGGGAGTATTGACAGTATTAAGTTTGGGAAATAAAGGTTGGTATAGGTTGGTTTTATGTTTAATAGGTTCGGCTTTGGTTTCAGATTGGCAGGAGAACGTTTGTGTGAGGTGGTGGTGGTTAGCATCATGTAAGTTTTGTAATCTGTTTGGTCGTATGAGGCACATCTTGTGCTTTATTTGGACTCATTAATAAATTGTTTTGCTTATCAAAAAAAAATCCCTTATCTTACTTTATTGGTATAATATATTTCTTGAGTTGAAGGAGAAATAGGTTAAGAAGTAACAAAATAGGATAAGTTTACTCTCCCTTTCTCTCTTAATATGTGCATTTTTTTTGTCCTGTGTCAGAGATCATGGGTGTCCCTCAATCCACTATATTAGAGATTAATCCCGCTCGCGATGCGTGGCTACCATTGGCCCAAGGGAATTTTGCACACGGATGGAACCGAATACGAGTTCTTCCGCAAAATACATTGTCACCCTACATATGAACACAACGGGGTCTTACACCACTGCGTCAATCCTATAAGTTTAATATATGCATTGCACATAATAAATATTTATTTTATAAAATTAAAATTTATAATAAATAAATATTTTTAAATATATAAATATATTGTAATTAAAATCTATAATAAATAAATATTTTTAAAATTATACATATATATATATATATATATATATATATATAATTTTAGAATAGATCTATAATGGGGCTCATGATAAATAATTTATGTTGAGATATATTGTTATTTTTAATTATTAATAATTTCTTTTTTAAAAAATATTCAAATTCAAGTTAGAATTAAGGATGTTGAAAATGATAGATTAAAAGATATAAGGGTTCGTTTGATTTGTTAAAATGAAGGTACTAAACAACACAATACAGAATAAATATTAAAGTTACTGGACAACTTTTTTATCGTGTACATTGTTACATTGTTTGATGATGAACAATGGACTGTACAAGCAAAATAATATAAAATTTACTAAAATACCTTTTTAATATTAAGTATTTTAATATAATTTGCATTATTATTATATATTAGGTGAATTCAAAATACATGATATGATAAGGTTGTTGCAGCTAGTAGATAATGTGAATTCAAAATACATGGCAAGATAAGGTGGTTGTAGCTAGCAGATAATGGGAATTCAAATGTAGTGACTCAATTCAATTGCAGATAATAGGGTATATGTGTCTTTTGAATACTTTGCACTTTGGACAAAAATTTGTCCCATGATTTTCTGAATAACAAAAAGTAGAGTTTTTGTCATGTCCTCATCTATTTAATTTGTATTGCCTCATAATCCTTTTTCAAATCAAACGGACCCTAAAAAGTTAAGTTAAATTGTTCAAATGATGTTAAAAGTATAAGGTAACATATCATATGCATGTTACAAGCATAATTGAATTTGAAGTTTATATATATATATATATATATATATATATATATATATATATATATATATATATATATATATATATATATATATAATTGACTTCTGATATTCGGTTATAGCTCAATGGTGGTCCTGGGCACGGTCATGATGGGCAATTGGCCGATTGCCCAGGGCCTCATTAGAGTGGCACCAAATTTTTTATTTAGTCTATATAAATATTAAAATAAATTTTTTATATAATGTTACAATGTTGCAATGCCATCGTGGACACGAGGAATTGTTTCCGTTCAGTTGGGTTGCAAAATGTAAAGAAGGATAAATTAGGAACATAAAAGAAAACAATAAATTCTCTAAAAAAAAAAACAATAAACATTGAAATTTCTTTAAAACATGATAATTCTTATTATCTTCATGGTGAAATTTTATTTGAAGAATTAAAAGTCATTAGAGAAATTTTAGCAATTGAATCAAAATCAAGCTTTATGATATTGAGTTTCATTTTAAGACATTTAATTGCTTTCCTAATGCTTGTACAACTTATAGAATAATATTAGTAAAAGAAGTTTATCAGCAAAGGATCTAGCTTAGTTGGTTGAGCAAGGTACGTGAGTTATTGTAAATCCCTTGGTAGATTAAATAGTTTTGCTTTGATTTCTATCAAAAATGATTTTTTTAAAGAATCTTTATTTTGAATGAATTATTAATGATTTTTGTAACAAGAAATGCAAAAATGAAAATATTTAAATGATTATGAGGACATAATTTTTTCAGCTCGCCCAGGGCACCAAAAATTTCAGATCGACCTTGTTATAGCTTTTTTTTTTTTTGGCTGAAAATGTGAGCAAAGGAACCAATACTAATTGCAATCCCAACTAGGTTGGCACTGCAAATAATAAAAGCCTAAGCCACACACTATGAATTCATAAAATAAAGAAAGTAAAGAGTTGCAAAACATGGGGGGGCATCCACCAAACCCATGAGAGCAATCATTTGAACCTGAAGTTCGGAAGACCCAATCTATTTCGAAAGAAATATACCCGGTTACAACTCGGGAGAAGATCCCACCAAAAAAAACCCTGTATCCTAAGACTATGAGAAGCCAGTCTATCTGCACAAAAGTTGCCTTCATGGTATATGGGAGTATCTAAAGTTCATCCTACTAGTGATGTCTATACAGTTTAACCACCTATTTCTAATTCTCCAAGGAACTAGGCTAGGAGATTTGAAAGCCTTTATAACAAACAAAGAATCACATTCTAACCAAAGATTAAGCCAACCTTTCTGGTTGGCAAGTTCAATTGCTGTCATAGCACCAATTAGTTCAGCATTAAGAGCAAAGCTGATACCAAGGTTGACAGAGAAACAACCCATAATAGCAGCACTACTATCTTTGAATATACCCCCACAAGCAGCAGCTCCAGGCGCACCGTTTGCAGCCCCATCAGTGTTGCATTTAACCCAACTACACTTAGGCGGATGTCAATCAACTTGGATGACAACAGGGGCCTTCCCAGGACGCACATCTAATTTAAAACTTTTCAAGATTTTAAATTCATTGATATCAGAGAACATGGTTCCATTGCTAATCTCTCCTGCCAAGCGAACTTGAGCCGACACCAAATTTGTTGCTGTTGTAAGATTGATGGACCTGTTGTGGAACCTAGCTTGATTCCGACAGTACCAAATGGTAGAAACAATATAAGTTATACCAGCTATTATTATGTCTCTGATTTGGGAACTCCAGGATTTCCTAAGAATTGATAAGACATCCAGCAAAGAGTTGGTGTTAATTTGCTGATTAAGAAGAGATTGGAGCCAAGACCATAACTGAGACGCATAACTGCAATGCAAGAATAAGTGGTCAGTGGATTCAACAGCTTTTTTGCAAAGATTGCACATTGAAACAACTATGCAGCCACGCTTACAGAGACCCTCATCTGTGGGCATTATGTTATGCAAAATTCTCCAAATGAGGAAAGATTTTGATGGGGGAATGAAATTGGTCCAAATAAACTTAGCCCAAGGAATAACTAGACCTGGCGAATTTGTGAAGAGAAAGGCTTCCTTGAGTGAAAGAGAGCCAGAATTAGAAGCAGACCACATTAACTTGTCCTGAACAGGCTGAGAAGGGATGGAAATTGCCTTCAGCTCTTCTTCTAAGCTTGGTAAGCGTTGGAGTAAGCTTGGGGGAATATTCCAAGACCCATTAGTGACAAAATCAGTAACCTTAGAAACCAGAGAATTATGAACCTGCTGGGGTATATTTAAGAGATCAACCAAAGTGCTAGAAAGCCACTTGTCCGTCCAGAAATTGATATCCCTACCATCACCAATTTGCCAAGTGGAATTGTCTAGAACAGAAGGAATAAATAGCTTTATACCAGACCAAATAGATGAGTTAATGTGAAAATATATTGGCTTACTATTTTTGAAAACCCGCGCTCTCAAAAGGCATGCCCACTGATTTTGAGAGGATACCAATTCCCAGCTCAGCTTAAGCAAGGTAGCATTGTTAGCTTGACGAGTCGACCTTAAACCGAGCCCTCCTTCAAAAACAGGCCTGCACAATTTATCCCAAGCAACTGTGCAAAGTGAAGTTTATCAATGCTAATATTAAACCATTTAGTTGATATTAAAATTGAAAAGCATAAGAGGATATACCATATGCACATTAGCATAGTGAAGTTTATCACTTTATGAGAAAAGACTATTCAAATGAAAGTGAGTGTAAGGGAAAGTGGGAAGAGTAGAGGCCCAAGAAAGCAGATAACTTTAGACATCTTATATATATAGGGGATATGTTGTATATTATAATAATTGTTATAGTAAATAATATATATTATAATATACACATCTCATATAATTTTTTTTTGATAATTTTAAGAAAAGTTACTACATAAATAAAATATAATTGTGTATTGTTTTTATCAAATTCTTTAGTGTTCTATATATAGTGAGACTAGTGTAAAAAATCCATTTTTTATATCAGTTGTTTTTTTACTTTTTAAATAAGTTTTTTTCAAGCTGGGTGGAAGAAGATTTTGCTAAAGTAGTTTTGAATTGTTTAAAAAACTAGAGTGTCTGACTCGTGCTATGCACCGGTAAATATTGTTTATGAATATTTTTATAAAATATTTTAAATATATAATATTTTCTTAAATTCGTATTAAGAATTATTTACAATTAAAGTTTAACATTTTAATTATTTATTATTGTTGTCCACTATAAATATATAGTTGTTTATTTATATCGGGTAGACTATGATTTTTAAAATACAATAAATGAGAGAAATAAAAATTAATTATGTATTAGGTAAGGTGGTAATTTAAATAATTTTTGTGAAATAATATTTAAAGCAATCTAAAGTAAGACTTCTTAGTTACAATAAAAAAATAAAAAAAAACAAATGTTTTGTACAAAATATTTTAAATTAATAATTACTATATTGTGCAATATAAATAATTGATCGAAGATTCGATTAATTGTTGTATTTAAAATAAAACATGGGAAAAATAAAAATAACAATTGAAACTATGATTAATATTTCATATGTATAATATATTATAATGTTATATTTTATTTTCTACCATTAGGGATGACAAAGAGTAGGGTAAGAGTAGAGTACGATAGTACATGCTCCCACACCCGTACTTCAAAAAAATCTATCAATTTGAACCCATACTAGTGTGGGTAGTAACTTTAATACTCATGTGATTTCCTGTTGGGTATCTAAACATCCATATCCTATATGTTACCCGCACTGTAATTAATATGAATTTTTTTTATAAATAAACAATATTAATTAAAAATATGATAATTATTAAATTAAACTCTTATTCAAAGATATTTCATAAAACATAATCATAATCATGAAACATCACAAAAATTAAAATCTTATTCAAAAATCTTTTACAAAACATAATCTTTTAGCAAATAAGGAACATGATTTTTTTTTGTCATTGAATTAAGAACATGATTAATCCCATTCAAAAATCTTTTACAAAACATAATCTTTTAGCAAATAAGGAAAATGATTTTTTTTTTGTCATTGAATTAAGGAACGTCTTTACAGAACATGATTTTTTTTTCTGAGGAATGTGATTTATCTCTTACGTTATTATTATTATTATTATTATTATTATTATTATTATTATTATTATTATTATTATCAATTTATCTCTTAAGTTTTTTTAATTATAATTTTTTAACCCGACATTTGTTTAGTATGTGTAATGTGAAACCTGAAAAAGAATGAATATTATAGTGACAATGATACTAATTTGAAACTTGAAAAATAAGATCTTTATATTGTATAGTATTGAAAAATGGAAAAACAATGATAAAATGATAACCCTAATTGTACAGAGAAGACAACAATATTGTCAAATTGGTCCTTATAAAAAGGACACTAAGATAATCAAAAAACCAAAATTGAATAATAGCGTCGAGGCTAATTTGTTATCCTTACAAACTCATATCAATCACCAACTATATATGACTCATTAATTCTTCATTCATCACCCCTAAGACTACATCTGTATATTATTCGCCATGATGTTGCAGTAAAATTTCCTTTGACTCTTAGGAATGAAATCCTACAATGAAAAATAATAAAAATATATCAATAAAAATTTATATAAAAATAGAACATATTTAAAAGATACAAATTTTTGCATTGTACTAAAACTTATAAATCAATTGTTGAAACTTGTTGTGATAGAAGATGACAGTCTCCCATTACAGGAGTAAAATTAATAAGCAGAAAATGGAAAGATGTAGAAGCACATACTTTTTTGGATGAATGAATTGCTATTGATTTATTTGGAATATAATGCAAAACATTTATAAATCAACAGAAAAATGTTTCAGGGAAGAAGGAATTAGTTGCAATGTAATTTTCAATTTCGTAATTTATAGAGAAGTAATTAAAAAGGAATATTTTTTTAAAAAAATCCAGATCCCATTTTAATTACATTAATTATATATAAATTTTTGAATGATTGAATTTGTATATTTCATTTTTAATTTTAATTCTATATGTGATTCAATTCAAAATATGAAGGATAATTGATTGAAATTATAAGACATTTAATTTTAACTCTATACGTGATTCAATTCAAAATATGAAGGATAATTGATTGAAATTATAAGACATAAATAATTGATTCAGTCATTTTTTTAAATTGTTTCAAGATTATCATTTTAATCAATGTTGAAATCTTGTATAATTCTTAATATGATATTCACATTATTTGGTATGACATTTATTTATGAAAATTATTTAATGCGAAACAAATATAATTGCAAAGTAATTTTCATTAATTCGGCTGAAACAAATATAATTTTGTACATAATTATTATAATTAAGGTAACTATTTAATAGAATTTTCAAATTAAAAATTTAAATGTAGCTATTTAAAACTCATTAATGTAATAATCATAATTATAATCATAATAATTATAATTATGGTTCGTAACCAAACCAAATATTTACGAAACATCATATAACGACACGTGTCATCCAATGCTTGATACACAACCTTGATTGATTGATATTGATTGATATATATAATGATTGATTCATATTGATATTGATTGATATATATTGATATTGATGATTTAAGATCTAAATATGACCTTTATCTATTTTAGGTCTTTTCTAGAGACAATTGTCCCCCTATCTCTCTATATACATGGAAAAAGATAGAGAAAGAGTTATTTTAAATTTATAAGGAAGAAGGGGTGGACCAAGTTTCTGTGGATGCTTCTCATTTTATTGGGTGCACTAATGTTGTTATGTAAGAGACTATTGATGTTAATTTTTACACTAACAATTTGTATAAATGGTTCCTTTGTCTGTCATTCATTGGATTTTTGTACCATCTCAGACACTTCTAGTGTTCTTATTTGCACCATCCCATGATGTCTTACAAGTATGACAATGACTTGGTTGTAAAAAGTACTTGTATTGGCACCAAGGATTACAAGGAAGTGCTCAGTTGGTGTAAATTAATATATTAATCAAGAACAAATTTCTTTGTAAATGAATTTCCATTGATGGTGTGGGTTGCATTTTAAGTTTTATTGGACACTTCAAAACTTGGCTATGGGTTGAACGTGATGCCCTGCATGGAGATTTTGAGAACGTAAGACTTATTCAGCATAATCAAGAATGTGATGCTTTGTTTTGCGGCAACTTCTAGGGTGGGAGAGTGGGTGAAGTCTCCTATCATGGGAAACTAATATTAAATCGTTAGATATATTATTTTTATAATCAAAGGTTGAGATTTTTTTCTTTTTTCTTTTCTTTTTTTTACCTCTTTTTCCTAATCTGTCCTTGATGACCCTCCCTCTTCTCCTTTGATTTCTCACTGGCGACAGTTCCCTCTGTAGTGCTTGACGACTTGCACACTTCATCCCCAAATCTTCTTTTTTATTTTTTATCTCTCTTTCTCCATTAACTATTCCTTCTTCATCACCCTCCCCCTCCATCTCTTTCTTTCAATGTTGAAACTCCCAAAATCCAAAACCCCAAAATTATAGTCACAATTTTAGATCCAACGGACAACCAAAATTTCAGAATTAGGCCAAAGTTGTATACCCAAGTGTGACATTTTCTTTGGGCCTTCACTTTTTTATGCTTTGTCATCTTTATTTTTGGATTGTTAGATTTATCCTACGGCTATGATTGTGGTTTGAGAGAGGATGGAGAGAAATTTGCTGGAGAGGATCCATTCTCCTTCTTTCCACTTCCATTAAACAACATTTCTTCTCACCAAAAGTTGAACATTGCTCTTCTCCTCCTTAAGGTGTTATTCTCACCTTGTTTATCTCACCAGGCAAAGCTAAACCTCGTCTGAGTGTTCCCTTAGGTGCTATTCTCACTTCATTTTTCTCACCAAGTGTTTCACTTCCTTTAGGTCTTCTATCTTGCAGCAAACTTTTTGTAGTTTTTAAAAATGTTTCATAAAATTTTATAATGGAGAAACATTTTCTCTCTCTACATGTTTAGTTTTGACATGAAGTTTCAATTTAAGGGAGACATTCATCAAACTAGACATTAAAAAGGAGTGAGTTACTTTCAGAACTTATCGCGAGTGGAGTGTCAAATATGCTAACACGTAGCTACATTTTGACGCTTACCAAAGTTATGGTAGCATTTGCTCCATTAGATTCAAATCATCATCAACCTCGCACTAGTTAATGATTTTTTTACTTGTGACACCCGATCCATTCAGTATTTAAATGCTTAAACTGTTGGATAATTGGTCGATTTTTATGCTGATTGTATGGTTATTTTTTATTTTTTATAAGCATATAAATGGATGTAATGGAGAGAATTAGATCCTTTTTACCATTATGTGACAAAGTTGTGAACGAGACAATGAATTTCATTGCCTTTTATGCTACAGACCATGTCAATTTTCTACTTTGTTTTATTTTCAAAGTTGTAGACTTATTGATTGAGGCTACGTGGAATCCATGTAATTACTGTCTCACAATCATAAGCAGCAAAGATAGGGATACTTTATCCAATTTTTACATAAAAAGGTATTTTGGATAATAAAAAATATAAAAAAGGTATATTTAGTAAATAAGAGAAGTGTATAAATCAATTGCTATTTTAAAACTTGGCTTAACCTTTTTTAAAGTCTAGCTTTAGGGGTGGCAAAATGGGCCGACCCGCCCGACCCGCCAAAAAAGGGTCAACCCGCCCTGCCCCGCATTTAAAATATGGGTTGAGAGTGTCACTCTGCCCCGTTTTTGCTCAAGCTGGCAGGTTAGCCTGCCAAAACCAAAACTATTACAAAAGAGTCACGGGTTGGCGGGTCAACCCATTTTTTTTAAATAATTGATTTTACATGTAATAAAATGTCCAAACACTGATATTTCAACTAAACCATCACTGCACAACCTTTGCCCAATTCAAAATTCTAAGTAAACTATTATATATTCCATCTCAGTTGCTACAATTAATAATTATGACTATCTAATAGTCTCACACAAGTTGTGATATCTAACATTAATTATGCTTAAAAAGCCAAAGAAATTCAAGCAGCAAAACATGATAGTAAATTAATAGATGTCTAATAGTCTTATACAAACCAAAGCTGCAAACCACAAGTTGTTTGTAATTAACAAACAATACTAGTCCAATATCCATGAAGACTAAACAAAAAATAAAACAACAAACAATCCAAAATAGTAATTTTAATGCCAACTACCATGGCATTTTCACAAATCCAAACTAAAACTAGTAACTTAATCTTCATCATCTTCCAAATCCAAAACATTCTTCCTTGGAAGACAACTCCCCTTTTTGATCTTCGATGTCGCCATCATCATCTACATATCACAAAATCAAAATAGAAAATAATTAAATTTACAAAATCACATGATGCATATAGATGATTATCATAATTAAATTTAAATTAAAGAAATTACAATCATTAACAAAACCATGCAACCAGTTGCAAGTACGAATCAAAGCATCTGCATTTTTTGACAAGAGACGACTCCTATACTTGTTGAGGACAATAGAACCAATGTTAAAGGCTGATTCAGATGCAATAGTAGTAATTGGAATGTTCAACAAGTCACGAGCCATTAGGGACAGATATGAAAATCTATTATTATTATCCTTCCACCATTGTAAGACATCCAAGTTTTCATAGTAACTGAAATCCAAATTTGGCTCCTCCAAATAAATATCTAGTTGAGACTTCCCAATCTTACTAGTAAGCTGCTGATTATGCATTTTCAATTCCTAAACAAATAAAATGAAGGAAAAAGAAAACATTAAAGCAATATAATGATAATAAAATTCAGTAAGAAAAAGTAACTAAACTGTTAATTAAATAGACATAAAAAAACTTACATTATATAACATTTGAGAGAAAGACTTGGGTTCATTCACTGTGTTGGGAGTAGAAGATGTGCCTTGGGTAGTATTTTGCTCCTTGAAAGAAGTAGAATAATGTTCAAATAGCATGTACAACTTCTTCTTTACATTTTCCAGCTTACTTTCACATGTAGATGCATCAACTTTGGAGTAACAATAAGTCAATAAAGAAAGCTTTATGCGTGGGTCAAGAACCGCTCCTAGAGCAAGTACAACACTGTACTCATCCCAATATTTTTCAAACTTCACAACCATCCTTTCAGCCATTTCTTTTACAACAGAATCTTCATCATTCAAACTTTTAAGTAGAACACACTGAATTTTCCAAACTTGCAGAAAATACAGGTTGGAGGTAGTATAAGATGTCCCATAAATCAAATTAGTGGTTTCATAGAAAGGCAACAAGAATACACAGATCTTTTCTCCTCTTTTCCATTCTTCTGCCGAAGGATAATACTTATAATTCTCATCATGAAAGTGAAGACTTGAAAATATACAACGATATTTAATAGCACAATCAAGCTTCATATAAGTTGAGTTCCACCTTGTAGGATCATCTAGACATAAGCTAGCTGAAGTATCAACACCACCAACTCTTTCAATGCATTCCTTAAATTTTTTCATTCTACTCTCTGACCCCCTCACATATTTCACACTATTTCTAATTTTATCCAAGGCTTCAACACATACTTTTAGTCCCTCTTGAACAATAAGATTTAAAATATGAGCAGAACAACGCACATGAAAGTACTCTCCATCACATAACAACCCATTTTGCAAAACAAGTTGACTTCTCAAATGTTGTTGCATAACATCATTGGCAGATGAATTATCTAAAGTGATGGAAATTTTTTTTTTCTCAATTCCCCAATCAATAAAAAAGCCAAGTATCTTTTTAGACAACTCATGTCCAGTGTGAGGAGGAGGCATGTGACAAAAGTTGAGAATTTTTCTATTTAAGTTCCAATTTATGTCAATAAAATGAGCAGTTAAACAAATGTAACCCTCAGTGGTACATGCAGTCCACAAATCATAAGTTAAAGATATCCTACTTGGGACTTTAGCCATTTGTTCCTTAAGTTTTTCCTTCTTCCTCATATGAATTTTCAAGACATCAGCCTTAGCAGTATTTTTGCTAATAGGAATTACATTAGGATTAAGGTACTTTAGTCATTGTCTGATCTTTCTATACTTAACAAATTTAAAGGGCAAATCATGTTCAATTATTGCTTGAGCACACATCTCACGTGACACCATTTGATCTATCTTAAGAGACTATAATTTTCCTAGCATGTCTAAAATCATTTGACCAACATCTTCATATTGAATTTTCTCACACCTTGGAATATGACGTTTCAAAGATGATGTCCCATAAATTTTACCACCACATTTGTACTCTTTATTACAATCATTACATCTTGCCCTTTCAATTCCATTGTCACCTAGTCCTGTCTTAGTAAAATATTTCCAACAATCTGATGTTAATGTCTTTTTTTTTTCCTCTCTTTTTTCCTAGTCATGTTGGAGCATTTAATGCTTGTCACCAATTGGACACTTAGGACTGATAAAGCATTCTGCTTATCTTTCTTGAGGGACACTCCATATTTTGCTTCAGAGGTCAAATCATCTTTTGCTCAGACAAGTACACTTATACAGTGGCGTGTCTTTTTTATGCAGAAGGAAAGTTTAAACTTGACTTTTTTCCACTTCCTTCACTTTGACAGATCTTATGAATAATATTTAGACATTACCTGCAAAGGGGATCAAACACATAGAGCATTAGCTATGTCTTAAATGCTTACAGATCTTAGCATCTATCTACTATCGTCTGTTTCATCAGATGCAGATACAACACTTTCATTTGAAGGCATTTTAGACGCAACTTTTTAAACTTAGTATTTATTTCTATCAAATCAAAACTATTGAGGGACCTGATTTGTCTTATGACTTAACAAACAGTAAGTATCAACTGTCACAATTTCAAAATTCAAATTGTGCAAGCTGTATTTGAACTAAGGAAGCAAATGTATCACCACTTAAAGTTTAGAAGCAACAAAAAAGCAACAAGAAACAACTAGCAGTCAGTTGTGTGAAAGAGACAACTCACAATAGTTTGACTTGGCCTCCAATCTTCTCCAACAACTAGAAACGACTACCTCAAGGCTTAAAATACGTATTCCTAACTTTCTTTCATATATTTTTTTATAAAATAATATTTTAATTAAAATTAATTAATTTTACTTTTTTAAAGAATCATGTAACTTTGATTTCTCATTATACTATAGGATATATAGAAGCAATCACTTGTCAAGTTAAAAATATATTTCCCCCCTATTAGCTTAAAATATATTTTCATAATTTTATGTTTAAAAAATAATAAAATTTATTATATGATAAATAAAAATATTAAAAAATTTAAATAATAAAGTTTTAAAATACAATATCCAATGGAAATATTTCACTAAAAATGTTTTTTTTTAAATACTTACACGGGTGAAAAAGTTCTACTAAAACCAAACATGATTTTTTTTCCAAAAACATGTGTAAATATTCTAATAATTTATAACTAATCAAATAGATTTTAATCATGATACTTAGAATTCATGATTTTAAGGAATCATGATTCTTATTAAGTATGAACAATTTTCCTCTTAGCAAATATCCCTTCTTAAAATAATTATTATAAAAATTAGTAAACTAATCATACACAATAATTTATGATTAGATGATAATGTGAAGATTTTTTTTATTCTCAATGCATAATCTCTTAAAAAGTTTAATTAAAAATATGCTATAACATTTCTAATAACTTAATTGAATAATCTCTTGAAAAGGGAAAAAAATAATAGCTCAATATTTTCTCATTACTTGAAATTTTTAATCATTATTTTAAAAAACTAAAATATAACTCCAATGATCCAAAAAGAAAAGGATAAATGCACAAAATAGTAATACTTTTGGAAAGACAATCATGCATTAATTTGAACATATGTGGGTATTTTTACATTCTCTCTCTTTCATTTTCCAAATATAATTTAAATTATTGATAAAAAAATATAATTTAAATTGTGTTTTTCCCTTGAGTATTCGCAGCAGCTCCCTCTTTTTTGTGCACCAATTTGACAATACACCATTAAAATTCATCTTATCTTATTACCCATGCGAGAATCACTACTGAAGGTATACTTGGAAGGGAGGAAATAATAAAGAAGAAAATATACAAATAAGAATTTTTTTTTTTAATTTAATTACTCATTTGATCTTAATAGTTATAAAATTTCCAACCCAAAAGGTTGGTGCAGTGATGTAAGACCCTATGGCGTTCACACGAGGGGAAATGATTTATTTAGCTAGAGAACCTGTGTTCAATTCCCTCCGTGTGTAAAATTTCCTTGGGTCAGCGGCAATCACGCATTGCGAGCGGGATTAGTCTTTGACCCAGGACAAAAAAAATAGTTATAAAATTTTCCTTTTTAGTCCTTATATTTAAAAACATTCTCTTTTAATCTCTACATATATTATTTTAATTTTTTTTTAGTTCATATATATATTATTTTAAATTTTAATATGTTTTAGGTTATGTTTAACAAAACTACTTGAAAAACTGATCCAGGACAAAAAAAATTTCCCTTTTTAGTCCTTATATTTAAAAACATTCTCTTTTAATCTCTACATATATTATTTTTAATTTTTTTAGTTCATATATATATTATTTTAAATTTTAATATGTTTTAGGCTATGTTCGACAAAACTAGTTGAAAAGAAGATATTTTTAAATATAGAAATTAAAATAAAAGATTTTTGTAACTATAGGAACGAAATTAATTTGTTTTACAGATAGGAACGAAATTAGTATTAAACCTTCTTTCTTATTTAGTTGAAAAACATAAAAGATTTAATAGATGTAATTGAGTTGGTAATACAAATCGAGCGTAACATTTCATGTTGTGTTTGTGAGAAAAACTAAATGTTTAATCTCTACAAAACATAACTTTGAGAAAGGATGAAAGTCTTAATTATGATTAAATCTCAAACAAGATTATATCTAGAAGAAGATATCTATGTGAAATAAAAAAATATTTTTATTTTTATTTTTATTCAATTTCAATTTCAAATTATTTTATTTTCTTCAATTTTCTCCGCAAATAACATTATTTTGAGTGATGATACATGGACATCTTCACATATTATAAATTTCATTAATACTTATTATCTCTCTTCTTTTATCACAACGTATTTTTTTATTATACTTACATTTCTCTCATGTCTCTCTATCTCTTTTAATATGTTAAATTTAGAGTACCATCAAGCACCAGGTTATTTTAGGTCAACAAATGGTACGAGTTTAAGTTTTGGATATGTAATTGTTTTAAATATTTGAAGAAAGAATTTATTTGGAAGGAAGACTTTGTTATCCATAGCTGTCTTACTCGTCTGGAACAAGATTATATCGAGTGAAAAATACCAGTGAATCGTGGTCTATACTAAAAAAATTACTTTTTTTTTTGACAAATACTAAAAAATTTACTTGGAGTGTCCATGATTAATTTTCCTTATAAATGTATATCACTACTAAAGAAATAAAGAAAAAACTATCATTACTAAAGAAATAATGAAAAATGCTTAAATATATTTTTAGTCATTCAAATTTGGATAACTTTGTTTTTGGTTCCTCGAATTTAAAATTGATTTTTTAGTCTTTGTAATTTGGAGAAAAAAAAAACTTATTTTAGTCCCTCTGTCCAAATACCGTTAAAGATTTCACTTACGTGACTAACGAATTACAAGTTGCTTACATGACAACCTAATTTGATTTTACATTCTTATTATCAAATATCTTACCATATGCTTGTTTTCCTTTCAAAGTATTCAGCCTGACAATGTTTTGGTAGAGGACATCTGGGCAGAAAGAGTAAATTTTTTTTTTTAAATTATAAAAACTAAAAAGATCAATTTTAAATTTGGAGGACTAAAAATAAATTTATTCCAAATTTAAAGTACTAAAAACATATTTAAGACTAGTGAAATCTTGTGGATAACTATTCAAACTTATCCTATTGTCTCAAGTATACAATTACATTAAATGTTAGGAGGAAGAATTTTATTTCTTAGAGTATTTTTACCCAACTCATGCATAATTTGTGAAAGATACACGTTGTCTATAGAAAAAAAAGAAACAAAGGAAAAATAAAAAATAATATAAAACCAGGTAAATATTTAATGCATTAATGGGGTCTAGATCTATTGGTTGAACGTGAGTATTGTAAATCTTTGATATTGTGTTTGATTTTTATGGATAAAAAAAAAATATTTAATGCATTAGTGAAAAACTTTTAATAACATTGTGCCATTTTACCAATTTCTCCACATCAGTCCCAACTAACAAACCGAAGTCAACACTAACGTGTTTCTGAGTTCAGACACATTTAAACCAAATTTGCCAAAACAAATTCAAAAAAACACTCCCGGGGGTAGCCACTGCACACTGCACTGCTCAGTGGCCACCTGCCACTGAATTCATCCCTCATCCCAAAATTAATTCTCTCAGGAGAAAAAAACAAAAGTGTGTGATTCTTCTAATTCATTTCATTTTGCAGTTATGGTAATCCCTTGAATGCACTCTACGACTTTCCAACTCTGCAAATATATGATTCTTCAATTCAATTTCTCGTATAAATTGAAACTGTCACCGTTCAACGATAGAAGAAACCTAACATTTTCGCGTTTTCTGAGAAACAGCGGCGTCATGGCGGAGAAACAGCTTATCGTTGTGGTGGAAGGCACCGCTGCCATGGGACCTTATTGGGAGACCATTCGCAGGGATTATCTCGACAAGATTATCAGGTTCGTCTTCTCTTCTCTTCTCTTTTTTCTATCAATTTTAACATTAGTTTTGATTTTCTTTTTTTTTTTACCCTTTCAATTCGATCAAAATTAGGGATTTTCTTTTCCTTTCTTTTTTCTTTTTGGTGTGTTAGGTTCTGTTTTTGATTTTAATATTAATTAAGGCTTTGAGCGCGTATTTGGTTTCACGCCAGAGAATTGATTCTGAGTCCAGAAATGTTTTTAGATAAATTTTCACATGTTTGGTTTCATGTTGGAGAAGATTTCAGAATTAATTTTGGGTCAAGATTGATTCTGAGTTGAAACAATTTGAGTAGTTGTTGCGTTGGATAAAAAATTTTATACTGAATTTTACTCTTAACTTGATTTTATAAAAAAAAATCCAGACATAAATCACATTACTTTAAAATCAATTTCATTCAAAATCAATTTTAACAACGTTCATAGTATGGTTCGTTTTGGTGCTTTGCTCATAGTGTGGTTCGTTTGGGTTGATTGTCATTGATTTCAGAAAAGAAAGAAAAAAGAAAAAGAAATTAGGGATTTTCTTTTCTTTTCTTTTTCTTTGGTGTGTGTGTGTCTGGGGGTTGATATTAGTTAAGGCTTTGATTTTGGTGATATGCTCAAAGTGTGGTTCGTTTGGGTTTATTGTTATTGATTTCAAAAAAGAAAAAGAAAAAACACAGCTGTTGAAAGATATAGTACAGGTACGTTAATATATTTTTTTTAATAGTGTAAGTAAAGAATATGTTTTTTTTTGAGAGGGTGTAAGTAAAGAATATAAAATATATATTGTTGTGAAATCGTTTATAATGAAAAATTGACAAATCCGCATTATACATCTCACTAGCAAGAATGAATGAGTTTGATTAAATAGAAAAATGAACATAGGAAAATTGAAAGATCCCTAAATTTGCCTGAAAAGCCCTCAATTTTTTTGGAAAAACTGATCTAGCTAATACCTAAGGGATAACTAGTTATAACCCAAACGACACCTAATCATCTTAGAGTCATTCTCAAGCTGCTTACAATTTTTTTTTTATTTTAAATAAATTGATTTTGTTGAGTAGCCAGGTGTGTTCAATGTGTATTGGTACCCAGTATGGATGTGTTTCACAAAAGGAATTACCCTTGCTTAAGAGACCGTAGTAGTAAATAGTGCGTTATAGAGGGGTAGCAGAGTGAAGCGGCCTTGGGCCGCTGTGGAATTCAAATAGTGGAGCAGTTTTCAATAGTAGCCATTAAGGCCAAAATAGCAGCCTTTTGCGTGCTGTAGCAGTGCCATCTCGATATAGGCTTCAAAAATCCATTTTTATCCCTAAAACAATGTTTAGGGTTTTCTGGGTAAAATTGTGATTTCTCCCCCATTTTCTAATGCATTTTTGCTTCAAAAGCATAATAGGTTTGAAACTCTTCTTCCTTGACTATTCCACAAAAAGTTACCTCTGCTTTGACCTTTGTTCCTTCTCACTTTACAAGACTACTTTTTTCTTTTTTTTTTTCCTCCGTGTACACGGTTCTTTCTTCTTCCTTTAAATGTCTCAATTCACATTCTGTAATTTTAATCTAATTTGTTATGTTCTTTTTCTATTAATTTCATCACCATCTCTCATTTTTGACTTACTATGTTCTTATTTCTCCTAGAGTGATGGTGATTGTGTGTGTAAACTGTGACTTATTATTTATTATTTGTCATGAATTTATTTAATTTTTTTTTTGTCTTTGTATATTGATATGTGTAGTATAAATTATTTAATTTGTATCATAATATTTAAAATAATGGCTATCCCTCTAGTGTTTTCAGAGTTGGCCGCTATGCACGGCTATCCAAGATTGATAACTATGTTAAAGACCTTAATGATAGTCATTACAAGTTTTCCTTTCTCAAAAGAATATTCAATAGAAAAATGATAGCAATTATTGGTTCCTAATCATACTTTAAAAGCAAACCTTGTCAAGCATAAAACTAACGTACCCCAGTGCCCAAAGGCTCCTCCCTATGTGAAGGTATGAGAGAGGGTCATTGTACGCAAGCTTACCCTTACATATGCAAAGAGGCTGTTTCTGGATTCAAACCCATGACCAACCGGTTACCAAGGGACAACTTCAAACCTTGTCAAGCATATTAATAAAAATTTATAAAGCAAAACCTTGTCAAACATATTGTTGAAATTTTATAGAGGAAAACCTTTTCAAGCATACTGTTAAAAATTTATACTTGCATATGACAAAAAGAGATTATAACTTTTACTGACGTACTAAAATATAAATATTATTGAATAACCAAGCAAAAGGATGTATAAAAGTCCTCTTGAACCATAGGCAACTTATGACACCTTTGCTTTTATCATTAATGGGCAGTTGAAGGTCTATTATGCAAAAGGTTATTTAAAAAAGAGATAGTGGAAAAAATATCCTCATAAACAGAGGCATAAAAGCTAAAAAGAAAAAAAGAGTAAAAAAAGGCATGCTGTGTTTATGCTGCCATTTGGTGTATTTTTTTTTTTTGTTTGGTGTATTTAGTTGGAGCAGAATGGTCACTTATTCAGGGTTGAGTCTTGCCCTTGTTATGGTTTATATTCTATTTGCCTTATTGTTTCTCAAGGTTATGGTTATTCCAACTTCCAAGGAGGTTGATATTACTAAGATGTAGAGAGATTGATTAGCCTTGTTACATTCTTAAATTTTTTGTCTTTGTTTATCTTATCCTTTTTCTTTTGGAGGATTTCTTATCCCCACCTAGGTTGTATTTTTTTCTTATTTCTCTTATAAAATTTCCTTTTTCTACAAAAATATTTAACAATACAATAAAGCTCTCTGATCCCATCCCTCAGAGGCCATAGGCAGAATATCAAAGGAAGGTCCTGAAGACAATTCTGTTCTACAAGAAATCTAAAGATAGGGTAGAATTACTAGAATACTTAAATATCCAAACATTCCTTTCCAGTCAAATACACCAACAGGCAGCATGTGGGCATAAAAATATCCTCCTTTTATTTCTGCTGAGCTTAGAGCCCAAAAGAAACTGCTCTAACTCTGACTACACTGAATTCACCAAAAATTCCAAAATCCAAATGATCTTTTTCTGAATGATAGTGCCTGCTCTGTTATGTTAAATAGGTAAGAGTGTCTGATCCAGTACCAAAGAGCAGGACAATATATTTATTAGTTATGTACTTGTAAACATAATATTTTGAGATTTGGAATTCAACAGAAGTCTTATCTTAACATAGCTAGTCTCGTTCCTCATCTGCTTAGGACTTTGATATTCAATAGAAACCATGCATCGGCCATTATGCCTAAAGGTTCCATTTTTGTTTATATGTAAATTTCAGTTTTCTCCTGTTGTCTTACTGCTCAAGTTATTTTCGAGGTTACATATTGTCGTAGATGATACGAAACACCTGTTTTAACTTTTAACCTACTGTGGTATTTGACATTTGTACAGGTGTTTTGGTAAAAAGGACTCAACTGCGCAGGTAATATGTGTTTTGCTTTGATGAAAATTTCACAATCTTCGGTAAAAATGAAAGAAAATTATGGTATCTAATGTGTCACAGTACACTTCTTATTTAGTTGGTTTATATCTTATTAGGTGAATGTCTTAGTTATTTTCATGGACTTCAGACAGAAGTATTCTTTCCCAATGGCCTGCCAACAGAAGTAGCTAAGCTTTAAGCCTAAAGTTTCTCTTGATGTGGCAAAATACTATTATATATATTAATATTATTAGTTACTACTTACTAACTGAAAAAAGGTTTTGCTAGCTCATTGTTGATTGTTTAGAGAGGTCAGAAGTGAATTTATTCAAATCATACTAGTACATGTGATATTCTTTCTGTCTTGCTGAATGATATGATCGTATGGTTCATCTATTAATTTATTTTTTCCCCTTTCTTTTGCAGAAGTCTTCTTCCAATGTGGAGTTTGCTCTAGTCTGCTACAATACTCATGGATGTTATTCTGGTATAGTTTTGCTAATTTTCTTTTTTCCTGTTACATGAATCATGGCTGTTTAAAAACTGTTCATTCAGAGTTTTTTTCCAAAACTTATAGAACTAATGTAGTTGCAGCTATCCTGTGCCAGTTCATTTTCTTTTTTTTTTACACCTGGTTTGCGTTTCAAAAAATTTCATACCTTATGTATTATAAAAAGGAAAAAGGAACAAAGACAAAATCATTTCTAAATATAAAATTTCTGCAACTTGCATGTGTGAAAAATAAAACAAATAGTTTCTATTTATAAAATTTGTGCAATGTGTGTTTTTCTTAATTGTAAGTTAAACTAGAAACTTGACAAAGGTTATCTATGCACCATTTATTGAGAATATAATCTCTTGGATTATGCTGCTTGAATTTTGCCTGGCTTTACACTGACAAAATATATGCAATATAATCTCTTGGTTAGTCTACTGAATATTTTTACTGAGAATATTTTTACTTAGTTGCAATATAATCATTGGATGCAGGTTGCCTTGTGCAACGGAGCGGCTGGACAAGGGACCCAGATGTTTTCTTCCTCTGGCTATCATCTATACCCTTTAATGGTGGTGGTTTTAATGATGGAGTGATTGCTGAAGGGCTTGCTGATGCTCTGATGGTATGCATGCTGTCTACATTTAGTTTCCTGTTTGTTTGTATTCTTTCAATGTTCATTTGATATATATATCTAATCATGATCATTCCTTTATGTTGTTTCCTTTTACTTCTTTACTCTCTCTCACTACACAAATTCACATGTATGAATGCTTTGCTTTCTTACTCCGTTTCTTGGATTTATTTATTTTGATCAAAATATTCTTATGTAATAGATGGAATAATGCGGGTTAACACTTGGGGGATATAGGACAAGGTCTGGATCACAATGAGAGTTATGGTACTTAGAAAATTTCCCATGTTTAATTATTGGAAGTGCATAGATATCTCTGATGGAGCACCGAATGTTGAGAGTGAGACTGAGCAAGGCATGGATCAGTTATTGGGCTCCAAACGGGACAAGCCCAAGATTTGGAAGATCTATACCCGTAGGAAAGTGAAGGGGGTAGAGAGTGAGTTAGTTAGAAGCTGACCTGGCAGGTTGTTGTGCCATGCAGCGTGTTGTAGGGTGTGTGAGAGGATAGTGGAAGGCAGTTAGTCAATTTCTGGGTAATTTTGGACAGAAAATTAGTTCTGAGGAGCCCAGGCTCTTGTGTTTTCCCTCTTGTAAGAGCTCAGGCTCTCTTTCAATTTCCATAAATAATACATTCTGTTTTCTGAGGTTTCATTAATTATTGGAAGTGCATATATATCTCAATACTCAATAGTAATAGTTGAGTGCATGAAAAAGAGTTTTAACTACAAAATAATTCAAGTATTTGAGCTAAATTAATGGTGGATCACTGTGGTAGTTATACTGCTGTGCAGTTTTAGTGGTAGATGTATGTTTTGAACTAAAGTAAGTTAACGAAAATGATCTTATAAAGCAAGTTCAGGAGCTGAGTTGGAATGTTCACAATTTTCATTATAGTTGAACCGGAGTTATTAATAGTGCACTTTCACAGTGATATCACGGTGGAGTGGCCGTTGGCCGCTACAAAAATTGATTCGTGCTGTGTTTTTGAGTCGCTTTCACAATTGCAGCTCCGAAAGCAATCATTCTTGGTGCTATAAAGCTGCTATATTGAGGGGTTTAGAAAACCTTTTTTGGCCCTGGAAACTGTGTCATTTTGGCAGTTTCTTAAAGGCAAACTTAACATTTTCTATTCCTTTATCAGAACATTAAAAACCCTAACCCAAGCATTCTCCCACAATTCTCATCGTTTCTGTTTGAGAATCGAGATCCACTTTGTGACCGACAGCCGCACCCTCTACTATTTGCAGCCAGAGTCACCTGTTCTGTTATGTGCATAGAGTAGTACATACAGTATTTTCTGTTTCGTGTGAAGAACAGAGCGACATGCACTCTATTTTAAGTTATAATATTCAAAATCTTATCATTTTTTTATTACTTTTATTTGGCTGAGGTGCATGCTATTTGGCCCCTCTCACCTCAAAGCATTAGAACTTAGAAGCCTCTAGTCCAACTCTTTTTTTCCCCCTCTTCTTGTTTTTGTCTTTATTGAGGATTTTCTTATCCTCTAACCCTTTGTACTTCTATCTCTTTCTTGCTCTTAAATTTCTTTTTGATCGAAAAACACTGCAGCAAAGCCGTTCAATGTCTTTTCCTGTTAGAGAAGAAAAATTCCCTATGAACTATAATAAACGTAAAACGTTTAACAGCCTTAATTTGTATTTCCATTTGGACTGAATCTTTGTTCTTTGAGGCTACAGTTTTCCTGAATCCGTACCTTTTCTTTTCCATTTGTAGATAGTCTAGTTTATTCAGTGGATGTATTCATTTCTTTTAATGCCTTTCTCTGTGTTGCTAATCATGTAATTAGTGTACTAATAACTGGATCTCCATACACTTATTTTGGATATCTTAGGATATCTTGAATGCATTTTTGTGAGTGTAAAGTCTTTAGCAATTTCAGTGTGATATGTCCTTCATAGTTCATAACCTATAATAGATTTTTCTAAATTGAAGTACATAAATTAAAACTTTTATTTAGAAACTATATGGGCATCTCTTTGGCCTCAAAGATGGATTTTGATCCTCACACCTCAATGTTGGAATGCTTAGATGTTCTCAAATTCTCAAAGTGGAGGCCCTAATCAGCAGAGTGTGGACATGCACCAGCATTGTATCCTTATTGCAGCAAGTAATCCTTATCCATTGCAGACACCAATTTATGTTCAGCGACTGCAGAACCTAAAGCAGAGTGAAACCATTGACTCATGTTTATATGATGCTGAAGCTGTAGCTAAAGCATTTCCTCAGGTATTCTTTGTTTTATCTATCTATATTTAGTTATTTTTAATGGAAGTTTGTTTTCGTTTGCTGTCAACTTAGTCTATGCGTGTTCACTTTGATTTATGGTATGTGATCTTCTGCATGCAGTATTCTATTTCTCTGTCAGTTATCTGCCCAAAACAACTTCCCAAAATTAAAGCCATTTACAATGCGGTAAGGATATCACTCTTCTACTAAAATTTTAACATGTCTTTATATGTTTACTTCTAATATGATGGCAAACAAAATGTTTTATGTACATGCTGTCTAAAATTAAGTAATGGTGTGTTTGATTCAACATTGAAAATTTAGCATTGAATTTTGAGTTACAAAATCTTATGCTGTGAGTGAAGTTGTAATGTTTGAAATCATTTTTTCATTTTAAGTTCTGGATTTGTATTAAATGAATAAAACAATAAATTAATATATACTAAAAGAAACCATTGTCTTTTAATATTTTTCACAAGGATAAGGTTGCTGCTGAAAAGATCTAATGGCCACTTACATGCTGGATGTTTTCAGCACCTTGTTACTGAAATTCCATCTTTGTTGGTTCCAAAGAAGCATGGCATTGACACAGACACTGGATGTGGGATTAACATTAATACCAATATTATGACACAATCAGCATTTTAAAGTATTCTGTGGTGTCTAACATGAAGTATTGAAAATCCAATATATGCCTAAACACAAGCATTCCATTCGTTGAAGTATTCTTCAAGTGTCTGTTTGACTGTCTTAAATTTTGAGCGCTAAATTGATCTTTTATTATGTAGCCCCTAAAGCCATATCAATTCTATGATTTTTTTTTCCATAAAAATATTAACATGTTGCACATATAGGTGGAAAGCTGAAGTAGTAGATGTTATGCAGTTTGCTGATTGCTAGAGTTTTGAATTTATGTACTTGTTTTTTTCCCTTGCTTTTCTAATTGAGCAAGCATAATGAAACTGTTGAAATTATAGGGTTTAGCCAGAGAAAGGAAGAGAAAGAAATGGAATGAACAGCATAAGATTATATTGATATGGTGTGTAATAATGTCATACAAAATATTGGCCAAATGGTTAAGCCTAAACCCTCAAATACAATTAGACTACTAATTGTAATTAAAGTATGAATATGAAATAAATCAGGAAACACGATGAGTAGGAAATAATTCCAGATTGCTCCCTTCATTGGATGATACTTTGATTGCACAATATAATCTAAAGATTGCACAAGTTATGTTGTAGATATTCTAATAGAGAGTAACTATTTTTTTTCCTGCTATTCAATTCATTTCATAATATCGATCATATTCTTTTGGCATTGTAGGGAAAACGAAATAGTAAAGCAGCTGATCCACCAGTTTTGGCTAAAACCCCTCATTTTCTTATTTTAATATCAGAAGGTTTCAGGGAAGCGCAGGATGTGTTGAAGGGCGGCGAGGTATGTTCACTTCCTCCTTTTAACCTACATAGAAGTTCACTCCTCAAACTTCAGTTTTACAGCATCAAGCATTGTCCTTTTCTTGTCTTGGAAAATTTCAGTCCATTTAGTATAAATTTCACTTAATATGAAAAAGGTAATTTCACCATTTTCTATTATTAATTCATTTTGTTTTGCACCAATAGGGTATCTAGTAGCTTTATCATCTAATCAAGTGCAATTTCTCTTTTAAAGCTTGTATTTGAATGTTAGTGTAATGAGGTGGGCAAAGCGTCACTGGTACTTACTGTTTCATCGATTATAACTTTCATTTGATGGGACATTCAATTTGGAGGAAGTTGGACTATTTCCAGATTTCAATTACTATTTTTCAATTTTGTCCAGGCAAACTAATAAATATGTTAAAAAATGAGAGAATTCAAACAAAAAAAAAAAGGAGAAGAAAATACATAAAAATATATATAAAAATTGAAATGCAAAAATAAAAATATATAAAAAAGACAAAAAAAACTACAGATTTGAAAAAAAAAGGAAAAAAAGAAGAAGAAAGAATCATTTAATTTTGCTTCTTTTCCATTCTCAATTTGGAACCCAATCAGATTTAAGAAAAAAAAATATAATAAAACAAAAATTAAAAATTCATACATACGTTCAAGAGGTCCCAGTTTCAGTGTGCCTCCAACCTTCTTTCCCAATGTTTCTGCACCTTTCCAATTTGGTGTTAGACAGCACAGCATTGCTTTCCTTTGTACGCCAATGTCTTGCCTCTATCTTTTTTTCTCTCTCTCACGGGTTGGCAACAACAACCCACTGCACACAGTACGTACCTCCACTCCTTCTCTCATTCACATTCTCTCCCTTCAACTTCTCATCCTCCATTCTTCAACTTTAAAAAACCACACTCTGATGCTCTCTCTCGGTTCTACCTTGAACCTCGGTGCCTCCCTCACAAGCTAGCACCGAGTCACTCCACCCAACCAAAAAATAAACCAACCCCAACACAAAACAAAACCTTTGAAACGAGCATCTCCAACTACTGTTGCAACAAAAGGCACACCGCACCACTTCCTCTACATCCAAGCCAAGCCAAGCCAAGCCAACTCACTTCATCCAAATTACTCTAGCACCAACCAAGTCCGTGTAACACCACTGCAAGTCTGCAACCTCTCATCATGTGTGCTTGAGAATCTTCCGTGTGTACAGTACGCATGCCATTCACAGTACGAGGTCTTCGTTCTTAGTTACTTTATATTTCTGAATGTTTATTGTTTTTTTTTTTTTTTTGTGAACGGCCAATGTTAGTTGTTAGTTGGTTAGTTTTTGTTAATTGTTAGTTGGTTAGTTTTTGTTAGTGGAAGGGATTCGAATTAATGTTTATTGTGCTTATTGGCTTATTGTTGGGTTATTATTTTGCTTGTGGCTGTGTTTCTAATCTCGGCTTGGCAAATTGCCATAAAGGCTTGGTAGTAGTGCTTCTAATAACTTCCTTAGATGTGTTTTGTGCTTAATTACTTGATTTATGCTCTGATACCTGTGTCTCCCTCCCGTACCATCTTTTTTACATTCCTTTATTGTTTTTACTTTTACCTTTCGTTCCTCGGCACACTAATTAAAATAACTGTGATTCATGTGATTTTTTTTTTATTGCTAGTTTTAGTCTTTTTAGTCCTTTGATTTTATTTTTTTGTTACGTCAAATTTTAAGGTGAAAATGTTTTCGATATTAAGTTTAGATATATGCTTTTTACTTCTAAAAGAAAATAGCAAAAACAATAGAAACTAAAAATTTGAATGAATAAAATATAATAATCAAAATCCATAATGTTATAATTTGTTACTATAAGACTTTTGTTCTAGCATAACTCAATAACAATAATAATATGTGATAAATATTTTCTAATCTAATAATAATAATAAAATATAAGGGTTTAGTAATAGTCACTTTGGATGCACTTCCAATTTGATTATTGCAAAAGCCATTAAAAGTTAATGATAACCACTTTAGATGCACTTTTGATTTGGTTGTCATGAAAGCTTTTAAGTTAAAAATTAAAAATATAATAAGAGTTTAGCAATAATCACTTTAGATGCACTTTTGATTTGGTTATTGTGAAAGCCATTAAAAGTTAATGACAATCACTTTGGATGCACTTCTGATTTGGTTATCATGAAAGCTTTGAAAAAAAATTAAAAGTATTAAAATGATAAAAATATCGACCCACAAATATTTTCTACAAAGAACTACTGAATTTTTCATTGCACCTGGAGATATGTAGAGTAGGGGACAACTCCCGTCGAGCTAAAAAGATAAAAAAAAATATAATTTGAAAAGACAAAAAACACAATAATAATATTTTTTTAAAATAATAAATAACTTTCTTTTTAATAATAAAATTCCCTTGTTAAAAAATACTAATATCAATAAATAAAATATTCAAAAATATTCTGTTTGTTTTGAGGGGTAAAATAAATAATTTTAAAGTTATTCAAATTTGCACATTTAATTAGAGGTAACGGTCTTAGGACGGACGTTGTAAGGTGCTAATACTTTCCTTACGCATAATTGACTCTCAAACTCAAAATCTGGTTTCGAGACCATTTTCTTCTAAAGGTCTTTTAAAGGTTTTTCCGTAGTTTTCCATAATTGACTCTTGTTTTTAATGTATTTTTTGCCGTTCCGCTGCTACCCCAGTAGCGACACAGTGCATTGCTCTTTCTATTATGGTTTCCCTACAGTAACATTTTAGCATCTTATATCTTGTTTGAATTATGCCTTGATACATTGTTGTCTTTGAATACATTGGATGTTGAGAACTTTAGCCTATATGTCATTAATATCTACTGTATCTAGTTCCTTGTTTTTTCGTTTTCCCCACATTTTTTCTTAAGTGCTACATTCATTATATAGTGCCAGAGTTTTATTTACGGTTAAAATGAAACATTTTCGTTCTTATTTATCATAATTACATTGATTTCTTTTCATTCCTTTATCTTTTTGCATTATTTATTTGATTTAACTGTCTTTGTCCAAAATTCCTATTTTGGGATATACAATTATGCCTCACATATGGAGAAATATAAAGGTGTTTCTATGCCTCACATATTAGTCAATCCTGTAATTATGGTAATTAAGAATTAAGATATTAAGGATCCTTGTAATTATTGTATGAGATAATATAGTAAATATATTAGCCAATCCTATGATTGTTTATAATATAGTGCCTCTGCCGTGTCATTTAACACAGATTTTTCTCTTCTCTCTTGTCTCTCTCATTTCAACATGGTATCTTGAACCTGAAGTGAGGCAATCCTAATCTGTGTTTGCCTGCTGGACCCACTGTTCACTGATGAAAATTTTTAATTTTTTTTTTCCAGTAACCATGTTTCTACTCCAGTGCAGATATTATCAACGGGAACTTTTTCTTAAAATATTTCCAATGAGTAACAAAATTTATTCAAAAACCACCAAGGGACCCATAGGAAATTTACATTTGGAGCACCAAGGAGAGAATGAAAAAATTGGAAAGGGAAGAAATTGTAAGAAAACTGAGAGAACAGAGTACATACTAATAAATAAGCTTAAGCTATTGGTTTTATATCTAATAAGTACTTTTAAAAACAACATGCTTTGCTATTTTTAATGCTATTGCTATTCAACTGTATGCTTAAATAAGGCTTGCACTACAATTAATAATCTTTCAGCTAAAAATGGCATTCTTAACAATGGCACTTGATGTAATTTTGTAGCAACTGTTTAGTTCTTTGGTGATCCTGAAACATAATTTCTTTGTGGCAGGGTTACAGCAATTCTTCTGTCTCTGAGTCTGAGAAGTAAGTTCAGGAAGTTGTATTATCTCTTCCCAGAAGAAGTGTAGAACATGTGGTTGAAGTTTATAACAATATTGTCCCAAAATTACTATTGTTGTTATTGGCTGTTGAGTTGATTTTGGTCTTTGAACTTGAGTTTCAAACTTAAAAACTTGACCTGCCTTATTTGTTACCTCAAAAGGTTTGAATTCATTGGTGATGATTTATGGAAGACAATTTTCTTAGCACTTGTTTCTATTCTATAAAATTATTAGACTGAGACCCTATTTTCTTGTAGAAAAAAATAACGTGGTTATTTACCCTGGGATATCTTTTATTTTTACTATATATTTATGTGAAATGGAATGTTCTTTTTGAGAGGGTTAGTAAGCTTGTTTGGCAAACAAGCCCATCATACTGATCATAGCATGACAATTTTTTAGTAAAGTCTAGTATGTTTTATTTAGAAAGTCAATTTTAGTACTAGAGATTTGTAGAAAATATTGAAATTTGGTAATCTCTCTTGAAGTTGGAGATCTTGAATATTTTTTTAGGTTCTCCAAGTATTTCATCTCTTCATGGGGACAAAGTACGTTAGTGTTTTATGTTTTAAGAGAAGTCAGAAAAGAATTATTCCATATATTTTTAATTAACCGGTAAAATGAGTATATTCTCCATTCCCTGGTCTTTTGGACCAGAGTGTGAGGCTTATATATGAGTTTATTCCCTCTCCTGTCCTGTCCCAAGAGTTTCACAAACTGAGTCTAGTGCTATAGAAAGTTGATAATTTATACTGCATCAGCTTGGTATCAGAATAAAAATTTATCTATTTTCAAGTTATGCTTGGGTGCAATAAAACCAGCAATTATGCACTGGATGAAAGAATCTGATTTTCTTCCAAACACCACCAGCAGACCCAACCCTGGATGAAAGAGAAGGGTTTTTGTTTGGTAGTTTGTCATTGTCAAACTTTGTTGAATCCTTTATGACCTGGATCAACAATACGTGTAACTAATGTCCTGTATCTGTATGGCTAAAGTACAGTGTTAAATGAACTAGATCTTCTACATCAGCCCTCAAGATATTGGTAGATGCATTTGTCCCTTGGAGTAGGATTAAAATTGTTTAAACTACGGAGGGATCAAGATCTTGATCCTCACTACTAAACTGTAGGAAGAGTAATGATAGGAAGACAAAGAGAGGCTACAGTGAGAAAAGTCAAATCACATGGAGATATTTAAAAGGGTTAGACAAAGATCTAAAGAAGATTTGGGAGAAATCATTTAAAAAAAAACCCTTGTTCTAATTGGTTTTTACTGAAATTTTGGTTTTTGATAAGAGCCCATTATCATTCATTGATGTATTCAGCCAACCACACCTAGTATGGTAAGGCTTGGTTGTTGTGTTCATTTATCATATAGTACACAGATGGAGAAATTTTAGGTTTACACAAGCTAAAGAGAGATCAGCAATATGAAGGATTTGGAGCGAATTACACAAGTGCGTTAGCTAGCAAGCAGCAAGCAACACCCTATTATGTTTTGTGAACACATTATGGCGAGTCCTGTAAACCGGTGTGAAGAGTTTCAGTCTTAAAAGCATTGAAAGGATAAAGACTAGTCTAGAGCCAAAGTAGCAATAGGCATAGAAGCTGTGTTAGGGCCGATGCAGCTCTTTTTTGTCTAGCCTGTTGCTGGTAGCTCTATGCTAGCAAGAGCTGGCTGGCCTCAAAAGCCTAATTCTTGAAAGAATGGAATGGTATTTGTTAGCCTACTTCCTTTTGCCTTGAGCTAAATCATTTCCCTTGTGCCTAGGTCTGGGTTTGAGTCCTCTTATGAAAAATTAGGTGGAATTGCTATTTGCACTACCCTTCTTATTTATCTTTTTCCAAAATATCCCTAAAAATACACTCCCTGTGTTCACTCCCCGCAAGTTTCTTTATGTCAATCCCCTGCCGTGAGCACGAGCAAAGCACAGCAACACACACCATCAACAAGGAGGAAGACTTGTTTCAAGGTAACCCAGTCATGGCTGCTGGCTGCTTGCTGCTTGCTGCCTGGATGCTTTCGCGCTGAGATTCCATGGTGAGGTTGCTGCTTGCAGTTTTGCAAATCAACATCTTGTAGTGGGTGAATGATCGCTAGCTTGGTCAGGGTTGTTACTGATTTATGATGTTGGGCTTGATGGTTAGACATGGGTTAAGGGTCACTTTGAGTTGTTGTGAGTGGTAATAGGTGAAGATGATGTTGTATTGATCGGTGTCGATTTCGCTATTGAATGAGTCTTTGTTGTTGACAGAATTGAAGGTATAAAAGGACTTGACGAGATTGGATTGAAGGGAGCACTAAATCTCTCCATCCTCCAATGAATCTAGGGTGCACAAAATGAAGCCAACCATGGTGAATCCAAACTGGCTGAAGGGAATGATGGTGATTCGGTGCAATTTTGGGGAAGGGCTTGAACGAGAGTGTATTTTGTGGGATATTTTTGGGAAAGAAATTCAAAAGGGGAGTGTATTCGTAGAAAGGGGGAGTGCAAATAGCAATACCAAAATTAGGTATTAAGTCATAGATGCGCCTTGTTACAATTTGGGTTTGGGCATAACTCAACCCTACAAAACTAACTTGTAAGGTGAGGGTTGCCCCCCATTTATATATTCTATCTTATCCTTATCTCTAGTCGATGTGGGACTTGGATTTTTCCCAATATGCCTTTTGATTGTCATTTATTCCTCCAACACCAACTGCTGGAAGTTAAAGTATTAATCTAGGTTTTTAGAATATTTTGATTTTTGGACAATTGTCAACTATAGCTAATAGTTGTTAATTAGCTCTAATTGTTTGGACTGGGGATTAGTTGGCTGATTTATATCTATGCACCAGCTTGAGTGGGAGTGTTAATTTGCTAATGAACCCAAACAAATGTTGTAATAGTTAGAAGTTTACGTAAAGATCTCGTGTGTTTCTTTGATGCATATTCCGATGGATTGGAGAGCTCTTCTAGTCTGATTCATATATTGTCTTTTAGTTATTTTCATAGTTTTTAAATCTCGAATAGCGGTCGGCTCCAAAAATGCTATAGCGAGATAGCGTATAGCGGGATAGCCGCTATATTGAAATTTTTTATATAGTTTATATAATATATACTATATACATATAAATTCTCAAAAATGATAAAAATTACACAATTAATGAAATTCATAATTAACAATAAAAAGACATAGGTGTCTTAAACAAAACATACAAGTATATACCAACAAAAGTCAAATACGTTTTCCTAGATAGGAATTATCAATCATCATCATCTTCTAAATCCAAGTCTTAATGAAATTCATAATTAACAATAAAAAGACATAGGTGTCTTAAACAAAACATACAAGTATATACCAACAAAAGTTAAATACATTTTCCTGGATAGGAATTATCAATCATCATCATCTTCTAAATCCAAGTCTTCTTTATCATTTTCACTATTATTGCATCTATAGCAGCCCGTGTAGTGGGCAGGGGCTGCTATAGCATGCTATTTAAAACCCTAGTTATCAATAGCGTGCTATAGTGGTGTAGACGGCAATGGGGGCACTACAAAGTTTGAATAACAGTGCGTTCCAAATATGGACTTTAGTTGTCAAAATAGTGCACGTAGTGGCTCTAGAGTGAGGCTTTTGAGAACTTTCTATTTTGTGCGACCAATACTATTTTCAGAATCACCCACCCTCACTTTTTATTGAATGTTTAAGATGTCCTGTATTTGAAATATGAATGTCTTTGAAATTTGTTTGTTTCCTTGATTTGTTATTTACTTGTATGTTTCACTTCAAAACTATGACATTTTATAGTGAATGTGTCATGAATTTTGATGAATTTTTTAATGTTTGAGCATTTATATGTATATATGTGTACAAGTTTTTTAATCTTTATATAATCATTCAGCATTAGTCCTGCTATGCTTTATACTTCTATACCATTTTTGTGGTTGGGCACTATGCACCACCATTGTAGATTGATAACTATGGTTATAACGGATGTTGTTCGGTGGATGTGGATTCTTGATCTTCCTGTCTCTTGCATAAATTCTTTATAATATAAAGGAAAATTTAACTGTTCTTATTCTTGCTTTGTGAACTAGGTATTATTTAAATGGTAATCCCAGGCATAAGCTTACTAAATGTTTGTGGAAAAGCTTTTATGAGTAATGTTTTTGGGCAGCATTGATGCTTTTCAATAAAGGCAACATTTACAGAAAAAATAGATTTTTTCTTTTGTGTTCATACTTTGGCAGTTGAAGTTCTTGCTGTGTATTTATTATTTGTTTCATAAAGCCATTAATGTTTATTTGAGGACAATTATATTTCGAAACTCAATTTAAATGAAAAAATGTAAAACTTTTGGCCAATTGATTCAGTGGTGTTAAATGCAAGCCATTAGTGATTTCTAATGAAAAAGTGATAAATTTTTTATTATACTTGCAGTCTTCAGCTGTGTCCCTTTCCTTATTCAAATTGTTAAACCTAAATAGTGACTTATAGTATAGCGACACTTGTATTTAATGCATATGTTGCACTTTAATAGCATATTTTTCAAGCATTACAAATTCAGTACTGAAATTCATTTTCACCAAAGATTTAGTAATAAATTGTGTACTAAAAGTTTCAGTTTTGTCAATGACATTCTAAATTAACTTTGATAAAGATTCATATGGAAACTTATCTTGCTTGAAGTGGAGTTTCATACACGCCTCCGATACTAACACATGTACGACACATGTTAGACACTCCTACATAGGTGTTAAATTTTTTTTATGGGTCCGAACACTTGGGTTGACACCTCCATATGGATTGACACTTTAAGGACATTAGTATTAATATAAATTCAGTTTTTTTGGACATGCAAAAAAGTCAACTTAGAATATAAAAGATATTGTCTCGTTTTTTTTGTTTTGTGAGATTTGTTATCATAAGAAGGTCAATATACAAGAATATAAAATTCTTGATCATCAATTTAGATCTTTTATTATGTTCATTATGTTTAATTTCATTTTAGTTTATATATATATATAGGTGTCCTATATTTTGGACATTAGCATTTTCAGTATCATGTTGGGTGTTTGTGTCAAAGTCCATGCTTAATTTATTTTGGCGTTGTTATCTGACTAAATCATCATCAGATGCTTTATATCTTCTGTTAAATTCATTAATTTTCTAGATTTGCGAACATATTATTGCTTTAATTGATCTCAGACTTGCAGCAAAATGGCCCCCTGTAATGCAAATAGCTCAGCTTATATCTCAAGCCACATGAATAACAAGTAATTCCTTATTTCAACTTATGTGATGCTCATCTGTGTGTGTGTGTATTTGGTCTTAACATTTTGTTCTGTTGCTAGAGAATATGTAGTTTTTCAGGCAATGAACCCATATGGATTTCGTGGTCAGCTGCAGGAAAAGAAGAAGCTGGTAAGTTATCTTTAGGTTTCTATTTTTTCCCCCTTTCCATGTAACCCCCGCTCTCTTAAATGTAGATTATCTTTTCTTACTACAATGCTGATACTTTCCTGAATTCTTCCCTCAAGCTTTTGCTTTCGAAAGATTGAAGAAATTTAGATCTAGTACTGCTATGAACATTTCAACTCAACAACTTAATCCCAGTTGGTGTTGAATTAATAATAATACTTGTCACTCATAAAATATTAATGTGAGTTGCATGACATTCTTGCCTGTCTCACTATGATTTAGCTTAATGACCTCTGCATAAGCTGTTTGAAAAAGATCTGAGACTAGTTTTGATTTATATTGATTATCAAAGTCCCTTGGGCTTATTGTGGAACACTAGATATGTTCATATACTTTGGAGGATCTTTTGCTAGTAGAAAGGCTTTTGCAAAAAACATGGCGGCTAATTTTTTTTGGTAGTATACAGTTTATGCAGTTCATTGGTGTGTGCTTGGAATAGAATGGCTATATATTTGAGGGTGTCTCTTTTCCTCTAAACTTGTTATGGGATAGTTATTTTGTTTCTCTATTGTTTTTTGCTTACGGCTGCTTCAAAGGAGTTGCTATTTTAGATAAGTAGAGAACTTGAGATTGTGGCCTTGCTGCATTTCACAATTGGCAAATAGTCTTTCCAAGCACTTTTCTTTTTCTCTATGTGGCTATGCTTTCTCGTGGTAAGTATATAATAATGGTGGGCAGCAACTTTTGAAGCTTATATTGTTCTTATTCTGACATAAACTGATGATCCCCTATAGATAGAAAAGTTGGAAAATAGTATCTTGCTGTTTTGCAACATGGAATCCATCTGGTATTATAAATAAATTGCACATATTAATATTATAGCTCATTTGCTCTATGATGATATCATAGCCACTATGACCTGCTTTTATATCAGAATAGGAAAATATGATTTGAGAATTTGGTTTATTTGACTTTTAAGTAGACCCAAAAAATAGACCCATCTTGGTGTTGTCTCTGATTTTAAGGTAAAATACACGAAGGATCATTTTTGTTTCCAAATTGAATTTCTTTGGGTGAATGTTTCAAAATTGATTTTATTACATGAAAATATCAAACTAATTCAGATTGTCAATTTAAATGGAATTGTAAGTAAATGATAATTTTAATTTGTTTTCAAATGACGCTAGGGCTGTACTATCAAACCCTCAGGCCCCAAATCAAAAACATAAAATGGTAGGTTTGCGAACAACTTGTTTACATTATAATAATTAAATAGTAAATTGTAGATTGAAAGACAAGAAATTATAAAATCAGTTAGCTCCAGTATTATTATATTTATACTGCAAAAAGGAAAAACAAAATTTCCCCTTCATATCAAAAAAAAAAAATAGGAAAAACTTACGTCCTGCTACGTGGCACTTGATTTTTCTTCCCTTCCCAATTCCAACCGTATAATATATCGTACGGTAAACCCAGCGCCTAACAACTATCTAGGTGCTAACTATACGGTGACCATCGTCACCACCATCACTAGAGCTGGAGCCCGCAGAGGAAGAGTATTTAGCAGCAGCAGCAACCGCCATGGCATACTTTTTTGTTTGCCTCAGAAACAGTCGCGGCAAAGACATCGACAAAGATATCATATTGATAGAAACATCAGTAGGAGAAGCAGCACTGGGTTCCATGACATAACCGAGTTCTTTCAACATTTTGAATCTGTCTTTGACGGCTTTACATGCTATCATTGAGGGCTTTACACGAGGTTCAAGTATTACTTAAACAGGCTTCCAATGTCTTTGTTGCGGCTGTTTCTGAGGCGAACAAAAAGTATGCCCCCACTAAAGACTCATCTCATAAAAGGTTCTGCTTCAACACCACCATCACCAGAGTTTGAGCCCGCAGAGGATGAGTCTTTAGCAGCAGCAACCGCCATGGCATACTTTAGCAGCAGCAAAAACATCGGCAAAGATATCATATCGATAGAAACATCAGTAGGAGAAGCAGCACTGGGTTCCATGACATAATCGAGTTCGTTCAACACTTTGAATCTGTCTTTGACATCTTTACATGCTATCATAGATGGCTTTACACAAGGTTTAAGTATTACTTAAACAGGCTTCCGATGTCTTTGCTGTGGCTGTTTCCGAGGCAAACAAAAAGTATGCCACGGCGGTTGATGCTGCTGCTGATGCTAAAGACTCATCCTCTGCGGGCTCAAACTCTGGTGATGGTGGTGTTGAAGCAGAACCTTTTATGAGATGAGTCTTTAGTGGGGGCATACTTTTTGTTCGCCTCAGAAACAGCCGCAACAAAGACATTGGAAGCCTGTTTAAGTAATACTTGAACCTCGTGTAAAGCCCTCAATGATAGCATGTAAAGCCGTCAAAGACAGATTCAAAATGTTGAAAGAACTCGGTTATGTCATGGAACCCAGTGCTGCTTCTCCTACTGATGTTTCTATCAATATGATATCTTTGTCGATGTCTTTGCCGCGACTGTTTCTGAGGCAAACAAAAAAGTATGCCATGGCGGTTGCTGCTGCTGCTAAATACTCTTCCTCTGCGGGCTCCAGCTCTAGTGATGGTGGTGACGATGGTCACCGTATAGTTAGCACCTAGATAGTTGTTAGGCGCTGGGTTTACCGTACGATATATTATACGGTTGGAATTGGGAAGGGAAGAAAAATCAAGTGCCACGTAGCAGGACGTAAGTTTTTCCTATTTAGCAGCAGCAGCAACCGCCATGGCATACTTTTTTGTTTGCCTCAGAAACAGTCGCGGCAAAGACATCGACAAAGATATCATATTGATAGAAACATCAGTAGGAGAAGCAGCACTGGGTTCCATGACATAACCGAGTTCTTTCAACATTTTGAATCTGTCTTTGACGGCTTTACATGCTATCATTGAGGGCTTTACACGAGGTTCAAGTATTACTTAAACAGGCTTCCAATGTCTTTGTTGCAGCTGTTTCTGAGGCGAACAAAAAGTATGCCCCCACTAAAGACTCATCTCATAAAAGGTTCTGCTTCAACACCACCATCACCAGAGTTTGAGCCCGCAGAGGATGAGTCTTTAGCATCAGCAGCAGCATCAACCGCCGTGGCATACTTTTTGTTTGCCTCGGAAACAGCCACAGCAAAGACATCGGAAGCCTGTTTAAGTAATACTTAAACCTTGTGTAAAGCCATCTATGATAGCATGTAAAGCTGTCAAAGACAGATTCAAAGTGTTGAACGAACTCGATTATGTCATGGAACCCAGTGCTGCTTCTCCTACTGATGTTTCTATCGATATGATATCTTTGCCGATGTTTTTGCTGCTGCTAAAGTATGCCATGGCGGTTGCTGCTGCTAAAGACTCATCCTCTGCGGCCTCCAGCTCTGGTGATGGTGGTGACGGTGGTCACCGTATAGTTAGCACCTAGACAATTGTTAGGGGTGACTGGGTTTACTGTATGGTTGGAATTGGGAAGGGAAGAAAAATTAAGTGCCACGTAGTAGGACGATTTTATTTTTTTCCTTTTTCGATATGAAGGGGAAATTTTGTTTTTCCTTTTTGCAGTATAAATAATACTGATGCTAATTGATTTTATAATTTCTCATCTTTCAATCTACAATTTACTATTTAATTATTATAATGTAAACAAGTTGTTCGCAAGCCTACCCATTTTATGTTTTTGATTTGGGGCCTGAGGGTTTGATAGTACAGCCCTAATTGACCTTGATGAACAATACCCTTAAGGTACCTGAGAATGCGTTTGACTGCAACCCAGTGAACTTCTAGTGGGTTGGCTATGAACTGATAGACTTTGTTAATAGCAAAACTAATTTCAGGTCTGGTAATAGTGGTATACTGCAATGCACCAACCACTGAGCGATATAAGGTAGGATCAGGAAAGAGATTGGAGCCAGTTTGGTCAGTTTACAACTGGAAGCCATGGGAGAAGAAATGGACTGAGCTTCAGCCATTTTAGTCTTCTAAAGTAAGTCCCTGATGTATTTGCTCTGTGTCAGTAAGACAGATTTGTCTGACATAGGTTTAATCTCTATTCCCAAAAAATAGTCAAGCTGACCAAGTTGTTTAAGGGAAAATATGGAATTCAGTTGGGAAGTAAGTTGTTGGACAAGCTGAGAAGAACTTCCAGTAATAATAATAATGTCATCAACATACACTAGTAGATAAACAATGTGAGAGGATCTCTTGTAAACAAACAGAGAAGGGTCACATTTGTTGGCCTTAAAACCAAACTGTAGTAAGGTAGATTGTAACCTCTCAAACCATTGCCTTGGGCCTGTTTAAGGCCATACAGAGCTTTATTCAGTTTACATATCAGAGAGGAGTCAACAACTTCAAACCCTGGAGGCTGTTTCATATAGATGGTCTCTTCAATTAAACCATTCAGAAAAACATTATTGATATCTAACTGAAATAGTTCCCAATTATTAGTAAGGGCTAATGTAATAATTAGCCTAATTGTGACAGGTTTCACTACTGGTTATTAGAGTAATGTACAGAAAACAGTTATTCAACTGCTTGTATAGGAAGTTAGTTAGTTAGTTAGTTAGGACAGCTGTTACAACAACAGTTGTACCTACTGTGTCTATAAATACTCCATTGTATACTACTAAGAAAGTTGGCTAATAAAAATCTCATTACACTTTTCTTCTTTCTCTATGTTTTCTCTAAATTTCTTTGAGTTTCTACATGGTATCCAGAACTCAGTGATCTTCAATGGCCGAAAATAATCTTTTCCCACCTCTTCCGCTTCCCAATCTTTTGCTCACATTTATGAAAAAGTTAGCGAGAAGAACTTTTTGCAATGGAGGCAACAGATCGAACCTGCAATCAAAGCACATCGTCTTCAACGATTCGTAGTCAATCCTGTAATTCCTTCGAGATTCAGAGAATGTGAATCCTGCATACCTAGCCTGGGAGCAACAAGTTTCAAGTGTTATTGTCTTGGCTCCAATCTTCACTTTCTCCTTCGATTCTTTCTTGCGTATTAGGCAGTGTTCACTCTTATCAAGTTTGGGATAAGATTCATGATTATTTCCACAAACAAACACGTACGAAGGCTCAGCAACTGCGTACTGAGTTGCGAACAACGATGCTTGATGACAAATCCATGGAGGAGTTTCTTCTTCGCGTGAAGGCACTTGTAGATGCTCTTGCATCGATTAGATGTCTGATTACACTTCAAGAACACATTGACATGATTGTTGAAGGTCTTTCGCAAGATTACAGTTCGGTTATCAAGGTTATTGAAAGCAAATTTGAACCTCTTCCAATCGAAGATGTCGAAGCATTATTGCTGGCTTTGACTCAATCTCAAGTTACAAACCCTAATTCCTCTTCGTCGCAGGGTTTTGATTCATTTCCAACGCCAAACGCCTCATCTCAATCAACTGATTCAGAAATATTTCATGCTAGTACTCGTGGTGGTTTTGGCCGCGGTGGCGGCGGTCGTGGAGGCCGACGCGACGGTGGTCGTGGCCATGGAGGACGCTTTGTCAAGTGTGCCTGAAATTTGGTCATATGGCGGCATTTTGTTATCATCGTTATGATCAACACTATCAACCTTCTCCTTCTGCTAATTTTCAAGATTATTCAATTTAGCCTTTTTCTCATAACTCTCAGTATCCATTATCAAACCAGTATACATCACAAAGCCAGTTTTGGTCAATCAGAATCAATTTCGTCCTCAATCATCACAAAACATTAAGCAATTTGGACCGTTTGAAGGACCCGATCAAATCTATATTGGCAATGGTCAAGGTCTAAAAATAAACTCTTCTGGTTCTTCGTATTTTGCCATAGATAATCATGTCTTTTTTGAGTTTCATCCAACTTTTTGTGTTGTCAAATCTCAGGTAACTCATGAAGTGTTTTGGTATAAGGCTGTGTGGGTCCTGATGGCCTTTACTCCTTTCCAAATCTTCAACTTCAAAGCTCTCAAGTCAATCCACCTTCATGTTTTCTTTTTGATTTTGTAAAGTCTGATGTACTAGCTGTAATAAATCTAGTTCACAAACTTTGTGGCACTCTAGGCTTGGCCACCCCAATCATCATGCTTTTAAACTTGTACTGCAACATTGTAATATACCCATTCCTATAAAATTGTTTATTTCTGTCTGCTTGCTGTGTTGGTAAATCTCATAAACTTCCTTCATTTTCTTCTGAAACTGTCTGTAAATCTCCTTTAGAATTGGTGTACAGTGACCTATGGGGACCTTCTCATGTTCCTTCTACAAATGGTTTTCTATACTATATATAACATTTGTAGATGCTTATTCTAGATTTACTTGGATCTATCTGCTTAAAAGCAAATCTGAAACATTCAATATTTTTCAGCAATTTAAGACAATTGCTGAACTTTAGTTTAATACCAAATTAAAAAGCTTGCAAACTGACTGGGGAGGAGAGTTTAGACCATTAGCTAATTACTTAACAAATCTAGGCATCAAACATAGACTTATATGCCCTCATACTCATCATCAAAATGGAGTTGTGGAGAGAAAACACTGACATATTGTTGAAATTGGTCTCACCTTACTTAGCCATGCTTCTTTACCTTTAAAGTTTTGGGAGTTTACTTTTACCACCGTTGTTTATCTCATAATTCTGTTTTGAGGAAGACCAGACTTGGATCTAGTTTGCATGGGATGTGTATTTTGAGGTCTAGGAGGACTAAGATTCTCAGCTGTGTTAGAAGAGCTAGCAGCAGCTGAGATGTTCTCAGACTCAGATGGAACAGGTTCTGGTTGAGCAGAAACAGTAGGTTCAGGGTGTGTCTGAGATGTGTGACCAGAACCAGCAGAAGATGAGACAACTGTGGAAGGATTATTAGTGGACTGGGACACATTGGGAGATTGGGTACAGTGACCTAAGGGAGTAATGGACAAATAAGAGGAATGGAGACTGGGGTTGAGGAAGAGGATGGTATGATTAAAGAGGTGGAAGATGATTCAAACAGCTCGGTGTATGGGAATCTAAGTTCATTGAAAATGACATCTTTGGATATAAACAATTTACCAGAAGGTGATAAGCATTTATACCCTTTGTGAGAAGTTGAATAACCCAAGAAAATACACTCATGAGACCTGAATTCCATCTTGTGGTGATTGTAAGGTCTAAGGAAAGGAAAGCAAGCACATCCAAAAGTTTTAAGGAATGTGTAATCGGGGGGTTGACCAAACAAAACTTTATAGGGAACCTAAAAATTAAGATAGGATGTAGGAAGCCTGTTTATGAGGTAAACAATAGTATTGAAAGCAAAATCCCAAAACTTTAAAGGTAAGGAAGCATGGTTAAGTAAGGTGAGGCCAATTTCAACAATATGTCTGTGTTTTCTCTCAACAACTCCACCATTTTGATGATGAGTGTGAGGGTAGATAAGTCTGTGTTTGATGCCTAGATTTGCTAAATAATTAGCTAAAGGTCTAAAGTCTCCTCCCAGTTAGTTTGCAGACTTTTCAATTTGGTATTAAACTGAAGTTTAGCCATTGCCTTGAATTGGTGAAAAATATTGAATGTTTTATACTTGCTTTTGAGCAAATATATCCAGGTAAATCTGGAATAAGCATCTACAAATGTTCTATAGTATAGAAAACCATTTGTAGAGGGAATATGAGAGGATCCCCATAGGTCACTGTACACCAATTCCAAAGGAAATTTATAGACATTTTCAGAAGAAAAAGAAGGAAGTCTATGGGATTTACCAACACAACAACCAGAACAGAAATCAACAATTTTATTAGAAATGGGTATATTACAATGTTGCAGTACAAGTTTAAGAGCATGATGATTGGGGTGACCAAGCCTAGAGTGTCACAAAGTTTGTCAACTAGATTTATTACAACTATTTACATCAGATTTTACAGAATCAGAAAGAAAACATCAAGTGAACTGGCTTGAGGACTTTGAAGTTGAAGATTTGGAAAGGAGTAGAGTCCATCAGGACCAACACAGCCTTGCACCAAAACTTCATGAGTTACCTGAGATTTGACAACACATAATGTTGGATGAAATTAAAAAAAGACATGATTATCTCTGCTGACACTTATATTTTTGGTAATTGAAGGAACATGTAACAATTGAGTAAGAGATGGGAATTAGTATTATTTTCAGCCATTGAAGATCACTAAGCTCTGGTTCGATCTGCTGTCTCCATAGCAGAAAGTTCTTTTCACCAAGTTTTTCAGAAATGTAAGCAAAAGTTTGGGGAGCAGAAGAGGTGGGAAGAGTATTATTTTCAGCCATTGAAGATCACTAAGCTCTGGATACCATCTTAGGATTCAGAGAAAAAGAAGAAAATATGATAGGAATTTCATTAGCCAACTTTCTCAATAGTTTACAACAGACTATTTATAGACAGCTGTTATTGTATTGTAACAACTATCTTACTAACTAACTCTCTATACAAGCAGTTGAATAATTGTTTCCTGTACATTACTCTAATAATGTGGATGATATCATCTTAACTGGAGATGATGCAATGGAAATAGAGAGACTGAAGAAAGTTCTTGGGCATGAATTTGAAATCAAAGACCTCGGGCAACTTTGATATTTCTTGGAATGGAGGTAGCTAGGGGCAAAAGAGGAATTTTCATCTCCCAAAGAAAGTATACCTTAGACTTGCTGAATGAAACAGGGATGCTTGATTGTAAGCCAGCTGAAACACCTATAGACACAAATCTGAATTTTAAAAGAACTGAAGAGGGTGTGCCTGTTGATAGGGAGAGGTACTAATGGTTGGCAGGGAGGTTAATATACCTATCCCATGCTAGACCAGACATTGCATTTGCAGTAAGTATGGTAAGTCAGTACATGCATTCTCCTGTAGAAGAACACCTTAATGCTGTCTATCGGATTTTAAGGTACTTGAAATCCACTCCAGGGAAAGGGCCTTTTGTTTAAGAAAAATGATTTGAGAAGTGTGGAGTCGTTTACAGACGCTTATTGGGCAGGATCAGTGGAAGATAGAAGACCAACTTCAGGATATTGGACAAAGGTTTGGGGTAATTTAGTCACTTGGAGAAGCAAGAAACAATCTGTTGTAGCCCGCAGCAGTGCAGAAGTGGAACTCAAAGCTCTTGCTCAAGGAACCTGTGAACGGATATGGCTAAAGAGGCTGATGGATGAATTGAAAATGCCTAGTACAGGTCCCATGGGACTGTATTGTACCATTCAGAATAAATGTTAATCATCAGAGAACAAATATTATTCTGTGTTTCTTATAGATTTTCTCTCAACTCTAATAGGAATGGTAGTAAATTGTCGTGGGGGCAGTCCTACTTATTAAACAAAATTTCATGTGCACACATACGGGCATACCAAAGCTTAGTGATTCTGCAGTAGGCTAGGCATATTTCCTTGATTACCTGTTAAACATATAGTAGCCAGATATTAGTTTAATTGTTGTTTTCTTTTTTGGGGGAGGTGGTGAGGATTCAACAGATACAAGTCAACTATTTGTCCAGGAATTTTCTAACATGAAAAATTTCAAGATAAAGAAGGCGTAAGCTTTGGTAACACTGCTGAAACCATGCAATTAATAATCTGTTGTGAATCTGTTTACAAGTCATAACTCAATGTGTGCTTGAAACCTTATGTAATGCTGTCTATACAAGGAATTCTGGGTGCATCTTGACAATTCATCAGAAAGTATTGGCACCAGACCCGGGCTCTAGGAAGCACCATTTACATATCTATTGTAGAAGTATTTCTAGATATCTTGATTACATCTTGGACATGGTATATTGTAGACCCGGGCTCTGATACCATAAAGAAGGGACTGATTTACTGTACTGTGTTTGTAACCACACATGTAATATTGTATTTATAATCAATGATAATACAATAAAAAGGAAACCTAATAATGATCGTAATCCCTAATGATTAGCTATACATATTTCCTTATTTTACATAAGATATAATCAAATCTAATCATATCTGTAACAGTTGTATTTAAGCCACTGTTGTCCAGTCATCAACAGCAACAAATGCATTAGCTCTAGGCTCCAGCAGATGTAATCACAACAGCAGCAACTTCCTCACATGCAACAACAACTTCCTCAGCTACAACAGCTTTCAAGCTGCAACAACAGCTTCCACAAATCCAGCAGCAGCAGTAACTACCTTATCTTCAACAACTGCTGCAATTACATCCGGTGCCGCTCTCAGCAGCAGCTTCCATAATTACAGCAACCAAAGCATCAGCAACTTCCTTAGCAGCAACTGATGGTAGGGGCAGGAATGGGTCAAGCCTACGTTCAAGGCCATGGGAAGTCACGGTTTCCTTGGGACAAGTTTCGTCAGCAGTGACATTGTTGGAAGGGACTTCATGAGTAAGCCCAATTTTTCATATGGTTTCCTTGGCAGGTTATTTTTTTGGGAAGCTGTATGTTATAATGTGTTGGCATCCCCACATGAGGTTAGATGGTCTTGCCTATGTGCCATGGTAAGTCCATATCCCTACATTAGGTTAAAATGGTTGTGTGGCGTGGTAAGTTGATATCTTCTCATGGCCATCCTGAATAGTCACTATTTTTCTAAGGATTAGTGTAATGTTGTCTTGGTACAACTAGTTAGTGTGCAATTCAAAATTATGAATGCATTGTAATTTGGGGCGATGGATACAAAACATGAGCTCTTGTTCACGAATAACTCTTAGTAAAATTACTTCTTTTAATAACTTTGTATATATTAAATTTTATTAATCTAACCATCAAAGATTTTGATATTAACTCAATGATCATATACACCAAAAAATAAATTGACAATATAATTATATAATCTTTTATACTATCTCCAGTCCTTATTATAAGGTCCAATTAACTAATTTATTAGAATTAAAGAATTTAGTTAATTTAGTTGAGATCATTAAATTTGTCTTAAATTGGTTATTTTTCCAAAACTATTCCTGTGAACAAAACGAACAAATATTATTGGGTTATGTTTATCTCATTGTCACGTCATTTTAGAACTAACTTAAGGAAAATGGATCTGAGTACTTAGGAAAATTAAAGAGAGTATGAGAGGAGGGGTATGCTTTATGTGTGAAACTGATAGATGATGTGGTTCCAATAGTGTTTTATCAAGTGCAAAGTGGTTTTGCATGAAAAATCATGAAAAAAGAGAGTAGAAAAGAGCATTTGGCTCAAACATTGATGATGTTGCAACACCTTTTGCTATTTTGTTTTTTCTTTCTTTTCTTGTTTTTTAGTGTATATTTGTATTTTACTTTTTTACTTTATGTATTTTGTATTTCAATTTTTATTATTTTGTTTTGAATGCAAAATGCTTAATTACAATATAGGGAGCAAAATGCATAAAATTTTGGAAGTCAAGGGTGAAATGAGTGGAAAAAAAAAGTCGAGGGCAACATGTGCTAAAAAAGTTTTTTTCTATTTTTTTTACGAAAATGCGCTAAAAAAGTTGGGTGACAAAATGAGTAAAATTTTAAAAGTAAGGGCCAAAAAGTGCATTTTAATTCCTTGCCACATTAGTGACATGCCATGTGCCTTGTGCATTGCCACATCATCTGTCCATGTTAGCATTAAGTTGTCATGTTAAAGGTAAACTTGCCCCCATCAACAATCAATTAGCAGTGATAGACATTCAACTAATGTCAAGGCAAAATGTATGAAATTTTAAAAGTTGGGTTGCAAAATTTGCGAAATTGTGAAAGATTAGGAGCAAAAAGTGCAAGTAAACCTTTTTAATAATATATCCCTTTAGATTACCCTTTCCTCCACCAACAACACTTTCACCCTTTTCCTTTTCCTTTTCCTCCCCCTCTTGTTTTCGACCAACGAATACCTTAAACTAGCACCATCATCACCCCCTCCTAAACATATTCACTGGCAGTAAGTCACCCATGATTGAGCCCATTACCACTTAATTCCCCCCAGCAATGTAAAAAAAAGCCTTGTCACTAACCATGAAAAACGCTTCCCCTAACAAGAAAGAGAGAGAAGAAGAAATGTACTTGAACTTGCCATGACAAGTAGCGACTCTAAAACTCCACTTGCAAGAATCACGAACTTACATCCTTCATCACGAGATATCTTTTGGTGGCTAAGTTTTGTGATGAAGAAGAAACACATGGAAAAATATCTTTTGGTGGCTAAGTTATGTGATGAAGGTTACGACAACCTGTTCTCACGAGATACTTGGAAACACATCAAGGGTTTTATGGTTGTTGCTAGTCATATGAAATATTCTAACCTTTACATGGCACAGACAAAAGTATTTAAAGATGGTTGTGTCAAAGGTTGTGTCACATGAGTGAGAAAAACATGGTTGATCAAGCCAAAATGGATGTGTTGTCTGGCATGAGAAACCTACATTTGCATAAACGTGATAATTGTTTCACAAACAAAATAGAGTTTCTCTCAGTAATCACTCATCTACTAGGAGATTGAGAATTCTTGATTTGTGCATTTTAATCTATGATGCCCTATGCAAACTAGAACGCTTGGTGGTAGTGCATATTTTGTGACATTTATGAATCCACATTCAAGAAAGAATTGGGTTTACGTCTTAAAGAGTAAAGATGTTGTTTTGAATGTGTTTAAGCAATTTTAGGTCTCAATTGAGTGTGGAACTAGGAAGAGGTTGAAATGTATACACATAGGAAATGGAGGTGGATACTCATAACCATTTGATGCTTACTGTACAAAGCAGGGGATTAAACACTAGAAGATTCCTCAATAGAATGATGTTGCTGAAAGGATGAATTAAACATTGGTTGAAAGAGTTAGATGTTTGCTTTCACAAGTAAAGCTTCCACAATCGTTTTGGGTGAAGGAATGAGCACAATTGTGCATGTCCTAAATCTTTCACCATGTGTGTCCTTGCAATATGAAGTGTCAGAAATACTTTGGTCAGGTAAAAATGTTTTTTATGATCACCAATGTGTTTTCGGATCTAAATCATTTGTGCATATTTCTAAAGAAGGGATGTACAATTTGGATGCAAAGAGTAAGTAGTGTGTGTTCATTGGCTATGGTCTAGATGAGTTTTTGGGTACAAGTATTGTGATCCTGTTGGGAAGAAACTTTTTAGGAGTTATGATGCTGACTTTGAAGAAGTTAGTGGTTGAAAGACATTGTAGGGAAGAGATTCCAATGCTCTATGTCAATGGTAATGTAGTTGACCTTGATTTAGTTTCTTCTAAGCATAGACAAGAACCAGAAAAAGTTAAGGTTTCTAATTAGCCAAATATAATTGATGTTGATGATCTAGCAAAGGATGAAAACCATGACAGTTGCAATTAGGGATTGAGTTTATTATACTGAGAAGATCCACTGGTGATAAAGATCTTGCATAAGTTGGAACTTGGGTACACAAATGAGGAACACACTATGGAGTGAGAGGGAGATTTGTTAGGTGGGTCTCTCCTTAAGTGAGGCCCACACTAAATAGTTTGTTGTGTATACTCTAATCCCAACACATGAAATATAGTTGTATAAACAAATCCAGATTAAATACAGATGCAATTTAGGTTCATCAACTAAGTTTAGAAGGGATTAGTGACAGAAGGTGATAGGAACCCTCTCCTCTCAAGAAAGAAAACAAAACGAATACACTAACTGAGAAGAAAGAAAAACTTGAAAAAAATCACTTTATTCCCAGAAAGGTAAAGAAAAGAACAGAATACAACAAAGGAGCACTCTCCTTTCACACTGGACTTTCCCAGTCTAAACTTTCTAATTTTCCAATCCCTTATTACACTTTATGAATTGTTATTTATAGGCCCATTCACCACCCCTGCTAACTACCCCTTAGCTGTATTCTAATTGTCTAATTGGGCTTGTTATTCCCCTTTTTATCTAATTGGGCTTGTTATTCCCTTTTTTAAACTTCCTTCTATAGTAGACCTGCAACACTCTCTTAGCCTCCACTTGTGGTTCCTGCTCATGCCTAACAATACCTCCTTCCTCATAAACAACCTTGTCCTCAAGGTTGAAGTCAGGGAATTGGTTCTGAATGGTAACTACATCTTCCCAAGTTGCTTCCTCAGGTGCTCTTCCCTGCCACTGGACTAGCACTTGCTGTACTGGAACTCCATATTCCGTAATTGTGCGGGATCCCTGGATGATATTAGGTTGGCAAGTAGTAACTACCCCTTGAAAATCTGAAGGCAGTACAGTTTCTATTGGATGTTTCCCTACCGCTTGTTTGAGCTGAGACACATGAAACACAGGATGGATGCGGGCTTGCTCGAGAAGTTGTAATTTGAAAGCTACTGTTCCAATTTGCTTAAGAACCAAATAGGGACCATAATATCGGGCTGAAAGTTTAGGGTGGAGTACAGTGGCCATAGAATTCTGTCGATGGGGTCTGATCTTCAGGTATACCCAATCCCCAGGTTTAATCTTGGATGATTTTCGGTGAGCATTAGCATATGACTTCATCTGAGATTGTGCTCTTCCCAAATGATACTTCAATTGTCTTAGTGCCTCATCTCTATTCATTAGATCTTGCGCTACAGCTTCCACCAATGTTTCTCCTGGTATAAACCGGGCTAACGATGGGGGAGGTCGACCATATACTGCCTCAAAAGGTGTGCAATGTGCAGCACTCTGAAAACTGGTATTGTACCAGTACTCTGCCCAAGGAATGAACTCAGCCCACACTTTTGGCTGTTCAGAGCAAAAACAGCGTAAATAAGTCTCTAGAGTTCTGTTGAGTACCTCGGTCTGTCCATCAGATTCTGGATGGTATGCTGTGCTCATATTTAATTTGGTGCCTTGTAATCTGAATAACTCTTGCCAAAAGTGACTCAGGAAGGTTGGATCTCGATCACTCACAATCGAAGTAGGCACCCCATGTAGTCGCACTACCTCACGAGCAAACACTTCTGCAATAGCCCGAGCAGAGTATGGGTGTTTTATTAGAATGAAGTGTCCATACTTACTCAACCTGTCCACTACAACCATCACAACATCAAAGCCCTTGGATTTTGGTAATCCCACAATGAAGTCCATACTAATGTCTTCCCATGTAGCATTTGGAATTGGTAGTGGTTGTAATAAGCCCGCCGGAGATGATGCTTGATATTTGCTGCGCTGGCATACTTGACAAGTTGCTACAAAATCAGTTACTGCCCCCTTCATCCCTATCCAATAAACTGATTGAGCGATCCTGCGATAAGTTCTATAGATTCCTGAATGTCCCCCAGTTGGTGATGAATGGAATTCCTGCAATAACTTTGGAATCCATACTGAAGAAGCTGCCAAAACTAGTCTCCCTTTATAGTACAATCTCTCATGTTCCAACGTATAATGAGAGTGGGAATTGGCATCCTTTGTCAAATCTTCTCTAATTTTAGCTAATACAAGATCCAATTTTACCTCCTCATCAATAATTGTCACATCCTGCCAGAAAGGTCTAGATATAATCTGCAATTCTTTATCTTCCTCTCTCCTTGATAATGCATCAGCCACTCTATTTGCAGCCCCTACCTTGTACACGATATCAAATTCATATCCAAGTAACTTAGCCAACCAGTTTTGTTGGTTTTGAGTTGTAATTCTTTGCTCCAACAGATGCCGTAAGCTTTTTTGATCAATATAAACTGTGAACTTCTGACCTAACAAATAAGGTCTCCAGTGCTGTATAGCTAGTACTAATGCCATCAATTCTTTCTCATACACCGATTTGGCGAGAGACATTTCAGATAGTGCTTTACTAAAAAAGGCGATGGGCCTTTTATTCTGGAATAGTACTGCCCCAACTCCTCTCCCCGAAGCATCACATTCAATGGAAAAAGGTTGAGAAAAATCTGGCATAACTAACACTGGTGCAGAAGTTATAGCATTCTGAAGCTGTCTAAACGCCTCGAAACACTCTTGATTCCACTTAAATTGTCCTTTCTTCAGTAAGTTTGTCAGAGACCTCGCTATCTTGCCATAATTGCATATAAACCGTCTATAGTACCCTGTGAGACCCAGAAATCCTCTTACAGCCCTACTAGATTTGGGAATAGGCCACTGTAGTATTGCCTCAATTTTCTGAGGGTCCATAGATACCCCTTCTTGAGATATAATATGTCCCAAGTACCCTATCTCTTTTTTTCCAAAACTGCATTTTTTTTTATTAGCAACAAAACATTGTTGCTGCAAAGTGTTCAAAACGTGTCTTAAATGCTTTATGTGATCCTCCCAATTTTTACTATATATCAATATATCATCGAAGAATACCAAGACATACCTTCTAAGGAATGGCTTCAACGTGGAATTCATTGCACATTGGAAGGTAGCCGGGGCATTTGTCAAACCAAAAGGCATGACTAGAAATTCATAATGCCCTTGATGTGTTCTAAAAGCTGTCTTATGTATGTCTGCCTCTTGCATTCTGATTTGGTGATATCCTGCTCTCAAATCAATTTTGGAAAAATAGGCAGCCCCATTTAATTCATCTAACAATTCTTCAATCACAGGGATGGGGTATTTGTCTGGAATTGTTGCCTTGTTGAGTGCTCTGTAATCAATGCAGAATCTCCAGCTTCCATCCTTCTTCTTTACTAAGATCACCGGACTCGAATATGGACTGTTGCTTGGTCTGATAATTCTGTTTGCCAACATCTCTGCTACTTGCTTCTCAATTTCATTCTTCTGAAAATGTGGATACCTATATGGTCGTACATTCACTGGATCCACCCCTACTTTAATGGGTATTCGGTGGTCCACTTCTCTATTAGGGGGTAAACCTTCAGGTTCTGAAAACACCCCAGCATAGTCTTCCAAAACCTGTTTGAGTTGTTCTTCTTGTTTTACAGACAAATTTCCCTGTTCGTCCTCCTTAATCCCATTTGCGTACTTCTCTACTATCCATAACATAGACATCGCTTCCACTTCTGATAATTTCAACAATGCTCTAGATGAAATCAGGGCTTTAGATAGACTCGGATCACCTTTTATCTCAACCTGCTGACCTTGATACAAGAAAGTCATTGTGAGAGTCCTCCAATTGACCTTAACCTCTCCTAAGGTCGCCAACCATGCCATTCCTAGAATTACATCCACTCCTCCTAATTCAAACAGAAAAAACTCCCCTGTAAATTCATATTCACCCATCTTCACATCAAGGTTTTTACATCGACCTTGCGTTTGCTTCCTATGTCCATCACCCAACCTCACCTTATATGAAGTTGTAGGTTCAATGGTTAAGCCCAAACTCTGCACTAACCCTGTAGAAATGAAATTATGACTGGCTCCACTGTCAATCAAAATCAGTACCTTTTGTCCCTGTATGATCCCTTGTAATTTCATCGTTTGAGGTTGAGTCATACCCCCAGCTGAACAAACTGACAATTCCATCCATTGGCAAGCCATCTCATGCTGGTTGTTCGCCTCCTCTTCCTCATTTGATTCCTCTGTCTCTAATTGAACAATCTCCCCTGCATCATTCACGTGTTCTGTAACGCTATGAATTTTCATAATGTATGATAAGTGACTTACTTAAAATGCAAGATAAATTAAATTTAAATTAGGTTATTTAATGAACTATATAAACAAAATAGATTGTTTTGTTTATGGGATTATGGTGTGTTTAGTAGTTTTCGTAATAGTTTCGACTTTACGTAAGTTTTGTTATAGAAAAGGGGGTGTGAGGTTAGAAAGTCATGGTTACGAATAGCAAAAGTCAAAATCTTTCTATCATTTATGCTTCTTACTTTCCGACGTTTTCTCATTTCTTCCTTCTCTCTTGGATTGAAAATAATTATAAGAGATAATTAAATTTAATTTCATGAGAAAATATAATTAATAAATATGTGTGATTTTTCTATGTAAGTTTTAGTGGAAAATTTCACTGAAATCTGGACTGTGTTGCACACTGGTAGTGTAAGAATACACTGTGAAAGTAAGGAAATAGTAAAGAAATTAAAAGGATTTAATTATAATTAGGTTCCTATAAAATTTGTATGTTATTTTGTTACACTTGATTAAAATAATAATATTTTAACGTGGTTCCGAAGAGTGTGTTTTTGAGAACTTTTTGAGAGTTAGAAAAATTTTAAGACATTCTAAATTTTATTAGTTATCCAAAATTAAAATTAGTAAGTCATACATGTACTAATTTAATTAGCTTGATTTGCATTTTATTACCTTACCTGCTAATTATTCTACCTAAAACTATAACTACACCTATCATAATTTACTCCTACGTACTTTGTAGAAAAAATTTCAAAAGCTTTCATAAATTTTGTTGACTCAAGGAACCCATTCTCACGTTCAAAAGAATTTTGAATGCCCAAATTTCAAAAGCAGTTCCCCTAAATCTTGCTGACAGAGTCGGATTGCTAACAGGAAAATATAATCTTACGTTTCTTTTCTTTCTATCACTTGAGATCACAAAGTCAAAGAAAAAGAAAATAATAATAATAAAAAAATAAAACAGTGTCATATCATAAGTCTATAAATTGGACTTCTTCGAAACACAACGTGCACCAGCCTCCAATTCTCGTCATTCTGTTTCAATTTCAATTTCAATTTGTGAAACTTGCTTTTTGCAACCCCTTTTTCTCTATCTAACGTCATTTTGTTTCCGGCACCCCTCACCGTTGAGTAATTCTACTTTTCTAAAAGTTCTCCTTCCAAATTTATAAATCCCAAGTTTTTATACTATGAGCTGTTGTTGGTTCATAGTGGTGGTTTAATATTCGTGCTCCAGAAAACTAAAAGTTACTTCACTCCTCCATTATTCAAAGCTCTTATTTTAGCATCTTTTCGAGGTAAGGAAAGTTTACAGTTTTCATGTATTCTTTGATGTATGGATATGTTGTGATGTGTATTGATTCTAAAAGTAATGTATTGATAATTTGTTTGTGATATAAGTTGATTGATTGGAACTATATGATAGTTGAAAACAAAGTGCTTACTGTCTGGTACGTTATTTTCTGAACATGTGCTAGTATTTTTGTGATAACTTTTATTGTGGTGAATGAAATTGAATTTCGTTTGTTGGAGATGAACATAGACATCTGGGGCTACAATTTCGGCACAAGAACTGCCCAAAAATATTGAAAATCGAAGGAGTTATGGCCCTCGAAAGTTGAGTGTCCAGTCAGAAAAACGTGACTGAACATAGTATCTTGTTTTGCAATTCTGTATTTCTACAAAAATCGTATTCAAAAACGAGTTATATGATTAGAAAATATACATTTCAAGCTTTCGAACGGTGTATGATATGATTTCTAATTCATTATATTTATATTTCAAAAGTTTCCTTGAAACTGACCCATCTGCAGTGAAGAAAATCTGTTTTTAAGATTTTTGAAAATTTTGGCACACTTTCTAAAAGATGATTTAGAGATTATGATTTTATCTTTTAATTTCCTTTCAAAATCTTTCTAAAGTTTTAAAGATGACTTCTATAATTTCTAGTATTTCGAATGTTTTTATGAGATTTTAGAAAAAACTCCAAAGTGTTATAGACAGTTTTAATAGTTAAAAATTTTAAGGTTTTGATCAGTGTCCAGTTAACTTCGATGTTTTCTTTAACTTTGAATCACAGTGGATGATGGTTGTGGATACATGTTGTTGACCACAGTGAATGAGGGCTGTGGATATATGTTGTTGATCACAGTGGACGGTGACTGTGGATATGTTGTTGTTGACCACAGTGGACGATGACTGTGGATATGTTGTTGTGTTGAATTGTGTGTGCATACATGCATAAGTCCACAGTGGATCGTGACTGTGGATACGAGTTGACACGTAAGTTGAGAATGCTAATTAAGAAGGTTCTCAACCTAGTGTCGGAAAGATTGGTGGGGTCGTGTACATGGACCCGGGGGATGGGATGGACGGGCGATTCCATATTGAGACCAAGATTTCTGCAGATCTTGTGTTATGGTGAGCCACTACCCACGTACACCTATCCTGACAAAGCCACTAATTATTTCCAAGACCAGTATCGGCGTTTCCTCCAATGGTCAAATTGGACTATGTTAAGGGATTTGACTGTGCTGGTCGCTCGACTAGTGAAAATCTCCATGGAGTCGTGTCTACATATAGTGCATAACTAGGACATATTATTTGAGGATATGTTGGTAATTTACCTATTGAATTGGATTTCACTGTATATTGTTATTATTTAACTTTGTGAATATGTTAGTATAAATTTAATGCCTTATTTTAAATGGATGTTTGTTCTGTAAGCTTATCCTTGCGCTGTTTGTTTGTATGTGTTTGACTGTGATGATCGCGATTCTTCGCGGGAGCAGACGGCGAACTACCGGCAGATCAGGCTATACGCGGCTGAAGTCACAGGAGACCTACGTCATCTATTCCTTATCTTTTCTTATATCATCCTAGTTTCTAGCTAAGGGTAATATGTAGTTGTGGCCAGCTAGTAGGAAATAGGCACCTTTGTACTGGTATATACGTATTCCGAACCTTTTGATATATATCAGACTTTTGGTCTGCGGTTTGTATATGACCATATGGCTTGGTATTTGTACTTCTGATATATGTATTTATGTATGGATAATTTTCAGATGTAGTTATGTATATTTCTTAATGATGAATGTTATGAATGATTAGTGATCTTGCGCGAAAAAAAATTTACACGTATTTTTCTAAATAACTTATAATAAGTTTTTAGTTAAATCTTTTCGCAATATAGTAGTTAAGTTGTCTTGTGACGATAGCGGGTCGTTACAATTTGTGGTATCAGAGCTGGCCGTGTCTTTTGGGAACGAACCTATGGGGATAGGTCTATTGTGTCTTTTGTTGTGCATGAGAAATTATTTATGTAAAAGGAATAATTGTTGTTTGTAAAGTCAATGGACTTTCTATGCATTATTTCTTAAGAAATAATGGTTGCTGATGGTTTGTGGTTGTTGATCTTTGTAGGATCACGATGACTAGACAATCTCAACCTCAGCCTCAGCCTCCTCCTTCTTCTTCTTTTTCTCCTCCTATACCGGATTTAGCTCAGATAGCTCACACCTTAGAGGTGATGTCAGCAGCGATGGCTCAACAACAAGCTACTATGGCTCAGTATCATGTTGTTATGGCTCAACAGGCGCAACAACACCAGGCTGCTATGGCTCAACAGCAGGCTGCCATGGCACAACAAGAAGAAGCTGCAATACCTCCTGAATTCCAAGGTTTAGCTGAGTTCAAGAAGAACTATCCTCCACAGTTTAAAGGGGAGTTAGACCCTGACACAGCTGATCTTTGGATGAAAGAAATAGAGAAAATCTTCAGAGCTATGAACTGTCCAGACAACCGAAAGGTTACATATGCTACTTATATGCTTATTGGAGAAGCTGAATATTGGTGGCAAGGAACTACTCAACTAATGCAGGCTCGTGGAGAGGCCATCACTTGGGCAAATTTCAGAGAGCGTTTCCTAGGAAAATATTTCCCCGCAAGTGCTAGGCATGCAAAGGAGATGGAATTTCTACGACTAATTCAGGGCAACATGACTGTGAACGAGTACTCATCCAGATTCGAATACTTATCTAGATTTTGTACTCAGGCTACTTCTGAGGAATGGAGATGTCGAAAGTATGAGGAAGGACTAAGATATGAGATAAAAAGAATGATAATTCCAATGGCAATTAGAGAATTTCCAGAGTTGGTAGAGAAAAGCAAGACAGTTGAACGTCTTGAGTATGGTGGTAGCAGAATTGCGAGGACTCATGAAGGTGGATCATCTGGATTTAAGAAAGGATTTCAGCGAAAGAAACCCTATAGTAGACCTCTGAATCAGCAAAGACAAACTCCTCATTATCAGCAACAGCAGAGACAGGGTGGTCCAGCTGCCAAGGGCACCCCAATCACTTCTCAGAAGGGAGGTTATGAAGTTAGATGCTACAAGTGTGGAGGACCACACTATGCCTATCAGTGTCATCAGAAGATTGATGTTTGCTATAATTGTCGGAAGCCCGGTCACATTGCTAGAGATTGTAAAGCAGCACCAAAAGTCGAGCCTACGGTGAATACAGTGAGGACAACAAAACCTATTGTGACGAGTAAAGTATTTACAATGAGTGGAGTTGAAGCCGTGAAATCTGAAGACCTGATACAGGGGGAGTGTGACATAGCCGGTAACCTCCTAACTGTACTGTTTGATTCAGGCGCAACTCATTCTTTTATTTCTTATGACTGTGTGGATAGATTGGGATTATCTACTTGTCCTTTATCTTTTGACTTGCTTGTTTCTACCCCTACCGCTACTCCAGTAGCAACTTCAGTTGTTTGTGCTAACTGCCCTATCGTTGTTAATGGGCGCAGTTATAGAGTGAATCTGATTTGTTTACCTCTCTCTGACATAGACGTTATATTAGGCATGGATTGGTTATCTTTTAACCATATCCTTATAGACTGTGCTAGAAAGAGCCTTATTTTCCCAAACCCTGAGGATATTGGATTTATTAATGCCAGTCAAGTACAAGATGCTTTAAAAGAAGGAGCTCAAGGATACGTGATTCTATCCTTTCTAGAAGTTAAAAATGATCTAGATTTAAACTCTGTGGCAGTTGTCAAGGATTTTCCTGAGGTTTTTCCAGAAGATGTACTTGAATTACCTCCAAAGCGAGAAATTGAGTTTGCCATCGATTTAGTTCCTGGAGCGGGACCGGTTTCAATAGCACCTTATCGAATGGCACCTGCAGAGTTAGCTGAACTGAAGAAACAAATTGAGGAGTTGCTTGAGAAGCAAATGATCAGACCTAGTGTTTCCCCTTGGGGAGCACCAGTGTTGTTGGTGAAAAAGAAAGACGGTGGTTCAAGATTGTGTGTGGATTATCGTCAGTTGAACAAGATCACGATCAAGAACAAGTACCCGTTACCTAGGATTGATGATTTGATGGACCAGTTAAGAGGAGCCACGATTTTCTCCAAGATTGATTTGCGATCTGGTTACCATCAGATACGAGTTAAGGACGAGGATATACCGAAGACAGCTTTTCAAACTCGGTATGGGCATTATGAATATGTTGTGATGCCTTTTGGAGTAACAAATGCTCCTGCTATATTCATGGATTACATGAATAGGATATTTCATCCTTTCTTAGACAAGTTTGTTGTCGTATTCATCGATGACATACTAATTTACTCTCGTACCCGTGAGGAGCATGAGGATCACCTAAGAATTGTGTTGGAGATCTTGAAGGAAAAGCAATTGTATGCAAGGCTATCAAAATGTGAGTTTTGGCTAGATGAGGTGAAGTTTTTGGGACATGTAATATCAGCAAGTGGAATTGCTGTGGATCCAACAAAGGTAGAGACTGTGTTACAGTGGGAACGTCCAAAAACAGTTACAGAGATTAGGAGCTTTGTTAAGTTAGCTGGTTACTATCGAAGATTCATAGAAGGTTTCTCAAAGATAGTTGCACCGTTGACACAACTTACTCGTAAGGATCAACCTTTTGCATGGACTGAAGACTGTGAGCGAAGTTTCCAAGAGTTAAAGCAAAGGTTAACTACCTCACCAATGTTGATTCTACCTGATCCTAATGAGTCATTCGAGATTTACTGTGATGCATCTCATCAAGGATTAGGATGTGTGTTAATGCAACACAGGAAGGTTGTAGCGTATGCTTCGAGACAATTAAAGACACATGAGAGGAATTATCCTACTCATGATTTGGAATTGGCCGCAGTTGTGTTTGCTTTGAAAATATGGAGACATTACCTTTATGGGACAAAGTTTGATGTGTTTAGCGATCACAAAAGTCTGAAGTACTTGTTTGACCAGAAGGAGTTGAATATGAGACAGAGACGTTGGATGGAGTTCCTAAAGGATTATGATTTCCAATTGATGTACCATCTTGGCAAGGCGAATGTAGTGGCAGATGCTCTCAGTAGGAAAGCAATTCACATGAATGCTTTGATGGTGAAGGAATTAGAGCTAGTGGAAAAATTTAGGGATCTGAATTTGTATGTGGAGATAGATCATGATCATTTTAGTTGTGGCATGATTACAGTGGTGAACAGTTTTCTTGAGAACATTAAGGAGAAGCAATTGCTAGACCCAGCCTTATGTAGGACAAAGGAGTTGTTAGGGACCGATAAGGCTATGAACTTCAGCTTAGGAGATGATGGTATCTTAAAGTTTAAGGATAGAGTTTGTGTACCTCAAGACCCGGAGATCAAAAGACTTATCTTAGATGAAGGTCATAAAAGTAAGCTTAGTCTACATCCAGGTACGACAAAGATGTATCAAGATTTGAAGAAGATGTTTTGGTGGTCTGGCATGAAGAAGGATGTGGCAGAGTATGTGGCGACTTGTCTTACTTGCCAGAAAGCCAAGGTAGAACATCAGAGACCCGGTGGTTTGTTGCAAACAATGGAAGTTCCTGTATGGAAATGGGATAGTATTGCAATGGATTTTGTTGTGAGTTTGCCTAGAACAACAAGAGGGTTTGATGCTATATGGGTCATTGTTGATAGGTTGACGAAGTGTGCTCACTTCTTACCCATTAATATAAAGTATAAGTTGGAAAAGTTTACTCAGGTGTACATTAAGGAAGTTGTGCGTTTACACGGAGTGCCTTCTAGCATCATATCTGATAGAGATCCAAGGTTCACATCAAGGTTTTGGCAAAGTTTACATGAGGCATTGGGCACAAAGTTAAGACTTAGTTCTGCTTATCACCCTCAGACGGATGGTCAATCTGAGCGAACGATTCAATCGCTTGAGGATCTTCTTCGAGCGTGCGTTTTAGATCATCTTGGTAGTTGGGATGAAGTTCTACCCTTGGTAGAGTTCACTTACAATAATAGCTTCCATGCGAGTATTGGGATGGCACCATTTGAAGCTCTGTATGGTAGAAGATGTAGGACACCGCTTTGTTGGTATCAAGGTGGTGAGCATCATTTTGTTGGACCCGAGCTAGTACAACAAACTACGGAGAAGGTCAAGAGAATTCAAGAAAACATGAAGATTGCTCAAAGTCGACAGAAGTCATATGCTGATAAGCGTAGAAGACCCCTTGAATTTGAGAAAGGTGATCATGTTTTCTTGCGAGTCACACCCACGACTGGGGTAGGCAGAGCGATAAAATCCAAAAAGCTCACTCCTACATTTATTGGACCCTATGAGATTCTTCGTCGTATAGGTCCTGTTGCTTATCAAATAGCCTTACCTCCGATTTTGTCAAATATCCACAATGTGTTCCATGTCTCACAACTTAGGAAGTACACTCATGATCCCACACATATCATTGAACCTGATGCTGTGCAAATACGAGAGGACCTGACCTATGAAACTCAACCTGTGAGGGTTGACGATCAGAGGACGAAGCAACTTAGGGGAAAAGACATTCATCTTGTTAAAGTTGTGTGGAGCGATACTACGGGAGACACTACGTGGGAGCTTGAAGACAAGATGCGAGAACAATACCCAAATCTCTTTATAGGTAAGCGAAATTTCGAGGACGAAATTTTTCTTGTTGGGGAGAATTGTAACGCTATGAATTTTCATAATGTATGATAAGTGACTTACTTAAAATGCAAGATAAATTAAATTTAAATTAGGTTATTTAATGAACTATATAAACAAAATAGATTGTTTTGTTTATGGGATTATGGTGTGTTTAGTAGTTTTCGTAATAGTTTCGACTTTACGTAAGTTTTGTTATAGAAAAGGGGGTGTGAGGTTAGAAAGTCATGGTTACGAATAGCAAAAGTCAAAATCTTTCTATCATCTATGCTTCTTACTTTCCGACGTTTTCTCATTTCTTCCTTCTCTCTTGGATTGAAAATAATTATAAGAGATAATTAAATTTAATTTCATGAGAAAATATAATTAATAAATATGTGTGATTTTTCTATGTAAGTTTTAGTGGAAAATTTCACTGAAATCTGGACTGTGTTGCACACTGGTAGTGTAAGAATATACTGTGAAAGTAAGGAAATAGTAAAGAAATTAAAAGGATTTAATTATAATTAGGTTCCTATAAAATTTGTATGTTATTTTGTTACACTTGATTAAAATAATAATATTTTAATGTGGTTCCGAAGAGTGTGTTTTTGAGAACTTTTTGAGAGTTAGAAAAATTTTAAGACATTCTAAATTTTATTAGTTATCCAAAATTAAAATTAGTAAGTCATACATGTACTAATTTAATTAGCTTGATTTGTATTTTATTACCTTACCTGCTAATTATTCTACCTAAAACTATAACTACACCTATCATAATTTACTCCTACGTACTTTGTAGAAAAAATTTCAAAAGCTTTCATAAATTTTGTTGACTCAAGGAACCCATTCTCACGTTCAAAAGAATTTTGAATGCCCAAATTTCAAAAGCAGTTCCCCTAAATCTTGCTGACAGAGTCGGATTGCTAACAGGAAAATATAATCTTACGTTTCTTTTCTTTCTATCACTTGAGATCACAAAGTCAAAGAAAAAGAAAATAATAATAATAAAAAAATAAAACAGTGTCATATCATAAGTCTATAAATTGGACTTCTTCGAAACACAACGTGCACCAGCCTCCAATTCTCGTCATTCTGTTTCAATTTCAATTTCAATTTGTGAAACTTGCTTTTTGCAACCCCTTTTTCTCTATCTAACGTCATTTTGTTTCCGGCACCCCTCACCGTTGAGTAATTCTACTTTTCTAAAAGTTCTCCTTCCAAATTTATAAATCCCAAGTTTTTATACTATGAGCTGTTGTTGGTTCATAGTGGTGGTTTAATATTCGTGCTCCAGAAAACTAAAAGTTACTTCACTCCTCCATTATTCAAAGCTCTTATTTTAGCATCTTTTCGAGGTAAGGAAAGTTTACAGTTTTCATGTATTCTTTGATGTATGGATATGTTGTGATGTGTATTGATTCTAAAAGTAATGTATTGATAATTTGTTTGTGATATAAGTTGATTGATTGGAACTATATGATAGTTGAAAACAAAGTGCTTACTGTCTGGTACGTTATTTTCTGAACATGTGCTAGTATTTTTGTGATAACTTTTATTGTGGTGAATGAAATTGAATTTCGTTTGTTGGAGATGAACATAGACATCTGGGGCTACAATTTCGGCACAAGAACTGCCCAAAAATATTGAAAATCGAAGGAGTTATGGCCCTCGAAAGTTGAGTGTCCAGTCAGAAAAACGTGACTGAACATAGTATCTTGTTTTGCAATTCTGTATTTCTACAAAAATCGTATTCAAAAACGAGTTATATGATTAGAAAATATACATTTCAAGCTTTCGAACGGTGTATGATATGATTTCTAATTCATTATATTTATATTTCAAAAGTTTCCTTGAAACTGACCCATCTGCAGTGAAGAAAATCTGTTTTTGAGATTTTTGAAAATTTTGGCACACTTTCTAAAAGATGATTTAGAGATTATGATTTTATCTTTTAATTTCCTTTCAAAATCTTTCTAAAGTTTTAAAGATGATTTCTATAATTTCTAGTATTTCGAATGTTTTTATGAGATTTTAGAAAAAACTCAAAAGTGTTATAGACAGTTTTAATAGTTAAAAATTTTAAGGTTTTGATCAGTGTCCAGTTAACTTCGATGTTTTCTTTAACTTTGAATCACAGTGGATGATGGTTGTGGATACATGTTGTTGACCACAGTGAATGAGGGCTGTGGATATATGTTGTTGATCACAGTGGACGGTGACTGTGGATATGTTGTTGTTGACCACAGTGGACGATGACTGTGGATATGTTGTTGTGTTGAATTGTGTGTGCATACATGCATAAGTCCACAGTGGATCGTGACTGTGGATACGAGTTGACACGTAAGTTGAGAATGCTAATTAAGAAGGTTCTCAACCTAGTGTCGGAAAGATTGGTGGGGTCGTGTACATGGACCCGGGGGATGGGATGGACGGGCGATTCCATATTGAGACCAAGATTTCTGCAGATCTTGTGTTATGGTGAGCCACTACCCACGTACACCTATCCTGACAAAGCCACTAATTATTTCCAAGACCAGTATCGGCGTTTCCCCCAATGGTCAAATTGGACTATGTTAAGGGATTTGACTGTGCTGGTCGCTCGACTAGTGAAAATCTCCATGGAGTCGTGTCTACATATAGTGCATAACTAGGACATATTATTTGAGGATATGTTGGTAATTTACCTATTGAATTGGATTTCACTGTATATTGTTATTATTTAACTTTGTGAATATGTTAGTATAAATTTAATGCCTTATTTTAAATGGATGTTTGTTCTGTAAGCTTATCCTTGCGCTGTTTGTTTGTATGTGTTTGACTGTGATGATCGCGATTCTTCGCGGGAGCAGACGGCGAACTACCGGCAGATCAGGCTATACGCGGCTGAAGTCACAGGAGACCTACGTCATCTATTCCTTATCTTTTCTTATATCATCCTAGTTTCTAGCTAAGGGTAATATGTAGTTGTGGCCAGCTAGTAGGAAATAGGCACCTTTGTACTGGTATATACGTATTCCGAACCTTTTGATATATATCAGACTTTTGGTCTGCGGTTTGTATATGACCATATGGCTTGGTATTTGTACTTCTGATATATGTATTTATGTATGGATAATTTTCAGATGTAGTTATGTATATTTCTTAATGATGAATGTTATGAATGATTAGTGATCTTGCGCGAAAAAAAATTTACACGTATTTTTCTAAATAACTTATAATAAGTTTTTAGTTAAATCTTTTCGCAATATAGTAGTTAAGTTGTCTTGTGACGATAGCGGGTCGTTACATGTTCATCTTCTGCTAGAAGGACTACCCTCAAGCTCTTCTCTGGACACCTATGGCCTGGACTGAAAGCTAATCCACACCTGTAACAAAGATTCTCGTCTCTTCTTTTTACATATTCGGGATAGGGAAGATTCCTGGTACCCCTATTTCCGATACCGGAAAGCCCACTTCCACTAGGCTTGGCTACTGACAACATGGATGTGGTTTTCCCACCCCCTTGCCAATTTCGCCCCGACCCATTGCACGTTTGAGCACTGTTCGTGCCTCCCTGAGTACCAATTCGAGACACTATACCTCCTCCTCCTCCTTGATACCGAAAACCCATGCTTGTGCTTCGATTTTGGGAACCCCCAAAAATTCGTACTTCGTTTGTTGCTTCCTCAATGTCGCGAGCTATCTCCATGGCTCGAATTAAATCTTGCGGATCATGGGGTCGCACATGTCCCCTAACGTCTTGACGTAGCCCTGCCAAGAAATACCCCAATAACTGGTCCTCCGATGTGGTGTTTGCTTGTGCCACCAATATCTCAAACTCTTGTACATATTCTGCTACACTTGCTGTTTGTCGTAGCGCTGCTAGCCTCTCATACACCGATCCCCGCCCACTCCCACCGTATCGACGTATCAGCGCTGACGAGAACTCCTCCCAAGAAGGGTTCTTGGATTTCTTTCGCCAGAATTGAAACCAATGCACCGCGTTTCCTTCCATGCTGATAAACGCGAGTCTCAATTTCTCCGCGGGTTTAATTTGTTGTACTTCGAAGAACTTTTCTGCCCTAGCAATCCAGCCCAGAGGATCGCTTCCTTCGAATGTGGGCAACTCTACCTTCTTCGTCCACGATCGCGATACTTCTCCATCGTTGTGTTCAGCTACCTCTCCGACCTTTTCCATCGTATTTGCGTTCTTGCCCACGCTCTCCTCTTCATCAGTAGTTATACCCTGTTTCTGCATCCACTTCTTTAACATATCCTTTATCTCACCCATATCTTCGACGCTTTTCTTGATTTCAGCAATATGGGAACCTTGCTCGCTAGTTACCTTCTTCAACACTTCCACTGAGGACTCCAATGCCAAGAATCTCGCATCAATCTTCTCCATCGCTCCCCGATCAGTATCCGGCAGGTCGGACCAAACTGATAGGAACCCTCTCCTCTCAAGAAAGAAAACAAAACGAATACACTAACTGAGAAGAAAGAAAAACTTGAAAAAAATCACTTTATTCCCAGAAAGGTAAAGAAAAGAACAGAATACAACAAAGGAGCACTCTCCTTTCACACTGGACTTTCCCAGTCTAAACTTTCTAATTTTCCAATCCCTTATTACACTTTATGAATTGTTATTTATAGGCCCATTCACCACCCCTGCTAACTACCCCTTAGCTGTATTCTAATTGTCTAATTGGGCTTGTTATTCCCCTTTTTATCTAATTGGGCTTGTTATTCCCTTTTTTAAACTTCCTTCTATAGTAGACCTGCAACACTCTCTTAGCCTCCACTTGTGGTTCCTGCTCATGCCTAACAAAAGGTAAACAAAAAGGAAAACAAGAGAACACAAGGAATAGATTGCATCTGTGATAGCTGGTAGATCCTTTTCCAATACTCCAAAGCTCCAAGAATGCTTTAGAACTGGTATTTTATTTCCAATGTTTCTCAAGTAGGTAGAGGTCTTTTATTTTGGTCAAAAGATTCAAAATAAACGCTTGGCTTGCGTCATTCAATGCCTGGCACTGCTTCCCAGCACCTGGCACGATTGGAAAATCTAGCATCTGCTGCTTAATAATTAAAAAAAAATGTTGATTTGTTTTCCTAATTATAAAAGTAAAGGAAACTATGTACAAGAAATAATTCTCATTTTTTTTCATAAAAACAAAAATATAATGAATAAGTATCTCATGCCACTAAGATTAAATTTATGACGAAGCAGTAATTTCTTCTGTAGAGTCTGTACATAACACTATGGAAGAAGTTTTTCCTTCAAAATTTTCTCTTTCCACATAGAATGCTGGTTTTCGAGGCAAGGCAACTACTGCACTTTCATTTGTTAACATTGAAATTATACGAGACATTGTGGGTCGATCATTTGCATATTGTTGTACACATAGGAGACCAATGTTGATGCATCTTTTCACTTCTTCATGATCAAACGAATCATTAAGTGAGGGATCCATTAATTGTAGAGACACACCTTGATTCCATAACTCCCATGCCTGTTAGCATTTTAGTGCAAATTAGACAAAGGAAATAATATTCAGGAAAAAAAAAAAAAGAAGTCTGAGAGACTAATTTTACATACATGTCCTATCAAATTTATAGGGTGGTCGACATCATAGAAGCTAGTATTCTTTCTTCCACTAATAATTTCAAGGATCAGTACTCCAAAGCTATAGACATCCGACTTTATAGAGTAAATTCCTTCCATAGCATATTCAGGAGACATGTAACCACTATAAGAAAATAAATAGTTTAGAACTTGGCAAAACAAACTTTGTTTACATGTTCTTCAACTACACATGGAACAAGTAGAGTTTTGCAAGCTTACTATGTCCCAACAATCCTATTCGTATTTGTTGTGGATTCTTGTTCCGTAAACATTCTTGCCAATCCAAAATCAGAAATTTTTGGATTCATATTCTCGTCAAGTAGTATGTTACTAGATTTCAAGTCTCTGTGAATGACTTTGAGCCTTGAATACTTGTGAAGATAGAGTAATCCTTGAGAAATTCCTTCTATTATGCTGAAACGCTTTTTCCAGTCTAGTAGCATGCTTCTTGTAGAATCTTCTCAATGGAAATAAACCAAAACACATTAATATGGTAGACACACACAAGTGTAACAAACCAAAACACATTAATATGGTAGAGGAGTTAAACAAAATGTTCAAGGTAGGAAACCATCCATAATAACTACTGAAAATTTCAGTTGAAAAAACTCAAAGCTTTCCTCCACGAGGTTCAAGGTAGGAAACCATCCATAATAACTACTGAAAATTTCAGTTGAAAAAACTCAAAGCTTTCCTCCACGAGGGCATTGGTTGCTACAACAAGATAATTAAAAAAGATTGCCTTAATAATTAAACACCAAATAATATTAAATAAACATTAACATATTCCATACCGAATAGATAGAAATCCAAGCTTTTGTTTGGCATATACTCATAAATTAGAATCCTCTCTTCTTCATGAATGCAACATCCAAGTAGTTGTACAAGATTTGTGTGCTGAAGTTCACATATAAGCATTAGTTCATTTTTGAATTCCACAATTCCTTGTCTAGAGGTTTTTGAAAGTCTTTTTATAGCAGCTTCTTGCCCAGTTGGTAGGATTCCCTAAAGTGGCAACAAAAAAGATAATTAGTCTTTTAAACGAAACTTACTACAATACACAAAGACAGTGGTTTCATGTCACCTTATAAACAGGTCCAAAGCCTCCTTGTCCTAACTTGTTTTCTGGTGAAAAATCATTGGTTGCTGACCGAACTGAGGTATAGTTAAATACTTTTAGATCTTGTCTTTTCTTGAACTCATCTTCAAGATCTTTGACATCAAAAGATCTATTTGAAGTTGCTGAATCTAGCATCTTAGTTTCCATGCGTTTTCTTTTCTTCTCTATATAGGTAAAATCGTAAATGATAAAGATTGAGAATGAAGGAGTTATGCTCAATAAAGTCTAGAACAATGTTTACACAGATATAACTAACCTTCAAAAAGATGCTTTCTTTTCTTTAAGGCCAGAAGCAGAATGAAAGCACATATCGCAAATAGAGCAGCTACTATTACAATTGTTATCCATATCCTCTTTTTTTTACCTGCTTGCAGCATTTTCACATAATTTGTCATGTTTTTTACAAGCCAAAAATTTTGTTAAAAAATGTTTGCTTGAAAAGAGCACAAGATTCAAGACTCATAATACAACAACAACGCATAATTAATTATGTAAATGAGATTTCAGATCAATAGCGTATAGTTATACTATATGTGTACCAAGGCGGTGTAGTTCAGTTGGTTGAGCAGAGTGTGTGAGTTGCTGTAACCCCTGGTACCTGTCTTTGATTCCAACAGGAAAAAAAAATTATACTATGTGAGACTAAGTTTAAATATTTCAACAATGACAAATAGTATAAACACTTCACACTTTTCATTTCTCTCTATTTTTCTATTTTAATTTCTTGACATCGTATTGCCAATCACATTATCTATTTCTCTCTTCTATTATCACAAAACAGTATTCTAACTATTTTTCTCTCTTATCTCTCTCTAGGTGTTGGATAGTCCAAACATCATTTTTTTTACTATATATAAAAGGAGTTAGAAAATAAATCAAAATGTGGAGTGCGAAGTTGTGAAATTATAGTAGACTTACCTTTGTTCTTTACCAATATGTAAAACTTTTCGCCCCCACTTGCAAAACTAGCTCCTTCTGTTGAATTCCAAAACAAGAATGTACAACCAGTTCCATCACTATAATAATCTGCGAATCCAGCACAACTGCAGTTTTTCCAGCAACTAGCCTGGCAATCACTTGGGCCATAACTCGAATTAGCTACATTGTATCTCAGCCTTGAATTGACGTAAACTTCCTTGAGCTCAAATGCATCACCAGGATTCCTGCAGGAGGGTATCTCCTCCCATTTTTTGCACCCTCCATCTGTGTTGTACCCATAACACATATCAGCCCTTGCAACATCAACTCCTCGCACATTTATCAGTTGCCCAGTGTCTAATAGCGCCCATATTGTAAGATCATCATTTGAAGTTGTAAATGTGATGTAGCTTTCATCCTCTTTTGAGGCAATCGTGTAGTGCGTGTTTTTAACGAATCCATTGTTGTCTCTTAGTTCTCCACTTGCCCAGCACAGTTGTCCCCGTCGCTTGATGAGCAGTTCTCTTGTTTGGGGTTCCCATTCGAGCCTGAACGCCCCAAGTGTTAGATTGGAACTACCCAGCCATGAAACCAGATACCAAATGCGACCGGTTTTGAAATTAGCACCCAACTTCATCCCAGGGAGGAAAGTATCACCAGGATAATCAAAACTTTGCCACAACACACTCTTGGTCCCATCTGGGTGAAGTTGTTGCAACACAAAGTTGCCTGTGTCCATCAACGTGGCCAAAGTGTTGTTGGATGGTTGTGGTGAAGAGTGAAGGAAGATAGGTTCTTCCTTCTTTGATTCTATTTTCAGTACACCAGAGTTGTCCAACGACAGAACTGCAGAATCCGGGTCAACTGGTTGGTTTCTGTTACCTGTCCACACTACCCACTCATCTGTTTTTCTCCGATATATGCGCAAGTAACTGCTGTCTTGATCATCATTTAGTTGGGAAAAACTCATGCAATATACACCGTTTTCTGAACACAGCTCGGTTGTGGAATTCAGTGTATCCCCGGGCTTCAAACTGTGCTTTGCAGCAACAACGTGGACACAAGTAGTACACCACAGCCACAACCACGAGTATCTTAGAACAAGCAAGAAATGAGATTCCCCCTGTTTACTCATCATCTTGAAATGCTGATAGTTTAGACTGCAAGATGTTTCATCTATGTGGGATGATATTGTGGATAAGAATACTGCGTGTCGCACATTAGCTTTATAGAATAGCGCGTGATAGGAATGGCGCGTGTTGAACATTAGCTTTATAGAATACCACAACTCCACAAGTAGTCTAGGAATACCGGGTGTTGCACATTGGCTTTATAGAACAAATTTCATTGAAACTTTATTCAAACTATTATTTAAAATCATAGTTATCAGACCCGGCTCGAACCGGCCGGGTCGACCCATTGATCCGGGAACCGATCATCCAACATGTCCGAGTCACCAATCGAATCGGTTATGCAATAGATCCGGTGTGACCTGGGTTGACTCGGCCAATTTTGAGGTTGATCCGGTGACTCGGGTGACTCGGCGGGTCACGAATTTTGATTTTTTTTTTTACAGGAGAAGAATAACACTCATATAAGAAAATTTAATTTATATCTTACACTTATGTTATTTATATATTTGCTTACTTTTTTTTACCAAGCATAACCGCATGTTAGGATTTACGATGATAAACTATTGTCACTTCCAATTTTGTCTTTTCTCCTTGGCTTATATTGTTATCTACGAGTAAAATTTATATTTATCTTATCTCATCCAATATACTTACTAGTTTGAAAAATTATTATTTTATATCAGAGCAATAATGGAATGAATGAAAAAAATGTATTGTCTAAATAAAATAAGTTTATATATATATATATATATATATATATATATATATATATATATATTAGATTATGTCTGCCGGTGTACAACAATGATAGTTTTAACTTTTAATAAATAGATGATAATGATATATTTTAAATTATAACTTAAGGTTGTGTATGTTGAATTTTAGAAAAAAATATGCTGCTCAAGATTCTTAAACAAGTTCATAACTATGCTTATAAATGTGTTGAATTTTGTTAAACTTTAAATATTTAAGGGTATAAGTTTATAAGCTATCTTTTCTGCACACAAAAAAAAGTGTACAAGTTTACAGGTTATGAAATTATTAAAAAAAAATTATTAAAAAGTTTACAGGTTATGAGTTTTTTATTATTTTTTAATACAAGCCGAGTCATGCGGGTTAACTATTGACTCACCGAGTTGACCCCTGACCCAGTGATCCAGTATCCTGGTCGAGTCGATGACCGGGCCGGGTCTGATAACACTGCTTAAAATACTGCAATATATAAGCTACTTTTGTTAACTTAACAACCTTATATAGATTCCATTTTAGATTGTTTTGTTAAAGATAATTAATATGTTATTACTGTGTTCAATGATATTAATACTTATCAATATGAAATTATGAATACATATACTATTTTTTGGTCACCATGACATTGGTGTCAGCTTTGTGAATGACTAATCTCCGCTGAGGAACCTAACTAACCACATTTAGTGGGTTTTCCATTCACAAGACTCGAACTTGAGACTTTGCTTAAGAACTGAGTACAATACCACTCTGACCAACGACTTGTTGATATGAATACATATACTATACTAGTGAAACATCTTTTTCTTAAAATATCTTAGAGGAATGGAGTGGAACCAAAATTTCTGGTTAAGGGAGGCCATCATGGCTGATCCACTATGTGTAATAATTTTTTTTTTCATCACTATAAAAAAATAGGTATTGCTCTCATAAGATTTTTTTTAAAATGAATGTAAAAATATAAGAAAGAAAAGAAAAGAGAATAAATTGATACTAATTTTACTATTTTACCCTTTTAATTTTTGATAATATTGACAATGAAAAAATATATATATAACATTTTCAAAGTATAAAAATGCGTAGAGAACAATTTTAATATGTAAAAGCTTAAGTATTTTGAATTTCTTTTTGTCATGATATTATGTATTTTATAAAAGTTTGTGATATTTTTCTTTTGTAAAAATATTATAAACTGTTTCTTGTTCCCACTAAAAAAAAATTTTGGATCCATCATCGGAGGCCATAAACTAAATAAATAGACTTAATAAAGAACATTTATATTTTCATAGACATATGTAAAAAATTTAACATATAATTTTTTTTATAAATAAAAAGTAGACTAAAATGTAATTTTAGTTTCCCTAGTTTCATAAATCTGTGATTTTAGCCCTCCTGAAATTTAATTGAGATATTTGGTCTCCTAATTTTAAAAATTCATGATTTTAGTTAATCCATTAAATTATTAACTAATAATTATAATTAGTAAAATTATTAAGTATTAAAAAACTTTTATCAAAGATTATTGAACCCAACCCCTCTTCCCTCAATCTCAGCCACGCTCTTCCCCTCAATTTCTAGAAGAGCAGTTCACTCCTTTGCTGAAAAAGTGGTCCACCCAAAGGTACCGTCCACCCCTTAGTACTCTATGCACATCAAACCCAAGAAACTCCATCACTGTCACCACCGAAATCCTCCGATTCACGGCGCTCCTACACTGCACCAGATCCACCACGCCGTTGAACAGTGGCAGCCACTGTTGCAGTGGCACGAGCCCCCGCAGTGCCACTCCTTGTTGTTCGGCGCCACCACGTTCATGGTCGTGGTCACCACCGCCACGTTGCGGAGCTTCACGGCTGCGAAGGAGCCGATGTCGCCGCCAACGTCGAGGTTAAGCCGGTGTCGGCCTGCACGATCTGGAAGAGCTGCTATATCGGGAGATCCAAATCAGTCCAAGGGGTTTTGAGGGAGGGAATTTGGGGGAATTGGTTTTTGCTGCGTTTTGGAAAAGCAGCGGCGACGCGGGAGGGGTGGTAGCCACCGAGGATTAGGGATTACGATCAGCATCCTAAGCAAAACAAAACCTTTCATGTGCATGTTTTATGAAATCACATATTTACGAAATTAGATGAAATAAAATTGTATTTAAGTAATAAAAAATATATAATTATAAATAGTTCGTAAAAAATTAGATAAAAGAAATTTATATATATTTTAAGAAGATCACAACAATATTTTTATAATAATTAAATGAACTTCTAAAGAATTGAGAGTTGACATATCCTCGCCAGGTCACCCCTCCCATATTTAGATGATGTTACTGATCATAATAACAGTGTGTATGCTTTATTGACGACTTCTACCGTGCCATAGCACTTAGGTCCTGCACCGTGCACCACCCACACTGTAGATTTAGCATTGCTATTTCCACTCCAAAAATTGCTATTCACATCTTCATGTGTCTAATTTTTTTTTACTGTACGTAGGTTTTTTTTACTGTAGCAATATATATATATATATATATATATATATATATATATTTAACTTAATGGATTACTTTTTTTATTTTAAAATAGCAAAATTACGTTCAAGTCCTGGTAATTTACTTAACAGGTTACTTTTTTTATTTTAAAGCACCGAAATTATGTCCAAGTCCCGGTAGTACTCTGAATTATTTTTATTTTCGAAAATATCTTTTCCACAGAATCATGATTCCATGGCAAAATACACTACGGAATCATGATTCCATTGTGCACCTGGAGGTGAAAAAAAATACACAACGAAATCATAATTCCGTTGTGTATTTTATCAACGGAATGACAATTCCGTTTCGTATTTTGCCCAAAGAATCATGATTCCAGTTCGTATTTTTTTGCACCCCCAGGTACACAACAGAATCATGATTCCGTTGTATATTTTATACAACGGAATCATGATTACGTGGAAATGGTATTTTTGATAAAAAAAAAAAATTAAACACATGAGAATGTGAATAACAATTTTGGGGGTGCGAATAGCAATGTTAAATCTACAGTATCTACTTTTTGGCCATGGTGCACGGTGCAGGACCTAATCACTATTGCACGGTAGAAGTCGTCTGCTTTATTTGTTTTAACTACTTTAAAAAGTTCAGAAACCTTACATGCTTATTGATAAAACAAAAAAGCTTTCATGCTTTAATTGATTATAAATGCATGAACTTCGTGTCATATTATAAATTAGGTGTATTCATTATGCATCGTTGCTTAACGATGAAATACAAGTCAATATAGGCGGCCGGTGGCTTTCATCTTTTAAGGTGAAATTTTAGTAAAAATATATTGGCTTATATATATGTTTTAATCCATGATAAATAATGGAAATTTGCGTTTCATCCATATAAATTTGTTTTTGTTGTTGATCTCTAATAAAAATAAAAATATTATTTTTGGTCCATACTATTAGGATTTCTCGATTAAGTGATAACGTGTTCGTTAAAAATTCAAAAATTGAGTTTTGGCGGTTCATGTAACAGTCTGCTATCGTTACATAACCAACTATAGATAAAACATTGATTTTATTTTCAAAATGGAATTCATTTTAATCTGTTTTATGTAAGAAAGTAGCTGGTGATTTTTTTTTCTTTTCTTGTTTCAAACCTAAATGCTAACTTACCACTAAAGAAAACATCCAAGTCATTCATACACTTAAAGTCAAATAAATACAACTTGATGTCTCATAGCCCTTTTACAAGTTATAATTAAATACAACATCAACAACAACCATAGACAAAAGAAAACTGAATACCTAAGTTGATCGATACTATACAAAAGGCTAAACTGGAAAGAAAGGAAGAAGAACGCATCTTCATGTCCTTGCAAGTCCATCTGCGTTGTGTGCAAGAGAAGAGTCTGCCTCCTAATCGTCTGCTCCCCTGAAGATGATGTTTGAGATCATCATAGTCACAACCACATGTGCCACATGTAAGGGTAAGCTTACCAGAATAAACATATGTAAAACACAACTTAAAATTAAATAAAAGAAAATAATTATATCTATAGTTTTCTCAAATTATAAAACTTGGCATTTCTTTTTTTGAAATAATAAAACTTGGCATCTATAAACAATACAATTGAAGATGTTACTTTCACTATTCATTATAGAGACATTTTTTTTGGTAGGTAGAAGTTTATCAATAAACTTAACCAAGAAGTTTTGAAGCATTGTGTGTTTGGTGAGGGATTATTTTAATATTTTCAATAATAAACTTAATCAAGAAGTTTTGGAGCATTGTGTATTTGGTGAAGGATTATTTTAATATTTTTCAATAATAACTAACTCATTTATTAGCTATTGATTCTTTTGCTTTACAAGGGATCCCATTTGCGTTTAAATTGCTCAAGAGTGCCTTAATGAAAAAATATAGAAAATGCTTAATTGAGTTGAGAAAGCCTTAATTGAAAGAAGAAAGAATATTTTCATCTTTACTTCTAATTTATATTATATAAGTAAATTAATTTTAAAAGAATAAATGTTAAAAAATAATTTAAATTTAAAATAATATTTTGAAAATAAGTTTAAAAAATTATTTTTAATATTTTTATTCTATCGATAAAATATCACAACTTTTAAAATAAAAAAATATAAATATGTTTTTAATTATTTTATATGTTTCACACTGTAACCAATTCTCATTAACAAAAGGAAAAATGTTTTACTTTTCTTAAAATTAATTTGATTCTTTGTAACTTTTTTGTGCATGTGTGAATAGCTATACTCTACCTAATAATTGAAAATTAATTTCATCAAAACATTTATATTATTGAAATAAATATTATCTCTTAAAAAATATTTTTCATATATATATATATATATATATAAATCAATTATTATTATTGTTATTATTGTTATTATTATTATTATTATAAAAAGAAAGTTTTGTCATGTAGACAAATGCCACATAATATCACTATTATTGTTAATATCACTATGTAGACAAATGCCACATAGTATCTTAGAATAAGCAAGAAATGAGATTCCCCCTGTTTACTCATCATCTTCAAATGCTGAAAGTTTAGACTGCAAGATGTTTCATCTTTGAGGGGTTATATTGATAGGAATACCGCGTGTTGCACTTTAGCTTTATAGAATACCGCGTGATAGGAATACCGCGTGTTGCACATTAGCTTTATAGAATACCACAACCACAAGTAGTCTAGGAATACCTCGTGTTGCACATTGGCTTTACAGAATAAATTTCATTGAAACTTTATTCAATTACTTAAAATACTGCAATATATAAGCTACTTTTGTTAACTTAACGACCTTATATAGATTCCATTTTAGATTGTTTTGTTAAAGATAATTAATATGTTATTACTGTGTTCAATAATATTAATACTTATCAACATGAAATTATGAATACATATACTATTTTTTGGTCACCATGACATTGGTGTCAGTTTTGCGAATGACTAATCTCGGCTGAAGAACCTGATTGACCACTTTTAGTAGGTTTTCCACCCACAAGACTCGAACTTGAGACTCTGCTTAAGGACCGAACACAATACCACTCAGACCAACGACTTGTTGATATGAATACATATACTATACTAGTGAAACATTTTTTTCTTAAAATATCTTAGAGGAATGGAGTGGAACCAAAATTTCTGGTTAAGGGAGGCCATCATGGCTGATCCACATATTAGGGTGTGGGGGCAATTGCCCCCACAAGAATTATTTTTTATATGTATATGTAATAATTTTTTTTCATCACTATAAAAAAATAGGTATTGCTCTCATAAGATTTTTTTTTTAAAATGAATGTAAAAATATAAGAAATAAAAGAAAAGAGAATAAATTGATACTAATTTTACTATTTTACCCTTTTAATTTTTGATAATATTGTCAATGAAAATATATATATATATATATATATATATATATATATATATATATATATAACATTTTCAAAGTATAAAAATGCGTAGAGGACAATTTTAATATGTAGAAGCTTAAGTATTTTGAATTTCTTTTGTCATGATATTATGTATTTTATAAAAACTTGTGATATTTTTCTTTTGTGAAAATATTACAAACTGTTTCTTGTTCCCACTAAAAAAAATTTTTGGATCCATCATCGGAGGCCATAAACTAAATAAATAGACTTAATAAAGAAAATTTATATTTTCATAGACATGTAAAAAATTTAACATATAATTTTTTTTATAAATAAAAAGTAGGCTAAAATGCAATTTTAATTCACCTAGTTTTATAAATATGCGATTTTAGTCCTCCTGAAATTTAATTGAGATATTTGGTCTCCTAATTTTAAAAATTCATGATTTTGGTTAATCTATTAAATTATTAACTAATAATTATGATTAGTAAAATTATTAAGTATTAAAAAACTTTTATCAAGGATTATTGAACCCAACCCCTCTTCCCTCAATCTCAGCCACAACCCAACGTCAATCTCAGCCACGCTCTTCCCCTCAATTTCTAGAAGAGCAGTTCACTCCTTTGCTGAAAAAGTGGTCCACCCAAAGGTACCGTCCACCCCTTAGTACTCTATGCACATCAAACCGAGGAACTCCATCACTGTCACCACCGAAATCCTCCGATTCACGGCGCTCCTACACTGCACCAGATCCACCACGCCGTTGAACAGTGGCAGCCACAGTTGTAAAGACGAAAAGCAAAAAAACACTAAATTATCTAAACTACTGTAAGAACGAAAAACAAAACAAACATAATTTATAAGGACTAAAATAAAATAAAAAAATTACAAGGACAAAAAAGAAAAAAATATTAAATTACAAGAACCAAAAAAGTATTTAAACAAAAAAAAAGTATGCTGGTGTTTTAATAATTAATTATTTTTAGTTAATTTATAATTAACTTAATAATTCTACTAATAATAATTATTAGTTAATAATCTAACGGATGAACCAAAATTATGAATTTTTAAAATTAGGAAATCAAATACCTCAATTAAATTTTAGAATAACCAAAATTGTAGATTTATAAAATTAGGAGAACTAAAATTACATGTAAGTAATAAAAACTATATAAGTAAAAATAGTACATAAAAAATTAGATAAAAGAAATTTATATATATTTTAAGAAGATCACAAAATTATTTTTATAATAATTTAAATGAACTTCTAAAGAAATGAGAGTTGACATATCCTCGCCAGGTCACCCCTCCCATATTTAGATAATGTTACTGATCACAATAACAGTGTGTATACTTTATTTGTTTTAACTACTGTAAAAAGTTCAGAAACCTTACATGCTTATTGATAAAACAAAAAAAGCTTTCATGCTTTAATTGCTTATTGATAAAACAAAAAAAGCTTTTATGCTTTAATTGATTATAAATGCATGTACTTCGTGTCATATTATAAATTTGGTGTATTCATTATGCATCGTTGCTTAACTATGAAATACAAGTCAATATAGGCGGCCGGTGGCTTTCATCTTTTAAGGTGAAATTTTAGTAAAAATATATTGGCTTATATATATGTTTTAATCCATGATAAATAATGGAAATTTGCGTTTGATCCATATAAATTTGTTTTTGTTGTTGATCTCTAATAAAAATAAAAATTTTATAATTTTTCAGTTAAATGATAACATGTTCGTTAAAAATTCCAAAGATAAATTTTGGTGGTTCATGTAACAATCTATCATGGTTACATAACTAACTATAGATAAAACATTAATTTTATTTTCAAAATGGAATTCATTTTAATATGTTTTATGTAAGAAAGTAGCTGGTGATTTTTTTTTCTTTTCTTATTGTTTCAAACCTAAATGTTAACTGTTGCAACGTGGGTTGCGGCGGGACGGCGAAAAGTAGTATATTTAAAAACAGAGGAGTCGCCACCAATGTTTATTAGGAAAATATCGGAAAAATCCTTTTAAAAGAAAAATGGTCTTTGAAATCAAATTTGAGTTTAGGAGTTCATTACGCGTAGGGAAGGTGTTGGCACCTTACGACGTCCATCATGAAGACGATTACTTCTAATTAAATGTGCAAAATTTCAATGACTTTAAAATTGTTTATTTTACCTCTCAAAACATAAACAAGAATATTTTTTATTTATTTATTAGTATACTATTTTTCTTTCTTTTTCTTTTTTTTTTTAAAAAGAGAATTTTTTATTACTAAAAGAAATTTATTATTTTGGAGAAAAAAAAAGAATTGTTATTGCATTTTTTCATGTTTCAGTTTATATCCCTTTTTTTATCCTTTTTTTTGTTAAATTTATTTTTATTGAACTTATGATTTTTGAACTGTCTCAGTTCATATGCCCTAAAATGTGAAATTGACGGAGATGTACACTCAAGTCAACTCATTTTTATTTTTATTTTTATCATTTTTTATCTTGTAGTTATTTGATTTTATTTAATACCTTATTTTAGAGAAGAGTTTTGAAACATCAAACTGTCATAATTTGTGTCTCAAAATCTTAAGATTAAGAAGATGTCACATTTAATTAATCATTTCTCTATTAAATCTTATTTTATCAATATTTAGATTATAGTAATTTAATTATAAGATAATTATTTTTACTTAATAGTATTATAACTACTAGTATTATTACTATTTTATTATTATTATCATTTTATTTTACTTCATTTGTTAATTTTTTTTTTTTTTTAATACAATGGGAAAACTTAACGTAAAACAAAATGTCACTTTGGCGTATGGCATCCTATATCGATTCTTTCTTCACAAAATATCTTCATTTTTATTTGCTATTTAATGGTCAATGCTTAAATAAAGGGAATTGCGTAGGAAAAAAAAATTGCCTGGTGGCTTGTTTAATCAGTAAAATAAAACAAACGAACCCACGTGACTCACAATTGAACATCAACGAAGCATATGAAGTGGACTAAGCCCGTGAGGTAAGGAAACATAAAAGCCCAGGTCCAATTTTTTTGCTTAGAACAAAAATCAGCAACAAGTTAACAGAAAGAGGGACAGTCACGAGAAAAAGGGAAAAAAGGGAACTTAAAATTAAATAAAAGAAAATAATTATATCTATAGTTTTCTCAAATTATAAAACTTGGCATTTTAAACGAAGGAAAACAAGAACATTTAATGTATACGTAGAGGATTATAACCAATCTTTACATCATAACTTAATCACCAACTATCATAAATCACCTTTAAACATCATTTATAAAAAGTCTCATCATATAGTCACAACAGATGTACATCAGAAGCCACTAGGTAACATCAATTATCAAACACTGACTTTACACCATGGAGTTTCGACACCATATGAACAGTCCCCCAAAGGCCTCACTCCTACCATAGTCGCACTCTTTGACCATTCAAGGCAGTGTTATTAAATCCAGCTCGGACCGGTCCAACCGGGAATCGAACCCTTTACTGGTTTGGTTTACATGTTGGATTGGTTATGTCAATGACCCGATGATGACATCATCGAACCAGTCATAAACCGGTAATATATTCGTCTAAGCGAACCACCTGAACCGTTTACATGTGTCTTGATGCTTATGCAAGTCAAGTCTGTTCTGCTGTGGAGTCTACTACAGCGTACCCTGTCCAATGCAGTAACCTGTTGCAAGGAATCCAAGCACTTCTTAACACATGCATCTAATAACTGCTTGCTATTCCACACAAAATATAAAAAATTTAAATTTAATGAGAATCGAACCCTGCACCTCTAAGGCTTTAAGCATGATTCTCAAAATTACCACTACACCATAATGCATTTCTTTATAAAATAGTGTCAATTATAATATATATGTTAAATATTATTATTATTATTATTATTGGGTCATGCGATTCAATCAGCGACCCACCAGTTCGACCATTAACCCATTGACCCAATGCCTTCACTGGGTTGATGACCAGTTCAATTTTTATAACCATGATTCAAGGAGTCCCTTGGGCTAACTCTATGGAAGAAGTGTGGTTTTGTCGAAATAGATAAGCATGGTATTGGCTTACCTCGGTCAGGCCCTGACCTATAAAGGAATTAGTCCACTCATATATTCTATAAGTCCATTCTCGTTAGCCCCATAATTCCTTCAGCATTAAGCCGAGGGTCCCATCTGACAACCTCTCAATCTACGTGCCTACTCATATGCCTACGCACCAATTGTGCATATACAACAACTGTGCACCAACTATGCACCCACCGTATACCAACAACAAAAACATATTTGGAATCCCCTAGGGTCCTAGACACAACACCTCTGTATCCGCCATCTCCAATGGCCTGACTTAAGGGTCCAAATACATCTCACCGAATAACCATCCCATCCCTCACACACTTAAATGAGTCGACTATGTCTTTTATAAATCAATTTTGTTACTTCGACATGCCAATCAAAGTTAAAACGAGTAAAATGCATTTTCGATCTAATAAACGGATCGAACCAGTGGCAAGTCCAGTTCCAGTTAAATCGGTCGAATTGATGACTGATTCGGTCCGAGTTTTAAAACACTGATCCAATGATAAAATTGCAAAATCCAAGTTTTAAAATAGGTGGTTTTTATTAGTAACCCACACTACCCAATCATCTTTTTTTTTAGCTTATATATATAAGCCAATTACATCTTGTCTAGGAGATTTTAAGTCAAATCTAATGTAATATTCACTATTTTTTAAATATAGATCTTTTGTCGCATATAACTTGGCTACAAGATATCATTGGCGGCTTCGGTGTCCATATAAGTAGTCCTCCACAAACACAAGTACGTGAAAACAAGCAACACATTGGCTGTGTTTGATTTGCTTAAATGCATGGTACTGGACAGAACAAAAATAATTATTTTACGTTTGATTTGCAAAATGGTTAAAGGACAACACAAATCAAATGAAAAAGACAGGACAAAACCTTATTTCCTTGTAACTTAGAAAATCATGAGACAACTTTTTGTCCCATAGAACAAGATCCTCAAAAGACAAAATTACCTATTTCCCCTCACTTTTCTCTAGGGATGACAATTCTATCCAGACCCTATGGTTACTGTAACGACCCATCTTCGTTACAGATTTATTATACTAACTTATAACAACTACTTATAAATATATTTTTTTCACTTAACATACACATATGTATCTACTTTCATACACATATTATCTATCATCACATCATATAAGTGTAATATACAAATTTACAAATTAAAATACGCAGGTACATATAATATCAAAAGAAAGGTCCCCCTTTATAGAGGACATTCACAACAATCTAAGTATTTATACATAAGTCCTAAGCTGGTCCCCATAACTATGTACTTCTATCCAAAACATAATAAGAAGAATATGAGGCTCGTCCAATCTTCAAGATTTATACCGACTTCAATCGTGAATAGCATGAGAATCTGCACCATCACTGTTACCTGCTCCCGTGCCAACCACACGATCATTGCAGTAATACAATACAAACACAAATTGCAAGGGTAAGCTTACTTATAAAAAGAATGATAAGATATACTCAAAGTACAATTAACATCACTCAACAATAAACATTCAGTTAACTTCATACATCCTTACATACATCAATTTCATTATGCAATGTTATGCTGACTCGACTCCATGGAGATTCCTACACCTCTTGGGCGATCCCTCATAGGCCCCATCCCCTACCATTAGTCACGCCTTTGACCATTCAGGGAGTCCCTTGAGCTAATCATGTGGAGGAAGTGTGGTTTTATCGAATATAGACAAGTGTGGGTAATGGCTTACCTCTGTTAGGTTTGCAAGACCTTCCATCTAGAAGAGTTCACCCACTTATCTATTCTATAGGCCCGCCTGTAGCCAACACGAAAAACCTCTGGCATTAGGTTGAGAGCCATTCCAACACCCTCAACTTACGTGCCTATCCACATGCAATGTTATGCAACAAGCCAAACAATTTCAACTGCCACACATTCCCTCTATGTTATAATTCACCAAATTTTCTCAAATAACACTGATGAACCCATTTAGCAGTTCAATAAGCTCAAGTAAGGTATTCTCACGCCTTGAATCCTTACTCACAACACAACACCAACTTTACCAAAATGTGAATTATTAACATAGTTTTTGAACCAAAGTTGTGGCTTATCCATCATCATCATTCATAACAAAACTAGGTTCTGGTCTCCAGCTAAACAAAACCTCAGAATTTCTCTAACACTGTCACTGGACGCTAGATTTCACTGAACATAGGGTGTCACTGGATGCTGGGGTCTCACTGGAAACTAGGTCACTGGACGCTGGGGTCTCACAGTGCACTAGGTCACTAGATGTTGGGTCTCACTTTGCACTAGGTCACTGGACGCTGGGTCTCATTGAATGTTGAGTTTTCCCTGGACAATGCTCTCCTACACACTAGTGTTCACTAGACGATGGTTTTACTACACACTAGTATTCACTGAACATGGTTTTACTACACACTGGTATGCACTGGACGATGGTTTTTCCTTGTAGGACAAGTCAATGGACGATGGTTTTCTTTGGAGGAGGGGTCTTTTGCAGAACCCAGAACCTCTCAAAACAAATTACAAACACATGCCTCAAAGATTTAGAAACCATTTCCAACACTTACAATATCATTCCAAAGCAAAACAACATATTCAGCTCAAATCATCAAAAACATAAAGAGAGCAAAAGTCATCACATCATAATAACAAATCTTTAAAACATCCAAACAAAAACAGAATTCGAAACATAAACCACCACCAGATCATTTCAAACAATTATTAAGCTTCCCTTACCTAAAGCTCTTGACTCAAATCGTGAAGAAAACTATAGAAGAGAGCTTTGGGGTTCTTGAGTAATCTGTCCCCAAGTTTTTGTTACAGAATCAACTAGGAAGAACCTAAATCAACATCAAAATAAGTTCCAAATCAAGATCTCTCTCATCTCTGAAAATCTAATCAAGATTCATTTCTCATGTTTCTTGGAAAGAGATGAGAACGATACTAAGACATCGAAATACAGAGGGACAGGACTTACCAACTTAGAATCGACCAAGAAAGCTCTAGGGAGGAAGAAATCAAACTTCAATATGGTGTAGAATTTCAACTTCCATTCACGGGAAAAAGGTATTCAGAGAAGAAGGAAGATAAGAACAAGAGACTTAGAGAGGAATAAAGATAAGAACGAAGGTAATAGAAGAAACGGGAAACAGGACACGCTAATATATAAGATTTGCATGAATTTCTGCTATTTGCCACTATCATTCCTCTCAGGACACCCCCCCTTTTTTTATTACTATCATTAATTCTTTAAATTTAATTTTCTCTTGCATTACTAATCAAACACTTATCAAAAAATCACAACGTCACAGTTACCCACAAAAATTACTCATGATGGATAGGATAATTACTCACTTAATGGGTATGGGCTCGAGTATGAGTAATTATCCACAAATTTTAATAGTACGGGTGTGGGTATAGGTACCTTAGTACCCAACCCTACCAAGACCCATACACAAAATAATAATAATAATAATAATAATAATAATAATAATAATAATAATAATAATAATAATAATAATAATAATACCTAAGAGATAAATCATGTTTTTTAATCCATAAAAAAAAATCACGTTCTTTATTTGTTAAGAGATGGATCATGTTATTTAATTCACAGAAAAGGAGTATGTTCCTTATAGAAATAGATCATTATCTTTATTTGCTTAGAGATAGATCGCACTCCTTAATTCAAAAAAAATATCACCTTCCTTATTTGTTTCTTTTCTCAATTTTTGTTTTATAAAGATCTTTGAATGAGATTTTAATTTAATTGCTAGTGTAATTTTAATCAATATTTTATTTATCATTTTTTTATAATTAGATATTTCGTATCAATATCATTGTAAGAAAATGAAAAGTAAGGTAACGGATATGGGTACGGGCACTTCGGTATCCAATGAGGAAGGGCACGGATATTAAGATTACTACCTACGCGGTATGGGTTCAGGTACGGGAATTTTGTTTTTAAAGTGAGGGTATGGGGCCGGGTACTATAGTACCCTACCCAGACCCTACCTATTGTCATCCCTACTTTTCTCTCTTCCACACCTCTCCTTTTCCCACTTTCTCGCTCTCACTATCCTGTTGAATAACTGATCAATACTGCAACACATAAAGCTACTCATACATGAAACCGCTCTGCACATAAAATTGTGTGTTGCATGGAAGAAAATAGTGGCACAATGTTAAGAGGAAATTGGAGAAGCAAAAGGGTGGTTTGATTTGGGATGAAAAGAGTCGGGTGAGAATTGATGAATGATTACGAGAGGATACAACAAAACGACAATGTAGCTTCTTCAAGAAACTTAGATAACTCCACCTTGTTAATAGATGCAAACTTCCTTAGATCAAATTGAAGTTCTACATTTTCTTGAAAAAATTCTGAAACTCTTCTTCAACTTCATGCTCTCTGCCCTTCTTTAAGGGCTTCAGTATATTTAATTGCATTAAGTACTATTTGAATTAAATTGTCAATATTTGAATTGGTTACAAAATGGAACTAGTAACGTAAGTCCAAATATTTGAACCTTTTCAATTTCAAACTTACAGATGAAGAGCGAAGATGAGCGTGAAAGGATTGCGCGATCACACTACAACTAGAACGAATAAACGTAATGTGAAAAATTTAAAAGGGCATTTGCGTAAATTTCATATTATTAAAAAGTCCAAATATCTTGTAACTTGACTAGTTGTTATATGTTGTACTCGAGTGCGCATCAAATGGAACCATAGGGTCTCCCTTGTTCACTACAAGTAATGATTTGAGTAACAAAATGTGTTGGAGAATATATAAGTCACATATTCGACAAAACAAAGAAAAATAGCATATATAAGTTGGGAGTGAAAACTTTTTGAATAATATGACACTTCCCATATTTGAACACTAACACGCATGTACGCATCCTCCTAATGAATTCGCACTTCACATTTCAGCAAGGTATCAGAATCCAAATTAATGGTGGAACAACCCATATCGATCCAAAAATAAATAAATGAAAATAAAAAAGGACGTTTAGTTGGACTTGTGGGGAGTGTTGGAAAATATTTAGGTCCCACATTAAATCCCAATAAAAAAATCAAAAGTATATATAAGTTGGGAGTACTCTTTGATTTTAAATGTCTAGACTTTTTAGACAGTAGGATACCTCTCGAGTTTAAACACTAACTAGTTTGTCCACACATGATCAAATTCATGTTTGATAATTGTCTTATATTTCTACTTTTTGTAGTACTTTAGGGGCAACTATTTAATATTTTTCATGTTTTTGAGCTTTGTTATGTTCATTTTAGTTATGTTTTTAATAAAAGCTTTGTTTAGTTAGGAATTTTAGTTTTTACCCTTTTATACTTGATCTTTGGGTTGTTTTCTTATGTTTTTAGGATCTTTGTTGAAGCGTTGAGCAAGTTTGGAGAGGTCCCAAGAGTGATGCGTTAAGGATCAAATGGGTAGAAGTTTAAAGCCTTGAAGGTCTTGTGGAAGTAGAAGAAGCTTGTGGGAAGCCTTGGGATACACCTGTGCACTTGTGCAAGTTCTGAAATTTGCTGAAATTCTGAAGACAGAGAATTCCACAACCGTGCAACTCCGTGTGTAAAAAATTGCACAACCATGCAACGAGCTCTGCGAGAAAGAAAAAAAATCTTATTTTTCTGTTTTGTTTTATTTTGGGCTTGAACCCTTTTTTGCCCATAGCCTTAAATAGGATTTTCTGTTCTAGCCTAAAGGTTCCGTGTAACATCCTCATTTTACTATTTGTACGCATTTATATATGTATATTATGAACACTTATGTACTGTATTTTATAGAAACTTTATGTATGTATTTTCTTAATGAAATTAATACAGTTCTACTCTGAAGAATTTTGTGAATCTTTAAATGTCTTTGTTTTTGTCGAAATTGATTGTTGACTAGACTGCTATGTCATACAGCTATCCAGGATAGATTTTCAAGTGTGAAATTTTGGACTCGTTTATAACTTAATAGCAAGGTAATTGAATATAGATTAAAAATATATACAAATAAAGAATTAAAATGCTTATTCCGAATTGTTAGGATTTTTTGAAAGTTAGAACTTTGAGAAATTTTTACGGTAAAATTCAAAGGTAGAAAATTTAGAGAAAATTCGTAGGACATCTATAGAATTATCTAATAATAGTAATATACTTAGAATAATTATTAAAAATGTTTAACCAAGAAAAAATTAATTTAGAACCTTAACCAATCAAAGTGTGACAACTCAAAGTTTCTAATGTCACTAAATTAAGCTAATTAGACTTAGATTAAGAGATAAGTGAGACACTACCCCAAGGTTTTTGATAGTGAGGAATCCAATGGTGGTGTTATTTTCTTCAAATTCTAATTAGTTGTAAGATAATTAACAGCCCTAAATTATTCTAGAAAATTCCATTAAATTACCTACAAATGTTGACTTTTGACCTTTTGGAAGGTAAGTCACCCAAGCAAGCTCCTTTGGCTGTCCAAGTGGCTTGGTGACTTGATCTCCCTTGGCCAATTGGGGCTGCTGGACGTGCAGGGACTGCTGGACCTGAAGGGAAACTTCATTTTGGTTAATAACTTGTTAAATGAAGCCTTAAAAACTTAACACAAAAGAAAAGTCACCAAAGCTAGTTTTCCTACAAAACAGAACCATGAGTTTTAAACACAGCAGCTACAGTTTCATTTTTTATTTCATCTTATCTTCATCTTCTTCCAAAACCCTAAGCTATTTCGGCTAGTAGAGAAAGAAATTGGAGGAAATATCAAAAATCTCAAGAGGATCAAGGAGTGAGGGAGAAAGAAATTCAAGGATTTTTCTTCAATTAAGAGATCAAGGTAAGGATCTAGGTATTTAATTTCAAATTAGAACCCATGGAATTAGAAGAAAACATGTTGTAGGGTTAGATTCAAGAATCATGAAAAGTTGAAATTGATTTAGGGGTTTTGTGTTTTTGATGCTAGTAATTGGAAATTATGGATTGGAATGATGTTTGATTGAATTTTTGATGTGTTGTGATGGTTGAAATTTGGTTTGCTGAATTTTGATTGAATTGTGATTTGGTTGATTTTTTGTTGGAATTGGAAGTTGTTGCTTTGGAAAACATGTTGGAAATGGTGTGTATACCATTCGGCCAAGCTAAAGATACAAGGGATACTATGTGGAAATTTTTGAAAAACCAAGGGCAAAATGGTCATTTTACATGTAGGGACACATTGGATATTTTGGAAAAAGATTAAGGATATTTTAGAAATTTTATCTAATAGTGATTTAATTGATAATTTACTAAAATACTAATGTTATAAGATAAATTGCTTAAATTTTTTATTCTTGTATGTTAATGTGTACAAATTATTTATTTAATTGCGATCATGAATAAAATTCATTTGCATGAGTCTTTTTGGGGGATTTATAAAGGTTTCAAATGAGAAAGAATTATGTTGACTAACCGGGACTGCGGTAGTCATGAGAATTGAGTTGATATATGAGAAATGATTTTGTTGACTGACCGGGACTGCGGTAGTCATGTGAAATGAATATGATTTGAGAAATGATTTTTGGAGTGAGCAGAATTTGTTAAACAGAACCGTATAGTCTGTGATTATATAGTCTGTGGGGTGAAGGATATTGGCAATTTCATATGTGGCCGAAATCTAGACTGAGATGCGGTCGTGGTGGCCTTCCAGGTATCCTGATCTTCTAATTCTGTTTAGCATATTCGCATTTAGTGGGGACTGATAGCTGAATTGTAGAACGTATTGGTAGGCCTGTCTTTACTAAACACTCAAAGGGGAAGTCTCCATGGAGCAAGGTCAAAATGAATTTGAGTCAAAAACTGCATTTGCATAAATCATGTTGCATTTAATTATGTGTGTGACTAATTAAATTGTTATGATATGTATATGTTTGAAATTGTTTTAATTGTATGAGAAATTAAATGCCTGATCCGATAATTTTGTCCCCAGATTATAGGGGAGTGTGACTGTAGGTACTTTGAAGATTAAGTAGAAGTTAAAGATGCAAATATTTTCCAGAGCTATAGGACTGGGTACTTTTGGTTATATATATAATATTTGTATTAATTAGAATTATTTTGTAGTAGTATTTCTGTAAATTTTAATAATGTAAATTATAATTATACACTTTGAACTTTAATGAAATGTGTTTAGTAGATATTTTTATGTGTATGGATATTAGATGTAGATTAATTTATTAGAAGGGGGTTACATTCCGAAACTTTGTACGTGAAAGAACCTAGAGGTCCAAAACGGGAGTTTAATGCATTTGGCTTTCTCCATTCTTTCTTCGTCTCTTGCTTCTTCCCTCATGGCTATGAGTAGCTAAGTTCTCTTTTGGTTTGGTTTAATGTAGTTGGACCTAATTTCATGTAATTACACTATTCTCTTCATTAAATTTTAGTATTGTTATTGTTCTTCTTCTATTATTAATGCTTGTGTTTGTCCTAATCAACCAATTGCATAATTCTTTAATTCTATTGGTAATTGGGAAATTCTTTTGAATTACGAACTAAAGAAGACAACCAGTCATTTTTATGCCTAGGGACAGGGTAAAGAGGATTGGTCATCACTAAAACCCCTTTTCTTAATGCAAATACCTTGGTTACACTAATTCAAGGGATTGATAGTGGAATCAATGGATTTAGGCTCTTTCACTTAAGGAATTAAGGTTTGAATAAATTTGTGGGTTGATGATAACAAATCTAATTGAATGGGAGTGAGTTATTTTTGCATGTTAGGAAGTCCAACGAAGTTGAACCCCAATGATTCATTTTAATTGATTTAAATCACATTTTCTACGCACACTAAGTGTTCGTAAAATTTCTAAAATAAAATTTCCTTCTATTTTATTTTATTTTTATGCATTTGCCATTAATTTTGGTTACTTAATTACTCTCAATTTCATAGTCTATTTGATTTACTATTATTTACCCAATTATCGTACAAATCCCTGTGGATACGCTACTCTATTCTATTTGTCACTTTGTTACTTGCACGATTTGATACACTTGCCAAAATCGCAACAATGTCCCCTAATTGTATCTCCATTTCTATCTCACCAATAAAAAAAATTGTATGTCGTTTAAAAGAATTTTGTTTAAGGGCAATGTAGTAAAATTGAAAAATACCAGTGGATATTTTAAATTACAAGTTAATTTTTTATTGCTGGAAATGAGATAGAGACCTAATTTGGACAAATAATTTGAATCCATTCGCACTTCCATGGGGACCCATGCTTCACATTTTAACATGACTAGTAAGGTACTCGTGCATTGGCACAGATCATTTATGTTTTTATTCTTGTTTGAAATATATCTATTTATAAAATTAAATATTTTTGTAACCCCCCTTTCAATTTAAAACATATTTTTCTAATTTAATTTATATTATATATATATATATACATAAATAATAATACATTGTATTAAAATTCAAAAGTATTCTCAAACTACATTACTGAAATTTATACAAAATATTACTAAAAAAAATTCTCTTATCCAAAATATCCCATCCTACAGCTCTGGAATTATTTGCATCTTCTTTCTTCTAACTATTCTCATTCACCTGAAATTTAAACTTCCCTAGAATCTAGGGACAAAATTTACCGGATCAGGCATTTAATTTCTAATACATAGAAAAACAATCACAATCAATGGCATTTCATTTCACAACTAAGAATTCACATAAATAATGCAAATGCAGTATGCTTTATGAAAATGCAAGTTTATAAAGTAGATGCAGTTTTGACTCAAAATCCTTTTGACTAAAAATATTCTTTTAACCATAAAATCATTTTGACCCTGCTCCATGGAGACTTCCCCTTTGAGTGTTTAGTAAGTAACTGGCCTACCATTACGCACTGCAATTCAGCTATCAGCCCCTACTAAACACGAATAAGCTAGCAGAATTAGGAGATCAGGATACCCGGAAGGCCACCACGGCAGCATCTCTGTCCAGATTACGGCCACATGTGGAATTGCCAATACCCTTCACCCCACAGACTATATAATCACAGACTATACAGTCCTGTCTAACTTACTCTGCTCACCCATTTCTCAGGACTATCAAATTCTCTGTTCATAATCTCAATCATCTTTTCAAATACACGATTACCGTAGTCCCGGTTAGTCAACACAGTCCTGAAAATCAATTCCCCCAAAAATACTCATTTTTCATGACTACCGCAGTCCCGGTTAGTCAACAAAATCATTTCTCATTTAAAAACTCATTTCTCATGACTACCGCGATCCCGGTTAGTCAACAAAATCCTTTTTCATTTAAAATCTTTGTATTTTCCAAGAACTCAGGCTTATGTAATATGATAATGATGCTAATAAATAAATAATTAATATTAATCAATCACATAAAAATTCACTAATTAACATTATAACATCAATACCTAAATAAAATACTAACTAGTCCTTTACTAGGTAAAATTTCTAAACTTTTACTAAAATAATAATTATGTATTTACTATGAAAATTACTAAACTTTTACTAAAATACCAATTAAGTCTGTAATATGGAAAATTACTAAAATACCCCTATCTTTTTATAAAATTCCAATTTTGCCCTCAAAGGGTGAAATTACCAAATTACCCTTACTATTTTCTAAAATTTCCCATTTTGCCCTTGATCTTTTTATGAAATTACGAATATGTCCCCTAATTGTTCTAGAATATATGAAATTACCTAATTACCCTCAATCTTTTTATAAAATTCCAATTTTACCCTCTAAATGTGAAATTACCTAATTACCCTTATACTTTTTAATTATTGCCGAAAATGCCCTTAAACTTTTTCTAAAATTCCCAACGTGTCCCTACATGTGAAATGACTATTTTACCCTTGGTCATTTGAAAAATTTCCACTTAGCACCCTTTCAATTCCTTCATGGCCGTGAATGATTTTTTTCTCAAAATTTCCAACATCTCAAAATCAACCAAGCAATTTCAATCACAAACAAACCAATCAAAGTTCAATTCAATCATAACACATCATCAATATCAATCAAACATTACATCAAACACCAATTTCATACTTCTAACATCAAATTTATATAAGCTCCAAATTCAATTTCATGGCTCTTGATCAATTCTTGAATTTAAACATCAAGACGTGTTTTTCTACATTTCAAGTGGTCTAAATTGAAATTAAATGTCATGATCCTTACCTAAAATTCTTAGTTTGATGAAGAACCCTTGAGTCCCTTTTTCTCCCTTTCTCTCTTGGATTCTTGAAATTTTTGAGCTTTTCTTCCAATTTCTTCTCTTTTGGCCAAAGCTATTTTGAAATTTGGGAGATTTTGGTTGGTTTATTTCTTTTTTTTGGAAGAAAGGATGAAGTGAAATGGAGGAAACTGCTGCAAGAAGCTCACGGTTTTGGAGAGACTTGGAGAGCCATCTTGGTTAGCTTTTTCTTTAGCTTTTTGTTTCTTATGTTTTAAAAAAAATTCTCCACCAAAATTAATTATAATCTCACGTCCAGCTGCAGTCAAAAAGGCAGTCCACTTCTTGATTTCCTGCAGCCACTTGGACGGCCAAAGCAATTCCTTAAGGGAGTTGCTAATTGCTTTTGGTCACTTAGTCAAAAAGTTTGAATTTTGTAGATTTTTCTAAAATATTGTAGGGCTTTTTAATTATCTTACAAACTAATTTGAATTAGAAGAAATTAACACCACCATTAGATTCCTCACTATCAAAAACCTTGGGGTAGTGTCTTACTTATCTCTTAATCAAAGTCTAATTAGCTTAATTTAATTAGATTAGAAACTTTGAGTTGTCAAAATTTGATTGGCTAATACTTTTCTTTTTCTTTTTCTTAGTTAAACAATTTTAATAATTATTCTAAACATACTATAATTAGTAGAAAATTCTATAGATGTCATACAAATTTTATCTAAATTTTTCACCTTAAAATTTTATCATAAAAATTTCTCAGAGTTCTAACTTTCAGAAAATTCTAAGAATTCAAAATTAAGATTTTAATTTCTTATCTGTATATATTCTTAATCTATATTCAATTATATTTTTATTAGGTTACAGATTTATCCAAAATGCTACATTGGAGAATTTATCCTGGACAGCTGTCTGTCACAACTGTCCAGTCAACAAGGGATTTAGGTCTAATTAAAAGTATCAAAAGACTCAGAAAATTTTACTGAATAGAACTGTATTAATTTTATTATGAAAATATGTACAAAAAGTTTCTATAAAATACAGTACATAATTTCTACTATCTGGTCAACAAGAACTTGAGACCTAAACAAATGTATCAAAAGACTTAGAAAATTTTGCTGAGTAGAACGGTATAATTTTTAGTATGAAAATATGTACAGAAAGTTTCTATAAAATACAGTATATAATTTCTCATAATATTTATATAAAAAAATTATATACAAGTAATAAAATAAAATGAGGGTGTTACAATTCTCCCCCACTAATAAAATTTCGTCCTCGAAATTTGTAATATAACTATATAAACAATTTAGTATATTCTTTTCTCATTTTCTCCTCTAATTCCCAAATGTCATTACCTATGATATCCTTCCAGATAACTTTAACCAGAGGAATATTTTTACCTCTCAAGTACTTAATCCTTTTGTCCTCAATCTTAACAGACCTTGTTTCTATAGTTGGTTTTCCGTTATCAATTATTGATGTAACTTTCAAAAATATATGATCACTCTCTTGAAATTCTAAAGGTTTTCTTCTTTTATTTGCATAGCTTTTCGGTTTGCTCTGTGCAGTTTTCATTTTCTCCTAAATAAATTTTACTTTTTCAGTTGATTGCTAGATGATGTCTGGTCCTATCAACATATTTTCACCATCTTGATACCTTACCACTGATGTCCTACTTCTTCTACCATACAAAGCTTCATAGGGAGCAATACCTATACTAGAATGGTAAGTATTATTGGATGCAATTTCTACTAATGGTAATATATCTTCCCAGTTTCCTTTCTCTTCTAATGTACAGGCTCTTAAGAGATCTTCTAATGTCCGAATAGTCCTTTCTGTTTGACCATCAATCTTAGGGTGTTATACTAAACTAAGATATAATTTACTTCTTAAAGCTTTCTGAAAATCTTTCCAAAAATTTAAAAACAAAGCTAGGGTCCTTATCAGACTCTATACTAGTAGGTACTCCAGATAATCTAACTATTTCCTTTAAGTACAATTAAGCTAATTTTTCTAAATTAAGCTAATTTTTCTAAAGAATACCTAATATTTATTGAAAGCAAAATGTACTAATTTAGTTAATCTATCTACAATTACTCAAATGGTATCAAAATTCCTATGTGTTCTAGGTAATCCTACTACAAAATCCATTGATATACTATTCCATTTCCATATAGGTAACTCTAAAGGATGTAACAGATCAAAGGGTTTCTGATATTCAATCTTTGCTTTCTAACATGTTAAACATCTAGCCACATATTCTGCTACATCTCTCTTCATCCTAGGCCACCAAAACATTCCCTTTAAATCTTTATATATTTTTGTTGTTCCAGGATGAATACTAAGTTTACTTTTGTGCCCTTCATCCAAAATTAATTCCTTAAATTCTTGATCATTAGGTACACAAATTCTATTTTAAACCTAATAATTCCATCCATTCCTAAATTAAATTCTTTTTCCTTACCTGCTCCCATTAATCCTTTCTTTTCTGGAACACATTCATCTACATCTTGTTTCTTCCTAATTTCTTCCAAAAATTCATTAGTGATGGTAATCATTCCAAATGGAATTTTATCCTTTTTCCTAACTGTACATAGATTTAAATCTCTAAATTATTCTATTAATTCTAATTCTTTAATCCTCATAGTTGACATATGCACAATTTCCCTACTTAAAGCATCTTCTACTACATTAGCCTCTCTTGGATGATACATTAACTGAAAATCATAATCTTTAATAAACTCCATCCATCTTCTTTGTCTCCTTTCCAAATTTTTTTTTTTAAACAAATATTTTAAACTCTTATGATCACTATATACATCAAATCTTGATCCATATAAATAATGTCTCCAAATCTTCAAACCAAAAACTATAGCTGCTAACTCCAAATCATGAGTAGGATAATTTCTCTCATGTGATTTCAACCGTCTAGATGCATAAGCTACCACTTTCCTATTTTACATCAACACACATCCTAACCCTAGAGATGAAACATCACAGTATACCTCATAAGATTCATTTGGGTCGGGTAAAACTAAAACTAGTGAGGTAGTCAATTTATGTTTCAATTCTTGGAAAATTTTCTCACAACTCTCACTCCAAATAAAATTCTATTAAGGGTCCAGCTATCTTAGAAAATCCTTCAATTAATCTTCTATAATATCCATAAAATCCTAAGAACTACTAATCTCAGTTACTGTCTTAGGCCTTTCCCATTCTAAAACTGCTTCTACTTTAGAAAGATCTACACCTATTCCTTCATTAAAAATTTCATGTCCTAAAAATTTTCTTCCTCTAACCAAAATTCACATTTAGACATCTTAGCCTATAATTTTCTTTCTTTCAAAGTTTGTAAGGTTATTCTAAGATAATTTTTCATGTTCTTCTTTATTCTTAGAATATATTAATATATCATCTATAAATACTACTACAAAGTAATCTAAGTATGGTCTAAACACCCTATTCATATAATCTATAAATACTGCTGGTGCCTTAGTCACTTCAAATGGCATCACTTGATATTCACAATGTCCATACCTAATCCTAAAACCAGTCTTGGGTATATTCTCTTTTTTAACTCTAATTTGATGGTACACAGACCTTAAATCTATTTTAGAGAAAATTATTGCTCCTCTAAGTTGGTCCTTTAAATCATCTATCCTAGGTAAAAGATATTTATTCTTTATAGTTACTGTATTTAATTGTCTATAATCTACACATGACCTAGATCCTCCATTTTTTTTTAACTAATAATTCTGGGCTTCCAATTGTTTCTTTAACTTAGTTAATTCCAATGGTGACCTCCTAAATGGTTGCATAGAATGTGGTCTAGTACTAGGCATCAAGTCTATACTAAATTCTATTTCTCTTTCAGGAGGTAAGCCAGAAACATCATCAGGAAACACCTCAGGATACTCATTTACAACTGGCACAGAGTCTATTTCCATTTTATCCTCCTTAGTTTCAAGATATGATAACATGTATTTTTGAATTTCACTTTTAAATGATATTTCTTTAGGTTTGATAGGCTTAAGTCCAGAAACATCAGGTTCAGGAAAAATCAGAGTTTTAGAGGCACAATCTATTAGAATAAACCAACCATATCCTAATATCACATTAAGATCAGTTAAAGGCAAACAAATCAAGTTCACAACAATTAGTTTATTCCTAATGGTTATCACACAATTCAAACATATTCTAGAGGTTAGGGTTGGTTTAGAAGTATGCATAGAAACAAGCAAAGTAAGGGGTATTTTAAACATAATTAACATCCTTAACTTTTTTTAAAAATTTCTTAGGACAACTACTACTAACTTAGCATTTGGGTCCTATTCTACTCTCTTAATCAAGGTTTAACCATCAAGAACCCTCACTTATACCTACCCACTAAGTCCTATAACATGGATCATTAATAACCTCAATTATACAAGCCTTAAATCACCACTTACACCATGAAAATGTAATTTAACAGTGTTACACCCGCAGGCTATTTTACTGCACCAGAAAAATGCACTATTTTGGTTCTAAATCATGTCCAAAACACAAAATTTCAAGTCCTAATAGTTAAGATATCAATCCTATGACAAATTTATGCTACGATACACTGTTTCAGCCTTCAAAACACATGAAAACATCCATTAGAACAATATGGCAATAACCATACTTTCAACATCTCATCATATTCCAAAACATCAAGGTACCTTCAAAACTTTGTTTTCTTTCTTTTGTCAAACTCAACTATTATCCTATAAACTCAAATATTTGGACCTCTATTCTCAACCTTAATCTACGAACTCAGGTCTTTAGATCTCCTTCCTCAACTAACTCAAGATTATAACTCTTAAATTCACAATATAAGTAACATGGGAAATAATACAACTTGGACAATAAAAAAAAAATAGCATTAGGATGGAAAAGTCATCTCGACTGAGTCCTGAGTGTGCACCCTCACAACTCTATCAAGATTTCCTTTATTCCTTTCTGCCATTTCAACTATACTATTAGTTTCAACTCTTAAGGTTTATAACTAGCCTTCCTCTTCTCATTTCTACAAGTCTTAAAATTTTCAGTTCTAGTTACTACACTTTTTCCCATAATATTCTTAACAAACAAACAATTCTAATCAAGGTAACACAGCAGAACACCTAATAGACCCACTACTCACAAGTCCTAGAGATCCATAACCAGAGCTCTGATACTACTAATGTAACCCCCCTTTCAATTTAAAACATATTTTTCTAATTTAATTTATATTATATATATATATATACATAAATAATAATACATTGTATTAAAATTCAAAAGTATTCTCAAACTACATTACTGAAATTTATACAAAATATTACTAAAAAAAATTCTCTTATCCAAAATATCCCATCCTACAGCTCTGGAATTATCTGCATCTTCTTTCTTCTAACTATTCTCATTCACCTGAAATTTAAACTTCCCTAGAATCTAGGGACAAAATTTATCGGATCAGGCATTTAATTTCTAATACATAGAAAAACAATCACAATCAATGGCATTTCATTTCACAACTAAGAATTCACATAAATAATGCAAATGCAGTATGCTTTATGAAAATGCAAGTTTATAAAGTAGATGCAGTTTTGACTCAAAATCCTTTTGACTAAAAAAATTCTTTTGACCATAAAATCATTTTGACCCTGCTCCATGGAGACTTCCTCTTTGAGTGTTTAGTAAGTAACTGGCCTACCATTACGCACTGCAATTCAGCTATCAGCCCCTACTAAACGTGAATAAGCTAGCAGAATTAGGAGATCAGGATACCCGGAAGGCCACCACGGCAGCATCTCTGTCCAGATCCACATGTGGAATTGCCAATACCCTTCACCCCACAGACTATATAATCACAGACTATACAGTCCTGTCTAACTTACTCTGCTCACCCATTTCTCAGGACTATCAAATTCTCTGTTCATAATCTCAATCATCTTTTCAAATACACGACTACCGTAGTCCCGGTTAGTCAACACAGTCCTGAAAATCAATTCCCCCAAAAATACTCATTTTTCATGACTACCGCAGTCCCGGTTAGTCAACAAAATTATTTCTCATTTAAAAACTCATTTCTCATGACTACCGCAATCCCAGTTAGTCAACAAAATCCTTTTTCATTTAAAATCTTTGTATTTTCCAAGAACTCAGGCTTATGCAATATGATAATGATGCTAATAAATAAATAATTAATATTAATCAATCACATAAAAATTCACTAATTAACATTATAACATCCATACCTAAATAAAATACTAACTAGTCCTTTACTAGGTAAAATTTCTAAACTTTTACTAAAATAATAATTATGTATTTACTATGAAAATTACTAAACTTTTACTAAAATACCAATTAAGTCTTTAATATGGAAAATTACTAAAATACCCCTATCTTTTTATAAAATTCCAATTTTGCCCTCAAAGGGTGAAATTACCAAATTACCCTTACTATTTTCTAAAATTTCCCATTTTGCCCTTGATCTTTTTATGAAATTACGAATATGTCCCCTAATTGTTCTAGAATATATGAAATTACCTAATTACCCTCAATCTTTTTATAAAATTTCAATTTTACCCTCTAAATGTGAAATTACCTAATTACCCTTATACTTTTTAATTATTGCCTAAAATGCCCTTAAACTTTTTCTAAAATTCCCAATGTGTCCCTACGTGTGAAATGACTATTTTACCCTCGGTCATTTGAAAAATTTCCACTTAGCACCCTTTCAATTCCTTCATGGCCGTGAATGATTTTTTTCTCAAAATTTCCAACATCTCAAAATCAACCAAGCAATTTCAATCACAAACAAACCAATCAAAGTTCAATTCAATCATAACACATCATCAATATCAATCAAACATTACATCAAACACCAATTTCATACTTCTAACATCAAATTTATATAAGCTCCAAATTCAATTTCATGGCTCTTGATCAATTCTTGAATTTAAACATCAAGACATGTTTTTCTACATTCCAAGTGGTCTAAATTGAAATTAAATGCCATGATCCTTACCTAAAATTCTTAGTTTGATGAAGAACCCTTGAGTCCCTTTTTCTCCCTTTCTCTCTTGGATTCTTGAAATTTTTGAGCTTTTCTTCCAATTTCTTCTCTTTTGGCCAAAGCTATTTTGAAATTTGGGAGATTTTGGTTGGTTTATTTCTTTTTTTTGGAAGAAAGGATGAAGTGAAATGGAGGAAACTGCTGCAAGAAGCTCACGGTTTTGGAGAGACTTGGAGAGCCATCTTGGTTAGCTTTTTCTTTAGCTTTTTGTTTCTTATGTTTTAAAAAAAATTCTCCACCAAAATTAATTATAATCTCACGTCCAGCTGCAGTCAAAAAGGCAGTCCACTTCTTGATTTCCTGCAGCCACTTGGACGGCCAAAGCAATTCCTTAAGGGAGTTGCTAATTGCTTTTGGTCACTTAGTCAAAAAGTTTGAATTTTGTAGATTTTTCTAAAATATTGTAGGACTTTTTAATTATCTTACAAACTAATTTGAATTAGAAGAAATTAACACCACCATTAGATTCCTCACTATCAAAAACCTTGGGGTAGTGTCTTACTTATCTCTTAATCAAAGTCTAATTAGCTTAATTTAATTAGATTAGAAACTTTGAGTTGTCAAAATTTGATTGGCTAATACTTTTCTTTTTCTTTTTCTTAGTTAAACAATTTTAATAATTATTCTAAACATACTATAATTAGTAGAAAATTCTATAGATGTCATACAAATTTTATCTAAATTTTTCGCCTTAAAATTTTATCATAAAAATTTCTCAGAGTTCTAACTTTCAGAAAATTCTAAGAATTCAAAATTAAGATTTTAATTTCTTATCTGTATATATTCTTAATCTATATTCAATTATATTTTTATTAGGTTACAGATTTATCCAAAATGCTACATTGGAGAATTTATCCTGGACAGCTGTCTGTCACAACTGTCCAGTCAACAAGGGATTTAGGTCTAATTAAAAGTATCAAAAGACTCAGAAAATTTTACTGAATAGAACTGTATTAATTTTATTATGAAAATATGTACAAAAAGTTTCTATAAAATACAGTACATAATTTCTACTATCTGGTCAACAAGAACTTGAGACCTAAACAAATGTATCAAAAGACTTAGAAAATTTTGCTGAGTAGAACGGTATAATTTTTAGTATGAAAATATGTACAGAAAGTTTCTATAAAATACAGTATATAATTTCTCATAATATTTATATAAAAAAATTATATACAAGTAATAAAATAAAATGAGGGTGTTACAATTTTCACTGAGATAAATATAGTTAGTTAATTATTAAGTTTTTCAAAATGACAAAAAGAGTGAGAGAGTATTCAAGTAGAGAATATATATTTGATTATATATAGTGTCACATAATTTCTTAGTTATTTAAAATATTTGTAAAATTGTATGAGAAATTTATTATGTATAAAATTTTTAAAAAGATTTAACTTTTGTTAAATTTTAATAATTTTGTAATTTTAAAATATGAAATGATAAAATAATTTAATTATTTTAAAATTATATTTGTAAGTAAAAAATTATTAATTTTATAATATTATAGTTTATAAACAATATTTTAAATCATTTAAAATATAAAAATTAATTAAATTAGATGCAAACTATTAAAATCAATATTACTTAAAATAAATTATAATTTTAATCTCTAATAGAAAGTTTATAATTCATCAACACTTACGTGATGTGTTATTATAGGTGTTTGGTATTATCTTTGTCCTGTGATAAAAATATACTAAGTATATTAGTTGTAACAAATACTTAAAAGACTAATATTTTTGTCCAAGTATTTTGATCAAATTTCCATTAAAGATTTATAATGATATTATATGTCATAAGTATATTAAAAATAACAATATAAAATGAAATTAATTTAAAAATAAGGATTTTAATTTACAGAAAAATTATATATTTTAAAAAAAGAATAATATAATATAAAGTTATTTTAATTTCAATTCTGGATAATTATATTTTAGATTTAAGTTATAATTATATATTAGATTAAATAAATTATAAATTACATCAAATACTCCTATTAATAATTTGATTAATAATATTTAATTTATAAATTAATGAAATATTATTTATATAATTCACCTTAGTTATTTAGCTTATTTATTTTTATGTCCAAAAAGTTACAACCAAGGGCGAGCTTACGTTTTACATTAGGGGGGCCTTGGCCCCCCAAGATTTTTCCCCAAAGTTTTAATATATATATATATATATATATATATATATATATATATATATATATATATATATATATTAGGATAAATTATTAAAAGAAAAAATATTAGAATAATTATTTCTATTTTACAATTAGATAAAAATATTTAAGTATTATTTATCTCCTTTTTATGTATTTTTTGATAAAATATTTTATCTCTTTTTATAATTTTTATTGCAAAGATAATATAACATTCTTTTTATTTTTGAGATAGATATTTTATCTCTATTTTTATAGTCTTTATATTACAGAGATAATTATATTCTTTCTCCTTTTAGATAAAATATTCCAATATTATTGATTTATTTATTTTAATATTAATTTTCTTTTATCGTCCACTATTGCTAGTTTAAAGGCTATAAATAATTATATTTTTAAAACTTTATCAGCCTTCCTTTTATATTGATTTGTTATAGAGAAAAAGGGTTATGCACTGACAGTATAAAATAATTTTACACAATCATCTAATCACAACCCACCATGTATGGTAAGTTTGTTGACTTTTACAAAATTATCTTAAAAGTCATGTAAATGGTCATATGTGATTGGATGATAGTGTAAAACTATTTTACACTGTCAGTGCATCACCATTAAACTCTTTGTTATAAATGATTTGAAAATTAATTAAATATAATTTATCAACCTTTGCTATTGTGGTAAGCTAAATTATAAACATTAAATAAGGATTTGACAATTTGAGATTTGAGATAGACTAACAACTATTTTCTCTTAATTCCCTATATACCTTTTGTGGTGATTGGATATCGAGTTGCACCAGAGACTTGTTAAGGATTTGCTTCCTGTGTGTGACTGATATGAAAGCATATTCTTTTTTTTTGGGATAGGGAAATCATATTCTTTTTAAATGAATCTTGTCTACTATTGTCTTGTTAGTTACAAAATTCATTCTTTTTAGAACATGATTAATAAGACATTTTCCTAAAAAAATTTATTATTAACATGCATATAGATACCATTGTTTGTTATAAATTAATGAAATTTCTTAATGGCCTGTAATTATCAATAATCAACATTTGTAATATTGGGCGTTTAAAAAGAATAATTTATCTTCTATTTAAATATATTTTTTATTAATGTTTAAAGAAATTACTAATGTAATTAACATTTTGAAGATTTTATAAGAAATTATATATATATATATATATATATATATATATATATATATATATATATATATATATATTTGTTACATAAAATTGGTCCCCCTAAGATCAAAGTCTGGGTCCACCCCTGGTTACAACATTTCTATTTAGATCGGGATCTACTTAGTAATTATGGCAATTAATACAAACATAAAAAACTTTTTAGTGATGTGATTATTGAAAAACTTACTTAGTGGTATTACACTTTTTTGTTGGAGAAAATCTTTGAAAATTGTGGTATCTATCATAAAAAATTAAAAAATATTTAATTTATGATATTATTGATGAAACAATTTAAATCTATTTTGTAAAAAGAATAAATTTAATAAATTAATTTTAATACAAATATTATTCAACAAAATATTTATTTATGTTGTAATTTAAATTATTTTATTATTTTATACAATTTCTAAGTAAAAAAAATTATAGGATTTCAAATTAAAAATAAATATTGTTAAGTCATTGATATATAGTTGTGCTAAATACTCGCAAAAAGAGCTTTGTCACCCATTGCGCATAATGGTGTTGAGTTATATTGTCTCCTGTGCATGATACTTGTGGTCTCTATATATCATAAAATATAAAAGTAATTTAATTTATTATATTATTGAATAAGTAATTTAAAACTATTTTGTAATAAAAATATATTTAATAAACTAATTTTAAGATATTTATTAGATATTTATGTAAAAAATTAACATTATTATATAAATATAAATCAACAAAATTTTCGTATATGAAGTTATTAAACATAGAGTCAAAATATTATTTTGTAATAAACATATTAACTAATTAGATTTAAATTAATTTTTACCGATGAACAACCCTATCCGACACGTTTTTGACACCGACACGCAATAGACATACGACGAACACATGTTAGACACGTTTTTGCCGTGTCCAATTTTTTAATATTTTTTTAGGCTTTGAAATGGTGGCAGCATAGCCCAGGCACACGCCGAACACACATATTTTCTTTTTAATAAATTTTTTAAAAACATTAACCTAAAGATTAAATTAATATTAGCAAGTTGTTTTTTTGGATTTTTCTTTTCAATAATGGTTTTTCTTAGTAATTTTTTTGTTAGACTCTTTATTAAAGAACTTAGCAAGTTGTTTTCTTATATTCTTTTTGTAAAGAGGTAAAGTTCTTGCATTGTGAAATATGATGACTCTTAGTACCTTTTTTGTGACTCTTAATACTTTCTTTTGTGGAATATGATGACTCTTAATATCTTTTTTATGACTCTTAATACCTATGTGTTATCAATTACGGATTGCAGAAAATGGCAGAAAGCCAATAATATGCTATATCATATAGCGGATAGCGTCACATGCATATAGCGGAAGTAGAGGTGTCAAAACGGGCCAACCCGGCCCACACGGGTTGGCCCACCACGGGTTGCGCAATAAACGGGCCGGGTCAACCCGGCTCACTTTCTGGTGAGCCATGAAAAAATCAACCCGGCCCGGCCCACCACGGGTTGGTGGGTTAGGTGGGTTGGCTCACCAAATTTATAAAAATAAAAAAAAATCAAAATTAAAAAAATAAAAACGTTATTATGTTTTTTTTATTTTAAAAAATGACATTTTTTTTTATCAAAGACATTTATCAATTCAAATGATTGAAATACAAATAGAAATAATAGGCAAATGTCTCAAATATCCATTCAAGTAATCATTCAAATGTCTCAAATACATAAATACAATTCAAAACAAATGTCTTAAAATAAAATTCAACCATCCAACTCATAGTTCAACAACATTAAAGTCTTAAAAATACCAAATTGTCAAGCTAACCTACATAATTGAAATTACTAAACAACTAGAACATTAAATTATTTCAATATTTTTTTAATTTAAGTGGGTCAGTGGGTCAGCCCGGCCCAACCCGGCTCGAACCCGTTTGGCCCGCGGGTTAAGTGAGCCGGGTTATACTTTTGACAGTATCACAAAAATTTCCAATTTTTCAACCCGGCCCGGCCCGAACCCGTGGTGGGTCGGGCTGGCTCACCGGGTTCCGGCCCGTTTTGACACCTCTAAGCGGAAGTCACATAATGGTCAAAGTATATGATATATATCCATTACATATGTATAAAAAATCAAGTTGTATGCCAATAAAATAAAATACATAAAAACTAGCACAATATTATCTCAAAAGTTCAATTGGCTGGAAACTTACTGGAGATGACAAGAGGACGCATGCCACAACCACAACACTAATAGCGGCCGCAATAGTTTTACTCCATCTGTTAGTCTATTTGTATTCTCTCTAACTCTCCGTTAGTTCAGGTAGTTAAGATTCTATTGTAATAGCTAAACAGCTATAAATAGCTTATTCATATCTCATTGTAAATTTGAGTTCATTTTTTTTATCGACAAATATTAGTTGTTAATTAGTTAGTTTTGTTAGCAGGGGGATTCAAACCCATGACCTCTCCCTCCTTCCCTTCTCCCTTCACCGCCAAGCCAACCTTATAACTCCGGGGGCGGTCCTACTTATTAAACAAAATTTCATGTGCACACATACAGCCATACTAAAGCTTAGTGATTCTGCAGTAGGCATGTTTCCTTGATTACCTGTTAAACATACAGTTGCCAGATATTAGTTTAATTGTTGTTTTCTTTTATGGGGGAGGTTGATAGTCTCAAAGAGACTATTCTACACTGTTCCTAAAATCTACCAATAAAGCTACAGATAAAAGCTAAGAGAATAAAATAAACTTCCATTTTTCTTCATTGATACCTCAGCAGAGTGCAAACTTTACATTAAATAATAATCCTAACGGATGATAACCATACATGTGTCATCATCTAGTATTTTAGGAAAGTAAAATAAAACTAATATTAAAAGATAATATCTATGTCATATAATATTTAAATCACCTAATTGGACCTTTTCATACCCATCCTATCATTACCGTCGGGTTCACTTGGACCTTGTCCTCAAGGTCCTACAAATAAATCCGACCCATATGATTTTTTTGTTCTTTTTTTCTAATATATGACTGAGATTGATAAATTGCCGTGAAGGAGCATCATTAATTGGGCTGAATTGGAAAAAACATTGGCACATATACTGTGTTAAGCGTAATTGAAAAGTGGTGTGAGGTGGGAAATTAAAAGGTGCGGAAATTGGGATTTTGATTGGATGTGGGTAATGGGTGGCAGGTGGCACTAGCATTTTGGGTGGGTAAACAAAACGTGACCAGAGTGTAAAATGGGAAAATTGGACGGTGTGGTGGAGGGAAATAAAAATAAAAGACCTTGATTTGTGACACGTGGGCCTTGTAGGATTAATGGAAGATGGATCGTTGGAATTAACGGTGGAGATGGAACAGAAATTAAACATTGGGGTTTGGGTAGGTTTAGCGAATCTGATGTTTGAGTTGGAGTTGGGGGAAGACCGAGCTACACTGAGGCGGCTATGGAAGTCGCCTCCATTCGCATGATGAGGAGCTTGGGCGCTACGAGGGTGCGTTCGAACGCAAGGAAGAAGGTGATGGAAAATGTAGCTCCCACGAAGCAACAAACTGTGCGAACTTGATCTCGTTGTTGCGGACTAGCTTGCAAAGGATGACGGCGATGCAGACGTGGAGGACGGCGACGCGGAAGATGGCGTCTATGCGGCGGATAACAGCGATGCCGAGGAAGCGTTTGTGGAGGACGACGACGTTGATGTTGGCTACAAAGATGAATGTTTTGCGGCTGTTCCAGCGATGAGGGTGGGAATTTTTTAATCAGTGTAGGTGATACAATTGAAGGGGTACATTGAACTGGTTTTTTTGTGGGGTAAATGACATCTGATGGAGGAGGTTGTGGTGGAGATCCTTGTAAGTTGGGGAATGATTGTGATGGAGTGAAGGAGGTGTTTGGACTTGTGCAATATTGAGACGGTGAGGATGAGGAGTTTTGGGTAGTGTATTGGGTGTGCTTAAGCTGAAAATGTTGATGGAGGATTTGGACAGGTTGGGGTACGAATGGTTGAAATTTTTGAAAAATGTTTTGGGTGTGTTGAAATTCAAAGGGGGAGGGAGGAACGTTTAATGTATGGTGGTGGTTGGTTGTTGGTTGTTGGTTTGCAAGGAGATACGTGTGTGAATTGTAAAATGGGTTTGGGGAAATAAGGTGGGAGTATGTTGTGAACTGAGAAGGAAATGAGTTGGGATGGCAAGAGTAAGCGGTCAATGGAGATGGAGGATGTTGTTGTGGGTTCGAAATCCACCATTGAGAGTCCAACAGAGGAAGAGAGAAACATGGTGTTGGGGGCCACTGTGGCGGTGGTTGTGGCGACGGTGGCCACTGGTATGTGGGGGAGGCGGAGTAAGCTGATGAAAGCACCATTTGATAGGCGCAAGTAACTATTCTGCTTCTACTCCTATCAATCTACCATTAACACTACAAGAGAAGCTACAAAGAAGATAAAATAAATTTCATATATTTTCATTGATGATGATAACCAAATGAGGGATACAATATATAACCTAATGGTTGTCAATAACAACCATATAAGTGTCCTCATCTAGTTTTAGGGAATTTAAAATAAAACTAAATAATATAAAAATGATAATATCTAAATTATCTACTCTTAAAAAATACCTATTTTGGCCTCTCTAGATCCATTTTATCATTAATGATAGGATGAGCTTTAGGTCCAAAATAAAATGGTTGAAAGATTATATAGAATGAAGTTAAATGTATATTATAAATTATAATTTTTTTTATTTATGTTAAAATAATATAATGTTGACACTTGGATAATTATTATCCATTAATTTACATCATTTAAGACTATATAAATGTACTCCATTTTACCTATTATCATCAATAAAAAATATCAATATTTATCTTTATCTTCTTTGTAATTCTCTTTAGTGGTAATTTTTAAGAGTAGTGTAGAAATAACTTCTTGGAGCCTAACAATGGTTTCATCAGCTTACTCTCACCATCAACCACCGCCCACAACACCCATTATTATTATCCAACACAACCCACAAACCTTTGTGGATATGCTTTGATTTTCCACGAAAACACACTCAGCCACTTGACCCTTCCACAGCCTCCTCCGCAACCGTCACCACAATCTCTGTTTAATGCTTACTGGAATCCTTTCCTTCCGCAACAGCAGCTTCCGTCATCCACCCAACAACCAGATTTTCCGTCATATCCCTATGGCTCATCACCACCAAGTCCGACATACCCCCACTTCCTCCCCCACCCGCAAACCTTTCCTCCGTCAAACGTAGATCTGCAACCATACCTTATAGCATCGTACCAATCAGTTTCATATCCCCAACTGATAGCCAATACTCATACTACCTCACCCACAACGTTTCCACAGTTCCCAACTTCGTTTCACTCATATCCACCACCGTTTTATCACAATGGTCTTCCAAATACTTCAAATCATCCACACATCTCATACAACTCTAAGATGTGCTACTCACCTTTTCCCCCACTTTTACCAAGTCCATCCGAACAACCAATTGCTAACCACAAACCCCAACCGCACCTCACTTCCCCACAACCTCTCACTCCTTCTCTCAACAAGCGGTCGCCACCCATCGAAGCATTTCGAAGGACATCATTTATGGCTCCCACAAAGACCATGATGATGCCAACGGCAAGGTCACCAACGATGGTGAAGACTTCGACGGCATCGGAAAAGGCTTCGACAGCAATGAAGCCAAGGGAGGAGAAGATCTCGAAGGAAAACGCTCAGGCCATGTCGATGCCGCAGAGAGAAATTTATCAACGGACAACATGAGCATCACGAATCGTTCCCTCATTGACCTCTTCGAGAAGATTCCGCAAACACTCGCACTCCTTCCATCAGATCATCGTGGAACCGAAAAGCCCCAATCACACTCATCTGGACCATCCATTTTCCTCCCTCATATTGCAAGCCGTCCACGTGTATCCTTTTCCAAACCGTTGACTTTCCAAAAACCACTTCAAACAACCTACACTACTACGCCCCTTGCCTGCCACACAACAGCTGTACCCCAACTAATTTCCCATAGCCTCAATGCACCATTGGATCAAATGTTGGATCCTTTAATGACACTCACCAGCCCAATCTTCTTGGATTCTTTTTTTACCACACAAGGCCCAATACCACTTTTTCGCCCAACCACAACTTAATCCACCAACTTTGTACGTTCAAATTTTTCCCTTCCAACCTTTGGATTTTCAACCCAACAAAAGCCAATTTTCTCAACAAAAAAAAAGTGACGCAATTTCCAAAGCACTTTCCCTGCCATCACAATTTCAAGCCTTTAGTTTCAATGAAGTTTATCTTGCCATCATTCACCCAGCTTGTGTGATTCCTCAATGGTCACAGAACCTTGTCTATCTTGTGGATAAGGTTCTGGGTGAAGACCGTGACAATGATAGGATGAACTTTATGCTTCAAATAAAATGGTTAAAAAATTATATACGATGGAGTTAAATGTATATTAAAGATTATAGTTTTTATTTTATTTATATTAAAATAATATGATGTTGATATTTGAATAATTATTATCAATTAATTTTTGTCATTCAAGACTATATAAATGTATTCTATTTTATTTATTATCATCAATGAGAAATATCAATGTTTATCTTTATGTTTTTTGTAATTCTCTTTAGTGGCAATTTTTAGGGGTAGTATAGAAATAGCTTCTTGGAGCCTAACGGAGGTGGTGAGGATTCAACAGATACAAGTCAACTATTTGTCCAGGAATTTTCCAACATGAAAATTTTCAAGATAAAGAAGGCGTAAGCTATGGTAACACTGCTGAAACCATGCAATTAATAATCTGTTCTGAATCTGTTCACAAGTCATAACTCAATGTGTGCTTGAAACCTTATGTAAGGATGTCTATACAAGGAATTTTGGGTGCATCTTGACAATTCATCAGAAAGTATTGGCACCAGACCCAGGCTCTAGGAAGGACCATTTACATATCTATTGTAGAAGTATTTCTAGATATCTTGATTACATCTTGGACATGGTATATTTACAAATAAATAAATAAATTAGATTCCTGTAACTCTGCTATCCGAAGAATTACTCGTTCAAATGACTGTCAGGTCTCACCCTTGTAAATTTATAAGTCCACAGCAATGCCTGTGGATCATTGATTTCTTTTCTTGGACGAGGGATTTTTTTTTTTTTTTTTTTTCTGGTGCTGAGTTTGTTGTTTGATTTCAGTGTGCTGTATTCAATTACCATCACAGACGTTGCTACTACTATCAAGCCTGCCACTTGATTGGGATGCTTTTTCCTGGGGCAACATATTTAGTTGCTGTTTTGAGGCTCTATTATAATTCTGGATCAATCATATCTTTTCTATTTACTTGAAGCCTTGAATGCAAGCAGGATATGGTTGTATTTACTATTTAAGGCTTTAAGCCACAGTTGAACAGTCAGCAGCAGCAACAAATGCATTAGCTCCAGGCTCCATCAGATGCAAACACAACAGCAGCATCTTCCATAGTTGTGATGACAGCAGCAACCACTTCCTCAGCTACAACAGCTTTCACAGCTGCAACAACAGGTTCAACAAATCCAAAATGAGAGTGCACGAGGTTTACATGTATAATAATCGAAAATGGAAATGCACTATATTTAATATATTATTATGAATTGGAAATAAGTGTATTACTTTATTATGGATTCCCAAAACGAGAGTGGAAGGAGTTATGATTTATGAATTGAAAATCCTCAAACAATAATAAAAGGGTAAAATATGTTTTTGTCCCTCATTTTATCTTTGATTTCTGTTTTTAGTCCTTCATAAATTTTTTTCTCTGTTTTTAGTCCCTCAAAAATTGTTTCATTTTGTTTTTAGTCCCTGACATCAATTTCAATTATTAGTGATGTCGTAGCGAACAGAATTTGCGCTTAAAAAATTTATGTTCAAGTTTCTAGCAGTTTTTAACTACTGCAAATTTTCTGGTAGATTAAAATTGTCAAAAATGTTAAAAAAAATAATAAAAAAAATCAAAATCTCGAACACCAGATTTTCTGAAATCACAATAAATGTTACAAAAATAAACATTTCTGGCTGTCAAAAAATTTTGTAGTAGTTCAAAGTCACTAGAAAATTGACCAGCAAATTTCATACACACAGTTTATGTCTGCCATGATCACTTAACAGTTGAAATTAACGTCAAAGACTAAAAACAGAACAAAACAATTTATGAGGGACGAAAAAGATTAAAAAAATTTATGAGCGACTAAAAATAGAAATCAAGAAAAACCGAGGGACCAAAAACATATTTTATCCATAATAAAATAATTAATAAGTTTTTTTTTTAGTTTGTTTGTTTCCAATATCAAATTATGTTTCCTATATAAAATAATTAATGTTTTGAAACATTAAATTATGAATATTTGGTAAAAAACAAAAATGGTTACTATAGATTTATTAGATAAAATTTTTGGCTTTCCCTATTTGTCAAAACTGCCTCCATCTCTAATCATGAAGTTGATGTGAGAAAGATAAGGTCATTAGTTTTTCATGTTTCACCTCTTGTTGATCTTTCTTGTAGAGGAGAATAATGGCATGAAAAATGACTTTATATTTGAACGCATATAATTGGTTCAACTTAACCACACTTGATTGATCAACATTGTATAAGAAAAATATTACTCATCTATATTTACTTTATTTTCCATCTCATTTTCACCTTATTTTTTCTCTGTCTATCTCTTTCTTTTTTATAATATATATCACATATCACATCTATCACTTTCTCTCTACTTTTTTCCCCCATATCTTTCTTCTTTCCATCTCAATCCACCCCAAAATGGGGTGGAGGAATATCATAACCCTTAAATAAAAGATATGAATTACAAAGGATAAGAGGTCACCAAACTTATCCGTAAGTTGTAGAGTTGTATAGTGGTATTACTATTTGAGTTTAGTGATCATAAATTGATAGTATAAAATAAATTTTATATTATTAACTAATAAAAAATTATGGTTGATATGACTTTTAAGGTAGTTATTATAAAATTAACAAACTTATTATTTTTTATGATTTTTTATTAGAAGATCGTAAAACAACTTTACACTGTCATCCAATCACAAATCACCATACATGGCAAGTTTACAACAACTACCAGGGACGGATGGAGTGGGGGATAGGCAGGGGCCCTACCCCTCCCCCTCCCCCCCTCCCTCGAGACTTTTTATGTATATACACATATATTTTTAAGTTAGTTTGTGTAAAATTAATTGTGTATATTTTTATTATAATAATGGTTAAGGTTAATTGGTGTAAAATTATATAAAACTAGTTGTGTTTGTTGTTATTATTACAAGGTTAAGGTGATAACTAGTGTAAAATTATGTAAAACTAGTTGTGTATTTGTTATTATTATGGTAACGGTTAAGGTCATTATTATTTAAAATAAAAATTAGTTTCAATTTTACGTGTAAAAATAGTAAATGTTTTAAAAAAAATATTATTTATTAGAAGTTAGACATTTAAACAATTATAAAAGGAGAAAAAATATCCAGTCCCCCCCTTTAATTGGTTTCTAGATCCACAACTACCAAAAATCTAGTCCCCTTTAATAGTTTGTTACACTTATAACATAAGTGTATAATTTGTCTTAAAAAAAAGTTTACACAATACTCTCTCGTAACTTCAATTTTTATTTTAATTATTCTTTTAGAAAATTAAAAAATAGCTTCAATGATCCAAAATAGGAAAGGATAGAAAAAATTATTAAATTGAAAATTAAAACTTAGCTAAAATTAAACAGCTAGCAAGTAATCAGAAATTGAAAATTATTAAATTAATTTATTGAATTACAAGTGGTTGATAAAAACTATCTATTGAAATAACCAATGAATATAAAATGATTGAAATGAATATATTTATTTGATATTTTTATTTTAATTTTATTTTATTGATTAAATATATTTTTGGGACAGTTATAATTTTTTAATTAAATTTAAATTTTATAATTTTTTATTTATTGATAAAAAAAAAGTTATTACATTTTTTTTATTTTAATTATTATATTTTTTTATATGAGAAAAATGGTCATGTATTGGCAGTGTAAAATGTTTTACACTGTCATCCAATCACAACCCACCATTTATGGTAAGTTTGTTAACTTTTACAAAAGTATATCTTAAAAGTAATTCAAACGGTGATTTGTGATTGGATGACAGTGTAAAACTATTTTACACTGTCAGTGCATCACCATTAAACTCTTTTTATATTATGTATTCTATTATTGTTCTTATATTATATCTTAAAATATTTACAATCAAATTTAACATATAAAAAAATGATCATTTTGTTTGTTTTGAGAAATGTAAGAACAAAGTGAGCAAAACACTATAAATAGTAAAAAGCGTAAAATCAACCACAATGAAGGTAGTAAGAGCTATAGAAGGAAACAACTAGTTTCCCCCTCACAACAACTATTTGCAATCACATTCAGAATACTAGTATGCACGTTGAAGGCTGGTTTAACGGAATCTCTGTCGACGTGAATCATGCTGCTGGAATCGGAGTAGAACTGGTGAACAAGATTGGGTTGCTGGCGAAGAATATGATATTATTGTCCCACGAAGTAGGAACCAACATGAAACCAGAGAAGAAACAACGTTCTTTCACCTAACACAGTTCAAAGAATGAACATAACAAAAACAGCGACTAGAACGAAAACAACATCCCACAGATTGGACGCAAGCATCACCACCACATGGTACTGAACATGCATCTTGAAGAGAGGGTTAACAAAGAATATGAATTTGAGAATCTTTATCTATAACAATATATAAAGGGGATATCCCCTTTTGGTGTACACATTTACTTGGACATTTTTTACCCTAATTGGACGTTTTTACCCTAATTTAATTAGAAATTACCACCTATTCTCCTTGATATCAACTGATCATGTAACCGCCTCTCTCACTGCCCACTTGTTAAATAAAATCGCAACACTAGTATTATTTTGTAACTGCACTCTTAACTAAATAGTTTTAACTGATCTCCTTACTCTCTTATTAACTTTCAATTTTCTAAGCATTTATAATATTTTTACTTGATAGTTCAAAAATATCGTATCACAGGAATCAATATCAATATATATAAAATTTATGAATCCAAAACACGTAGTGAAACACGTGGGCTATGTCATCATTTCATGCTTTGGATTGTTTGGTTTAGTTACGAACCAAATTCAAATTCAAATACATTTGAGTCTCATTAATTTATTAGGAACAAAAATCTCCTTATATATATATAAATTGATTCGGTTAAACTACAATTATGTATACTTTTTTCTACTTCTCTATAAATTATAAAATTGAAAGTTGTATTGCACTAATTCTTGCTTCCCTCTGTCATGCATACTGTGGAGTTTTTTTCCTCTTCAACTTCATTCTACACTCTCTTTCTCCAAAAAAGAGAAGCATCATGAAACATTAGAAGGTATAAACAAACACTGTGTATAGACCATTTTTCCTATTTTTTTATTCTAATTATTTTCTTTCTTCTACCTTTCTTCCATTGAAAAATGACTTATTTCTTTGGACTACTTTGTTTTTTCTTTCTTCCATTGAAAATTGGTACTAATTTATTGAGTCATTTTTTCCAATTATGATTTGAGTATCCAAAGCATGTGTTTGAGAAGGAAGGCCAATATTTATTCTACATTTTAATGATGTTTATGTTATATATTTTTATGATTTTTAATTTCTAATTTTCTCCCATTTTACAGATATTGACTTGCCTAATAATAAATCAAGGGAGGCCAGTATTTAGATGACGACTTCCTGATGAGTGAAACATGTTTCTATCCTTTTGATTTTTTGTTAATTTACTTTCTATTCTGCGCATATATCATGTTATTGTATTGTAGCCGAAAAAACTATTTTTTATCACCTATTATTTCAAATTTCAGGTAAGTTGTTAATGGAATGAACTATGAATACTATTTGAACAAAACAACCATTGTTGAAGAATTTATAATTCAAAATATCATGAAGCTACGCAAGATGGAGTTAGAGTCTCAACCAGCAACTTCATCAAATGAAGGGAAGGATATAACAATGTCAAATATATATGAATTTTATTGGTGCATCTAAAACAAGGGATATATGTTTTCTATGTCTATTGTACGGAAGATAGTCTATAAAAAAATCTATTATAAAAATTATAATTTCTGTAGCTTTTACTAATTTATTGTTTTATAAATTTCAATATGATTTTTTCCCTTTAGAGTGTACGTCAAATTTGGTACTCAAATGTACGTCATCTTTTTTATTCTTTTATTTATAAAAATATTTAATAATTATATTACATTATGACCAATATATATTATAAATTCAATTAATTAAGATAATTATGTCCAAAATATATCAGTTTGAACTAAAGTATAAAGGATTATTTTAAGTTTTGATATTTATATTGTAATTAAAAAATATAATTTCTTTGGTAACAAATTGAAAATACATATAAAATATGAGAAAATATATATTTAAAAGTATATACAATTTTATTTTAGGCTTAATTGCAGATTTTACCATCCAACTTTCATAATTTTGCAAATTTTACTACCTAAGTTTTAATTTTGCAAATTTTACCACTCAACTTTCATAATTTTGCGAATTTTACCACTCAAGTTTTTTTTTTACGAATTTTACCACCCAACTTTCATTATTTTGCAAATTTTACCACCTAAGTTTTCAATTTTTGCGTATTTTACCATCCTGATGTTTCACAAATTTTTTTTTGGTAAAATATCAGAGTGGTAAAATGTGCAAAAATTGAAAACTTGGGTGGTAAAATTTGCAAAATTAAAACTTGGGTGGTAAAATTTGCAAAATTATGAAAGTTGGGTGGTAAAATTTGCAATTAAGCCTTTATTTTATTGATAATAAAAATATAAATTAATATATAAAATGAAACTAATGGTCATGCACATATAATAGTTTTTTATAATAAAAATGTAAATTAATATTTAAAACATGTAGTCATTAAAAACTTTTAATTTAAATTGCTATCAAAATGAACATTGCATCATCATCACGGCATCAAATTTTTTTAACATTGTCTTTATTATAATAAATTTTTAACATCATCAAATGAATCAAATGGGGTGCTTAGTTATGCACCCCATTTGAAATTAAAATTTACATATAGAATTAAAATTAATCTAAATTAAATAAATTTTTTGTTATCATAAATATATGAATATAAATTATATTCTTCAATGATTGGTTATTTATTTAATATTAAATTAGATTATGTTATTCCTTGGAAGAATCTTTTGTGGATTAATATCTTGAAACCAAATTGTTAATGTTGTGCATTTTTTTTTATATAAATGTATTTTTTTTACAGATATAAATGTGATTATTTTTTTTGAACAAAATGTGATTATTATTCTTCATCACAACATAACTTATAAAAGTCAAAGCATGCTTAAAAACATAGAACAAACTTATACTTGAGTAAGTTTTCAAAAAAAAAAAAAAAACTTGAGTATATCAAGTATATCAAATCTTGAAAAAATAAAGACAGTGTAATCCAAATGACACAGGTATGAGCATTTAAGTACCAACAAAAAAGAACACAAGTATTAACGTTGCTACTCCATGGGTATGGATCCAGATATGAGGAGTTCTTAAAAATGTGGGTATGACATGCATGAGAATAGGTACTATAGTACCCTATCCAGACCCTACCTATTGTCATCTTTATCAACATATATGACATGCATGACATGTGTTGCTTGAATTTAGGTTTTAATTTAAAAATATATAATATTTTTAAACATAAAAATATATAGTTAAAAATATCATTTCATAAAAAAAAATTTCATTTTTTATTGTAACTATGAACTCTTGCTTTAGATTGATTGAAATATTATTTCATAATAATTATTTAAATTACTATGTTACTAACTAATTTTTATTTCTCTTATTTACTGTATTTTAAAATCATAGTTTACCAAATATATAATAATTATATATCTATAATGTATACCAATAATTAATAATTAAAAATGTTATATTTTAATTGTAAATAATTTGTAATATAAATTTAAGAAAATATTTATATTTTTGAAATATTTTATAAAAATGTTCATAAACAATATTTATCCCGTGCATGGCACGGGTCACCCATTCTAGTATATAAAATTTATGAATCCAAAAACAGCTTTGGAAAACACGTGGTGAAACAAGGTTGCTTCTCAAGCATTGGATGACACGTGAAATCATTTCATGCTTCGGATTGTTTGGTTCAGTTACAAATCAAATTCAAATTCAAATACATTTAAGTCTCATTAATTTATTAGGAACAAAAATCTCCTTATATGTATAAATGAATAAGATATTCTCTCCTCTCCTTGCTTCACTCTCCCCACTCTCTCACATTCGCTTTTATTTGAACATTCTTCTCTCATAGAGTGGTGTACTTCACTCTCCTAACATGCATGTGGTTTTTCTACTTTTCCTAAAATTTCTCTTATCAATTTTTGTAACTACCTCGCATTCACAATATTTCTATAACTACCTCAATTCACTTCTTTATCTGATACTATATTTTTTTAAATATTTTTTTTTTATCAATTTTTACCAATAATTTCAAATCCTTAATTCAATTTACTTTTCAATTTTAAAAAATTAAAGTTACATCATTACATCTTCCCTTATCTTTTTTTTTTCCTTTAAAAAAACTATAGTTTCTAATTTTTTTCATAATTATCTCTTTTTCAAAATTTATTTCGATGAGCTATATATATATTTTTTTTCAAATTTTATACTCTCTAATTTTTTGGACTTTTTTTTTAATATTTCTTTTATCTGATTTTCTAACTCTATTTTTTAATTTCGAAGATTTCTCTCTTTCATCTATAATTCCAAATCTATAATTCAATTTTCAAATTTAATATTAAAAGATTAAAGTTATATCATTACATCTTCCCTTATTTTTTTCTTTTAAAAAAATTATAGTTTCTAATTTCTTTTATAATTATCTCTTTTTCAAAATTTCTTTCGATGTACTATATAATATTTTTCAAATTTTATACTTTCTAATCTATTGGGTTTTTTTTAATATTTCTTTTATCAGATTTTCTAACTCTATTTTTTAATTCTGAAGATTTATGTCTTTAGTCAATAATTCTAAATCCTTAATTTAATTTACCTTTCAAATTTCAAAGTTAATATTAAAAAAATTAAAGTTACATTGTTACATCTTCCCTTATTTTATTTTATTTTATAGTTTCTAATTTCTTTTATAATTATCTTTTTTTTAAAATTTCTTTCAATGTGTTATATAATTCTTTGTTTTTTTCTTCAAATTTCTTTCTATTGACTATATAAATAAGGTAATGAAAATTTTAATAAGCCCATGCAATGCACGGGCTAAAGGACTAATTAATTCAAAATCATTTTTAATTATTATGATTATGATTATTACATTATTGAGTTTTAAATAACTAAATTTAAATTTTAAATTAAAAATTCTATTAAATAGTTATATTTCAAATAGCTACCTTAATTATAATAATAATAATTCTAATAATTATGTACAAAATTATATTTGTTTCAGCCGAATTAATTAAAATTACTTTACAATTATATTTGTTTCACATTAAATAATTTCCATAAATAAATGTCAAACCAAATGATGTGAATATCAGATTGAAAATATACAAGATTTCAACATTGATTAAAATGATAATCTTCAAACAATTTTAAAAAAAATTACTGAATCAATTATTTATGTCTTATAATTTCAATCAATTATCCTTCATATTTTGGATTGAATCACGTATAGAATTAAAATTAAAAATGGAATATACAAATTCAATCATTAAAAAATGTATAATATATAATATATATAATATATAATTAATGTAATCAATAAAAACGGATTCTAGATTTTTTTAAAAAATATTCCTTTTATATTGTTTCTCTATATATATGACGAAATTGAAATTTGTATTGCAGCTGATTCCTTCTTCCCAAAATTTTTTTTCTACTGATTTTATAAATGTTTCGCATTTTACTTCAAATAAATCAATAGGAATTCATTCATCCAAAAAGGGATGTACTTCTACATCTTTCTATTTTCTGCTTATTAATTTTACTCTTGTAATAGGAGGCTGTCATCTTCTGTCACAACAATTTTCAACAATTGATTTATAAGTTTTAATACAATACAAAAATTTGTATCTTTGAAATATGTTCTATTTTTATGTGAATTTTTATTGATATATTTTTATTATTTTTCATTGTAGGATTTCATTCCTAAGAGTCAAAGGAAATTTTACTGCAACATCATGGCAAATATTATATAGATGCAGTCTTATTGATGGTGAATGAAGAATTAATGAGCCATATATAGTTGGTGATTGATATGAGTTTGTAAGGGATAACAAATTGGCCTCAACACTATTCTTCAATTTTGGTTTTTTTATTATCTTAGTGTCCTTTTTGTAAGGACCAATTTCACAGTATTGTTGTCTTCTATGTACAATTAGGGTTATCATTGTTTTTTGATTTTTCAATATTGTACAATATAAATAGATATACCTTTTACTTTTTTTTTTGGACTGGGATATACTTTTTACTATGTGCACTTCAGTCTTGAATTTACTCAGCAAAAAAAAAAAAAAACTTCAGTCTTGAATTTGATGTTTTTTTAGTGTAGTTTTAATAAAGGTACCTATTATTATAATGTGATAATATTTGGTTACCACAATTATAATTGTTAAATATAATGAAAGTTATACTTGCTAAATATAATGTAATTATTATTCTCAAAGGTAATAGAATTTTTTAGAATAATATTTTCATTAGATTAGATTTGCCAACTCAATTATTGATTGTCTTTTTTGAAAAATAGGTATTTCTTAAGACTCAATGCAGTAATTCTATATATATCAATTTTTTTAAAAAGATAACACAAACAATAATAAATAATAATATAATATATCACAATCAAACTTTAATGTTGGTGGAAAAAGGTAATAATAATAATAATAATAATAATAATAATAATAATAATAATAATAATAATAATAATAATAATCTTTTATAAACATCTTATTTTTCAAATTTCAAATTAGTATCATTGTCACTATAATATTCATTCTTTTTCAAGTTTCACATTACACAAACTAAAAAAATGACAGGGTTAAAAAGTTATAATTTTAAAAAAATAATATTATAACAAATTTGAAACTTTTTTATTTAAAATACATAGGCTATTTAACTAGAGAAAAATTTAGCAGTCAATCAATTATTATTAGTCAAAATAAAATATTGGATAAAAAAACAACACATTTATATTTTGAGGACTAAAATAGGAGGAATTTTTTTTGCGAAAATAAAACCAAATTTTAAAAAATTTAGAGGGGTGAAAATATAATTTACTCAATTAAAATTTATAAAAAACTAAAACAAGCTAAACAATACTTCCCAAACATATGCCATCAACCAAAACAAGAATAGTAAATTATACTAACACTTTATTTATTTATATTTATTTTTATGTTTGGGCAAATTTCTTCTATGCCCCTCATTTTTATTTTACTCCTACACTAACTCACTAATTATTTAAAAAATATTACATTAACATTCTTTATATATTATACTAACTCCATGAATAAAAAAAATATTATACTAACTCCTCATTTAAAAAATATTATATCATATACTCTTATAAAGAAGATTATTGCAAACATAAAAAAAAAACTGAAAAATTATGTCCAATCTCAAACAACCATATAATTTATTCAAACAAAAAAGTTGCATAATCTCTCTCATTTTCCAATTTTAATTTAGATTGTCTCTGTCCCTTGAGCATTCATAGCAGCTCCCTATTTTCTGGTCTCCATTTGACCTAAAAACACAACATCAGCACATAATTTCACCTTATCTTCTTACCCATGCCATGCGAGAATCCCTGTTACTAAAGAGAAAGAGACAAAAAACAATAAAATAAAAATAAATAAATGAAGCCAATTTGCAATGAAATTGGTAAGAAACGTTTAATAAAGTTACCAATTTGATGACATCAGTCACAAACAGAAACAAAACAAACAAACAAACTTCAAACACAAACGAACGACTTTTGAGTTCTGTTTGACACTTCGAAACTTAACTGCCCGAATCAGATTCAACAAACACCGAACAGCCAAACACTCCCCGTGGTGGCCACTGCACTTTGCCACCGTATTCATCAAAAAAAAAAAAAAAAAGAAAAGAAAAAAAAGGGGAAAGAGTGTGATTATTCGTTTCATTATTAATTATGGTAACGGTTTGAATAACTGAATGTGCCCTTTTACTTTTTTTCCAATTCTGCAATGTGAGTATTCAATTTCTCACATAAATTGAGATTTAAGACCAAGACTTTCCCAAACGCGACACAAATCGAAACCTAGAATTTTCGAGATGGCGGAGAAACAGCTCATCGTTGCCGTCGAAAGCACCGCTGCCATGGGACCCTATTGGGACACCATTCTCATGGATTATCTCGAGAAGATTATCAGGTTCCCCTTTTCTTCTATCAATTTTAATATTAATTTTGATATTCCTTTTTTTTTTTTTTTAATTTTTCAATTCGATCAAAATTTGGGGTTTTCTTTTTTCTTTTTTGGTGTGTGGGGGTGAGGGGTTTAGGTTTTGATTTTGATTTTAATGTTATTTAAGCCTTTGATTTTGGTGTGGTGCGTTTTGGTTGATTGTTATTGATTTCGAACAAAAAAATAAAACTAAAACAGGAGAGGAAAAACACAGGTGTTGTTGGTTTTAATGAAACCCTGTTTTTTGCTGTTTTGATGTGTTTGTTGGTGTTTGAGATTTGGGGTTGTGTACTGCATAGGTGTTGTGTTGGTGGTGGTGAAGTTGGATGAAAGTTTTAACCTATGGTTTAATCATGGTTTGAATTTCCGCTCGGAGAGGTGTGTTAACCTTCAGTGGCAATAAAGCTCTGATGCTGTGATGCATTCCTTTATCTCATCACTGTTGTTGAGAAGTGAGGCTCTTTTGCTGATGTCTTTTTTTTAAGGTTGTATGAACAAGAGAGGTCTATTTGGGCAAGCTGATAATCTTTTTGCAGGATTATTGAGGAACCATCGTTCTTTCTTAATTGTGTTTCATTCAAGTAGTTGGGAGTGCAATACTTTCGATTTTGGGGTAGATGTGTTTGTATGCTACTTCCTCTAGCACTGGATTAGATTGCAGTATTAATAAGTTTTGGGATAGGGGAGGTTGCCCAGTTCCAATGTTAGGGCATGCCACAAGCCTCAATGAGGGATTTAAGGGATACTTATAGACGACCTACCAATGAAGGATTGCCATATGAAATCAAACCCAACCCAATGCCTTTTTGTTGATGCTATTTGATCCTACCAGTTGAGCCAATCCTTAAATCCTTAATGGTAGTCATTACAAGTTTTCTTAGCTCAAAAGAATATTTAAAACAAAAGTGATAGAAATTATTGGTTTCTAATCATGCTGTAAAAGCAAAACCTTGTCAAACATATTGTTTATAATTTATACTTGCATATGACAAATGAGATTATAATATTTACTGCCGCGCAAGAATATAAATATTATTAAATAACCAAGCAAAAAGATGTATTTACTTAGAAAAGGTCCTCTTGAACCATAGGCAACCAGTCTTTTTTCGTTGATGGCAATTGAAGGTTTGTTAGGCAGAAGACCATTTAGAAGAGGTGGAAAAAATATCCTCCTAACAGAGGCACAGAAAGAAAAAGAAGTAAAAAGAAGTGTGCTGTTTATGCTGTCGTTTGGTGTATTTAGTTGGAGCATAATGATTACATATTATTAGGGTTGACTTTTTGTCCTTGTTATGGTTTAGATTCTATTTGTCTGATTGTTGCTCAAGGTCATGGTTGTTCCAAGGAGGTTGCTGTTACTAAAATGTAGAGAGATTGGTCAGCCTTGTTACATTCTTAAGTTTTTTGTCTTTGTTTTATCTTGTCTTTTTTCTTTTGGAGGATTTCTTATCCTCACCTGGGTTGTATTTTCTTTAAGTTCTCTAATAATATTTCCTTTTCCTACAAAAATATTTACCATTACAATAAGGCTCTTTGATCGTGTCCCTTAGAGGCCATAGGCAGAATATCAAAGGAAGGTCAAAACAATCTTGTCCTACAAGAAATCTAGAGATAGAGTAGAACACTTAAAATATCCAAACATTCCTTTGCAGTCAAATACACCAATAGGTAGCATGTGGGCATAAAGTCATCCTCTTCTTATTTCTGCTGAAAGCCCAAAAGAAACTGCTCTAACTCTGACAAGTGACAATTAATTCACCAAAAATTCAGAAATCCAAATGATCTTTTTCTGAATGAAAGTGGCTGCTATGCTATGCTAAATAGGTAAAGGTGTCTGATCAAGTACCAAAGAGTAGGACAATATATTTATTAGTCCTGTACTTGTAAAAATATTTTGGGAATTGGAATTCAACAGAAATCTTAGCTTAACATAGCTAATCTTGTTCCTCACCTGCTTAGGACTTTGGAATTCAATAGAAAAAATGCATCGCCCATTATGCCTAAATGTTTCATTTTTGTTTATATGTAAATTTCAGTTTACTGTCATAGATGATGTAAAGCGCTTGTTTTAACCTATGGTATTTGTACAGGTGTTTCGGTGGAAATGACTCAACTGGGCAGGTAATATGCACTTTGCTCTGATGAAAATTTCACAATCTTTGGCAAAAATGAAAGAAAATACTAGTATCTATTATCTAATGTGTCACTGCACACTTCTGATTTAGTTGTCTATATCATATTTGGTGAATATGTGTTGGTTATTCTCATGGACTTCAGAGAAACGTATTCTTTCCTAATTGCCTGCCAACAGAAGTAGCTATGCTTTAAGCCTAAAGTTTCTCTTGATGTGCCAAAATACAATTATATATATATATATATATATATATATATATATATATATATATATTAGTTACTAACAGAAAAAAAGGGTTTGTTAGGTCATTATTGATTGTTTAGAGAAGTCAGAAGTGAATTTATTGTAATCATACTAGTAGATGTGATACTCTTTCTATCTTACTGAATGATGATTGTATGGTTCTGGTTCATCCATTAATCTTATGTTTTCCCTTTTCTTTTGCAGAAATCTTCTGCTTCCAATGTGGAGTTTGCTCTAGTCACCTATAATACTCATGGATGTTATTCTAGTACGGTTTAATTTTCTTTTTTCATGTTACATGCATCATGGCTGTTTAAAAGCTGTTCATTTTGAAATTTTGGCAAAATTTTAGAACTAATGTTGTTTAGCTATTCTGTGCCACCAGTTCATTTTCTTTTTTATTCACACCTGGTTTGCATTTCAAATAATTTCTTACCTTACCTATTAAAAAAAGGAAAAAAGGAAAAAAGACATTTATTCAGCCAAAAAAAAGGAAAAAAGACATTTCAAATATAAAGTTTCTACAAATTGCGAGTGTGGAAGGATGTTTAGTTTTTAAATATAAAATTTGTGCATTGTGTGTGTGTTTGTTTTTCTTAATTGGAAGTTAAACTAGAAAGTTGACAAAGTTTATCTACCTGGCGTACCCGCCATTTATTGAAAATACAATCTCTTGTAATATGCTACTTGAATTCTGCCTGGCTGTACACTGGCGAATTTATATGCAATTGACTAGTCTATTGAGTATATTTACTTAGTTGAGCATTATTGGATGCAGGTTGCCTTGTGCAACGGACTGGTTGGACCAGAGACCCAGATGTTTTCTTCCTGTGGCTATCATCTATACCCTTTAATGGTGGTGGTTTTAATGATGCAGCAATTGCTGAAGGGCTTTCTGAAGCTCTGATGGTATGCATGCTGTCTACATTTAGTTTCCTGTCTGCTTGTATTCTTTCAATGTTTCTTTATTAATATATATATATATCTGAACCTGATCATTCCTGTATGTTGTTTCCTTTTACTTCTTTACTCTTTCTCTCTACACACACAAACACACATGTATGAATTCTTTGCTTTCTTACTCTGTGTCTTGGATTTATTTATTTTGATCAAAGTATTCTTATACAGTAGATGGAATGTGGGCTGACATTTGGGGGACATAGGATAAAGTTTGGATCACAGTGAGAGTTCTGGTACTTGGAAATTTCCCCATGTTTAATTATTGGAAGTGCATATAATATCTGAATAGTAATAGTTGAGTACATGACAAACAAATTTTAACCACAAAATAATTCAAGTTTTTGAGCTAAAATAATGGTGGATCACAGTGATAGTGATATTGCTGTGCACTTTTATTGATGGATGAATGCATCTGATGTAATGAACTGTTCAGGAGCTAAATTGGCTTGATTGGTTCATATTGTCTCATTTGTACCAATTTAGCTCCTTAATATAATTTGAGCTAACAAGCTGAGTTGGAATGTTCACAATATTAATTATAGCTGAGCCAGATTTATTAATAGCGCCTTCGCAGTGCTATCATGGTGGAGTGACTGTCAGGCATCAGCAGCTACAAAAATTGATTTGTGGTGCATTTTGTCTTTGTGGCTACAATCGCAGCTGTTCATGGTTTATAGTGACACTTTATTGAGGGGTTTTGAAAACCCCTTTTTTGGCCCTTGAAACTGTGTCGTTGTGGGCAGTTTTCTGGTGACAACCACCCTTTACTCTTCTCTATGTTCTGAGCCATGAACTTTCGACACCCTTTGTTCTGTTATGTCCTTTCCTCTGCGTGACAGTGGACAGCTATGGCACTATCTCAAGAACCTTTGTTGTTATTTACTATGTTTTTCTTTAGACTTATATGACTTTTTATTGTTAATTATGAATATATCGTGAATCTGAGGTTTTTATTTTTTATTTTTATTTTTATTTTTGAGTATTTATATGTATCGTATAATTTATAATTTATATAATCTGTATTAAAAATATCACAATAGCAGCCATCCCGCCATGTGTTATATAACATTGTAGTGTTTTTTGGGTTGGCCACTGTGCACCACTATCCAACATTGATAACTACGAGTTGAACTGGAGCTGAGTAAAGAACATTTATATCGATAAAAAAATAAAAAAATTACATACAAAAAACATTATTGTCATCTTGTTGACTTTATTTACCATAAGGGTCACTGGCTATTTTGTCATAAGAATGTGGTTACTGCATGTATAAAATTGTTTCTGTAAATCTGGTGAGTGATGTTATTTAGATATATTTTTATTTTTCAAATGGTGAATATGTCTTTAGATTCGATTGAGGAAAAGATAACAGAAAATCAGTTAAGGTGATTTGGAGATATACAAAAAAGGTCATTGGAGGCACTGGTGAGGATAGTAGATTGCATGTTTATAGCTCGGTGAAAAAGGGTAGAGGGAGAACTAGAAAGGACATTGTAAGAAGTTGTTATAGGGGATCTCATGGTGAATAATATCCCTAAGAATTTGGTCTTTAACCGAGCTCAATGGCGTCGTGCGATCCATGTAATTGACCTCATCTTGTGAAATAAAACTTTTGTTGTTATTGTTGGTAAATATGTCTTTTTACCAATATTGATTAAGTTACCAAGCTGAGTTTTGCTTGGCTCCCTAGTTTCCAGGAAAAAATAGTATTACTACTAAACTAAGTTATAGTTAATAGGTAAATGTATTATTTCACAAGATATATTTATCATACATTTTAGACTTCCATTTTCAAATATGTTATTTTGTATGTAATATATAACTATTTAAATATCATATACAATAATACAACTGACAAAAGGTGCTATGTTGTTCTGTCTTCTTGTGCTGCACTATTGACAAAGCGAAATAAACGTATTGAACTTTTTTTCTTCTACTGCTTTTGTATTTTTATTTAGGCATTTAATGTGTCATTATTTTTGTATTGCTTTTCTTCTGCTTCTTAATACTCTCTCTTTTTTTTGTTTTTTTTTTGTTTCATGTACAGAGTGCAGGGACACACTTTTTTTTTTCTTCGTACATACACACATTTTTTTTCCTGTTATGTGCATAATAGAGCACATAAGCATTGTTTTCTGCTTCATGTGAAAAACAGAGCGACATGCACTCTGTTTTATCTTATGCATAGTTATCGATCTTGAGTGGCTAACTTTGAAAACGCTATACTGGGATAGCAGGAAGTGGGATGACCGCTTTAAATGTTATAACACAAACTAAATAATTTATATAAATACTCAAAAAGCAAAACTAAAAGCCCAAAATTAAAGAAAATCATGATAAATAATAAGTCACAGGTTACACACACATCACCATCAACATAGGAGCATTAAGAACATAGTAATGAAGTAAAAAAAATAAAAGGTGATGGTAAAATTAGTACACATCAAATTAGATAAAAAATTTAGCAGAATGCGAGCTGGGAAGTCTAAAGGAAGAAGAAAGAATGGAAGACAAGATAAAAAATAGTCTTATAAAGTTTGAAGGAACAGAGGTCAAAACAAAGATAACCTTTTGTGGAATATTTTACCCAGAAAAGTGATGTTCCTATTAGAGTATATCCAAAAGAGTTACAGTTATTCAACTGCAGTCTCTGTCTTAATATAGAGTTAGTTTAGACAGCTGTCATTAGGTTCAACTGCATATAAATACATATTGTACTTTGTATCAGTTAAGTCAGTTAATACAATCATATTCATTTTCTCTCAAATTAGTTTCTCATTCTCTCTCTCAAGTTAGTCTCTCTCTGTTACTTCAAGATGGTATCCAGAGCACAGTAATCGACCATGGCTGCAGCTAACAATCCCCTTCCCACCTCTTTCGCTCCCCAAACCTTCTCACATGCTATTACCGAAAAGCTTGATGACTCCAATTTCCTTCTATGGCGCCAACAAGTAGAACCTGTGATCAAATCTCATCGCCTTCAGAGATTTGTCGCGAATCCTGTGATACCGCCGCGATTTCTCACCGAAGAAGATCGTGAAATCGGAAACGAGAATCCTGCGTATCTGTCGTGGGAACAACAAGATCAGATTCTTCTCACATGGCTTCAATCAACACTTTCTTCATCTTTTCTGTCTCGAATTTTAGGTTCAATTCACTCGTATCAGGTATGGGAGAAGATACATTATTACTTTCACAAACAAACACGAGCGAAATCGAGGCAACTTCGAACCGAACTGCGCGCAACCAGTCTCGATGACAAATCGATGCGCGACTTTCTTCTTCGAGTTAAAGCGATTGCTGATTCTCTTGCTTCGGTTGGAAATCCGATTTCGCATCAAGAACATGTTGATGTCATTCTTGAAGGTCTTCCTCAAGAATATGGTTCTGTCATCTCTGTTATAGAGAGTCATTTTGAACCTCTTCCTATTGAAGAGGTCGAAGCTCTATTACTTGTGCATGAAGCTCGATTACAGAAGTTTCGCAAGAAACTTGCTTCTGATTCGCCGTCCATCAATTTGTCGCAAGCTACTCCGGCGAACCCTAATAATCCCAATTCTTCGTCGTCAACTCATTCTGATCAATACACTGTGTCGAACAGAAGTTTGCAAGGTTCTGATGATAATTTTCAGTCTCACTCGCGTGCTGGTTTTGGTCGAGGTAATACCTTTGGTCGTGGTGGCCGGCGCGGTGGTGGTCGAGGCCGCGGTGGCCGCTTTGCTAACGTTCAATGTCAGGTGTGTCTCAAGTTTGGGCACACCGCTTCCTTCTGCTATTATCGATTTGATCAGCAATTTCAACCAAACCCTTCACTGAGCCTTCAAGACTCATCAATGCAAAGCTATCCACGCCCTTCTCAGTACTCGTATTTGACCACCTCCAATGGTGCTTTTGGACAGACTCAAGGATATCGTCCATCCAATGTCTGGATGAATAATTCTTACAGACCAAATCAGTATCAGCAGCATCAGCTTGATAACAATGCTATGGTGTTACCAAGTGCCATGTTGACAAACTCAACTACTCAGCAATCTTCTCCCTCTACATGGTTTCCAGACTCGGGTGCATCCTTCCATGTTACTGGTGAATCTCAGAATATCCAGCAACAAGGTCCCTTTGAAGGCCCTGATCAGATCTTTATTGGCAATGGCCAAGGTTTGCATATTCACTCTTCTGGTTCTTCTAGCTTTGTGTCCCCATATAACTCTAATGTGTCTTTTTCCCTCCATCAACTTTTACATGTTCCTTCCATAACAAAAAATCTAATCAGTGTCAGTAAATTTGCCAAAGATAATGATGTTTACTTTGAGTTTCACCCCAATTATTGTGCTGTGAAATCTCAGGTTTCCAATGAGCTTTTACTTCAAGGCACTGTTGGTCCTGATGGGCTATACTCATTCCCTAATCTCAAGCTGCAAGAACCTTCTGCTGCTGCAGCATCTTGTTACATTTCTAATTCTGTAAATACTGATGTACATAGTTCCCAGAAATCTAATACTTTGTGGCACAATAGACTCGGTCACCCTAATCATCATGTACTCAAACTTGTTTTGAATCATTGTAATATTCCCATTTTTAATAAAAATGATGATTTTTGTTCTGCTTGTTGTGCTGGCAAGGCTCATAGACTTCCCTCTTCTCTGTCAGAAACTGTGTATCACTCCCCTTTGGAATTAGTGTATAGTGATCTCTGGGGTCCTGCTCCTAATCCCTCAATGAATGATTTCTTGTATTACATTACTTTTGTTGATGCTTTCTCGAGGTTCACTTGGATCTATCTTCTAAAAACTAAATCTGAAACACTTACTGTTTTTCAACAATTTAAGGCCATGGCAGAACTTCAACTTAATGCCAAAATTAAAAACCTCCAAACTGATTGGGGTGGAGAGTTTAGACCCTTATCCACATATCTAGCTAACCTGGGAATTAATCATAGACTCATTTGTCCCCACACTCATCACCAAAATGGTGTAGTTGAGAGAAAGCATCGCCATATTGTAGAACTTGGTCTTACTCTACTAAGCCATGCCTCTTTACCTCTAAAACTTTGGGACTTTGCCTTTACCACTGCTGTTTACCTTATCAATAGACTTCCTACAGCATCTCTTAAGTTTGCTGTTCCCTATACCACTTTGTTTAGCCAAAATCCAGATTACAGCCTTCTCAAAACCTTTGGTTGTGCCTGCTTTCCCTTCCTTAGACCATATAATACTCATAAACTGAATTTCAGATCTCATGAGTGTGTTTTCTTGGGCTATTCTAGCAGTCACAAAGGCTATAAGTGCCTCTCTCCCACAGGAAAATTTTTTATTTCCAAAGATGTTGTGTTCAATGAACTCAGGTTCCCTTATACTGAACTATTTTCATCATCCTCTATACCTCAAACTTCATCACATCTCCCTACTAATTTTCCCATAGCCTCTATCCCTATTATTACATCCATTCCTGACACTACTGTCTTAACCCCACAGATCACTATACCTGATCCCAACATTTCTAATTCTGTTTCTAGTCCTGCTCAGTCTGTTGAGACTGACAGTTCTGACAATACTCTACCCACTGTCACTGCATCACCACAACCTATTGTTCCTACTCTTCCCTCACTGACACAGTCCAACTCTTCTACATTTGACAATGTTCACCCACAACCTCGACCTCCTAATGTCCATCCCATGCAAACTAGGTCTAAGTCTGGTATTCCTCAAACCAGAATTCATCCATCTCTCTTTCTCATTCACTGTGAACCTAAGAGTGTAAAGCAAGCTTTGACTGATTCTAATTGGCTCTCAGCCATGCAACAAGAGTATACAGCTCTTATAAATAATAATACATGGAATTTAGTTCCTCTCCCAGCCAACAGGACAGCCATTGGCTGCAAATGGGTATTTCGAGTAAAAGAAAATGCTGATGGGTCTGTCAACAGATATAAAGCAAGACTAGTAGCTAAAGGTTTTCATCAGGTTCAAGGGTTTGATTTTCATGAAACATTTTCTCCAGTTATTAAGCCTGTAACTATACGGCTTATTCTCACACTCTCTTTGACCAACCAGTGGGATCTCTTTCAGTTAGATGTGAACAATGCCTTTCTCAATGGTTTACTCACTGAAACTGTCTACATGGTTCAGCCTCCAGGTTTTGAAACCACAGATAAATCTTTGGTTTGCAGATTGAACAAAGCTCTTTATGGGCTAAGACAAGCACCGAGACAATGGTTTGATAGATTACAATCTACTCTCATTCAGTATGGCTTTAAAGCAAGTAAATGTGATCCTTCCCTATTCATCTATAAAGATCATTCTCATACAGTCTATCTTTTAGTTTATGTTGATGATATCATTATCACTGGAAGTTCTCCTCAGCTGATTCAACATCTCACCAGCAAACTTAATTCAAGTTTTTCTCTCAAGCAACTTGGGAAACTAGACTATTTCTTGGGAATAGAAGTCAAAACCATGGCAGACAAGTCTCTAGTTCTCACTCAAAGCAAATACATTAGGGATCTTCTTCAGAAAACCAAGATGACTGAAGCTCAATCTATGGCCTCTCCTATGACAGCTAATTGCAAACTCACTAAGTCTGGCACAGACTTATTTTCTGATCCTACAATGTATCGCTCAGTTGTAGGAGCTCTACAGTATACTACTATAACTAGACCTGAGATTAGTTTTGCAGTCAACAAAGTTTGTCAGTTCATGGCAAACCCTCTTGAGTCGCATTGGGCAGCTGTTAAGAGAATTCTGCGATATCTAAAGGGAACTGTTTACTGTGGACTACATTTAAAACCTGCTGTTTTAGGCAAACCCTTCACTATACAAGCTCTTTGTGATGCAGATTGGGCATCAGATATTGATGACAGAAGATCCACCTCTGGTGCAGCTATCTTTTTTGGACCAAACTTAATTTCCTGGTGGTCTCGCAAACAACAAGTTGTTGCTAGCTCCTCTACAGAGGCAGAATACAGGAGCCTGGCTCAAACTACAGCTGAAATCCAATGGATTCAGACTTTATTATCTGAGTTGGGTGTCCACTTTACCACTCCTCAACTTTTGTGTGATAATCAAAGTGCTGTTGCTCTAGCACACAATCCTGTTCTTCATGCCAGAACAAAACACATGGAGATTGATGTATTTTTTGTCAGAGAGAAAGTTTTAGCTAAACAGCTACAAGTCTATCATATTCCTGCTCTTGACCAGTGGGCAGATGTCTTGACCAAGCCTCTATCTCCAACACGGTTTTTGTTTCTAAGAACCAAACTCAATGTAGTTGAGACTTTGTCAAAGTCTCAACCCCCTTGAGTTTGCGGGGGGGTATTAGAGTATATCCAAAAGAGTTACAGTTATTCAACTGCAGTCTCTGTCTTAATATAGAGTTAGTTTAGACAGCTGTCATTAGGTTCAACTGCATATAAATACATATTGTACTTTGTATCAGTTAAGTCAGTTAATACAATCATATTCATTTTCTCTCAAATTAGTTTCTCATTCTCTCTCTCAAGTTAGTCTCTCTCTGTTACTTCAAGAGTTCCAAGGGTAAAAAGGGTTTTTGAAGCCTATATCATGGTAGTGCCACTATTTTGGCACTTATTGCAGCCACTATGGCTGCTATTGAAAATTGCTCCACTATTTGAATCCCGTAACAGCCTAGGGCCGCTCTGCTCCGCTATCCTGCTATAGCACACTATTGAGTATTGACTATGGTTTTATGTGTGTAATATTCAAAAAAACTTTTCTGTTTTTAATGACCATTCTTTTCTTTGGTGAGATGTGTGCTATTTGCCCCCCACACCTGAGGGTGTTAGAACTTAGAAGCCCCTACTCTGACTCTATTTTTTCCCCTCCTTTTTTGTCTTTGTTGTGGATTTCTTATCCTGCAAGGCAAGCTTTTGTACTTCTATCTCTTTCTTTCTCCTAAATTACTTTTTAATCGAAAACAATGCATCAAAGCTCTTTCTAATCCGAAAAGCCATCCAATGTCTTTTCTTGTTAGAGAAGAAAAACTCCCTTATGAACTATAACAAATGTTTAGCAGCCGTAATTGGTAGTTCCCTTTAGACTGAAGGTCTGAAGCTTTGTTCTTTGAGGCTACTACTTTGTTGAGGCTACAGTTATCCCTGCTTTTCTTTTCCAATTATGGATAGTCTAGTATATGCAGTGAATCAGTGTTGTTAAATAGCGGCCATGGCGGAATGGCATGGCTGATTTTTTTCCAACCGCCATAGGCAATTTGTGAAGGGAGGTCCGTCATGGTGGCGCCATAAGGTGCAATGGCGTGTTTATATGGCGGAATTTCGGCCTTCCGCCATGTTCTTCCAGCCGCCATTAATAACACTGCAGTGGATGTATTAATTTCTTTTAATGCCTTTCTTTGTGTCACTACTCATGTAATTAGTATTTGGATATTTTATGATAGCTTGAACGCATTTTTGTGTGTAAAGTCTTTAGCGATTTCAGCATGATATGTCTTTCATACTCCCTAATTCATAATCCATAGTAGGTTTTTCTAAAGTAAAGTACATAATTTAAAACTGTTATTTAGAAAGTAGAAACTTTATGGGCATCTCTTTGGCCTCAAAGATGGATTTGGATCCTCACACCTAAATGTTGGAATGCTTAGATGTTCTCAAATTCTCAAAGTGGAGGTCCTAATCAGCAGAGTGTGGATATGCACAAGCATTGTATCCTTGTTGCAGCAAGTAATCCCTATCCGTTGCAGACACCAGTGTTTGTTCCACAACCACAGAACCTAGAGCAGAGTGAAACCATTGACTCAGACTCAGGGAACCGTTTATATGATGCTGAAGCTGTAGCTAAAGCATATCCTCAGGTATTCTTTATTTATTTTAATGGAACTGTATTTTTGTTTTCATTGAACTTAGTCTCTGTCTGTTCACTTTGATTAATGGTATGGGATCTTTTGCATGCAGTTTTCTGTTTCCCTGTCGGTCATCTGCCCAAAACAACTTCCCAAAATTAAAACCATCTATAATGCGGTAAGGATGCCATATCTCTCTACTAAAATGTTAATGTCTTTATTTGTCTACTTTTAAAACGATGGAAAACAAAATGTGTTATGTGCATGCTGTCTAAAATTAAGTAATGGTGTGTTTGATTCAGCATTGAAAATTCGTCACTGAATTGAGTTACAAAAAATTTACTCTGTGAAGTTGTAATGTTTGAAATCATTTTCATTTAAAGTTCTGGATTTGTATTAAATGAATAAAATAATAAGTTAATCTATACTGATAGAAACCATTGTCGTTTAATAATTTTCACAAGGAAAGGGTTGCTGCTGAAAAAATCTAATGGCCACTTGTATGCTGAATGTTTTCAGCACCTTTTTACTTAAATTCCATCTTTGTTGATTCCAAAGAAGTATGACATTGACATGGACACTGGATGTGGCATTAACATGAATACCAACATTATGACACAATATATTCTATAGATTGCACAAGATATTGTAAATTCGTAATCTATTCAAAGATAGAATATAGATATTATGAGATATTTTGTAAATATTCTAAGAGAGACTAACTATTTTTTTTACTTCTATTCAGTTTTTTCATAATATTGATCATATTCCTTTGGCATTGTAGGGAAAACGAAATAGTAGAGCAGCTGATCCACCACTTGAGGCTAAAACCCCTCATTTTCTTATTTTAATATCAGAAGGTTTCAGGGAGGCCCGGGGTGCTTTGAGTCGTTCTGGGATCACAAGTTTGCCTTCAAATCAAAGTCCTGTTAAAGTAGATGCCGTTGTAGCACCAGTTACAGGGGCACCCCCAACTTCTATGCCATTAGGTCATTTATATATGCATCCTTTAATCAAGACATTTTCAGTGTCTTGTACTGCAATATAATAGTTTGCATGGTTTATTTAGATTTCTTGTCTATCTTCACATCACATGCATAATTTAAATAGCAACTTCATTGTGCATGTCTCTTTACATTACATTGCTATAGGGTACTAGTTAGTAAAATTCACAATCAGGTAGGTGCTTTAGGGTACTAGTTTGCCATGTTTAGTTGGTCACTGGTCAGCAGTTTATAACAGACATAAGTGGCTTATTTTTTTGATGTTCTGGTTGAGGTTTTATTATATAGTTAACATGAATTTTCTATGGATTTTTAGTTAATGGTTCTAATCCAAACCGGCAACCAGTTCCTGCTGGGAATGTGCCTCCTGCTACTGTAAAAGTGGTAAACTTACGATCCTTGAGACTATATTATGTCTAAACTATGGGGATCGGTTTTAATTTTTTCTGACTCAATTTTTCAAATGATCCTGGATTTATATAATAATTCTTTAGGAGCCAGTTCCTGTAACCTCCATGGTATCTGGACCTGCTTTTCCTCATAATTCGTCAGTTCCTCGTGCTACTAGTACTAGTCAAGGAGTTCCAAGCTTGCAGACGTCTTCTCCATCTTCTGTTTCTCAAGATATTATAACAAATAATGAAAATGCACAGGATACAAAGCCTACAGTGTCATTGCTTCGTCCAGTGAATCCCGCTCCAGCAAATGTGAACATTTTGAACAATCTCTCTCAAGCACGGCAGGTGATGAACTCTGCTGCCTTAAGTGGTGGAACCTCTATGGGACTTCCATCAATGGGTCAGACTCCTGTTGCCATGCACATGTCAAACATGATATCTAGTGGGATGACATCTTCTGTACCTGCGGCTCAAAATGTATTTTCATCTGGACAGTCAGGAATAACATCAATAACTAGTTCTGGACCTCTTACTGTTCCTGCACAGGTTGGACAAAACTCAGGTCTTGGTTCATTAACTTCAAACACTTCTAATTTGTCTTCAAGTTCAAACATTGGGATTTCACAACCATTGGGTAATCTTCAAGTGGCTGTTAGTATGGGACAACAGGTGTCTGGTATGAGCCAAGGAAACCATTCAGGGGCCCAAATGGTGCAAGGCGGAGTTACCATGAACCAAAATGTAATGAGTGGTCTTGGTCAATCAGTTGTTTCTTCTGGGACTGGCACGATGATTCCTACTCCAGGAATGTCTCAACCAGTACAATCAGGTATGCAGCCACTTGTGAACAATGCCGCAGCTAATATGCCTTTGTCACAACAGACATCAGGTGGTATGCAATCGGCACAATCCAAATATGTGAAGGTCTGGGAGGTATGTTCACTTCCTCCTATAACCTACATTGAAGTTCACCTGTCAAACTTCTGTTTTAAAGCATTGTCCTTTTCTTTTCTCTTCAAAATTTCAGTCTGTTTGGTATAAATTTAACTTAATATGAAAAGGTAATTTCACCATTTTCTATTATTAATTCATTTTGTTTGGCACCAATAGGGCATCCTAGTTGCTTTATCATCATTTGATGTCTTGAGAATAATCAAGTGCTATTTCTCTTATTTCTTTTGAAGCTTGTATTTGAATGTTAGTGTAATGAGGTGGGCAAAGCATCACTGGTACTTACTGTTTCATCAATTTTAACTTTCATTTAATGGACATTCAATTTGGAAAAAGTTGGACTTATTTCCAGATTGCTATTTCTATTTTTCAGTGCATTGCTCTTTCTATTATGGTTTTCCTACAGCAACATTTGGCATCTCATGTCTTGTTTGAATCTTGCTTGCCATTGTTGTTTTAGAGTATATTGGATGTTGAGAACTTAAGCCTATATGCCATTAATATCTACTGTCTCTAGATCCTTGCCATCTTTTCATTTTCCCCACATTTTTTCGTATTACAACATTCATTACTGTTAAAACAAAACCATCTTTTTCTTATTTATCATAAGTACATTCATTACATTCATTATTTGTGATATACAATTATGCGTCATATATGGATAAATATAAAGGTGGTTCTATGAATGCAGATTGTTGGAATATATGTAAATATATTAGTCAATCCTGTAATTATAGTAATTAAGAGTTAAGATATTAAGGATTCTTGTAATTATTGTATGAACAGTATATAATATAGTGCCTCTGCTGTGTCAAATAACACAGATTTTTCATGTCTCTTTTTTTCTCTCATCACAACATGGTATCTAAAATTTGAGAAGAGGCAATCCTAATCTGTGTTTGCCTGGTGGACCCACTGTTGGTGAATTTTTTTTGAAATTTTTTCCCAGCAAGTAACAATTTATTCAAAAACCTAGAGGAAATTTACATTTGGAGCACCAAGGAGTGAATGATAAAATTGGAAAGTGAAGCAAGAAATTATAAGAAAACCAACAGAACAGATTACATGTTAATAAATAAGTTGAAATAGTATTTTTGGTTTTGATTTAATTTGGGGAGAATATTTTTTTTTAATTCAAAAGCTTTATCTGTAAGTTTTTGTTATTAGCTGTTTTGAACACAAAAAAATAAGCCAATTCGAAGTTCCAACACTGACTTAGCATAGAAATATGTGTGGCTGAAGCACATTTGCTTGACATAATAGATAACAACTACCCCAAAGGTTAAACTGCATGAATGATTTTATATGTAATAAATACTATTCTATTAATTGTAACATGCTTTACTATTTTTAACACTTCTGCTATTAAACCGTAAGGCTAGCACTTCATCTAAAAATGGTACCTCAAGCTGGAGAATACAAAAGGTTATAGTCAAAATGAGCAAGAGCAACATTGGAGGTTCTGTGAAAAAATCTGCTAGTTCTTGCTAATTAGCTTGACTTACACGACTGATTCTAATCATTATTTGTAGAAGCTTTACTCAGACTAACTGTCAACCTGTTATGTTTTTTAATGAGAAATTGGTTTAAATGCAATGCTTTGACATGATGTTAAGAGTGAGTGGTTGAGGGCAGATAATTACCACTTATCGGTTAGGTTTGCTAACAATGTGCCTTACCATGTATTTATATTGTTCCTGCATATACACCACTACACTTAGTCTTATACACCCTTAGCTTAGTGATTCCTAGTTCCTTAGTTCTTTAAAATTACCTTAAATTAGCAATTGAACTTTTTCTAATATCTCATAAAAATTATCTTTTTAAGTCATAAAATACTACATAGAAATCATTAATCATCATATTTATACTGTATGTTGGTTATAATTATAACTTTATAATTCTAAATTGAAGAACAATACAGAGGTTTAAGTGGTGGCAATTATTTGGATTTGTCTAGCATACTTGTGCGTTGGTTCTTTATATTTAATAGTTGAAATTTGTGCAGGGAAGCTTGTCTGGACAAAGGCAAGGACAGCCAGTATTTATCACCAAACTTGAAGTATGTTCTCAAATGCATGATAAAATTATTTTATTCTGATATTGATTTATTTATTTCTGTTTTTAATTTGGCCACCTGTATGGCCTTTTTGGTCTCATTTTTAACAATGGAAATTGATGTAATTTTGTAGCAACTGTTGAGCTCTTTGTTGTATGATCCTGATGCATAATTTCTTTGTAACAGGGTTACAGGAATTCTTCTGCCTCTGAGACGTAAGTTCAGGAAGCTTTATAATTTATTCTCAAAAGTCTAGAAAATATTGAGTGGTTGAAGTTTATAATATTGTTCCAAAATTATTATTGTTATTTGCTGTTGGGTTGATTTTTTGGTTTGAATAAAGTATTAGGTATTAAGTCATAGATGTGCCTTTCTACCTACACTCAGTCCCCCAACACCAACTGCTGAAAGTTAGAATACTCATCTAGGTTTATTAGCTCAAACAGTGCATTTTGAAATATTTGGAACAGCTATCAACTATACCTAGTAGTTGTTTTCAAATAGCGGCTGTAGTGGCCACAATCGCAGCCAAAATAGTGTATGTAGCAGCTAGAGGATTGATATTTTTGGGAAAACCCATTTTTACCCTTAAAACAGCATCATTTTTTCCTGCTGGGGGGGGGTGGGGGGGTAAAGTTGGGATTTCTATCTACTGTAGTTTAAAAACACCCACACTGTACAACCAACACCCACCCATCTTTCTATTTTTGTGCGACCAATACTATTTCCAGCCACACCCACCGCTCATTATCTTCTCTACTCTGAATTTCCTCTTTTCTGAGCTTTGAACCCTCAACCTTTTCTTTTCTCTGAGCAACACCCACCCTCACTTTTTATTGAATGTTTAATGTGTCTTGTATTTGAATCTTTAGAAATTTGTTTGTTTCTGTTAAAATAGGAGAAACAGAGGGATAATTATCTGAAAAGTTTTATCAATCACATGCTAAATTAACTTTGATTAAGATTCATACCAAAATTTCTCTTGCTTAAATTGTTGGAGTATCACATGTTTCCACAACACCTTTACTACACGTGTTAGACACTTCTCAATAAGTATTTAATTAAGAAATTATTTTTGTGGGCTTGGATACTTGAGTCGATACCTCCACATGGATGGACACTTCAACGGCACTTGTATTATAAAAAAGATTCAATTTTTTTTGGAAATTAAAAAATGTCAACTTAGAATATGAAAGATATTGTATGGTTTTTTTTTTTGAGACAGATTATCAATGGAAGAAGGTTATACAATTCTTGATTATCAATTTAGTTCTTATGTTATGTTCGTCAGGGTCCATGATTCATTTATTTTGACATCGTTATCTGAATGAATCATCATCAGATGCTTTATGTCTTCTATTAAATTCATTAATTTTCTGGATTTACTAACATATTGATTTATTTGATCTCAGACTTGCAGCAAACTGGCCCCCTGTAATGCAAATAGTTCGGCTTATATCTCAGGACCACATGAATAACAAGTAATTCCTTATTTCAACTATTGTCATGCTCATCTCTCTCTCTTTCACACTGTGTGTATGGGTGTGTATTGGTCGTTAACATTTTGTTCTGCTGCTAGACAATATGTAGGAAAGGCAGATTTCCTAGTTTTTCGGGCAATGAACCCACATGGATTTCTTGGCCAGCTGCAGGAAAAGAAGCTGGTATGTTATCTTTGGGTGTTTCAATTTTTTTCCCTTTCCTGTAAAGCTCCCCTTCTCCTAAATGCTTTTCTTACTCACAAAGTCACAATGTCAATTCTTTGCTGAATTTTTTCCCTTGATGTCTTCTTTCAAGTTTTTGCTCTTGAAAGATAGAAGAAATTTAGGTTTGGTACTATGAGCATTTCAACTCAACAATTTAATGCCAACTAATTTGGATTAATAATATGTGTAATTCAAATAATATTAATGTAAGTTGCATGACATTCTTATCTGTCTCAATGATTTGACTTGATGGCCTGTCAAGGGTCAATTAACCTATAGGCTTGAGCTGTTTGGAAAAGATCTGAGACTATTTTTATTTATATCTAAATCCCTCAGGGTTATTGTGGAGCACTAGATGTGTTCCTCTATTGTTAGGATTCATGTTGTTTAGTTGTTATGCTTTGTCTTTGCTACTGTTTAAAAGCCTGTTTGTACAGTGTACTCAGTTGACCCGTGTTTTGGTATATATATATATATATATATATATATATTTCAAATGTAGCTGAGTGAAGTTAAGACACTCAAGCTTTATCATCAAATCTCTTAATTTGAACTTGGTATTAGAGCGGGTCGATCCCGCTTTGGCTTGTCTTTGTCCGTTGTCGGCCACCATCAGCCGCCGCTCGTCGCCTACGCTGCCGTCCGCCGCCGGTCCTGTCATCGACGACACCTGGATCTGGTGCGTCTTCTAAAGCGCGACCCATCCTTGGAAGTTTCGAGACCAGAAGCTTCTCCACGTGCTCATACGCCCCAGTTCTTCAAGCGATTCAGTCAGCGTGTGCAGTACACGCGCCGGTCTCCGGCCACCGGAAAGTCACCTGACCACCACAGAAAGGTTCGCCAGCATCTCCTGGACCCATTCCAGGCCTCGAGTTGTTCTGATATCCAAGTTTGACGAGTGGGTATAATATCCAGGCCTCCCTTTGAGCGACCTACCCAGGCGCCTCCCCTTGGTCGTCGGACCATTGACGTGACAACCTCATTGCACTTGCCGGCAACTCCTGGTTCAATTTCAATCATCATCCTTCTTCTTTATCGACCTTTGGTGTATTGGGTCTGTTCTCTCAACCTTTGAGCAAGGTTTTGTCCTGGATTGCCTCAGTTTCGCATATGTTCTCTTCAGATATGACTTTCATAGGCACTGTTCCTCCTGGTTTCGGAAACCGAGGACGTGGTGGAAGAAATGGTCCCCCTCAGTGTTCCTATTGTAAGAGGATAGGCCATACTCAAGTATCCTGTTACTCTTTGCATGGCTTTCCTGAGAAAACAACAAATGTCTCTAAGTCAGGAAGGTCTAAACATATGTTAAGCTGAATATCAAGAGTATATTTTGTTGAAGTCCAATAGCTAGACCCAATCATCTTCAACTAGTGTCTCAATTGCTTGTATTTCTCAATATGTGGACAGTCAAAGTCCATGGGTAATTGACTCAGGTGCTTCTGATCATATTTCTGGTAATGCCTCTTTATTTACCTCTATGTCTTCCCCAAAGTTTCCTCATCTCATAACCTTAGCCAATGGATCTAAGGTAGCTTCCAAAGGTGTTGGTCAAATCTCACTATCTCCTTCCTTAAACTTGGAATCTGTCCTTTTTGTTCCTAATTATCCCTTTAATCTAATCTCTCTAAGTCAGTTAACCGAGTCTCTAAATTGTTCTGTAACATTCTGTGCTAATTCTTTTGTTATACAGGAACGTGGTACGGGTCGAACAATTGGAGTGGGACATGAATCAAGAGGACTCTACTATCTAGAAACCAATTCTTCTGTGTCCTGTTTGGCAACTCCATCTCCCAAACTCATTCATGATCGCTTGGGGCATCCAAATTTGTCAAAGTTGAAGAAAATGGTTCCTAGTCTTGGTAAACTACAATTGTTAGAATGTGAATCATGTCAATTAGGCAAACATGTTAGGTCTTCTTTTCCTAAACAAACTGAAACGAGATGTAATTCTCCCTTTTCTACCATTCATTCAGACATTTGGGGTCCAAGTCGTGTTACATCCTTTGGGTTTAGTTATTTGTCACCTTTATTGATGAACATTCTCAATGTACTTGGGTGTATTTAATGAAAGATAGATCTGAACTTTTGCCTATTTTTGTATCCTTCTTCAATGAAGTCAAGAACCAATTTGGTAAAATAATTAAAATCCTCCGGAGTGACAATGCCAAAGAATATTTTTCTTTTGCCTTTTCTACCTTTTTATCCTCACAGGGCATCTTACATTAGTCTACTTGTCCCCATACACCACAACAAAATGGAATAGCAGAAAGAAAAAATAGACATTTAGTTGAGACCTGCATGCACCTTATTACTTAATGCAAATGTCCCTGTTCATCATTGGGGTGATGCAGTTCTCACTGCTTGCTTTCTAATAAATAGAATGCCTTCTTCAACACTTGATAATAAGATTCCTCTCTCCATTATCTCTCCAAATGAACCCTTATATCATGTCTCTCCTCGTGTCTTTGGTTGTACTTGTTTTGTCCATGATGTTTCTCCAGGTTTGGACAAGCTCTCTACAAGGGCAATCAAGTGTGTTTTTCTTGGGTACTCTCGTCTTCAGAAAGGGTACCGGTGTTATTCCCCAGACACTAGAAGGTATTACATGTCTGCTAATGTTATCTTCTTTGAAGAAACTCCCTTCTTATCACCTTCCATGCAATATTTCAGTTCTATACAACAAGTCTTATCTATCCCATTCTTCAGTCTAGTAGTGTCTCCTACCTGTGAGACTTCCAACCAAGAAGAAAATCAGTCTCACCCTCCAACCAACAGCCCAGTCGAGCTATCTCCACCTCCTTCTACGACATACCAAAGTAGGACACAAGGAACTGGTCCAACATTACATGAAGATTCTTCTGATTCATGTCTTTCTCCATTGGCTTCCCCTAAGACGGATCCTTCTCCATCATCACCTCCTTATGATGAAAACTTAGGTTGGCCCATTGCTCTTAGGAAAGGTATTCGATCTACTCGAAATCCTCATCCTATTTATTTGAGTTATCATCGTTTATCTCATTCATATTTCTCTTTTGTCTCCTCTTTATCTTCTCTTTACTATTCCCAAGAATGTGTATGAAGCACTTGATCACCTTGGATGGCGACAAGCCATGATTGTTGAGAAATGCAGACACTTGAACTTAGTGGTACATGGGAGTTGGTTCCTCTTCCTCCTGGAAAGAAGGCAGTTGGTTGTAGATGGGTCTATGCTATTAAAGTCGGTCCTAATGGTGAAATTGATCGCCTTAAGGCTTGCTTGGTAGCCAAAGGCTACACTCATGTATATGGCCTTGATTATGGGGATACTCTCTCTCCAGTGGCCAAGATCACTACTGTTCATCTATTTCTTGCCATGGCTGCTATTCGTCATTGGCCTCTTCATCAGTTAGACATTAAAAATGCCTTCTTCATGGTGAGTTGGAAGAGGAGATTTACATGGAGCAACCTCCTGGATTTGTTGCTTAGGGGGAGTTTGGTTTGGTTTGCAAACTTCATCGATCTCTCTAATGGACTTAAATAGTCTCCAAGGGCTTGGTTTGGAAAGTTTAGTCATGTTTCTTGCCATGGTTGTAGATGGGTCTATGCTATTAAAGTTGGGTCCTATTGGTGAAATTGATTGCCTTAAGGCTTGCTTGGTAGCCAAAGGCTACACTCAGATATATGACCTTGATTATGGGGATACTTTCTCTCCTGTGGCCAAGATCACTATTGTTCATCTATTTCTTGCCATGGCTACTATCCGTCATTAGCCTCTTCTTCAGTTAGACATTAAAATGCCTTTCTTCATGGTGAGTTGGAAGAGGAGATTTACATGGAGCAACCTCCTGGGTTTGTTGCTTAGGGGGAGTTTGGTCTGGTTTGCAAACTTCATCGATCTCTCTATGGACTTAAACAGTCTCCAAGGGCTTGGTTTGGAAAGTTCAGTCATGTGCAGAATTTTGGGATGAAACGCAGTGAAATAGATCATTCATTTTTTTATTGTCACACATCTCTTGGAAAATGTGTTTATCTGGTTGTCTATGTTGATGATATTGTCATTACAAGGAATGATTCTGCTAAGATTTCTCAGTTAAAAAGGCATTTATTCAGTCATTTCCAAACTAAAGACCTTGGTAGGTTAAAATACTTTCTTGGTATTGAAGTTGCTTAGTCTGAAGAGGGTATTGTGATATCACAAAGGAAGTATGCTCTAGATATCCTAGAAGAAACAAGTAGGACAAACTGTAGGCCCGTTGATAGTCCTATGGATCCTAATCGGAAATTGACAATGGACCATGGTGAACCTTACTCCGACCCAGAAAGGTTTCGGAGGCTGGTTGGTAAGCTCATCTATCTTACCATTACTAGACCTGGCTTATCTTTTGCAGTTGGGGTAGTTAGTCAATTCATGTAAGCTCCTCAGGTTGATCATTGGAATGCAGTGGTCCGCATTCTCAGGTACATTGAAGGGACTCTAGGTCAGGGATTGTTGTATGAAGATAAAGGAAATGCCCAAGTTGTTGGGTATTGTGATGCAGATTGGGTAGGATCCCCTATTGATAGACGCTCTACTTCTGGATATTGTGTATCAATTGGAGGGAATGTTATTTCTTGGAAAAGCAAGAAGCAAAGTGTTGTTGCTCGCTCCAGTGCTGAGGTAGAATATCGGGCTTTGGCCTTATCCACTTGTGAACTTGTTTGGATCAAACAACTTCTTCAAGAGTTAAAGTTTTGTGAAATTCAGCAAATGAAGGCTCTTCACATTGCCTCTAACCCAGTAATTCATGAGAGGACTAAACATATAGAGATTGATTGTCATTCATTCGGGAAAAAGTGTTATCCAAGGAGATCATTACTGAATCTGTCAGCTCAAATGATCAATTTGCAGATATCCTAACAAAGTCATTGAGAGGTCCAAGAATTCAGTTTATTTGTTCCAAGCTTGGTGCATTTAACCTATATGCTCCAGCTTGAGGGGGAGTGTTAGGATTCATGTTGTTTAGTTGTTATGCTTTGTCTTTTCTACTGTTTAAAAGCCTGTTTGTACAGTATACTCAGTTGACCTGTGTTTTGGTATATATATATTTCAAATGTAGCTGAGTGAAGTTAAGACACTCAAGCTTTATCATCAAATCTCTTAATTTGAACTCTACTTTGGAGGATGCTTTGTTATGAAGGCTTTGCCAAAAACAAGATTAAATTGTTTGGCAGTGTGCAGTTTACAGTTTACACAGTTCATGGTGTGTGTTTGGAATAGAATGCTTAAATCTTTGAGGGTGTCTCTTTGCCCCTAAACTTTTTTATGGGAGAGTTTTGTTTTTGCCCCAAATGAGGTAGAGTTCGCATTCTTCAGCATTGCTAATCGTCTTCCCAATTCCAAAGCCTGAAATTCACACAAGTTAGGTAGAAACTTAGTAATACAGTTTAGATCCTTTACCATTTTGCTTATGGACAGCAAATTACAATCTCTACAATCCATGAGTTGATTCTTCTCTAACTAGCATTCAAAGCATTTAAAAATTTACCTTTCTGTGCTACAGATTTTTTACCAATGTTCTTTCCAACATCTTGCATAGTCTGCTGAAGTAGTTTCTATGGAATTTCCATCTGCTCCCTCCTGAAAGAGGTTGCATCAGAGGTTTCCCCTGTTGTGTTTCCATTGTACTCCCTACCACGGGATGATTTTGCATTAGCTGGTTTTCCGTGAATGTTTCAACATATGTCCTTTGTGTGGCCTTTGATAGGAAGGGTTGATCCTTCAGTTGAGCTGGCCAAGGGTTGGTAACTGGTTGATTCTATCAACAGAATACCAGTCTTGGGTTTGGACATTCCCTCTGTTTCGTTGCCCTCCATGTGTGGGGTGACAAATAGTGTGTAAAAAATCTAAATGGTTCAGATCAAGCTCTGATACAATTTAGAAAACTTTTATTCTTTTATGAATGATTGATTACAAGTAATAGATATAAATAAGGATTAGGTCAATAGCTGTACACTAATCTGGGCCTAAAAATCAGGAGAGATATTTTCCTCTTAATTGGCTGCAAACTAAAAAAGGAAAAAGTATACAAGAAATCCTAAAATAAGAAAAGAATATTCTCTCAGCTGTACAAATCAGAATCAATCAGAATATTCTATTTAATGTTGTAAATCTAAATGAATTTCCTAAAAATTAAAATTAAGGACTGAATGAATCTCCTAAAATTAAGGCTCAATCACTCACACTTCCCTTCCCTAATCTCTGACATTGCTTAGTCTTTTGGCTGTTGTTACCTTTATGAGTTCATTCTTTTTTTGGGTCTCCCTCAGCTTTTGAACCTAACTTTGCAGTCTTATTTCCTCCTCTTCCTCATATTAGTTGAGTTACATCCACATTATACCGTGCTGAGGAGTTCCCCATTATTGTTTGCCCCTTCCAGGCTTCCAGCCAACTGCCTCCATCCCCTACCACTAGAGCCTATTCCTTGTGTTGTTGATCAAAAGTCATTGCAGACTCGTTGAATTCAACTCCTTTACTAGCTTTGGCACTACCTCCTGAACTTGGCCTTTTGGTCTTTAGAAAAAGTACTTGTAACCCTTCTCATCATTATGTTACTATGAGTTGTTATCATTGCCTATCTTCTTCATGTTTTGCTTGCTTTTCTTGTCTTTTGTTTCTATTCCTAAATCTTTAGGCGATGTTTTATCTCATTCTGGTTGGAGACAAACTATGTTGATGAGATGTGTTCCCTTTAAAGCAATGTGCCTGGGAACTTATTCCTCTTCTTCTCGGGAAGTTTGTTGCACACTTTTGGTGGATTTATATAGTTAAGATTGGCCTTGATGCCAAGCATGATAGCCTTAAGGCTTGTCTGGTGGCTCTTTTGGCTTATGCTATGGGAACACCTTCTTGCCAATGGCGAAGATGGCAAACATATTGAGATAGATTGTCATTTTCTTGGAGACATCTTGTCTGGAGACATAACTAGTTTTGTCAATTCCAATTCCAATGATCAATTGGTGAATAGATTCACTATGTTTTTTGAGAAGTCCTTAGATAAGCTATAACCCGAGGAAAGTGTTGAAACTATGCAAATTGTCTAGGTTCATTATATAGGCTAATCAAATCATGTGATTATGGTAGTTAGGATCATAGTTATTAGAATCTTACAATTCATGATTCGAATCACATGATTCTATGCGATTTAGCTAGCTATCGATTCATATGATAAGATTGTTAAAATAGGAGAAAACAGAGGTATAATTTGACTGAAACCGTGTGTTAGAGTACACAGTGGATGCGTGTTTATATAGGTTAATTACATTAATTACACATAAATAGAGGATATTTTGTTTCCTCTAAATCAAAGATTATGTTTCTATAAACCGCTATTATTAATAGAATCAGAATATAATATTCTGATTTTCAACACTCCCCCTCAAGCTGAAGCTTACTAAGCTCTCAGCTTGTTACAAGAAAATTTATTCCCAACAAAAACATAAAAATTGAGCTCCACTAAAAACAATATTTTGAAGACAACTCTGGGATCTTGGTGAAGTCGGGGAATATTGCTAGAAAGATAACATTGCCAGAGAGTTGGAATACCCATCAGCCTAAGAAAATTCATGGCAAGCAAAGCAAGTTCCGACTTTCTTAAAATCAACATTTAGAATCTTAAAACCAATATTAGTGAAGACCCAAAAATATTTAAAACTTGAAAAAAAAGAGAGAATCTTCATCAATAGCAAGATTTGCCTGAGGGTCATAACGGGCTAAAACAAGATGAGCAATACCCGTGCAACTGCAACAGTGGTGCTAGGATTTTGAAGCCATCAAGGGAAAGAAACCGTACGTGAGCAAACAGCAACTGCAAAAGAAACACGTATGCAAAACCTAGGCTAAAGAGCTGGGCACGCAAAACAACTCTGATGGAGGCGAAACTGCAGGGTTAAGGGCGCAATGAAGGGGCGACCAAGCTGGTGACGTTGCAACCTGAATGGCACCTTCATGCACCGTCGAGCGCTGTAACAGTGGGGCGCTCAAATGGTGTTTGGCACGCAAAGGAAGGGCGTGTGAGGGAGTGTCGGATCTCCGATGAGGCCGCCGTCACCACCGTTGCGTAGATCGGTGGACGACGATGCTGGTGGTGGGGTCACCGGCCGGAAAGGTCGCCGAAGCTCTGGCAGCGGACTGCGACGGTTGCCGAAAAATGCGCATGAAAATGGGGGAAAATGTCGCCGGAAAGCGAAAACAGGTCGTCGAAAGAAGGACGAGCAGAGAGGTCCACCGAGGACAGTAGGTCCCCGGTGGGGCATGATTTTTGTTATTCCTCTGTCAGGCTCTAGATACCATGTTAAAATAGGAGAAAACAGAAGTATAATGGAGGGAAAACCGTGTGTTAGAGTACACAGCGGATGCGTATTTATATAGGTTAATTACATTAATTACACATAAATAGAGGATATTTTGTTTCCTCTAAATCAAAGATTATGTTCCTATAAACCGCTATTATTAATAGAATCAGAATATAATATTCTGATTTTCAACAAAGATGAATCGCAAATTACTTTGAATCTTATGATACATTAATGAATCAGTGCAATTTTGTATCATTGATACAAATCACACAATTTCGTATCATTGATACAAATCACACGATTCAACGATTCATTACTTTTTCCTTTTTATTTTTCTTTCACCAATTCTCATGAAAGAAACTGAAAACAGGGTCCCAACATATTTTTAGGCCAAAAGTGAACTTTGAGGTGAGGTATTTCTAAAATTAATATTTTTTTTGACAAAAAAATAATAACAATATTTTATTAAAATGATTATATTTTTATTAAAAGTTTATCTTTTGAGCATTTTTGGGATGCAAAATCATTTAGTAAATTACTGTAATTGATTTCGTCTAACATTTCTTTCTCAATCAATAATAAAGCTAATCCATTTAATCTTTGTTGAGACAATATTGATCATAAATAAGATTTTATTAATTTTAAATATAAAAAGTGTTTTAGAATTTAGATTCTTACAATGGATCTAAAATATAAAATATATACACACACATGACATAAAATAAATCGATTAAAAGAACTTGAATCAATGTTACTCAATTGTAAAAAATATATATAAGAATAAAAAATTATAAAACAATAATTACTAGAGAAATCTGTCACTACATAAAATGATTAATAACTTTCTTGTTTATTTAAATAATTTTGTAGAAGGTTCTGCATGATAATTACTACAAATAAGTTTTCTTCACTTAAAAAAATATAAAAGTTTTAATAATAATAAAAACTGCAGGGGAGGTATGTGATTGTGACACAAAGCATAAGGGACTAAAGGACTCAAGGGAGCAATAAGAGCGTGAGACACAGACGAAGTAATAAGGGACGTGAGACACATAGACAGAGCAACACTGTGTTTGTATAGGTGTGGTCAAGGCATCACATGGACTTATTTATAGAATCATTTGGCCTCACATGGATTGATGGACATGAACTCATGCACTTTGCATAAGCGTGGTCAAGGCATCAAGCTTTTTGAACCTTTTGAATGGCGGTTGGCGCAAGTGTTCAACAAATATGATTGGACTTGGACGACTTTTATCTTGTAGACGGCAAATATGGCCCCATCGGCGTTGGGCCTCACGGTCAAGCTGCTTGTGGCATTATGGCCGGTGTCTACAGGTAAGCGGAGGAAATGGCAATGGGAAAGCGGAGGAGGGATGGAGCGGAATAAGGATGATGGGTGTTCTACCGTTCTATTGTTGCTTGAATTTACAATCTATAAAATTAGCAAGATGAATAAAAATGAAATGGAACAGGCAAGGAATGCTTACTACAATGGTTCTTGGAGAAAGTCAAAAAGTCACTGACTCGTTTCAGTGTGTATTTGAGTTGCCTCTTGTACTGTAGTCTACAGATTTTTATTGTTACTACTTAGCTATCAAAAATAAGAAAAAAGCCTGACCTTGGGCCAACTCCTGCCTTCTGGAAAATGATGAAATGAAAGTGCAATATAAAAAAAGTATGAATGTGTTTCAATCAATGTTTTAAAACTTGAACCAATGACCGACTTGGCAATGGCATCGGGTCATTGGTTGGACTGGTGAGTCAATTGTTGAACTGCATGAACTAGTATAATAGTACCATAACTACTATTATAAATTTTGTTAATTATATATTAACTACTTGGCTTAGTGGTGAAACCTGGTTGTGGCTTGCGTGGGGTGTTGGGTTTGATTCCTGGTGAATGTATTTTTTGTATATTCAATGGATTGTAGGCAGTAGGCTTGGACGTGACACCATCTCACTGCAGAGTGAACTTGGAAAGCGCGAAACGTGGCTGATACACCTTCCCACTACAGTGAACTTGAAAATTGTGACCCACTGCAGCGAGAAATGACTAATTGCGTAGCTTCCCACTGCACCAAATTTTGGAATGTGCGTAGCAATGAGTCTTCCCAGTCTACTTGGACGAAAATTGCACTGGTTGAACCTGATTTTACACCAGTTTGATGACATTATTATCGAGTCACATACATATTTGATCCAACTACTAAACCGAATCAATTATAGGTCTGGTTTCCGGTCGGACCGGTTTGATCGACTGGTCCAAGCTGAATTTAAATCCACCGCTGTCAATTGTCAAAGAAGGAAGACGATGAGATGTGTGATGAGTAATTCGATAACAAATATGTTAGATGTGTGTCAACAATGAATTGAAGATGCACAGAGAGCGTGACTTTTGATATAGTCAATTTAGGGAAGTTTTATGGGCTAAATTTGGTGACAATTGATATATTAAGAGACAACCTATTTAATAGAATTAATGACTAATTTTTTTTTAATTGAGAGAGAATAACAGAAAGAAATTAGGAGTCTTACAAAAAATAAAATGCTTTTTCCTCTAATAGGGTTTGAACCCCATTCACCGAGTAAAAAACACTCCTAGTTACCACTACACTAGACAAGCTAATAATATAAATTGTATAAATACTAATATAACTTTTTTTGGGGTGCTAAAGCAAGGGCTTGGGCTGCCTTATGCTTAGGCCGACCTTGATTGAAAAGTCATATAAGCTTAGATTGTCAAATGAAAAGGAATTGAATGAACGTTGTTAAATTTATTCCATTTGATTATTCCATTATTTTTTTTGTCACTCATTCATTGCGTGCACTCTATTTGATTATTTCATTGCTTTGTTTCCATTCTTCCAAAATAAAGTCTTCACAAACTTGGATATAACCAATAATTTTGTTTTATGAGACTTATAGTTAAGTTGCTTTAGCTATTTCTAGTTTAAAATTATTGCATTGAACACAATCATATATATGCTATATTTGAAGTTATTTTTTATACGATTTGATACAAATTCTGATTAATGAGTCCAAAATTATTTTGGTAATTCATAATTTAAATCTTGATTTGATAACCTTGGTTAGGATATTTGTTATCTCTATATTTATTTCAACTCTATGATCCAGCCCCTATTGTGTAATTCAAACACAGATTTCAGCACGTTTCACTGTTATCAGTTATAATTGGATACTCGATACTCTAGCTTTCTTTTTTGTACATTATTTATGAGGGCGATCCCTGGCGCAACGGTAAAGTTGTGCCTTGGTGACCAGTTGGTCATGGGTTCGAATCTGGAAGAAACCTTTGTGCATAGGTAAGGTACGGTTGCGTACAATGACCTTCCCCCATACTTTCGCATAGTGAGGAGCCTTCAGGCACTGGAGTATGTTATTATAGTTTATGTTTGGCCAACATAGAGGGGTTTGCCAATAAAATTTTAATCAAGAGGCTTTTTTTATTTAACAATTTCTTTGTATTGTTTTGGTCATTTTTTTCCTATAGTGTTTGGTATGAGTACTTGTATATAGGAATGGGAGTACATTGTCGTGGGGCAGTGCTAATCATTAAATAAAATTTCATTTGCACACATACCAAACGGTAGGCAATTTCCTTGATTACCTGAGAGACATATAGAATCCAGATATTAGTTTAATCATTTTTTTGGGGGAGGGAGGTGAAACAGATAAAAGTCGACCATTTTTCCACGTTTATGATTTGTCCAGAAATTTTATAACATGAAAAATTTCAAGATAAAAAAGGTGTAAGCTATAGTAACAATGCTGAAACCAGCAATTAATAATCCCTTACCGATCTGTTTACAAGTCATAACTCAATGTGTGCTTAAAACATGTTATGTAAGCCTTGCCTATAGAAGGAATTTTGGGTGCATCTTAACAATTCATCATAAAGTGTTGGCAACAGACATAAGCTCTAGGAAGGACCATTTTTCATAAGCTCTAGGAACAGTATTGGTAGATATCTAGATTACATCTTGGACACAGTATATTTCCAAGTTTCCTGTTTTCAATTAGATTCCTGTAAACACTTATCTGTAGAATTACTTGTTTTAATGACTGTCGGGTCTTACCCTTCTAAATTTTTAATTTCTTTGTAACACTGTTATACGAAGAATTACTCTGCCTGTGGACCGTTGATTTCATTTTCTTGCAGGAGGGATTTTTTTGTGGTACTGAATTTGTTGTTTGATTTCAGTGTGCAGTTATTCAATTACCATCACAGACATTGCTACTATCTGTTTCTGACAAAGCCTTCCGCTTGATTGGGATGCTTTTTCCTGGGGTAACATTTAGTTGTGGTTTTAAGGCTCTACTATAATTTTGGATCAATTATACCATGCCTATTTACTCGAAGCCTTGAATGCTAGCAGGATATGGTTGTATTTAAGCCGCAATTGTCCAGTCAGCAGCAGCAACAAATGCAGCAACAGCACCAGCAGATGCAATCGCAACAGCAGCATCTTCCGCAGTTGCAACAGCAGCAGCAGCAGCTTCCTCACATGCAGCAACAGCAACTTCCTCAGCTCCAACAACAGCAGCAGCAGCAACAACTTCCTCAGCTGCAGCAACAGCAGCAGCAACTTCCTCAACTGCAACAGCAGCAGCAGCAACTTCCTCAGCTGCAACAGCAGCAGCAGCAACTTCCTCAGCTGCAACAGCAGCAACAGCTTCCTCAGGTCCAACAGCAGCAGCTTTCTCAGCTGCAGCAGCAGCAGCTTCCGCAAATCCAGCAACAGCAGCAGCTACCTCAACTTCAACAACAACAACTGCAGCAGCAGCAGCAGCAGCAGCTTGCACAGTTACAGCAACTGCAGCCGCAGCAGCAACAGATGGTTGGGGCAGGAATGGGTCAAGCCTATGTTCAAGGCCCCGGGCGGTCACAGCTGGTTTCTCAGGGACAAGTTTCATCACAGGGAGCAACAAATATTGGTGGAGGGGGCTTCATGAGTTAGCTCAATTTTTCATAGGTTTCCCCACAACTAACGCATGGTATATTTTGGGAAGCTATTTGTTTATAATGCTATGGTATTTGTATGAACATGAAACTTCTGTGCTATAATGTGCTAGCATCCAGTCACAAGTATTTAGCTCATAATTTATGTCACAAATTGATAGGTCCTAATCACAGACTAACGGGTAGAATGTCCGTTTGGTTTCTTGAGCAATTTAGCCATAAAAAACTCTGGCTAAATAATTTATATGGAGAGTATGTTAGAAAGTTATTTTGAACGTGTTGATTTTAAAGTTGGCTAGAATTGATTTCAATAAATATTTTTGAACTGTAGAAAGGTAATTGGCATGTGTAGGATTGATTGTGTTTAGCAACCGAGCATAGTTGTGTTGAAAGTCGTGCTTTTTTAAGTAACTAATTTAAGAGTAATGCTAGTTGCACGATCTTCACAAACGAGGCACATAGAAAGGTTGGGTAAAGATTAAGTATGAAAATTTTCAAACAATGTCGTTTCTTTTCTCTTGTGGATGAACAATGTCTATTTACGCTTCCCTGCTGCTAAGTAATTGAAGGTTTGTACAGCGGTAATGCTTAAATAAGGAGGCCATAAAATTTATAAAGTGGAGTTTAGTATGAAATGAAGTAACCTTGGCTTCGGACTTAGACCATCTATAGTGCTTGGTTCTAATGATGGATGCTACTAGAGACTTAACCATGTCTCTCACCATGATATATATATATATATATATATATATATATATATATATATATATATATATATATATATATATATATATAAGAGGGATCAACTTATTCCAAGAGTAAGTATAAGAGACTTACTCTTCATCCCCACCATTCATTTTCTTGAAATCTAATGGTTAATTAAGATTAGTTACTCATTACAACCATTAGATTTCAAGAAAATGAATGGTGAAGATGAGGAATAAATCTTTTATACTTACTCTTGGAGAAGAGTAAGTGTTTAAAGTTACTCCTCATCCTATCCCTTTATTTTATTTAAATCCTAAGGTTTACAGTATTTCATTAAAATGGTCACGTGAGATAAAGCTGAGTGACTTGTCTTCCTCGCTTCCCTTTACTCCTTACGCAATTTGCAAAAGGAATTAATACAGGTTCACATACAAAAATAATGGGAGCAACACAGTAATAAAAGGTGAAAATAAGAACTTGGAAAACTTACACTATCTATAGTTTTGCTATTAAGTACGAGAAAAAAGAGAGTAAAAAACAAACATAAATACATGTGGATATGTTGTATTGGTTATTTGAAGGTTAAAAAAATAATAAAGTTATATATTTGATGGAAACACAAAAAAGAGTTCTGGATACGCGTTTGTGCAATCTTTTTTTTTTTTTTGCTGACCATGGTATTGGTACGGATCAGTCATCGCCGGAAGCAATGGTTGTAATAAGAACTTGGAAAACTTACACTATCTGCATCTTTCCTCTTAAGTCTTTCTCTCAAACCAAGTTGAACACGTATAATTTAACTTCAAAGCTGCAATCGTTGCGTTAGTGTCTGCAAGTTGGAATTTTCCTCTGAGCTTTTCTCTCAAACCAAGTTGAACACGTAGCAAGATCCTCTCCCAGTTGCAATCGTTGCACACTAAATTGGGAAGAATATGAATTGGCCAATATTTTGGGGAAAAAAGTATTCGTAAATGTTAATTGTTTAGGCTTTTTCAATGATCAAGTTGGTAAAAATGTATAGATTTCTTTAGGTGTGTGGTGGTGTGTTGCTTATAAATTAAAATCCCACTAAATACTCATTGTGTCACCATTCTTCATTGACGTTCTTACAATTCGAATTTTCAGAATATGTTTGCTTTTGTATTAGTATCTTATTTTGCATTAACTTTTACCATGGTGTTGATGGTGGAAATTTGAATATAAGTTTCGAGGACTTCACGAAAACTTATTAGATAACTTCTCACAATGATTCTAGACCAACAAATAATAGTGTTTTTGAGTTGGTGGGACTTAGAATCACAAGATTCAAGGATGTGAATTCTTTTTATTCGAACTAACGACTTCTTGTGCTTCAAATTGTGAAAAATTAGTTTATTCGAATTCTGCAACAATCTTAATTAAAAGTACTGAAATATGAATTCCAATAGTGAATTCGAAGATGTGTAACAATTCTGCATCTTTTGATAAAAACAATGATTTGCATGCAAAACATATAATTTTCGAAGACAGATATGTTCAAATGAGTATTTTCAAAAAACAAGTTTGATAAAAAAAAGTAAATTAAAAGGAGTTAACGAAAGTAGAAAAAGTCATAGAAAGATGAAGGAGTTATAGAAAGAAATGTAGATTAAAAGTAAAGGAAAAAGGTCATAGGCAGGAGAAGGGGTCATAGGAAAAGAAGGAGTCATAGGCAATGAAGGAGTCATTGAAAGTAGAATCAGAGGTGAAAAAAGAAATTGCATTAATGTAAGAATTGGACAAAAACATACACTTTTCTCACGGAACCTGTAGCCATTTCGATGTGCAGTATGATGGTGTAATGGAGATGTTTAAGTGTTTCTAACCAAATGAAATGGCTGTAGGACCTCTTATTTATAGATTTCCTAGTCTAATGGTCAAATTATAGGATTTTTACACATTTACAATGTTTCCTAATTGCCTAAATATGATTTTGACACCTATCCTCGGAGATTGCATCTTAGTAACTACTGATAACTGTCTTCTGATGAGTTTTCGATGGCGCGTCCGAGAAATAACTGCAAAAAATGCTTCTGAATGCCTTTTGTAATTGCTCCTCGAGTCTGTTCACTTCGAAAATGTACTTAGCCTTCAAATTGAAATACAGGGAACACACTAGAAGGGGGGTTGAATAGTGTGTTAGATAAAATTTGAAAAACTTTTTCGTAAAGATGGAGATATCTTGGTTTAGATTTTACAAGAAACTTGTAAAATGCAGAATCACAGCTATCGTCCAATGGTTCAAAATAACAGTTTGACGAAACTGTGTTTTCAAGTTGTCGTCCAAGCGAGAGTCTTCACAAAACAGATTTATAAAGGGAACTTGTGCGTCTAAATGCGAAGAAATAACACAAGAGATAACTGGTAACCGAAAAGCAATAGAGTAAAAACACTTGATTTATACTGGTTCACTCAATCTAAGCTATGTCTAGTTCTCCTTCAAAAATAACCTTTTGAAGGGTTCCACTAATCAAAACTTTGATTACAAACAAGTATTCTCTACCCTGCCACTTCTGGTTACAAGTATTCTCAAGGCCACTTCTGGCACACCTTTTAATCTCCCCCTGAGATTAAAAACAACACCCAAGTATTCTTTGTCACTAAGCCACTCCTGGCTTTCCAAACCACAGTTTGATTACAAATATCAAATCAACTCTCACAGAGAGGATATTACAATATAAAACAATTACACAGAATGACTTAGCAAAGCTAAGAGAATGCTCTTTTTGCACAAGTGTTGGTCGTCCAAGTATTTTGGCAGAGTTTCAGCTCTTTGAAAAATCGTGAATGCTTCGTTGGTTCTACAATAGCCTCGTCCTCTATTTATAGGCCTCTGAGCGAAAGTATCCATTGTGGGATCTGAGCCTTTGCCAAAAACCATTCTCTCACAATCATTTGACCATTACCACGTGTCAGCTTGGGGTGGAGAGAGAGAGGGGACAACAGCGCCTCCACTACTTGTACGGTTTTGCAAAGAGAAGCTTTTCTGTCTCCTATGGTACACTTTTTGAATATTCAAATGAAATGTCATGTATGAAAGAGAGGGAATAACAGAACATTCAAAATGAAATCATTATCAAAAAGCATAAGTGTACTTCCTGACAAATGGATGCGTTATATAATTGTTTGATAGAAAAGGTTTGTGTAAGTTATATAAGCGATTTAACTCTTCCCAAATGGACGTAGTGTTTACACACTGGTTTTCGCAAAGCATTGGACGTTTGTTTGATAACAATTCGTTGGGCGCTGGATTTACTCTTAAGAAAACAAGTTCCGGTTACTCATTGGACGCGATAAACACATAGTGATATATAGTTTGAGTTTAAGAGATACAATACCATGAAGGCATTGGATGGTGTAGAACCTGTAATACTCAAACATTAATCATTAGATACTTCAAAATTCAATTTAATTTATTATCATCAAAACCATAGTTTGAGGGGTTGGACATCGTCCAAAGTCTTAGACTCTAACAATCTCCTCCTTTGTGATGATGACAAACAAAGTGATTAGAGCAAATACATAATCATATAAGAATATCAGAGATATGTGTAATAGAGATGATTATGCAATGCCAGATAATGTTGACAGGGTATAAAGATGCAAAGTGAAGTACTCCCTCTGAGTTCAACATTTCTCATACTTCAAAAAGATATCAGAGCATAAAAGGATATCAGAGCGTATGAATATCAGAGCATGTTAAACACACAATATTAGAGTTAAAATATAAGGTATCATAGTGAATATAGGCATATCAAAGATATGAATGCAGAATACATGATCAAAACACCTCATATATTGATTGAACAGCCAGAGAACAAAAGATATTTACACAGAGTAGTGCAGTCAAGACTCTATGATCAAAATTCCAATTTCTCCCCCTTTTGTCATCAACAAAATATGGGTTTGAAAGATGGAACATTGAATGACCATCATGGTCACCTAAGGCTGTTGAGGTGGTTCCTGAGGTAGAGGTGGTTGCTATGGTGGTGGTTGTGTTGGTGGTGTTAGTTGTTCAACAGGAGGTGGTTGTTGAGGTTGCTGTGGATGCACAGGTTGAATTGGTTGTTTGACAGTGCCAATGAGATTAGCAACTGTTGATTGTATCTGATTCGCTAGCATCTGAGAGAGATTCATAAATTGATCAACAATAGCACTTTGCATAATGCGTCTATGCTGATCAGCTTCAACTTGCTGTCTCTCTTGGAAGGCTCGAAGAGTGGCTTCTGTTTCAACTTGTTGTTGCCTAGGAGCTTGACTCACAATCTCTTGAACCCTTTCTTCAAAAACACCGTGGGGTTTAGCAAAATGCAAGGGAACAATGGCCCTTGGACTTGAGGAGCGAGTTGTGATCAAGACTTGTTGAGTTCCAGAGTGAGCTTCATTTGATCCTTCAGCAATAGGCATGCTGGTAGCAACTTCAGGGATAGGCTTATCAACAGTAGACTCTGGTGGTGGTGGCACTTCTGTTTCAGCCACTGGTTGCATCTCATCCACCTTGGACGCTTCAAAGGGCTTGTTTGATTGGGCAGTTTGCTCTTCAGTTGAAGTGACAAAGTGTTCAGCATTCACTTGCACTTCATTTTCAATATCCAGTTGGATAAAAACTTCGTTGATCTTGGTAGATGCTGCGTCCAACTCAGCCTGTTTTGCTCTTTCCTTCTCAGCTTGTTCTGCTCTTGCCTTCTCAGCCTGTTCTGCTTTTGCCTTCTCAGCCTGTTAGTGGTCATGAATAATGTTCATTTCCTGTTCAAACACAGCACGATCCACTTTGCGAATATCATAGATTCTGTTGCTTCTGATGATTGACAAAGTCTTCAAAACATCAAGAAAATCATCATCGTCAGTCAGAAAACATGCTGAGGTGTTATCAAAGTGATACGTTTTCAATGGACGCATGACTTGGATGCTATTTGGTGGAAAAACAAAATTAGCCTTTGAGCATCCAGAAGTCGAAGCCTTCTGTGAATCATTCCAAACAATTTGACGCCAAAAGATAGTAGCATAAAAAATGTCTAGATTCCTTGTAAGCTTTCCAGTCTTGTAAAACAAATGATCCCAGGTGTGGGATGAATGTAGAAGCTGAATCTTCTCTTCTCTGTTAGGCATCTCAGTGCCATAGAATTTTAATCCTTTCTTCCGTCCAGCATCATAGATAGGCAGTCTAGGACATACCTTATCAAGTACAAACTTGATATCTGTTGAGCATCTGATGTGGAGGTTGGGAGGATAAGCAATAGCTTGATCGGCTAGGAACATCTGATGAAGAAGATTACCCAAGTCCTTGTAATCTTCTGGTGAGAAGTTGATCACTGGAGTTCCTGGGTGGAGATGCATGAACTTAGTTATGGGGATCCAGAACTGAATGTCCTCTACCCATTTAACTATTGGACTCTGCTTAGTCTTGGATGGATCCAAGCTTTCTTTGATTGCAGCTTGCATTGAGGTGGCCAAGTCCTTATCAATGTTGGATGTTGCTTGCTTCTTAGTTGTGGCAGTTTTCTTCTTCTTCTTTTGCCTTTGGCTGGATTTGTCAAGCAGAGGCTTGGCAAATCTTGAAGCAATCTCTACTTGAGGTTCAGGAACCTCGTCATATGAAGGATGCACCCTTTGCTGTGTACCAGTTGGGCATATGTAAGGACCTTCCATCCTAACCAAGTTTGGATAAGATTGCCTCGTCCAAGTTGGTGGTGGATTGCAGATGATTGCACCTTTTGGTAAAGCTAAGTGTGCTGCGGAGGATGGGTGAACATGATCATACCTCGTCTAAGCAGGAGCAGAGGCTGAAGTGAAGCTTCTTTCTAGAGGTTGTTGAAGAGGTCGCCATATAACATCACTCTTCTTGCAATAGTTCTGCTCGTTTATTGTGAAGAAGGCAACTGGAAATCTTTATGTATTTTTCTCTTCTTCAGTCTTCTCTTGGACCTTTGGAGGGATGGTCCAAGCAGCCCAAGCATCTATCCAAGTATCCCTTGGACGCACAGTCTTGGTCAAGTTCAACTTGAGAGGTGGACACTGTATAGGCTATTGTTGGTGTTGTTGTGTTTGAGCAGAAGTGGATGGTGCAGTAGTGGAGTCACTTTCTGTGTCTTGAGTGGAAGGGGTTGGAACAGGGACTTTCCTTGGTTTGGACGCTTGAGTCTTAATCCTTCTAGGTATTGCAGTAGGCACAACATAATTGCCTTATTTGGACGCTGCAGATACCTTCTGTTTCTTCTGAGGCCCAGATTCTATCTCATTAGCTTTTCTTTTGATCTGGCCAATTGGGACATTATCATCATCATCAGAATCACTCATAATTTTGAGCTTTCTGATTCTTGGCTTCTCTTGAACTTGCTTCCCTAGACTCCTTCTGTCAGAAGTTGTCTTTGGACGCTTATCCTTGGGAGCAGGTGGATTATACGGTGCTGGTGCTTCTTGCCTTTTCTTAGACCTTCTTTCCTTTACTACATCTTCTTTTTGTTGCTGTGTCATCTGCCTTGTCACCTTCCTTGTTTCTTGATCCTCCATGATCCTCTTTATTTTCTTTGCAATTCCAAAGAGGTTCATTTCTTCCTCTTCATCATTCTAGACTAGATGACTTTGCTCACTTCTTTTCTTCTTAATACTTTTCTCGTCCAACTCCTTGATAGCTTTGGCAATAAGCTTAATCTTCATAGGCTTGATGTTGGTTTCTCCAAACCTTTGTTGTTCAGCGATTAGCTCCCCTTTTCTAATGATTTCTTCGCGCTCATCATAGTAATGCTGGTAGACCTTCTGATCCCAAAAAATTTTGTTCAAGAGAGCAACATAGAAAATATCTTCATTGCCACCAAGCCCTTTCAAAATGCAGAGGATGTTGACATAGATAGTGTGAGGCAGGTTGAATGGGATGCCCTCCATCAAGTGAAACAGTATGAACTTGTGTAAGTCTGTAATAGAATCCTTGGACCCTGCCTTGTGTAAGATGCCTTTATTGCATATTTGCTGCAATATCTTCGCTTGCTCACACAGGTTTCAGTACTAATTCCTTTTTGCGTCTGTGGACTTGTCTTTGCGCAGCACCTTCCTAACATGACTTTCATATTTCTCTGCCTAGTCCAGTTTGTATTGATTTTGCTCCCTGATATAGCTAGTGACTTTGGCTATTGTCTCAGTAGACAAAACCACTTCTTGTCTAACCACAGTGGACACAATCTGTCTCTGAGTGTCAAACTTAGCGTTCTTCCAAAACATCCTGATCAACTCTGGGTAAATTTTTTGGGTGTCGTTGAAGTACCCTCGAATACCACACATCATAATATTTTCTTCCAGTTCAAGACCAATACTCTCCAAGTATTTGATATCAAAGAAATGCTCAATATGGACAGTTTCCGCTCCATTTGTTTCAATGGTGGTGATGGGGTATGAAAGGACATCATGAACCATAGTAGAAGACTCGCTAGAGCTTGACATTGTGGGTAAAGGTGAGATTTTTAGGGTTTTTGGTGAGTGTTTGGGTAGGGAATGTGTGAGAGAGAGAGAGTGCTTGAGAGAGGAGAGTTTTAAGTGAGAGAAATTTTGGTAAAGTGTTTTCTAAGGATTTGACATTTTATGTATGGGCTTACTTGAGGCAAACGAAATGGTTTGGGCTTTTTGAATTTGAAGAGAGAGGTTATGCCACTAATCCCGCCATGATGAGGCGTGCTGAGATATTTGGGTAATTGTGTATAGTTATGAACAGTTGAGTGACTCAGCATAGAGCATTAACTGGCACTTACTCAAAACGAAACTGTTTTAGCCACAACATAAAACACTTTAAAAGAAAACACATAATAGAAATGATCGTCCATACATTGGACTTCAATGTAACACATGCAATGCACATGCTTGACTAAGTGACCTTTGGACGTTGTGTGCATTGGACGCTATAGTCATATTGAATGCTGCACATAGATGTTAATCATTCCTTTACAAAGTCTATGCCAAGTCTTCTCCTTAAAAGGATTAGCTTGTCTTCAGTAAGGGATTTTGTAAATATATCAGCTAGCTGATCATCTGTGGATACAAATCCACAGTCCCTTTCTGAACATGGTATCTTATAAAGTGATGTTTAATTTCTATATGTTTTTCCCTTGAATGCAATTTGGGGTTATTAGAAAGATCAATAGCAGCAGTGCTATCACAGAAGATAGGAATGTTACTCTCATATATACTATAATCTTCAAGTTGATGCTTGATCCATAGGATTTGAGAACAACAACTTGCTGCTGATATATACTCTGATTCAGCAGTGGACAGTGCAATGATGCCTTGCTTCTTGCATATCCAGGAGACTAAGTTTCCACTAATGTAGTGACATCCTCCACTAGTGCTTCTTCTTTCAATCCTGCCTCCAACATAGTCAACATCACAGTATCTAACTAATATGAAATCTTTCTGCCTTTTGAAACACAGACCAAGATTAGTTATTCCAATGAGATATCTGAAAATTCTTTTAACAGCAGTTAAGTGTACTTCCCTTGGATCTGATTGAAATCTAGCACATAGAGATACACTGAACATAATGTCTAGATGCAGTGAGGTAAATGAGTGATCCTATCATCCCTCTATATAAGGTGTTGTCCACCTTCTTTGATCCTTCGTCCAGCCCAAGTACTATTGTTGGATGCATAGGGGTTTTCATTTGTTTAGCATCGTCCATCTTGAACTTCTTCAAGAGATTTTTAACATACTTGGTTTGATGTATGTATATCCTTTGTCAGTTTGCTTGATTTGTAGTCCAAGAAAGAATTTCAGTTTTCCCATCATGCTCATCTCAAACTCTGTCTGCTTTAACTTTGAAAAATCCTCACATAGAGTTTCGTTAGTAGCACCGAATATGATATCATCGACGTAAATTTGAACAATGATAAAATAAGAATCATAGTTTTTGCGAAACAGGGTAGTATCTATTTTTCCTCTTGAAAAACCATTTTCTATAAGAAATGAACTGAGTTTTTCATACCAAGCTCTTGGTGCTTGTTTTAGTCCATACAAAGCTTTGTTTAGTTTGAAAACATGATTTGGAAAAGCAACTCTCAAACCTAGGGGGTTGTTCCGTTCCACATAAACTTCCTCTTTTATCAGCCCATTGAGGAATGCACTTTTTACGTCCATTTGATATAGCTTCATTTTACTATGAGTTTAACACCCTAGAGGATATTACCTTTTGTCTACTTATATTACTAAATTTTGAAAATTTAGAATATAAGGATATTAGAGTTTACTATGCGGAAAAATAAAACTTAAAACATATCTTACATAAACAAATCTAATACAAGCTCTTGGCACTTATATGCTGTACAAAACATAACCAAAAAGGGTACTTGAACATACTCTAACTCCCATACATTGGGAGATACAAAACTATAATTATCTTCCTTCATGCAAGCAGCTCCAAGCTTCTCCCTTGAGCTCGTCCATCTGCTTAGCCTGTAAAAACATGAAACTAAAAGGGATGAGACATAATATCTCAGTGAGTGCTCTAAAGACTCTAGGTTGACTCTTTATTCTAGAGATCCTTTTCTTAACTCTCATGGCTTCTTATTTCTTTTCTTGATACTCATACTCACAACTATAATCTCAACATCTCTTCATTTATCCCCAAGCTGGACCAATCTATACATACACATAAGCAGATTCTAATTAAGGAAAAGGAAAGAAACTAAACTTTATATACTTTGAAAATACTGTATATAATTACCATAATTTATAACAAAAACCCAGTTCATATTATTTATCAAAAATCACCAACAGACAACAACATCATGAGTCACATTTAACAACATACTGTCACAATCCTCAACATAATACAAACACCAACATCCATCATCAAAACGATGTATATCATAAACTACTAGACAATCTCAATCATCAAGATTGACTCTACTCCATGGAGTTTCAACATCATATGAGAGGTCCCTCATAGGCCCCATCCCCTACCATAGTCTGTACATTCTGACCATTCAGGGAGTCCCTTGAGCTGACCCTACGGGGAAAGTGTGGTTTTATCGAAAATAGACAAGTGCTATCGTGACTTACCTCTGTAGGTTTGCAAGACCTTACATCTATAGGGATTCACCCACTCATCTATTCTATAGACCCATTCCCGTTAGCCACCACTAAAATCCCCAGCACTAGGTTGAGAGCCCACCAAGCACCCTCAACTTACGTGCCTACTCATATGTCTATGCACCAACTATGCACTCCTATGCGCCAACTGTGCAAATACAACATTCAGAATATTTTTGTGCACCAACTGTGTGCACCCACAGTATTCCAGCGGCAAACATATTTGGAGTCCCTTACAGTCTTAGATACGGCACCTCCGTATCCGCCATCTCCATTGGCCTGACTTAAGGGTCCAAATACATCTCAACAATCAATAATCCTTAACCACGACAACAATCCATCCCCTATACACTAAAAAAGTCACTAAACCTCTTGGGAAATAGTTCTCAACACTCCAACACACCATTCAGAGTCAAAATGTAGAGGTAGTACTTGGGAAGATATCCCACTAGGCGAGACCCTCGGGTCGCTTTAGTAGGCCGGAGTTTTGGCGTAAAACTCACCCTCCCAAGTATACCATTTTTCTATAAAAATCTTCCCAAAGGTCATAGCTAACTCCTTTTTAACATATAGGGATGGTTACAATACAAGATTATCATTTATCATCAACATCATCTCATCAACAATTCATATACATCCAAATAATAATACATCCACCTCATCAAAAGATAATTATTACAACAATAATGCAACTACCTTACCATAATATAAACACCTCAAGAACAACATAATCATCTTATAATTAAACATACTACATTTGTATAAACATTTTAAAATCATATAAATCAAAAGGGGAAAAGTTTAAAAAGAATTTCAATTAACCAAATTCTAGCCCGACAGCACAAACTTTCATGCTGAGCCAGACATCTCTAGCCCGGCCGCACAAACTCTCGTGCTGAGCCAGACATCTCTAGTCCGACCGCGCAAACTCTTGTGCTGAGCTAGACATCTATAGCCCGGCCGCACAAACTCTCGTGCAGAGCCAGAGCTCCCTTGGAAATGAATATTCACTACTGACTCTCTTTGGCCTGGCCGCTCAAGCTCTCACACTGGGCCAGAGCCATTCTAGAAATGAATATTTGCTACTGACACTTTCTGGCTGGCCGCGCAGCTCTGTCCTGCTGATCCAGAAAAACCCTGGAACTAAATGTTCCATTTTGACGCCCTCTGGCCTAGCAGCACCAAAGTTCGTGCTAGGCCAGAGCAAAACTGGTTGTGACTTGCGAGTTCCATGGCCATCAATGGCATACCCACTCATCTTAACCCTACATAAAGACTCACCCAAGCATACAAATCAAACCCTAAACACTTCTATTACATTTCTAACCGATTGATTTACCCGAAAAACCCCATAATCAACATAATCACCAAAAACCCAAAATCTCCAAACCTAAGGTTCAAAAGAGAAAAAGGGGAAAAAATGCAAATCAATGGGATAGGGAAGGACTAGGGGGAAACACTCACCTCCCAAGACACGTAGAGATGAGCTCCGGGCACTGGGTCTTCAGATCTATGCTCCATCTCCTTCTTCCTCTTCTTTTCCTCTTCTCCTCCTTCTCTCTACCTTTCCTTTTTTTTTTCTTTCTTTCTCTCTCTAACACTCCCTTCTCTCATCTATATAAAGTGTGCGGTGTGTGTGGGCTAAGTGGGCCTCAGCTCACCTTGGGCCTTGGCTCCCCATCTAGATCCTATTATCTCATTCTTGACAACTCCTATAAAAAGGTAACTATTATTAATAATACCTAAGGGTATCCTTTAACCATTAAATATAAAGGCTATTCCATAAAAGATGTCTCTTTATTATTTATTTCTAAGGTTTGTAAATTAGGGATATTACAATGAGAAGCAAAGGACAGTAAAATGAAAATAGCCTCAATACGAGTAACAGGAGCATAAGTTTCAGTATTATCTATACCTTCATGTTGTGAGTAACCTTTGGCCACAAGCCTCGCTTTGTTTCTCACAACCTTGTTTCGTCCAGCTTGTCTCTGAATACCCACTTGGCTCCTATAGCTTCTTTATCATCAGGTAGTTTGATAAGCTTCCAGACATCATTCTTTTGGAACTGATCAAGTTCTTCTTGCATTGCTTTGACCCAGCTTTCATCTTCCAGGGCATTGTCCACAGTCTTAGGCTCTATTTTTGATATGAGAGCTATGTGACCTTGCTGTTGATGTGAAGATCTGGTTCTGACTCTATCTCTTAGATCACCAATGATTTGATCTTCTGGATGATGCTTTTTCATATGCTAGTTATGTCCAGTTGGTTCTCTTTGTTCTTCTACTGGACCGTCCATGGGAGTGTTGGACTCTTCAGCTGAAACATCATTGTTGGACGCGTTTGCGTCTAATGACTTCTTTCCACTGTCCAACCTGAGATCTGTAAATGATTTATCTAGCTCTGACAATTCCTTATCAGGCTTAGTGTTATTGACTTCACATGAATAGCCTTTTCCACAACTAAGGTTCTAAAGTTGTAGACTCTATATGCCTTCGAAGTTTCTGAGTATCCAAGCAATATCTCATTGTCACACTTAGACTCATAATTTCTTAGATTGTCCTTAGTGTTTAGAATGAAACATTGACATCCGAATGGATGGAAGTAGGATATGTTGGGTCTTCGCCCTTTCCATAATTCATATGGAGTCTTTTTCTGGATGGGTCTAATATAAATTCTGTTTTACAAATAGCAGGCAGTATTTACTGCTTTAGCCCAGAAGTGCTTAGGGGTTGAGTTATCATTCAACATGGTTCTGGCCATCTCTTGTAGTGACCTATTCTTCCTCTCAACAACATCATTTTGCTGGAGAGTCCTGGGTGTTAAGAAGTTATGAAGAATACCATTTTCCTCACAGAACCTTTGAAAACTCTTGTTTTCAAACTCATCCCCATGATCACTTCTGATGGAAGTAATACATACTCCTTTCTCGTTTTGAACTCTTTTACAAAAGTCATAGAAGACCTTAAAAGACTCATCTTTGTGAGATAGGAACATGACCCATGTCCATCTTGTATAGTCATCCACTATAACTAATCTGTATCTCTTACCACTTATTGAGGCTGTTCTTGTAGGTCCAAACAAGTCAATATGTAATAGCTTAAGGGGTCTAGAAGTGGAAACAATGTTTTTGCTTTTAAAATACCTTTTTACCTGTTTCCCTTTCTGACAAGCTTCACAAAGGAAATCATCCTTATATGACATAATTGGTGGTTATGCTTGTTAAGTTTGAGATTAACCTCAAGCTTGCATGACCAAGCTTTTTATGCCATATCTAGTGATTTTCTTTAACTGAAACTAAGCAGGATACATTTTGACTTAATAGTTCCCCAGGTTTAATCTTGTACAGATTACCTTGCCTCTTCGTAGTGAAGAGAAGGGATCCATTACCGTTCTTGACTATATATTCACCTTTGTTAAAGGCAACATCATATCCACTATCACATAATTGACTTATGCTAAGCAAATTGTGCACTGGATGCTCCCTTTTTTGGCAGGTGTCTGCATTTGGATGTTATACGTCCAGGTTTCCCATAGAAATAACAAACATCTACATCCTCATCATGAATATATTTCTTTCCCTTATATCCATGTCCTAACCTGTCATTGGGTCTCTTACAACCTTGTTTTAAAAGCTTGTTAAGGTTGTCAGATCCCTTGACAAAGTTGGACAGATCCTTCTTTAGGCTGTCAATCTCTTCATGAAGTTTTACAACATCATGTGGTTGACCTCTTAAGGAAGTATCTGCTTCAACTCTTAGAAGCTTCTCAACAAGCCTTTTGTTTTCTCCTTTGAGAGTCTGAATCTCTATGGAAAGTTTCATTTCTCTAGTCCTTGATTCCTCATAAGACTTATAGGCATAAGCACTGTCATTCCATAGAGTTCGTCTATCCTCTTCAAGGCTTTATGTTCCTTTGAGAGCTTTGTAAACTTTTTCTGTAAATCCTCTTTCTCACTTTCAAGTTGTTTGAAACTGTTTTCTAAGACTTCTTTTTCTTTTGAAAGTGATTTGGACGATTTCTTCAAAGTTTTGTAGGCCTTTGACAGAATAGAAGAGTTGGAAAGTAATTCATGATAAGCTTCCTGAAGAGATTTTAAATCATTAAAGTCTACCTCATCTTCCTCTTCTGGTTCGTAAGATTCTGATGTAGTGTCTGCCATCAGACAGATGTTGGCTTCCTCTTCTTCATCGTCGTCCAATGATGAGTCATCGTCCAAGTCTTCCCATGTGGACATCAGAACTTTCTTGCCCTTCTTTTTGTTGAAGACTTTCTTCTCCTTGTCCTTATTCTTCTCAAGGTCTGGGCATTCTGACTTGAAGTGTCCGGGCTTCTTGCATTCGTAGCAGATGATTGGACTCTTCTCTTTGTCCTTATTCTCCTTGAAGCCTTTCTTATTCAGGTTTCTCTATCTGGATCCACCTTTCCTCTTCCACATAGCATGGATCTTCTTGGATATGAAGGACAACTCATCATCCTAACAGTGTCTTCATCTTTAGATTGCTCTTCTGATAACTCTTCTACTTGCATGGCTTTGGACGATGAAGCTTTCTTTGGCTTCTAGATGTTGAGTGCTAGAGACTTGCCTTTTGTTTGCATCACCATCTTGTTGCAGTTCTAGCTCATAAACTTTAAGGATTCCCACAAGCTCTTCTAAGGACATGTCGTCCAGTCCCTTGGTTGCTCTCAAAGCTGTAACATGTGGTCTCCATTGCCTAGGCAAACTCCTCAAAATTTTGTCAATATGCTCATTTAGTATGGTTTGAAATCGTCCACACATACTTTGTATGTCCTAGTTTCCCTCCATACTAAACAATTCATATTGACGAGTGAGAAGACTGAGTTTGTTATGTTTTACCTAGTGGAACCCTCATACGTTAATATAAGAGTGTCCCACATCTGTTTTGCGCTTTTGAAGTTGTGCACCTAGTTGTATTCTTGTTTGGATAGTGCACACATGATGGTGTTTCTGGCTCTGGAGATGAGATAAAATCTATGCTTTTGCTCCTCTATCCATCTAGCCTTGGGGATCTCGTTGAGGTTCTCATCATAAGGAATGTAGTCCCCCATCTCCACAACATCCCACATATCAATATGACAAGATTCAAAGAATGCTATCATTATTTGTTTCCAATAATCATATTTGACTCCCTTGAAGAGAGGTGGTCTGTTTATAGCTTGTCCCTTGTTTTCCATCTTTCTCAGGATCTGGTTTTCCTCTGTACTGCTAAGTACTCAACCCAAGAGGCGAGCTCTGATGCCAACTGAAATACAAGGAACACACTAGAAGGGGGGTTGAATAGTGTGTTAGATAAAATTTGAAAAACTTTTTCGTAAAGATGGAGGTATCTTGGTTCAGATTTTACAAGGAACTTGTAAAATGCAGAATTGCAGCTATTGTCCAATGGTTCAAAATAACAGTTTGATGAAACTGCGTTTTCAAGTTGTCGTCCAAGCAAAATATAAAGTATTTTCATGAACAGATTTATAAAGGAAACTTGTGCGTCTAAATGCGAAGAAATAACACAAGAGATAATTGGTAAGCGAAAAGCAATAGAGTAAAAACACTTGGTTTATACTGGTTCACTTAATCTGAGTTACGTTCAATTCTCCTTCAAAAATAACCTTTTGAAGGGTTCCACTAATCAAAACTTTGATTACAAACAAGTATTCTCTATCTTGCCACTTCTATAAGTATTCTCAAGGCCATTTCTGGCACACCTTTTAATTTCTGGCTTTCCAAACCACAGTTTGATTACAAATATCAAATCAACTCTCACAAAGTGGATATTACAATATAAAATGATTACACAGAATGACTTAGCAAAGCTAAGAGAATGCTCTTTTTGCATAAGTGTTGGTCGTCCAAGTATTTTGGCAGAGTTTCAGCTCTTTGAAAAATCGTGAATGCTTTGTTGGTTTTACAAGAGCCTCGTCCTCTATTTATAGGCCTCTGAGCAAAAGTATCCATTGTGGGATCTGAGCCTTTGCCAAAAACCGTTCTCTCACAATCATTTGATCGTTATCACGTGTCAGCTTGGGGTGGAGAGAAAGAGGGGACAACAGTACATGCAGCGCCTCCACTACTTGTATGGTTTTGCGAAGAGAAAATTATCTGTCTCTAGTGGTACACTTTTTGAATATTCAAATGAAATGTCATGTATGAAAAGAGAGGGAATAACAAAACATTCGAAATGAAATCATTATGGAAAAGCATAAGTGTACTTCCTGACAAATGGACGCGTTAACTGTTTGATAGAAAAGGTTTGTGTAAGTTATATAAGCGATTGGACTCTTTCCAAATGGACGCAGTGTTTGTACACTGGTTTTCGCAAAGTATTGGGCGCTTGTTTTATAACAATGCATTGGACGCTGGATTTACTCTTAAGAAAACAAGTTCCAGTTACTCATTGGACACGATAAATACATAGCGATATATAGTTTGAGTTTAAGAGATACAATACCATGAAGGCATTGGACGGTGTGGAACCTGTAATACTCAAACATTAATCATTAGATACTTCAAAATTCAATTTAATTTGTTATCATCAAAACCAAAGTTTGAGGGGTTGGACATTGTCCAAAGTCTTAGACTCTAACACAAATTTCTGAGATCTTCAAGGTCTTCATAACTTCATCCAACACTTAGTCATTTTTGAATCAATCTTCATCATATTCCTTATATGGCAAATTTTTTAGGAGTGTACATTCCGAGGAAGATAGTTTTCGAAAATCTTCAATGTTATGTTTTTATATCTTTAAAACATTTCCTCATGCTTCAACACTTGGTTCTTGCAACTTAGTTTTTTATGCAGGTGTTTTGAAGTTTGCACTACATATCTAATTGTGTTCTTTAGATCTTGTTATTTATTCCAATAACAGAGAAAGAAATTGATTTTATTAATTAATGAATTTTCGGATGTAAATTGATATTTCTTTTCCATCACACTCATTCTCAATTTATCACATCACCCTCGTTCCCAATTTATCCCATTATTGTAACACCCTAAGGGTTGTGTTACCTTTTGCCTATTTATATTACTAAATTTTGAAAATTTAGAATATAAGGATATTAGAGTTTACTATGCAGAAAATAATAAAACTTAAAACATATCTTACATAAACAAATCTAATACAAAGCTCTTAGCACTTATGTGCCGCACAAAACATAACAAAAAAAAGTACTTGAACATAAACTAACTCCCATACATTGGGAGATACAAAACTATAATTATCTTCCTTCATGCAAGCAGCTCCAAGCTTCTCCCTTGAGCTCGTCCATCTGCTTAGCCTGTAAAAACATGAAACTAAAAGGGATGAGACATAATGTCTCAGTGAGTGCTCTAAAGACTCTAGGTTGACTCTCTATTCTAGAGACCATTTCTTAACTTTCATGGCTTCTTATTTCTTTTCTTGATACTCATACTCACAACTATAATCTCAACATCTCTTCATTTATCCCTAAGCTGGACCAATATATACATATACATAAACAGATTCCAATCAAGGAAAAGAAAAGAAACTAAACTTTATATACTTTGAAAATACTGTATATAATTACCATAATTTATAACAAAAACCCAGTTCATATTATTTATCAATAACCACCAATAGACAACAACATCATGAGTCACCCATCTCATAGTCACAATATAAATCCTCAACTAACATTAACAACATAATACAAACATCAACATCCATCATCAAAATGATGTATATCATAAACCATTAGACAACCTCAATCATCAAGGCTGACTCTACTCCATGGAGTTTCAACATCATATGAGCGGTCCCTCATAGGCCCCATCCCCTACCTTAGTCTATACATACTGACCATTCAGGGAGTCCCTTGAGCTGACCCTAGGGGGAAAGTGTGGTTTTATAGAAAATAGACAAGTGCTATAGTGGCTTACCTTTGTAGGTTTGCAAGACCTTACATCTATAGGGATTCGCCTACTCGTCTATTCTATAGGCCCATTCCTATTAGCCACCACGAAAACCCCAGCACTAGGTTGAGAGCCAACCAAGCACCCTCAACTTACGTGCCTACTCATATGTCTGTGCACCAATTGTGCACACCTATGCACCAACTGTGCAAATACAACATTCGGAATATTTCTGTGCATCAACTATGCACCCATCATATTCCAGTGGCAAAACATATTTGGAGTCTCTTACAGTCTTAGATATGGCACCTACGTACCCGCCATCTTCTATAGCCTGACTTTAGGGTCCAAATACATTTCATCAATTAACAATCCTTAACCATGACAACAATCCATCCCCTATACACTAAAAGAGTCACTAAGCCTCTTGGAAAGTAGTTCTCAACTCTCCAACACGCCATTCGGAGTCAAAACATAGGGGTGGTACTTAGGAAGATATCCCACTAGGCGAGATCCTCGGGTCGCTTTAGTGGGCCGGAGTTCTGGCGTGGAACTCACCCTCCCAAGTATACCATTTTTCTATACAAATCTTCCCAAAGGACATAGCTAACTCCTCTTTAACATATAGGGATAGTTCCAACACATAGTTCACATACACATCACATATATCGTCATCTCATCAACATTCCATCTCAATTTCTCAAAACATCGTAATCTCTTTAATATCACATTCAACAAATAGTAATTTATATTTCTTCATGTATATATATATACCTAATTCAACATTGATAAATCTAATGCACATCACTGTAGGTTCATAAGAAAAGCATAAGTCTAAGTGACTCATGTGGAGAATAAGAAAAACATATCATCATCTCATCAATAATTCATACTACATTTGTATAAATATTTAAAATATTCCAAAAGGGAAATATTTAAAGAGAATTTTAAAATAACCAAATTCTAGACCAGTCGGCCAAAATCGCGGCCCAGCTAGAGCTCCCCTGAAGTTGTTTTCTCCATTCTTTCACATTTTGGCTCAGCTACACCAAATTTCGGCTGAGCTGAAACTCCCCTGGAGCTTATTTCTTAGTTCTGTCACATTTCGGCTCAGCTGCACCAAATTTTAGCTGAGCCGAAACTCCCATGGAGCTGAATACTCCATTTTGACATATTTCGGCTTAGCTGAACCAAATTTCGGCTGAGCCTGAACGGAAATGGAGCTGCGAATTTGCAATCTCCATGGCCATCGATGGCATACCTACTCATCCCAAGCATACGAAATCAAACTCTAAACACTTCTATTACATTTCCAACCGATTGATTTACCTGAAACCCCCCTTAAACAATCATAGTCACTAAAAACCCAAAGTCTCCAAACCTAAGGTTCAAAAGAGAAAAAGGGGGAAAACATGCAAATCAAGAGGATACAGAAGGACTAGGGGGAAGCACTCACCTCCTAGAACACTCACAAATGAGCTCTGGGCACTGGGTCTTCAGATCTCCACTCCATCTCCTTCTTCCTCTTTTCCTCCTTCTCTCTACCTTTCCCTTTCTTTCTTTCTCTCTCTCTCTAACACTCCTTTCTCTCATCTATATAAAGTGTGTGTTGTGTGTGGGCTAAGTGGGCCTCGGCACACCTTGGGCCTTGGCTCTCCATTTGGATCCTATTATCTCATTCCTGACAACTCCTATAAAAAGGTAACTATTATTAATAATACCTAAGGGTATCCTTTAACCATTAAATATAAAGGCTATTCCATAAAAGATGTCTCTTTATTATTTATTTCTAAGGTCCATAAATTAGGGATGTTACAATTATCCTTATTCCAATTGTTCTCTTGCTAACCCGCCAGATCGAGGCACCAATTGAAACAAAATGTGTTCCACAGTGTGATCAACTTGGTTTAGGAGAAAGCTTTCAAAGGAAAATCCCAACTTGCAGACTCTGTTGCAACGATGGCAGCTTCCCTGTCGCTCCTGCTACTTTCGTATGTGAGCCTGTATTTCTTCCTCTCGCAAATGGCATACAAAGGAGTAAGGGGAAGCGGAAAGGACTAAGCAGCATCTCATGTGACCTGTTTTAACGAAATATCGTACACCGTTAGATTTAAACAAAATAAAGGGACATGATTAGGAGTAACTTTAAACACTTACTCCTAAAGTAATGAATCTCTCCCCATATATATATATATATATATATATATATATATATTTATATGATGAATGGATCAAATTTTTTTTCTCTCCTATCTTTCTTGATCATGTCTAAGGCCCAATTAATCTTAACTAATGCTTCCTAGCCCAATACAACTCTCACTAAACTCAATTAATTATGATAGCCTATGTTTTATTAAGTTTTGAGCGCAAATGATTAATTTTAGTTATTTTAATTACTAACATAATCTCCTAATTAAATTACTAACATTTTATTATTTTTTTAGAAAGCTAACCCACAATTATTATTTATTTTAGTCACATAAAATCATACAAACATACATACTTACATAAAGTAGCATCATATCAAATAAAAAATGTTCAAAAAGCATCAAAAAAGAAATAACCGCAAATTCTTGCGTGTTAATTTTTGTACACAAAACAACTATTTCTAAGGTTTTTCATTATTTCAATTTCATTGACAAAATCGAAATAATCAAATTCCTTACAAAATTATCGATACAGCAGATAAAAGAATAAATTCATATTCAGCGAAAATGGGTCATTACAGGTTTGGTTTTAACAATTGGAGTATTATATAGTTAAGTTAAAAACCTTTAAATTAAGATAGTACATATATTTATAAGATAATTATATAATAAATACAACTTGTTACCAAAATAATAGTCATTTATATAAATTGTTGAATTTAAGTGTAGGGTTTTTTTTAATTTATTTATAACTTATAAAAGTTTATAATCTTTTAAAAATTGTTTAGTGCTTGGCTAGGTTAGGCTAAAACCTATTGCATGGTACAATTTTTATATTAGAACTTCAACTATTTATCTTGTACTTAGGTTAGGTGTTGGGTCCTATGTACTCATTGTGTTCTAAGTTTAGATGATGTTACATTGCAACTAAAATGTGTAATTCCAACTTTAACGTTTCATTTAGGGCCTTTTTGGGTAAAATTAGCTTATGGACATTGATAGCAATGTCGGGTTGCCATCAAAAGCTTATAGGATCCCCAAATAATTTTGCAATACAGGGCACAACCCTAGGTCGTTTCTCAAGGACAATTCATCAAGTATTCATATTCTAATTCGTAAATAGAGGGGGATTTTGTTTAATTTCATAATTAAAAACAAGAACAAAACAACACAAAATTAATTTAAAAATGATTAAGAGAAAAAATCAAACCAAGGATCCAATGCTTTTGATTAAATTATCACGATTCCAGAAATGAAGGATGAATCTATGATCATGCAATCCAATACGAGTTCATGAGATTATCATCTCATATGTATTTATGAAAACTGAGAATACAATCGCATTCCCTAATTTACCTGAATTCAAGCTCTTTCTCGTATTAGCTTAGGTGAATCACAACTGGATTAATCAATCCTACTCCTAATCCTAATTCAATTTCCTAAATCTAAACATAATCATGCATTAAATTCAGAAAACTGAAAAACGGAGAAGGAAGAGAACATAAATTCAAAATTAAGCATAAAGGAACTCAAATTTACCATAAGCCTTGGGACCCTTGGATTGAAAATGAATTGAGCTCTCAATGAATATCTTCATTGAGAGCTTCAATTAGGAAAATGAAGAAGAGAGGAGAAAAGGGAAGAAGTGAGAGTAGAGCAAAAACCTAAATCTCAAATTAATAATGTGTAAAGTGTGTAGTCTCTACAAAGAGTAATCTGTTTATTACAAAAGAGAGAGACTTAATTTCATGGGCTCGCTAAACACACTGAACCTGGCAAGGCTTTTTGAAAGAATATTTGGGTGAAGCCTAAAGAGGCTTTTCGAAAGAATACTTGGAAGAGCTTGCAGAGGCTTAGAGAATACTGAGTGAAACCTACAGAGGTTTAGAATACTGTTTTGGTTGTTGCCTGCAGGAGCAAGCAAAAAGTACTGAATGGAACCTGTAGAGGTTTAGAATACTAGGTGTGGGAGCCTATGGAGGCTTCAAAAGAAAAAATACCGTGGTTGTTTGTTTGGTCTTAGTGTAGAAAGCCTACATGTGTAGGTACTGGACATAGCCCAGGTTGGGTGAACCAATATAAATTCCTTCGTGTGTTGTATCCTTCTTTACTGCTTCTCATTTATTTTTGCTTCTACATGCTTATCTTTAAGTATTGAAAAACCTTGTTTACAAAAGATTTACTTTGATATTTTATCAAAAGGTTTTTACAATGCAATTTTCTCATTCAGAAGCAGCATTTGCCATGCATTAGAAAAGTGAAAAACCATAATATGTGTGACAACATAATCTGTGATTTTTAAGGGTAGCTTCTAAAGCAATAGTATTAATATTTACTTGGAAAGCTTTACTTTAACTTATGATTTTATCCAAGTATTTAAGAAGGAAAAGCTTTACTTTAACTTATGATTTTAATGCGATTGGTAATTGTCGTAGAAACATCAAAATTTGTTTGGGAGGTGAAATAATAAAATGATTATGATTTTTTTCTGGTGAGATCTGAAAAGACCATTCCCTTCGAAATTGGCATAAAATGAGAGAAGACCTAAAAAGAATTTAGGATATCTCGTTTAATTTTGTTAAAAATACGTATCTCCTCTCATTAATAAAGGAAATTATTATAAACGTTGTGATAAAAAAACTAATAAAGGAAACGGTTAATGTGATTGTTGTCATTTTAATGTGATTGGTAATTGTCGTAGAAACATCGAAATTTGTTTGGGAGGTGAAATAAGAAAAAGATTATGATTTTTTTCTGGTTAGATCTGAAAAGATCATTCCCTTCGAAATTGGCATAAAATGATAGAAGACGTAAAAAAAGTTCAGGATATCTCGTTTAATTTTCTTAAAAATACGTATCTCCTCTCATTAATAGTGGAAATTATTATCAACTTTGTGATAAAAAAAACTAATAAAGGAAACGATTAATGTGATTGTTGTCATTTTAATGTGATTGGTAATTGTCGTAGAAACATCAAAATTTCATGATATGTTTGGGAGGTGAAATAATAAATAGATTATGATTTTTTTCTGGTCAGATCTGAAAAGATCATTCCCTTCTAAATTGGCATAAAATGAGAGAAGACCTAAAAAAAGTTCAGGATATCTCATTTAATTTTGTTAAGAATACGTATCTCCTCTCATTAATAAAGGAAATTATTATAAACGTTGTGATAAAAAAACTAATAAAGGAAACGGTTAATGTGATTGTTGTCATTTTAATGTGATTGGTAATTGTCGTAGAAATATCAAAATTTCACGATATGTTTGGGAGATGAAATAATAAAAAGATTATGATTTCCAAGCAAGAAGCTTGAGAAGGAAAAATTAGAAGCAATCATGTTTTGTGCAGGGAAATAACCCAGTAGTTCACGTGTCACTCTTCAAATCTCCTTCTAGTGAGCAACAGATCCATTTCACTTGAAATGCATAACCACCTTATTAACTTTCCTGCCCAAACTCGCTTATATCAATAAAGATCTCGAGTATGAAATCTAACTAGTTCTTCATTATCGCACTCTCTCCTCTCCTAGAAATTGACTTGAGTGTTGAAGTGCTTGCAGGTACTCCACCACCACCATGCTTCACAGATCAAAGTCCTTGTCTGAGCCGAATTTCCACCGTAGAACCGAATCTTCATCTTTTCCATCGAACATATTTCAACAAACAATAATAGTCAATAAATTAAATTGAGTAATGAAATGAAAAAGAATTGAAGTTTTGGAGAGTAAGATTTTCATCAAATAAAAAAGGTTTCTTACAAATTCATATTCGGATTCTTGTTTTCAAATTCAAATGTTTCTTACAAATCCAGATTTAGACACTAATAATTTAATATTGAAAGGAAAATATAAAAAGAGAAAGAAATTTTAAAGTAAAAAAGTCTAACAACTTTTGATACATCCACGACCATAGTTAAAGTCAAAATGTAAACAAACCTTTAGGTCACTAATGTAACAACCCGCCACCGCTATATGAAAACTAGATAACTAACAAAGCGAAAGACTTTATTTTAATTTATTTAAAACTCTTCAATTAATTTATTTATGAAAATACTCGTTTTCTTTGCGTGTTTCAAAAGCCAAAAGTTAAAAACCAAAACCACAAGAAAAAACACCATGTATAACATAAACAACTGAATAAAACCAGGTTCCTTATGGCACTTCAACAGGTTATCACAAGATACAACATCAGAGTTACCCTATGCACATCTATATAGACGTATATATAACACTACAAAAGATAAACTCCCTAAACAATTGAGCTAGTCAATACTATACATAAAACTAATCAAAGACAAGCGAAGGAGGATCACATCTTTACGTCCATGCCCGTCCATCCACGATGCCTCCAAGGAAAAGATCTACCTCCTAGCCATCTGCTCCCATGAACAAGAAGTTCGAGATCATCATAATCACAACCACATTGCCATAACGCAAGGGTAAGCTTACCAAGGACATGCATACTTAAAACAATTTAAAACATCAACAAATAACAATTATATAAGTTCTATCATCTTTAAATCATGGCAATTGAAAGTAAATAAAATAGTAACATTTGTCTCACATAAACAGGATAATCTCAATTTCAATCATCATGAATCACAATCAAGAATCAACGTCATACGTCAACCATCAAATATCATCATCATGAGTCTATCAATCATCATCACCATATACACCAATCATAAACACCATAGACAGACTCTACTCCATGGAGATTTACATTACATGAACGATCAACATAGGAACATCCCTTAACATAGTACTCATCTCCGACCATTGGGGAGTCCTACAGTTGATCCTACGGATGAAGTATGGTTTTATCGAATATAGATGAGTGTGTGTATTGGCTTACCTCGGTAAGGCCTGAGAGACCCTAACCTCAATAGGAGTTCGTCCGCCTCAACTTCTATAGGAGTTCGCCCACCCATCTATTCTATAGGCCCATTCAGCGTTAGCCACCATGAAATCACCCAGCACTAGGTTGAGGGTCCACCAAGCACCTTCAACTTACATGCCTACTCACAAACAACAACAAAACACCATATCATATGATATTCGGATTCCCTACGGTCCTGGGTACGGCACCTCCGTACCCCCATCTCATCTATGGTTTGACCTAAGGAACCAAGTTTTCACCACTAACAACAACTATCCATCTCCTATATACTAAAAGAGTCGATTATGATTTTTGGGAAAACAATTTTCATCACTCCGACACGCCATTCAGAGTCAAAAACATAATAGGGGTGGTACTCGGAAAGATATCCCGCTAGGCGAGACCCTCGGGTCGCTATAGTGGACTGGAGTTCTGGCATGAAACTCACCCTCCCAAGTATACCATTTTCCAATAAAAATATTTCCAAAGGACATAGCTAACTCCTTAACATATAGGGACAATTACAATACAAGATTACCATTCATCATCAATAGTAATACATTTACCTCGTCAAAACATAACTATTGCAACAATATTGCAACCACCTTAACATAGTATAAACACCTCAAGAACAACATAATCATCTTAACATCAATATAATATCAAGCATAGGCCATACTCTTGTTTACTTTAGAAAACATCCATAAGAAATATTTGATTTTACTTTCAAAGCATGTAGGATTCTCTTAAGTTCTCATTTGAAACAAAAAAAATATTTACAATTTTCATAAAAACCATTTTCCCAATTCCTCACTCTAAAAAGAATTTAAGTTTTGACTGTTATAACAGACTACATGTCGATGTGACAGATTACATTCTCGATGTAAAATATTACATTCTTGATGTTAACAGATTACGTTTCGAATTAACAGATTACAAATCCATGTAATCGATTACAACTAACCCAGAATCAATAAAATACACCCTAGAACTCAAATTAACTGATTATAAACATATGTAATAATTAAAACAGACCCAAAGCCCAAAAAACCAACCCTTGTAGCTCATTTTAATCTATTACAATCTATTACCACATACTGTAATCGATTAAAATGATTCAAAACTGTAGAACACTCAATTTTTCAACCAATTTTTCAACTTTCATTAAAATCAAACCAACCCATTCAACCCAAAGGCCTTAACAACGAATTAAATCTTCAACAAAGCATTTTCTATCTTTATAATGCATCCATAAATCAAACCACAACATCAAATCAACATACCAATCCCAAATTTTTAACCATTTCATTACCCATCCCCAAACCCCAACTCAAAACAACTTTATCCATACATGAAATTAAGAATCATCCCAACACATCACAACTCAACAGAAAAGAAGAAAAGAGCAAGCTTCTCTTACCTATGGGTCTCCAAGCTTAGGTTTTGAGGAGAGGGGAGAAAGGGGAGAAGCCTTGAGCTCAACAAAGAGGGCTTCCATTAAGAACAACACCATCTCACCAAAACCCATGAAAAATACAACTAAAAAACAACATAAATGAGGGTTTGCACAAATATCCATTATGGGTTAACTCAAGGAAAGAAGAAAGAGGAGAGAAAGAGAGCTCACCATTCAACATTGGAGTCACAAGCTCAAAGAGGAAGAAAGAAACACTTGTCTTGAAGGGATGCCAAGTCCCATTCTTGAGAGAGCTTCTTATGGGTGAAGGAGAATATGAGAAAGGAGAGAGCTCTTGAGAGAAGAAAGGAATAGAGCACTTAAGGTTTGAGAGAAAATAGAGTGACTCTTTTGGGCATTGGCTACTCAAAGGGGATGAAGAAGGAAATGGGCCCCTTCTTACTAAAGCCCAGCCCAAGACAAAGCCTAACACAACTCAACCCACATCTCACAGACAACATAAAACATCATCTACTCGATTTATATTTTTCAACAACATAAATAAATTTAATTATTCTTGCAATTTAATTAAAATCACTTAATCATGTAATTAAGAAAATCACAGTGTTAAAACTAACAGTATCAATTGCCATAAATCAGACTAAAAAGAGAAAGAATGTTGATGAATATGCTATGAGAACAACAAACTTCATTGACTCACTGTCAAATATATTAGTAAGAGAAAATAAAGTGAAAAGATATTAAAAAGAGAGATAATATTACATAACAATTTCAACTTCTAATGAATCTTGCCAATTTAGAACTTGTAAATGACAACTCATATTGTTTTACATATAGATATCTTGGAGACAATGATTGTGCAACCAATATAATTGTACCTACAACACTAGCTAATTTGATTAACTCATGGAGTGTTGTTGTAAAAAGTTTTCTCCTTGGTTTGTTTTTCTTTGGGAAGAATTTTGTTCAGATAAAAATAATTTTGAGAGAACAAAGGGATGGGTGAAATACTGTCACTTTACTATGGAAAGTTTGATAAGACTAATGAAAAGGAAATGGAGAAAATGTATAACATGACAAAATTTTTACAATATAATTTTTGTATAGTCATTACATGATGGCAACGATATTAAAACCATATACTTGTCAAACATGCTTTAAAGTTGTATGAAATGGAAAACAAGTTTTAAAAAGACAAGTAACATTCATAAAACCACATGGATATACTCATTTCAAACTAGAGTTTAAGGAACACCGAGTTCCAAATACAAAATTCAAATAAAAAGAAAAACAAAGATTGACACGAAATAACCAAAATATTTATTTAAAGAAAAATGTCTTCAAGCAAGTAGATCATTTCTTTCCAATCTTAACAGCCTTCTTCACCATCTTAGCACTTGCAATATGTAATTTATCTACAATATATAAAAACACATAATAAAAAGTAGTGACTTAAAAGAAGAAATGAAGCATATATACTGTTATACCATAGGTTGTTGTCCTAGAACTTTTGCATAATCTCTAGATCACAACATATTTTCTTAACACGGTAAGATTGATCAAACCTTGAATTGAGTATATTCTTGTATTCCACCTTAAAGATGAAAGTTTTCTACACCAAAACAATATTTAAAGGGAGATGTGTGTCACTGTAATTCCAACTTACAAGCATATTGGAAACTCAACTTATAATAATGTCTACTACTTCAATAATTTCCTTCATTTGAACTTACACCAAAAAAGCTAATAGAGTTTTGAAAAGAAAATATGTAGCAAGTGAGTAAACCAACCTCTAGGAAGCATTAAGTGAAAACTAAAAAAACTATAATGAATGAAGATATTGTACAATTTCATCTGCCAACAACAACTCCAAACAATACAGAATCGTTGGATTGTTCAAGTTAGCAACAAACTATTAGACGAACTATTGTAGCAAGAAAAAACCAATTTTCCTTAGTTGCATTGATATCAATAACGAAATCATACTTCTGGCTAGCCATTTATCCAAAGGAAAAAAAGAACAATAGAAAGAGTAAAGATTACAAAGGATACAACAAACACATAAGGTGAGGTAGAAAGAATGGTTACACGATTTTATAGTGGGTCATATGATGTGGGGAAAACCCTTCGTTTTCCATTGCGACATAATTCCCAAATTCAAATGATTTCAATTTGAAGTCTTTGATGCATCAATTACTTGCAATTATAATGGAAGACCTTCCCAAGGAAAATACCTACAAATAAATTATAATGGAAGACTTTCTCAAGATATTGCTTAATAACTTTCCATAATTTTAGATAAGAGTATTTAATAGAGTAATTAGCATTTAAAATACCCTTGTTTTGTGTGAGAAATGAGTTTCTCTATTTGACAATGGTTTTAAAAGAAACTGTCAACCATAATACTATTTTTCAAATTTTAAAAATTTATATAAATAGAAAGAATTTTGTAAGAGTATTAAGGAAGCTATTACACCAAAGAGAAATGCTAAGGACACTATCTGGCACTCTCTTTCTAACACTTTCTCTACAATTGGTTGAAATTGATTAAAAATTGCCCATTTTGGTGGTTCCACTTCTCATATAATCATTCTTTTTCTTGATTTAGAAGTAGAATCTACCAAAATTGGTGATTTCCAATAAATTTTAGCAAATCATAGAGAGTATTAGAAAGAGTGTCAGAGAGAGTATCGTTGGCATTCCTATTTCACCAAATAATGACATGTATACAAATTTCTATTTATGCTAGCTGAAATTGTATTTTCTGTAGAAGTGAGTTTTCTACTTGAGAATGGTTTTAAAATATGTTGTCAATTGTAATACTAATTTTTCAAAATTTAAAAATTTCCAAAAATATAAAGGATTTTGGAAGAATTTAAGGAAGCTGTTACACCAAATAATGACACATGTAAAACTTTTGATTGATGCTACCTTAAATTGTATTTTCTATAGACAAATGTTATTAATGTAGTGTTTATACAAATATAATACAAAATAAAATTTTCTTATATAATATTGTATTTAATTTAGCATTTAATGTAGTATTTATAAAAAAATGTTATATTTAATATAGTACTCAATTTATAATATTTATTGCACATTATAAATATTTAAATTTAATAACATTATTAAACGTTATATTTATGAAATATAATATATTTAACAAGCGTGTTGTAAACTTGTAGGTACCTGTCTTTGATTCCTACGAATAAAAAATATATATATTTAACAAGCGTTCTTTTGTGTATAGATGACAATATCATGGGATGGGTACAAGTAGTAGCCTCTCGCCCCACGCAGATAAATATCTATCTCGTGCCCACCTTCATATATGCATAGGTTTCTATTAAGCAAATACTCACAAGTTTTATCAATATTTGTGGATATCCATAGATATTCATATACATTTACTAAAAATGAAAAAATAACTTAAAAAATAATATAGAAAAAACTCTGACTAAAAGGAAAGTTGCATAACAAAGCAAGAAATTTTTATTTGTAGCAAGTGTTATTGTTTAGGTGAAAATCTTTCAACTGCTATTAATAAAAGTAATAAGGATTAAGGAACAATATTAAAATCATATTGATAGAGGGCTATGATGCTATAAGAAGAGCTTAAAGTAGAGTCAAATCTTAGAATAGGAGTTTATGTAATTTGGGTCTAATTTGGGCCTTTTAATGTTTTTAATGATGTATCTTTTTAATTTGGGCCTTTTTAGTTTTTGGGGCTTTAGTAATGGGCCTTGGTAAACATTTAGGTTCATAGTATAAATAGACCAAATGTTGACTTCGTAATCAATTTTGACTCTTATTTTGGAGTGAAGCTTTGGAAGCTTTGTGAGAGAAAACTCTCTCTAGGTTCTTAGGAACTACTTTTGGTTCTTATCTTTGAATTTCCCAATTCAAAGTGACGAATATTCCTCAACTTATCAATCCCTAGGGATTGTGGCATTGTTATTTCCATTTCTTACCTCAATCCATTTTATATTTTCTTTACCTTTTTGGTTTCCGATCTTTTCCGTTTGATGCTGAATTTGCAATCCATAGAGGGGTTTTCATCACATATGATCAAGCTCAGTAACAAAATTATAATTGAACTTAGAAGTAAAATGTATAGCATCATTTTATAATTTGTTGCATGCAATTTGAATACCAAATTTCGAACATGTACGTTGTGGGGAAAACCCTTCGTTTTCCATTGCGGCATAACTCCTAAATGCGACATGATTTCAATTTGAAGTCTTTGATGCATCAATTAGTTGTAATTATAACGAAAAACCTTCCCGAGGCAAATAGCTACAAATAAATTACAATGGAAGACCTTCTCAAGATATTGTTGAATGACTCTCCATAATTTTAGATAAGAGTATTTAATAGAGTAATTAGCATTTATAATACCTTTGTTTTGTGTGAGAATTGAGTTTTTCTACTTGACAATGGCTTTAAAATAAATTGTCAACCATAATATTATTTTTCAAATTTTAAAAATTTATAGAAATAGTATTAAGGAAGCTATTACGCCAAAGAGAAATGCTAAGGACACTCTCTGAAACTTTCTTTAAAATTGTTTGAAAGTTATTAAAAATCACCATTTTTGGTGGTTCCACTTCTCATATAATCATTCTCTCTCTTGATTTAGAAGTGGAACCTTCCAAAATTGGTGATTTCCAATAAATTTTAGCAAATCATAGAGAGTGTTAGAGAGAGTATCGCTAACATTCCTCTTACACCAAATAATGACACGTGTGAAAATTTCTATGTATGCTACCTCAAATTGTATTTTCTATAGACGTGAGTTTTTCTACATGATAATGGTTTTAAAATATGTTGGCCATTGTAATACTATATTTTCAAATCTTAAAAATTTCCAAAAATAGAAAGGATTTTGAAAGAGTATTAAGAAAACTGTTACACCAAATAATGACATGTGTAAAACTTTTCATTGATGCCACCTTAAATTAAATTTTCTATAGACATATGTTATTAATGTAGTATTTATACAAATATATTAAAAAAAGATTTTTTCTTTGGTCCTAATTATAGGTAACAATTACCAAATTTTTAAAGTTACTTAGGGTTAAATGTCTTTTATACCCTTAATTTATTGTTAACTCTATTTCTTATGCATTTACTTATTCCTATGACAATCACTTAAAGCAAATGATGATTTTGGAATAAAATTAAATTGAATTTATGGTAGAATTAATTAGAAATAATTAATTCAACTACTTTCCTTGATATTGATGATTTGTCATATGTTGCTTATAATTAGGACCAGATATAATATTATATTTAATGTAGCATTTAATGTAGTATTTGATATATCATATCATATATATTTAATGTAGCATTTAATGTAGTTTTTATAAAAAAATATTATATTTAATATAGTATTTATTGTAGTATTTAATGTAGTACTCAATTTGTACGTAATATTTATTACACATTATAAATATTTAAATTTAATAACATTACTAAACATTATGGGGGTGTTTGTTTCACAGATAACTTTTTTAATCCCGGGAATACAGGAGGGAAAAAATTATCCTACGCTTGTTACGAAGTAATAAAATATTTAATCCTGGGCATATTTTATTCCTGGGTAAACTATAATCCTACCTTCAACCAATATTTAATCCCGACAGAGGGGTAGGGAAAATTTATTCCCATGGGACATGAACCATCTTTATGAGTAAAAATCCAAATATACCCTATTTGTACCCACTACCCCACTACCCTCTCAATGCTATTATTTCTTCGTTCTTGGGGAGGTTGGCAGCAAATTTAAATTTATGATAGATATATTGATTGGGGTAGGCAATATAGGAAAAGAATGTTACATGTAAATGAAGGGGTTACTTTACTATATAGGCTTTTTGATTACATGTTATGGATTTTGCAGAGTTGTAATTTCAGCAGATTAATTATATATTGACAATCTGAATGTAACTCCTCTGAGGAAATGAATGATATATCACTTTGTTAAAAAAAAATCATCTTTAACACAATAAGGATATTTTAGTAATTATAATATATATTCCCAGGAAAAAATAACTAAACCAAACACATGTTTTAATTATGTCTACGAGTATAAAAAATATTCCCAACCTATTTTAATAGTTAACCAAACAATTTTTTTTAATTATATCTTGGAATAACATTCTCATGTTATATTCCCAGGAAAAAATATTCACTGGATTAAAAAAGTTATCAGTGAAACAAACGCCCCCTATATTTACAAAATATAATATATTTAACAAGCATGTTGTAAATTTCCTGGTACCCGTCTTCAATTCCTACAAATTAAAAAAATTTAACAAATGTTCTTTTGTGTATGGATGACAATGTGGTGGGATGGGTACAAGTAGTAGCATCTTGCCCCATACTGATCAATATCTATTTCGTGCCCACCTTCATATCTGCATAGGTATGTATGAAGCTGATACTAACAAGTTTTATCAATATTCGTGGATATCCATTACCTATTCATATACATTTACTAAAAATGAAAAGTATATACTGAAAATCAAGTATTGTGTATTTAAATAATGGTGTTTAAGTAATTTTATATTAACGGGTAATAACGGGTACTAACATATACGAGTACCTTGATACCCGCTCCATTAATAAACGAGTAGTAAAAATATTTGTTTAAATAGTTCATGGGTACCGATATCTTTATCATCCCTAATTTTGTGCCTATAAATTAATGTTTCCCCTTGAAACATCACAACAAGAATTTATCATCTTAGCAAAATTCTGAGATAGATTTATAGATTCAGAGAAGAGTGATGGCAAAGAATCAGATGAAAACTACTGGAGTTGTGATTATGATCATGATTGTGTTTGGCTTCTCACAAGCTAATTACAATCCTTCATTTGTGCAAATTGAGCCAAACCGTGTGTATAATGGACCCATTTGTTATGCCTTTTGTAAATCAAAATGTGCAAAATATCTACTAATTCCAGGTGGCATCTTTGTGTATATAATATGTCTTTATAAATGTACTTCAACTTGCCATGACATGCCCATCGATGTTGCCCACAATTGTATCACTGGTTATGGCTTGACCAAGTCCATTAACGTCAACATTGGTATTCATTCTCTCACAATATTGGTATCTTTTTAAGGTTTTATAATTATTATTTATAATTGAGTTCATTATATTTTTTCATGATTTTGTTAATTGACTTTACTTGTCAGAAGCTCGTGGTCTTGCAGCCGACGTGGTGGATTCTCGTGTACAAGAGTGTCACAAGAAGTAATATTATATTACAAAAATGATCATGAACATGATTGTCAAGAGAAATAATACCCATGCAAAATTGTAAAACAAATCTTAATCGACGAGTAATATCTATTTTTTATCTTTTCTAAATCCTTTGTTTAATTATTTTCCTTCATTTTTCTTGTCTTCCTTTCATATATTAGTAGGCATGGCAATGGGGTGGGGGCAGGTTTGACAATCCCCATCCTCGCCCTCGTCCCTGCAAAAGGCGAGACAGGTTCGGGTTCGAGTATAAAAGAGATGGATTTAAAATTTTAATACCCATCCCCATTCCTATCTAGTTTTATCGGGTTCAGAAATATCTATGGGTAACCAGCTACACATTTTTTTATAATTTTAATTTACTTATATATTTTTAAATAAATTATATTATTTTAGTTCAAACAATATATAAAAAATAATGAATAACAAAAAAATTAAAGATAGACAATTAAAAACTAAATTAAATTTTTAATTATTATTTCAAACAATTTGTTACCCGAATTCATTATGTATTTACTATATTTTTAATAAATATTTTTTATGAACTAATAAAGAATCAGTACAAAAATGATATATAACACACCAATATTTGAAGTAATCACGTAGTCATAAAATTCAACAATTTAATTGTAAAAAAAATGTAATGGTGATGGGTACGGGGATAATTAGATGCCCATTCCCGTACTCATACCCGGTCAAAGTGGGTATTTTTTGTCAAAGTGGGTATTTTCTGTCAATGCAACTATGTTTAACCCACCTACTGATGAGATGAGGGCTCACCTTAAGCCTCTCATTGTTAATGTTGTGGTTGATAACATCAAGATTGGAAGGGTTCTTGTGGATGGAGGAGCTGCTATAAACATTCTTCCCAAAACCATGCTAAAATGTTTAGGGAAAACACTTGAAGATTTGGTGCCTCATAATATAATGGTTTCAGATTTCAGTGGAAAATCTTTGAAGTCTGAAGGAGTGATTGCTTTTGATGTTATTGTGGGTAGCAAGAGATGGCCCACTATTTTCGTAGTAATTTCTTCCCAAGCAAATTTCAACATTCTATTGGGAAGAGAGTGGATACATGGAGTTGGTGTAGTAATTTCTTCCCAACTCATAATATAATGGTTTCAGATTTCAGTGGAAAATCTTCAAAGTCTGAAGGAGTGATTGCTTTTGATGTTATTGTGGGTAGCAAGAGAAGGCCCACTATTTTTGTAGTAATTTCTTCCCAAGCAAATTTCAACATTCTATTGGGAAGAGAGTGGATACATGGAGTTGGTGCAGTTCCTTTCATAGTTCATCAGAAATTGTTCTTTTGGAATGATGAGGGACAACTTGAGGTAGTCGAAGCAGGCCAGAGTTCTTATAAAGCTTATGCTTCTTTGGCAGAGCAACCTAACAAGACGTTGGCTTTAACATCACCATTTGATATTGATGATCCATACTTGGTTAACCAGAAGACCAAGCCCTTGAATTATTTCTTATGGGATCCTAAAAGGGGATTCGTGTTGACTAAGGCCAATGAAGTCTTGGCCTCATCATCCTTGAAATGAATTCGAGTGTATATTCCAGATATAGCTCGAATTTTGGCCTATGTGGTCGAAGAGAAATTAGTTTCGACTACCTTAGTCGAAAGTTCAAAAGAAGACATGACCTTGGAGGCCATCATAGAAAAAGAAAAAGAAACAATCCTCGAGACCAAAGTGGAAAAAATAGATATGGCTTCCGAAGCCAAAAAAAGAAAAAGAAAAAGAAATGGCTACTTTAGCCATCGGAAAAGAAAGTCAAGAACCATCATTCAAAATAAAAAAAGAAAGCAAAGATGGAAAACTCGAAGGATTAGCTTCTGGAAAAAGCTTTACGGTGCTCGAAATCAATGAAAAGAAAGAAGTGACATCTGAAAAGGTTGAAGATTTCGAGCAGGAGAGGATTATCGAAAATGACCAAGAATTGATTGATCAGAAACTTGATTGCATTTGTGATAATTCTCCCCTTGGTTTCAAGAAATCAGAATTTCCAAATACCAAAAAGATAAAGGCTCAAGATCCCTTTGAAGAGATAAATCTGGGGGATGAGGTTACTCGAAGACCAACTTATATCAGCAAATTGTTGGATTCTGACCTTCGAGTTGATATTACCAAATTGTTACAAGAATTCAAAGATTGTTTCGCATGGGATTATGATGAAATGCTTGGGTTAAATCGAGAACTGGTGGAACACAGATTGCCTATACAGGAAGGAAAATGACCTATCAAGCAGGCTCCTCGAAGATTTGCACCTAACGTGATCCTCAAAATTAAAGAAGAGATTGAACGACTACGGAAGGCTAAGTTCATTTGAACTGCCAGGTATGTGGATTAGATATCGAATATTGTACCTGTTACTAAAATGAATGGTAAGTTAAGGCATGAATTTAATTTTTCATGATCATATTGGAAAATTCATGCAAGTATATATTGATGATGTAGTGGTGAAATCTCAATCGAAAGAAAATCAACTTGATCATTTAAGGCAATCCTTCAAAAGGATGAAAAAGCATGGTTTAAAAATGAACCCCCTTAAATGTGCTTTTGGTGTTTCTGTAGGTAAATTTCTTGGTTTTGTTTTTCGTAAAAGAAGGTTTAGAAATTGATAAGAATAAGGCAAAAGCCATTGTGAAAAATGAAGACTTCCCCTCCTCGAAATAAGAAACAACTTCAATCTTTATTGGGTAAGATTAATTTCCTTCAAAGATTTATTTCAAATTTATCTGGAAAAACTAAGGTTTTTTCACCTTTGCTTCGATTAAAAGATGAAGCTGATTTCAAATGGGAACATGAACATCAAAATGCATTCAAGGAAATCAAAGGATACCTTACAAATCCACCAGTCATGATCCCGCCAGTCAAAGGCAGAGTCTTGAAGTTATATATTTCTACATCAGAAATGACTATTGTAGCATGTTTGCTCAAGATGAGAATGGGGTTGAAAGTTCCATATACTATTTGAGTAGAATTCTCAATGATGCATAAACTAGATACACTCCCATTGAAAAGTTGTGTTCATGCTTATATTTCTCATGTACTAAGTTAAAATATTATATGAGACCTTTTGATGTATTTGTATTGTCTCGAAATAATATAATAAAGTACATGTTATTCAAGTCTATTTTGCATAATCGTGTTGGGTGGGCTTTGGCCTTGACTGAATTCTCTTTGACTTTTGTTCCATTATTAAAGGACAAATAGTGGCAGATTTTATGGCTGATCATTCTACCATCGAAATTGAAGAATTCTATGTTGGTATAATACCATGGTTCCTCTATTTCAATGGTTCTCAAAATATAAATGGGTCAAGAATTGGAATTGTGATCATTTCACCTGAAAACATTCCTACCAAGTTATTATTCGAAATAAAGCCTACCTGTTCGAATAATGAGGCTGAATATGAGGCCTTAATCATTGGCTGAGAAACTTTGATTGCTCTTCAAGTTAAACATATTTTGATTCAAGGGGATTCTCAGTTAGTAATTGAACAATTAACTAGAGAATATAAATGTGTTAGTTTGAATTTGATGAAATATTTTACTCGAGCTACATTGTTACTAAACAAATTCGATGATGTTACACTCGAACATGTCCCTCGAAATAAAAACAAAGAAGCCAATGACTTTGCTCAAATAGCTTCATGATATAAATTATCAAAAGAAAAATTTGATAAATTGATTGAAATTCGAGACAAAATGATTAATGAATTCGAAGTCTTGAATATTAATGTTTTAACTCGTAATGATTGGAGAAAACCCTTGGTTGATTATTTAAGGGATCCTACAATTCAAGTTGGTTGAAAAATAAAGTATAGGGCCCTAGTTATGTAATTCAAGGTGATCAATTATTTAAGAAAGGAGTCGAGGGTACACTTCTTCGATGCCTAGGAGAAACTGAAGCCTACATAACCTTAGCAGAAGTCCACGAAGGCATATGTGGTGCTCACCAAGCAGGTGAAAAAATGAAGTGGATTTTATTTTGACAAGGTTATTATTTACCTTCGATTTTAAAGGATTGCATCAATTATGCTAAGTCTTGTGAAGAATACCAAAAACATGGCCAAATTCAACAAGTACCAGCCAGTGAGCTACATTCGATTATGAAACCTTGGCCTTTTCGAGGATGGGCTATGGATCTCATTGGTCAAATTCACCCACCTTCTTCGAAAGGTCATAGGTATATTCTGGTGGCTGTTGATTATTTCACTAAATGGGTTGAGGCCATTCCTTTAAAAGATGTTGATCAGAATGGTGTGATTGAGTTTATTGAATAACACATAGTTTTTCGATTTGGGATTCCATAAACTATTACTACTAACCAAGGTACAGTATTTACTGGTTGAAAAATAGTTCAATATGCATAATCTTGAAATATTAAATTGTTAACTTCAACTCCATATTATGCACAGGCAAATGGCCAAGTTGAAGCCATTAATAAAGTCTTGATAGGATTGATTAAGAAACATGTTGGTGGAAAGCCTCGAAATTGGCATGAGACTATAAATCAAATTCTTTGGGCCTATCGAAATTCTCTAAAATGTGCAATTGGAATTACGCCTTATAAGTTAGTTTATGGCCATGATGCAGTTTTTCCTATTAAAGTTAATTTGCAATCAATTCAAATACAGAAACAAGATGAGTTGCCAATAAATGATTTTTAGAATTTGATGTTTGATGAGTTGAACTTGTTAGATGATGAAAGGTTGTTAGCTCTCAAAAATATTCTTCGACAAAAAGAAAGAATTTCTCGATTTTATAATAAGAAAGTTAAGTTGAAAAACTTTTCCGCTGGTGACTTAGTTTGGAAAGTCATTTTGCTTATGGATAAAAAATCGAGAACCTATGGAAAATGGTCCGCGAATTGGGATGGACCTTATGAAGTCGAAAAAGTATTTTCGAATAACTTAAATATATTTTAGGTCCCTGATAAATAACCGATTTTTGTTTTAGGTCCCTAATAAATTTTTTCGTTGCAATGGATCCCTGATATATCAAAACTTTTGTTTTGAGTCTCTGCCGTCAGTTAAGTGATGATGTGGCACTATCTCAACGGTTGATATATATTGGGAAGATCTGTTTACAAGGTGCCATGTCATCACTTAACTGACAGCATGGACTCAAAACAAAAGTTTTGATCTATCAGGGATCTAATGCAACGAAAAAATTTATTAGGTACCCAAAATAAAAATTGGTCATTTATTAGGGACCTAAAACATATTTAAGCCTTTCGAATAATGCTTATTCTATTCGTGAGGTGAATACTGGAAGTCGAATTGCGTAAATAAATGGCAAATACTTAAAACAGTATAAACCTACGATTACTGAAATAAACATCACAACTTAACAGTTAAACATTGTTCAAAGGTTTCGAGGGCTATTGAAATTCGAAAAAAAAAACATAAACTCAAAACAACTTTAAACATTTCTCTTGCTCTTCAGCTTCTCATGAGCAGCAATCAACCTCTCGAGATATGCAGTGGCTTGAGCATGCTTGGCCTCAAGATCAAGTTTGATCTCAAGTTGTTTCTTCAAATGATGACTTAGTTCTGTGGCTGAGGCCATTAATAGTTCTTGTTGTTTCAGGTTCACAGCTTTGGCTATTTCGAGGGTCTTTTTCTGACCTCGAACCTTATCAAGTCTAAGTTGAAGATTTGTTATGCGCCTTTTGAGATCTTTTTCAGCCTTTCAAGGTCAACCTTAGAAGGATCAAATTTAGTAAACTCTTCTTGCATGCTGTCACGAACCTTTTTAGCATCCTCGAGGCTGGCTAAATCGGCTTTTGATTCATCCTCAGTTCTTTGAAGTTCTCCAGCGAATTTCTAACTACTGCGATGGGCCTTGTAAGCTTTGTTGAAGATTTTGAGGAAATCTTCAACTTGATCCTTGAATTCGTTGGGAAGTTCATCATTATATCTATGAATCTTTTCAACAACAACAGAAATTGATTTTCAATAGTCAGCATTGTTGAAAACAATGTTGAAGCTAACATTGAAAGTCAATGCTTTAAATTCTTCTTTAATTTTATGAATTTGTTCTTGAGTTGCTGGCTGATTCAGGCTTGATTCTGAAGTCCTCGAAGATAGTGATTTTGAACTCCAAAAACTAAGAGCAGTGAAAGGATCATCATCAATTTTGTTCTCAGTGGGAGTGACACTGCTTGTCGTTCTTGCAGCAAGAGGCTTTTCGATGGTCACTTCCTCTTCACTATCGGACATGACTGGTTCTTGAATAGGAACTACAGTTTGGACAATAATATCCAAAGTTGTTTGGGGAGCTTCATTAGTGTCTTCAACATTTTCTTCCGCTTCCTTTTCTGGAATCATCTCTTCTTGACAGAGGGCCTTTGGCCAAGGAAAATATCATCTTCAGAAGTTTGATATGCAATAGGAACCTTTTCCGGAGAAGATTCACTTTGGCTTTGAACATCATCCTTATCCTTCTTTTTCTCAACTTAAGGAGTTGAAGTTGGAGTTTTCTGACTCACTGAAATTGAAGAGATAAAATGTGAATATAAGAGATTTGAAAATTTCATATTGGCATGAAGTTACAAAATTTTTGAAGTTTCAGCCTATTTCGATTTTGGGTGAGTATAACTAACTTCAGGAGTTATTTCTTTCTCTTTGCCCTGGAGTCATAAATTTTTTTTGAATTAGTTGTTCGAAAATCAAAGTGAAAGGTATTTCAAAATATATTTTCGTTCCAATTATCATTTACAACTCGAGTATGTGCTTGAGTAGAAACCTCTGATGAAGATTTGTTACTTATTCCAGATTTGGACCTAAGGAGATAGATCTTCCTAGGACCATCCTGGAAATCAATTTGATTATGTTAAAGTCATTCGACGAACGAATAAACTTGAAACGATGAGATTAAATTACCTTTTGTTTCTTGGCAACTGATTTCGAAGGCTTTTTCTTGGACTTAGAAGAAAGTCCTTCCTCAGAATCATCATCATCTTAATCTTCCAAAGTCTGATAATTCGAAAGTATCTAAGTAAGATATGGGATTCGGAAATCTCAAAGAGAGAAATTAGTATCTTACCCGAGACTTTCTCTTCTGACTTGGCTTTGGAGGAACTGGGGGTTTACCCTTGGATGGTTCCATATCATCATTGATTTCGAAGGAGCAGCAACCTTAAAAATATTTCTGAATTAGTAAAAGAAACATCTGGAAAAAAACATAAAATGAAAAAGTTTTTTCTAACTCACAGTCTCTTTGCTCGAGACTTCTTCACCAACAGGTTCTTTTGAAGCCTCGCTTTTACCCTTAGCCTTCTTCGAAGGTGGAGCAACAAATTTTTTAGAAATCTCCTATTTTGAGGTTTTAATCTTCAAAATATTTTAGGATAAAAAATATTTTTTAAGTAAATGAGATACCTGTTGAGTGCCTACTTCTTCCTTGGAAGTGGTCTTTCGTTTCCTGCTAGTTGTTTGTGAAGGTGTCTTTTTACTTTCCTCCTCAACTGGTTCATCTTCATCCAAAGGGACTTTAGTCTTTTTTGCTAAGAAACACAAATAGAGTATGATTAGAAATCAAAAATATGGAAATCGAAAGAAAAAGGAAGAGTCTAATAATCGGAAGTACCCTCAAGTGCTATTGTCTCGACTTCAGTCACATTGAGTGGCATCAACCAATATGGCCTAACAGGATAATCATCATGATAAAATTTGGCAAAGGAAATTTTATCCTTCTTTGGAACTTTTTCGAGTTTCATCTCATCCTGATATCTAAGTAAGTTTCGAACCCAAGGAGGATTCTTAAGGTCTTTTTGGCAAGTGCAAACTTGGTTTTTGGAAAAGGAGGCAAAAATTATTTGGACAATATTTTTGGAAAGAGGTCTTACCATCAGGATTTATGATCTTTTGATTATCACTGTTTCGATGCCATTTAACTTGAAGTGACTCAGTGGCATCTCCTGTGGTTCACCACAAATCTATGGGACAATAGCAAACCTTATAGTAGTTTTCGAAATTAGCAATCATAGTTGCTAATTCGTGTTTACCTCAGGTCTTGGTACTCTTTTCCTGCACAGATACAAAAGATTCTATTAATTTTTGCTAACATTCATCAACAGAAATTGGTTTCTTTGAATAATAATTCGACCACCACTCAAGATACTTCTTGCTACAAAGCAAGGTGTTCTCAAAACTGATTGGGGTAAAGGAAACCATTTCTGGGGGGAGAGCCTTCTCAAGAAGTTCATCAATTTGGTCTTCACTGCCAACAATGGCATTCGATCTCAATCTTTTCTAGATCATGGGGGTTGGTTTTCCTTGGCCCAAACCTAATTGGCGAGAAAAGATATGAGGCTAATACATATATGCCCTCAAATCCCTGGACTGCTAACCAGCAAAAATGACATCCTAAGTTAGAAAACCATTCCAAATAGCAAATTTTCTCTCCATGCAAGAGTGCTTGTGCCAAATTGAAATGATATTTTGGAACTTGGAGAGATTTGGTGCAGAGAAAATAAGCAGAAAGCCAATAAAGAAGAAAAGCAAGGTGTTCTTCATCAAAAACGTCATCAGAGTCTTTTCGATGATGTTGAACCACATAGTTGGTGCAGGTCTTAATATTCCAATTAATGTCAACATAATTAATATTGGTCTTATTTGGGAAAGCATTCAAATGGTACCTTTCACCAAGAGGCTTAAGACCAGTGATTGCAGCAACATAAAAAGAGTTGGAGTTACGAATCCGTATGGAAACTCAAAAGCATGTAGTCCTCGGTTCCAGAATAAAAATGAAGCCATTAGCATTGACATGTCGAGGGTGATGACGTCATGCCTACTAAGTTGGATCAAGTCAAAAATTCCAAGTTTCTTCCAATGATCCTTTTTCTTAGTTTCGATCTTGTTCAATCAGGCGATGTATTTCGAATTGTTGATTGGTGAAGACACTCGAAAGACGTTGGTTCTATCTTGATGGAAAGCATCAGTTCGAATTTTTTATTCATGAACCAATGGACGTTTGTGGGCTCGACAAGGGAAGAAAGTCTCCAATTTCGTCAAATTTGCATCAAGCTTCAGAGGACCTGCAAATGCATATCGTTTACCATCAAAAGTAAAAGGGAGCAATACCTGAGATTCTTAAATCTTTTTTGTTTCTTCCTCGTAAAATGGGATTTCAAAGAATCTTCTCTTGCCAACTTCAGTCTTCTTTCCTTCAACTATTGGAGGGTTGGATTTTTGGGTTGAAGAATAAGGATTTTGAGAAGATTCAGCCATGGTATATGGTGTTTTGGGGGAAGGACGAAAATCTTGAAGGTGAGTTGTAGAAAGATTTGAGGTTTGGTGATTAATTTGGGAAAAAATTAATGGAGCTCGTGTATGGAAAGAGAAAACCTTATGATTTTGATATCTTTTATAGTGGTGGAAGAACAGGGGTTAGTTAAATTTCAATTTTGAAATTTAAAAACTTTGATTTTGTGCCCCAATAACTAGCGACGTGGTAATTATGGTTTTAGACATATACGTGCAGCGAGAAATACGCTTCACGATGCTCACTTGACAGTTGAAATTGCCACGTTCTGATGGACGTGCGTATGTTAAAAGACTACTTTGACCTTGGGAGTTGAAAGGGTTAATAAATTGAAAAGGCAAAGTTATAAAAAATGCTCTTTCTCGACTACACTCGAAAGAACATTTTTTGGGGGGCATCTGTTGGCGGCGTTAAGTAAAATTTCGAAGAGATAATTTTCAAGGGTCATCGAAAAGTGATTTCATGCAAAATTTTGCTAAGTTTGAATCCTTTGAAGCATGAGGAAATGTTTTCGAGATATAAAAATGTAACATTAAAAACTCTCAAAAAGTATCCTCCTCGAAATGTACACTCCTCGAAAATTTGCCATATGATGAATATGATGAAGATGGGTTTAGAAATGACTAAGTGTTAGGTGAGGCTATGAAGACCTTGAAGATCTTTGTAATCTGAAGACCAGGCACATTTTCGAAGGGAACACATTCGAGGAGTAGTTACTGAAAGCGCTCAGAAGTAGTTTTTGGTAGTTATTTCCTGGAGGCTCCATTGAAAACTCATCAGAAGACAATTATTAGCAGTTATCAAGATGCAGTCTTTGAGAACAGGTGTCAAAATCAGATTTAGGCAGTTAAGAAACATTATAAACGTGTCAAAATCCTATGATTTGACAATTAGACTAGGAAATCTATAAATAAGAGGTCTTGTAGCCATTTCATTTGGTTAGAAATACTTACAAAACATCTCCATAACACCATCACGCCGCACATCGAAATGGCTACAGGTTCCGTGAGAGAAGTGTACATTTTTGCCCAACTCTTACATTAATGCAATTTCTTTTCTCATCTCTGATTCCATTGTCGATGACTCCTTCTTTGCCTATGACTTCTTCTTTTCCTATGAACCCTTCTCCTTTCTATGACCCTATTCTTATACTTTAATTTGTACTTCTATCTATAACTCCTTCGTCTATCTATGACTCTTTCTACTTTCGATAACTCCTTCTTTTAAAATTACTGTTTATTAAATTGGTTTTCAAAAACATTTAATTGAACATATATTTCTTTGAAAATTATATGTTTTGCATGCAAATCATTGTCTTTATTAAAAGATGTTGAATTATTACATATCTTCGAATTTGCCACTGGAATTCATATTTTAGTACTTGTCTTTTAATTAAGATTGTTGCAGAATTTGAATAACTTGATTTTCACAATTTGAAGCACAAGAAGTCGCTAGTTCGAATAAAAAGAGTTCACATCTTTGAATCTTGTGATTCTAAGTCCCACTTGAAAACACTATTATTTGTTGGTCTAGAATCATTGTGAGAAGTTGTCTAATAAGTTTTCGTGAAGTCCTCGAAAGTTATATTCTAATTTCCACCATCAACATAAGTGAATGCTATCTTGACCATAAGTTGATTGGATGATTGTTCTTCCAACATTGTGAATGTAGCATTATTAATTATTTTCGTTATGGTTTGTTGGTAAGACCAAAAGGATGTGACCTTCGGCATATTTTATTATGGCTAGTTGCTAAGACTGAAAGGATGTGACATTTGGCATTGTATATTAAAGTGTATAAGATTTGTTATATAATATTTTGTTGTGATCCAAGTCCAAGGGGCTTTGTCCCTCAGCAATGCATGTTAGTTTAGTTTGTGCATGAATATAATGGTTGTGGTTGAGGTTGAGGTGCCCAAGGCACATAGAACTTTGTAAGTGGATGCATCCACTTTAAGCAGCCATGATTTCATGATGCTAAGAGGTGAGAAGGGATGAAACCTTTCTCCTCTTGTTGTATGAGGAATAGTGAATGACAATTCGTGTCATTTACCTTGCACGGGACAATGCATGCTATGAGAAGGCGAAATTACGTGGAAAGGACATCGGTGGCAAAGACGGGGTGGAATTAGAGAAACGATGTTATGAATCAAAGATGGGGTTGGCTCCATGCTCGGTGGGAAGGTCCTCTAATATCATCCCGTGAAGTACCATTGAAACTAGATGTTCTCTGAAAGGTGATTCTCGGCGTGGAGACGTGTGAGGTTTGTTGTAAGAAGTGGATGGCCATAGCCGGTACGCTGGGGGATAGTCCATCGACTCAAAGGAGACTTGGGGAAATGGTGTCAAGTTGTGATAACCCGACTAAGGTTAAAAGTCCGGTTAGCACGAGGGACTCACGCAACCAACTTGGCATTCCTGACAAGGACAGAGCTATAACCATGGTTGGTGAGAACGACGTGCCACTTGAGTTGATTAACTTGTACCAGACATGAGTCGTGTGATCCCAATCGTCATCCACACAGTTGTGTAAGACCATTAACACCTGGGAGGTTTAATGGTAGTGAGGCCCATAAGAGTAGATGTTGTGAGATAGATACTCGGACTAAGATTACCGTGAGTGGTTATCGCTAGTGAACCACACGTAGTGGTTGTATAGGTTGCTTGAGACTGTTGAGTACATTTTGTCTTGTGGCGACCAAGGAAATGGAGAGCCCACTCCCATGTTTTTATTTTTCAGAGGAAGATGGTTGACCATGTGCAAATGATGAGGACAGAGTGGAAACACTGCACCAAGTACTAATGATGCAAATGGACGTGTTCAAGGAAGAAGAGGATCCTCCTGAGGATCCTCCCGAGTCTCAGTCCTTTCTTCTATAAATGAGGGTAGACTAGGATTTAGTATTATGATGTATCATTTTCCTTCATGTGACTCATTTGAAAAACAATGTATTCATTTTCAAGGATGTAAAAGTGTATTCAGTTTTGTGTAACAGAATTATCAAATGATGAAATTGAGGATGTTTAAAAGAAGTTCTAACATGTTTTAATGGTTTATCGTGATTATGATGTTTTGATCATTCGAGTTTAGTTTATTAAGAAATTTATTTCACAAAAAATGACGTTTTTAAATGAATGATAAGTTAACAAGGATAATTCTTCTTTTGGAATTAAAAGTAATAAGATTTGAAAGTTAGAAAGGGATTAATTTTCTCGTATTTTGAGGGTTACTTTACAATCAAAGATTAAATTATTTTTGGTAAAAATGTAAATAATAAGAAAATCCTTAATAGTAACAAGGGGTGTTGCAAAGTTGTTACACCAAATAATGACTCATGTAAAACTTTTCATTGATGCTACCTTAAATTAAATTTTCTATATAGACAGATGTTATTAATGTAGTATTTATACAAATATATTAAAAAATAAATTTTTCTTATATAATATTATATTTAATGTAGCATTTAATGTAGTATTTGATATTTTATATATATTTAATGTAGCATTTAATGTAGTATTTGATATTTTATATATATATTTAATGTAGCATTTAATGTAGTATTTGATATTTTATACATATTTAATGTAACATTTAATGTAGTATTTATAAAAAATATGTTATATTTAATATAGTATTTATTGTAGTATTTAATGTAGTACTCAATTTATAATATTTATTACACATTATAAATATTTAAATTTAATAACATTACTAAACATTATATTTATGAAATATAAGATACTTAACATGCTTGTTGTAAACTTTCTGATACCCATCTTCAATTCCTATGGATAAAAAAATATATATTTAACAAGTGTTCTTTTGTGTATAGATGGCAATGTGGCGGGATGGGTACAAGTAGTAGCCTCTTGCCCCACACAGATAAATATCTATCTCATGCCCACATTTGCCATCTAACTATTTAGGGATGGGTACAATTTGAATACCAATTTTCCAACATGTACGTCATAGCACACATATAACTCTAATAATATATAGATACAAGGAGGGTGAAAGAGTCTGGAAGGAAGAAGGGAAAGCTGGAACCTATAAAAATTTAGGATAAATTTTGTGTAGTATTATATATTTAAATAATGGTATTTAGTAATTTTATATCAACGGTTAATAACGGGTACTCACATATACGAGTACCTTGATACCCGCTCCATTAATAAATGGGTAGTAAAAATATTATTTTAAATAATTCTCATGTACCAATATCTTTGTCATCCCTAATTTTGTGCCTATAAATTAATGTTTCCCCTTGAAACATCACAACTAGAATTTAACATCTTAGCAAAATTCTGGTATAGATTTATAGATTTAGAGAAGAGTTATGGCAAAGAATGAGATGAAAACTTCTGGAGTTGTGATTATGATCATGATTATGTTGAGCTTCTCACAAGCTAATTACAATCCTTCATTTGTGCAAACTGAGTCAAACCGTGAGTATAATGGACCCATTTGTCAAGCCGTATGTAAATCAAAATGCGCAAAATATCTACTATTTCCAGGTGGCATCCTTGTGTATCTAATATGTCTTTATACATGTACTTCAAAATGCCATGACATACCCATCGATGTTGCCCACGATTGTATCACTGGTTGTGCCTTGACCAAGTCCATTAACGTCAACATTGGTATTCATTCTCTCACAACATTGGTATCTTTTTAAGGTTTTATAATTATTCTTTATAATTGAGTTAATTTTATTTTTACATGTTTTTGTTAATTGACTTTACCTGTCAGAAGCTCGTGGTCTTGCGGCTGACGTGGTGGATTCTTGTGTACACGAGTGTCACAAGAAATAATATTTTGTTACAAAAATGTTCAAGAACATGATTGTCAAGAGAAATAATACCCATGCAAAATTGTAAAACAAGTCTTAATTGATGAGTAATATCTATTTTTTATCTTTTGTAAATCCTTTGTCTAATTATTTTCCTTCATTTTTCTTATCTTCCTTTCATATATTAGTAGGCATGGCAACGGGGCGGGATGGGGTCGGGTTTGATTATCCCCGTCTCCATCCCTGCAAAAGATGGGACAGGTTCAGGTTCGAGTATAAAAGAGACATGTTTAAAATTTTAATGCCCATCCCCATCCTCATCTGATTTTATCGAGTTCAGGAATACCCGCGGGTAATCCACTACACTTTTTTTTTTATAATTTTAATTTACATATATATTTTTAAATAAATTGCATATTATTAATTGTATTTTAGTTCAAAGAATATATAAAAAATATTGAATAACAAAAAAAGATAAAGATAAACAATTAACAACTAAATTATATTTTTAATTATTACTTCAAACATTTTGTTACCCGAATTCGTTAAGTATTTACTGTATTTTTTTAATAAATATTTTTTATAAACTAATACAGAATCAGTACAAAAATGATATATAACATACCAATATTTGAAGTAATCATGTAGTCATAAAATTCAACCATTTAATCACATGAATTTACACAACTTTCAAATTCTTTTCGTATATATTATAAAGTTAATTTAAAAATTATAAAAATAAAATTGTAACAATAAAATATTATATATGTTAAGTCACAAGACAAATCAGGACCCTCAATTATTTTGATTTTATGCAAAACAAATATTAAGTAAAAAGATTGCGTCTTATAAATGCCAACAGATGAAAATGTTGTATCTGCGTCTGTAAGATACAGATGATACGCAGACAAACGCTTAAGTCTGAAGAAGCATTTAAAGGCATAGTAAATGCACTATCATTTTGTAATATGTTTTGTAGGAAATGATCATAGAACATCCTCTTAGGATATGTCGAAGTGCATAAAAGGGAACAGAAAGAAGGGTCAAAGCATCAGAAGTTTCCCTCGCCTCAAAAGATGCGCCATAGCTAGCAATAAGTACTTGTTTGAGTAAGCGATGTGACCACTACAGCAGAAGGATATGGAGTACTTCTCAAGAAAGATAAGCAGAGTGCTTTATCAGCTCAGAATGACTAGTTGGTGATAAGCATTTAATGCTCGCATTAAATGCTCCTCAACTACCCTCCTTCAGACGATGGTCAGGCACAAGAAAGAAGACCGTTTAGAGACAACAGTTACTTCCTCAGCAAGTCTATATATAGAAGAAGATTTGAAGTGCTGAAGAAAACACATGAACTGAATTCAAAATTCAAGCATTCTTTCAAGTCTTCATTCTTTCTCTTGTAAACATTCTCTTTGTAAAAGCTCTCAAATCACTTTGCGTATCTTGAGAGAAAAAGACTTAGTTCTTAATCTTGTATATCCGTCTGTAAGACGATAGTTAAAAAGTCTGTGCGTCCTTACAAAGTCAAATCTTGTGATTTGCTTTAGAGCCAGAAGTGGCTTGGTAGAAAAGAATACTTGGGTTTTTTTAGCTTGGAGAGGCTAAGTGTTAAAAACTACTTGGGTGAGCTAGAAGTGGCAGTGAAGAATACTTGTAACTTGAAAAAGTTAGTAGAACTTGGTGGTTAGCCAAGAACTGGACGTAGTCTCGGGGTGAGACGAACCAGTATAAAATTTTGTGTTGTCTTTCTTGTTCTTTCTCTGTTTATAACTGCTTGAACTGACTTTGTCTTGTGATTTAAATCTATTCTCTTAAAAAGGGCTTTCATTTGTGCAGTATCGTCTGTAAAAAGGTTTTCTTCAAAACCGATCTCTTTTGTTCAATAGACATTAAAAGCTGTTTATAAAAGATTTGCGAAATTTTTTTAAATCACAATTCAACCCCCCTTCTTGTGATTTTTGCCTTTACAATATATATATATATATATATATATATATATATATATATATATATATATATTTATTGTGACAAAAATTGTAAAAAAAATGTAATGGTGGAGGGTACGGATATGGGTACGGGGATAATTAGATGTCCATCCCCGTACCCACACCTGGTCAAAGTGAATATTTCCTGTCAAAGTCAGAACGGGTTTGAATCCATACCTGCAGGTTCGGAATTCTTTGCCATGCTTATATATTAGTGAATATGCTTGCAAATAATATTAATGATGACACTGATAAATTATTAGACATAAGGAAAAATGTATGTGAAGAAATATTGATGACCAACATATCAAAAGATTGAGAAATTATTTTATGAGCTTAACAACACACTTCACAAAATAAATCTAATTGGATTTTTTTTCTTTATGTATGAAAAGAATTATATATATATATATATATATATATATATATATATATATATATATATATATATATATATATATATATATATATATATATATATATATATATTATGAGGGAGGGGAGGAAGAACTTCTCTTATTTTAGGGTTGGCACAAACATGTGTCATGTTGCTTAGGGATATTAATCTTAGGCTTAATTTAGTTAAATTTTTTAGACCAATAATTAATTAAGTTTAAGGTCTTAACTAATATATTTTAACTCTTTAATCTTCTCTCTCTTTCTTGTTGCATTCTAATTCACTACTAATTGACTTCTAAAAGCCTTAATTAAGGTGTACAAGCTTAATTAAATTCTATTTAGCTTAATTAACAATTAGAAATATTAATTATATTAAGCCTTAATTTATTTTAATTAATTATATTAGGCCTAGACTCATTAATAAGTTAATTTAGTGTTTAAAACTCTAATTTCTAAGTTTTAGACTAAACTTGCTCATATTTACAAAATTGTCATTAATGAGTTGACTCTACTTCCTTACTTTGACCAGAGTTGACTATAGTTGAGTGACTTTAACTTTTGGTTGACCTAGCCTATTTTGACCTTAGAAATCAAGTTTTTCTTAATTATTTCCCTTAATCCCTCATGTTATTTTAATCCCTAATTGATTAATACATACTCAGATAATTAATTCACTATTTATAGAACTTTTATACCATATATTCATTATTACTATTATTTAATTTTTTATTGTAGAATTTTTAGGATATTATAGGATTGAGGTTCAGTTTGGTGTTTTAGGTGGTGGTGTTTCGAAAGCAATTTCTAGTGGTTTTTAACTGTAAAAAAAAATGCCACAAAATGACTGTCATGTCATCATTTAACGGAAAAACTTGATGACATGGACCAAAAACCAAATAGATCACTAGAGAAATTGGAGAATTTTATTATAGGTAGGGGAGTGCTTAAAAATTAAAATTGGAGAAAGATATGGTTGCTCACTAGAGAAGCTGCAAAATCTCCACAATGAATTCTTCAAACTTCTGCCACTGTTGGTAAATTTAAGGTATACAAGGTGAATGTGCAAGTCTAGGAAACTTCTTCCAGGCCCTTACATCGAGTATTTGTTGTGGTAATTATGATTTCAGAATAAATGTATATTAAATATAAATGTATAAATTTAGTATGTCAATAATTTTAAAAAAAAAAAGACATAAAATGTAGTCCTTCAATCATAGAAAGTGGATTTTTTTAATACAAATAGAAAGTGGAAAAGACAAGAATAGAGAAAAGAAGAGAGGAAAATTGCAATAATCAGAATCCAAACTGCAGAGTTATCTGAGTTATCTCTTTCTCTCTAATTTCAAATAATTACTATTATGCAGCCCTTAGAAGAGAAGAGGAAAAATAATTATACAAAATCTTCTTATAAAGAGCTAGGAGCATAATTGTGTTTAGATTTTAGTTTTTCCCTATTCATGGCTGATGTCCTTTTTAGGCCGATCAATTAGATCTGAGATTATATATATTTTTTTCATTTTAAAATATTTCATTTGCAGGTAAAATGGTCCTTACTTCCTAAACTAAAATAGTGTGATTCTAGTGTCCTTATTCACAGGTCAGTTCTGTGTAAGAATAAGATTCTTGTCACTGATAACGTGCACGTTATCAACATGATGTATTTGTTTCATTCTTCTTCAATTTGTGGCTCCTTCTCCAGATAACTAGGCTGCTAGACAAACTTGAAGATGATCTCATGTTTTGTGGATACCAATATTGTCGGGTAGATGGCCATACTGGTGAAGATAATATGAATACTGTAGATTATCATATTATCTTTTCTTGTCTTTGTGCTTAACTTATTGAGAAGTTGCTTATGTATTATCTATTTATTACAAATACTTGCAGTAGTTTCTCAGCAGTTGCAGTGATTGTTGCTAGAGCCTAGAAGTCTCAGGGCAACACTTGTGATACCTGACCTCAGGGGAAGCCAACTTGGTGACAAGAGGTTAGTGCTTAATTTCATTCTATAAAAGATGAAGGATATACTGATATCAAGGTTTTAAATCTCGGTCGCGATTGTGGTTACGTTCGCGTTAAGGTTATCGTGATTACGGATATCACGGATCTTACGATGCGGATCGCGGTCGTTGCAGTGTGAATGTCTCACAAATTTGCACAAAATTAAAATAAAATGTTTTCTACCTGTATATAATCCATAATAACCTATAAATAATCATTTAAATTGATTTTAAACTATTTTTAATTAATTCAAAATTAATTTTTATATTTAATTTCATTTTAGACTTTAATTATTGTTATAGAGCCAAATTAATTCCTTCCATTTCTCACCTAATTAATCAAAATTTCACTTAGTTAATCAATTCCCATTAATTTTCCACCCAATTAATTAGTTTCCTACTTACTCAATTAATTAATTAATTAATTTTGCAATAAAAATTTTTTTATTGACCTATTCCCTTCTCTCTCGTGATCCAAAATCCAAATACAATCTCCCACTCACTTTTTCAATTCTAATTTCAATTTTCCACCTTTATTTCCCACTCTCACTTTTACTTTTCAATTTTCATTTTAATTTTTAAAATCTTAAGTCATTTAATTTTATCATAACCTCCCCTCTTTCATCTCACGACACGTTCTCATCTTCTCCAACTCTCAGGACACGTGTTTTGTCTTTTTTCCTCTTTTTCTACGATTGGTTTCTCCCGTCTGAGGCATCTCCACCTTTCCCCTTCACAAACAAGCCGCGATTTTTCTTCTTCATTGTTGGGATTCTTCTGGTTTTCAAATGCGATTATTGGGCAATAATCTTGCCTTGACTGAAACGACTTTCCTCCTTCACGAAAAAGTCGTGACTTTCTTCTTCATTGTTTGAATTTTTCTAGTTTTCAAACGAGATTCTTGGGCAAAAATCTTGCCTTGACTGAAACAGGATTCTTGTAACGCCCGTTGTGGCCGCAACACCGATTTGTTGTGGCATTTTTCTGCGATTTTTAGCCCTACCGCAATTTCATTCCAAAACTGTATCGTTAGGCTCCAAGACCGTGTTGTTGCGGACGATATCTCCGTTAAGCAACGATATTTAAAACCTTGACTGATATGGTGATGTCGTGAATATAGCATTATTAATTATTGATTGGCTTAATCTCAAAATATGTAGAGCTAGTTGGTGAAAAATTTTAATCTCTAACTGAAACCTGATATTCCTATAAATTATCACTTGCAAAGAAAAATTATCACTTTTGGTGAAATTGGCTAGAGCTAGTTGAAAAATGATTTTGGTGTATACTTTGGGTGAAATTGGCTAGAGCTAGTTGAAAATTATTTTGGTGTATCCTCTTAATCCTGATCGTGCAAATCAAGTGGTAATGGTATCAGGCAGTAATGGTATTTTAAAAGCTAGTCTGGAAATGGAAGTGAAGAGCTATTGTTTTATTAAAATTTTAATTTGTTTCTGCTTCTTCCTTTATTAATGACTGATATGCCTTCTGCGGGTAGTAGATTGCACCAATATACATTTATTTTAAAAGCTACATACGTGATTAGTGACGATTTTTAACTGCCAATATACTTTTGCCTCAAGAGTTGTTTGTGCAATTAGTGGCAGTATTTAACCACTAGTAAATCTTGAGGATTTTATGACGGTTTTAAAATGGTCAATACCAGCGGCTAATTTTAATACCAGCTTTTAACCATCAGAAATTGCATTTTAAGCCACTACAAATCATAACTTTTTTTATAGTAAGAAAAACAGTTTGGAGACCAAGAGCAGTCAAATTTTAGTTGAGAGACTAAAAACATATTTTGTCATATATATATATATATATAGAGAGAGAGAGAGAGAAAACATTTCAAAAAAAAATGGTAAAATATTATGCATAAAAAATAAGGTTATTCTATTCTATTCCATCCAATATTCATCGTTTTCTTCTTCTCTAATTTAAGAGTGTGAAATGAAACTAATTTAAAAAAAAAAATATAACTAACACTGATAGTTTTCTAAAATAGTGAATAATTTTTTATGAGTAGAAAGTGAGGAAATGGACAATTAAAAATGGTAATTCTTCTTTTTCTCTCCCTGAGTGAGTATCCTTTTCGAGTGAGATAATCATTCTTGTGAGAAGGTTTCTTTCTTGTGGTGTTTTTTCATGGAGGATCCTAATATCGAAGGGCTCAACCTTACTGATGAGGAGGAAGATTTGGTGGTTCCTGTTCAGGTCAATGAGAAAGAAGAGATAAACCTGTCTCTGTGTTTAGTTGGGAGATTTCTGACGGACAGAAGCATTAGAATCCAGATGATGAAGGAACGTATGGCTGAAGTTTGGCATCCGATGAGGGGTGTTGCAATCAAAGAGATTGATCAGGGTATGTTCTTCTTTCAATTTTTTCATCAGTTAGATATTCAACGGGTCTTGAAAGGAGGGCCTTGGTCTTTTGACAAACATTTACTTGTTCTGCGAATCATCAAGGAGGGGTAAATTCCAGTATAAATTCCACTTTTTAAGGTCATGAAGAGGATAAAGAAGCCGGGAGGTGAAGCGAAAGAGGTTTCGTTCAAGTATAAGAAGCTGGATCCTTATTGTTATTATTGTGGATTGTTAGGGCACACTGAGGATAGTTGTGAAAAGTTATTCTCAGAAGAATCTGACGATGGAGTTTGGTTATGGGGCCCTGAAATCCGTGCACCAATTCGCAATGCTACAGGCAGCCATGGCAGTAGGTGGCTTCGTGACGCTAGTTCCAGCTCCAACCACGCATTTCCGTTAAAAAACAGCAACACCAGTTTCGCACAAGGAATTAATGCTCCAATTATTGATAATAATAACGATTATTTAAATTTAAAAAATCAAAAAACGGATGGAGGCTATGACAGCTGTGTTCCAGAATCCTGAAATTCTTTTCAAGCAATCAATGGGGGAATAAATGTCAGCCCAATGTTACTCAGCAAATTAATGCCAATAATTAGCACAACCAAGTGGAGGTGGACCCCGATCTCATGGAAGATGATTTGGTTATTGGTGACAAAAAAAGGAAGTTGGTCAACCAAGAGGTAAACGCTCCCCATTATGAAAAGAAAGATGCTGCTTTTCAGTCAACTGCTGATTCCAACAACAGTCATTTGTATTTTTGATAGGCAGGTTCTGGCTCCCAGACCTGCCAGGAGCCATGGGTCTACTTTGTTGGAATTGCCGAGGCCTAGGCAACCTGAGAGCAGTTCATTCTCTTAAAGGCCTCTTTCGATTTTATAGGTCGGATGTAATTTTTCTTTTTGAAACTTTAGTTCATGTAAGGAGAATTGAAGAAATAAAATCAATTTTGGCTTATGACTCGTGTTTTTCTATGGATAGTATTGATAGAAGTGGGGGTCTTGCTCTCTTTTGGAGACACCCTTTTGCATATGATCTTATCAATTTTTTACAAAATTTCATAAATGTGCTGATTTCTCATCCGGGTAAACTAACCTAGAGATTTACGGGCTTAATAGGTCGGATGTAATTTTTCTTTTTGAAACTTTAGTTCATGTAAGGAGAATTGAAGAAATAAAATCAATTTTGGCTTATGACTCGTGTTTTTCTATTGATAGTATTGATAGAAGTGGGGGTCTTGCTCTCTTTTGGAGACACCCTTTTGCATATGATCTTATCAATTTTTTACAAAATTTCATAAATGTGCTGATTTCTCATCCGGGTAAAGTAACCTAGAGATTTACGGGCTTGTATGGATTCCCAAAGAGAAGCGAGAGAAAAAACTATTGGGATTTATTGAAAACTTTATCAAATGATATTCTATCAAATGAAGACTTTATCACATGATACCTCTTTCCCTTGATGTATTATGGGAGATTTCAATGATATTCTATCAAATGAAGACAAAAGAGGCCGTGACGATCATCCATCATGGTTGATTCATGGTTTTCACGATGCAGTTCAATCATCCAATCTGCTGGATATTCCATTGGAAGGTTATTAGTTCACTTCGTCAAAAAGATTAGGCTTTCTTGATTCCATTGAAGAGTGCCTTGATAGAGCTTTAGCCAGATAGGAGTAGTTAGATATTTTCCCGAATTGTCGTCTTATAAATGCAGTTGCTGGTACTTCTAATCATTCCACTTGTTCTTAAATTTTATGTGGCTGAGAATACGGTTCATAAAAAAAGGTTTCGTTTTGAAAACTCATGGCTTAATGAGGAAGAACTTCCGCAGATTGTTAATTCCTCTTGGCATAATGCTTCATCTTTTGATTTGCTTGAAAAGTTCCAGAACTGCACTGACGAGATTGATGAATGGGGAAAAAGAATCAGGACTAGATTTCGCAAGCCTATTAATGATTGTCGTAGGAAGATGGAATTTTACTGTGATAAAATTGATGTTGAATCAGTCAAGCTTTATATTGAAGCCCATGACCAATTAAATTCCATTATGGCGCAAGAGGAATCTTTCTGGAAGCAAATAACCAAGGTCTATTGGCTTAAAGACGGTGACACTAACGCGAGGCTTTTTCACTCCATCGCAAGTGCTCGTAAAAAGGCTAATACTATCACTAAGCTCATTGATGATCGTGGCAATATTGTGGAAGACCATGCAGGCTTTTGTAACGTGGCAGTTTCCTATTTCGAAACTTTATATAATGGCCATGCAAGTGATATTTCAACTGTCACTTCTCACATGGACAATAGGCTTACTATTCTGGAGTTTAGGAAAGGGAAAAGTATCCTTGAACACCCAAACAGTGCCAACACCCCTCCAACACCCTTTTTTTTATTATTTTTTGATTGCTGAGTCATTGTACTCTAATTAAAAAATAAAAGGAAATTTATTTTAAAAACAACAAAGAAAGAGGGAGTGGGAGGAAAGGAATAAGTAAAAAAGAGGCACATATGTTAGTAATTCTGCAAGAGAGAACGAAGGAGAAACTCAACGGTGGGAGATAAGAAGAAACTCGGTGGGAGAGGAGGAGAATCGCAGAGCCAGGATAAGTAAAAAGAAGGTACCAGAAAGGGGAAAGAAACATGGGAGGGTAGGAGAAACAAGAAACCCGAAAACATAACTTCAACCCTCGTCGACACCTGGTTTATTAACGATAATCGGAGTTGCTTCATCCTTTCAATCCGGTGTGGCCACCGTAATGGTAAGGGTTGCGAAGCTTTTTTTCTTGGCACACATGATTGATTTTGCTTTTAGGGATTTAAATTCTGCTATATTGTTTGTGTGTGATGTTTTAAATTTTTTCTATTTTAGAGTGTATTTTAGCAAGTGGCAACCATGGTTGTACTGAGTTGGGATTTGGCAACCATGGATGTGCATTATGCATTAACCCAAGCAAGAGACCCTGCTTTATTTAAAAAAAATATAGTCAATAAACCCACAATGAAGTTCTGTTTATCTATTAAATTTTTTTAGAAAAATAAACTCATAAAATTATTCAGTCTTTAGTGGGTTTAACACAAATATTGCTCATTTGGGTTAAAATATTGCTTGAGCAATTTGTTTGTGAAGTTCTTTAGACCATTCTTAAACAATAACAAAAATTGAAGATAGTTTGTTTGTTTTGGGGGGGGGGGGGGGATGGCTTTTAGTTTTGTTATGTTTAGTATCTCATGACAGCTTTTGTCCCACATGATTATAACTATTTTTGCCTCCTTTCTTATCCAACATGTCAACCATGAAGTCTACAACTATGAATTTTCCATCTGAATTTGGAGTTAAAGTTGTTAGTCTTTTAACCATTGAGTTAACCATTTCATGCATTTGTAGCTATAATTGTCACTACAACATTTTTGGCTTTAGGCCACACTTTCTTTTCCACAGTCAGAAAACCATGGTTGAAAGACGAAATAGACCACACTTTTTACCCATAAATAATAAGCGCGGCCTATTTATTAGGCCATGGTTTTTAAAATGTTGATTTAAGAAATACTACATTTGTCCAGCCGTGGGCACATCAAACCATAACTAAATAACCGTGACTTATAAAAATTGTAGTCTATTTATATTAAGCAGCATTGTTGAAACTGTGGTTTTAGAAAAGACCACATGAATTGAACCATGGATATATAGTCCACAATTAAATAACCGTGGCTTAACGAAATAAAAATAGAACCATGGCCTGAGTGATATTAAAAAACTAGATCAATAAGTCAAAAATACTTCAGAAAAAAACTTGATATAAAAAAAACTTAAACCTAATCTTGGAAAATAAAGCTGGATTAATAAAATTGAAAAACTATGCCAATTCCTAAACTTTTTAAAAACTCATTAATAAAATTAAAAAACAATGCCAATTCCTAAACTTTTTAAAAAACACATTAATAAAATTAAAAAACAATGCCAATTCCTAAACTTTTTAAAAAAACACATTAATAAAATTAAAAAAACAATGCCAATTCCTAAACTTTTTAAAAAAACACATTGTATCCTCCTTGCACATATCCTCCTAAAGACACAACACAGCAGTACTCTCCTCGCACTCTCCTAAACGTGAAGTTCTAACCTAATGTTTGCGAAAGGCATCCTCAGTCTTGTCGTTCTCCTCGCGGAGTGCTCTGCCTCAGGAATGGTTTCTCTTCCCCTTTGTTTCTCTTTAAAATTTGTTAGGTTTTGTTAATGTTGGGCATAGGGTTCGTGGTGGTTGTATGGTGCGGTGGAGTTTTGAGGGCCCATCTCACTCGTATTCCCTTTATTCTCTTTCTTCAGAACATTGTATTTGCATTGATAGGAGGACAAGCGGCGCCCTTTCCTCCTCCCTCTACACCATCGACGGCAGCCAACACGCCGTCCTCTTCAACCTCTTCCGCGGCATCCTTGATGCCACTATCGGCGAGGGCACCAAAGACCTCCAGATGGTAAACCTCAACCTCCATGTCCTCTCCCTCCCCAACACTGACAAGCTCCCCACCATCGTCCAAGCCTCGAGTACGATGAAAAGGTTCTCCCCTGTAGCAGTGGTTTCATTTCAATATTAGTATTTGATTTATCTTTATATGATTTGGGGGTTTGAAAATTATAACAGCAAGTAGCAATAAAAGGGAGGTCTTCATTTTGGAGGATCTGAATGGAGGTAAGGCTGGCAATCAAAGCTAGAATTTGTGGCTGAGTGGATAAATGTATGAAGTAAATGCAAAGTTTGAAGTTGGGATGCCTACAAATATCACAGTGATGTTCATTTGGAAGAGCAAGTTCTATGGGATTTAATAGGATGCAACAAAACAGTTGGTGGGCAGGTGATTTATTGGCCTATGTGTGTGCGCAGATAAGAAGCTGCTACTTAGATAAACAGATATCAGATTTCATAGGATGTTATCTCAAGCAGTTTATTATATCTTAAATTAGTATGACAAAGTGGCATGACACAGAAAGCACACACGGGTTGGCACTTGTGGGTTTGTTTAACTTAGTATTTTGTTTGTTCAGGTAGGGAGAGCGGAAAATATCAAGCAAGGGAGGATTTTTTCAAATGTGATAGGAATGGGAATCTAGTGGAGTAACTTTTGTGAATTTGCAGGATATTATCTGAAACATGTGTTGTCCAAGCTGCTTGTTCCCAGGTCCATTTTTTCAAGCTGCTTGATAGGAATGGGAATGTAGTGGAGTACTCCAAACTCGATTGCCAAGTCCTCCTCAACCATGACCTTCAAGGTATATGGTCGATGCCATAAAAAAATGATTTTCCTTTTCAGTTAGATTCAATACTAAAATTTCACTTAGAAAACCATATGGTGTTCTCCCCATCATCACTGACAATGCATAAACATGTTGGAAATTAAATAGTATAAGAATTAGTTTGATTCAGGGTGTAGTTTCATGACAACAAAGCAGAGCAAAATAATTCAAACCTTGGATCAAGTGTTATGAAGTGGAGAATAAAGGTATATAGATTTGTAAGGTACTCTGTTTGAATTTAGCCTTACAATTAAGTGTATAAGGTGCTACTATATATTGTGTCTATCTGATTATGTTGCCTTGGTTGTGCAGTGGTAATGTGGTTCTTTGGTTTAGTATTAAGAGGTAGAATTGGATCTTTGTAACCTTTGCTTGTATAATGAGTGGATTGGTGTCAGCATGTGTAGTTGATGAACGGTATTAGTTTAGCTTTCATAGTATAAAAGAGTTTTACATTCCTAAGTTAATAAACACTCTAACGTGCATATATTGTGATTCTAATTAATTTTAGTTGTAGGTTGCTAGCTTGAGGCAACAATTCTATCATTCTTGGCATGGAAATTAAAATTACAACTCAACATTGGTGTCAATTGGAAGATGTTGTGCCTATTTCTAGATTTGAGAAAAAGCTCAATTCACTACTACTTGACATTCAAAGTGAGTATAGCAAATTTTATATGACATTTTTTATGGCACTAAAAAAGTATTAAATTATAAGGAAAAAACATATATATATATATATATATATATATATATATATATATATATATATATATAATTGAATTTTTGGTTTCACTAACTCCCTAAACTCAATGTCACTGTCTCCTTAATTTTAATTTAAATTAAAAACATTAATTTATTAGTGTGTGTCAATAATAATAATAATAATAATAATAATAATCTAATTCTTTTCATATGTTTAACTTTTGATTTTTTTTCTTTCTTTTAGGTGATTAATTTAGAGTCTCCAAGGGATTTAAGATGTTCTTTCGAGTTTACTCACAAGTCTAAAAGTCATGGACATTATCTTGTTTATCTTATAAGAACTTTAGTTATGTTTCATTATTTTTGTACCTAGTTGAACCAATTTGCACTATATGTATTTACACATTGTTTAATTAATTAATTTATGAATTACTTTTAATATATTAATTTACTTTTATTAATTTATTGTTTATTTATTTTTGTTTAATTTTCTACTAAAAGTTTAAGGTTTTATAATTAAGTATTGTCACTAATAAATGATAAATAATTACATAATTAGGACTTAAATATCAATATACTATATATACTGTTTTAGGGATAAATAAACGTTTCTTATAGTAAAATGACAACTAAAAAAGTAAACGTTTAGACAATTATTATACAATCATTGCCTATACTATTTGTCTACATTAAAAAATACGTTGTCTAAAATATGTGTCCACACTTCTATAATCGTGGCTTAAACATATAAAATATATGACAATACTTAAACAATCATGGCCTTAAGGTTTAGACAACGATTATAGAGCCATAGTTTCAACACTGTAGTAGTAGCTTATAGTACTTGTCCACATTTAAAAAATTATGGTCTTAAAAGAATGATAACATTTAAAAAAGTGTGGTCTTTTTTATTATCTGAAGCCACGATTTTTTCTACACTGTGGTCTAAAGCAAAAAAAACCGTGGTCTAAAGCTTACAGCCACGGCCACTTAGAGCGCGACTGAAAAACTGTGGCTTAAACTTAAGACCACGGTTTTTTCACATCTAAGCACGGTTTTTTTGTTGTGGTCTAAAGAAAAAAAATGTTATAGTGTGTTAACTTCCAAACATTGGTAACCAAGCACTGAGTTAACCATTTCTTGCATTTGTAGCTACAATTGAATGGTTAACTTTGTTAGTGGGAGAGGTTAATTTGGTTTAGTGAAGGGTTAGTAGAAGCTCTATCTGGTATGGTTTATATGATATGTAATTGCTAATAAAAAAAAGTTATTTTGCATTGAATATCTTGTCTTATGATAGGAACATACATTACCTTAATTGATAATGATCCTTCGATATTCTTAAAATGAAGAGTGAGAGATCCAAGGAGTTGAGGAGAATGATTAATGTAGTGAGTTAGAAAACTTTGAATTTAGGAGTAATGTTGCAGAGTAATTAAAAGTGGGTTAACTGCATTAGTAAGATTGGTTAATTCTGTTAAGAGAATGGTCAATAGAATGTTTCTGTTAGTTGGTTAAATTTGTTAGTGGGAGAGGTTAATTCAATTTAATGAAGGAATAATAGAGGCTTTATCTAGTATGTTTATATGTTGTGTAATTACTAATAAAAATTTCTTTTTGATTGAACATGGTGTCTTATATGTTAGGGACATACATTATGATAATCGATAATAATCCGTTGACATTCTTACAATGAAGAGCGGCATATTGAAGTTGAGAAGAATGAATATTACATGATTGATTTGTTATACATTTTTTTATTGTCACCATGTTTTAAATCATTCTTGATTTGTTTATGAGCATTTTGCAGGTGCGTTTGAGACATAAATATCATTTCTAATATGGGTATTGGGTGGGAGGGTCAATGGAATGTAAACATTTGGATTTAATATTCCATCCTGAGCATTGATGCACTGCAATCTATAGATTGTTCAACCCAATTTACTCAAGCAAGTAGGGATCTAGAATCTGTTGGAATAGCTAAACTAGGAAATGACCAATCACATAGGGAAACATTAGAGCTAAACATGAAATTGAAAATAATTCAATCAACATTAATTTCAGTACTCATTAGGATTCAACTTTCCATAATTTACTAAAGAGTTACAAAGTATATTTTAAAGATAGCTTGTAGTTATTCTAATTCTTTTACTCATGTTTAATTGCAAAGAAAAAGGCTTAACTGTATAAGTATACTTGGCAAATATCTAAGATGTTATATTGATCTCATGGCTTAAAATAAGCCAAAGTCATGGTGACTTTGGCACCACAAAGTTGCTGATATAGTGTGTCTGGTAATTGTCTTAACTATACTCTTCATGCAGAGAATTGCAAAACAACAATCTTTCGGGAACCTTGCCTGATTACATTTCCGATCTAAAGCATATGTAAGGATCAGTTTTCATTTCTCTTTTGATTTCAGTTATACCACTTCTCTATATTATAATCAAATATGACATATATTCTTGGCACTTGCGATCAGCTACTAATTTCTTTTTTTATTTCAATTTCAGGAATCTTGTTTACTTCTAAATCCCAACCTCTCAAGTCTCAATTCTCAGGTATGACTTTTTTAGATAAAATTTAGGTAGTATAATAGTAAGAGCAACAAGCAAGCCAAATACACCCAAGTGAGTACTAAGTACTATCACACGATCTTTTTGGTTCCTTTGGTCAATTTGAGGTTATAACTTGAATACATGTTACATACCTAAGTTAGCGAGTCAGATTATTTTTCTATTCTTAAAATACTATTGAATAAAAGGGGAAAGGTAAGGGATATTAATAACGTGTGGTTGTGTCACATCAGTTGATAAACATTGCTAAATGAATCATCAATTTACTTTGTGCATTGATAGGCAAGGATCATTTTGAATCAGGTAGAAAATAAGAGGAATTTGATTATAAATGCAACTTGACAGTAGAACGGGAGTTATCAAGTGCAGTGTAACTCAATAACTAAAGGGAAGCTCTAACAATGGAGAAATCCTCAAATTTCATTAATATTCAAATCTCCTTAGTTAAAGGTCATGAGTTTCCTATATATGCTAAGCTAGATGCTATTGGCAACTCTTGAAATACAAGAATTAAATTTCAACTATCATGCAATTACCAAGGTGCATTGATAATATCATGTACTTTATTATTACCTAGAAAATAAGCATAAAGATGGTAGTAAATTTCCGCTAACCAAACTTGTAAAAAAGTGACTTGTGAACTTTCTTTGATCTCCAATCCATAATTCAAACCTTGGAAAGCCTGCTTCTTCCTTAAGTCTTGGCCCTAGTCATTAGACCTCCATTTCCATGAAAAGATCATTTGGTTGGTTGGTTGCATTTGTATCGTGCATAATATCTAATGACATAATATGAGTACAAGCTCACAGGATATGATTTTGATGCTTGACATAATGACATGTTACCATGAACAATTAAGGTTGACCTTTGCAGATGTGTCAGACACTAATGTGTTCAATTCCATTTTTATGGGTGGTTAATGAATAAGCTATCATTAATCTAATGCAGGTGTTTCTTGCTTACGAAGTTATTGTTACCATATGTGAATATAGTGTGGCATGCAGTATATTGAATGTGATGAATGGCCATTGGACTGACGAGCAACCATCGAATGGTAATTTCTCATACCAAAAGCTATGGTAATCCTCTATTTAACTGCTAATATTTCTCACAGGATATCGTCTTTGCGAATCAGTCTGGACTACTGGTGATCAATGAAGTATCATCACGAGACTTCTTTGAGACACCCATTGTTCAACACTGGAGTTATGCCATAAGGAACCAACATTGTTTGTCTTGGTGGGTTCTGCCAATATTTTCTTTATGTATATTTTTGTAGTGAAGGGAGAAAAAAAAAATTGTTAGCATTTGGTGTAACTTGCATCCTTCTCATTGATTAGATATTTATAGTATTGTAAATGTCTTTTTGTATAGGTTATATTTTTGTAGTTTGATGTGCAATATGAGTTTTATCTGTAGTATTTTCAGCCTTCTTATTATTTTATGCACCATTCTTATTATTTTTAATATAGTGGTCACCAATTTTAATATTCTTTATAGGATGTAGTCTTCAATCAAACTAACATAGTTTTCATTCTCATAGATTCAGGGGCAAGCCTGGAGTACAGAAATGTACAAGCCATTTTTTATACCAGTTTGGGTAGCAGAACAATATCTCAAAGGATAACAGGTGTATGAAGTGGTGATGCACTTTGCATGATACTGTGTGGGAAAAAAATGACATGGTATAAAATAGGCATTTGGAGGGAGCGGGTTTAGGATTATGGGAGTTGCCAGGGACTTTCTAGCTATTGGTTTGACTTTTATCATTATGCAGGAATTATATAGTATTTTAACTAGAGTTGTTATGTAGTATCAGCTTTTTATTGATGTATCTATGTTTTTGGGAATGAAATGTAGGCACGGTGTGCATGGGAGTGGGTTCATTAGCATTAGATTTTTTTAAGGAGTTTTAAATTTGGATAGGGATGGGTTTATGATGTTTCTTGGCTGTGAACAGTAGCTATTGATGTACTGATTCCAGGCTTGCTGTGGCCACGTCTTGTGGTTCACCCAATCCTCTTTTGTTTTAATATATTTCGTTATATCTTTTTTTTTTTTAAAACTAAGTATTTGTATTTAGTTCTAATTTAGATTCATTTTCATAAAATAGTTATTCTACTTCGTTTAGATAGATGTGATGTGGTTTTTTTAAACATGACATGTTGAAACCCTTATTGCAGTTCTCAATTTAATTCAAACTGCTCATTTTTATTTATATAGTAATAATAATGCTAAATATTAAAAATAATAGTAAATAATAAATATAAATAATCACAAAAAGAATTTGAAAAAAAAATAATAATCATAAAATAATAATTCACTCAATAAAAGTTTATTCACTTAAATCTAAAATAATATTATCTTGATTTGAAACTGGAATAATTTTATATTATATCATCATTTTCTTTAACAAGAGTTATTTTAAAGTGATTTAAAATATTTTACTAAAAAATATGTACCCAAATAATTCTACTGTACACAAATAGTTTATTATAAAATTAAATTTTATTTTTTGTCATGATAATTTTTTTATATTATAAAAATAAAAAAATTACAAAAACAAGCATTAAAAAAATAAAAACAATGCATAAAAACAACGCATAAAATCAAGCATATGTGGTAATTTTGATAATATTTTACTACCTTAAGAATGTTTTACGACTTTAATTATTGAACTATTAAAAAAAAAAGTCATATTTCATGTTATTGTTGGTTTGTTGAAATGTTATGTAGACGCTGCATTGTTTAATGACTGTGGACATTTTGGTTCTGGCTGCTGCATTAGAGACAACGATGGTCTTTTTGTCATGGCAAAGTCAAATTGCTCAACAGGATCACCAACTTCTTTCGAAGCTGTAACTATAGCTCTCGTTGAAGCTTTATCATGGATAAAAGATATGAATTATCAGCATGTTATAGTGGAATCTGACTGCAAATTTGTTGTTGATAGCCTATCGCATAACAGTTTGAATTTGACTGAATTGGGCAACATATTGAAGACTTGTAGACTACTCCTTTCCTCACTTCAAAACGTCACAGTGCATTTCATCCGGAGACAAGCCAATCGAATAGCTCATTCTCTTGCTAGAGCTTGTAGATTTCATGCTCGTAACCAAGTTTATGATTGTATCCCTCACTGTATTGAATCTCTTATTATGAATGAAATGCTATAAGATGATTCTTCCTTTAAAAAAAGAAAAAATGTTTCTTTTTCAATATTTTGTTTCTAATTGATAGAGACAATATTGATTTGGAGTTGCAATCTCATTTAATTGTTTATGAAAATATATTTAATTAAAGACTTAAATAATCTTTTAGTCTCTATAGAATATTGTATTTTTTTATTTTAGTCCTTTAAAGTTTTTAACTCTATTTGTTTGGATATTTGTTATCTCTATATTTATTTCAATAACTCTGATCCAGCCCCTATTGTGTAATTCAAACACAAATTTCAGCACGTGTCTTTTTCTCCTCACTGTTATCAGTTATAATTGGATAATCGATACTCTAGCTTTCTTTTTTGTACATTATTTATCAGGGCAAGCCCTAGTGTAGCGGTAAAGTTGTGCCTTGGTGACCTGGTCATGGGTTTCCAAAAACAACCTTTTGCATAGGTAAGTTAACGCTACCATAGAGGGGATATGTTATTATAGTTTATGTTTGGCTAACATATAGAGGGGTTTGCCAATAAAATTTTAATCAAGTGGTTTTTTTTATTTAACAATTTATTTGTATTGTTTTGGTCATTTTTTTTTATATATAGTGTTTGGAATGAGTACTTGTATATAGGAACGGGAGTACATTGTCGCGAGGCAGTGCTAGTCATTAAATAAAATTTCATTTGCACTCATACCGAAGCTCAATGATTCTATGGTAGGCAATTTCCTTGATTACCTGAGAGCATGGTTTTAAATTGCTGTTGCGATTGCGATTGCGGTCGCGGTTGTAGCCATTGCAGTTGCAGACATTGCGGCTGCTGCGATGCGGATTACGGCGTGAAATTATTATATGTTTGCACTAAATGTAAAAAAGAATTTTACAATTATTCTAATTATTGACATATCTTTAATATATAACATAACATAACTTTTCATTCATTTCAAGATTTGACATCCCCTAACATCCTATACAGCCAAACTCATTCAACCATTGACACTTAGAAGTTCAAAATAGAAGATTGAAATCTAAATTTAATTTAATTTTGACAAAAAAAAGTGAAATAGTTGTCAAGGCTCCATTGCGGCTCCAATGTGGTTGCACTGCGGCTACTTTGCGACATTTCATGTGATTGAATATCACCCCACAATTGCGGGCCAATGCGGTTGCAGACACTAGCACAACAACATTATGCGGCCTCAATTGCGGTTGCGGATGGCTATTTAAAACCATGCCTGAGAGACATATAGAATCCAGATTTTAATCATTTTTTTGGGGGAGGGGAGGCGAAACAGATAAAAGTCAACTATTTGTCCACGTGTATGATTTGTCAAGAAATTTTATAACATGAAAAATTTCAAGATAAAAAAGGTGTAAGCTGTAGTAACAATGCTGAACCTGCAATTAATAATCCCTAATCGATCTGTTTACAAGTCATAACTCAATGTGTGCTTAAGACATGTTATGGCCTATAGAAGGAATTTTGGGTGCATCTTAACAATTCATCATAAAGTGTTGGCAACAGACTTAAGCTTTAGGAAGGACCATTTTCATATCTGATGTAGAAGTATTCGTAGATATCTAGATTACATCTTGGACACAGTATATTTACAAGTTTCCTATTTTCAATTAGATTCTTGGAAACAAACACTTATATGTAGAATTACTTGTTCTAATGACTGTCGCCTGTCGGGTCTTACCCTTATAAATTTTTAATTTCTTTGTAACACTGTTATACAAAGAATCTCTGCCTGTGGACCGTTGATTTCATTTTCATGCAGGAGGGATTTTTTTGTGGTACTGAATTTGTTGTTTGATTTCAGTGTGCAGTTATTCAATTACCATCACAGACATTGCTACTATCTGTTTCTGACAAAGCCTTCCGCTTGATTGGGATGCTTTTTTTCCTGGGGTAACATTTAGTTGTTGTTTTGAGGCTCTATTGTAATTTTGGATAAATTATACCTTGCCTATTTACTTGAATCCTTGAATGCTAGCAGGATATGGTTGTATTTAAGCCGCAATTGTCCAGTCAGCAGCAGCAACAGCACCAGCAGCTTCCTCACTTGCAGCAACAGCAACTTCCTCAGCTCCAACAACAACAGCAGCAACAACAACTTCCTCAGCTGCAGCAACAGAAGCAGCAACTTCCTCAGCAACAACAACTTCCTTGTAACGTCCTTCGTTACACTAATAAATCATATATAAAATTTGCTAAAGATTAAATTTATAAAAGCCTAAGAGGTCTGAAACAACACTTCAGACATATTAAAATATCCAATATAATCCATATGTGTAAAATTAAATTATTAAATCCAAAAACTTGGGTGACTACTAGCGACCCAAAAAAAAAATTATTTAGCCACAAGTGGCCATTTATTCTAATAAATCCTAACCAATCTAAAATCAAACTAAATAAATGAGATAATAAATCTTCAAGCCTCCTTAGTCTCAATGATTCCGTCCCCATGCTCTGAAAACAATACTAACTAATGAGATATATGATCCCAGTGAATAAAAAACGCAATTAAAAAATATTTCGCAAACAATGTTTGTTCTTAGCCGGCGCGGTAATCGGAAAAATCAACCATGGTACCCTCATTCTTCTAAAATAACTGTAATGATAATATAAATATTTAAAATACTAATTTCCTCATAACAAGATATTATAATGTTGTCACACACACCTTTCACATAGCAATAATTAATCATTGATAATATCACAATCAATCTACACAATACTAAATCAATCAAATTTCATAGCATCCCATTGTTATGTGGAGATATAATTCTTCCTCGAAGAAAGTTATCTCAATCTCTTGTGGGCATAAAGCCAATCAGAAGGAGCACCAACCCAATCTCATGTGGAGATATACTTCTTCCTCGAAGAAGTTACCTCAATCTCTTATAGGCATAAAGCCAATCGTATGGAGCATTAGCTCAATCTCATGTGGAGATATACTCCTTCTTCGAAGAGGTTACCTCAATCTCTTATGGGCATAAAGTTTTTCTACTTGACAATGGCTTTAAAATAAACTGTCAACCATAATACTATTTTTCAAATTTTAAAAATTTATAGAAGTAGAAAGAATTTTGGAAGAGTATTAAGAAAGTTATTACACCAAAGAGAAATGCTAAGGACACTCTCTGACTCTCTTTCTAACAATTTCTCTACAATTGGCTGGAATTTATTAAAAATTACCAATTTTGGTGGGATCCACTTCTCATATAACGATTCTCTCTTGATTTTAAAAGTGGAACCTACCAAAATTAGTGATTTCCAATAAATTTCAGCAAGTCATAGAGAGTGTTAAAGAGAGAGTATCATTAGCATTCCTCTTACACCAAATAATGACACGAGTGAAAATTTCTATTTATGCCACTTGAAATTGTATTTTTTTATAGAAGTGAGTTTTTCTACCTGAGAATGGTTTTAAAATATGTGGGCAACTGTAATATTATTTTTTTCAAATTTTAAAATTTTCAAAAATAGAAAGGATTTTGAAAGAGTATTAAGGAAGTTGTTACACCAAATAATGACACGTGTAAAACTATTCATTGATGCTACCTAAAATTAAATTTTCTATAGACAGATGTTATTAATGTAGTATTTATACAAATATATTAAAAAAAAGAATTTTTCTTATATAATATTATATTTAATGTAGCATTTAATGTAGTATTTGATATTTTATATATATTTAATGTAGCATTTAATGTAGTATTTGATATATAATATATATTTAATGTAGCATTTAATGTAGTATTTATAATAAAATATGTTATATTTAATATAGTATTTATTGTAGTGCAGTAAAATAATAGTATTTATTGTAGTATTTAATATAGTACTCAATTTATAATATTTATTACACATTATAAATATTTAAATTTAATAACATTACTAAACATTATATTTACGAAATGTAATATATTTAACAAGCGTGTTGTAAACTTTATGGTACCTATTTTCGATTCCTACGAATAAAAAAAATATTTAACAAGTGTTCTTTTGTGTATGGATGGCAATGTGGCGAGATGGGTACAAATAGTAGCCTCTTACCCCACGCGGATAAATATCTAACTCGTGCCCACCTTCATATCTGCATAGGTATCTATTAAGAAGATACTCACAAGTTTTATCAATATTTTTGGATATCCATTAGATATTCATATACATTTACTAAAAATGAAAAATAACATAAAAATAATATAAAAATACTCAGACTAAAAGGAAAGCGGCATAACAAAGCAAGGAATTTTCATTTGTAGCAAGTGTCATTGTTTGGGTGAAAATCTTTCAACCGTTATTAATAAAAGTGATAAGGATTAATAAACAATATTAAAATCATATGCTCAAGCTCAGTGACAATAATGGGTACTCACATATATAAGTACCTTGATATCTGATCCATTAATAAATGGGTGGTAAAAATATTCATTTAAATAATTCATGGGTATCGATATCTTTGTCATCCCTAATTTTTTGCCTATAAATTAATGTTTCCCCTTGAAACATCACAACAAGAATTTAACATCTTAGCAAAATTCGTAGATAGATTTATAGATTAGAGAAGAATTATGGCAAAGAATCAGATGAAAATTATTGGAGTTGTGATTATGATCATGATTGTGTTGGGCTTCGCACAAGCTAATTACAATCCTTCATTTGTGCAATTTGAGCCAAACCGTGTGCATAATGGACCCATTTGTCGAGCCCTGTGTAAAGTAAAGTGTGCAAGATATATACTACTTCCACCAGGTGGCGTCCTTGTGTATTTAGTATGTCTTTATAGATGTAACGCAAGATGCCATGGCAGGCCCATCGATGTTGCCCACGATTGTATCACTGGTTGTGGCTTGACTAAGTCCATTAACGTCAACACTGGTATTCATTCTCTCACAACATTGGTATCTTTTTAAGGTTTTATAATTATTCTTTATAATTGAGTTAATTATATTTTTACATGTTTTTGTTAATTGACTTTACATGTCAGAAGCTCGTGGTCTTGCAGCCAACGTGGTGGATTCTTGTGTACAAGAGTGTCACAAGAAGTAATATTTTGTTACAAAAATGTTCAAGAACATGATTGTCAAGAGAAATAATACCCATGCAAAATTGTAAAACAAATCTTAATCGACAAGTAATATCTATTTTTTATCTTTTGTAAATCCTTTGTTTAGTTATTTTCCTTCATTTTTCTTATCTTTCTTTCATATATTATTAGGCATGGCAGCGAGGTGGGGTAGGGGTGGGTTTGACTATCCTCGTCCCCGTCCCCACAAAAGGTGGGACAGATTTGGGTTCCAGTATAAAATAGACATGTTTAAAATTTTAATACCCATCCCAATCCCCGTTTGGCTTTTTTTATTTGAAAGGCAAATAGAAATATTATATTCAAAGGTGTGTAAACAGTGTTGTACAAGATGTACAAATGCTATAAAAAACACACCAAAACAAAAGCATCCCACTTTGGGACGATCACCATCATAGCCAACTAAAAGAGCCTAATTACACCCCACTATCAACTAAGCTCCCAACCACAAAAAATCTGCCTCAAGAAGCAAGAAAAGAAAATGAATCACCAACTGAAACAGGCTCTCGGGTTAATAATGCACCAAGATGAAAAAAATACTCCAGGCTTAACTCCAATCTTATATACCAACCATCTCCAAGTCAGTGATTTAATTTGTGCCAGCAAGCCTATATAGTCCACCTTTCCATTTCGAAAAATGACCGCATTCTTGACCATCCAATTGCTCCAGCATGTAGCATGCCAGAACATGTGTTTCACCCTCCCTGCTTTTCGGCCTGACATGCAGAAACCCAACTGCAGGAACAAACTGTTTAATGTCTTGAGGAAGAACCAACTCAAAGCCCAACCACCTGATGACCCCATTCCAGATATTGTGAGTGAAGGGGCATGTAAGGAATAAATGATTACAATCCTCTTCAGCCGAATTACAAAGCACACATAGTTGCTGCGAGAAATGGCTGTTCACACCCCTTTTTCTCAACTGTATACAAGTAGGCAACCTATCCAAAAGAAGTCTCCAACAGAAGGATAGGATCTTGGAAGGAACCGTACTTACCCAAAAGAATCTAAAAGCTTGTTGTAGGTCTGAATCCCAATTTGATTTTATCGGGTTTGAGAATACTCGCGCTACACTTTTTTTTTATAATTTTAATCTACTTATGTATTTTTAAATAAATTATATATTATTAATTGTATTTTAGTTCAAATAATATATAAAAAATAATGAATAACAAAAAAATAAAGATAAACAATTAAGAACCAAATTATATTTTTAATTATTACTTCAAACAATTTGTTACCTGAATTCGTTATGTATTTACTGTATTTTTAATAAATATATTTTATGAACTTATAATACAGAATCAGTACAAAGATGATTTATAACATATCGATATTTGAAGTAATCACGTAGTCATAAAATTCAACCATTTAATCACATGAATTTACACAACTTTCAAATACTTTTCGTATATATTATAAAGTTAATTTAAAAATTATAAAAATAAAATTGTAACAAATATATATATATATATATATATATATATATATATATATATATATATATATATATATAGAGGACATATCATATGAGAATGACCATCTTACATGAGAATGAGAATGATCAATCTCCACATAAGATGGTTAATCTCAACCGTTAGATTAAAATGAAAGGCCTAGATTAAAAGTATTTTAAATTCAAATTAAAACATCATATAAGTATAAAATCTCTAAAAGACTCACCAAACAGAAAACCAAATATCTAAAAGATCAAATTTATCACATCTAAAAATAATTATCATGATCACCATCACCACCACCATGGCCGGCACCGTGACCGCCATCTTGACCGCCGCCACAGCCACCAACATGACCGTCGTCGCCGTTGCTGTCGCCACCACCACCGACGGCGGTGGTGGCGGCGGCGACTAACAATCATGGTGGTGACAGTGACGGTCATGACGGTGGTGGTGATCATGATGGTGACGATGTGTTTAAGATATTTTAAGATGTGATAATTAAAATCTTTTATATATTTGATTTTCTATTTGGTGAATCTTTTAGAGATTTTATAGTTATATGAGGTTTTAATTTGACTTTAAAATAATTTTAATTTGGGTCTTCCATTTTAATCTAATGGTTGAGATTGATCATTCTCATTCTCACATAAGATGGACATTCTCATATGATACGTCTATATATATATAGGGTAAACTATGTTTTTCATCCCTAAACTTTTTGCTATTTATGGTTTTGGTTCCTAAACTTTTCAAAGACCGGTCAACGTCCTCCAACTTTTTTTCATCCAATGTTTTAGTCCTTTCTGTCCATCTGATATTTTTGAGCCCATTTAAATTGTGGGCTTTTTAGCCCAGTCCGTTTAACCCGCAGGTTAAACGGACTTGACCGCAGGCTCTGCGAATTGTCCGTGGGCTTTTATACCTTAAGTAAAAAAAATGTATTTTTTTATGGTTTAGTAAAAGTAAAATAAAAATAGAAACTAGATTACTAAAAAAAAAAAAAAATTGTGGTCATTCTACTTGAAATTAGATACATTTTAAAATAGACAACACCAAACTAAAATCCATAAAAAATAATTCTCATACATCTAGTGATTAATTGGACTATAAAATGATAACAAAAAGGATTTTTAAAAGGGGTTTTAATTTGATTTTTAATCACTTTTTTAATTTGATATTTTTTTAGACAATTGTTTTTAAGGTTTGAAAAATCAGTTAAATATCATGTTTTTAAATTTTTTTCATTTTTTTATAAATTTTTTCCGGATGCGAGCCGCCCCATTTAGCCTGTGGGCTACATGGTGCAGTTGCGAACTCGCTAAAATTGAGCCCGTTTAAATTGCAGACTTCGCGGGACGAGTTATGCGAGTTGCAGATTTTGCGGGTGCAGACTCAAACGGGTAGGTTATACATACGGGTGGGTGGCTGCCAAGTGCCTTTTCACTGTTGAGTTAATAGTTTTTTGGGTAAAATATGTTTTTGGTCCCTCATTTTATCTTGATTTCTGTTTTTAGTCCCTCATAATTTTTTTTACTATTTTTAGTCCCTCATAAATTGTTTTGTTCTGTTTTTAGTCCCTCATAAATTGTTTTGTTCTGTTTTTAGTCTCTAACGTTAATTTCAACTGTTAAGTGATGACATGGCAGGCATAAACTGTGTGTGTGAAAATTTCCTAATTTACTTTCTAGTGACTTTTAACCGCTACAAATTTTTTGGCGGTAAGAAATGTTTACTTTTGTAACATTTCTTGTGATTTCAGAAAATCTGGTGTTCGAGGTTTCGATTTTTTTTATATTTTTTTAACATTTCTGACAATTTTAGTTTGCCAGAAAATTTGCAATAGTTAAAAATCGCTAGAAACTTACATAGAAAATTTTCAAATACAAATTATGCTCGTCACGATATCACTTAACAGTTAAAATTAATGTCAAGGACTAAAAACAAAAGAAAACAATTTTTGAGGGACTAAAAACATTGAAAAATTTATGAGAGACTAAAAATAAAAATTTAGATAAAATGAGGGACCAAAAACATATTTTACCCTAGTTTTTTACCTCTTATGCCCTTCACTTTGTTCCAACGGTTCTGATTTATCTAGACCGGATATTCATTCTCAACCATTGATGAAAGTTTTGGAAATTCTTCACATTCCCGCTCACAGTTCTCTTCTCCCTTCAAGGCTTCACTCAGTTTTTTCTCTCTTCTTCTTGATGTTTTCTTCCTCTTAGTCACAGTTGCTCGCGTTGACGCCCATTCCGGCCTCTCCAAGCCATCTTTGGAAAAAAATCAACCGATTAAAATGGTGGTGACGTTGTCATAGATGATTCTAAGGTGTGGGCAAGGGAAGAAAGATTGTGGATCTGGTGAACACCCTCAGGGAGTAACCTTGATGCTTTTCTATTTGTATTATTACTGACAAATTGCATGTTTCTTTATTTCTTTTTAGTTTTCACTTCCTCTGCCGTCAACCGCTTGGTGGCCATCATCTGCCACCTCCGCCTCCCCCTCCTGGTGCCCTCTGATCGTTGTCCCCGCTTATCCCTCCCCCACCTAAAGTTGATTGTTTAGTTTGGTAAATTCATTTGACCCTCTCTGTTGCTCTTTCTTCTGGTCATCAACACCGATTGAAATGCTTCTTACCCCTCATTCTACATTTCCCTGAAGAAATTTCAAGGAAAAAGATCATTGATCCCTAACCTGTAGATCTGCCATCTCCGCCACTATTCACTTCGATGTGGTGAGTGGCTCTTCTTATTTTTTTGGTATTTTATTATTATTTTTAATTTCTTTTTTTTTTCTCTCTCTTAAAATCTATTTCTGAGCATAATTTTGATAAATTGATATTCCTAATTTTTCATTTTTTTGTTTTCCTCTTATTAATTTCTTTTGTCTTCTTTTCATGCTATTTTCTCTTGGCTGATTCTAGGTTTGCAATTGAGGGTTTGGTTTGGTGGGATGTTAAGATTGGTTCTGATTTGTGGGTGGTGTGTTCGGTGTATGTTGTTCGGTCCTCTATGGCTTTATGTTGTTGGTTCACTAAGAATGAATTAAATGCAAATTGATTAAAAGCTTCTACTTGTCCTTATAAAATTAACATTCCTTATTTCTTTGCTTGCATACTTTGTGATTTTTTCATTAATTTGACCAAAAGCTCACTAATAATATTTTCCTCTTTATCATGGTAGATGATCTCCTCCCTGAAGTTTTAGAATTTTTAATGTTTTGTTAAAAGCACCCTTGAAGTTTTAGAATTTTTAGTATTTATGCCAATGACCAATATTCCTAAAAAGTTTAAATGGTTAAGTGATAGCTCATGAATGGTTTTGCTTAAACAGGAGAACACATTTTGCCCAAAACCATCAAAGAAATAGATTTATAAGTTTTCGAATCACTATCTATTCAGTATTCATTTCTTTTTAAAAATTTTGTGGATTTGGTTACAGAGCTTGATGTACCAACTTTGCAAAGGTGTTGCTTTATGCCATGGTGATGGAATCTTGCACAGGTAGTTTACCTTTTTTCCTCCCTGTGTATTGGGAAATTTTGTTATTTATTCATTTAATTCCTAAAATATTTAAAGATATCATTTTGAATTCTAAAACTTGATTTTTTTTCTTTTTGTTTTGTTCAGATTAATTACATTTGTCTTCTTTTCCTGCTAATTTCTGTTAGCTGATTCTAGGTTTGCAATTGAGGGTTTGGTATGGTGGGATGTTAAGCTTGGTTCTGATTTGTGGGTGGTGTGTTCACTGTGCATCGTTCAGTTTTTTGTGGCTTTGTGTTGTGGGTTCACTAACAATGAATTAAATGCAAATTGATTAAAAGCTTCTACTTGTCTTGAACACTTTGTGATTTTTCCATTAAATTGACCAAAAGATTGCGAATAATAGCTTTCCTCTTTATCATAGTAGATAATCTCCTCCTTGAAGTTTTAGAATTTTTAATGTTTTGTTAAAAACACCCTTGAAGTTTTAGAATTTTTAGTACTTATGTCAATGACCAATATTCCTAAAAAGTTTAAATGGTCAAGTGATAGGACATGAATGGTTTGCTTAAATTGAAGAACGCATTTTGCCCAAAACAAGCAAAGAAATAGATTTATAAATTTTCAAATCACTATCTATGTATATTTAGTATTCATTTCTTTTTACAAACTTCGTGGATTTGGTTACAGAGCTTGATGTACCAACTTTGCAAATGCGTTGCTTTCTGCCATGGTGGTGGAATCTTGCACAAGTAGTTTACCTTTTTTCCTCCCTGTGTATGTTAGGTTCTAAGACCTTGGACGATGTCCAACCCCTCGGATTTCGGTTTTGATGATAACAATTAAAGGATAAATTTTGAAGTATCTAATGGTCTTGTTTGAGTGTAATAGGATCTACGTCGTCCAATGCCGCAATGGTATTGTATCTCTCAAACCTCGACTTTATGTTTCAATAAGGAAAGTGTCCATATATGTTTTGTAAAAGCGAGCGTCCAATGCTTTTCTAAAAGCGAGCGTCCAATGCTCTTGTAAAAGCGAGCGTCCAATGTCTGTATAAGCTACACACTATGTTTTCTATCTTAAAATTAATATTATATAACAATACGTTTTCGATGAAGATTCTCTGCTATGCAACGATTATTCTCTCTCATTATAACATGAAAATCTATTTGAACTTTCGAATAGTATTGAACAGGAACATATAAGCTTTTGACTGCAGAAAAAGTACAAGTAGCAGAGGCGCTACATGTACGGCTGTCTCCTCTATCTCTCCACTCCAAGTCAAAACGTGACAATGGTCACATGCTTTTGGAGAGAACCGCTTTTGGCAAAGGAACAGATCCCACAACGGATACTTTACACCAAGCTTCCTATAAATAGAGGAACCAGCTCCTGCATCAAAGTAACGAAAACATTGAAAAAGAGCCGAAAATCTGTCAAAACGACTGGACGATCAACACTTAAACAAAAAGAGCTTTCTACTTAGCTTTGCTAAGCGATTCTGTGTATTCGTGTTTATTATAATATCCTCTCTGTGAGAGTTACTCTTTCTTTCTATACTTAAACATTTCTATTTGGAAAGCCAGGAGTGGCTTAGTGTTAAAGAATACTTAGGTTTGTTTTAATCTCAGGGGGAGATTAAAGGTGTGCCAGGAGTGGCCTAGAGAATACTTGTAGCCAGAAGTGGCAAGGTTAGAATAATTGAGAGTAATCAGATCTTGATTAGTAGAACCCTTCAAAAGTTTTTGAAGGAGAACTGGACGTATAGCTCAGTTGAGTGAACCAATATAAAACTAAGTGTTTTATTCTCTCGCTTTCTAGCTTACTTGCATATCTCTTAAACTATCTCTTCAACATACTACGAAAGTGTTTCTTTACACATTTTATCTACGATAATCTCTTACGTGTGTTCTAACGAAAAACGAGAAAAAGCAGTTTCATTGGACTGTTGCATTTGAACCGCTGGACGATAGCATAATCTTCTGTTTTACTAAGTTCTTGTAAAACTTAAGATATACTATCTTCATATTTGTTAAAGGTTTTCGAAGAAATTAGAAACACACTATTCAACCCTCCTTCTAGTGTATTTCTCTGTATTTCAGTGTACTGGGACCTTTTATTATTTATTTGTTATTATTTGTTAAAATCAATCTCCCTTTTCCCCCTCTTTTTTTAGCTCTTGCTTGGGGATATGTATTTATTGTGATTGTGATGAAATGAAACTCCTTAATTTTTTTTATTGCTTGCAGCACTCCAATTGTCAATAGCAGATAGTACAAAGGATCAAGCAAGTCAGTCAAACATGAGCAAATTGTTTGGTGATCCCTCCTTTGTATCTCCTATCCTTGCATCGATATATATGTCTAATATAAATCCCATGATTATTTGTTTTTTTTTCTTTTATCATGGTAGATTGATTTGGTATTTTATGCAATAAGTGATCATTCATTGCTTTTGCAGCTTCCTGGGGTTGACCCAACCCTTGTGTCAAGGATTTGCTGGCGACCGTGCAATATCAGTCTGAGATTAGTCTTTCTATGGAAAACCATATATTGGATTTGAAAGGAATTTTTTAGAATATTGGAAATCCTTTGTGAAGTGTTTATGATGTCTACCCATTGAATGGGTTTTGAGGAAAGTAGTTGGCTTTGTTTTTTAATATGAAAATATATGTTTTTCTTAATAACGTAATTTTAGAAATTATGTCACTCTCAGTAGTTATTGTTTGCTTTCTTTTTCTTTTTTGAATGTATTTTCAGGGTTAATATTGTGCCTTGAATTCCTGTAACAAATAATTGTTGTAATAGTATATTATGATGTGCTTGCGTAGGCCTGAAGTATACATTTCTTTTAATGGATCACGAGATTTCTTTATAATTTGCTACCAAACTTATGATCTTTTTTTTTACTGCAATACATTTATCGCAGTCACAAGCTTTTGGAAGTGCTAAAGGACTCAATTTTTTGAAGATGGGCTAAGACATTCTTTCAAGTAGATCACCATGGCTAATTTCTGTTTTCAGAACCATGGCTTTGGCATAATGATTTATAATTGTATTATGATAGATATGAATCATTTTATTGGAGATCCTTTGCAGCAAACTATATTTAAGTGACATGGAGATAAAGCTTATAAAGGAAGAAGCTTTTCAATTTTGATTTTAGTTCTTATACCTGAAGTGTTGGTTTTTTATCCCTATACTTTTATATTTTTTGGTTTTGGTTGTATTTTCAGACACATGGGGAGACAAGTTTCCAAATTCTAACCCTAACTGGGACCTGATCATTGCAAGTGATATCTTATTACATATGTAAGATTATTGTTGTTTACTATCTTGGTTATCATTTTTCCTATATTTTTAACTGAATATTAGTTCAATGTAACTAATACAATGTATCCATTAAGGAATAGCCTGTCATTGTTACTGGTTTGCGAACGAGTAAAACTACCAGTATTTCTTGCAGATTGAAATGTATAAAGTTACTAGAAGAATAAAAATGCCAGATCTCATGTTCCATAGAAGAATTAAAAAACCAGTGAAACTCGCATTCCACAAATTAATTTTTGTATTTTAATATTATTTAGCAGTTTCTGAGATTAAGTATTCTATTCATGTATGCAGATCTTCATGCAGAACTGCAATTGTAATAATAATTGAAGCACTATAGGTGAAATTCTTTCTTTTTTATGATGTGTGAATCATGATTTGCTATATATGTTTTTGAAGAGTATTTTAATCTTTATGTGTTCTCTCTAACTAGGGGAAGTTATTATCTCTCTCAATGAATGCATTAGCTCTAGCTTTACCTGTGAATAGTTAGTATTTAAAAAAAGGTAAGTGTACGAGAAGAATTTGAAATTGATCTGCCTATGTGGTGATGAAATTTGAAACTACCAATTTCATCTTCTAATTCCCATACCAATCATATTTACATATCATGTATATAGATAAATGGTTTTACTATTTTAGGAAGGACCAAGTGGATCTAAAGAGGGAATGGGAAAAAAAGGGTACAGTCTGTAATGTATGCCATTCTAAAAGTTTATGAAAAATGGTCTCAAAAGTTGTAAGCGTGAAGAAGGGGTACAGTCTGTAATGTATGCCATTCTAAAAGTTTCTGAAAATGGTCTCAAAAGTTGTAAGCGTGAAGAAGCGTACGGGAGAGAAAAAATAACTTTTGGGATAAATGATACAATTGTAAAGATGTAAAAGACAAAGAATAGAACAAAAGAGCAAATACCTAGTTTTGGAAATACTTAGTTCCCATATTGGAAATACATTATGTCAAAATAACTTTTGTATTTTGCTGTAGAAGAGCAAATACTTAGTTATAGTAAGATGCTTAACAATATGAAGTTTTGAATCACTCTTGACTCTATCTTTTGATAATGTTAGTATGAATAGAAGACTTTTGTTTGTTTTGATGATACTATATCTATTTTCTATTGTTCATCTGATACAAGTTGGGATTTAAACAATTTTACCAAATATTGTCCAACCAATATGACTTGATGCATATAATTGGTATCAGACCCTTCTTCATTTCTTAGGAAGTTGATATAAATTTGGGGCTGCAATATGTTTAAGAAGGGGCAGTGATTAAAATGGTGAGAAGGAGGCCGCTGGTTAGTGTGGAGTTTTCACTATGGAAGAGGGCGTTGAAGTATCTCAACTTGCAGGCATCTAAACCAAATTTCAGAGCACATGGCCAAGTATGTTTTATACAAGGTTTTAAATTGCGGTCGCGGTCACGATCGCGGTTGCGTTAAGGTTTTCGCGATTATGGGTATTGTGGATTCTGCAATGCGGATTGCGGTCATTACTGCGTGAATGCCTCACAACATGTTGCGGTCTATTGTGGTGCATTGCGGTCTGTTGCGGCTGCAATACCGTTCTGTTGCGACCGTTATCTGTGATTTTCAACTTCACCGTGATTTCAATCCGTATTGGTATCGTTCAGTACCGATATCGTGTTATTGCGGACGATATTGTTGATATGGAACGATATTTAAAACCTTGGTTATATATTAATTATGGTATGTTTTAGTGGCAAAAGCAGTATCAATAAAGCTTAGGGTATGGGAAGTGCGTCCGTGGTGCGTCGAAATTATAAGGAGGGTGCGTTTTTTAGATTTATTGTGTTGGACTAGAGGAAAGCATGATATAGCGGGTTTGGTGTGCGTTATGGAGTGTGTTGTCTTTAATTGTATGCTTGCTACGTAGTGTACTGTTCCATGGAACATCAGGTTCGTTTACTACACAAAAATTATATTATAGAGTTTTTTTTAGAGGATTATATTATAGAGTTAAAAACTATTGCAAATTATCATATAAATTCTAACCAATAATATATCAAAAGCATCATGATGCTCCCCACAAAGAGAGCAAGGCACTTTCGAAGGTACAAGAACAAAATAGACTGCATATTGGAGCTTTTAAATATAAACATGATTACATGATTTAGATATATGCCATGTATTATAAATATGATGTGATAAGCAAATATGCAAGGAATCCAAGGATAGATATGACATGGAAGGTAAATATTGTATAATTAATTTAAATATATCATCATTAATAATTTAAATAATTACTAACAAAATCGTGTATATTAAATTTTAGAAAATTAAAAAAATCTTAGATAGTATACTTGAATAGTATAAATTTACTTATATATTTTGTATACTTGATACATTTTAAAACGATGAAATATAACAATTTTGTAATTATATAAAATTTTGTAGATTTAAAATGAGGAAGATATGAGTTGGGAGGTAAATATTGTATAATTAAAAACATTATTGTTAATTTAAATATATTAATAATAAAAATGTGTTTAATTTGATATTAATTTTAGAAAAATAATATCACACTTTAAAAATTAAGTTAAATTATGTATGAACATGTTACTTAAATATGACACATGAGCAAGTTCTTTTTTTTTTCTTTTTCCTACACGAGCAAGTCTAGAATAATTAGATTTAAATTTTGTTTATGGCGTTAAGAAAAAAAAGAAGAAGCAAAATTAATGTTTATTCTAGTCATTCCAAACTTATTTTTCTTTAATGTATGTAATTTTTATGTTATTTAAGATATTTTATTTTAATTTGTGCTACTTTTTAAGTCATTTAATAAATGTGTCTTGTTAAACCAGTGTGCTTAGGAGACTGGTTAAGGAATTAAAAGGAGAAAGTTTTTAATGTGTAAATCATAGGGGAGCGCAAAAAAATTATGAATAGCACAATTTTACGCATCCCAATAAAAAAACTTTCTACTTTTAGCATTTACCATAATAAATTAATATGATCCAAATGATTAAATTTAGCATATTAGTCACATTGCATAACATTTATTTTCTACAGTAAATTTATTAAATAACATTGTGAGACAAAAAGTAAATAATTAATAACGTAAGTAATATTTTTTAAATTTTATTTTTATCATTTTAACATATGATATTTTATATTCAAAATTTAAATACATTTCTAACATATGATATATTCTCTTACACTTTTAATATCAATTGAATTATTTAACATAGCATTTTCTCTTTTTTAAATCTATCATTTTTAATATCTTTAAGTCTAACTTAAATTTCAATATATTTATATATTAATAACCTTCAAAATTGATATTTTCATGTTAAATTTGACCTGTGCAATGCACGGACAAAAATACTAGTTAGATAGAATTGATTAACCCTCGCTCAACATAATTAACCACTTCTACTAATAGAGTTAACCAACTAACAGAATTAATGTATTAACCATTTATTTAATAAAATTAACTACCAACACTAATAAAATTAATCAACTTTAAATTACTCTATAACACTATCCCTTAATTCAATTTTTTTAAAGACACCACATTCAATATTCTCCTCAACTCTTTGAATGCCTCAATTTTCATAAAGTTATTATTAGGATTGTGTTTGTGATAATTGGTTTTTTTTCTCCTACGTCCTCACCCTCACTACAATCAATTTCAATATAAAGTTCATTCATGGTGTCAGATTCAAATTAATAGTAGTATCATCTTCGCCTTTGAAAAAAAAATATCATCATCGTCAAGGACTCAAATCCTCTATCCCCAACCTTGTCCCCCCAATCATAAAGAGCCACGTCATTTAAAATACCATATCACTTTTCCTCAAACTTTAACAAAGATTAACAAACCCGTTACTGGTTTGCATAGAGGTTAACCACGTTATAATCTCAATCCAAAAAATGCCAAATACTGGTTACCGGTGTTACTGTGTTCTTCATCGTATACATCATGCTCGCTGTCGTTCCCTTTGCCAATTGCCTCAGCAGTGTCTTTTCCTCTGCGAGGTTCCTCATGCCGCCAAATACTGGTTAACGATGTTACTGCGCACCGATGGTGGGTGAGGAGCACACAACATTGGAGGCGTCAATGAACATGGATTTTTGGGTGTGCGAGGATGGAACAGGTCAACAGGTTTTCACAGTGATGATGGCACAGTAACATTGTTAACTAGTATTTGGGGGGTTTCTTAGACAGAGATTATAACGGGGTTAACTTTTATAAAAAATAATAAAAAGATGATGTGTCTTCATTAAATGACGTGGCATGTTTTGATTGGAGGGGACAGGAACAAGGACAAGCTTTTGGGACAGAGGATTTGAGTCTCATCGGGACTCAAATCCTCTGTCCCATCTCCCTGTCCCCAACCCTGTCCCCCTAATCATAAAGAGCCATGTCATTTAAAATACCACGTCACTTTTCCTCAAACTTTAACAGAGATTAACAGACCCGTTACTGGTTTGCATAGAGGTTAACCACGTTATAATCTCCATCCAAAAAAAGCCAAATACTGGTTAACGGTGTTACTGCATTCTTCATTGTATACATCATGCTCGCTGTCGTTCCCTTTGCCAATTGCCTCAGTGGTGTCTTTTCCTCCGCGAGGTTCCTCATGCCGCCAAATACTGGTTAACGGTGTTATTGCACACCGATGGTGGGTGAGGAGCACACAACATTGGAGGCGCCGATGAACGTGGATTTTTTGGTGTGTGAGGATGGAACAGGTCAACAGGTTTCACAGTGATGGAACAGTAACGTCATTAACTAGTATTTGGGGGGGTTTCTTAGACGGAGATCATAACGGGGTTAACTTTTATAAAAGATAATAAAAAGATGATGTATCTTCATTAAATGACGTGGCGTGTTTTGATTGGAGGGGACAGGAACAAGGACAGGCTTTTGGGATAGAGGATTTGAGTCTCATCGTCAAGCCTCACTTTTGATGTACACTCATCAAAAGGTGTCTTTGTGGGATCTTCTCTACCTTAATCTTTTATCATCTAATATATGGTTGACGTATTCTTGCCATCAAACATCATCTTTATCATTTTCACTATCATTAAATTCAATCCCTTTGGCATTATTTTTTTCTTCAAATTCTCCTCATTCACATTATTTGAAGGAGTGATGTGATAATTGAGATATTTTATAGATTTGATTTTTGTTTGGTCAATCTTTTAGAGATTTGATGGTTATATTAGATATTAATTTGAATTTTTAAATATTTTAATCTCAACCGTCTATTATTTTTAATCTTAATCTGATGGTTGTTACTAGTTATTCTCATGTTTTCACATAAAAAGTGTTCTCATTAGCGGGGACGGAGCTACCTTATGTGAAAGGGGGAATTTTAGTTTTGTTTATTTTATATGTAATCATTTTATATATCAGACAAAAAAAATTCTCAAAATTTATGAGAAGGATAAAATATTTTATTAATATTTATTAAATTTTACAATATACGTTTAAGTCATGTCTTTTACAAGAGAATTTTTTACAATACAATAATAATACAAAAAATCTTTATTGAGTATTACAACACATAACTTTTTTTTTTTACTTCAAATGATAATTTTATAGCTCAAATCTCTTTGCTTTTGAGGTAGTAACTTTTTACATATTATTTTTTTATTGTACAATTAACATATTCATGTATTGAAGTATGGCATGCCATATTTTTTAGTTGTGTGATATCAATCTAATAAAAATTGATCTTCTAAATTAAGCAAATTTACACAATTATGTAAAACTTGTGTGTAGGAACTTACAAAATTTTGAAGTTTGATTTTTTTTAAACAAACTCTACATATAAAATAGCCTAGAGTGTTATATTAAATTATTACCAAAATTCTGAATTCATAAATTAATTTATATAAAATTTTAAAATAATAAAAGAGAGAGAAATATCTTATGTAATGGCAATTTATATATTTGGCCACCCCAATTAAAATCTCCTAGCTCCGCCACTGCTCATTAGAAACATCTCATATATATATATATATATATAGTGAGAGTGCTTATCCTTTATGAGAGTGAGAGAAATAAATATTGACCACTAGATCTTATTTGAATGGTCAAGCTTAAAACACATTAAGTCATGTGAGTTTTTTAAAAAGTCACATGACTTTTTTATGTAGTCACATAACATTAAATCTTGACCTTTCATGTATGATTATATGGTCCAGATTTAGCCATCTCACTCTCATATATAACTTTTTAAAAAACTCACATGACTTAGTTTGTTTTAATCTTGACCATTCAAGATAGATCTAGTGGTCAATATTTACTCCTTTCACTCTCATATAAGATAAGAGAGAGAGAAAGATAAGGGATCCACTTACTCCAGGAGTAACTCTAAGTGGTTGCTCCTCATCCTCACTGTTCATTTTCTTGAAATCTAATGGTTGTAATGAGTAACTAATCTTAACCATTAGATTTCCAAAAAATGAATGGTGAGGATGAGGAGTAACTCTTTTAGAGTTACTCTTGGAGTAAGTGGATCCCTCCTCATATATATATATATATGACTGGTCTTAGTTTTTGAACTATTTTTTTGCTTGGTTTTTTGTCTTTGCAATTAAGTTTATCCGTTAAACGATGATGTGTCAGTCGTTTAATGGCATTTTTGGAAACATTTAAAATGTGTTGAACCATTTCTAGCAGTCAAAAATTACTTCCAAAACACCACCACCAGAAGCACCAAACTAAACCTCACCCCTATCTGCAAAACAGCTAATAAATTTACAATTTCCCACTATTTGTATAAACCATTAAAGGACTTCATTTCGCCTCTAATTTTACATCAAACTAAAACCTACGCTATGCACACAAAGCTTCCTTCTCAATGGAGACCATATTGCCGTGTCGGAAACCATGCTCGTGGTGGAGCTTGTTGTTAAGAAATTACGCAAATTTCCTATAATCGGATTTGTGAGAAATAGAATAAATGCGGAATAATAACACACACAAAATTGATAACGGGGTTCAACTAATTATGCCTACGTCTTCGGGATGCTGCAGACCTTTTATTGAAAAGGAAAAAATAAAAATAGTGTTTACAAACACTCAACCCACAACCCAATTACACCAAGAAAATAAAAATAATATTTTCTCTCACTAAAGCTTTTCTCTCTCGTTTGGAATATGAATTTTTTATATATAAAAAGTAGTTATAGCAGGGTGGTATTTATACATGCACGAAGAAGTTACATTTCACTCATTTCCTTTTTCCTATTTTTATGCTACCCAATACTAGAATGGTTTTCATTCTTTTTCTCAACAAAAGAATGATACGCTTCATTCATTTTATTGGGTTGTATGACCACGCCTAACAATCTCCCACTTGAAGACTAATTTCAAATTGTCTTCACATCTTGATCAACGCAACAGCCATCTCCAGTTTGTTATTCTAACAGGCCAACTGAAGTTGAGCACAACTTCAGTTTGTCGATGGTTACTACCTTTATCAACATGTTTGTTGGGTTCTTACTTCCTAGGATCTTTCTCAATGTTAGCACCTCATCCTCAAGCAAAGATTTGATGAAGTGATAACGAAGACCAATGTGCTTTGTTCTAGAATGAAATGTTGAATTATTTGCCAGATGTATTGCACTCTGACTATCACTATGCAAAACATTCTTCTCCTGGATGAATCCCAACTCTGTTAACAATCCTTGAAGCCATATCATATCTTTATTGGCTTCTGTTACTGCAATATACTCAGCCTTTGTAGTGGATAAAGCAACAATCTTTTGTATCTGCGACTTCCAACTAATAGTAATAGTACCAACAGTGAAAATGTAACCAGTGGTACTTCTTCGGTGATCGACTTCACCACCAAAGTTTGCATCTACGTAGCCTTGTACTTTTATTCTACTTTACCAAAGTACAAACACTTTTCTGTAGTGCCTTGTAGATACCTCAAAATCCACTTAACTACTTCCCAATGAGGTTTACCTGGTTTTGACATAAACCTGCTAACAACTCCCACTGCATGGCCAATATCTGGCCTCGTACAAACCATCGCGTACATCAAACTTCCAATGGCTGAAGCATACGAAACCTTAGCCATGAACTCTCTTTCTTCCTCCGTCTGAGGTGACTGATCCTTGGATAAGTGAAAATGACTAGCCAAAGGTGTGCTAACTGGCTTAGCATCTCCCATGTTAAATCTTTGCAAAACACGGTTGATGTACTCTGCCTGAGATAACTGCAAAGTCCCTCTTTGCTTATCTTTCATGATTTGCATTCCAAGGATCCTCTTTGTTGGACCCAAGTCCTTCATGTCAAATTCTTTTGACAGCTGCATCTTCAAGTTTTTTTTATCTCATCCATATCTGAACCTGCTACTAGCATATCATCGACATAAAGTAACAAAATGATATAACTAGGCTTATATCTCTTGAAGAAACAACAGTGGTCAACATTGCACTTCCTGTACCACTGTCTTGGAGCTTGTTTTAGGCCATACAAGCTCTTCTTTAATCTGCACATCATATTCTTTTTCCCTTCTTCTGAGAAACCTTCAGGTTGGAGCTTGAAAATCCCCTCATCTAAGCCTCCATGAAGAAATGCAGTTTTCACATCCAATTGCTCAAGATAGAGCTCTTCACCGGCAACAATGCTTAAGATGAACCTGATAGTATTTAGCTTCATAACTAGAGCAAAGATTTCAGTGTAGTCAACTCCTTCCTTTTGCTGAAATCCTTTGACAACTAGTCGGGCTTTGTATCTCTTGGAGCCATCATGATCCTCCTTCACCCGATAAACCCATTTGTTGTGAAGTGCCTTCTTTCCCATGGGTAACGTAGCTAGTTCCCATGTTTTATTAGAGATCAAAGACTTCATCTCGTCTTTGATGGCAAGCTCCCATTTGTTGGAATCTACACTTTGACATGCTTCCTTATAGTTTTCAGGCTCCCCTTCATCAGTTAATAATATATAACTCATGTATTTCTTATTAGGCACGTGAGGCTTAGAAGACCTTCTCAATACAGGAGCTGAAGTAGAAGGTTCTGGTATGTCAAGTTGTTGATCATTACTATGTTCAATTGATTCCTCTGACTGAGGACTGTCAACTATAGGAGTTTCTGGGACATCGTCCACTTCTGCATATACTAGCCCACTCTGTTTTGAGTTGCTAGTGTCTGTGTTGTCCCTGTCCTTGTACATCACTTTTCATTGAAGATCACATCTCACGAATCATCTTTTTGTTTTCATTATCCCAAAGGCGGTAGCCAAACTCATCCTCACCATAACCGATGAAAGTGCACTTCTTTGATTTGGAATCAAGTTTACTCCTACCGTGATCACTGATATGCACATAAGCTACAAAACCGAAAACTCTAAGATGTGTAAATTTTACCTCTTTTTCGCTCCATACCTCTTCTGGTATTCTATGCTCCACTGGTACCGATGGACCTCGATTGATCAAGTAAGTTATTGTGTTGATAGCTTTTGCCCAGAACTGCTTTGGTAAGCCAGACTGTACATGAAAGCTTCTAGCTCTTTCAGTCAAAGTTCGGTTCATACGCTCAGCTACACCATAGTGTTGAGGTGTTCCTGGAACGATCATTTTCATTCTGATTGCATGCTCATAGCAAAACTTCTTAAATATGGTGTCTTCATATTCATCACCATTGTCAGTTTTGATCTTTTTGATCTTCAACCCTGTCTCATTTTCAACCACGGCTTTCCATATTTTAAAAGCCTCAAATACTTCTGACTTGTGTTTTAGAAAGTAAACCCATGCCTTCCTAGATTGATCATCTATAAAAGTCACAAAGTATTGTTTCCCATAAATGGATAACATGGATGTTGGTCCCCAAACATCATAGTGAAAAAGCTCAAGTTTTCCCTTGTTTGGGGTTCTTCTATTTGTCTGAAAGCTAACTATTTTCTGCTTTCCAAATATACAGTCTTTGCAAATGTCAATTTCAACTGATTGGAGACCTGGTAATTTCCCCTTTGAGTGCATAATCTTCATCCCTTTCTCACTCATATGGCCAAGTCTCTGGTGATGTAGATTAGGATTTTCATTATCTGTTGTCAGATCAAGAATATGTCTGACATTTTTCAATTCCCATATAGACTCATTCAACTTAATCTTCACCACACCTTTGCTAACAATATCACAAGATTGTTCATTACCAAGGTAAACTTTTCCAAAATTACCGGGGACATAATTCTCAAAAAATTCTCTCTGCGAAGTAGCATTAAAAGGATGCTCCAGAATCTTACACCCAAGACTCTTCCTTGCTCTCTAAAGAACATATTAACGCATCATGTCCTCCTGAGGTCGAGGTAACATTTGCCTCTGCCTTCGCCTCTTGATTCTTTGATGCGATCTTACACTGATTTTTGTAATGCCCGGTCTTTCCACAATTCCAACACTCGATAGTCTTCAAGTTATGGAAACTACGATGATTCTTGGACCTGGACCTCTTGTCCTTTGATTTATCGCGTCCATTTCCTCTGGTTAAATTTCTTCCTCTTGACTCTATATGCAAAACTGAAGAGGTTGACGATTCACCCGACTCTCTCCATCGGATCTCTTCACTGAGAACTAGATCATGAACATCATTGAACTTCAACTTATTGCTTCCCGACGAGCTACTCACAGCTATGACAGTAGCATTCCAACTTTCTGGTAGAGAAGACAAAAGTATCAATGCTCGTACTTCTTCATCAAATTCAATTCCAACTGAACTCAATTGGGTTGTGACTATATTGGGTTCATTGAGATGTTGGCACTGCTGATGAGCCTTTCGTCATCCCCAAATTAAACAACTGCCTCATTAAATGAACTTTGTTTGAGGCTGACGGCTTTTCATACATACTTGAAAGAGCCGCCATAAGACCCGCCATGGTAATTTCTTTTGCAATGTTGAAAGCAATGTTGCGGGATAATGTCAAACGGATAACTCCGAGGGCTTGTTTGTCGAGAAGAGTCCAATCTTCATCCTTCATGCCCTCTGGTTTATTTCCTGAGAGAGGTTGATATAATTTTTTTGATACAAATAATCTTTGATTTGCATCTTCCAAAAGCTAAAGTCTGCACCATCAAACTTCTCAATTTTCACCTTTCCTTCTTCTACAGCCATCACTCTAGTAACACCCCGAGTGAATCACACCAAAATGAGAGGGATCCAGAGGCTGTACAAGTGTGGGAATGTACAGTTGAGGATGACTTAAAGGAAATAATTAGTACTACATATACCAACAAGTTGCATCTACTTTTCGGTAGCCTATCACTTAAGAACTCCATAGTTAAGCGTGCTTGGCTTAGAGCAATTATGGGATGGGTGACCTTCTGGGAAGTTTCTCGAAAAGCATATGAGTGAGGACAAAGCACGCTGAGAAGTCTCGCGTTGGTTTGTGGGGATAGTCAATGATCCTGAAAGCGGCCGGACGTCTCGGAAAGGGCTACCCATGGAGGGTTTTGACCGGTGGAGGGTTCTGACCAATGAGGAGTTGAGTGAAGTGTCACCGTGTGAAGTGTCGTGGAGTAGAGCCGCTGAGATGCCGGATCTGAGGGTTTTACAACTCCCACTCAAATTTGACTCCCTCTGGATTCGTTTATTATAATTAACAGAAATAACAACCAAAGCTCTAATGCCAATTGTTGAGAAATTCCGCAAATTTCCTATAATCAGATTTGTGAGAAATAGAATAAATGTGGAATAATAACACACAAAATTGATAATGGAGTTCAGCTAATTATGCCTACGTCTCTGGGCTGCTACAGACCTTTTATTGAAAAGGGAAAAATAAAAATAGTGTTTACAAACACTTAACCCACAACCCAATTACACCAAGAAAATAAAAGTAATATTTTCTCTCACTAAAGTTTTTCTCTCTCGTTGTTTGGAATATGAATTTTTTTATATATAAAGTAGTTATAGCAGGGTGGTATTTATACATGCACGGAGAAGTTACATTTCACTCATTTCCTTTTTCCTATTTTTATGCTACCCAATACTAGAATGGTTTTCCTTCTTTTTCTCAACAAAAGAATGATACGCTTCATTCATTTATTGGGTTGTATGACCACGTTTAACACTTGCCAGTGTTGGGTTCTTCTTCTTCTTTCCCGAAGTCGCCACCCTCTTTCCAAGATATGCTTTCTACTTTTTCCCACCAGCGAAGGGTGCCAAATGGGTTTGAAGAAAGAGTGAAAGTGAGAGGGAGAGGAATGGGTTAGACACCCTCGACATCTCCCGTGACTCCCCTGACGCACTCCACCTTATCAATTAGCGCAAGGACAGCGCCACTGCTGAGGTTCGGAAACGACGTCGTTTACTTCATTTTAGGTTTTGTGTTGTGCGTGAAATGCAGGAAATCACACTATAAGGGGGTTGAATAGTGTGTTAGATAAATATTAAAAACTTTTTGCAAAGATGGGGATATCTTAACTTAGATTTTTACAAAGGACTTGTAAAACTGAGAGTTGCAGATATCGTCCAATGGTTCAAAATAACAGTTTAATGGAATTGCGTTTTCAGGTTATCGACCAAGCGTGAAACAAATACTTTTCGTAAATAATTTAATAAAGAAACTTGTGTGTCTAATGCGAAGAAATAACTCTAGACATAACTGGTAAGCTAAAAAGCAATAGAGTAAAAACACTTGGTTTATACTAGTTTACTCAACCTGAGCTACGTCCCGTTCTCCTTCAAAATAACCTTTTGAAGGGTTCCACTAATCAAAACTTTGATTACAAATAAGTATTCTCTACCCTACCACTTCTAGCTACAAGTATTCTCCAAGCCACTTCTGGCACACCTTTAATCTCCCCCTAAGATTAAAGAACACTCAAGTATTCTTTGTCACTAAGCCACTCCTGGCTTTCCAAACAAACAGTTTGATTACAAGTTCAGATCAACTCTCACAAAGAGGATATTACAATGTAAACTGAGCACACAAAGTAACTTAGCAAAAGCTAAGGAGTTGCTCTTTTTGCACAAGTGTAGATCGTCCAATCGTTTTTACAGAGTTTCGGCTTTTTGAAAACTTTGATTGCTTCGTTGTTGATTTCGTGAGCTTGATCCTCTATTTATAGGCTTCAGAGTGAATGCATCTGTTGTGGGATCTGAGCCTTGTCGAAAAAGCATTCTCTCACAATCATATAACCGTTGTTACGTGTCAGCTTGGGGTGTAGAGAGAGAGGGGACAACAGTACATGCAGCGCATCCACTTCTGTACAGTTTTTTTTTTGCAGAGAGAAGTTTTTCTATCTCCTGTGGTACACTTTTTGAATATTCAAATGAAATGTCACACATGATAGGAGAGGGAATAAGGGACATTTCAAATAATCAACATCGAAAAGCTTAAGTGTACTTTTACATATCATGGACGCATTATATAACTATTTGATAGAAAAGGTGTGTAAGTTATATAAGCGAGTGGATGCTCCTCAAATGGACGCAGTGTTTGCACACTGGTTTTCACAATGCATTGGACGCTTGTTACATTATAGCGCATTGGACGCTGGATTTATACTTTAGAAAAACAAGTTCCAATTATACATTGGACGCAATAAGCCTATAGATATATATAATTTGAGCTTAAGAAATACAATACCACTTGGCCATTGGAAGGTGTGATACATATAATAATCAAACATAAAGCATTAGATACTTCAAAATTTAATCTTATTTGTTATCATCAAAACCGAAGTTTGAGGGGTTGGGCATCGTCCAAAGTCTTAGACTCTAACGGTGTGGAGTGAGTGAGGAGAAGAAAAGGAGTCTTGTATCATTTTCTGTTGTAATAATTTGCTTTAAAAGTGGACATGAACATGAGGTCTTTTGCTGCAAGCAATGGCACATATTAGAAAGTGGGTTATGGGTCTAACTCAATCCTACAAAATCGGCTTGCAAGATGATGGTTACCCCCACTTATATACACTAACTTGGCCATAACACTAGTCAATGTGGGATCTCCAACACACCCCCTCACACCGAGGACTGGACATCTCGAGCGTAAAGTTTGTAGGACTGGACATCTGCGAGTGGTCCGATAGCGGCTCGATAGCGGGTGGCATGATAGGCCCACAAGAAGGCACAACACACAACAACAGATCACTGGGATAGGCTCTGATACCATCTTAGAAAGTGGGTTATGGGCCTAACTACAAAACCGACTTGTAAGATAAGGGTTGCCCCCAACTTATATACACTAACTTGGCCATATCACTAGTCAGTGTGGGATCTCCAACAACACAAGTTGTTGGTTTGGTCATGTTGCAACCTGAATTTGGAGGTTCTCGTGAAAACTTCTTTGCTGGAATGGCCAAAATGCATTTTTTTTCCCTTTCTAAAATATATTTATTTTTGTTTCTTTTCTAATTGTACTAACTTAAACAATGTATTTCCCCATATAAGTTTATATTAATATGTTTGCAAAGCACCCATTATTTCCTTATCTCTAAGCATCGTGTAGAGGGAGACTCATTACGTGACAAAGATGAAGAATTTGGGTGGGTTTTGTATGTCTATGCACTGTGTTTGTTTACATAGAGAAACAAATATTAGAATGGTCTGGTACTTTAGTCATTGCTTAATAATTCAAAGAGGAGAAATTAAAAAACGAAAAAAAGGGAGAAATAGAGAATAATTGAGAAATTTATTAGTTGTTTTGCACAGAGAGGATTGAGGTTCAGTTTGATGTTTTAGGTGGTAGTGTTTCAAAAGCAATTTCTGGTGGCTTTTAACCAAGAAGAATGCCACAAAAGGACTGTCACGTCATCATTTAATGAAAAAACTTGATAACAGGGACCAATTATGGTTGCTCACTAGAGAAGCTGTAAAATCTCCACAATGAATTCTTCAAACTTCAGACACTATTGCTAAATTTCAGGTATACAAGGTGCATGTACCTTTCAGGCAAGTAGAGGAAACTTCCAGGCCCTTACATCGAGTATTTGTTGTGTTAATTATGATTTCAGAATAAATGTATAAAAGTATATTATTATTTTTTTTTTGAAAGCAAAATACTCATATCATATCATTTATAATCAAAGTTTGGATACAAGTTGGAATCAAATCATGAACTTGATGACTAGCATAAAATCTAGACTCCCTTGCAAGGCAATGGGCGACTCGATTAGCTTGTCTACGAACGTAACTAACTGAAGAGTTATGAAAAAAAAAAGAGAACAACTCCTTTGCTTGATGAATAATAGCATGAAATTCTGATTGGATGGAAACAACTTTGTTAAAATTGTCCACCACGGTCTTGCAACCAAGCTCGAACACAATATTTTGCAACGTGTTTTTATCTTTAACCCAATTCAGAGCAGTAAGTAAAGCCACAGATTCAGCGTCATGAGGAGGTGGAGTTCCATGAAAGTGAGCTGTCATTGATGATACAAAACCTCCCAAATGGTTACGTATGCAAGCTGAAACTCCAAACATTCCAACATCTTGAAATAGTGCAGCATCAATATTACATTTAAAGAAACCATCCTATGGTTTATTCCACCAAACATAATGATGCTGGTGAGTATTTGAAATTGCCATGCCTAGATTTTTTCCTCTAGAACGTTGCCAATCCCGAGTTGCATGAATTGATAGGTGAAGAGATATTGAAATTGGCTTTACAATATTTTCCCACACTAGTTCATTCCTTCTACGCCATAAACACCACTGTTACAAATCCATGGATCAAAGGGATGAAGATCAAATTGATAAGAGAGATAGAGAGCATATTGATACTCATGTGGTAACATATTGAATTGATTGAAAAAGATATGAATTACACAGTGAAGGCTCTTATTTATAGAGCATATTATCTCTAACTAACTTCCTAACTGACTGACTACGTGAAGCTTGTTAAAAGTTCAAATATGCACTCCTTGGTACCCTCTGCATGTTCAACAATACTTCTAATACAAGACCATATTGCTAAACCTTTTTAGCTTCATGACACCAAAAGAAGGCATGCCAATAATTTTCATAGCAATTGTCACAAAGAGAACAAAATCCAGAGCAATTGACGTGCCTTGTTGTTAAACTCTGTTTTGTTAGCAAGCATCCCCTTACAACCCTCCACAAAACAAATCCTTATCTTTTGCAGGATATTTAATCTCCAAATAGCCATCCACCGACCCTCCACATGGAAAGAAGAGTTATCAATCATTTTCTCCATGACATAATAATAGGCGGACTTCACTGAATAGTAACCATCTTTGCTCAAGTTCCAGATGAGTTTGTAAAAAGTATATTAAATATAAATGTATAAATTTAGTTTATCAATAATTTAAAAAAAAAAGACATAAAATGCAGTCCTTCAATCATAGAAAGTGGATTTTTTTTAATACAAATAGAAAGTGGAAAAGACGAGAATATAGAAAAGAAGAGAGGAAAATTGCAATAATCTAAATCCAAACTGCAAAGTTATCTGAGTTATCTCTTTCTCTCCAATTTCAAATAATTACTATTATGCAGCCCTTAGCAGAGAAGGGGACAATAATTATACAAAACCTTCTTATAAAGAGCTAGGAGCATAATTGTGTAATTGTGTTTAGATTTTAGTTTTGCCCTATTCATGGCTGATGTTACCACTTCAAAAGTCCTTTTTAGGCCGATCAATTAGATATGAGATTATATATATATATATATATATATATATATATATATATATATATATTCCTAAACTAAAAGAGTATGATTCTAGTATCCTTATTCACAGGTCAGTTCTGTGTAAGAATAAGATTCTTGCCACTGATAGCGTGTTAATTCATACATGGTGTATTTGTTTCATTCTTCTTTAATTTGTGGCTCCTTCTCCAGATAACTAGGCTGCTAGACAAACTTGAAGATGATCTCATGTTTTGGGGATACTAATATTGTCGGGTAGATAGCAATACTGGTGAAGATAATATGAATACTATATAGATTATCATATTATCTTTTCTTGTCTTGGTGCTTAACTTATTGAGAAGTTGCTTATGTATTATTTATTTTATTTCCTTCTCTTTTTGAAATGACTAAACATTTGAATTTCAAAATGTGTACTGAGACAGGAGACAGAAAAGCACATTCTGGAAGAAGAATCTTCTTCGTAAAAGTAGTGGAGGTGCGCTCAGAAAAGGACAATACTGTTGTCCCCTCTCTCTCTCTCCACCCCAAGCTGACACGTGATAATGATCACCTGATTGTGAGAGAATGAATTTCTTCAAAGGCCCAAATCCCCATAACAGATATATTTTCTTGAAGCCTATAAATAGAGGAGCAAGCACTCAGAACCAACACTGAATTGATAAAAAAATTTCTAAGTGCTGAAACTCTGCTGAAATCATTGGATGACCCTCACTTGTGCAATAAGAGAAAACTTGATCACACTCTCTGATTCCAAAGGAAACTCTTTTTCACTCTGATACCAAAGCTCTTTGTTTTAAAAAGTCATTGTAATATGTTATATTGTAATATCCTCTTTGTGAGGGTTTATTCAGATTTGTATGTATTCAAACTGTTGTTTAGAAAACCAGGAGTGACTTAGTGCTCAAAGAATACTTGGGTATTTTTAATCTCAGGGGGAGATTAAAAGGTGAGCCAGAAGTGGCCTAGAGAATACTTGTTGTAGCTAGAAGTGATAGGGTAGAATACTTGTTTGCAATCAGTGATTGATTAGTGGAACCCTTCAAAAGGATTTTTGAAGGAGAACTAGACGTAGCTCAGTTTGAGTGAACCAGTATAAAAACCAAGTGTTTTTACTTTTTCGCTTTTAGCTTAACTTGTTATTCTCTTGTGTTTATTTCCTTCACCTTGGACGCACAAGTTATTTCTTTATAATCTATTTGAAAAAATTGTTTCGCCTATTGGATGATATATCAAAACACAGTTTCAACATAACTATGATTTTCAACCTCTGGACGGTCTCACAGAATTTGTGTTTTACATGTTCATTGTATGATCTAATTCTAAGATATATCCATATTTGCGAAAAAGGTTTAAGTATTTATTTAACATGTTATTCAACCCCCATTTTAGTGTGTTCCTTGCATTTTAGTTGGCATCAAAGCGCAACCTCTTGAGTTGAGTACTTTGCAGTATAGAGGAAACAAGATCCTAAAACCTGATGAAGAATGAGGGACAAGCTGTTAACAGACCACCACTATTCAAGGGAGCAAACTATGACTATTGGAAACAAAGAATGATAACGTTCTTTGAATCCTGTCATATTGATATGTGGGACGTTATAGAGAATGGGAACCATATCCCATACAATGACAACCTCAACAAGATCCCCAGAGCTAGATGGACTGATGAGCAGAAATAAAGGTATCTACTGAACTCCAAAGCTAAAAATGTTGTGATGTGTGCATTGTCAAAACAGGAGTACACAAAGGTGCACATCTTCAAAAGCGCAAAACAAATGTGGGACACTCTTATGTTAACGTACGAGGGTTCCACTAGGGTAAAAAGGAACAAACTCGGTTCTTCTTACTCATCAATATGAATCATTTAGTATGAATGAAAATGAAGACATACAAAGTATGTTTGGGTGGTTTCAAACCATACTAAATGAGCTTAGATCTTATGGTAGAAATTATGATAACTATGATCATATTGACAAAATTTTGAGAAGTTTGCCTAGACCCTGGAGACCACAGGTAACAACTCTGAGAGCATCCAAGAATCTAGACAACCTGTCTCTGGAAGAACTTGTTTGAATTCTGAAAGTTCATGAACTTGAACTCCAACAAGATGGTGAAGCCAGAAAAGGCAAGTCTTTGGCTCTGAGCATCTAGAAGCCTAAGAAAGCATCATCAATCTTCTGAAGAACAGTCCAAAGAAGAAGATTTAGATGAAGATGATGAGCTAGCATTCATATCCAAGAAGATTCATGCCATGTGGAAAAAGAAAAATGGATCCAGATAGAGAAATCAAGGCAAGAAGGTCTTCAAGGAAAGGAAAGATAAAGAGAAAAGTCCAGTTGTTTGCTATGAGTGCAAGAAGCCTGAACACTTCAAGTCAAAGTGCCCTGATCTTCAGAAAAGCAAAGATAAGAAGAAGTTCTTCAGCAAAAAGAAGAGCAAGAAGGGACTCATGTCAACCTGGGAAGACCTGGACGATGAATCTTCAAAGGAAGATGATGATGAAGAAGAAGCAAACATTTGTCTGATAGCTGATACCATATTAGATGCTTTTGAACTAAAAGAGGATGATGAGGTAGATTTCAATTACTTAGAATCTCTTCAAGAAGCTTATCATGAACTTCTTTCGAACTCATCTATCCTTTCAAAAGCTGACAAGGTTTTAAAGAAATCCTCAAAAAGTTTTTCAAAAGAAAAGGAAGTTCTTGAAAACAGTCTTAAAGACTCAAGAAATGAAAATGAGGATTTACTTTAAAAGTATGAAGTTCTTTTGAAAGAACATAGAGCTTTAGAAGTTGACAGACATGATCTGTGGAAAGATTGTGCTCAAGCTTATCAGTCCTATGATGACTCAAGAGCTAGAGAACATGAACTTTAAATAGGAATCATATCTCTCAAACACGAAAACAAAAGGTTAAAAGAAAAGCTTTTGAAGTCTGAAACAAATACATCTCTAAGTGGTCAACCACGTGATATTGTGAAACTTCATGAGGAAATTGACACCTTAAAGAAAGATTTGTCTAACTTTGTCAATGGGATTGACAACCTAAACAAGCTTTTAAAATATAAAGGTTGTAAGAGACCCAATGATAGACCAGGACATGGATAAAAAGGGAAAAAATATGTTCATGATGAGGATGTGGATGTTTGTTATTTTTGTGGCAAACCTGGATATATAACGTCCAAGTGCAAACACCTGCCCAAGAAAGGAGCCAGTGCCTTTCATTCTAACAGAAAGGACCCAAGTCCATTTGGGTACCTAAAGACAAAATTATTCATGTTGTAGACATGCTTAACAGCAAGAAAGAAACTCCAGTCATGGTACCTAGACAGTGGGTGCTCACAACACATGACCAAAGAAAGGTCTATGTTCCAAACTTTTAAAAATTATTTAATGCTTGGCTAGGTTAGGCTAAAACCTATTGTAAGGTACAATTTTTATATTAGAACTTCAACTGTTTAACATGCACTTAGGTTGGGTGTTGGGTCCTATGTACTCGTTGTGTTCTAAGTTGAGATGATGTTACACTGCAACTAAAATGTGTAATTCCAACTTTAACGTTTCATTTAGGACCTTTTTGGGTAAAAAAGCTTATGGACATTGACAACAATGTCAGGTTGCCATCAAAAGCTTCTAGGATCCCGAAATAATTTTGCAATACAGGGCACGACCCTAGGTCATTTCTTAGAGACACAATATTCATATTCTAATTCAAAAATAAAGGGGGGTTTTGTTTAATTGCATAATTAAAAACAAGAACAAAACAACACAAAATTAATCTAATAACGATTTAGAGAAAAAATCAACCCAAGGATCCAAGGCTTTTGATTAAATTATCACGGTTCCAGAAATGAAGGACGAATCTATGATCATGTAATCCAATACGAGTTCATGAGATTATCATCTCATATGTATTCGTCAAAACTGAGAATATGATCGCATTCCCTAATTTACCCGAATTCAAGCCCATTCTCGTATTGGCTTAGGTGATCACAACTAGATTAATCAATCCTACTCCTAATCTCAATTCAATTTCCTAAATCTAAACATAATCATGCATTAAATTTAGAAAATTGAAAAACAGATAAGGAAGAGAACATAAATTCGAAATTAAGCAGAGAGGAACTCAAATTTACCATAAGCCTTGGGACCCTTGGATTGAAAATGAATTTAGCTCTCCATGAATATCTTCATTGATAGCTTCAATAAGAAAAAATGAAGAAGAGAGGAGAAAGGGAATAAGAGAGAGGAGAGCAAAAACCTAAATCTCAAATTAATAATGTGTAAAGTGTGTAGTCTCTACAAAGAGTAATCTGTTTATTACAAAAGAGAGAGACTTAATTTCCTGGGCTCACTAAACACATTGAACCTGGAAAGGCTTTTTGAAAGAATACTTGGGTGAAGCCTGAAGAGACTTTTTGAAAGAATACTTGAAAGAATCTGCAGAGGCTTAGAGAATATTGAGTGAAACCTATAGAGGTTTAGAATTCTGATTTGGGTGTTGCCTGTAGAGGCAAGCAAAGAATACTGAGTGGAACATGTAGAGGTTTAGAATATTAGGTGTGGGAGCCTATGGAGGCTTCAGAAGAAAGAATACCATGATTGTTTCTTTGTTCTTAATGTAGAAAGCCTACAGGTGTAGGTACTGGACATAGCTCAGGTTGGGGAGAACCAATATAAATTCCTTCGTGTGTTGTATCATTCTTTACTGTTTCTCATTTATTTTTGCTTCTACATGCTTATCTTTAAGTTTTCAAAAACCTTGTTTACAAAAGATTTACTCTAATATTTTATCAAAAGGTTTTTACAAAGTAGTTTTCTCATTCATAAGCAGCATTTACTCTGCATTAGAAAAGTGAAAAACCAAAATCTGTGTGACAACATAATATGTGATTTTTAAGGGTATCTTTTGAAGCAATAATATTAAGATTTACTTGGAAAGCTTTACTTTAACTTATCATTTTATCCAAGTATTTAAGAAGGAAAAGCCTTGCTCCTAAATAAATTTTGATTTCCAGGCAAGAAGCTTGAGAAGGAAAAATCAGAAGCAAGCATGTTTTGTGCAGGAAAATAGCCTAGTCAGTTCACATGTCACTATTCAACCCCCATTCTAGTGACTAACTGGTCCAATTCATGTGAAATGCATAACCCCAAAACAAGTCACCAGGATCGCGTGACCTCAACCACCTTACTAACTTTCCTGCCCAAACTCACTTATATAAATAAGGATCTCAGGTATGAAATCTAACTAGTTCTTCATTATTGCACTCTTTCCTCTCCTAGAAATCGGCTTGAGTGTCAAAGTGCTTGCAAGCAGTGTTGTGAAAACCGGTCCGGTCATCAACTCGGTCGAGACATTGGGTCAATGGGTCAGTGGTCAAACTGGTGGGTCACTTACCAGTTGACCCGGTATATATTAAAAAATTAAAAAATATATTTATAAGCTAACAAATTTTGATTAATCTATACTCCAAATTTAAAATAATTGTCATCTATACCAATAGATAAAGGGAATACTGTTTCCATTAACTGCTCTTTTGGTCTCCACTTTTTTTTGACGATTTTGCCCCTTAAGACCATACGAAAATTTGGTTTACACATATTTTAGAGAGATATATATGAGGGATACATGAGAGATATGGTGAGTGAAAATTTTGTTTCCACATTTAAAGAAATCTGTATTTTAAATTTGATAACTGTAGATAATGGGTAACTGCACACTCTTCAAGATATGGAGTAACCGCAACACAATCACTCTGCATACAATATTTGTAACTGCACACTCTCCAACCGCACACTCTCCATTACACTCACCATTATTTATATTGTTTCATCTGGGTTCAACATTACGTCTCTGTATCTTTCTATCTCTCTCACTTTCAATTCCTTTTCTTCACTTTTTCGTTGTGAGAGTTCTTTCTATTTTTTTTTTTACAAAAAAATATACTCATTCATCAATTGCTTTGAGATCTGCTGCCTATAACTTTTTATTTTTGTATCTCCCGTGCCAAATTAGTTGCTTCAATTTGTGAAGGAAAGCATTTTCATTTTTCAGGACACCTGCGTCGGACTCCAAATCAGCCAAGATATCAATTTCAAATCAATTATTTGCTTTACTCCCTGTTTGCATCAGAAAAAGAAAAAAAAAATCCTTCCATTGATTCATTATAATTCTTTTTGTCCCCTCTCTGTCGATCAATTTTCTTTATTTGCATCTTATTTAATTGTTATAGATATATTTGTTATGTGTGTGCAGATACATATTTGATTTAAGAAAGAGGATTCCTTAGCACTGTACTGTGAGGGTAAATGGCATGACCAATGTATTGTGAGTAGAAGCACGCTAATTTGTTTTTTTTTTCAATTAAACTTTTTATTTTTTACAATTTGATTTTATTGCCAAAAATACTATTTTCAGATTTTTCTACTTATATTTATTTACTAGAGTTGTAATTGTTTTTTTTTATTTGTTGCATATTCATAATTCTTCCGCCATAGTCCAGAAAAAAGAGGCAAATAACTTTTTTTTTTTAATTTCTAATTCCTGATAAATCTTTTTCTGGTCAAGTAACCAATTTTTTTGAAAACTGCCTTTTTTTTAAATTTTTTTAACAATAAATCAATCTACACGTCAAGTTGTTTTTTATTCTTACCTTTGTTTATTGGCCTTTTTTCGCATGAACATATTTAGAAACAAGAACAAGAAATTGGATACGTGGTGAGGGATATATGACAATACAATTTTTGTTACTAAGCAGTGGTATGACATAAAAAACTATACAATTAGTTTTTCTCGCTTCACACAGGTATTCAAATATTTTCTTCACTCCAATCATTATTTTGACAATATTCTTTTTACTTATTTCTTACTTTTTCATTGTTTTGACATTTTAAAAAAGTTAATGAACTGGCAATTTGTTTTATTTCTCTTCATCTTAATCTTATATTTCTTTATTTGAAGCATAAAACCAGGGAAACAAACAGAACGAGTGAATAAGAATAACTAATTGCTATTTTTTTATTTCTTTCTTGCAAATTTATGCACTATTTTTTTTATGGTGTAAAATATTTTTTTCTCTTCTTTTACTCTTTTTCTTTTCTTTTAATCTCTTTCTCATGTTAAATCTTTTCTTTTTCTCTAATTTTCTGCCCAAATAACCACTATTCATTCGACTAAACATGACCATTTAAAAATTGTCCAGTTTTTTTTTATTGAATTTTTAAAACCTATCAATTAACAATAAACCATTCTTTTTGAAAAAAATATATGAGATTGAGATTTGTTAATTACTTGATTGCATAAAGTAGTTTTTTTCACTTTTTTAAGGATCAACAACATAAACCACCGTCATTTGAAAACTGCCAAATTATTTTAATATTAAAATTCCAAACTAATCAAATTATTTGAATATTTAAATTACAGTTTGACAAGTAACTTTCCTCAAATGTGGGTCTTTTCACTTGGTTGTTTGTTCAAAATCACATCTTTATTTTGAGTTCAATTTGTGTTTTATTTTTTATGTCCGTTTATATTCCTCAAATTAACTATATACAGAAACACAATCCACCGTGCTTATATTTCTCAAATCGGAACCTCATCCTTAATTAAGCTTGAACCCCAAGATTACTAATTTCTAATTAATTTTTCAAATCATGTTGCCTTCTGTTAATTTCCTTTTTGTTTTCTGATTTTCTTTCTCTCTCTTATTTTTGTGTCTACTCTCCTTATTAATCAGATGAGGCATTTGAAGTTTGCATGCCAAAGGTCTAAAGCTAGCAAACGAAAAAGAAGAAAGGAACATAGCTGTGAATACCACTTAGGAACAACAAGATGATATCCCTCTTTTTTATTAGATTGATTCATGACATGTTTATTTATTAGTTGTTCTAATTCATATTAAAATTGATTTTTTGGATTTGTACTTGGATCATGAACATGAAGAGATGGCTTAATCGATAGCCTGATAATTCTAGGAAATAATTTTTTGGGTTCTTTTGTAAGGTGTTTAAGATGACTTTTCCACTCAAATGTAAGGTGTTTGCATAAAAAATTCATTTATTGACAGAAGCACTCAGATGTCAAAAAAATACATTAATGTTACCATTTCAAGATTTCACAAATGCATATTTGTCAAATAGAGTAAGATTGACATATGTACAACAAATGGCTTGGTCGTTTGTGTATAAATAGACATGTATTTAGAAAAAAAAATATAAAACTATAATTAAAATATACATCAATATATAATAAGAAAAATTGTAACAATATATCAAATTTAGTGTAATAGAAATGTGGACACGCAGGCACGGCAGCGCCCATGTTTCCACTAGTGATAAATAAAGGAAAGATAAAAATAATTGAACAAACTACAATTTATATAGTCATTTATTTATTATTATAAATTATTTTGTTAGATATTATTATTAAATTAATAAGAAAACTCTTTATTAATATATAATATATAATATATTTGTCACTCTTATGCTAAACAATTAGCCTATTTTAGTGGTAGTGCTGGTTTCACATCCCTCAAGGGACCAAGCTTCGATTCCTAGTAGTTGTAGTTTAGTATTTTATTTTATAATTAACTTTTGAATTTAAATTTAAATGGTTAACATGTGAACAACAACTTACATAACAAGTATCAGGGGTGCAGCGGGACAGGATAGCGCGTGGGAGAACGTGCATCAGAGTGGGGACAGCGTGTCAGAATGAAAAATCCAACAAACCCAGAAACTTGACCGGTTTAACTTGGATAAAAAGTCCACAAAACTGTAAAACTCGACCAGTTTAACCCGGTTCAACACCGGGCGAATGACGTCAGCACCGAGTTAAGTGCAAGTCTGATTTGATAAGTAAACTGGACCGGCCATATGTCCGGTTTCCGGTCTAACTAGTTGGACTGGTCAGTCCTATCCAAGTTTAATAACTATGCTTGCAGGTACTCCACCGCCGCCATGCCTCACCAATCAGAGTCCTTGTTTGATCCGGATCTCCACCGTAGAACTGAATCTTCATCTTTTCCATTCAACATATTTCAACAAACAATAATAGTCAATAAATTAAATTGAGTAATGAAATGAAAAACAATTGAAGTTTAGGAGAGTAAGATTTTCACCAAATAAAAAAATTTCTTACAAATTCATATTCGGATTCTTGTTTTCAAATTCAAATGTTTCCTACAAATCCATATTTAGACACTAATAATTTAATATTGAAAGGAAAATATAAAAAGTGAAAGAAATTGTAAAGTTGAATTTTTTTATATGTTGTAGAGTTCACCAAGCTCTAGCTTTGAGTGGTTGAAAATTTTGATTTGGAGTCTTGAGCTTAGGAAACCAAGGTATGAGAGAAGTTACTTCTTTTTCTTGAGCCTCAATTGTTTGTTTTGTGACCTACTCTTAGTGGGTCAAGCTTGAATGCCATTAAATGTGATATTGAATGTATGACATGTGTATTAAATGTTATTTTCGCTACTGTTCATGTGACTGGAAAAATGGGTGCACTTTTTGATGTTTTTGACCCCAAAAATGGGTTCCTTAGATATGAAAACCTAGGGTTGCATATGTGGAATGTTGCATTTGGACTTGGGAATCAATTGGAATGAAATATTTAAGTTTTAGGACCATTTATGCTAAATCTGTACTGTTTTGTGTACTGGGAATTATGGGGCTGGAATTGGTTGTTCCTTACTTCAAAAATATATTTCTCTTGTTTTAAAATGTAGGGTTGCATAAATGATTCATCAAAAATAGATTTCTAGATCACTGGGAATTTAATTTTTGAGTTTTAAGTGCATTTTGCCCTGTTTTGGTACTATTTTCGAAACTGGGAATTATGCGGCTGGAATTGGTTGTTTTTAACTTCAAAAATATATTCCTCATGTCTTAAAATATAGGGCTGCATATTTGGTTCATCAAAAATAGATTTCTAGAACATTGGGAATTTAATTTGAGCTTTAAGTGCATTTTGCCCCGTTTTGGTACTTTTTTCGAAATTGACAATTATGGGGCTGGAATTGGTTATTTTTTACATCAAAAATAGATTCCTCATGTTTAAAAATGTAGGGTTACATATGTGGTTTGTTAAAAATAGATTCCTAGATCAATGGGAATTCAATTTTTGAGTTTTAAGGCACTTTTACTCTGTTTTGTTACTGTTTTGTGGTCTGGCACTTATGGATGCATATAAATTGATGTTTTTGATTTTAAAAATGAGTTCCTCGCATTTGAAAATGTAGGGTTGCATATATGGAGCGTTAAATTTCGATTTGTGAGTCAACAGGAAGTTAATTTTTTAGTTTTGGGGCTTTTTAAGTGGGATTTGAGACCCATTTCGGGTTGGGTGTTTTAACCACAAGAATCCAAGTTTTAAATTCCTAAATTGAGTTCTTTTTAGTGAAAAATGAAAGTTTATATGTATATATAGTTTGGGGCTTAATTTGGGAGTGTTTGGAACCTAATTTTGAGACTTATGTTACTTGAAAATTTTGGTTGAGTTAGCTACAGGTTTGATGAAATTTTAGAGTTTGTATTAAGTTTGAATTTGTATAAGTGTAGTGATCCATTCATGTGAATACTATCTTTATCATGAGTTGATTTGGATATTTATTTTTCCAACGTTGTGAATGTTACGTTGTCGATTATTTCTCAATGGTTTGTTACTAAGACCGAAAGAATGTGACCTTCGGCATTATATATTACATTGTGAATGGATTGCTATATATTAATTGTTGTGATATGAGTCCGAGGAGCTTTGTCCCTCGGCAATGTATGTTGGTTTTTGTTTGTGCATGAAAAGAATGGTTGATGTTGAAGTGCCTGAGGCATTGAGATGTTTGTAAGTGGATGTATCCACTTTAAGCAGTCATGATATTCATGATGCTAAGAGGTGAGAAGGGACGAAACCCTTCTACTCTTGTTGTATGAGGAATAGTGAATGATAATTCACGTCATTTACCTTGCACGGAGTGGAGCACGCTACGAGAAGATGAAATTATATGGAAAGGACATCGGTGGCAAAGATGGGATGGAATTAGGGAGACAATGTCATGTATCAGAGATGGGGATTGGCTCCATGCTCAGTGGGAAGGTCCTCTAACGTCCTCCCATAAAGTACCATTGAGACCGGATGTTCTGTGAAAGATCATTCTCAGCGTGGAAGCGTGTGAGGTTCGTTGTAAGAAGTAGATGACTACAGACGGTACACTGGGGGATAGTTCGTCCAACTCAAAGGAGTCCTGGGGGAAATGGTGTCAAGTTATGACAACTCGGCTAAGGTTAAAAGTCTGGTTAGTGCGGGGGACTCATACAACCGACTTGGCACTCCTGACTAGATCGAAGCTATATCCAAGGTTGGTGAGAATGATGTGTCACTTGTACCAGACATGAGTCATGTTCTCCCAATCGTCATCCACACAGTTGCATAAGACCATTAAAGCCTGGGGGGTTTAATGGTAATGGGGCCCATAGGAGTAGATGTTGTGAGATAGATACTCGGACCAGAATTACCGTGAGTGGTTATCACTAATGAATCACAGGCAGTGGTTATATAGGTTGCTTGGGACTATTAAGTCCGTTATGTCTTGTGGCGACCAAGGAAATGGAGAACTCACTCCCATGCTTTTATTTTTTTCAAAGGAAGATGGTTGACCCCGTGAAAATGATGAAGATGAGGTGGAAACACTACGCCAAGTGTCAATGATGCAAATGGACGTGTTCAAGGAAGAAGAGGATTCTCCCGTGGATGCCTAATGGGTTTAATGGGTATTTTGGATTTTAATTTTCATTGAGTCACTATTCTAAGTTTCAATCCCTTCTTCTATAAATGAGAATATATTAGGATTTAGTATTATAATGTATCATTTTCCTTCATGTGAACTTACACCAAAAAAGCTAATAGAGTTTTGAAAAGAAGAAAATAAGTAGCGAGTAAACCAACCTCCGAAAAGCACTAATTGAAAACTAAAAAAACTATAATGAATGAAGATATTGTACAATTTCATCTTCCAACAATTCCAAAGAATATTGAATCATTGGATTGTTTAAGTTAGGAACAAACTATTAGACAAACTATTGTAGCATGAACAAACCAATTTTTCTTAGTTGCATTGATATCGACAATGAAATCATACTTCTAGTTAGCCATTTATCCATAGGAAAAAAGAGAACAATAGAAAACCCTTTATTTTCCATTGTGGCATAATTCCAAAATGCAAATGATTTCAATTTGAAGTCATTGATCCATCAATTAGTTGCAATTATAATGGAAGACCTTCCCAAGGCAAATACCTACAAAAAAAATTATAATGGAAGACTTTCTCAAGATATTGCTTAATGACTCTCCATAATTTTAGATAAGAGTATTTAATAGAGTAATTAGCATTTAAAATACCCTTGTTTTGTTTGAGAAGTGAGTTTCTCTACTTGACAATGATTTTAAAATAAACTATCAACCATAATACTATTTTTCAAATTTTAAAAATTTATAGAAATAGAAAGAATTTTGGAAGAGTATTAAGGAAGCTATTACACTAAAGAGAAATGCTAAGGACACTCTTTGACACTCTCATTCTAACACTTTTTCTACAATTGGCTGAAATTTATTAAAAATCACCAATTTTGGTGGGTTCCACTTCTCATATAATGATTATATCTCTTGATTTAGAAGTAGAACCTACTAAAATTGGTAATTTCCAATAAATTTCAGCAAATCATAGGGAGTATTAGAAAGAGAGTGTTAGAGAGAGTATCATTGACATTCTTATTACACCAAATAATGACATGTATAAAAATTTCTATTTATGCTAGCTGAAATTGTATTTTCTGTAGAAGTGGGTTTTTTTTACCTGAGAATGGTTTTAAAATATGTTGGAACTATAATACTATTTTTTCAAAATTTAAAAATTTTCAAAAATAGAAAGGATTTTGGAAGAGTATTAAGGAAGTTGTTACACCAAATAATGGCACGTGTAAAGCTTTTCATTGACGCTACTTTAAATTGTATTTTCAATAGGCAAATGTTATTAATGTAGTATTTATACAAATATATTAAAAAATGAATTTGTCTTATATAATATTATATTTAATGTAGAATTTAATGTAGTATTTGATATATATATATATATATATATATATATATATATATATATATATATAGGGGACGTATCATATAAGAATGACTTTCTTATGTGAGAATAAGAATAGTCAATCTCATCCGTTAGATTAAATTAGATGGTTAGGATTAAAACACTCACTTAAATTTTCACTAATGTCTCACGTGACCTATTTTCCCTAATTCAAAGCACCGTTTGCCACACCACATTTGATTACGTTTATGAGAATAGCACCTCCATGTCCTTCAAATCCATGATTCACCAACGCTTATCTCCGGGGAACCCTACTCATAGAAGAAAATCACCTTTTCCGTTCGATTCCTGAGAGAAAAATTGTTTCCTTTTCACTTCAGCTCGCACACCCGTCAGTCCCTCACGAATAAATCCTTTCCCTCGCCACGTCTCCGCAGCTTGGATCGATTCTATTCAATGTTGTTTTCACACCAATTCCCTACAATTTGGGTGGTTTGGAGCCGATGGGTAGCATCACGGAAGGGGATGCGATCTCAAGACATCTTATTTGTATAGTTTTTTAATTTCACATTTTCTCCTTCTATGACAATCTTATGTGTTCTACAGTACAATTTGTCCATGAGAATCTATACTTTGTAATGTTACAATTGTTTGGGTTAACAAACTCTTTGGCATTATTGCATTGGGAATTAATGATTGTACATGCTCCTGGTTGTGAGATTATGCAGCCAAATTGTGAGAGCTGGATAATATACAGGGAATTCAAGGCACGGTTTGTATAGATGGGATGGGACTGTGTAGGAAAGTATGAAAATACACAAGTAGGGAATTCCTGCTTGATTTGATTAATTTTGAAAGGAATTGCTTTTTTCTTTTTCTGCAAATGCTTTCTCGGTAAAATTGACTGTATGGTATTTACATTCTTCTTAGTTTGCTTTATTTTTCTCAATATACTTTTCTAAGTTTGGTATCCAGTATCTTTACCATAAACTTGCTGAGGCTTAACAAGTTTTAAGTGATCCTGTGAAGCGTGTAGCATATAGTAGAATTTTTAATTTTTATTTCCCGCTTTTCACAATCTTCAAATTACACTATTCAATTCATTTTATTGGAGAATACTAACGAGAGGGAAAGAGAAGAAGCAGAGAGACCTTGCACTTGGAGGATTATCAATGGCTGTAAAAAATTATATTGTGTATGCACTTTTTACACCTTTCTTGTCTTCAAATTACACTATTCAATTCATTTTACTTGAGAATACTAACGAGAGGGAAAGAGAAGAAGCAGAGAGACCTTGCACTTGGAGGATTATCAATGGCTGTAAAAAATTATATTGTGTATGCACTTTTTACACCTTTCTTGTCTGAACTAATTGATTCTTTATATTTCTTTTACATAAAAACTTGTAAATAACACGTAGATTGTTCATATAATGAACCATGCAAATTCTGGATAAAGTGGAAAAGGTGATCGAGAGAGAAAGTGAAGGAAAAAATATGGATGATTGTAATAAAAAATAAAGTCTGAGATTGTGAGGGACATTTTGTGCATAAGTAACAAATCTGTAAAAAATCCAAAGCACCATAAACCAAAATCCAATTAAAAACTACTAAAAAACAAAAATTCTCCAACGCATCATTTACAAGGCCTTCAACCTTTTGAATACGCTCATGCATGCATAAAATTCCCACGGCAAACTTTCCAGCAATTGGCAGTCCCTGCATGCATGACATCATTAAGTAGAAATGTTAAAAGATGGACTTCTTAATACTAAAATGGAAGGGAAAAAAAATGAAAGAAACACGATTTAACAAAAATGAAAGAAGCATGATTTAACAATACAGTTTCTTACCAAAAGTTACGAAGAGGATTTTGTTGGACAGTTACGACTATCATGATGTGCATATTGCTTACTAGACTTACAAAGTCTTGTTCTCTTTTGTTGTTGTTCCATTGCCTTCTCCTTTCCCCCTTTGATCCGTTTTCCACTTCCTTTGGTGGTTGAGGGTTGAGGAGGAAGAATATCAACTTCTTTTGGCACATTAGAGCCAATAAAAGACTCTAATTCATCTAACTTGCTGGATCCATCTTTAGCTTCCATCTTACTCAATTTTGATTCAATACTAGAAGCTTCATTTATTAATAGGAGTAGTTTCTCTTTAGATGTGCCTGCCATATGCATGCATTTATACAATTGTGCCCATGCATCAGAAATTAACTTGCTTTCACTTTCCATTTTGGAACATGACTCCAATACATTGCCATAATGATCAACAATTGGAGTACTAGTTGCCAATTTGGTCCATCTATTAACAATGTAATACCCTGGGATTTCATTCAAGCCTTTACCCTTTAATACAAAAAGGATATGTTGACATGGCATGCCTTCAGATTCAAACATTTTATAAGAACAACGTGCAATGTGATTGGAAGAATTATAAACAACTTCCCTGACTTGACTAGCCTTGCCACCATGAACCATAAAAACTATCGATTGTCCATCATTCTCTTTTGTTCCTTCAAGCCCACATTCCATACATGCATCCCAAAACTCATCTTTAAAGATGTAAAAATTTTCATGAGTGTAAACTTCTCTATCGTGTTTCTCTATATCCTTATGTGACTTCAATTCAGGCATAGAACTCAATGTATCATTATCTGCAAGTAATTCCTTGTGCCTTTGCGCTTCTATAGCAGAATCAAATCTCATCCAAAATTCTACCAAACTAAGGTTCTTATTCAAGTAATTACCAAAGAATGAATTTTCACTCTCAGATCTTGACGTTGTTCTCAAAATTCCAGCCATAAATATATCTTTGAAATAAGCAGGTATCCACATACTACGAATATCATACATCTGTGAAAGCCAACCATTTTCTTCTAACTTAAAATCACTGATAATAGTTTTCCATAACAATTCAAATTCTTCTGGACACTCTGAATTCCAAACACATGATTTACAACGATTATTAAAATCAGTATTTGTATTCAAGGAAACGCCCACCTTCTCTGACAGCTTTTTAAGAATGTGCCACATGCAAAATCTATGAGAAGAACTTGTGAAAACCCTCTCTATTGCAATCTTCATAGCTGGGTCCTGATCTGTTATGATTACAACAGGTTTACGACCTCCCATGGCTTTCAAAAATGTTTCAAACAACCACTTAAATGACTCAACCTTTTCATCTGCTAAGAAGGCGGCCCCCAAAGTGATACTTTGTCGATGATGATTTATGCCGGTAAATGGAGAAAAAACCATACAATACTTGTTTGTATTATATGTGGTATCAAATGAAACTACATCTCCGAACAAAGAGTAATTTTTCCGACAAAGAACGTCTGCCCAAAACACATATTTTAACCTCCCTTCATCATCAACCTGGTAGTCATAATAAAATGAATGGTTCATCTCGTATTTTCTCCTAAAATTATCAAGAAACATATGAGCATCAGAGTCTTTGATCAAGTGTTTCAAGTCCCTAGAATAATTTTGGAGATCCCTTTTTGTGCATCCTACGTTGTCATAGCTCCCAACCTGTTCTTTTATTAACTCAAAAACTTTTGAAGGCCCTACATTGGCTCTATTACAGGAGAGCAGTAATTTCTTGTGAACATTACTTACGCTTCTTGCCGATCTTAAAAATTGCCTTTTTCTAGGTGTGGCTAATGCATGTCCATGACCTTCCCAAAATCGAAAAACTTCATATTTTCCTTCGGTTGTTCTCTTGAAAACAATATTTGCATTACACCCTTCCCTTGTTATTTTTCTCCGCCTGGTTTTAGGCAATTTTTTTCTCATCAAGTAGCAACCCATGCATGACCAATCTGTTGCCCGCTTTGAAGCCTTCTTTTGAGCAGACAAAATATCTCAACCTTATTTCCCCATTTTTTTCCTTTGTTACAGTTGATTTGCGTATACTAAAACCAGCAGCACCCGCGTAGCTTCTATAAAACATTTCTCCTTCTAGTAATGTATCAAATACCTTGCCAACCACAGGTTTGAGTTCTTCATCACACTCGGGAATCCATTCATGTACTGTGCCCACGGGATCATTCAAATCTTCTAATGCAGTAGTTGAGTTGTCATTATCAATTGTCTCCATGAAAATATTCCTAATAAATAAAAATTATAAAATTAAGAAGTGAGTAATTAAACAACAAATATAATTGTCCAAGTTCTAGCAATCTAGAATCTTACTGTTATGAAACAAGTGTAATATATAACTATACATTCAATGTTAAAAGATAAAAAAAAAAATCAAAGAAATCAAAATGTTGTGCCCAGCGTTAATTAAAAGATAAAAAAAAAAAGCATAATCGTATATGCAATTTACTATTCATAATCATGCGCTGAAGAACAAGTACGTATAATTTATGTCATTTAACTATACTAAAAGATAAAAAAAAATTATCTTTAACCCAACAAAAAGAAGAATACGTTCCTATCCCATCCCATGCAACCTATAAACATGAATATCAAAAGATTAAAATAGATCCCCAAGTGTTAACAGATTGCAGGAAAGCTGTCATGACCAAGAAGATATTAATTATCATACTTACAAAACACAATTGAAAGGATAAGATTTTCTTGAATGGGTTTTGTACTAGTTGAGGTATTCGACAACACATATAACCGAATACCCCCCGGACAGTATGACAGGTGTTCGGTGTCCACAGTATAGCCGAACACCTCAAAGCCGTCCGGTTCGTTTGCCAGACAGGAGTATTCGGCATCTATAAAGCCGAAAACCCTTAACCCCTCACCCCAGGGGCCTAAATAGTAGTATTCGGCACCTGCAGGGCCAAACACCAGTAGAGGTATAAACACCATTAGCGACTCATGACAACATAAATATAAGGTTAAAAGGTAATTAAGTGTCCTTAATTATCACAGACCTGTGATTAAGAAAAGGCCATGGCCCATGAGGGCCCAAGCCCAATAAGATAAGTATAAAAAGGGGATCCACTCCCCAAGGTAAGGATTCTGAATCCTCATTTATTACACACATTAAATGCTCTGAGCCGAACCTTGACTTGAGCGTTGGAGTGTCTTTTGCAGGTACCCCCACCTTCCGGACAAATATAAAAGATCTTGGAACACAAAACAACAGCCGAAGGCCCCAGTATCCCTTGACAGGAACAGGTTTATTGAATCTTCTCACATGACGACTTCAACAAAGTGATACAACACGATTGAAAAGAAGGTTTTCTTATATTAAGCAAGAAAATTGACCAGAACCCTTGTACGAGAGTGGTCAGCAGAAATAGTGCGGTAAAATATGAATTCAATCGGCTATTCCAAGATACGTTATCACCACAGCTGCGTACGTGAGTTTCTTTTATTTTCGGCATTTGGGTGTGGCAAACGGTGCTTTGAATTAGGGAAAACAGGTCACGTGAGGCATTAGTGAAAATTTAAGTGAGTGTTTTAATCCTAACCGTCTAATTTAATCTAACGGATGAGATTGACTTTTCTTATTTTCACATAAAAAAAGTCATTCTTATATGATACGTCCCCTATATATATATATATATATATATATATATATATATATATATAATGTAGTATTTGATATTTAATGTAGCATTTAATGTAGTATTTGATATTTAATATAGCATTTAATGTAGTATTTATAAAAAAAATGTTATATTTAATATAGTATTTATTGTAGCATTTAATGTATTACTCAATTAATAATATTTATTACACATTATAAAAATTTAAATTTAATAACATTATTAAACGTTATATTTATGAAATATAATATATTTAACAAGTGTGTTGTAAACTCCTTGTTACCTATCTTCAATTCCTATGGATAAAAAAAATACTTAACAAGCATTCTTTTGTGCATGGATGGCAATGTGGCGGGATGGGTACAAGTAGTAGCCTCCTGCCCCACACAGATAAATATCTATCTCGTACCCACCTTCATATCTGCATAGGTACCTATTAAGCAGATACTCACAAGTTTTATCAATATTTGTGGATATCCATAGATATTCATATACATTTACTAAAAATTAAAAATAACTTAAAAATTAATATAGAAAAAACTCTGTCTAAAAGGAAAGTTGCATAACAAAGCAAGGAATTTTTATTTGTAGCAAGTGTCATTGTTTGGGTGAAAATCTTTCAACCGTTATTAATAAAAGTGATAAGGATTAAGGAACAATATTAAAATTATATGCTCAAGCTCAGTAACAAAATTATAATTAAACTTAGAAGTAAAAAATATAGCATCATTTTATAATTTGTTGGATGCAATTTGAATACCAATTTTCCAACATGTACGTTGTGGGGAAAATCCTTTGTTTTCCATTGCAGCATAATTCCTAAATGTGACATGATTTCAATTTGAAGTCTTTGATTCATCAATTAGTTGCAAGCAATTATAATGGAAGACCTTCCCGAGGGAAATATCTACAGATAAATTATAATGGAAGACTTTTTCAAGACACTCTCTTTCTAACACTTTCTCTACAATTGGCTGAAATTTATTAAAAATCACCAATTTTGATGGGTTCCACTTCTCATATAATGATTCTCTCTCTTGATTTAGAAGTGGAACCTACCAAATTAGTGATTTCCAATCAATTTCAGCAAATTATCGAAAGTGATAGAGAGAGTATCTCTAGCATTGCTTTTACACCAAATGATGACACATGTGAAAATTTCTATTTATGCTACCTGATAGGGAATGGGAATAAATAATCCCATCTTCAATAACTAATAGAATTTACACAATTGTCTTATTCTGAATTCTATCATTAATGTATTGACTATCACATTTAATGCATCACCCTTAATTTCTCCCTCGTCTTATTTATGTGTAAAACTAAAATTTTATATATGATATATATAACACATGTCATATATTTTCCTTTACCACACACTCTTTGTTATTTTTATTTTATTTATTTTACAATTTAAGTATAATACTTTTAAATATTTTTTCAACATTTTCTTTATAATTGATAGAAATTGTTCGTATAAATAAGAAAGGCTAAACTATATTTCTATAATTATAGTTTACAAGAGAAATTGAAAAACTATATTTCTATAATTATTTACAATATCATATCCAATTTAACAAATAGTGGATACTTACAAAATAATGATATCAATAACAAATGAAAGTGGAAAAAGAAAAATTGATTATTAAAAAATATTTATTATATTAAAAAATAACTAAACCCTCAAATTGATTCTTAAGATCGATTGAATCGAATATTATAGTCCTTGAGTTTAAAAACTCTTTATTAGGGCATGATTTTTTTAAGATGAATTTCATTTTTATTTTTATATACAAAATGACAGTGAAATATTAAATGAAAAAAAAAACTAAAATGATTATACAAAATCAGAAACCAACAAAAGGTTTTTGAAAATCTTAGAAACTAAAATTGCTCGACCCATGCAATCTCAAAGAATAATTGAGAATTAAAATATACAAAAAAAATTAACACTTACTTTTAAATAATTAAAAGTATTTTGTAGAATGTGGAAAATATTTTTTTTAACCAAGTGTTACGCTTTGTTGAAAAATGTATTATACATATAAGTAATTATAATGAAAATGTTGAAAAAAACTTAGAAGTATTATACTTATAAGTTACAAAATAAATAAAATAAAATAACAAAGAGTTTGTGATAAAAGGAAAATATATGACATGTGTTATGTATAATATATAGTTTTAGTTTACTCATAAAAAAATATAGTTTTAGTTTTACACATAAATAAGATGAGAGAGAAATTAAGGGTAGAATTCAGAATAAGACAATTGTCTAAATTCTATTGGTTATTGAAGATGGGATTGTTTAACCCCATTTTTACTTGGGGTCAGTTAGACAAATCCTACCTGAAATTGTATTTTTTTTTTTTATATATAGAAGTGAGTTTTTCTATTTGAATGGTTTTAAAATATATGGGCAACTGTAATACCATTTTTTAAAATTTTAAAATTTCCAAAAATAGAAAGGATTTTGAAAGAGTATTAAGGAAGTTGTTACACAAATGATGACACATGTAAAACTATTCATTGATGCTACCTTAAATTAAATTTTCTATAGATAGATGTTATTAATGTAGTATTTATACAAATATATTAAAAATGAATTTTTCTTATATAATATTATATTTACTGTAGTATTTGATATTTTATATATATATATATATATATATATATATATATATATTTAATGTAGCATTTAATGTAGTATTTGATATATAATATATATTTAATTTTGTGTCTATAAATTAATGTTTCCCCTTGAAACATCACAACAAGAATTTAACATCTTAGCAAAATTCTTAGATAGATTTATAGATTTATAGAAGAATTATGGCAAAGAATGTGATGAAGACTACTGGAGTTGTGATTATGATCATGATAATGTTGGGATTCTCACAAGCTAATTACAATCCTTCATTTGTGCAAATTGAGCCAAACCGTGTGTATAATGGACCCATTTGTCAAGCCATATGTAAATCAAAATGTGCAAAATATCTACTACTTCCAGGTGGCATTGTTATATATTTAGTATGTCTTTATAGATGTACTTTAAAATGCCATGACAGACTCATTGATGTTGCCCACAATTGTATCACTAGTTGCAGCTTGACCAAGTCCATTAACGTCAACATTGGTATTCTTTCTCTCACAACATTGGTATCTTTTTAAGGTTTTATAATTATTCTTTATAATTGATTTAATTATATTTTTACATGTTTTTGTTAATTGACTTTACATGTTAGAAGCTCGTGGTCTTGCAGCTGACGTGATGGATTCTTGTTTACAAGAGTGTCACAAGAAGTAATATTTTGTTACAAAAATGTTCAAGAACATGTTTGTGAAGAGAAATAATACCAATGCAAAATTGTAAAAGAAATCTTAATCGACAAGTAATATCTATTTTTTATCTTTTGTAAATCCTTTGTCTAGTTATTTTCCTTCATTTTTCTTATCTTCCTTTCATATATTAATAGGCATGGCAACGGGGAGGGGCGGGTTTGACTATCCCCATCCACGTCCCCGCAAAAGGCGGGGTGGGTTCATATTCGAGTATAAAAGAGACTTGTTTAAAAGATATATCCTCTCTCTCTCTTTCTCTCTCTCTCTCTCTCTCTCTCTCTCTATATATATATATATATATATATATATATAAAATAAAACGAAAGACCCATTATCCTATTTTCAGTAAGTTTAAATATTTTTTAATTCTTATAAATATATTTTCATATAGTTTTCGTTATTTTAAAAAAATTATTTTAATCTTTATAAATTTAAATTTTTAATTTTTTTTATGTTTTACATAATAATAAAGTTGTGTGTATATATATATATATATATAATTATTTTAAGATGACATATATCTATAAATATAATATTTCAAGTTTTTGTAGAGGACAAATGTCAATTTTTTAGAGCACCTACCAATGGGCTTCGACAAAAATGCCATTCTCACTCATCCCCTCTCTAAACATTTTTTGTCCGGAAGCTATCCATGAATGACAGGGCACAATTTTGGTGTAGGAAAAATATATGATGTTATAAATAGATTCTAAAAAATATGTATTTGACCTTTTTCTATTTTTAAAATACAAAAATAAATAATTGAATTTTTCTTAATTTTAAAATTAATTTTATTAGTAAAAATATTTTAAACATTATTTGAGTTATAATTTTTGTTTTTACAGTTATTCATATTTAACGATGTTTAATATTTTATTTTAAAAAAAATTGATTATTTTTAAGTGAAATAATACTTGGATAATATTTTGTGTCAGATTTAATACTAATTATTATCATAACTTTTTTCAATAAATTTTAAATTGAATTTTGATGTCTTTTGACATTGAATTGTATCGTTGTTAAAACAACTAATAAACTTTAACTTATTAAAAATTAAGATTAAGATATTAAATATTTGGTTTTAGAAAATAATTATTTATTTATTTGATAAAAATAGTTTAATGAGAATTCGTATAATATTTTTAATTTTGAAAAGTTAAAATTTAATTTAATTTTATCATTTTCTATTTTTATATGTTAATTGTTAATTTAATATTATAAATATATCATTCCTTGTATGATATATTTGTGAAATACAGAACATTAAACTAATAGTATTTTAAAAATTAATTAAAATATAAAAATTCAATTTTTTGGTAATGAAAATAAATTATAACATTGCATTATAAATTTAAATTTTTATGTTTGAGACATTAAAAATTAATTTGACGAAAAATAATTTATGATAGTGCCATGTATTTTTTTTTTCTTTTTTTTTTACCTTCAATTATATTTTTGCTTTCTCTTTAAATTTTAAATAAAGCTAACAATGATTTTTTTTTTTTTTTACTACAACTAGGTAAGCTAATTAGTATCACTCTAATTACATAAATCCCAACTAGGTTGGCACCTATAAAGCTAAAGTTCCTTTACCCGCAAACCCAAGATTTATTCAATGAAAATCAAATACGAATGAGCATGTGGGGGCAAACCAAACCCATGCAATACAATCAACAAAATATATAATTTGGTAATCCTAGCTTATTACAATAAAAGTCATGTCTAATAAAACTAGGTATCATATCCCACCAAATAAAATCAGAATTAAAAATTCCATAATTTGCTAATTTATCAGCGCAACTATTCCCCTCCCTATATATATATATGTGTGACAATGAATATCATATTCCTAATTCTTCCTAGGCAATTATCCCATTGATTACGAAGACGCCAAGGAACCAGAACAGGCTTTGTAACAGCAGCAATCACCAACTCTGAATCACTTTCCAACCAAATAGAAGACCAATGATGCTCATGAGCAATATCAATTGCCTTCATCACAGCCTAAAGTTCTGCATTAAACACGAAAGAAAACTCCCAAGTGCTGAGCAAATCCTCCAAGAAAATCACCATTATGATTTCTAAATAAACCCATACAAGCTGCTATGCTAGGAGAACCATGTGCTGCCCCATCTGTATTAACTTTTATCCATCCCATAGCAGGATTCTTCCACAGAACTTGCTTGATGCAAGGAGCTTTACCAACATGACCCTGAACATGAAAGAATTTAATAATCTCAAACTCATTCATAGAAGAACGCATGACTCCTTTAGGAAAATTTCCAAAAAGAACTACTACAGAAACCACATTATGACAAATAGCTCTTTGAGATACAACAACATTTTCAAAATGAATATGATTTCTACTTTGCCATAAAAACCTTATAACATTAATGATGGCAAAAATAATAACATCCATAACCTGAGAGCTGAAATTCTGCTTGCAAATATTTAATAAATATAGTGGTGAAGTTAAGTCAAGTCCATATTTCAATGCACTACTCAACCACTGCCAAGTATCAACCGCAAGCTGACATCTCAAAAACAGGTGATCTGCAGTTTCAAACTCATTTCCACAGTGCGGGTAAACTGAGACCATCACTAATCCTCTTCTGCGCAATGCATCATCTGTTGGAAGTCTATGAAGAATAAATCTCCAAAACAAAAGTAATCTAGTTGGAGGAATTGCTGCCCTCCAAATCAATTTAGCCCAGGAAACCACTGGCATATTTGGACTAACAAACTGGAATTCATCTTTAAAAGTTAAATCACCTGAAGAAGTTGGCTCCCAAACCATCTTATCTTCCTTAGGAACCAACGGAACGGCCACTTCCTGAATAGCATCACAAATGTTTAGAATATGCAGTTCCAAAAACCAGGGAATCTTCTAATCCCCATCCAAAATAAAGTTGTTAACTTTAGCATGCAATCTAGCACTAACCGAAGAGGGAATATTGAAATGCAGGGAACATACTAGAAGGGGTGATTGAATAGTGTATTAGATAAAACTTTAAAATCTTTTTCGCAAATATGGAGATTTCTTAACTCAGATTTTACACAGAACTTGCAAAACCAGAGTTGTAGAGACCGTCCAGTGGTTCAAAATAACAGTTATGATGAAACTGCATTTTTGACAGATCGTCCAACCACTTAGAGATGTTTTCACAAACAGTTTTGTAAAATAGAACTTGTGTGGCAAATGTGCAGGAAGTTAACACAAGAGATAACGAGACAAGCTAAAAGCAATAGAATATAAAACACTTGGTTTATAATGGTTCACTCAATCTAAGCTATGTCCAGTTCTCCTTCAAAAACCTTTTGAAGGGTTCCATTAATCAAAACTTTGATTATAAAGAAGTATTCTCTAGCTTATCACTCTTGACTTACAAGTATTCTCTAGGCCACTCCTGGCACACCTTTAATCTCCCTTAAGATTAAAGAACACCCAAGTATTTTTTATCACTAAATCACTCCTAGCTTTCCAAACAACAGATTACAAAGTATGAATCTGAATAACTCTCACAGACAGGATATTACAAAGTGAAATAGATTACAAAACACGAAACTTAGCAAAGCTAAGGAAATGAAACTTTGAGCTAAAGTGTGGATCGTCCAACTATGTTGGCAGTGTTTCAACACTTAGAGAAATTTTTCACTTCGTTCAGTCTCTTCACACTTCTCCTGTGTGTTTGGTTCTCTATTTATAGGCTTCAGAGCAAATGTATCCGTTGTGGGATTTGAGCCATGGTAGAAGTCCATTCTCTCACAATCATATGACTGTTATACCACGTGTCAGCTTAGGGTGGAGAGAGAAAGGGGACAACAATATTGTCCTTGCCTGAGCGCGCCTACACTACTTGTATGAAAAGATTCTGCTTTTTCTGGAGTGTGCTTTTCTGTCCCTGTGGTACACTTTTCGAAATTTCAAATGATACGTCAATATGAAAAGAGAGGGAATAAAGGAATATAATTTTAATGTGAAATCATCCTCGAAAAGATCATGTGTACGAGTAGAGATAGTGGAAGCTACTTAACTTAGATAGAAAATATTGTGTTAGTTATTTAGTTCCAATTGAACGCTTCAAATAGACCACAGTGTTTATACACTGGTTTTCACAAAGCATTTGATCATATAAAAATAAGTTCCAAAGAGAAAGCTTGGACTGTACTTTTAATAAATAATATAAGGTTTGAGTGTAAAGAATACAATACCACTATGGCATTGGATGATGTAAATCCTGTGATACTCAAACACAAATCATTAGATCCATCAAAATTTAATCTCATTTGTTATTATCAAAACCAAGATTTGTGGGGTTGGACATCGTCCAAAGTCTTTGGATCTAACATATATCAGCTAGCTAAAAGATTGTACTTGACAACCATTTATGATTCCAAAAAGTAGACTTACCATCTCCAAGATTCCAAGAAATATTATCCTTAACAGTTTCCATCCAAACACGTAAGCCAGGCCAAATTGAGGATTTAACATACCTCGAAACAAGGCAGTCACCACGAAAAAATATTGCTCTAGATAGATTTGCCTAAGCACCATTTGAAGTGATCAAATGCCAGCCAAGCTTAAGCATGACAACCTTATTTATACTTTTAAGGGGCCTAATTCCCAATCCACCCAAATCAATAGGGGAACAAACTTTACTCCAACCTATAGTCACTAGCTTAGTTTTATAAATGTCTCTAGTCCAGATAAAATTACGAATGCTTGAATCCAATTTCTTAAGCAACATAGAAGGCCAAGAGTAAACAAAGAAGCTATATAACAACATACATATTGTAGATTTCACCAGTTGAACCCTCCCCATATAGGAAAGCAGCATACCCTTCTAGGCAACCAATTTAGACAAAATCTTATCTACAATAGGCTGCAAATGCGTCTTCTTGGGTTTACCTTGAAACAAAGGCACCCATAGATAGTTAAAAGGAAGATAACCTTCAGTAAAACCAAGAATTTGGCGGATGTGGGTCACCCAAGGTCACGACAGTCCACCATGAAAAAACTGACATTTGGCCAAACTAATCCGTTGACTAGAAACTTCCTCATCAAATTTAAGCAAATCCCTCAAATGAACCAAAGTCCTTCTCTGAGCTCTACAAAATATCATAATATCATCCACGAAAAACACATGGCTAGGCACAACTGAGCCCTTTGGACCACACATAGGAACCATGAGACTCTTCCTCATCAGAGAATTGATACCTCTACTTAAAACTTCCTCTGCTAAACAAAAGAGAAGAGGTGAAAGCGGATCCCCTTGGTGAACACCACGTTTACAATCAATCAAACCCACCATTCTCCCATTAACAACAAAGGACAATTTAGCAGAATGAAAAATAACATTAATCCAATGACAAAAAGTTGTATTGAAACCAAAACCCTCCAAAACTCTAAAGAGGAATCTCCAATCCAAGGTATCAAATGCCTGAATGATACTGAATGCAAGAATATTTTAATAACATATATTTGTAAGTTAATTTATGTAAATAATTTTATTTGAAATGGAAATAAATTAAAGTACAAAAACATGAATTTGATATTAATAAAAAAACTAATTTAATTATAATATATCTCGAGACATTATGATTTATCAGTATTTTTGTAAAATAAACAAAAGTTACATTTAACAATTTAAAAATAGATATTTAAAACTTCTTAGTTTTAATATAAAAATATATATTTGTAACTTTTAAATTTTGTTGATAAAGTTGCTTTAGTGATGAATTATATATCAAATTTTTGTTTTTACAACTATTTATATTGAAAGATTTTAAAATGTTTTATTTTTGCAATATACAAAAATTATTTTTTTTTGCAAAGAAATTGTATCTAAGCAATAATTTTTTGTTAGGTTTGGTTTTCATTATTACCTTCAATTTTCTTAATAAATTTCAAAATCAAATTAAGATGTATTTTGACATTGAAATTATATTTTTGTAAAAGAAAATTTTAAATTATAAAATATAGATATTTAAATTTTTATATTTTTATAAATAACTAATTAATTTATTTTTATAAAAAATAAGGATAACTTGCATAATATTTTTTTATATTTGCTTATGTTCTAAATATATTAAATTTTTTAAATTTGAAATTTTCATTTAATTATTAGAAAAATATATAATAATAATTCATATAACATTTTATTTCCATTTTTATGTTCCTTTTCTATATTTTTGCATGAACATCGAAATAAAATTGATAAATATCATTTTATTGTTACAATGTCACTTTTATGCAATATAAAATAATTAAAATTACAAAAATCAAATTCATGTAATCGATCCAAAAGTTTTGACTCTAATTTATATTATTTTTTTTAACTATATTTTATGACTTTTTATAATTTTGAAAGTTTTAAACATTAATGTTATTTTCAAGCAAATTTTTCAAAAGTTATAATAAGAAAGAGCTTCAAATTTGCTATATTATATAATATATAACTAAAACCTAATTTAAATTTTACAAAAAAACAGTAATTGTTATTATGATTTTCTATAATTTATTCATGAGTCTAATTAATTTATTTTTTAAAAAGATTTATTCAAAATTTGTGTTTTAATACATGTACAAATACTCCATAAACTTTTTATATTTTTTTTTTACGTTTTTCAATCAATGAAAAAATAATACAAATATTTCACATAATAACTAACTTCACTTTATAAAAAATGACTAAATTATTATAAAAATATTTATATAAAAATAATAGTTAAATAACATAAAAGATATATAGCAACCCGTGCAAAAGTATGGGCACCATACTAGTGTATTAATAAATAAGGATAGAAATTATTTTTAAAAATAAAAAAAAATTAATAGTCATAAAGAAATTAATTAAAATGTACTTATAGTATAAAAGTTTGTAACAGTATCATTTGCTAACCCATAGAATTGGCACAGTGGTATTAGGCCACACTGCATTCACAAATGGGAGAACGGTTTATTTAGCGGGAGAACCCGTATTTAATTCCCTCTGTATGCAAAATTTCCTTAGGGAAACATTGAGTATATAAGATAAAATTATTCCTCCATGCATCGCGAGTGATACCCAGTGAGTATTGATATATAAGATAAAATTTTCAATTTTATAATAATATTTTAAAATTTAATTATAATTAAAATGATTTCTGAAAAAAATTAAACTCAATCGTAAATCACATTGAGTCATATTTTTATGTTGATAAAAAGAGTAAATTTAGCAAACATTTTTAGCTAGTTTTTAATTTTTTTTATTAGGTGAAAAGATTGTCTGAGTTGGTTATGTTTAGCAAAAAGTAATGGAAAAGTTAAATGCAAGTTGACAGTTTTTAAGTTAGTCTGTTGAATTATAGTGTTTGGTAAAATTATTTATTAAAATAATTAATACGCATAAAATAATAAAAATGGACATTTTTATATGATATTTTTACATAAATTGTAATTTTATTTTATCGATAAAACTATATTTTTGGTCAATTATAATTTTAGTTTTTTAATTAATTTTAAACTCATAATTTTTTATTTAATGATCAATTATTTTTATTTTATTTTTTAGTTTCAATTATTATATTTGTCTCCATATTGTACATCCTATTATTAGTTTTATATTATATCTTAAAATGTTTTTAACCAAATTTCAAATAAAATACAAATAACATATTGATGTACTAAAAAAGTTAAACGTTATATTTTTAGTGCACATGTTTTATATTGTTCAGTGCACACTTTTTTTTACATTGATTTATAATTGGATGGTACGTAATGTAAAACTATTTTATACTGTTATTGCATAGCTTATTTTTTCATTTTTTTTATTATGCTGATTAGTATAGTAATAAAACCTTATCATATATATAAAGGATAAATAATAAAATTATTAAATATTTTAAGAATAAAAAAGCAATTAAAAGTAAACACGTCTCAAGAAACGACCATTTTCATCATGATGCAACTGCTGAACACAGTTAATGGTGCCTGAAAGTAAAGATTGGGACGTTGGAAAAATAACTCAATGGTTTCTCGTCATCAATAACTGCTGGAATAATTGCCATTCCTTTTGTCTCATTCTTGGAAAGCAGATGAATTTAGATGAAGACACATGTCTTAAAATATGAATTATAGGTCTAACTCAACTCTATAAAATCGATTTAAAGGAGAAGACAATTTTTCAAGGACCACTATTCATTACTAATACAAAATTCACTAGCAGTCTTCATAAATTGGTAAAATTCTGCATTATACACTTAATTCTAAAATGCACTTTATTCTCCCAGTCGAATGAGCATATTAAGCTAAAATTTCAGGAAAATTATTCCAACGCTAAATTATTATTTTTTTCTTCTAAATTTCACATGAAGATTTTGTGAGAGAATAATTTTCTATATCTTATTGAAATACAGTCATTGCAAGAGAATATAAATCAATTGTTAATCTATGTACCAAAAAAATGGAATATGTACCAAAACAAATCAATTGTTAATCTCTTGTTAATTAGTGAACGATTAAAGAGGAAAGTTATCTCTCTCTAATACCTTACAATTTAGTGAGGAATTAAGCAAGGAGATTTTTTCCTCTGATTTTTTTTTTGTCACAAAGTGAAGTTATTTTGGTTTAAGAAAACATTTTCTATATTTTCACTTTTAATTATAAAAATGTCATCTTATTTTCATTTTATTTCTTATTTTCAAGAGTTTGTATAGAAAATAGTGAAACAAAGTTTTCATTATTTCTCAATATTTTCTATATACATTCTTGAAAATAGGAATAAAATGAAAAAAAATGTCATTAAAAAAAAACATTTTGTCAAATCAAATTATTCCATAGTCCCTTGGTAGCTTACTTATTATGGAAATTGAGTTGGGGAATTTCAATTTTTTTTTCAGAGACTTACATCCACCTTTTCTGCCCATCTGTGAAGCTTTCCCATATGATCCAAGTAACATACATTTAACAAAAAAATCCTCGTTTAGGCGGGAATATAATCTTGTTTTATAATTTTTTTAAAAAAATACCATTTATATGTATTTTGTATTTAATAAATAATAAAATGAATATTGAATTTAAAATTTTAAAAAGTAAAATTGTATTTACATAGATGATTTCACATTATGTTAAGTTACGATAATGTTAAACATTACTTTGTAAAAAAAAATTGCACGTTGGAAAAGTTACGAAAAAAAAGTGTACGTAGTAATGATCCCTTATTCATTTTTGAGTCATATATGCATGTAAGATCCTATTTCAAAGAGACTATAAAGGGAAACAAAACTATACCCAAATAGTTTTGGCATAGTGTCGCATAGATTGGCTATACTTTATGGGGTTCCAAGGACATAGAAAAAGCCATAAATTTGTGGCTTGCAATTTTTTTGGTGAGTTGACGGTTGTGTTTTTGTCTTCTTTCCTGTCCCAAGAGAAAAAGCAATTCATTGCATATATAGCATAATGTGTTTAGTATAGGGCAATCATGTGTAGAGGATAAGTGAAGTAGTTTATCTATTTCAAAAGCATTGTAAGTAAAACGAAGACTACATATACGGTCATTATATTTCCGAAGCCTTTTGATATCTTTGTTTTTGTTTAAATTGCTTGTTGACTGGACAGTTGTGTCCAACAGCTGTCCAGGATAAATTTTCTGGTGTAAAATTTCGGACTAGAACTGTAACCTAATAAAAACATAATTGAATGTAGATTAAGAAAATATACAGTTGAGAAATTAAAATGCAAATTCTGAATTTTTATAATTTTCTGAGAGTTAGAACTCTGAGAAATTATTACGATAAAATCCTGAGGTAGAAAATTAAGATAAAATTTGTATGATATCTATGGAATTATCTATTAATTATAACATACTTAGAATAATTATTAATATTGTTTAACTAAGAAAAATAAAAATAAAAGTATTAGCCAATCAAAATATGACAACTTACTATTTCTAATGTAATTAAATTAAGCTAATTAGACTTTGATTAAGAGATAATTAAGACACTACCCCAAGGTTTTTGATAGTGAGGAATTCAATGGTGGTGTTAGTTTCTTCAAATTCTAATTAGTTTGTAAGATAATTAAAAGCCCTAAATACATTCTAGAAAAACCTACAAAAGTCTACAAATTTTGACTTTTGATCAAAGTAATTAACCACTCACGTAAGGAACTTGCCTTGGCTGTCCTAGTGGGCTGAAAAGCTTGGCCAAAACTGCTGCCCATAGACCAAGGGCTAGATGTGTAGTATTATCAAATTGGGTGGAGAAAATTTTCATAAAAACTTAGTCAACCAAAGCATTTAATCACTCACCTAAGCAAGCAAATTGTGGACGTCCAAGGAGCTGTGATTCTTGACCAAAAGGGACTGCCTAAAGTCCTACAGCTGGACGTGAAATTGAAATCAAATTGGGTGGAGAAAATTTTATTTAAAACGTAGGAAACCAACACAAAGCCAAAAAGTTCAAAAACTTAGCTTTTCTAAAACCCCAAACCCGTGAGTTCCCAACTACAGCCCCTCCATTTTCACTTCATCTTAACTTCTAAAATCAAGAGAGAAATCCATCCAAACCTCAAAAAATTTAAACCACCTTAGGCCAAAGAGAAGAGATTTAGGAGAAAAAGCTCAAAATTTCAAGAAGCCAAAGAAGAAAGGAAGAAAAGGATTCAAGAGTTTTTCCATCAAACTAAGGATCTAAGGTAAGGATCTTGGCATTTAATTTCAATTTAAACAACTTGAAAGTAAGAGAAACATGTCTTTAGGTTTAATCTCAAGATTTAATCAAGAACCATTAAAAGAAGAAATTGATTTAGGATTTTAGATAATTGAAGTTCGAAGCTTGAATTAGTTGTCTGAATCAATATTTTGATTGGTTTCATGATGTGTTGTGATGGATTGAAATTTGATGTGGCTTGTTCTTGATTGAAAATGGCTTGGTTGTGTTGGATTTGATGTGGAAATTTTGAGAAATGATGTTGGTTTGTGAAGGTCATTCGGCCATGTTGAGGAAGAAAGGGATATCATGTGGAAAATTTAAATTAACCAAGGGCAAAATAGTTATTTCACATGTAGGGATACATTGGGAATTTTATAGAAAGATCAAGGGCATTTTCGAAAATAATAGAAAAGTGTAATGGTAAAATGGTAAATTCACATGTTCTAGAAAGTTTAGGGATAAATTTGGAATTCTTTAAAAAGATTAAGGGTAAATTCGGAAATAATAGAAAATACCAAGGGCAATTAGGTAATTTTACATTTTGAGGACATAATTGGAATTTTAGAAAAAGATCAAGGGTAGTTGTGAAGGATCTGAGATATATTGTCTCTAATTTCCAAGTGGCATCACCTCTGATATCATCCCAAATAACCTTAACCAGAGGAATATATTTACCTCTCAGGTACTTAATCCTCATGTCCTCAATCTTAACAGGCTTTGTTTCAAATGTCAGGTTTTCCTTTACCTATATTTGATCAAGCTCAATGACATGTGAAGGATCTGAGATATATTGTCTTAGTTGTGGCACATGAAATTCATCATGGAGGTTTGACAAAAAGGGTGGTAAGGCTATTTAGTATGCCATAGGTCCAATCTTTCTGAGAATTTGGTAAGGTCCAATAAATTTAGGAGTTAGTTTCTTAGACTTTATTTCTCTGTCAACCCCAGTTATTGGTGTGACTTTCAAAAAGACATGTTCACCTTCTTGAAATTCTAAGGGTTTTCTTCTTTTATTTGCATAACTTTTCTGTCTGCTCTGTGCAATTTTCATATTCTCCTAAATTAATTTTACTTTTTCAGTTGTTTGCTGGATGATGTCTGGCCCAATCAACAGATTCTCACCATCCTGATACCATACCAGTGGTGTCCTACATTTTCTACCATACAAAGCTTCATAGGGAGCCATACCTATACTAGAATGGTAACTATTATTATATGTAAACTCTACTAAAGGTAATATATCTTCCCAATTTCCTTTCTCTTCTAATGTGCATGCTCTTAAGAGATTTTCTAATGACTGAATAGTTCTTTTTGTTTGACCATCAGTCTGAGGGTGGTATGTTGAACTAAGATGTAATTTACTTCCTAAAGCTTTCTGAAATTCTCTCCAAAATTTAGAAACAAATCTAGGGTCCCTATCTGATACTATAGTAGTAGGTACACCATGTAATCTAACTATTTCCTTTATGTATAATTGAGCAAATCTTTCTAAAGAATACCTAATATTTATTGGAAGAAAATGTGCTGATTTAGTTAATCTATCTACAATTACCCAAATGGTATCACAATTCCTATTAGTTCTAGGTAATCCAACCACAAAATCCATTGATATACTATCCCATTTCCACACAGGTATCTCTAAAGGTTGTAACATGCCAGATGGTTTCTGATGTTCAATCTCTGCTTTTTGACACGTTAAACATCTAGCTACATACTCCGCCACATCTTTCTTCATTCTAGGCCACCAAAACATCTCCTTTAAATCTTTATACATCTTTGTAGTTCCAGGATGAATACTTAATTTACTTTTGTGTCCTTCCTCCAAGATTAATTCCTTTAATTCTTGATTGTTAGGTACACAAATTCTATTTTTAAACCTAATAATTCCATCTCTTCCTAAATTAAATTTTTTTACTTTATCGGTTCCTATTAATCCTTTCTTTTCTTGAATAAATGTATCTACATCTTGTTCCTTTCTAATTTCTTCCAAAAATTCATTATTGATAGTAATTATTCCTAATTGAATATTATCCTTTTTCCTAACTGTACACAAATTCAAATCTCTAAATTGTTCTATTAATTATAATTCCTTAATCATCATAGTTGACATATGTACAATTTTCCTACTTAAAGCATCTGCTACTACATTAGCCTTTCCTGGATGATACATTAACTGAAAATCATAATCTTTAATAAACTCCATCCATCTTCTTTGTCTCATATTCAATTCCTTTTGATCAAACAAATATTTTAAACTCTTATGATCACTATATACATCAAATCTAGACTCATACAAATAATGTCTCCAAATCTTTAAAGCAAAAACTATAGCAGCTAACTCCAAATCATGTGTAGGATAATTCTTCTCATGTGGTCTCAACTACCTAGATACATAAGCCACCACTTTTCTGTCCTGCATCAACACACATCCTAACCTTTAATATGAGGCATCACAATATACTTCATAAGGTTCACTTGGGTCAGGTAAAATTAAAACTGGTGAGGTAGTCAATTTATGTTTCAATTCTTGAAAACTTTCCTCACAATTTTCACTCCAAATAAAAGGTTGATTTTTCCTGGTTAATTTTGTTAAAGGTCCAGCTATCTTAGAAAATCCTTTAATAAATCTTCTATAATATCCAGCTAATCCTAAGAAACTCCTAATCTTAGTTACTGTTTTAGGTCTTTCCCATTCTAACACTGCTTCTTGTAACGACCCAACTTCGTTACAGATTTGTTATACTAAAACCTTGTATTAAATATTATCATATGAAACTACCTATAAAATTTTTCATATTTAACACACATATATATGTACATCATCATTTCATAAGAGTATAAGATATGGCTTTACAAAACTAAAATATACATGTACATATAATACCAAAAATAATCCTCTTGTAGAGGACATTTACCACAACCTAAATAATAATACATATGTCCTAAGCTGGTCCTCATACTATATACATATATATGAGAACATATCTAAAAAGAGGGATCTCATCCCATCTTCCACCTATACATCTGCTTCAGTCACGAGCGGTCTAAGAACCTGTAACATCATCTCTATCTGCTCCAATGTCAACCACACGATCATTGCAGTAATACAACACAAACACAAACACAAAAGGCAAGGGAAAGCTTATTTATAAAAAGATCATAGATATACAAGGATATAAGATTTACTTAAACTAAAACCAAAATCTATCAATCATAGCAAATCAAATAACATCATACATCAATCGCGTATATAAATCTCAATATGTAATGCCATGCTGACTCGACTCCATGGAGATTTTTACAACTTTTGGGCGGTCCTCATAGGCCCCATCCCCTACCATAGTCTCGCCGTTGACCATTCAGGGAGTCCCTTGAGCTACCCTGTGAAGGAAGTGTGGATGTAATCGAATATAGACAAGTGTGGGTATTGGCTTACCTCTGTAAGGCTTGCAAAACCTTACATCAATAGGGATTCGCCCACTTGGCTATTCTATAGGCCCACCGTTGGCCACCACGAAAACCTCCGGCACTAGGTTGAGAGCCTACCTAGCACTCTCAACTTATGTGCCTACCCATGCAATGTCATGTAACAAGCCAAACAACTTTGATTTCCACAAGTTCCCTCTATGTTATAAATTCACCATTTTTCTCAAATCATGCTTATGAACCCATCCAGCAGTTCAATAAGTTAAAGTAAGGCATTCTCACACCTTGAACCCTTACTCACAACACAACACCAATTAATCTTAAGTAAGGTATTCTCACTTTGAATCCTTACTCACCACACAACACCAAATTTTAACAAAATGTGAATTTCCTAACATAGTTCTAGAACTTTTGTGGACATCCTCATCACACCCATACCATAGACATAATTCAAATTAAAATAAATTTGAAAGCCATTTTATAGTGTAGAAAATGAATTCTCGCTTAAGCACCACCTTACTCTCACTTAAGCTAGAATTTCAGAAATTATTTACTCACTTCCAGGGTTCCACGCTTAAGCTAGCATTTTCCTCACTTAAGCTAGGCCTCGCTTAAGCTAGGAATTTTGGCGCTTAAGCTAGGACACCTTCCTGACCAAAAATGCTCTATGTCCCTTGTTTCGCTTAAGCGAGAAATACTCTGTTCTTAAGCTAAACAGGGTTGTAGGACCTCGAAAACATGTTTAAAACTTCTCAATGGCTACCAAATTCATTCCAAATCAAATTTTACATCAAACATAACATATATACATCATTCCACACTCAAAAACAACATTCCAAACATAAATCATACAAATACGCATTCAATCATATTAAAGCTTCCCTTACCTAGAGTTCTTGACTCAAAACCTTGAAGAAGAAGTTAGAGAGGAGACTTGGTGATTCAAGAATGATTTCTACCCAACTTTGGCTATGAAATCAACTAAAGGACACCTAAATCAATTCCAAAATAAGCTTCAATCAAAATTTTACCCACAAGCCAAGATTCAGCTTGAAACCCATTTCTCAAATTCTTGGTGGGAGTTGAGAAAGAAACTAAGAGATCAAGAATTGAACTTACCAACTAGAAATCAACTAAGGAGGCTCTAGAGAAGCAGAAATCAAGCTTCAACAGGATGTAAGAATCAAACTTCCATGCAAGGGAAAGAAGACACTTCGGGAGGAAGGAAGAAGAAAAAAGAAGAATGGAAGAAATGTGAAGCTTGTCACGTTTAAATTTGAGATTTGCATGGAATTTTGCTAGTAACACCCCTGTTTCCTCTAAAGATAGTCCCTTCTCTTTTTTTTTTCTTCCCGAAAGCTCACGAAACTCACGTAAAATTCCCAACCATCTAACAACACACACTCTAAGTCCAACCATACATGAAAATCCAACAATCACACTTTAACACATAATAAAACATAGAACTTAAGTTAATTATTATATCAATTAACCTAATTTAAATTTAGTTTTCTCTTTCATTATAAATCAAACACTTAATCATACAATTAGAAAAACTACAACGTTACACTTCTATCTTAGAAGGATCTACACTTATTCCATCTTTAGAAATTACATGTCCTAAAAGTTTTACTTCCTCCAACCAAAATTCACATTTAGACATCTTAGCATATAATTTTCTTTCTTTTAGAATTTGTAATGCTATTCTAAGATGATTTTCATGTTCTTCTTTATTCTTAGAATATATTAATATATCATCTATAAATACTACTACAAATTGATCTAAATATTGTCTAAACACCCTATTCATATAATCCATAAATACTGCTGGTGCATTAGTCACTCCAAATGGCATCACTTGATATTCATAATGTCCATACATAGTCCTAAAAGCAGTCTTGGGTATGTCCTCCTTTTTAACTCTAATTTGATGGTACCCAGACCTTAAATCTATTTTAGAATTTCTCATACAATTATAAACATTATCAATCATGTACATTTCATATAACAATTAATAATTCACATAATTAAAACAAATGCAGTATGATTTATGCAAATGCAGTTTTGACTCAAAATCATTTTGACCCTGCTCCACAGAGACTTCCCCTTTGAGTGTTTAGTAAGAAACTGGCCTACCATTACACACTGTAATTCAGCTATCAGCCCCTACTAACGCGAATAAACTAGACAGAATTAGGAGATCAGGATACCTAGGAAGGCCACCACGACCGCAACTCAGTCCAGTTTCCAGCCATATGTGGAATTGCCAATATCCTTCACCCCACAGACTATATAGTTACAGAAAATACAGTCATGTCTAACTTACTCTGCTTACCCCGAAAACAGTTTCATCTGTCAAAATAATTTCTCATGACTACCACAGTCCCGGTTAGTCAACATTACTGATCTTTTAAAATTCATGGCTACTGATCCGTTGTCGCGCACGGATCAAAACCGAGTGATTTTGAAAGTATAGTTACGGCAACGACAACTCGAGTATCGTTCTCAAGGATTCTTGTATTATTATCAATCAATACAGTAACGATTAATGGGGGTTTTAGTATGATATCAAGAAAAAGGGATTAAAATAAATTGTGATTATCAAGTAAGCTAAAGCGAATCAACCTACTGTATCGACTTCCAACTTATCATTGATCCCTATAAATTCCAATTCCCTAACGGATCAGATCCTATTCGACTATAATAACTACTGACAAGCGCAATAGAAATTATACGGCGTATGTTCCTGAATTCCGGATTAAGCAAACGGAAATATGATCAAACGCGATAATGCAAAAGCTACGTTAACGCGAAATTGATTCAAGATCACACAACCAATCGAATTTAAGAATTATATCCTATAACAACAATCAAATTAAGCAATCAATTGAGATTATTGGAATAAATCAAAGGAAACAGATTGATATGGAATTTATAAAAGAACCTCAAAGTGGAATCCGATTACAGCAGATCGATTCTTCGGAACTTAGTTCTCCATTACAATTGTTCAAAACCTTCTAAAAGAATTTCGTGAACAGTAAATGAGAGTCTACCGTAAAAAAACGTGTACAGTACGCAGCCCTCTGTTCTATATTTATAAAGTTTTAAACTGCTAATGCGCATCACCACGGCCGTGCTGAGGAGATGACCACGGCCGTGATCCTTGCATAGTCTGGAGGTCCAATCTACGTGCTTTCCGAGCACGGTCGTGGTAAATTAACCACGGTCGTGGTCCTTGCATAGTCTGGAGGTCCAATCTACGTGCTTTCCGAGCACGGTCGTGGTAAATTAACCACGGCTGTGGTCCTTGCATAGTCTGGAGGTCCAATCTACGTGCTTTCCGAGCACGGTCGTGGTAAATTAACCACGGCTGTGGTGGCTTAGCACGACCGTGCTTAGTCTACCACGGCCGTGGTATTCCAGACAAAGGTTTCCTGTAGCTCCAGTTATGAATCTTCCATTGAAAGCTGCTAATGCTGAAAATAAAATACGAAAATTAAATAAAGCTAGAAACAAACTTAAATATGAAAACACACTAAAATGGTGAAACTAATGAAATAAACTAAGGAAATGCCTAAGAATAACAGTAGAAGAATGTGCATGAAAATGCACTGATCACTACCGCAGTCCCGGTTAGCCAACATAATTCATTTTCACTTGAAATCTTTGAAATTCCCCAAAACTCATGCATATGCAATATGATAATAATTAGAACTTAAATAAGAAATTTTCAATAATTATATAAAGAATTATAAAAATTCAACAATTAACCTTGTAACATTAATATTTTGCTAAAATACCTATTAGGTCGTCACTAGGTAAAGTTTCTAAACTACCCTTAATCTTTTCAAAAATTCCATTTATGTCCCTAAGATGTAAAATTACCAAATTACCCTTAATCTTTTCCTAATATTCCAATTATATTCTCAAAAGGTAAAATTACCAAATTACCCTTAGTCTTTTTATAAAATTCCAAAATTATCCGTAAACTTTCTAGAATATATGAAATTACCATTTTGCCCTTATCTTTTTCTATTATTTTCAAAATTGTCCTTTAACTTTTTCTAAAATTCCCAATGTGTCCCTACATGTGAAAAGACTATTTTGCCCTTGGTCATTTTAAAATTTCCACATGGTACCCCTTCCTTCCTCATCTTGGCCGAATGGCCTCCATCCAATTCCAACAACATTCAACAATTTTCAATCATCATTCACAACACAACCAAACAATTTCAATCAAGAGCAAACCAATTCAAGTTAAATCCATCAAGAATTCAACCAAAACATTCATTCAAATATCTATTTCCAACTACAATTATCAAACCTACAAAAGCCCTAAATCAATTTCATCTTTTAATGGTTCTTGATTAAATCTTGAATTTAAACCTAGAATCATGTTTCTCCTACTTCCAAGTTGCCAAAATTGAAATTAAATGCCAAGATCCTTACCTTAAATCCTTAATTTGATAAAAAGATCCTTGAACCCTTTTCTCCCTTTCTTCTTTGGCTTCTTGAAATTTTGAGCTTTTTCTCCTAAATCTCTTCTCTTTGGCCTAAGGTGGTTTAAATTTTCTGAGGTTTGGATGGATTTCTCTCTTGATTTTAGAAGTTAAGATGCAGTTAAAATGGAGGGGCTGCAGTTGGGAACTCACGGGTTTGGGGTTTTAGAAAAGCTAAGTTTTTGAACTCTTAGGCTTTGTGTTGGTTTCCTACGTTTTAAAAAAAAATTTCTCCACCCAATTTGATTTCACTTTCACATCCAGCTGCAGGACTTCAGGCAGTCCCTTTTGGTCAAGAATCACAACTCCTTGGACGTCCACAATTTGCTTGCTTAGGTGAGTGATTAAATGCTTTGGTTGACTAAGTTTTTATGAAAATTTTCTCCACCCAATTTGATAATACTACACGTCCAGCCCTTGGTCTATGGACAGCAGTTTTGGCCAAGCATTTCAGCCCACTTGGACAGCCAAGGCAAGTTCCTTACGTGAGTGGTTAATTACTTTGATCAAAAGTCAAAATTTGTAGACTTTTGTAGGTTTTTCTAGAATGTATTTAGGGCTTTTAATTATCTTACAAACTAATTAGAATTTGAAGAAACTAACACCACCATTGAATTCCTCACTATCAAAAACCTTGGGGTAGTGTCTTAATTATCTCTTAATCATGGTCTAATTAGCTTAATTTAATTACATTAGAAATAGTGAGTTGTCACATTTTGATTGGCTAATACTTTTATTTTTATTTTTCTTAGTTAAACAATATTAATAATTATTCTAAGTATGTTCTAATTAATAGATAATTCCATAGATGTCATACAAATTTTATCTTAATTTTCTACCTCAGGATTTTATCGTAATAATTTCTCAGAGTTCTAACTCTCAGGAAATTATAAAAATTCAGAATTAGCATTTTAATTTCTCAACTGTATATTTTCTTAATCTACATTCAATTGTCTTTTTATTAGGTTACAGTCTAGTCCAAAATGTTACACCGAAAAATTTATCCAGGACGGCTGTTGGACACAACTATCCAGTCAACAAGCAATTTAAACAAAAACAAAGATATCAAAAGGCTTAGGAAATTTTTCTGAATAGAATTGTATCAATTTTATTATGAAAATATGTACAGAAAGTTTCTATAAAATACAGTACATAATTTTTCATAATATTTATAGAAAAATATTTACAAACAGTAAAATAAAAATGAGGGTGTTACAATTCTCCCCTACTAATAAAAATTTCGTCCTCGAAATTTCTAATACAACTATACAAACAAATGAGGATATTCTTCTCTCATTTTCTTCTCTAATTCCCAAGTGGCATCACCTCTGATATTATCCCAAATAACTTTAACCAGAGGAATATTTTTACCTCTCAGGTGCTTGATCCTTCTGTCCTCAATCTTAATGGGCTTTGTTTCAAATGTCAGGTTTTCCTTTACCTGTATTTGATCAGGCTCAATGACATGTGAAGGATCTGAGATATATTGTCTTAGTTGTGACACATGAAACACATCATGGAGGTTTGACAAAAAGGGTGGTAAGGCTATTTGATATGCCATAGCTCCAATTTTTTTGAGAATTTGGTAAGGTCCAATAAATTTAGGAGTTAGTTTCTTAGACTTTATTGCTCTGCCAACCCCAGTTATTGGTGTGACTTTCAAAAAGACATGTTCACCTTCTTGAAATTCTAAGGGTTTTCTTCTTTTATCTGCATAACTTTTCTGTCTACTCTGTGCAGTTTTCATTTTCTCCTGAATAAATTTTACTTTTTCAGTTGTTTGCTGAATGATGTCTGGTCCTATCAATAGGTTCTCACCATCCTGATACCATACCAGTGGTGTCGTACATTTTCTGCCATACAAAGCTTCATAAAGAACCATACCTATACTAGAATGGTAACTATTATTATATGTAAATTCTACTAAAGGTAATATCTCTTCCCAGTTTCCTTTCTCTTCTAATGTACAGGCTCTTAAGAGGTCTTCTAATGATTGAATAGTCCTTTTTGTTTGACCATAAGTCTGAGGATGGTATTCTGAACTAAGATGTAATTTACTTCCTAAGGCTTTCTAAAATTCTCTCCAAAATTTAGAAACAAATCTAGGGTCCCTATTAGATACTATACTAGTAGGTACTCCATGTAATCTAACTATTTCTTTTATGTACAATTGAGCTAATCTTTCTAAAGAATACCATATATTTATTGAAAGAAAGAAAAAAATAAATGTGCTGATTTAATTAATCTATCTACAATTACCCAAATGGTATCACAATTCCTATTAGTTCTAGGTAATCCTACTACAAAATCCATTGATATACTATCCCATTTCCATATAGGTATCTCTAAAGGTTGTAACATACCAGATGGTTTCTGATGTTCAATCTTTCCTTTCTGACAAGTTAAACATCTAGCTACATACTCTGCTACATCTTTCTTCATCCTAGGCCACCAAAACATCTTCTTTAAATCTTTATACATTTTTGTAGTTCCAGGATGAAAATGAAAACTGCACAGAGCAGACAGAAAAGTTATGCAGATAAAAGAAGAAAGCCCTTAGAATTTCAAGAAGGTGAACATGCTTTTTGAAAGTCACACCAATAACTGGGGTTGGCAGAGCAATAAAGTCTAAGAAACCAACTCCTAAATTTATTGGACCTTACCAAATTCTCAGAAAGGTTGGACCTATGGCATACCAAATAGCCTTACCACCCTTTTTGTCAAACCTCCATGATGTATTTCATATGTCACAACTAAGACAATATATCTCAGATCCTTCACATGTCATTGAGCCTGATCAATACAGGTAAAGGAAAACCTGACATTTGAAACAAAGCCTGTTAAGATTGAGGACAGGAGGATTAAGTACCTGAGAGGTAAAGATATTCCTCTGGTTAAGGTTATTTGGGATGATATCAGAGGTGATGCTACTTGGGAATTAGAGGAGAAAATGAGAGAAGAATATCCTCATTTGTTTGTATAGTTGTATTAGAAATTTCGAGGACGAAATTTTTATTAGTAGGAGAGAATTGTAACACCCTCATTTTTATTTTACTATTTGTAAATATTTTTCTATAAATATTATGAAAAATTATGTACTGTATTTTATAGAAACTTTCTGTACATATTTTCATAATAAAATTGATATAGTTCTATTCAGAAAAATTTCCTAAGCCTTTTGATATCTTTGTTTCTGTTTAAATTGCTTGTTGACTGGACAGTTGTGTCCAACAGCTGTCCAGGATAAATTTTCCGGTGTAACATTTTGGACTAGATTGTAACCTAATAAAAACATAATTGAATGTAGATTAAGAAAATATATAGTTGAGAAATTAAAATGCAAATTCTGAATTTTTATAATTTTCTGAGAGTTAGAACTCTGAGAAATTATTACGATAAAATCCTGAGGTAGAAAATTAAGATAAAATTTGTATGACATCTATGGAATTATCTATTAATTATAACATACTTAGAATAATTATTAATATTGTTTAACTAAGAAAAATAAAAATAAAAGTATTAGCCAATCAAAATGTGACAACTCACTATTTCTAATGTAATTAAATTAAGCTAATTAGACTTTGATTAAGAGATAATTAAGACACTACTCCAAGGTTTTTGATAGTGAGGAATTCAATGGTGGTGTTAGTTTCTTCAAATTCTAATTAGTTTGTAAGATAATTAAAAGCCCTAAATACATTCTAGAAAAACCTACAAAAGTCTACAAATTTTGACTTTTGATCAAAGTAATTAACCACTCACGTAAGGAACTTGCCTTGGCTGTCCTAGTGGGCTGAAAAGCTTGGCCAAAACTGCTGCCCATAGACCAAGGGCTAGATGTGTAGTATTATCAAATTGGGTGGAGAAAATTTTCATAAAAACTTAGTCAACCAAAGCATTTAATCACTCACCTAAGCAAGCAAATTGTGGACGTCCAAGGAGCTGTGATTCTTGACCAAAAGGGACTGCCTGAAGTCCTGCAGCTGGATGTGAAATTGAAATCAAATTGGGTGGAGAAAATTTTATTTAAAACGTAGGAAACCAGCACAAAGCCAAAAAGTTCAAAAACTTAGCTTTTCTAAAACCCCAAACTCGTGAGTTCCCAACTGCAGCCCCTCCATTTTCACTTCATCTTAACTTCTAAAAGCAAGAGAGAAATTCATCCAAACCTCAGAAAATTTAAACCACCTTAGGCCAAAGAGAAGAGATTTAGGAGAAAATGTAACGACCTGTCTTCGTTACATAACTATCAATAAGGGATTTCATTTTATTTGGTTTAGAAACTCTTTCATTAGTTTACTTATGAAAATATTGTGTGAACTTTTCACATTTCCAAAAGTAATAATTAAAGTTCAAAACTAAAAGAAAATATAATTCTTAACTACAAACAACTCTTGGAGCTTATACATGAGACAAACCTAAACTGGTCATCTCTATACATATAACTCTGTAGACCAAACAAAGAAAAGAGAGAAAGCAGCTTCAATATCGTGCTTGCTCCATTTACCAAGCCTCCAAGAGGAGTCCACCTAGAAAGCCATCTGCTCCCCCCAAACACGACGTCCGAGATCATCACAGGCACGAACCACACGTGCAAACATTGTAAGGGTAAGCTTACCAAACAAAACTATACATATAAAAAGATAAGTGAATTTCTAATTATTAAGGAAAAGGACGAGAAAACTAGATTTTGTATACTTCAAAATACTATACATAATAACTGAAAATGTTATACAAAACTTAGTTCATAAACATATATATAACATGAATCCTCAACAACATAAACCATCACCACTCATAACAATGAGTCATAACATCATAAGTCACATCTGACATCAATATAATACAATCACCAACATCCCTCATCACAAAGAGATGTATAACACAAACCACTAGACAACCTCAGACAACAAGACTGACTCTACTCCATGGAGTTTCAACATCATATAAGCGGTCCTCATAGGCCCCATCCCCTACCATAGTCTCACCTTTGATCATTCAGGGAGTCCCTTGAGCTACCATGTGGAGGAAGTGTGGATTTAATCGAATATAGACAAGTATGGGTATTGGCTTACCTTTGTAAGATTTGCAAAATCTTACATCTATAGGAATTCTCCCACTTGGCTATTCTATAGGCCCACCGTTGGCCACCACGAAAACCTCTGGCACTAGGTTGAGAGCCTACCTAGCACCCTCAACTTACGTGCCTACCCATATGTCTGTGCACTAACTATGCACACCTATGTACCAACTGTGCATATACAACATTCGGAACATTTTCGTGCACCAACTGTGTGCACCCACCGTATTCCAGCGGCAAACATATTTGGAGTCTCTTACAGTCCTATATACAGCACCTCTGTACCCGCCATCTTTAATGGCCTAACTTAAGGATCCAAATACGTCTCAACAACATCAAAAATCCTCAACCACGACAATAATCCATCCCCTATACACTAAAAGAGTCACTAAACCTCTTGGAAAGTAGTTCTCAACACTCCAACACGCCATTCGGAGTCAAAACATAAGGGGTGGTACTTAGGAAAATATCCCACTAGGCGAGACCCCCGGGTCGCTTTAGTGGGCTGGAGTTCTGGTGTGAAACTCCCTCTCCCAAGTATACCATTTTTCTATAAAAGTCTTCCCAAAGGACATAGCTAACTCCTCTTTAACATATAGGAATGGTTCTAACACATAGTTCACATATATCATCATCTCATCAACATTCCATTTTAATTTCTCAACAAAAAACATACACCTCAATAATAAATAATGTTCTCAACAAAATTTTAAGCACCTAAATCAATAATATAATAATCTCAACGAATTATATCCCATCAACATTAGTATACTAACCCCAATAACAAAGTCATCCTCATTCAAAACAAGATTACAAGATCCATCCTACAGTCAAAAGACCATATCACACAAAACATATTTCAAATATTAAATATTCAAGATTCACATCTCAATAAACAAACATCACCATTCCAATAACTCTCATATTGACCAAATTGACCAAATAAGATCGATTTCTCTTTGGCAGTACTGAATGTGAGCTCTCACTGATTGTAGCAAATGACCTCGGAATTAAAAACTTTTTATATCAAATCGAAGCTCTTAAAATATAGTTTATAGAAAGGTATCCCACTTATAAAATAAACATCTAGAAAAAAAAATTATAAAATTTTTTAAGTCAGCAACCTGGATTTTTTAGTGCTCACTAAACATAGCTCAAAGAAATTTAAATTTCTCCCACTTTCCAAACTTGTTTTGAGTTGAAATTTTTACATTATAAAAATAACATCTTTATCTTTCTAAAAAGATAACTCTTACCCCCAAATTCTTTCCCTACTGTTCCCAGTAAAATTATTTCGAACAGCCTAAGTTTCAGACTCAAAACAGAGCTCAAAACCCTTGCCCTGTTTCTTTTTAAAAGGTTAATTTAGAAATTGGGCATGATAATTTTTGTAATTTATATGGTTAAAAACCTTGTTTTTTCTAGTTTTTAATGGTGCAAAAACGAAAAATAAAAATTAAGCACACAAGTGGGAATTTGAGAAAAACCGAGACATGTTCCAGGGGAAACTAGAAAACAGAACAACCATTTTGGGAGTCATGTATGAACCCAGAGATGAGATTTTCTCTCCAAGGTGTCAAAATGAAAGTTTCTGAATTTCGTGTATATTTTCATTCAAAATAAATTTCATGAAAAACCAACAGTTAGATCTTCCAAAAATCACAAAATCGTGGGAGCTGTCCAGAGCTGGACGAACCAACAGTCACAGCCACTTTTATTTTTGGGTGAATCTCACATTGAAAACCTTGTCAAACAATTTTAATAAAATTTGGGCATGGTTTCCTTTGTTTTAGGAGCCTTCCCAAGTAATTTAGAGAGTCAAAAACAAAAACAATCAATCCATACACACTCACACAGCTTTTTCATCAATTTCAAACTCAAATACAACACAAACAACAAGAGGGGCATACATGCTGTATGCGGTTGAGTCTCCTAACTCTCAACCACACTTAAACTGAAAATAGAGAAGCTTCCCTTACCTTTGGGGTTTGCTTGGCTGTGGAGGAGAAAGAGGAAGATAAGGGGATGAGGCTGGCTGAATAAGCTTGCTCCTTGGACTGCATACAAGGTAAGCAAGAAGTAAGAAAGGCCTCCTTCCTCCTTGTGTGATTCTCGGCAGTTGAGGGAAAGGAGAGAGAAGAGAGCTTCGGGAGAACAAAACAGAAGAATGAAGAGAATTGAGGGAAAGAAATAAGCTTGTTCACGTTAAGTATTGGGATAAATTTGAAGTTTTGCTCTTTACACCCACCATTCCTCTAAGGACACCCCTCTTCTCTTATTATTATTTTTTTCCTTTTTCTACAACTTACAGAACTTACGAAAAAGTTCCAAAATCTCACAATAACACTATGGCACATAACAAAACAATTTATTTATGAAAATCTTTTATACATATCATGAATTTAAATTTAATTTTCTCTTGCGGTATTTATCAAGCACTTATCATACATTACGAAAAACCACAGTGTTACAAAAAAAGCTCAAAATTTCAAGAAGCCAAAGAAAAAAGGGAGAAAAGGATTCAAGAGTTTTTCCATCAAACTAAGGATCTAAGGTAAGGATCTTGGCATTTAATTTCAATTTAAACAACTTGAAAGTAAGAGAAACATGTCTTTAGGTTTAATCTCAAGATTTAATCAAGAACCATTAAAAGAAGAAATTGATTTAGGATTTTGGATAATTGAAGTTGGAAGCTTGAATTAGTTGTTTGAATCAATATTTTGATTGGTTTTATGATGTGTTGTGATGGATTGAAATTTGATGTGGCTTGTTCTTGATTGAAAATGGCTTGGTTGTGTTTGATTTGATGTGGAAAATTTGAGAAATGATGTTGGTTTGTGAAGAAGGTCATTCGGCCATGTTGAGGAAGAAGGGGATACCATGTGAAAATTTTAAATTAACCAAGGGCAAAATAGTCATTTCACATTCCTATACATTGGAAATTTTATAAAAAGATCAAGGGCATTTTCAGAAATAATAGAAAAGTGTAAGGGTAAAATGGTAAATTCACATGTTCTAGAAAGTTTAGGGATAAATTTGGAATTCTTTAAAAAGATTAAGGGCAAATTTGGAAATAATAGAAAATACCAAGGGCAATTAGGTAATTTTACATTGAGGATAAAATTAGAATTTTAGAAAAAGATTAAGGGTAATTAGGTAATTTTACATTTTGAGAACATAATTGGAATTTTAGAAAAAGATTAAGGGTAATTTGGTAATTTTACATTTTGAGGACATAATTGGAATTTTAGAAAAAGATCAAGGGTAGTTGGTAATTTTACCCCATAATGACTTACTTAAAATTTTAGTAAAATATTAATGTTATAATGATAGTTGTAGAAATTTTGTATTTTGTATGTAATTGTTTAAAACTACTTATTTAATTATGATTATTAACATATTGCATATGCATGAGTCTTTTTGGGAGAATTTCAAAGATTTCAATGAAGAATGATTATGTTGGCTAACCGGGACTACGGTAGCCATGAATTTTAAAAAAAATTAGTGATGTTGACTAACCGGGACTGCGGTAGTCATGAGAAAAGATTTTGATATATGAGAAATGGCTTTTGGGTGAGCAGAATCTGTTAAACAAGACTGTATAGTCTGTGATTATATAGTCTGTGGGGTGAAGGATATTGACAATTCCACATGTGGCTGGAAACTGGACTGAGTTGCGGTCGTGGTGGCCTTCCTGGGTATCCAAATCTCCTAATTCTGTTTAGCTTATTCATGTTTAGTAGGGGTTGATAGCTGAATTACAGTGCGTAATGGTAGGCCAGTTTCTTACTAAACACTCAAAGGGGAAGTCTCCATGGAGCAGGGTCAAAATGATTTTGAGTCAAAAAAATTGCATTTCCATAAATCATACTGCATTTATTCTATGTAAAATTTTAAGTAATGTATGAAACATATATGTTTGATATTGTTTGCCTTTGTATGAGAAATTAAATGTCTGATCTGGTAAATTTTGTCCCTGGCTCCTAAGGAAATGTAAATGCAGGTGAAGGAAGAATAAAAGCAGAAAAGATGCATATAATTCCAGAGCTTTAGGATGCGAATATTTTGGGTAGATATTACATGTATTACTTAGAATAATTTTGTAATAGAGATTCTATAGATATTAATGATGTAAATTTTGAAAATATTTTGGATTTTAATATAATGTATTAGAAGTTACTATATATATATATATATATATATATATATATATATATATATATATATATATATATAAATTAAGTAACTTAAATGAAAAAAAATGTTTAATTAAAAGAGGAGTTACATGAGTGACGGGAAAATCGATTACAAGGAATATTAATCGATTACATCGTTATCCAGGCACACCCCAGAGCTCATATGAACACTTTAATCGATTACATATCGTTTTAATCGATTAAAGTTGTTATGTTTTGAAAATTTTATAAATACTCTTGTTTATCATGAGTCTTTTAAGCTTCCAAAACATTTTAATCTTTAAGACTCAAGAAAAGGGAGCTTAGAAAAGGGTTAAGCCAGAAGTGATATTTGTTCTTACAAGATTCAAATCTTTCATGAGAAGATCATAACCATAGAACCTCCTTGATCAACATGTGCTAGAATCTTTCATATACTCACTGATTAGGTGTAACGACCCGTTATCGTCACAAAACAACTTAACTACTATATTGCGAAAAGATTTAATTAAAAACTTATTATAAGTTATTTATAAATATACATGTAAATTTTTCGCGCAAGATCACTAGTCATTCATAACATTCATCATTAAGAAATATACATCACATACATAACTACATCTGAAAATTATCCATACATAAATACATATATATTAGAAGTATAAGTACCAAGCCATATGGTCATATACAAACCACAGACCAAAAGTCTGATATATCTCAAAAGGTTCGGAATACATATATACCAGTACAAAGGTACCTATCAGTAAGTACATATAGCAAAAGAGAAGAGATGCATATTATTGCCCATTCCCTACTAGCTGGCCATAACTACATATTACCCTTAGCTAGAACTAGGACGATATACGAAAAGATAAGGAATAGATGAAGTAGGTTTCCTGTGACTTCAACCGCAAAGAGCTTGATCCGTCGGTAGTTCGTCGTCTGCTCCCGCGAAGAATCGTGATCATCACAATTAAACACATACAAACAAACAACGCAAGGATAAGCTTACAGAACAAACATACATTTCAATTAAGATATTAAATTTACACTAACATATTCACAAAGTTAAATAATAACAATATACAGTAAAATCCAATTCAATAGGTAAATCACCAACATATCCTCAAAGAATATGTCCTAGTTATGCACTATATGTAGACACGGCTCCATGGAGATTTTCACTAGTCGAGCGACCAGCACAGTCAAATCCCTTAACATAGTCCAATTCGACCATTGGGGGAAATGCCAATACTGGTCTTGGAAATAAATTAGTGGCTTTGTCAGGATAGGCGTACGTGGGTATTGGCTCACCACAACACAAGATCTGCAGAAAATCTTGGCCTCAATGTAGAATCGCCCGTCCATCTATCCCCCGGGCCCATGTACACAACCCCACCAATCTTTCCGACACTAGGTTGAGAGCTACATTCCCACTCTCAACTTACGTGTCAACTTGTATCCACAGTCACGATCCACTGTGGACTCATGCATGTATGCACATATAATCCAACACAACAACATATCCACAGTCATCGTCTACTGTGGTCAACAACATATATCCACAGCCATTATCCACTGTGGTCAACAACATATATCCACTATGTTTCCAAAGTTAAATAAAACATCAAAGTTAACCGGACATTAGTCACCGGACGTTGGTCGGTGGACGCTAGTCAAAATCTTAAAAAATTTTAACTTTTAAAACTGTTTAGAACACTTTGGAGTTTTTCTAAAATCTCTTAAAAACATTCGAAATAATAGAAATTATAGAAATCATCTTTAAAACTTTAGAAAGATTTTGAAATGAAGTTAAAAGATCAAATAACAATATGATCTCCCGAGTTTTGAAATCAAAACACCAACAAGTATATTTTCAAAAGAATAAAACCATAAGCAAATCAAAGATTTACAAAAACAGCAATAATCATTTTAGTGGATAAAAGTCAAAACTGTCTTTAATACAAAACAGTCCACTTTCATGTTTAGAATTTCAACACATCTCAAACATATTGTAGAAAACTTGATTTCATGTTGTAACAAAATGGAAATATATTTTCAAGAAAGAAAATAATAATTCCTAAGTCATCTTATATAAAGAGAACCAAAATTTTCCAAAAACATATAAAAATCTCGAAAACAGATTTTCTTCACTGCACATGGGTCAGTTTCAAGGAAATTTTTAAAATAGAAATATAATGAATTAGAAAGCATATCATACACTGTTAGAAAGCTTGAAATGTCTATTTTCTAACCATATAACTCGTTTTGAATATGATTTTTGTAGAAATACATAATTGCAAAACAAGATACTATGTTCAATCACGTTTTTCTGACTGGACGTTCAAATTTCGAGGGCCATAACACCTTCTATTTTCAATATTTTTTAGCAGTTATTGTGCCGAAACTGTAGCCCCGGATGTCTATTTTCATCTTCAACAAACGAAATTCAATTTCATTTACCACACCCAAAGTTATCACAAAAATACTAACACATGTTCAGACAACAACGTACCAGACAGCAAGCACTTTGTTTTCAGCTATCATATACTTTCATTCAATTGACTTATATCACAAACAAATTAACAAAACATTACTTTCAAAAATAAATACACATCACAACATATCCATACATCAAAGAATACATGAAAACTGTAAACTTTTCTTATCTCGAAAAGATGCTAAAATAAGAGCTTTGAATGATGGAGGAGTGAAAAAACTTTTAGTTTTCTGGAGCACGAATATTAAACCACCACTATGAACCAACAACAGATCATAGTATAAAAACTTGGGACTTAGAAATTTTGAAGGAGAACTTTTGGAGAAGTAGAATTGCTTAACGGCGAGTGGTGCCAGAAAAAAATGATATTAGATAGAGAAAAAGCAGTTGCAAATAGCAAGTTTCAGAAATTGAAATTGAAATTGAAACAGAATGACGAAGAATTGGAGGCTGGTGCACGTTGTTTTTCGAAGAAGTGAGGAAGCCAATTTATAGACTTAAGTATATCAATATAGTCAAAGTTCATAAATGAACATGGGGTGATTTTCTTTCGTTCACACCCCTAAGTGGCCTTTTTCAGAAGAAATAATTTTCTTTGTCTTTTGATTTGGCTACATATCCTGCAGCGTATAATTTTTTTTTCTACTAGACACCCGACTCTGTCAGTAGGATTTAGGGGAACTGAGCTTTTGAATTTTTGGCATTCAAAATTTTGAACAAAACGTAAGAATGGTTCCTTGGGTCAACAAGATTAATGAAGGCTTTTGAAAATTGTTGTTTTTAATTTTGACCAAGTCTAGATTGGAAGAAAGGAAACTGATCTCTCATTCATTTCACACGATTTTGCACAGATTGCATTTAGGAAGCTTTTGAAATGTTTGCTACAAAGTACGTAGGAGTAAATTATGGTAGGCGTATTTATAGCTTTAGGTAGAATAATTAACAGGTAAGGTAACAAAATGCAAATCAAGCTAATTAAATTGGTAAATGTAGGACTTACTAATTTTAATTTTGGACATCTAATAAAATTTAGAATGTCTCCAGAAATTTTTTTAACTATCAAAAAGTTTTCAAAATCACACTCTTTGGAACCACGTTAAAATATTATTATTTTAATCAAGTCTAACAGAATAACATAAAAATTTTATAGGAACCTAATTATAATTATTAGAGACTAATTATAATTAAATCCTTTTAATTTCTTGACTATTTTCTCACTTTCACAGTGTATTCTTACACTGCCAGTGTGCAACACAGTCCCGATTTCAGTGAAATTTTCCACAAAAACTTACATAGAAAAATCACACATGTTTATTAATTATATTTTCTCATGAAATTAAATTTAATTATCTCTTGTTATTATTTTCAATCACTTCATCATAGATTAGAAAATCACAGTGTTACATTAGGTGATTTCATTCCTTTATCTTTGATATTTTGAAAAAGATAGTTTATTTCTGAAATAAGGTTTTTCATACTCTAACTAGCAAGGTACCCGTGCATTCGCACGGGTCATTTCTGTTTTCACCCATGTTTAAAATACAGTTATTTATAAAAATTAAAAAAAATATTGGGACAAACATACTTAATTAATTAAGTTTTTCAAAATACTAAAAAGAATGAGAGAGAGTAGTCAAGCAGGAAAAATATATTTGATTATAATCTCACATATATTTCATATTTTATTTTAAAAAATTTATAAAATTGCATGTAAACATGTATAAAAATTAAAAAAGGATTTAACTTTTTTTGAATTTAAATATTTTTATAATTTTAAAATATAAAATGATAAAATTATTCAATTATTTTACAACTATATTGTAAATACAAAAATTTCAACACCAAAATAAATATTATTCAACAAAATATTTATTTATAAAATTATTTAAAATTAATTTATATGATTTCTAACTAAAAATGATTTTATTGGATTTTAAAGTAAAAATAAATATTGTTAAGTCTTAGGTATGCAGTTTTCTCAAAAAATTTGAAAAAAGTTTTATCGCTTATAATGGTCATACCTATTTCAAGCAGGATTGTCTTCTATGCATGACACTTGTGGTTTTTAACATAAAAATTATAACTAATTTAATTTATGATATTATTGACGAAGTAATTTACAACTATTTTGTAATAAAAATATATTTAATAAATTAATTTATTGTATATTTATTTTTAAAACTTAACAATATTATATAAATATTAATCAACAAAAATTTTGTATATGAAGTTGTTAAATATAAAGTAAAAATATTCTTTTGTAAAAAATATAGTAATTCATTGGATTTAAATTAATTTTCAATATAAAAAATTAAACCTCATATTATAAATATTATTCAACAAAATATTTATTTATGAAATAATTTAAAATTATTTTATACCATTCTAAGCAAACAAGATTTTATAGAATTTCAAAGTAAAAATAAATATTGTGGAGTCTTTGGTATATAGTTATGTTAAATATTCGAAAAAAAGTTTTGTTGTCCATAATGTACTACTTGACTCAAGCGTGATTGTCGCATACTTGTGGTCTTTATAATAAAAAAAAAATTAAAACAAATTTAATTTATAATATTATTGTTGAAGTAATTTAAAACTATTTTGTAATTAAAATATATTAATAAAATAATTTGTTATATATTTATGTTAAAAAAATCACATTATTATATAAATATAAATGAAAAAAAAATTCATTTATGATGTTATTAAACACAGAATCAAAATATTATTTTGTAATAAATATATTAACTAATTAGATTTAAATTAAATTTTAGTATAACACTTTCAACTTCAATATATAAATATTATTCAACAAAATATTTATTTATAAAATTATTTAAAAATATTTATATGATTTCTAAGTAAAAACAATTTTATAGAATTTCAGAGTAAAAATAAATATCGTTGAGTCTTTAGTATGCAATTGTATTAAATACTCGAAGAAAGAGTTTTGTCACCAATAATGGTCCTAAATCAAGTATGATTGTCTCCTGTGAATGATACTTGTAGTCTTTATAATAAAAAATTAAAACTAATTTAATTTATGATATTATTGATGAAGTAATTTAAAATCATTTTATAATAAAAATATATTTAATAAATTAATTTATTATATATTTACATAAAAAATACTTAACATTATTATATAAATATTAATTAACAAAATTTTCATTTATGATGTTATTAATCATATAGTCAATATTTTATTTTGTAATAAATATATCAACTAATTAGATTTAAATGAAATTTTAGTATAAAACGTTCAACATCATAATGTAAATATTATTTAACAAAATATTTATTTATGAAATTATTTAAAAATTTATATGATTTCTAAGTAAACATAATTTTATAGGATTTCAAAGTAAAAATAAAAAAACAAATTATCGAAAAAAGAATTTTGTTGTCTATAATGGTTCTACCTGACTCAACCATGATTGTCACCCATGAATGATATTTGTGATCTATACAATTAAAAAAATTAAAACTAATTTAGTTTATGATATTATTGATGAAGTAATTTAAAACTATTTTATAATAAAAATATATTTAAGAAATTAATTTATTATATATTTATGTAAAACTTTCAACCTTATTATATAAATATTATTTAACAAAATATATTATTTATAAAATTATTTAAAAATATTTTATACGATTTATAAGTAATTTTTTTATAAGATTTGAAAGTAAAAATAAATATTGTTGAGTATTTACTATGAGGTTCTATTAAATATTTAAAAAAAAAGTTTTGTTGTTCATAATGATCCTACCTAACTCAAGCAGTATTGTCTCTTGTGAATAATATTTGTGATCACTATAATAAAAAAAATTAAAACTAATTTAATTTATGATATTATTAATGAAGTAATTTAACACTATTTTGTAATAAAAATATATTGATAAATTAATTTATTATATATTTAGTAAAGAACTTAACATTATTATATAAATATAAATCAACAAAATTTTCATTTATAATGTTATTAAACCTAGAGTAAAAATATTATTTTGTAATAAATATATTAACTAATTAGATTTAAATTAATTTTTGGTGTAATACTTTCAACAAAATATTTATTTAAGAAGTTATTTAAAATTATTTTGTATGATTTCTAAGTAAAAATAATTTTATGAGTTTAATGGTCATACGTTGGCAGTGTAAAGTATTTTTACACTATCATCTAATTACAAATTACCATTGATATGATTTTTAAAATGACTATCATAAAAGTCAACAAATTTACTACACATGGTGAGTTGTGATTGGATGACGTGTAAATTTATTTTATATTTTCAGTGCATATTCTATTTTCTCTAATTTTGTAGGATTTCAAAGTAAAAATAAGTATTGTTGAGTCTTTGGTATAAAATTGTGTTAAATACTTAGAAAAAGAGCTTGGTCACCCACATCTACCTGACTAGAATAGGATTGTTTTTCTTGAATGATACTTGTGGCCTCTCCCATAAGAAAATTAAAATTAATTTAATTTATAATATTATTAATGAATCAATTTAAAATATATTTTATAAATAAATTTTAATATATCTCATTATATATGAAATTTTAATATATCAATTTATAAATAAATTTATAAATAAACTATATCTCATAAATTAAATAAAAAAGTTAGAGAAATTATACAATAATAACATCAAATTATAGAAATTAATAAGCATCAAGTAATTATACAAATTTATCATTCAATTAAATATTTTAAAAAAAAATTATAAAAATCTGTGTGTAAGTAAAAAAAATAAAAAAAATGAAAAAAGAAAGTGAGAGAGAAAAAAGAGGAAGGAAGTTGGGCAGAAGAGAGAGAAAATATTATGTGTAAGTTTTTTATAAAATAAAAGAAAAACAAATGAGAGAGAAAAAAGAGGAAGGGGTTGGGTGGAAGAAAGAGAAAAAAGAGGGAGGGAGTTGGTTGCATCACGTCAGCTATGCACACTGCCTTCACATCTTGCTTTATTTTTTTTGTTTTTTAAATAAATGAAAAGTATTAAGTGAATGGACTAATTTATCCATAGATTTCACAGCTGTCGAAAAATTAGGAAGGGTTAGGCTAGTAATTTTCCTAGCCTAAAGAATGCATAAATAGAAAGTAGATAGTAGTGTTCTATTAGGAATTGTATCTTTCTTTTCTTGTAGAGTAGTTAAAAAAGTCATTTGAATTTCTTGTGTGTGCAGTGTGATTATAACCTTGAAATTCATAGTGGAAGGTCTAACTAGGGTTGTTATATCAATTGGATGTAGGTCCAATATGGACTGAACCAGTATAAATTCTTGTGTTCATTTTTCTATCTTTCTTTATCTTTCTAGTTCTTATCTTGATCAAGAAATCATTTAAATCTCAGTTTTTCAACATTCATTGTTGTTTGGAATTAACTCTGATATATCTCTTGAAATATTTGGATTTCAAGAAGGAAAGTGAATAGATATTTTCAATCAAGAAAAATTATCTTTTAAAGATTCTAAAGAATATATTCTCCCCCCTCTAGATTTGCTACCTATATCCTATAGCACTCATCTACAAAGCATTCTGAAATTAGTTTTGATTAGTGGAACTCTTCAAAGGTTTGAAGGAGAACTGGACATAACTCAAGAGTTTGAGTGAACTAGTATAAATCAAGTGTTTATACTCTCTCTTTAAAGCTTTAATTTGTTTTCTCTCATGTTCATTCTTACACACCTTGAACGCACAAGATCTTGGTGTAAATCTGTTTGAGAAAATTGGTCTACCCTATTGGACGATCCCTGCTAAAACTCAGTTTATGTGAAATTGTGAATTTCTACATTGGACAAACCTTGCTAAAACACACTATTCAACCCCCTTCTACTGTGTTCTATTCATTTCATGACTCTCCATAATTTTATATAAGAGTATTTAAACAGAGTAATTAGCATTTAAAATACCCTTGTATTGTGTGAGAATTGAGTTTTTCTACTTGACAATGGCTTTAAAATAAATTGTCAACCATATATAACACTATCTTTCAAATTTCAAAAATTTCTACAAATAGAAAGAATTTTGGAAGAGTATTAAGGAAGCTATTACACCAAAGAGAAATGCTAAGGACACTCTCTTGACACTCTCATTCTAACACTTTCTCTACAATTGGCTGAATTTATTAAAATTCACCAATTTTGGTCGATTCCACTTCTCATATAATGATTCCCTCTCTTGATTTAGAAATGGAACCTACCAAAATTGGTAATTTCCAATAAATTTTAGCAAAATCATAAAGGGTGTTAAAGAGAGTATCGCTTGCATGCCTCTTACACCCCAAATAACGACACGTGCGAAAATTTCTATTTATGCTACCTGAAATTGTATTTTCTATAGAAGTGAGTTTTTCTACCTGAGAATGGTTTTAAAATATATTGGCAGCTGTAGTATTTTTTCAAATTTTAAAAATTTTCCAAAAATAGAAAGGATTTTGAAAGAGTATTAAGGAAGTTGTTACACCAAATAATGACACGTGTAAAACTTTTCATTGATGCTACGTTAAATTAGACAGATGTTATTAATGTAGTATTTATACAAATATATTAAAAAATGAATTTTTCTTATCTAATATTATATTTAATTTAGCATTGAATGTAGTATTTGATATTTTATATATATTTAATGTAGCATTTAATATAGTATTTGATATATAATAAATATTTGATGTAGCATTTAATGTAGTATTTATAAAAAAATATGTTATATTTAATATAGTATTTATTGTAGTATTTAATGTAGTACTCGATTTATAATATTTATTACACATTATAAATATTTAAATTTAATAACATTACTAAACATTATATGTACGAAATATAATATATTTAAAAAGCGTGTTGTATCAGTAAAAAAACAAGTGTGTTGCAAACTTTTGATACCTGTCTTTGATTCCTACTGATAAAAAATATATATATTTAACAAGCGTTCTTTTGTGTATGGATGGCAATGTGGTGGGATGGGTACAAGTAGTAGCCTCTTGCCCCACGCGGATAAATATCTATCTTGTGCCCACCTTCATATTTGCATAGGTGCCTATTAAGAATATGCTCATAAGTTTTATCAATATGCATGGATATCTGTAGATATTCATATACATTTACTAAAAATGAAAAATAACATAAAAATAATATAAAAAAAACTCTGACTAAAAGAAAAGTGGCATAACAAAGCAGGATTTATAAACGGGTAGTAAAAATATTCATTTAAATAATTCATGGGTACCGATATCTTTGTCATCCCTAATTTTGTGCCTATAAATTGATGTTTCCCCTTGAAATGTCACAACAAGAATTTAAAATCTTAGCAAGATTCTAAGATAGATTTATAGATTTAGAGAAGAGCTATGGCAAAGAATCAGATGAAAATTACTGGAGTTGTGATTATGATCATGATTGTGTTGGACTTCGCACAAGCTAATTACAATCCTTCATTTGTGCAATTTGAGCCAAACTGTGTGCATAATGGACCCATTTGTCAAGCCATATGTAAATCAAAATGTGCAAAATATCTACTACTTCCAGGTGGTATCGTTATATATTTAGTATGTCTTTATAGATGTACTTCAAAATGCCATGACAGACTCGTCGATGTTGCCCACGATTGTATCACTGGTTGTGGCTTGACCAAGTCCATTAACATCAACACTGGTATTCATTCTCTCACAACATTGGTATCTTTTTAAGGTTTTATAATTATTCTTTATAATTGAGTTAATTATATTTTTATATGTTTTTGATAATTGACTTTACATGTCAGAAGCTCGTGGTCTTGCGGGCGACGTGGTGGATTCTTGTGTTCAAGAGTGTCACAAGAAGTAATATTTTGTTACAAAAATGTTCAAGAACATGATTGTCAAGAGAAATAATACCCATGCAAAATTGTAAAACAAGTGTTAATCGACGAGTAGTATCTATTTTTTTTTATCTTTTGTAAATCCTTTGTCTAATTATTTTTCTTCATTTTTCTTATCTTCCTTTCATATATTAGTAGGCATGGCAACAAGACGGGGCAAGGCGGGGGTAGGTTTGACTATCCTTGTCCCTATCCTTGCAAAAGGTGGGGCGGGTTCGGGTTCGAGTATAAAAGAGACGAGTTTAAAATTTTAATACTCATCCCCATCCTCGTCTGGTTTTATCGGGTTTGAGATACCCACATATAACCCGCTACACCTTTTTTTTATAATTTTAATTTATTTATATATTTTTAAATAAATTATGTATTATTAATTGTATTTTAGTTCAAACAATATATAAAAAAAAATAATGAATAACAAAAAACTTAAAGATAAACAATAAAGAACTAAATTATATTTTTAATTATTACTTCAAATAGTTTGTTACCCGAATTCGTTATGTATTTACTGTATTTTTTAATAAATATTTTTTATGAACTAATACAGAAACAGTACAAAAATGATATATAACATACCAATATTTGAATTAATCACGTAGTCATAAAATTAAACCATTTAATCACATGAATTTACACAACTTTCAAATACTTTTCGTATATATTATAAAGTTAATTTAAAAATTATAAAAATAAAATGGTAACAATAATTTATATGTATGTGTGTGTGTGTGTGTGTGGACTGCTAATATAGACCCACTTAAAAAATAGAAGGTGTAAGTTAGCATTCTACACCTTTTTATTTGGACAAAATAATCATTCTTATATCTAGACTGATATAAATTAAAGGATATTCGTGTAAATTCATTTTCTTTTAATTATGTAATTTAATTTAATTTTATTAACAACTTTTCATCTTTTTCTCTCTCCCAAGAACCATTACTGCTAACCAGTGTTATAAAAATCGGCTCGGCCAGGCCGATTCGACCAGTTGGACCGGAAATCGGATCCCAGGCCGAGTCGGTTCACTAATTTGATCGGTTCTGCTTGTGACCCGATGCTTACGTCATTAAATCGGATAAAATCGGAAAAACCGTCTCGGTCAGATCAATAGCAAACCGGTTCAAAGACTTTTAAATTTTGAATTTGAACTCACCTGCCACTGTACCTTTATTTCACGGTTCCCAAGCTTCATTGTCTCACTTTTCCAAGTCTGTGTACATCTCTCACGACTCCCAAACTCTACATGTGTAAGACTCACACGCCACTCTTTGACACCAGAGAGAACAAATGCTACAAATATAAAATATTAAAAACCCCAACAATTGGGTTCGAACATGTTAGCCTTGGCTTTCTAAATGCTTAGTTTGCCACTTAACCATATTACATGTTATATAGTAAATAATGCAAACAATAAATTTAATATGTTTGAATAGCTTTTTACTTAGCTGTCCAACAATTTTTGTATTTAGCCGTAAAAAATAACAAAAAAAAATTCAGTAATTTAAAGATAATATCCAATAAAAATAATTTATAGTAATAAATGATTAAGTAAATTGTAGTTTGATATAACATGATCTTAAATTATATTAAATAGTTTATAGTTATGTTAACTATATTGTTTAAAATTATTTTTTATATAAATATCTTTGCAAGAACTTATGAAGAAAATTATTTTATATAAATTATTTTTTATATATATCTTAATTTAAAATTTAATAATTTAGTAATATATTAATTTAATCGAAACATATTAATTTAATCATCTATTCCTTAGTAATTTAATGATAATATCCAACAAAATAATTTATAGTAATAAATGATTATGTAATATTTATAGTTTGATCATGATTGATTTTAATTTTAGAGTGTGAATTATGGATTGATCACATTTTGTTAGTTATATTATACCGGGTTAAACTGGGTCAATTAGTGACCCACTAATTCGACTACTAACCTATCAAGCCAGTGCCTTAACCAGGTCGATGACCGATCCGGTTTTAACAACACTGCTGCTAACAATCGAAAATCTCTCTTTTTTCTCTTTCCCACAAACCATTGCTCCAAACACCAAAAACTTCTTTTCTCTTTCCCATTAACACTTTCTAATTCTTCTTCTTGCACTTCGCAGAGGGAAAGAATCTTGGAAAGCAATTACAAAAAAATTGAACCAGTATGTGGACCTTTTACAAATGACTTCTTTAAAATTGACGAGAAAAAACCTACAAAACATGTCTAACTTCTGTTTCCATAAACCTCTCATCTTTTGATCTCCATAATTAATTATTTATACCTAACTTGGGGTCGTTGTGAACAAGCCAATGCAGTACGTAAAATTTATTATTGCAAGTTTGCAACTTATTTTCTGGAAAATAATAACTTTTTTCTTTAAAAAAACGCAAAACACAGTAACCATTTTTTAATAGTACGTGAACAAGAAGAAAAGTGAAGTCTTACTTGGAAAGAGAAAAGGGAATTTTGGATTGTTAGGAGTAATGATTCGTGGGAGAGAAGAAAAGGGAGAGAGAAAAAGAGATTTTAAATTATTTTTATTTTAAAACAAAATTACATATTTACCCTCTTATTTATACTGTTTAAATATAGAAAGAATGCTTATTTTGTCCAAATGAAAAGGTACAACATGCTAACTTACACCTTCTATTTTTTAAGTAGGTCTATGTTAGCAACCCATATATATATTGTGACAAAAATTATTAAAAAATGTAATGGTGATGGGTAAGGGTATGGGTACGGGGATAATTAGATGTCGATCCCTATACCCAGACCCGGTCAAAGTGGGTATTTCCGTCAAAGTCAGAACGGGTTTGGATCCATACCCGCAAGTTCGGAATTCGTTGCCATGCCTATATATTAGTGAATATGCTTGCAAATAATATTAATGATGACACTAATAAAATATTAGACATAAGGAAAAATGTATGTGAAAAAATATTGATGACCAACATATCAAAAAATTGATTGAGAAATAATTATATGAGCTTAACAACACACTTCACAATGTATGTGATCTGAGTCCGAGGGGCTTTGTCCTTCGGCAATGCATGTTGGTTTTGTTTGTGCATGAAAATAGTTGATAATGTTGAAGTGCCCAAGGCACTGAGGTGTTTGTAAGTGGATGTAGCCACTTTAAGCGGTCATGATGTTTATGACGCTAAGAGGTGAGAAGGGACGAAACTTTTCTCCTCTTGTTGAATGAGGAATATTGAATAACAATTCGCGTCATTTGCCTTGCACGAAGTAGCACACGCTATGAAATAGTATACAGATGCATGTGCCATGTGAGTTGTGATATAATTTGAGTGTTGGCCCAACACTAAGCCCAGTGTAGCACCTCCGCAGCTCCCCCTCCACGTATACACAGTCACTTACACAGCTCATATCCAAAATTCCAAACAACTCATAAGACTTAATTAAGCTAGTAACCCTAGTTTCATTTCATTAATTCCTCTTACTCTTTAGTCTCTCCCATTGTTGCCTCATGAAACCTTAAGATGGTGCGTCGCCGCTCTTGTATACGATGAGATAGTGAGACCGTAAGCATCACTCGTGCTCTTCTCGCCCACTAGCGATGCCTTTCAGAACCAGAAACCTTGTGGCCTCAGCGACGATTAGAAGGTGAAGCTCATTCTCCAATGGCAACGTCTTCTAAAACCTGAAACCTGGAAGTTGAAGTACTACACCCTTTTCGATCTTTTAACCGTGCACAGCCCTGTGAGGATGTAGGCTACTAAAGAAGAAGGGACTTAGGGGCTCAACACCGGCCAAGGGAACCTAGTGAATGTTTCCACTGGTGTGTTATTTTTCTTTTTGCGCCTCTTTGGCTCTTTAGGCACCGATTTGTTGTTCTTTTTATACCCTTTTTTTTAGCAATTGAATCAGTGCTATTTAGATTAGTTTGAGACTTTGAGTGACATTTATGTAATGTATGTGCGTCATGGAATCATTATGTGCCATCTAGTGGTCGTTGTTTCGTAGTTGTTTCATAGTAGGAAGGAAGTTTTATTATTCAATATATGTTTTTGTATTTATGTATATTGTCATCTTCAATAAAGTGTCAAGACAGAAAATAAAGGGAAAACACAATTACATGTTTGTACTTTGTATCAAGTTTGTTATGTGTCCAGTGTAGCTAATGATTAACGGGTTGGTTTAGTTGTCAAGGAAATGTACTGTTTTGATAAGTTTGAATCTTGGATTAATACTTAATTTTTCTATTAAACCTGGAATGTGAGGGTGCATCTGTTTAAGGTCAGTTCACTAAGTTGAAAACCTTAATACCGTTTGTCCAGTCTCATAAAGCTCGTATTATTTACTAGTTTCAATGTTTGCTTGTATCATTGTTGTGTTAAATTTCTTCTGTCATGTGATTTTATTTCTAACTATGGTTTGTTTTTGTTTTAGAAGACTAATATTTGACGAGAAAGTGAGAAATTGCATACTGAAGATTGAGGTCTTAAGATTCTTCTTGTAGCTGGAGTTCATTTTTTGGTAAGCTATGTTCCCTTATTTTGATTCTTTTTAGTTGTTACTATTTTTGAACCTGCTGGAGATGCTTTATCAGTTTATCAATATCTGATGCTTTTGATAATTTTAATTTGTTTTCCTACTTTGTTTAGCATTGCACTTTGACACACATAGTTTGGATCCATTGTTTCAGAGGCAGAACATAGTTGGGACAAAGGGAGCCTAATAATTTAATTATTTCTCATACTTATTTATTTTTCCTTAACTCAATTAACTTACAATTTAGTAGAAAATTTCTTTCTTTTCAATGAAAATAAAAAACCCTGCTAAAGTGTAGTTTAGTTTTTTTTTTTTTATTTCTTAATAAAACATGAGATTGAAAGAAAGAAATTTTCAATGAGCCTTAACTTAATCATTTCTCGTACTTATTAAATTTGTGTGTGATGAGTTACCTTTCAACTTTCAAAATCCAGTCTTTACTGTTTTTGTATTTGTTAAATTTTATAAGAAATGTATTGCCTTTAGTAATTTAACGTTACAATGTGTTTAATTGTTACCAAAGGTAATCAACATAATAAGTGATTTCGAAATGAGAATGCAACTATGCATAATAAGTAATTTCCAGCAGAAAAAAAAAAGTAATTTCCAAAACCAAACTGTTATTTTATTATCTATATATATCTTAAAATTTTAATATTTTTACTCTTATTTTGTCTCTCTTTTTCTTATTTTATGCACTCTTATTTTATTACTATGCACTCTTTTTTTATGAGAATGCACTTTAAATTATTATTTGATAAATAGTTTTGCAGGTAAAAAAACTAGAAGTTTAATGTGCATCACACTCCTTTTTATAATTTATATAATATCAACTCTATTTAAAATTATTGCAAAAGGCCCCAAATTCCCTATAAACGGTTCTAAATTTTGCTTAAGTCAATTTATCACTCCTTCAGTCTCCTTTCTTTATTTTTGACCAACTAAAGTGTAGTTTAGTTTCAACAATTTCAAAAGGCTTGTTTTTCATATTTGCACGGTTTATCTTCTTAAGTATCATATGTGTTTGCATTTTCTTTAATTAATTAATTATATATATATATATATATAATATTTATGTATGTTTTTTATAATTATATATATTTATATACTAATTTTTAGTCAATAATATTTTTAGTCATGCACTTATGATTGGTTTAATGGTAATTATTTTCAATAGAATTAATAATAATGCCCTAAGTGCCTTTTAGTGATAATGGGGTAGACTTTAAATAGATTGTATATGCTGAACTAATATAATGGTAATTATTGACTAAGGTATCTTCATTATTCAATTAGATATATGAAGCCTCAGTAACAAATACCACTAATCCTACTCCTATAGTGGGAAAGGGTAACTGGAAACACTCAAGCTAATGTCACTCAACCAGCAGCTACTCCTGAAGCTACAGGTCCCAATCCCTCTCCTCTTCCCCCAAAACCAAAGAAGAGGAAACCCAATGCCAATGGCCCACGTAGAACATCAGCTGTGAGGGAATTTTTTACAAAGTTGCCTGAAACCGAAGCTATTGAACCCACCCATTGCAGCTTGTGATCACTGTAAGAAGAAGTATTTGTGTGACCCCAAGAAACATGGTACCTCTAGTATGTTGAACCATATTCTTGAATGTCCAAAAAAGCCTGGGTCTTTTGCCAATGATCCTAATCAATCAGTTTTAACTTTTCAACCTAGTAAGAGTGGGGACAATTGTAATTTAGTGCCGGCCAGCCATCGGTTTAATGTTGAGGCATGTAGAAAAGTTGTAGCTATGTTTGTCATCTTAGATGAACAACCATTTAGTGTAGTTGAAGGAAAGGGTTTTAAACATCTTTGTAGACAGTTACAGTCGTAATTTACTGTTCCTTCAAGGCATACTGTAGGACGTGACAGTTTTTAGCTGTACCTTGATGAAAAAATAAGGTTGAGGGCATTTTTTAAAGCTAACAGAAGTAGGGTTGCTCTGACTAGTGATTGCTGGATTTCCATACAAAATCTTAATTATTTGACCATTATGGCTCATTTTATAGACAATGAATGGAAGTACCAAAATAGAATCATCTATTTTTCTTTATTGCCAAGCCATAAAGGAAAGACCATAGGGAGGCATATTGAGGAAAGCTTGAGGGAATGGGGTTTGAGAAGTTTGTCTATAGTCACTCTTGATAATGCAACATCAAATGATGTGGCTGTCAAGCATTTGATAAAAAGGTTTCAAAACATGGGTGGTTAGTTCTTGATGGAGAGTATTTCCATATGAGATGTTGTGCACACATTCTTAATCTTGTGGTAAATGAAGGTTTGAGAAAGTCAAATGATTCCATTTCTCATGTCGTGCATGCAGTGAGGTTTGTGAGGTCTTCACCTCAAAGGCTCTCTAAGTTTAAAGAGTGCATTGAATTTAAAAGAATTTCATGTAAAAAGCTTGTGTGACTAGATGTTCCCACAAGATGGAATTCGACTTTATTAATGCTAGAAGTTGCATAACCATTTTAGACTGCCTTTAAACAACTTGAGTTTGAAAATGTAGGATTTTTGGATTATTTTGGGATGATGGACCTCCTACATCTGAACATTGGGATAATGTAAGAGCATTTCTGAAATTTCTGAAATTTTTTTATCAAGCAACTCTGATTTTTTCATCATCTGCACATGTGACCACCCATACAACATTGACTCAATTGGCTTCAATCTTTCATGAGATTCGGAAGTCTTGTATTGATAAAAATGATGCTTTTAGGAGTATGGGTTGTGAGATGAAAAAAATATGAGAAATATTGGGGCAGTGTTGAGAATATTAATCAACTGATTTTTTTTTTTTGGCTATGTTGGATCCCCGCTATAAATTGAAATACATATAATAGACATTTGCTAACATGTACCCATAAGACCCAATCTATGCAAATAAGATGTCCATTGATGTGAAAGATAAGCTTACAAGAATGTATGATTGGTATGTTGCTTCCCATGGACAACAACATAATCAAACCAAATCAAATGATGTTCAGTAACCTGGTAGTTATAGTGTTCAAATAGCAGCAACTGCTGTTGAAATTTCTATCAGAGATGCCTTTAAGGCTCATTTGAAAGAGAAAAGTTGTCTTGACCAAAAAAATGAGTTTGAAACATATTTGGCAGAAGCAAATATTGATGCGGATGATAATTTTGACCTGCTTTCATGGTGCAAACAAAATTCCTGTCGGTTTCCAATTTTGTCATGCTTGGTAAAGGATGTCTTTGCCACACCAGTGTCTACAATAGCACAGTAGCATCTGAAAGTGCTTTTAGCACTGGTGGGAGAGTTTTAGACACATTTCGAAGCTCTCTTAACCCACAAATGGCCAAGGCATTAATTTGTGCCCAGAATTGGTTGCGGCCTTCTTTGCTGCAATGTAGAAATGTTAATCCAAGTGAAGAATTACAAAACTCTGAAAAAGTTGTGTTAGGTATTCCTTTTACCTTTCCTAATATTTATTTATCATGTTGCCAAGGATTTCAAAGGGGGGGGGGGGGGGGTAAAGCATCTGAAGGAGATGGTGGTGTTGAATCATCTAACAAATAGCCAATTGGCTGAAATTGTTGTTTTTTATTTCCTGTCATATGCTTGTTGAGTTTGTATTCTTTTTATTTGAGTTGAATTAAAAAAATTGAAAATATTCTCATGCATTCCTTTATAGGTCAGATTTGAAACTTTTTGCTTTTTTGGATGTGTATCCAGTCACAGGCAGTTGAAATTTTTTGGATGGAAATTCTGAACTATTTTGCAAGGTTTGTTCTTCAATGCCTATTCTGAATTTTTATGACATTTTCTCATATTTATTAAATTGGCTTCATGGTGATGTTGTGCACATTGGTCCACTCAAATTGTTGTTGATTACACAATCTTACTTTCTGCATCTCAGAATTAAATTATGAAATACTGTCAGTTTACCATTGTGAGTGTATTCCTTGTGTGACCTAAGAAAATGCAATCCACTTGTATAAATGTCTTCCAGATACATTAAATAATCACACTTTTATATTAAATGTCTTATTATTCAATTCTTTTGTGATATTATTTACTTCTATTGTAACTAGATTATGAATCTAATGCTTAGTTTTTAATGTATAGGAGCAACTGCTATTTGGGGTTTAGGGTGAACATACTTGATCCATCATGTAATGTTTGCTTTCTTAGTAGCTAAATGGTAATCCATTTATAACACTTCTATTGTATATTTAATTACCTATTTTGAGTGTTTTCTCTCATGAATATCAACATTAACACTTGTATTAAATTCCAGCTATCAAGATATGGAAAGTATGAGGTTGGGAATGGAACCTAAGCTTGCTGTTAAAGATGCAATATCATGAATATTCATCAAGTAATTTTATTTTCACTTCTACTAGTTTTTTAAGGAAAAAATTGTGATCAAGGTTGTTATATTTAGAATTTAGTTATGTTGACAAATTTAGTTCTCAAATTCTATTTGTCTTAAAGTATTTAGAATGAAGTTATTTCTTTATCCAAAATACTAATTCACTCCTTTGAATACTAATTTATTATACACTACCTGTCATATTGCTTATTGTTTGGATTCAGAATGAAGTTAATCAAGGAGAGTTTATTCAGCATATAATTCATGTAGGCCTATGCATTTGTTATGTTTTGAAATCAATTTTTGTTAGATTTATATTAGTGTATCATTTGTATGGTGTGCTGATTTTTTGCTATTTCATCATTGACATTTGGAAGGTCACAGGTGTGTGGCAGTTATGAGTTTTGTAGCTAAGGTTGAAGTAATACAATGGCAATTGGTGATGTTGGGCTGTTATGATTTGAACACAACATATCTTAATTTTAAGGTTGTGTAATTTTTAATTGGATTATAAATTTGACTTGAATTAGACATATTGGATGGCTGGATGTTATTATGGATGCCTTTGTAATTTCAAACTTATTGAATCTGAATGCTTTAAATTTGTAATTACTTATGGTGGATGGCTGGATGCCTTTTAAAGTTGTTATTTCATTTTTTTTTTTCAATTTTTCATTGTGTTTTTTTAAAGGAATTACAGTAATTAAATTTCCTTAACTTCATTTCTTTTTTGGGCTTAAAAATTAAATAGGCTCAAATTAGCCTGTTTTAAAATGGTTAAAAAAAAGTGGAAAAAAAATTGGGTAAAAAAACCTTTTTAATAAAAAACTGGTAAAAAAATTGATTTAGGCTAAATAAATCAGTATGGCCCAATGCCTTTAAAAAAAATCAGTATGGCCCAATTTAGGCCCAACCCATCCGACCTGCCCGGAAACTGTTTTAACCAAAACTCGCCGAACTCGAAAATCAATTTGGGCGGAAACGGCCCACATAACCAATGTAATGGGTTGGGGGGTTTGTACATTTTGGACCTGCACCCGTCTGATCCTACCTGAACTCGCCCGATGATCACCCCTAAAGACGATATTATGTGGAAAGGACATTAGTGGCAAAGACGGGATGAAATTAGAGAGGCGATGTTATGAATCAGACACTACAAGAAATTTCGCTATTATCGACGACCAAAATCTGTCCGTAATTGCAAAAATCCATTGGTAATGCAATTTTACCGACAGACAAAAATTTGTCGGTAATAAGGTTGTAGCTAATTTACCGACGGATAGTTATTGGCAAATTTTACCGCCGGATATTTTCGTGGAAAATTTCCAACGGATATTTTCGTGGAAAATTATCGACAGATATTTTTGTGGGAAATAATTACCGACAAATTTTTTTTGGGAAAGTACTGACGGATATTTTCGTTGGTAAATATTTGTTTTCTTTTTAAATTGATTATATTATTTGTTTTTATAATTTATTTTATAAAAATTATGTAAAAATAAAATTCATAAATCGTGTATATAGGTCACAATTCAACCAGAATTAGCATATTTAGAGATAAAATCATAGAAAAACTAAATTTTATTACAAAAATAAGTCACAAGAAATTTCTTTACAAGATGATGTCAAGATTCTCTACAATAAAGGTCTGTAAAATAGAAAATCTCCTCACACTCCACTCTAGAGATGGGGATTGGCTCCATGCTCGGTGGGAAGGTCCCCTAACGTCCTCCCGTGAAGTACCATTGAAACTAGATGTTCTGTGAAAGAATATTCTCAGCGTGGAGGAAGATTCTCAGCGTGTGAGGTTCGTTGTATGAAGTGGATGGCTACAGTCGGCACACTGGAGGATAGTTCGTCCAGCTCAAAGAAGTCCTGGGGAAAATGGTGTCAAGTTGTGACAACCCGGCTAAGGTTAAAAGTCCGGTTAGTGCGGGGAACTACACAACTAACTTGGCATTCTCGACTAGAACGAAGCTATATCCAAGGTTGGTGAGAACGATGTGTCACTTGTACTCGACATGAGTCGTGTGCTCCCAATCGTCATCCACACAGTTGCGCAAGACAATTAAAGCCTAGGAGGTTTAATGGCAGTGGGGCCCATAGGGGTAAATGTTGTGAGATTGAAATTCGGACTGGGATTGTCGTGAGTGGTATTCGCTAGTGAACCACACATAGTGGTTGTGTAGGTTGTTTAAGACTTTTAAGTCCGTTTTCTTTATGGCTATCAGGGGGATGGAGGACTCACTCCTATGTTTTACCATTTTTGTGTAATAGAATTGTTTAATGATGAAATTGAGGATGTTTAAAAGAAGTTCTTTTATATTTTGATGGTTTACCGTGGTTATGATGTTTTGGTAATTCGAGTTTAGTTTATTAAGAAAATTCTTTCACAAAAAGGGCGCTTTTAAATGAATGATAAGTTAACAAGGATAATTCTCCTTTTGGGACTTTAAAAGTAATAAGGTTTAAAAGTTAAAAAGGGAATAAATTTTCTTGTATTTTTTAAAGTTACTTTACAATCAAGAATTAAATCATTTTTGCTAATAATACAAATAAATAAAAATTTCTTAATAGTAACATGGGGTGTTGCATTTAGCAAAAATTTCCTCGTTTAGGCAAGAACATAATCTCGTTTTATAATTTTTAAATATATATATATATATATATATATATATATATATATATATATATATATATTGTTTATATGTATTTTGTATTTAATAAATAATAAAATGAATATTGAATTTAAAATTTCAAAAAGTAAAATTGTATTTACATAAATGATTTCACATTATGTTAAGTTACGATAATGTTGAACATTATTTGTTAAAAAAAATAATGCACGTTGGAAAAGTCACGAAAAAAAAAGTGTACGTAGGAATACTGATCCCTTATTCATTTTTGAGTCATATATGCATCTAAGCAAAGTTAATCTCTTGTTAATTAGTGAACGATTAAAGAGGAAAGTTATCTCTCTCTAATACCTTACAATTTAGTGAGGAATTAAGCAAGGAGATTTTTTCCTCTGATTTTTTTTTTGTCACAAAGTGAAGTTATTTTGGTTTAAGAAAACATTTTCTATATTTTCACTTTTAATTATAAAAATGTCATCTTATTTTCATTTTATTTCTTATTTTCAAGAGTTTGTATAGAAAATAGTGAAACAAAGTTTTCATTATTTCTCAATATTTTCTATATACATTCTTGAAAATAGGAATAAAATGAAAAAAAATGTCATTAAAAAAAAACATTTTGTCAAATCAAATTATTCCATAGTCCCTTGGTAGCTTACTTATTATGGAAATTGAGTTGGGGAATTTCAATTTTTTTTTCAGAGACTTACATCCACCTTTTCTGCTCATCTGTGAAGCTTTCCCATATGATCCAAGTAACATACATTTAACAAAAAAATCCTCGTTTAGGCGGGAATATAATCTTGTTTTATAATTTTTTTAAAAAAATACCATTTATATGTATTTTGTATTTAATAAATAATAAAATGAATATTGAATTTAAAATTTTAAAAAGTAAAATTGTATTTACATAGATGATTTCACATTATGTTAAGTTACGATAATGTTAAACATTACTTTGTAAAAAAAAATTGCACGTTGGAAAAGTTACGAAAAAAAAGTGTACGTAGTAATGATCCCTTATTCATTTTTGAGTCATATATGCATGTAAGATCCTATTTCAAAGAGACTATAAAGGGAAACAAAACTATACCCAAATAGTTTTGGCATAGTGTCGCATAGATTGGCTATACTTTATGGGGTTCCAAGGACATAGAAAAAGCCATAAATTTGTGGCTTGCAATTTTTTTGGTGAGTTGACGGTTGTGTTTTTGTCTTCTTTCCTGTCCCAAGAGAAAAAGCAATTCATTGCATATATAGCATAATGTGTTTAGTATAGGGCAATCATGTGTAGAGGATAAGTGAAGTAGTTTCTATTTCAAAAGCATTGTAAGTAAAACGAAGACTACATATACGGTCATTATATAACTCTTTTCATACATCTGGTCTTCTCTTCCGCATGTGAGAGATTAATTATGATCATCAAATTAATTTTGTAAGAGTTGAAATTAGTTATTTTCATAATGGCATTATGAAGTTATTGTTTGACCATAATGAAAATTTCGTATGATGATGATGATGATGATGATGAGATAGAAAAGATAAGATATAATTTTTAAATACATAAATATTTAAATATAATCTTGAATTTAGAATTAAAAGATAACTTAGAATGACAAATTTTCAATTTTTTTTCATATTTATCACATTTTTTTCGAAGTTGAAGTTATCATGTTTGTTTAATGATAAGAGTAATATAATATCTTGGAAATTTTCAAATATTTTTATTTTTAAGGGAGCAAAGAGTCTTGAACTCATTTGGATGACTCGACACATTGTCGATTGAAGAAAAACTATGGAGTCACTCCTTAAAATGCGATCTTCACCAACATCAAATCAACATCAAAAATTAGATCTACATTGGCATTAAAATGCAATCTTCACCAACATCAAATCGACACAAAAAATTAGATCTACATCAACATTAAAATGCGATCTTCACCAGCATCAAATTGACGCAAAAAATTAGATCTACATCAACATTAAAATGCGATCTTCACCAACATCAAATCGATGCAAAAAATTAGATCTATATCAGCATTAAAATGCGATCTTCACCAACATCAAATCGACACGAAAAATTAGATCTACATCAACATTAAAATGTGATCTTCACCAACATCAAATCGACACGAAAAATTAGATCTACATCAGCATCTTCACCAACATCAAATCAACATGAAAGATCTACATCGGAATTAACATGTGATCTTCACCAACATCAAATTGACATGAAAAATTAGATCTACATCAACATTAAAATGCAATCTTCACCAACATCAAATCAACACAAAAAATTAGATCTACATCAGCATTAAAATGCGATCTTCACCAACATCAAATTGACACGAAAAATTAGATATACATCAACATTAAAATGCGATCTTCACCAACATCAAATCGACACGAAAAATAGATCTACATCAACATTAAAATGCAATCTTCACCAACATCAAATCGACATCTACACAAAAATGAATCTATCTCGACATCTAAATATACATGGACATCTACATGAAATCGAATCTACATCGACATCCAAATATACATCGACATCTACATGAAAACAAATTTACATCGACATCTAAATCTACATCTACACCTACACGAAAACTAATCTACATCTACGTCTACACGAAAACAAATCTACATCAACACGGAAATGAATCTACATCGACATCTCGCGAAAATGAAAATGAATATACATTGACACAAAAATAAATCTACATTGACATATATTCCAAAACCAATCGAAGTCGACATCAAACAAGGCTATATATGTTTATAAACAAAAATAAATTTAACTAGCCACTGGGACCATTCCCGTAATGGCTTTAGAATTTTAGCCTAAGTACTCGATTAAAACACATCTTAATTGAACGACGATGAGCTAACCGATTTTAAATTACACACTCGATTAGTCATTACACGATTGCATGTTAACTTATAAATTTTTAAGATACTTGATACACTACAGCTTAGCAATTGCACGATAGCATGTTAACTTAGAAATTGTCAAGTAGATATTCAATTGCCCTAAGTGCAGTAATAAAATAAGGATGGTAACAAGAGTTTTCTGATTCAATGCTTAACCTTATATGCCGAGCCCAACGATTTTCAACCTTATGCTACTTAGCCTCTTCATGCTTACGCATTCGAGCCTGTGTGGTTGTGTACCCTCTGGTCTTCTTACGGCTGATCTACATGGAATCTCGTATACTAAAACATGAAAATTCATGAGTTTTACTCAATAGGCTCTTCATGCTTATGCATTCAAGCCTGAGGGGCTATGTACCCTCTAGTCTCCTCATGGTCGACCGACGTGACCCAAAAAGGGTCGGTGTTGCACTCATTAGTCTCATCATGCTCGTGCATTCGAGCCTGAGGGGTTGTGTACCCTTCGATTTCCCTTAGGCCGACCGACCTGGCCCACAAAGAATATCCGATCGACCGGACCCATAAGGACCGACCGACCCGGTACATAACCAACTAATCAACTATAATTATCAAACCATATCTTGAGCCATATAATCATATTTAAAAACTATATCCTAACTAATATATCCTAAACTGCATATCTCTGTCATACATCTTAACAATATCCTTATCATATGTCTCAACCATATATTTTGATCATATCTTAGGCATGATACCCCATATCTTATCCCTACAATCAAGGATATAAGATATGGTGAAATTATCTCTAAAGACCTATAAATAGAGAACACAAAACCCATAAAAGAACATAATACACCTTATGCTCTGGCAGACAACCTTAACCCTAGAGGAACTCTAGACCAGAACTATTATCTTTTATTAGATAAGAGAAAAAAACTCATACACTCACGAAAGAATTAAGAAGAATGGGAGGAGAATTTTATTGATCACACTCATTGTTACATACAATTAAACATATGTATTTATACAAGTCCCATATTAGATAGAATTGATTAACCATTCACTCAACATAATTAACCACTTCTACTATAATAGAGTTAACCAACTAACATAATTAATGTATTAACCATTTATTTAATAAAATTAACTACCAACACTAATAAAATTAATCAACTTTGAATTACTCTATAAGACTATCCCTTAATTCAAAATTTTCAAAGACATCACATTCAATATTCTCCTCAACTCTTTGAATGTCTCAATCCTCATAAACCTATTATTAGGATTGTATTGGTGATAAATGGTTTTCTTTCTCCTACGTCCTCATCCTCACTACAATCAATTACAATATAAAGTTCATTGTGGTGTCAGATTCAAATTAATATCATCTTCGCCTTTGAAAAAAAAAAAAACATCATCTTCATCGTCAAACCTCACTTTTGATGTACATTCATCGAAAGGTGTCTTTGTGGGATCTTCTCTACCATAATCTTTTATCATCTAATATATGGTTGATGTATTCTTGCCAGCAAACATTATCTTTATCATTTTCACTATCATTAATTCAATCCCTTTGGCATTTTTTATTCTTCAAATTCTCCTCATTCTTAGTATTTGAATCTCTACTCTCCTCTCTAGCAAGTGTTACCCAAACACAAATGAAAAAAAGGATGGAGAACACAAAAACACAATTTTTGGTTACTCAATTAACCAAAGGACAACTTTTTGTCCCAAATAACATACTATCAAAAGACAAAAATATCCATTTTAATTTACCACAACTCTTTTCTCTCTCCCCACTTATCCCACTCTCTCGAGCTCGGCTCATACTCTCTCACTCCCATTCTCAAATTTTGTTTGTAACTGCTACTGTCATTTGTAGTAATTGTGCTCTTTCACGGAATCATGGTTTTATTTGCGCTGGCCATATGGCCTTCCATATAATATAATAATATTATATATTAATAATTAATGTATATTATAATATATAATATATATTGTTACATATATAATATTTATATATTATAATATTTAAAATATATATTATATAATATTTTTAAAATATGAATTATATAATAAAATAATTAATAATAAAAAAGGTATTATAGTAAATTTTATATTATTTTACTTGTGCTATTTGTTGTACACCAAACATTGTACAAGACAAAAAATTGTTCTGTAACTTATGTATTTGTTATGTACTATTCTCCTTGTGTTGTATTGTGCATCAGACGCACCCTACATGTACATTATATACAAATCCACCTTCCTTGAACATACGCTCATGAAAGTATTAGCTATTTGTGTTAATTGCTCCTTGATCATCATAATCTTTTACCAGTCCCTCTTCAAGATGAATTCCAGGCTTATAATAAAACACTTGAACACATCCTCCGTAGCTTTACTCCTTCAAAATCCTAACACACACACACACACAGCTAGACCAATCAAACGAGCTAGTCCAATTTCCAATTAAAAACTGATTTGTTTTATCCACTAACTATTATTATAACAAATAAATGTGGCATACAAAGTTCCAATAACTCAAATTAAAGAACCATGATGATAAAATGACTATGGATTCTTAATCCAATTCAAAGATGATACTCTTACGACATAGTAAACTGCCAAAAAATTTAACTTCTTTCATTCTACATTGTGTGAATTGTCTTAGGAGATTTGTTCCTGAGTGCCAAAATAGATTTTTTTTTATCGGCAAATGTTAATTGTTAATTGTTAGTTTTTTTGTTAGCGGAGGGATTCGAACTCACGACCTCTCCCTCTTTCCCTTCTCCCTTTCACCACCAAAGATTAAGAGATAGAGAGGGAGAGAAATTGAAAAGTCTTGTATTTAAAGGGACTAATAGTTCTCTCCATCGTCTACAATAAGGTTTCTGTTCCCGTATAGGTTTCCTCTAGGGCTTGAGGTTGCCTACCTAGAACATGCAATTGTGTAATATGCCTTTGCTTCAAGTTCTAACGTGAATTTATAGCCATTAATATTCTTAGGATATAATCGCATCATATCTTATTTCTTTAATTTCCGGATATAAGATATGATGAGATAGGCTGGGATATGATGAGATACGCTTATATGATATAGATATAATAAGATATGATGAAACATGAATAGATAAGTACGTAATTGTTCAAGTGTGGCACCAACATACACGCTTTGTATCTGGACTGGGTCAGTCGGTTATCGGGTCATTGGGCGGGTCGGCCCAATGACAACCAGAGGGTACAGTTTCTTTTCAATATTTTGTTTCTAATTGATCGAGACAATATTGATTTGGAGTTGCAATCTCATTTAATTGTTTATGAAAATATATTTAATTAAAGGCTTAAATAACCTTTTGGTCCCTATAGAATATGGTGTTTTTATTTTAATCCTTTAAAGTTTTTTTAAGTCCTCTAAAGATTTAAAGTTTTTTGTTTTAATCTCTAATATCAAGTAATAATGTTAATTGATGATGTAACAGTGACTTTGGCAATTCATTACTTGCCACGTAATTAAGAGTCTAGAAAGATAGTCACGTGTAATTTTTTTAGTAAACTATGTTTTTAAATCTTTCATCAACTAGTCTGACGTTATCAACTATTTTGAACAGTTAAGGATTTAAAAACACAATTCACCAAAAAAATACATGTGATTTCTGTAACACCCTAAAAATCTACACTTGTTATGTCTGTCATGTGTGAAGTGGTATGATTTCAAATAAGTATCTGTGGAATTATTTTCATTAAATGAAAATAATTAAAATTTGTGTGAATTAGAGTCAAGTACATAATTTATAGCTTTAATTAATTATTTCTCTGTTAAATCAATTCTTAGTGTTTGAATAATTAAAGAAATACAATTACTAATGAAAATAAATTTATTGAAGATTTAATTAATTAATTAAATATGCTTTAGAAAAATATTAAATAGAATGGGAGTGAATTAAAAATATTTTTTCTCGTTGATTAAAAACCAGATGACCAAATCCCGCAGAGACCCAAAACCCTAAACTGGAAAATACCCTAACCGTAGACCTAGTGGGCCCGTGTAGGTCCAACACAAAAACAAACCCTAGCTAAGGACATGGGGGAAATTTTTTAAAACTTTCACTTTCCTCTCTGTTCCTTTTTGGGGTTTGCAAGAGTGCTTTTATCTCATTTCACTTTTCTTCTTCCACAAGTTCATCTTAATTTCTCCTCCTTCTCTCTAAAAATTCTTCACCTTCTCTCTAAGATTCAAGCACTCAAATCAAAGTTTTCACCGATTAAATTTGGATATATTGTTGAGGAGAGCAAGGGCTACCCAACAATACCATTTTTGCTTTTTTTGAGTGAGGAACCAAAGAGGTATGGAGGGGTTTCTATCTTTCCTAAGCTATTCCGTGTTTCTCTTGATATTTTTGGGTTGTTCATATGATTGTGAGTCTCTTGACACCATGAGTGTCTCAAGAGCATGTGAAATATGTTGAAATGTGTTGTTTGCTACTTGTACACTGCAGCTGTTTTCTTCTTTTTCGAAAATACTTTCGTGCATTACTTTGCAATCTAAAGATGTTTTCCTATGTTTTTCCATCTCTGGACATCATGGTATTTTTTTTCAGAATTTTATGAATACTGGAACTATTTCTTTTGGAATTATTTTCAATTACTGCTGATTCTGTGAAAGTGACAATTTTGAATTTTAAAAAAATTTTGAGATATATTTTTGGAAAATTGGGCTAATGAATTCGATTTATATGTTATGAGGGTCATCCCTGAATTTTTGTAAAGTCAGAAAAAACTGGGAAGCATTTTTAGGAAATTAATGTTGTGAAAACCAAAAAAACTGGACAGCAGAGTATTTAAATGTATAAAATATCTTTTTACGAGAATTTTGCCTTGAGAAATTTTTTTTAACACTACTTGGAATATGTGGACTGCCTATGAATTTTATGAACACTTTTTGTAATTATTTGCATTTTCATATGGAAAACTCTGTTTTGGGGCAATAATGTTTGAGAAATGAAAAAAGGACATTTTCGGTAGGTATTTGGGACTGATAAAATTCCATGTACTGTACCACATGTTGGGTACATTTCCTGTAAAGCTGGAAGGAAAACAAAGTTGATTTGATTTTTACCAAAAATGTAGAAGTGTATTTTACAAAGCCTGTCTAGCAACAATAATTAATTCAAAAATAATATTTATGGGTGGAATTTTTGGGATTAAAAATTATATAAAGAAATATATGTGATTTATTATGTCTCTGTAAAATCTCACGAAATTCTAAGTTAATTTTCTAAGTTAAATAATTTTTGGTATGTGTGCACAGCTATATGTATATGCATAAAATTTAATTGTGTGATTGTGTAATTGTGCCAAATGTCATTCGTTGAATTTGCTAATGGACATTTCACCTCAAAAGGGAAATTTCTATTGAAAATGTGTGTAATTTTGTTTAATGGATTATGTTGAATTATTGAATTATTGTTTGTTAATGATTATTATGTTATTAACTGTAAATTAGAGACCGGGAGGAGCGCGATCCTCGGGCAAAGAGTGTTGAAATTTTCTTGTGCATGTAACTTGTTTGCAATGTTTTGTGGTTGTGGGGACAAGAATAATTCATTCTTGTGTGGGAGCAAGTGAACTCCAAATGGAGTACACTTGTAGATGCTAGAAAATTATTCTACTAATTGAGGACATTCACTATGTGCAATAGTGAATTAATTATAATTAAAGAGTGCGAACTTAATAATCTTATGAGTTAATAGCTAGGAATTTCCTATGTACACGGAGGACATCGGATAATTAACTTAGAAAGAAATCTAGGACCCTTGCATGGATTTGGACAAAATGACTTAAGTAAGCATAAAACGTGAGAGTGGGTGAGGATTTCAATAAAACAAAGTAAGACAGTTTGAAAGTTTATAAATTGTGATTGTCCGAATCGTGGTGAGAACCGAAAGGAGGAAGGAACCTCCAACGCCAAGTCGTGTAAGACGGTTGAACGAATTTGTTCATGGACAAAGCTTGAATGGACAATTGTGGAAGAGGTTGTGTGGGGGCTTCACCTGTGGTGAGCAATATGCTCGTGAGGAATGGGGTCGAAATGTGTGACCACTGTGGTGATGGAGAGTGGATCTCCGTATGGTATGTCAGGGACATACGTCGTGGAAGACCGCCGTTTGGTACCTTTGGCAGAGAAGCCACACCAACCTATAAGATATGAACCCGATGAGAGGGAGTGGTTGAGGAGTCAGTCCTCAGAGATTGGATGACCTCACAAAGTGGTACCTGAGGTGTGCTCGCTGACTTGCTGTTTCTTGGGGATCTAGCACCGAGTTTGTGGTCGTGTTTCCACAGTGCTGACTTGGCAATCCAGACAAATGCGAGGCACAACTGTGTTGGTGAAAGCCCTGCCATTGTACTGTGGTGAAGGGTGTACTCCCAACAAGTCATCCGACTTAAATTGTGTAAGTCCACTGAATTCTAGGAGTTTCAGTGGCTGCAGGCCCGAGTTGTGTTGAGATTGTATGATATAGAGAAATAGTATAATAGACCAGCAACTTCGAGTGAGACTCGTGAGAGCACCGTTGTAAGGTGGTTGATTGTTGTAGGTTGCTTGAGACCGAACAGTTATTTGTTTGTTAGTTTAGTGGAGGAGAGGGACTCACTCCATACATTTATTTTTCCAGATATCGATGGCACAGCAGAGGCCCTCCATGAGGGTATGGGTGGTGACGTTTGAGGGTCACTGGAGCCACAATGGGGTACTTGATGAGGATCACTTCGTGGGCCACGTGCGCTTTGGGGTGGTGTCACTCACGCGCCAGTTTGAACAGCCGACACCTTCCAGCGACCTTACTTTGAGGTCAGTGCTTCCTCCCATCCACCCGAGGTTGCTTTCGGCTGGGACAGGCGCTCATCGCATAGTCGTCATGGGGGTAGCCGTAGAGGGCAGTGACACTGAGGAGGAGGACCCTAAGGAGGATCTGGATGAGGATCCCAAGCTGATGAAGGAGGATACCATGTACGAGGCCCATGAGATCTCTTCTTAGGGGTCTTGCTAGAGATTCTTCTGACATCTTTTCTCTATGGGTACAGTCTAACATAGGGGTAGGGTTTAGAGATGACTGCTCTAAGTCATAGGTTATCCCCTTCTTTTGTATTTTGATATGGGTAGGTCTAGATTCAAAAATTTTATATGTTGTTTCAGTCATCTATTTTCTTATTTCGGTGTATTTACTACTTTAGACTTGGGCTGTACATGATAACGATCCTGTGCGTGAGACATTTCTAACCTTTACTCTCAAAAACTTATTTATCTATAAATGTATATTGGTGGCCACAGAGGTATGCCTTATTTATATCTGTTTTACGTTTTTATTTTAATGAATGTTTGTTTCCAATATAATGGTCATGTGACATTTACACAATGCGGTTTTGCGCTAAATTATTTTATGGCGAGTTGAGTTTGAAAACGTTTAAAAATCGACTACCATTTCGTTTAATTACTTGTCTCTTTCATGTTCCAACGATTGCGAACTTAAATAGATTAATCACATTTTATTAAAATAAAATAAATAAAGTATAAGTAAACCCAGATTTAAGGTGTTACAATTTCTTGTCAGATTCCTTGGTGATGTGACAAGTCAATGGACTGCTAGCGTTACTATTGTGTCATCATTTAACATTATTACTTAACAATGGAGACTAAAAATAACATCTTTGAAGGACTAAAATGAAAATAAAAATATTTAAAAGACTAAAATAAAAAATTCCTATTTTATAGGACCAAAAGGTTATTTAAGCCTTAATTACACTAACTGTGAAATATTTATTCACGGTTAATCAATCATGAATTGGGATATCATAAAAATAATTGACTTTGTGACAAATAGTTTACAAGCTTTACATATATTATCTAATTAGTTAATGAAGTGAAAAAATTTACATTAATAATATATAAAAAATAAACTATTTAAGAACTGTCAATTATATTCAACTATCTGTGTTATGGTCTAGGAATCTAGGCTTTGGAAGGCTTTACATGTTGATTTTAAAAATTGTTTCTAATTGATAGAGTCGATCTTGATTTGAAATTGTTTTGGCTGGCTTATGAAGGCTTTAATCTCTACTTTCTGATTTCAACAATTAGTATAAGACACGCTTCATAGGTTTTTTTTTATTATTATTGTTATTATTATTTAACTTTTAAAAGTAACGTAATTGATAAATTGAATTATACAATTCATAAACATAAATAATGTGGGAGCATAGATCCCTGTTTTATGATGTCTCGTTCTCAATCGGGAATTTTCATCCATAGACTCTCAAAATCAAACAAAAGAAAAAGTTGAGTAGATTTGATGCCTTATTAATTAATGGTTGGTTCACAAAGAAGAATAAAGGATCCATTCCTTCTTTTGTTAATTTAAGTTGGATTGTTCGCAACGTATATGGTTCTTGTGCTTTGTTAACTTCATATAACTATCTTTCTAATTTTGTCCATGCACTCATTGCTAAACCATTTATAAGGCTGTCCTTGATCAAATGTGGTTTGGTGAGGAAAGGAAAAATGAAAGGAAAATCTCTCTTTTGTTATCTTTCACACGCATCTGATTATTGATGGCTCTCAATTCACTTCCCCTAATTAAGATGAAGTTTCGTGCGTCAAGTTTGATCTATATATTTTTGTGAGTGACTAGCTTACATTTTATGATTGTTGCAACTCCCATATATGTATTCATTTTCATCTACTTCAAGCTAATTTTCATTAATTGAAATATTATGGTTGTCCTTTTTATGTGTCATTAGGTTATTAACTACTTGCCACAAAAGAATGTGCAACTTGTTCATTTATGAAGGGACAGGAATTTGTACTTTCATGTCCACTATCATTATTCCTCCATTCATTTTAAAATTAATTGTCATTTAATCTATTGTATAAATAATAAGTTGTTAAATATTTTTAATTTTAAGAAAACATAATTACATTTAATGATATTACTATTTTACTCACCAAACACATAAATTAGCTGACAAGATATTATTTAAATGTAATTAATGTTCTTAAATTCGAGTCTTTAATTAAAATGCAATTTTCTTAATGATTTATCTTATTTTATTACTCTTAATGGTTTTATTTAATTTGAACCAGAATAGGGTGGGTCAAACATGAAATGACCATTTTACTGCTTAATTATTACTTTTTATTTTACTTAGTAGAGATACAAAGTATTAAAGATAAAATTTTAATAAGTAACACACAAGGACAAAAAAAAAAGGTTAAGGCTCTAAAAACATAAATAAAAACTTCAGAGATTAAAACTAGAAATCCTAAAAGTTTAAGGACTAAAAATATATTAAACGTATGCTAACAAAAGTTCGATTCTATGGCCATGAATATGAAGAAGATTTTGTTAGGAGAGATAAAATTCACTTCCGTATCTTTATGTTTCGGAGGATTAATCTCATGACTTTTGACTATGAAGATACCTTACTTTTAGGATAAAAAAAGAAGAAGAAAAAAAAGGAAAAAATCATTGTAAAAATATCTATTTTAATAAATGGAAGAAACTAGTCTAAATAGCATAAGCGAAATAGTCTGGTGCAATCTCCGTTATGGCATTGAAATTAAAATATCAAGATTTAACTGTGTTTTGTTTAGAAAAATAAAAATAAAATTAAAAAAATAATAGGATAGGAAGAGAATTTAATAGACATTTAATTTATACATTATAATAAAGATCACATGTTCATGTAATTTGAAAATTTGGCGATCGCTGAAGTTTTGAAGGGGTACATTTGGCCTCTCGTACGGTCCATAAAATACAGGTTCATTGTATTATATAAAATAGGTTTTCATCTCCAATTTTGTCTAATCCATAGTTTTGGTTTTCTCATTTTAAAATAGAGGTATTTAATCTTTCAATTTTTAAAAATTTACAATTTTGGTTCAATCATTAATTTTATCTACATTTATTTCTTTTATATCTTATACTATTTTAATTAATTAATTAAATTATTTTTAATGATATCTTAAATAAATATATTAGGACTAGAGTTCAATGAATCAAAATAAAATAAATAAAACATATATAAAATTAAAAATAGAACTAAAGTTACTGATTTTCAAAAATAAAAAATTAATTGTCTATATTTTAAAATCAAAATCAAAATTATATATTGAATAAAATAAAGAGACCAACCTTATATTTTAATCTATAAAATATGTATTTTTTCCTGCGAAAAACATATAAGCAATGCCGAATGTTAATGTTCTGTCATCTGTGAGTAATAACTTTGGAAATCCTTTTAGTTTAAAAATAAAAAATAAAAAAACAAAACAAATCATGAAAAGGAGCATAGATGACAGATGTGACGCGAGGCAGTGGATCCTCCAACCAAACGTCAATATCATCAACTTATAAGACTCAATTACTTTAGCATATTATTTGCGGTTTTATGAATAATATTCTAAGAATAATTAACCCCATATGTGGAAGGTAGCATATAGTAAATACAAATCTAAATATATATGGTACGTATTCAATAAAAAAGTTATCAAAAGATAAGTATATATGACTAAATTAAACAATTATTTTGTAAAACGAAGAAAAATAAGTAGTAACTATAAACATTTTTATGTTCTAAAATAGTTTAATTGACATGTTAGACCAAAAATAATGACATTTTTTTTATTTACACTGTGTATATAAAGTTAAAAAGTACATATATAAATATTATTATAAATATAAAAGTAAAATTGAATTATTTAGTTATTAAATTGTAAATAAGTGTCTTTTTATCATATTTATCCAAATAACATTATTGTGTTATGTTATTTTGTCTTGTATTTAACATGCATAGATAAGATAATAAATGATAGGATAAGATATAGGCAAATGATAACCAATATTCTTATGGCACTGATTAAGGAACTAAAAGAAGAAATTTTTTTTATTGAGATGCTTAAAATTGTGTTGTCCATTTTTTATTTTTTTTTGCTTTTTCCTATAATTTTTACAATAAATATTTTTTCCTTTTAATTCTTTAACCAGTGCCCCAGTAAAACCTTAAGATATAAATTATGTTCAAATGATAAAAATATTATTATTTGTTAAAATTATATATTTTTTAAAAAGTAACTTTTATTTTAATTTTTTAATTTTAACAAATTATAAAAAAAAGTAGCATTTTAATTAAATGCCAGTATAAAGTATATAAAAGAATCTTTGCTCTAGTATAAAATCATTTATGGTACGTGTTTCTCTAATAGCTTAGACTTTTTGCAAGATTATATGGATCGAGTCGGTTGGGTTAACATACATGCATTCGTCACGCGTTACTACTCACTACCGAGTCCCGAGTCCATGCTTGTTTCCCGGAAGGATCTTTCTTACCCAATTTTAGTTTTTTTTTTTTTTAATTTATATTTTTTCAAGTTATTTGCCTAAACTGTTAGGAAAGATAATAATATATTTCAGCTTTAAAACAGTGGTAGCTTTTAATTCGGGTATAAAGGGGTTAGAAATAAGAACTCGGTTGAGTCAATTAGTCAAATTAAAACTTATTTAATTAGCTCATATTATTTTATTTTATTTTATTAAAGTTCTCATTAAAGTAATTTAAGTTTGTTAAATTAGTATTTAATAAATATTACCTTTGTCCTTAAATATAAAAATCTTTTAACTCATTCACACTCTTTTAAAAAATTGATTAATTTAGTAGTTAATAGCATTAAATTTGTTAACAATTTGTGTTATTTTTTCAAAATTACCCTTAAACTCATCTTACTTTCTACTTAATTAATTAATAAGTGTTAGTCATCTTCTCCAATCTTCATAAGAGAAAGAACGTACTTATTTTTATTAATTTATAGCATTAATTTGTAAAGTAATTAAGGGTATTTTGGTAAAAAAAATTAATGCAAGAGATAACTTGAAAAAAGTCTTATAAAAAGAAAGAAACAAATTTAAAAAAAGATTCTTATATTTAGGGACGGAGGTAGTTCTTGTATATTAAAAATAAGTAAAAATAAAAGAAATTCTGAACATGAACTTTAAATGTAATTATAATAATTAATATAGAATTAAAATTTACTACATAATAAAAATATACAAATTATTACTATTATTTTTATCTCTTGTTTATTTAAATTTAACATTTTTTGTTATGGCATAAACACTCAAACCATGACACCTCTCCACCAACTTTGACATTAACAGCCTGCCTTAAACTTTAATCATTAACTAAAAATTAAATTGCTTTTTTGTGAAGCCCTTAGTCAAGATGGGTAATGATGGAATGTTAGTTCCCTTTCACTCACCAGCAAAATGTTTCCGTCACTGGTCAATTCCAAAAAATAAACAACATTTTAGAAATAGGTCCTTAGCTTCAGGGCGAAATTCACATTTCAATTTGAAAATATATCATTCATTAGGACCATTACATTACACCTATATATAATCCTCTACCAATTTACTTACCCCACTAAAAAGTTAAGAAGTTTCAGGCTGGCCCCTAACCGCACTAAAGAGTGATTAAATGATGTTCCTTCATAAATATAATGATTCCCTATGTTATCTTTTAGCAAAAGCAATTCATAAAAAAAAAATGTTGGGTCTTGCTAATTAGTGTCCTAAGGACACTAGTTAAGAAATTAAAAAAAAGAAAGATTTTATTATACATTATATGGGAGCACATTTAAAAGTTACAGGAGAGTGCATTTTTCTGCATACCAATAAAAATCTTTCCTCTTTTACTTCTTTAACCAGTGCCTTAAAGACACTGGATAACATTTATAAAAAAAAAAAAGGTATATATTACTCTATAAGTTTCTATGATGTAGGAGGTCAGGATTTGAACTAGGTACAAACAAAAACGTTACCAAAAGTTAGTGATGAAAACTGGGAAGACTTGGTGCTAGTGGCTTTACCTCATTAACACACAAGTCTAAAGGGATTTCTTTTGTCAACCAAAACCGTTCTCACAATAACTCAGTTTTCTTGGTAGTCATGGTCCTACTGACTATTGACTAATGAGATGCAAAAACTAGTGCACAAGTGGCAAGCATGTAGGGTGCTGATATGTTCATCATAAATACATGAAACTTGGAAACGGCTTATATGCATCAACCGCTTCATATAAAAGTTGATACACATTTCATTTTCACCATAACTCAAAAATTCAAGGGAAATCCTCTTTCTCTTCTTCTCTGGTTTTGTAAGTGAATCAAAATGGTCTCAGCTTCTTCTCCCCCTTCCAAGGTAATGGTTTTCTACTATTATCAATGTAGTTTAATCAATATTTCTAGTCTAAACTAAACCCTTTTGTTATGTCTGATGTTTCTTATTCTTGTTGCATGTTCTACACTTGTAGGAGCCTCAATCAGATCAAAAATGGGTGGAGAATGGTCCCCATCGCAATGCCAAATGGTGGTACTCAACTTTTCACGCTGTGACAGCCATGATTGGAGCAGGTGTTCTCAGCCTTCCCTATGCCATGGCATATCTAGGATGGTAAAGTACAACTCTGGCTTTTAAGTCTTTAACATATCACAAAAAGGTGACAACTTGAACAAAATATTTTTTTTTAACCACCGTAATTAGCATCTTTAGTTTTCCAGTAGGACTCTAAGATATCCCCACAAGTTTCGATCTTTGGACTGATTATGAGACTAATCCTCCATTTGGGGCTTAGTCACACTTGAAATTCTTCGTCCCTCTCCAAGGATGTATTATGTGGGAATGGAACCCAAGTCCTCCCCACAAACTTGAACAATATATGTAGCTGAAAGTTAACTTTTTTTTTCTTTCTTTCTTATCTTTGCAGGGTGCCAGGGACCTTGTTTTTGGTGATATCTTGGTGCCTGACCTTAAACACAATGTGGCAAATGATCCAACTTCATGAGTGTGTTCCGGGAACCAGGTTTGATCGTTACATTGATCTTGGTAGACATGCTTTTGGGCCAAAGTTAGGGCCATGGATTGTGCTGCCCCAGCAACTGATTGTCCAAGTTGGGTGTGATATTGTTTACATGGTCACTGGTGGGAAGTGCCTAAAGAAGTTCATGGAGATTGCATGCACCAATTGCACACAACTCAAACAGTCCTATTGGATTCTCATTTTTGGTGCCATCCATTTCTTTCTCTCTCAGCTTCCCAATTTCAATTCTGTTGCCGGGGTTTCTTTAGCAGCTGCTGTGATGTCACTAAGGTACTTCTTTTTCCCCGCATTTCTAGGGGAATTTCCATAATGGTCCCAAAACCATGAGTAATTTTCAATCAAGACCATTCATTTTCTATTATAAAATATTTTTCTTATTAATTAACATGAAATGGATGGTGTTGATGCAAGGATTATTTTTGGCCCTTATGAATTATGGGACCATTGGAAAAGCCACCCATGTTTATACTTTTCTAGAGCACTAGTCTCTGAACATGATTAATATTATTTAATATTTACCAGTTTTGAGTGCTTGCTGAGCTGGCTTGACATTTTGCATCCATATAAAGAAGATTCCTTGGAAAAATATTGTTTGGATTCTTCAAAGAATAAGTTATCCATGTGAGAACTGAAAAGCTGTCCCTGAGGCTCAGAATTTGATAGGAAGACTAAATATTTTGTAGAAAGATAAACAAATTTACCCTTTTGGTTATGTTTGTGAACAAGCAGAGCCATATGGCTTCTAAAACTTAGCAGAGTCAATTGACAAAATTGAACTTTCAGAAAAAGATCTTTGCTAGAACATGGTTGAATTAATTAAAATAAAATATGGTAAATAATCTTTTGACACTCATTGTTTATTGTGAATCCAGTGGCTTCTATTTAGGTTGTAATTTATACAATCTACAATGCCTAACATAATTTGATCATGCTGCTGATATTACACATTTTCAAATTATATTAAAAATTACATATACTAGTTGAACAATGAGCCACTACTTACCTGACATAACATAGGATCTTCTGTTCTTTTCTTTACCATTTTGGGATAAATGCAATAAGAACATTTGAGATAAAAAAAAAAAAAAGTTAATGTGATTTATTGCTTCTAATTTCAAAAACACTACCTTACTCTGATGGTACTTTATCATCGCAGCTATTCAACTATATCCTGGGTGGCTTGTTTGGCTAGAGGCCGTGTTGACAATGTTAGCTATGCATACAAGCAAACCAGTTCAACTGATTTAATGTTCAGAATCTTCAATGCACTTGGTCAAATTTCATTTGCATTTGCTGGCCATGCAGTGGCCCTTGAAATTCAGGCCACAATTCCATCAACCCCTGAGAAGCCCTCAAAGATACCAATGTGGAAAGGTGCTATTGGTGCCTATGTCATCAATGCTATATGCTATTTCCCAGTTGCACTTATAGGATATTGGGCCTTTGGAAGAGATGTTGAGGACAATGTGCTTATGGCATTTGAAAGACCTGCATGGCTCATTGCCTCAGCTAACTTGATGGTGTTCATTCATGTTGTTGGTAGCTACCAGGTACCAACACAACACAAGGATATGCTATTCCTACCCAAATTAAACTACTCGAGTATCTGACTGACCTTGTTAATGTGGAAACATTGGATTCCAGGTTTATGCTATGCCTATTTTTGACTTGATTGAGAGGATGATGGTCAAAAGATTGAACTTCCCTCCAGGAGTAGCACTTAGACTTGTTGCTAGATCTACTTATGTAGGTGAGATTTTCATTTTTTGGTTTAAGACCACAAGTATTTTCCATTAAAGGCAATCCTGCTCAAAGGCAATCCAGTTTGAACCAGATAAGATCACTATGGGTGATACTTCTATCTCTAAGTATTTAATGCAATTGCTTACACGGAACTCAAATTTGAGACTGCTGATTAAGCTAGAACAACCTTGTGGCAGTTAATCACACACTCAGTTGTTTTCATAACCATCTATGCTGTCACTGCAAAGCTATTTTTTACCCCATAGTTGTTATTTGTATGAAAATTCTTGAAGTAACCAGAGATTGTTAAAATGTTTCAGCTTTTACATTATTCTTTGGGGTCACATTCCCTTTCTTTGGTGATCTTCTTGGGTTCTTTGGTGGATTTGGTTTTGCTCCTACTTCATACTTTGTAAGGCTCTCTTACCATCTCAATTTCCTCATGCTTATATTAAACTACAAATTTACAAGAGTTAATTCAGAACATAGAGGATTAATAATTTGGTTTATCGATTGTTCAGCTTCCTAGTATAATGTGGCTGATAATTAAGAAGCCAAAGAGATTCAGCATCAACTGGTTCATCAATTGGGTAATAATTAATCTATTTTAACAATTTTTCTTTAAATCAGTGAAAGAGTATATACAGAGAATGCAAAATTAGATTATCACATTTCCGAGTTGTTTCCTCTTGGCATTGACCCTCAATTTTTTGTTTTTCTTCTCAGGCTTCAATATACATTGGAGTGTGCATTATGTTGGCATCTACAATCGGTGGCTTAAGGAATATTATTACTGATGCTTCTACATATAAGTTTTACACCTAAACTATTTTATATTATTGCAAAAATATGTAGCATCAGCAATTAATCTAGTTAATTAGACTGGAGTTGGTGATTATCTAATTGATAGTGTCCTTTGTTCCTATAAGCAGCTAGCCTTTTAGTCTTCTCTCTCTCCGTTTATTGTCTTAGTGAGATGTTAACATATTAATAGAACAAATAGTTTTTTAATTCTCTTCATAGTGGTTTATAATTTACATTATATTAAGTAAGTGGTCAAGAGATTCAATTTTCGTATCTACATGTATAGAAAAATATATGTTAAGAGAAGTTAACTCATTAAATAGATTTCAATATATTAGAAATTAGTTTCTACCTTTCTACCAAAAGATATCTTGTTTCAGCCTTTCAACCAGAAAATATCCCGAGTTTACTAAAAAAATTACATTATTTTTTTATTTTTTTTATTCAAAGGGAAGAGACGAAGAGTCGAATTCTAATATTAAAGAGTTTATAATAATTCACATACAATGCTCAATCAATTGAACTAAAATTTACATTATTTGGATCAAGTAAAATAATACTGCACCTGATATATGTTATACTTTTTTAAGTTTTTTTTGGTACATATACTTTTTTAGTTTAATTTGCCCCATTAGTGCTAAAGATAATACAGGTGAATTTATCAAAAGTTAGGTATGTATATAAAAGTACATATCAATAATTTTTAGAGTTATAAAATTAACTTGGTGGTTGAAGAGAGGGAGAAATTGTGGATTCGAATCTTTCCCATTAACATTTTAACAAATACTAACAACTAACATTGGTCGATAAAAAAAAACCAATTAAATTTTTTTTTTGTTTTCTAACTTTTAGAAGTAAAATTGGTAATATTTTAGAATCATGTTGAAAATATTTAAATTGTGTAAATTAAAGTTTATTTAAGCAAAATCTATGATAAAATAAAGCATAATTTACCTAGCTTTTAGGCTTAATTACCAATTTGGTCCCTAAATTATTTAAAACAATACAATTTAATCCCTAAATTTTTAAACGCTCCAATTGAGTCCTCAAATTCTCAAAAATGCCTCAATTAGGTCATTTCCGTCAAATAGAAATGACGCCATTACGATTGTGAATTCCCGTGGTTTTGTTTATGAATAGTGGCGATTAAAAATCGTCACTATATTTATTTTTATTTTAAAATTAAAAAGAGAGATGAGTTATATCTCAAGACAAGTGCAACAATAGAAATATTTCACAACGTCCAAAATTTTACAAAGAAAACAATAACTAACACAATTTAATTAAGAGTAAATTACACGGACCTTCCTTAAGGTTTGCCTTTATTACACCCGACACCCTTCCATTTTTTAACCCTATAGAAAATCTCCTAATTTTTGGACTTTCGTTACACCGACCTCCCCTCTTAGGCATAAATCATTACACTAACCCCCCCTTCTTAGGTTTGAAAAATATTACACTTACCCCCTCCCCCCATAGGGGTACTCAAAGTACTGTAAAAAAATATAGGGATATCAGATGTAATAAGAGCAAACCTCAAAGACGGTCTGTGTAATTTACTCTTTAATTAAAGAGAGACAATGGAACTAAAAATCACGAACATGCATGACACAAGTTAGTGCAATAACAATGACAGTGTTATTAATTAACTAAGTGAGGTTGTCTTCGATGGTGGCAAGGGAAGGCGAAAGCGAAGTGCGTGAGCGTAACTCATCGTAATCCTCTCCCAGAGGAGGTTGTTCCACTCTTATCTCCTCAATCATCTTAACAACATCCAACATGCTTGGCCTCTTCTTTGGCTAAGTCGCCACGCACGTGAGTCCCACGTGCAACATCTCCACCAACTCATCCTTAATGTTCTTGTACCTCAGCAGCTCCTGATCAAACACCTCAGAGGTCTACTCTTCTTTCACCACCAACTTCACCCACTTCGGAAGATCCACGTCAGCTTGCTCCTCCACGTGCGGACATGCCGGAGAAGGGTATTACGTCGAGGGAGCCCTCCCTGTGAGAACCTCCAAAAGTAACACTCCGAAACACCAGATCCGTACCGCCGCCATCCTCAACGGTCCCATTCCACAACAGAACGCCAGCAATGGAGGGGCTCTACAATTAGGCCAAGAATGCAACTGCAACCCGGGTCCCAATCTTGCAAGATTCAACCTCTCCATTCCACGTTCCAGAACCTTCTTTGCCTCGCTGCGAAGCAAATTGCTGGTTTCCCTGACCCGTTTGGGCTCTTCGTCTATGCTAGCGAGGTCGTACTCGTTGCAGAGGTTGAGGATCTCGAAGTGGAGCTGGGTGGCCTTTGCGAGATCGAATTTTTTAGGGTCAGCGGCGGCCATGAGGTCGCGGAGCTTGTTGGAGAGGGGGAGGGCACGGATGTTTCATAACCTAGAATTTCTTTTATAAATTTTAATTTTAAAATAAAAATAAATATAGTGGCGGTTAAAAATCACCACTATTCGTAAACAAAACCGACGAAATTCACAATCGTAATGACATCATCTCAATTTGACGGAAAGGACCTAATTGAGACATTTTTGAAAACTTGAGGACTTAATTGAAACGTTTAAAAATTTAGTGACCAAATTGAATCGTTTTAAATAATTTAGGGATCAAATTAGTAATTAAGCCTAGCTTTTACTCTCATTTGCAAATTGAAAGGTTCTTTTGTGAATAGAAAAAAAATGAAAAGAAAAAGAGAATTAGCTAACAACTAGGTTATTTTGTATAAGAAGCATGTTCCCGAGGACTGTGGCTATGGTGGACCAATTTTACAAATGATTTACCATGAACCACTTTTAAACACCATTAGATTTATCTCATTCCTACATTAATTCAGTGCACCCTCATCATCATATTTTTCCTTCTTTCTCCTTTTTCCTTTTCTGTTCTCCAATAGGTTCCCCGTCACTCGTCACTACCATAGGTCCATAACTAACCACGGGTTCACCCTCTTCATCCTTACCAGTTAACCCAAATTTCTTATTTTCCCCCATCTTCTTTCCAGCAAACACAACTCCAAGCACGTCCTCATCATCAACATTAACACCATATTGTTCTCAACACTAAAAACAACAATTATTGTTTCCAACATTATAAACAAATCAGTACAAAAAAAACCCACATAAAGAAACGCAAAATCAAATCGTATTCATAGAATGAATCGATTAAAAAAGAAGAAAAGTTCAATAAAAAATACAAAAAAAAAATAGCAGATCTGAATGCACACTCTACATCCCATTCTCCCTCTTCTGCCGTCGGCGTCAGCTCCTTGAAGATTTTCATTCCAATGGAGTACTCGTCATCGATGACCCCGTCTTTTTCTTCGATTTCCTACCGTCGCCTTGCTGCGACGCGTTCTCGTCGTCCCTCACGGTCGGCTTCTTCCATCCCAATCCCATGTCCAATTACAGTTTTCTCTTATTCCGTGAACTGGAGTGCAAACGACGTCGCGTTCAAATCACAGAACTGTGGAATCGAAAGGGATCGATTCGCAAGAGGAAAAGGAAAATATCGATTCACACAAGTAAAAGGAGAAGATCGATTTGCACAAGGAAAAGGAAAAAAGTGTCGCCGCCGCCGGAAATCGTCTCCGACGATAATGCACGACGGGGAGGGGCTGTGGGGGAAGTGGGGAAAGGGATCTGGTACATAGGATTCAGGATATGATTGTGAGTCTTAGATCAATCTAATGACTACTAAAAGTGGTCCACAGTAAATCATCTATAAAGATAGTCCATCGTAGCCACAGTCATTCCCGAGACACTTTTTTATTAGAGTAAATTACACGGCTTCCTCCTGAGTTTTACATATATTACACCGAGATCCCTTGCCTTTTTAAATCATACAAAAAACTTCCTATTTGTTGATTCTAAATTACACGGACCCTCTTGAGTTTTATTTATATTACACGAATCCCCCTGAGTTTTACTTATATTACATCGACATCCCTTTTTTTGAACTACAGCGGGTCAAAAGTAATGTTTAAAAAGACATGAGATGTCGGTGTAATATATGTAAAACTCAGAAAAGATCAGTGTAATTTACTCTTTTTATTAAAGTGATCACAACTTTTGATGCTATGACGACATTATTATGACAGTTTTGTAAAGACACACTTATAAAACATTTATTTTAGTGTAAATTATACAAACATTTTATAAAATTTTATGAAATTACACAAATACTTTCTGTCTTTATCTATTTCTACACTAATCCTCTCAGTTATTTAAAAATATATATTGATATCCTTTTATATATTACATTAATTCCTCTTAGTTTTTTAAAAATATATACTGACATTCCTTAATTATTTAAAAAAATATTACATCAAATTTTCTTTAAAAAAATAGTATAAATATTAAAAAAGCATGAAACGTTCATGTTTTTACAAAACCGAAATGTTATTATACAAATTAACTCTAATTGTCATCCTGTTCTTTTAATGGTAACGTTTCAACCGACAAAATTCATTTAGTCAAAATTTTCAATGTTCCACCGACACAGAATTGAATTGGGTCCATGAGTCTAAGAAATAGCGAGAATTCTTGATTTATCTCAATATTTCTCTCAATTCGAAAATCCAGAATTTGAATTGATGTCCTTTCATCGAATCCTCCTAATTGCATTGATTTATCCGAAAGATTTCACTTCAATTGGAATTTGCTTATTCACCATGTACGAGAATTCCCGCTAAACATCCATGGCTGAATGGTTAAAGCACCCAACTCATAATTGGCGAATTCATAGGTTCAATTCCTACTGGATGCACGCCAATGGGACCCTCCCTCCAATAAGTCTATCGGATTTTTGTTCAAAAATGGAATCTTATTAGAACTGTCCAATTCACCCTTTGGAACCATAGGAGTCGGTGGTTGGAACATTTACAATGAACCGTTTCAATGAAGGAGATAGGTCAAAGTATTGTGTTCGAACTTTGAAGAAAGTGTCTGACGTCTGCGAAAACAATAAATAAATTAAGCGGTTAGTCAATTTCATTTTCGGTGCCACAATGGAAAATAGAGGAGTGCAAGGCATACTCTTCCCGAAAACACTTTCTTTTCTTTTATTAGTTGAAATATATTTAAAATCATAAAATCAGAAGAAAGAATTATTAAATATAATATGAGATTTGCAAAATTTTATAATTTTCAATAAATTTTAATTTCTATAAAAATAAATAAATTTTAATTAATAAAAAATATATTTAAAATAATATATTAGAGAATATGTTAACAGCATTAGAGAAATATTCTAGCATACAAAAATCTTTTACTGATTTGTTTTTTTTCTATTCATAAATCTTTTACTGATCTGTTGACGAGTTCTTTAAAAAATTTAGTTAAGAAATTAGGAAATATTTTTTTATTAAAAATTGTTAAAAAAAAATACATTAAAGATTGTGATAAAATGAATTATTAACATTTTTCTTATTTTTTTACTTTTAATTCCATTACATTCTTTTTTATAATATTTATCTGTTGATAGTGAAATTTGTTTTAAGATTTTTTTTAGTTTTAAAATGTAGTTGACTCGAAATTTTAATATTTGTCACTATTTATTTCTAAATGATAGTATTGCAAATTTAGAATCAAAATTTATTTTGGGTTTTGTTAAGCCAGCAATAATTTCTTAATATATATTATTCGACGGTTTCTAAGGTGGATCATTGTCTCAAGTGGTCTACCATGTACCATAATTTATAGTCATTGAATCAATCATAAGTGCATAATGTTACCTTGAACTCTCCCCACTAAATATTTTCTTTTGTAACCCTCCCTTTCCTCCATTCCATTCTCCAACCGACCACTAGAATCTCGCTGTCGTCGAAGGCGATTTTCGATAGTGGCAACCCTCCACGAAGCTTAGGATCATATTAACAGTTCTACCTTGACGCACAAATCACGTAAAAATTAAAACAAACAAAACAAGATAAAGTGAAAGCAAACAAATTCTCCCTGGTGAGATAAAAAGAAAAGATTGAACATCTTGTTCACCATCCTTTAGATTCAATTTCAAACAGAAAAAGAGACACAAAAAATCACTTAACCAAGGATTTTCCCCTGCCATACTTCTTTCTGTGTGACACCAATTTTCACCACGGATGAACACTGAAATCATTAATCGAGTGAAAAATAGGCAACAATTATTTCAATCAAATGTACAAATCCATATCAAAATGACAGCATCATAAAAAAGGTAAAGTTAAGCGATGACTCTAGGCGACGGCGGGCATGTCCCTTGGAATTGGAGCTCTTTTATTCCCGGCAGCGATGAAGTTTCACCATCGTCGGAGGGAAATTCCGGCGGGTTCATGGTGAACGATGGTGGAACTTGTTGAGAGGAAGGAGGAAAGAGAAAAAAAAAATTAGTGGAAAGAACAATGTTTTAAGAACCAGACCGGTCATCGAACCGGCCGAGACACTGGGTTAATGGGTCATTGGTCGGATCGGTAGGTCACTGGTCGGACTGGTTTGACTCGATATATATTAAAAAAAATTAAAAATATAATATAACTAACATAATTTAATCATTCAACACTCCAAATTTAAAATTATTGTCATTGTAAAGTACTTAATATTCCAAATAAGAAATAACAATCAATAGTCATGATAATACAAGTCCATAAATAAGTTTTATACACAAACAAAATTAAAAAAAAATTAAAACACATGATTTCAGCACTTTTTTTTTTTTCAAAAAACAAAATACACTACAACCGCTTCGACCAATGACCCACCGGGTCACTGGTTTTTTCAAAAATTGGGCGGTTCAACCCTGATCGTACCGGGTCAACTAGATTTCCGATCCTTTCATCGAATCGAACCGGTTAAGCCACCGGACCGGTCGGACCGGCTGGTCCGATTCTTAAAACACTGGGAAAGAGTCCAGGATAACATTGTGCACTTACGATTGATCCAATAGATGTAAATTGTGATACATGGTGGTCCACTTTAGAAGCCATCATATTATTTATGACTTTTTTTTTTATTCTGATATTGTTTATGACTAAATATATTATTTTTATTATAATAAATATTTTTAGTATTTATATTAAGATTCTTATTTTAAAATTATATAAATAATATTTTGTTAAATATATTTTTAATTTAATTACACCGTTATATATTTTTTTTCATTATATATCATTTTTATATATTTTTATATTTTTATACCAATACTTTTCAAATGGTATATAAATTTTAATAAATATTAACAATAAATAATAGATTTTTTTTTATATATTATCATATACAGATTACAATATTGTTTATAATATTCCGCTTACAGAAATGTTATATAATATATTAGTAGTTTATTATATTGTTATGATATAATAAAATTATACGTGTTATATATATATATATATATATATATATATATATATATATATATATATATTAATTATTCTTATCATTATGTTATTATTATAATATGATAGTTTAAAATAGAATTTTATTCTCTTATCTACATTATGTTAATTTATTATATTAATTGGTCAACTTAGTTACACATAACGAATTGTGAGAGATGTCATGTCATTCAAAATTGACACCATTAGTATAAAAAAGTGACTGAAAGACCAACTTGATCTAATAAATACATTATAAGGGACCAATTTTATATATGTGATATATTATTTTATAATATTATATATTATTTATATATTATAATAAATATTTGTTTTTGTATAATAATTATATTAAGATTTTTATTTTAGAAATTATATGAAGAAATGATTTATTAAATATATTTTTATTGATTCAATCACATATTTATAGATGATCATTTTTTACTATATATTATTTTAAAATATATTCTTGTGTATACCAATCACTTTGAAATAGTATAAAAAATTTAATATTTATTTAAAAAAAATGTTACTGTTATAGTCATTATATATTATTTCTAATAATACCATTTTAACTATTTTACTCTTTTACAACTAAAAAAGTTTAATCGATTAACATACATTTTTTATAAAAAAAAAAAAAGCCACAATATTATAAGTTTCGATTCTAATTATAATTCTTATCTTATTTCAATTATAATTTTAATATAAACTTCTTTATTTAATGTTTAAGTTACATATATAAATGTTTGTGTTAGATATGAATGAAATGGGGACAAAATAATGTTCGTATTTATTTAATATCTATATTGCATAAATATTTACATTATTAAATAAGGACAAAATTTTGTCGAATTATCTTTTTTTTTTTTTTTTATGGTTGTGATTGTGAAAGGATTGTCTTGTCTCAAACATGAGACCATTAATGGTATTACAATAAGCAAACTATTAGACCAGAATTAAATATGTACTAAATAGAAATTATATGCATAAATAATTTATTAATATATTTTTATTGATTCAATCACACACACACACACACACACACACACACACACACACACATATATATATATATATATATATATATATATATATATATATATATATAGTATTCTAATATAATCTTTTTTACCAATAACTTTGAAACATAATATAAATTTCAATCATTATTTTAGGACACAATGTTATTATGGACATTGTATTATGTATATGATTTCTAATAACATATTTTTAACTATTTTACTCTTTTACTTTTACAAATAACTATTTTAAAATATTTTCATTTTTAACGTATAAACTTTATACAAAAACAACAAAATTATAAATTTCAATTCTATTTCTTCTCTTTTCTTTAACGTATAATATTTTTTAAAATTATTATTTATTGATTGAGTATATATTTTAATTTATTATTTTATATTAAAATATTAATGAACAAAAAATGAAAAAAAAATGTTTGATCATGTTTTTTTTATGCTTCATATTGATCATAAGAATGTGAAATCACTCAGAACATTATTATGATTATATGCTATAAAACTAGACTCATATCTTTTATGGTTTATAGATCTAAGTTAATTATTTTCTATTTTTTCTTTATTAAATGTTAATAAATATGAAATATATAGTTTATAAGGATATATTTAATAAATTACTTAAATAAATTATACTATTTAATATATTTTACTTTTTTCATGATAGTCTCATGAAAAACTTGTGAATTAATATGAATAATTTTAATAAAAAACACATAATTACTTAAAACATCATTTAAATGAATTATTTATAATAAATTATAAACTGATAAAATATTTATTTCTTGATATATTTTCATATATTTAAATTATCATTTTATATTTAAATAAACCCCTGCAATGCACATGTATTACATCTAAATTAATGGTAAAGGAGATTTGGAGTTATAATAAATTTTAATAGGATTAATATTTTTAAAAATGAAATATGCTCAATTAAAAATATAATTAATCATCTTTCTCAATTTTAATATAATTATATTTACTATAATACCAAATATTTTTAAAATAATAATTTTATTGATGAATATATTTTAAAAAATATTACATATAAGTATATAAAATATATAATTTAAACAAACCCGTGCAATGCACGGGTTTAAAATCTAGTTAAAATCTTAAAGTAGCAAATATCAAGATAGAAAATACAATAACATTACCTTTCAATCAATTTAAATAGACAACGGTATAGTGGACACAACCAATTTTCTAAATATTGAAAACACTATAAAATAGTTCATTAACATTTTTTTTAATTCAATCTCATCCTTTATTTTGTTCTACAAGAAGAAAAAGAAACACTTTCATTCAATTATACAATGTACCGAGACCTTGGGAACAGAAACCATGGTCCTCCCACATGGTTCCATCGTTTCGCAATCAATTTGGTCTTTCAACCTTGAATCCGAGATCAAATTAATTCACTCTATCATAACTTCCTACCCACTCATATCCATGGACACCGAGTTTCCCGGCATCCTTCCCCCAACCTTGCTTTCCAAGAATATAACTATGTCATACTGAAAGCTAATGTGGATCGCCTGCACCTAATCCAAGTTGGTTTCACCCTTTCGCACTGCCAAAGCAACCTCCCAACTCTTGGAACCCCAACTTCTTTATCTGGGAATTCAACTTCTATGACTTAGAAGTTGTGCATGACCTCCATGCGCAGCTTTGTCATCAAGGATAGATTTTGAGATGATTTGTAACACTCCTAAAAATTATAATTATATTATTATGTTATTACTTTGTAATTATGTTTAGAAGTTCATATAGAGATTTAAAAATTTTGAGGGACTCAATCTAACTCAGAAGAATAAATGCTAACTGGATTTATTGATTTTTATTTATTTTCCTTAAGAGAATTGATAAATAATAATAATAACTAGTTTAGATCAGAGGGGTTGAATACATAGCAAAAATAGTTCAAAACTTTAGAAAAATTATATTGAGACTGTAACATCCTGAAATTTTAACACTAGGAAAAATAATAAATGTTTGTGTGAAAATATAGTGTAATAGCTATAAAAATATTGAAAATTTTAATTAACATAAATTAGATCATCTAGTAGCTTGTAGTGCTCTAGAATTAAAGAAAATAATTAGGAAAAACTCAATTTAGACTTAAAATTAAGCATTTTAAATGCAATCTAGATGCGGCTATATATATATATATATATATATATATATATATATATATATATATATATATATATATATATATATAAAGTTCACTTGAAGCTATTAGAGCCGTCGGATCGAAACTTTAACTTCAAACAACAGTTGATCTGATTCAATTATGTAACCTTCACTTGAATATTTTATAGCCGTCAGATCGAAACTTTAACTTCACAGTAGTCGTTGATATGATTCAATATGATCTAACATTAATTGAAGAATATTAATTTTTAAAACAAATAATTTGACTATTGTTATAATTATTATCTTTTATATATTTATTAGATAGATAGAAATAGAGAAAACTAATAAAATAAGAGATAATGTAATATTAATTTAAAAAAAGTATTAATTCAAAAATTAATTTTTTATTTGGAAATAATTATTTACTTTTAAAAATTAATTATTTAATATAGTAAATGTTTAAAAATTTATAGTATTAATTTAATAATTAAAAATGATATTTTAAAATAATTATTTACTTTTACTTTCTTATGATTAATTTTTAAATTAATAATTATTTTTTAAAATGTAGAGTAAAATTTTATTTATTATAAATATATATATAAGCAAATTTTAGTATTTTACATAATTTTAAATTATATGAGACGTAAATTTTATTTTGTCATTTGTGACTAATATTAATGTATATACTTTTAATTATTCTCATTTTAAGCAACAAACGTATTACCTTTATTCTAGTTATTAAATTATGACTTGGTAATATGACTTTTAGTTTTTCTCCGTTTATTACTATTCACGTCTCAATAGTAAAATTCACATCTTATATATTAATTTTAAGCAACGGTAATATGACTTTTAGTTTTTCTCTGTTTATTACTATTTTTAATTAAATTCAATACTATTTATAGCTATTAATTGATATTAATATTATATTACCGTTTTTTTTCATTGTCATTTAAATTGGTAGATTGTATTCTCTGTATAAGCTTGAGCTAAATGCTACCATAATAAGCATTTTAGTATCGTTTATTTTGATTTAAGTGGTTTCTGATTTCTCTTTCTGTTTCACTAAATTACTTATTGTTATCTCTTCCTTTCTTTCTCAACATGAGATTGCCTACAAAATCTATCTTTCTATTTCTCTTTTGGTAAGCATTTTGGTCCCCTTTATTCCGATTCTATTAATTTATTTGATATTAACTACATCATAAATCATAAAACAGAAGAAAATTATTATAGCAAATACATCATCCAATGAATTTAGCGAGGAATAGAAAATATATATTTGAAACCAACGCACTACTTTAACGTCATCTTACTCTATCTTTTTTATTTCTTTTGTGATCTCTTTGCAAGTATCATTTTTTTTGTATTTTTTTTCGTGATTAAGGCTATAGTATGCAAATTGAAAAGCAACAACGATCACAAATATGAGAGGAGCTACTAACAATCTTTCACGTTCATGAGTTGTTTTGTCTCCCATAATTCACTCTCTGTCCCTCCCTAATTTGATTTTAAGATCTACACATAGTCAATTTCAATACTTGTATTCTAATTTGTGTTGGTTTCTTTTTTTTTTTTTCCTACTTTCTGATTTTTAATTATTATTTTTAATTCTTTGAAAGTTTTTATGTAAAAAATTGATCTTTACATAGCTAATGCAAATTTAAACAATATAATAATAATTATTATTTATAAATGACATTAAATTATTGTACGAATATTAATATTATTATTATTATTAATCAACTTATAACAATCAAGTATTAAATAAATTTTCAATAACTAATATTTTAATTTCGGTAATTAATTAAAAAGGTAACAGTTACTAAAATCAAATGTCAAAATTTGTAACGGACAAGATTAAATAAATTTTCAATTACCATTATTTTTATCTTAGTGGTTAATTAAAAAAAGATAACAATTACTAAAATCAAATATCAAATTTGATTAAAAATTAATAACTTTTGTCACATAAAAGAAAACTGCTTTATATGACAAATAATAATAATAATAATAATAATAATAATAATAATAATAATAATAATAATAATAAAGTTATTTGATAATAGTCAATTATAAGACATTATAATTTTTTTATTCATTTGAATTCAGACTTTAAAGAATAATAAATATTCATAATGTATTATAAATAGAAAATAGTGGTAGAATATTTCATAATAGTATAGTTATTTTTTTATTTTTACTGCAAATATGTTTTTTTACTGCATTTTTACTGCAAGTATAGTTATTGTTAATAACGTTATCTTTCCAAATTCAATTAGAATGAGAAAAAAATAGTAACATATAAAAAATAGTATTTAATAATATAAAAAATTAGCAATACATATAAATAATAAAAAAATAAAAATTAATTGTTATAAAAAAAATAATCCAGATATAAAGTTTAAAACATATAATAATTCTTATAAATAAATAACTTCAAAAAGTAGCAAGTACTGAAATTAAAATAAAAGAACAATTAGTAGTAGTAGTAATAGTACAATAGCAAAAATTAACCCCTCCAAATATTTATATTCTTTTTAAATTTATACTTTTCATATAGGTATTGTATCACTATTGTTAATTTAAAGAAAAAAGAAATCATAATAAATTTCAATAGATATTTTTGAAGACAGGATCTGTTTAATTAAAAATATAATTAATCATCTTCATTAATTTTAATATAATTATATTTAATATGTTATTAAATATTTTAAAAAATTGATAATTTTATTTATGCACATTTTTAAAAAAAATACTAAATACAAATATAAAAAATCTATAATTTAAAAGAACCCGTGCGATGCACGGGTTTAAAATCTAGTATTTCATGAAGACAAGACTTTACGGTATAGCCTCCTGCATTAAAGACTCCAATGGCAATTTTGTTACCGCAGATAGGGCTGAGCAAAAAACTATGCCCCACCCAAAACCGACCTATCTGAAGAGAAAAAAAGGTTATTGGGCAAATTCAGGCGGTTGAAACGGATTGGACGGGTGAGAAAATTGCTTAAAACGGATTGTGGTGGTCGGTTTCGGTTTTGGAATTTTTTCTGTCTAAAACCGAACCAACCAAACTATAATTGTAAAAGTAAATTTTCATTGAAGAACTTTAAATGTAATTTTTCAATGCAATTTAAAAGATTGAAATGAAAGTCCACTAACAAAGCAGAGGCTAGTCACGTTAGTGTAGTCCTTTTTGCAATGTAATTATTTTCTTGCTTCTTTCTTATAGCTAGTGTTCGTCAACTACAAAGCAAGCAAGATTTCATGAAATGGACACTGTTACGAGTTTCTTGAACACCGCTAACTCAGTGCTACCATGTCTTTTTTCTTCAGCTTCTTCATCTTTGTTCATGTCTCTCTCGTTTTGCTTCCTTCTCCGGAACAATCATGCCTCCTTGGGTGACTTCAGACTTGATGTCGTAATATTATATTCATTGTTAGCAACACCATCATAGCACGCTCTCCGGCCAACGTTCATGGCTAACATGCTCTCCAGCCAACATTCATGGCTGACATGCTCATACTTGCCCCAATCCATTTGACAAACCCGCCATCCGTTGAGCCCAAAACCCGACCAATCGAAAGGCTCAAACGGTCGGAGACGATTATGAAATTCTGAGTGTTCGATTTTGGTCAGATTCAATATTTTGGGTCCGAATCCGACCAAAACCACCCGATGATCAGCCTTAACCGCAAAGACATCTTGGTTCCAAGGAACACTAACACCCCAAGAAGCTGAAACAATATCCCTTCTATCTACGCTAGACTGGACATCTAATATGCATCTTGGGAACATAATCTTCGAGACAGATTGCAAATCAATTGTGGATATTATGAACTTCAAGAAATTTCCAAACAATGAAGCTGGTGTTATTCTCAAAAGCTGTGTACATAAATTATCTCATATGCAAAACTGTAGTGTTCAGTTTGTTCGTAGGCAAGCCAATCAAATTGCTCATTGCTTAATGATGGCATGTAGATTTTTTTTCTTGTCCACATATCTTTGATTTCAGTCCTACATGTATTGTTCCTCTCATTTTACATTAAATGATATGAGCTCTTTTTATGTAAAAAAAAAAAAAAAAAAACTTAAAATTAATCAAAGTCAACTAAACTCAAAGACAAACAATCAAAGTCAACTAAAGTCAAAGTAAGGAGTTGCTAGTCAACTCATTAATGACAATTTTGTAAATAGAAACAAGTTTAGTCTAAAACTTAGAAATTAGAGTTCTAATCACCAAATTAACTTATTTCTAGACCTAATATAATTAATTAAGAGAGACTTAAGCTTGATATAATTAAGGTCTCTAATTATTAATTAAGCTAAATAAAATTAAATTAGGCTTGTGTATCTTAATTAAAGCTACTAGAATGCTAACTAATGATAGATTAGAACATAGAGGTAGAAGCAAGATTAAAGGCTCTTGCAAGATGATTAATGACACTTAGACTAATCCTAATTGAAACCTAATATTAAGGGCTAACACACACCTATGTAGGGTTTGTGACCTAGATTTAAAAGCAAAAACACCCCCCCATTGCCTAGGGTGGTGGGCCGAAATGAGGGAGAGAAAAGATAAGGGTTTCAAAATCTTTTCACTTTATGGGTTGTGTTCTTGAGCCTCCCTTCACCATTTTCAACCCCTTCTTCACCAAAACTAGCCCCAATTGTTGACATGAAGATTAGTTAGTCTAGTCTTTTAAGTATTTTAGTTTTAATTTTCTTTTAAATATACCAAACATGTAAGGATGTGGCATTGTATTGATTGTTATAGACTTAGGCATTTGTGTTATTAGTCTTAGATTAGGTTAATTGATGCCTAGTGATATTCATGATATCTAAACAAGTCATTTGATTGATCTTTAGAATTTTCTATGTAGTAATCGATTACATGTTTTATGTAACACATTACCACATGCTTTAGTAATCTGGGAAAAGCTAAAACATGTAGTGTAATCGATTACATCTCGGTTTAATCGATTACGTGAAGCATTTTAGCTTTTCAGTCTTGTTTCTGAAAAAAAATTGATTTGTCTATGTTTTAATCGATTACATCTCGGTTTAATTGATTACTATGATTACAAAAAGTTGTTTCATAAGGGAGATAAGCTCGGGTTAATCGATTACATTGCTATGTAACAGATTAATTCAAACCCATAACACATATGAAGATCCTGAAGAACAATTTAACATATTACATCATTATGTAACATACTAAATTGATTCTTGATCAGAACCCAGGTGCTTTTAAGAATGTTTTAACAGATTACATGACCATGTAACACATTAAATATGTTATATCTTTAAAATTTTATAAATACCAGCACCTTTGTCTCTCATTAATGAGTGCTTTTCTGAAACTAAATCTTTTAAACACATTGAGAGAAGACCATCAAAAGGTTCTATGAGTGTTTGATCTTCATCATTTCGAAAATGGAAAATCTAAAGGAAGATCTAATGCTTGAAGAGATGAATGGTTCTTGAAAAGCTTAAACGTATTAATCATTCACTTAAGGTGAAATCATTCCAAAACCTTGATCTTTTTAGAAGGTTATTGATTTTTGAAATATGGTTTTTCAGGTCCTAGTAGTAGGGTTCTATTAGGAGGGATATCTTTCTTTTCTTGTAGGGTTCAAGTCTAGAAAGTTTCTGTTTTGAATTTCTTATTTGTACAATGTGCTTGTAACTTGAAATTTCAAATAGGGGAAGGTCTAACAGGGTGTTAGATCAACGGGATGTAGGTCTTCGGACTGAACCAGTATAAAATTCTTGAGTAACTCTCTTTCAATTCTATTTCTTGTCTTTCTCAAGTATTCAAGGTTGATCAATTAAATTTTCCTAATCAACATCTTTTTAATTGGAACTACTCTGAATTTGAATCTCTATAAAATCTTTTTCTTAAATCTTTCTAAAGAATACTTGGATTCTTTTAAAGAAGGAAGGTGAATTAGATTTTTTGAAAAAAAAAAAAAGAGATTTTATTTTAAAAAGTTTGAAAGATCTATTCACCCCCTCTAGATTTGCTGCCTCAATCCTACAATTGGTATCTAGAGCTAGTATCTTGTATTTTATTCAAGATTCCTTTTGAAAAACAAGGAGATGGTAGCAAATTAACTACCCTTCGCTGAAGGTGCTTCCATTAACAGACCTCCAATGTTTTGTGGTGTAAACTACCCTTTTTGGAAAGTAAGGGTGAAAATATTCATGGAGTCTGTTGATAGAGGCATTTGGAATGCGGTAGTAAAAGGTCCATTTATTCCAAAACACATTATTGATGGAAACTTAGTTGAAAAACCATTTGAAACTTGGACAGATGCAGAAACTAAGAAAGCTCAATATAACTCAAGAGCAATGAACATTATACATTCTGCTTTAAATTGTGACAAGTTCTTTCGTGTGTCTCAATGTACCTCTTCCAAGGAAATGTGGGATCTAATACAAGTCACCCATGAAGGTACGACAAAAGTGAGAAGAGCAAGGAAGAATACCTTCATTCAAGAGTACGAGACCTTCAGAATGTTGTAAGGCGAAACTTTGAGTGATGTTCAGAAGAGGTTTACACATATTGTAAATCACCTCAAAGGCTTGGGAAAGATCTTTGATGAGGAAGAAATAAATGTAAAAGTCCTCAAGTCCTTGAACAGAACATGGCAGCCAAAGGTGACAGCAATTTTAGAATCAAAGGATCTTGCAATAATGACTAATGCAGAGCTGTTTGGAAAGCTAAGAGAACATGAAATGGATATGTCAAGAATGGCAGAAGAAGAAGAAAAGGATAGAAAGAAAAAAGGTATAGCACTTAAGAGAACATGATAGTGAAGATGAAGGTTGTGAAGGATCGGATGCTAAAAATTTAACTTTCCTAGTAAGGAAATTTAGAAGATTTCTCAAGAAGAAGAATAAGAAAGGAAAAAGGATCTTAGAAGAAGAAATTTGTGAAGAAAAGTGAGATCTCATCTCCAAATTCCACTTGCTTCGAATGTGGAAAACAGGGCACGTAAAGATGGAATGTCCCATATACTTAAAGAGGCAACAAAATGGAGAAAAAAAAAGCCTAAGAGCCAAGGAAAGAAGAAAAGAGCCTACATAACATGGGGGGACAATGCATCTAATTCTTCAAGTGAATAAAGCAATGAAGAAGAAGCCAATCTCTGCCTCATGGCCAAAGAAGAAGAAGAAAATGAAAGCATTGTAAGTATTTATGACTTTGAACAAGAAGAAAGTTATGATTAATTGCTTGATGCTTTTAATGAATTGCATGAGGAGGCACAAAGGCTAGCTTTTAAAGCTTTTGCAAAATTGGCCAAAAAGATTCAAAATGAAAAAGATTTGAAAATCAAAGCCTTGAGAAGTGATCATGGAGGGGAATTCCAAAATGAGGATTTTGAAAAGTTTTGTGAAGAAAATGGTATAGATCACAATTTTTCTGCCCCTAGAACTCCACAACAAAATAGAGTTGTAAAGAGGAAAAATAGATCTCTTGAAGAACTAGCTAGAACTATGTTAAATGAAAATAATTTGCCAAAATATTTTTGGGCTGATGCAATAAGCACTGCATGCTATGTTCTTAATAGAGTCTTAATTAGACATCTTTTGAAAATAACCCCTTATGAACTATATAGAGGAAGAAAACCTAACATATCACATCTCAAAGTTTTTGGTTGCAAATGCTTTGTGCTGAACAATGACAAAGAATCTCTTGGCAAGTTTGATTCCAAAGCGGATGAAGCTATATTTCTTGGATATTCTCTTTCTAGTAAAGCTTATAGAATCTATAATAAAAGAACTCTTACTGTTGAAGAATTTATACATCTTGTCTTTGATGAATCTAACCCCCAAAAGGAGGGAAAGGTATCTTGTGATGATGATGATGCAGGTACTAGTAGGGAACCTCCTCAAGCTGAAATGCAAATAAGGGAAGAATCATCAACAAGGGAAGATCAACATGAGAAAAACTCTCTACCTAAGGAATGCAGGATTCTTAGAGATCTATCCATGGAAATATAGAGAAGGGAGTATCTACAAGAAACTCTTTAAATATGTTTTGTGAATATGTTGCTTTTGTCTCTCAAATTGAACCTAAAATAGTAAAGAAGCCTTACTTGATGAATTTTGGGTTATGGTTATGCATGAAGAATTAAATCAATTCAAGAGAAACAACATTTGGGAACTCATTCCAATGGATAAAAATCTGAACATAATAGGCACTAAATGGGTGTTTAGGAACAAGCTAGACGAATCCGGATTTATAACTAATAACAAAGCTAGTCTTGTTGCTAAGGGATACAACCAACAAGAAGGAATTGATTATGATGAAACATATGCTCCTGTTGCTAGATTAGAAGCTGTAAGATTACTTCTTGCCTTTGTATGCCTTATGAACTTCAAATTATTTCAGATGGATGTGAAAAGTACTTTTCTAAATGGCTTTATTGATGAAGAAGTTTATGTATCTCAACCTCCTGGTTTTATAGATCATAAATTTCCAAACCATGTGTACAAGCTCAAAAAGGCTTTGTATAGGCTAAAGCAAGCTCCTAGACAATGGTATGAAAGATTGAGCAACTTTCTCCTTGATAAAAAATTTGAAAGAGGAAAAGTTGATCAAACTCTTTTCATAAAAAGATCCTCTAAGGATATTTTGTTAGTACAAGTATATGTTGATGATATAATTTTTTGTGCTACTAACAATCTTCTATGTGAGGAATTTGTGAAAAGTATGCAGGGGGAGTTTGAGATGTCCATGATAGGTGAACTAAATTTCTTCCTAGGACTACAAATTAAACAATTAAAGTAAGGCACCTTTCTACATCAAACAAAGTACTGCAAAGAGCTTATAAAGAAGTTTGATATGGAAACTAGCAAGGAATCAGCTACTCCGATGGCTACAAATTGTTACCTTGATGCTGATGTCAAAAGTAAATATGTAGATCAAACAAAGTACAGAGGTATAATTGGTTCTTTACTCTACTTGACTGCTAGTAGACTAGACATTATGTTTAGTGTTTGCATGTGTGCTAGATATCAGTCAAATCCTAAAGAATCTCATTATACTGTTGTAAAAAGAATTATGAAATATTTAAAAAGAACTTTAGATGTGGGCCTATGGTATCCCAAAGGTGCTGAACCTATTCTTATAGGATACTCAGATTCGGATTTTGCTGGATGTACGCTAGTTAGGAAAAGTACTAGTGGAACTTGTCATTTATTTGGCAATGGCTTAGGGTCATGGCATAGTAAGAAACAAACATGTGTTGTCTTATCTACTGCAGAGGCTGAATACATTGCGGCTGGAAGTTGTTGTACCCAATCCTTATGGCTCAAACAATAACTATCTGATTTTGGTCTTCATTTAGACCATATACCTCTTAGATGTGATAACACTAGCGCCATTAACCTCACTAAGAATCCTATTTTACATTCTAGAACCAAACATATTGAGATTAGGCACCACTTCATAAGAGATCACATTCAAAAAGGTGATTGTGACATAGAGTTTGTTGAAACAAATTCTTAACTAGTTGACATTTTCACCAAACCATTAGCTAGAGATAGATTTTACCTCTTAAGGAATGAGCTTGGCATACTTAGTGAGTCAAACCTCACTTAAATCCAACATTATGTAATATGAACTCACACCTGTATTTCTTTGTTTTCTATTTGTTTTGTATGTATGATTGCATATGTATATTGTTTGTATATGACTATGTGTGAAAAATACCTTTAAAAACTGATAAAAACTCATTTTATACACATATTTTCAAAAGCTACATAATGTAATTGATTACTCCTCGGGATAACCAATTACACAGTTGAAAAATGCATAAAATTTATTTCAAGAAAAATTGCATCCCTTACTGTTTTAATCGATTACAAGAGAATTGTAACTGATTACCCTGATAAGAACAGTCACACAACTACTTCTGGAAAATGGTAACCGATTACATTGGGAACATAATCGATTACACTAGCTCTGAAATGTTTTAAATCCAAATAGAGATGACTTTTGGGCACATTTGCTCACCTCTCCTTCAAACCCATTGAGTCCCCTTAAATCCAGAGCACATTTCGACCCTCTCTCTCACAAAAATCTAACCTTTCAACAACCAAAACCTAATTCCCATGGATAACTTAAAAAGACCCAAGAGAATCAAGAGCATTGGCAAGAAGAATGCTACTCCTCCTCCTCCTAAGACAAAGAAGAGGAAGGCCTCTTCAAACAAGGAAGCTGGGTCTAGTAGAGGAAAGGAACCTACTCCTCCTTTTCCTCTTCCACAACCCCAACCTCGTCTGAATCCCTGGTTCACTAATGAACATCAAGAAGCTTCATACCTTCAGATATTCGCGGGAAAGGACTTGGTGACTCTGAAGTTTCTGAACCTGGAATGGCTCAAGGAACAGAACTTCTCCTTCCCCATTATTCTTGAAGAACAAGGCCTTAGTATCTTCACTCAGCTTCATGGCACTTACTACCCTGGTTTGGTAAGGGTTTTTTATACGTGTGCCTTTGTGAATGAATTTGGGGTTCAATTGTAAAGGGTGTCAAGATAGAGTTAATTGCTTCAGTATTTAGCACTATTGGTGGTATTTAATCAGGGGGAATTAAGCCCAATATGGAAGAATTCAAGAGAATGGAAATTAAGTATAGCAAGGTTAATACTTACTTGGACTGTATGAGGGATCCAACTGAGCCACTAAAGTGGAGATTTGCTATTGGTCCTCTTAAGGTAGAAGATAGATTACTTGCATATGTGATTGCATGGGTTCTTACACCTAAGGGGAGCAATCATGCTCAGTTGACTGAAGATGATCTCATGATCATTTATCCTTTAAAAAACAAAATTCAAGTGAATTGGATTTTTATCATTGTTGAGAATATGTTGAAGACTAGAAGACTGATTGATTGCAAATGTGCATATGATGCGTTCATCTTAAGAGTGCTTGATCACTTCAAGGTGGACACAAGAGCAGAAGTTTCTGATTTTACTAGGGACATACATGAAGTCAAAACCAAGGCATTGATGCAAATGAACTTGGTTATCACTAACAGTGGATGGTTTGTCAAGGAAGATGCACCAGTGGATGTTGGTGATGATGAAGTACACGAGGAAGAAGTTCCTCAACAGGCTCAGCAAGCTGCACAAGGTGAAGAGAAGCCTATGACACCATTTGAGAATGTTGTCTTGGAAAAATTGGATGAGCTAATGAGAGTTCACAAGGAAGACTACCAAAAACTCAAGGACAGTTTTGAGACCATCTCAGCAAGACTTGATGAGCTCAATGTTCCATTCCCTGAAGATTAGTTGTGGTTGTCTCAAATCAGACTTTTTGCATATTTTGGTTACATATGTCTTGATGTCTTTCAAGAAACTTTTTTTTTTTGCATTTTGGTACATATAATTTGGATGACTGTAATTGGCTGTGAATTCTGATATTGTGAACACTTTTGATCTTACTTATATGCATTATCTACTTCCATATGATCAGTGTTTGCTTGGTGATTATCTGTTTGTACATTATCCTCTTTTGGTTATAGCCATTTTCGCTTTTATTTGCCAAAAGGGGGGAGAATTTTTTATGATGTTATGATACTATTGAAAGTTCTAGATTGGTATATCTGTTATTATACACTGTCTATATATTTGTTTAACCAATCTTTGGACAAGTGAATTTGAAAAGAACAGGTACAATGCAAGGAAAGGTGTTTGGCACAATTAAAACCAAAAAGGGGGAGATTGTTGACATGAAGATTAGTTAGTCTAGTCTTTTAAGTATTTTGGTTTTAATTTTCTTTTAAATATGCCAAACATGTAAAGATGTGGCATTGCATCGATTGTTATAGACTTAGGCATTTGTGTGATTTGTCATAGATTAGATTAGTTGATGCCTAGTGATATTCATGATATCTAAACAATTCATTTGATTGATCTTTAGAATTTTCTATGTAGTAATCGATTACATGTTATATGTAACAGATTACCACATGTTTTAGTAATATGGGAAAAGCTAAAACACATAGTGTAATCGATTACATCTTGGTTTAATCGATTACATGAAGCATTTTAGCCTTTCAGTCTTGTTTCTAAAAGAATTTGATTTGTCTATGTTTTAATCGATTACATCTCGGTTTAATCGATTACTATGGTTACAAAAATTTGTTTCATAAGGGAGATAAGCTCGGGTTAATCGATTACATTGCTATGTAACAGATTAATTCGAACCCAGAACACATGAAGATCCTGAAGAACAATTTAACAGATTACATTGTTATGTAACCGATTAAATTGATTCTTGATCAGAACCCAGGTGCTTTTAAGAACTTTTTAACATATTACATGACCATGTAACAGATTAAATCTGTTATATCTTTAAAATTTTATAAATACCAGCACTTCTCTCTCTCTCATTAATGAGGGCTTTTCTAAAACTAAATCTTTTAAACACATTGAGAGAAGAGCATCAAAAGGTTCTATGAGTGTTTAATCTTCATCATTTCGAAAATGGAAAATCTAAAGGAAGATCTAATGCTTGAAGAGATGAATGGTTCTTGAAGAGCTGAAACGTATTGATCATTCACTAAAGGTGAAATTGTTCGAAAACCTTGATCTTTTTATAAGGTTATTGATTTCTTAAATAGGGTTTTTCAGGTCCTAGTAGTAGGGTTCTATTAGGAGGGATATCTTTCTTTTCTTGTAGGGTTCAAGTTTAGAAAGTTTCTGTTTTGAATTTCTTATGTGTGCAATGTACTTGTAACTTGAAATTTGAAATAGTGGAAGGTCTAACAGGGTGTTCGATCAACGAGATGTAGGTCTTCGGACTTAACCAATATAAAATTCTTGAGTAACTTTCTTTTAATTCTATTTCTTGTCTTTCTCATGTATTCAAGGTTGATCAATTAAATTTTCCTAATCAACATCTTTTTAATTGGAACTACTCTGAATTTGAATCTCTATAAAATCTGAAATATAGAGAAATACACTAGAAGGGGGGTTGAATAGTGTATTTAAAATTTCTTTGGAAAACTTTAGCTAATGTAAAGATAGTGTATCTTTATGTTTTACAGGAACTTAGTAAAACAGAAAAACAAGCTATCGTCCAGCCGATTAAAAACAACAGTCCAAAGAAACTACTCTTCTTCCTTTTCGTTAGAATACACGTAATAGATAAACTTAGATAAAATGTGTATAGAAACCCTTTCGTAGTATGTTGAAGAGATAGTTTAAAAGAAATGCAAGTAAGCTAGAAGGCGAGAGAATAGAATACTTAGTTTTATACTGGTTCACTCAACTGAGCTACGTCCAGTTCTCCTTCAAAAACTTTTGAAGGGTTCTACTAATCAAGATCTGATTACTCTCAAGTATTCTAACCTTGCCACTTCTGGCTACAAGTATTCTCTAGGCCACTTCTGGCACACCCTTAATCTCCCCTTGAGATTAAACACAAAACCCAAGTATTCTTTAACACTAAGCCACTCCTGGCTTTCCAAACAGAATTGTTTGAGATTGTAAGTAAAACTTAACTCTCACTGAGAGGATATTACAATAAGTATGAGTATACAGACTCGCTTAGCAAAGCTAAGATGAATGCTCTTTTTGCTTATGATCGTCCAGTCGTTTTGACAGAGATTCAGCTCTTTTTCAATTTTTTTGTCACTTGATATGTGAACTCATTCTTCTATATATAGGAAGCTTGTTGAAAGGTATCCGTTGAGGGATCTGTTCCTTTTCCAAGAGCGATTCTTTCTGTAGCATATGGCCGTTGTCACATTTTGACTTAGGGTGAAGTGATGGAAGTGACAGCCGTACTTGTAGCGCCTCTCCTACTTGTACTTTTTCTGCAGAGAGAAGCTTCTTCTTTTCCTGTTCAGTACTATTCGAAAAGATCAAATAGAATGGCATGTTAAAATATGAGAGAGTGATCGTTGCCTTATATTGAATCAACATTGAAAAACGTATTTTTAAGATAGAAACTACAGAGAGTGTTTTTCAAGCGTTGGACGCTTGCTCTCACAGGAGCATTGGACGCTGCCTGTAGGGTTCTTTATAAAAACACATTTGGACGCTTTCTTTATTAAAACATAAAGTCCAGGTTTGAGAGATACAATACCATTGCGGAATTGGACGACGTAAATCCTATAACACTCAAACTAGATCATTAGATACTTCAAAATTTATCCTTTAGTTATTATCATCAAAATCGAAATTCGAGGGGTTGGACATTGTCCAAGGTCTTAGAACCTAACAATCTCCCCCTTTTTGATGATGACAAATAATGGTAAATTTTGATGTTAACAGACACATAATCATATAATAATACAATGAGTCAAGTCAGAGATGATTATGTTATGCCAGAGTATAAAAGTGAAATGAAGTACTCCCCCTGAGTTCAACATTTCTTATGCATCTGATAACAGTTAAATATAAAGGCAAGTATAAATCATGTATAACAGATATCAGAGTGAAAAACATATCAATGATATGGATGCGGAATTTATGAAAATAAACACCTCATGTTTTGATAAAGGAGCTAATATATATGCCAAAACGAATTTTGAATACAGATTGTTTAGCTATTACTCTCATCAAAATTCCAATTTCTCCCCCTTTGTCATTAACAAAAAGGTTTGAAAGATGGAAACAAAAAAAAATTTGGCCATCATGGTCACCTTATGGCTGTGGAGGTGGTTCATGTGGTGGTGGTGGAGGTTGTTCTGGTGGTGCTTGAATTGGTGGTGCTGGTTGTGGAGGTTGTTGTTGGACTGGTGGAACTGCATGAGCAACTTGTCCCAGCAAGGTGGCTGCTGTATTTTGAATCTGGTTCACAAGCGTCTGGGAGAGACTTATGAACTGCTCAGTGATTGCATTTTGCAGCATCAGTCGATGTTGATCAGCCTCAGCCTGTTGTCTTTGCTGAAAAGCTTGAAAAGCGGCTTCGGTCTCCAGCTATTGTTGCCTCAGAGCCTGTTGCACTATCTCGTGAACACGATCTTCTGAGACTCCTTGTGGTTCAGGAAATCGCAAGGGATTGATGCCCCTTGGACTTGAAGATCCAGTGGGAACCAGTTGATGTGTGCCCGAATGTGCTTCAGTAGATGCATCAACAATGGGGAAGCTGGTGATATCTTCAGCAATAGGCTGTGCTGCAGAGGCTTCCATTGGCTTGGAGGCTTCAACAACGAGCTCTCTATCATCCGCGGACTTATCAGATTGGACGGTAGGTTCTTCATGTGACGTGACAAAGTGTTCTACGTCCACTGGTACAGATGAGTCCAGGTCAAGATGAGCTAGCACCTTTGTTACTTTGGCAGATGCTTCATCCAGTTTTGCCTGTGTAGCTTTTGACTTAGCAACCGTATCTTCCTTTTCTATGGTTGCGTTCTCAGCTTCCTCAAGAGCCAGCTGCTCTAGACGAGCTTGTTCTGCTGCTGTGGCTTCTTCTGCTTGGTACTCCTCATGCAGAGTTTGGAGTTCCTCCACAAACTCTGTGCGATCCAGTGTTCGAAGGTCAAACACTTTGGTGCTTCTGATTTTTGGCAAAGTCTTCATTAACTCCAGATAATCATCTGAATCTTTCAGAAAGCAGGCAAAGGTATCTGAGAAATGATGAGTCTTGACTGGACGCAGCACCTCTATACCATGAGGGGGATGAACAAAGTCATCCTTGGAGCTGCCTGAGGATGAGGCTTGCTGGGAATCGTTCCATAAGATCTGGCGCCAAAAGGTAATGGAATCAAAGGTTCCAAGTGAACGCGTAAGCTTACCAGTCTTATCAAATAAATGACCCCAGGTGTGAGAGGATTTTTGCAGGGTTTCAACTTTCTCTTCCCTGCTGGGCATCTCAATGCCGTAGAACTTGAAGCCTTTCTTGCGACAAGCATCATATACAGGTAGTCTAGGACATACTCTGTCTGGTACAGATTTTATTTCTGTGGCGCAGCTTATGTGCATGTTTGGTGGGTAGGCGATGGCTTGGTTTGGTATGTACATTTGTTGCAGAAGTTTTCCAAGTTCATCATAGTTGCCTGGCTGGAAGTTTAGCACTGGAGTTCCAGCTGGTAGAGGTAGGAACTTTGTGATTGGAGTCCAGATTTGAACATCCTTGACCCACCCTGCATCTGGACGCTGCTTCGTTATTAACGGGTCCAGACTTTCTTTAATGGCCAACTGCAATTCTGCAGCCAGCTCAATATCTTTGTTAGCAGAGGACTTCTTGGACGGTGCCTTCTTTTTCCTTGGAGCCTTCCCTTTCTGCTCCGCAACCGTCTTGGTGAATCGAGAGGCAACTTCCACCTCTGGCTTCTGCAGATTTTCTGCTGCTACTGGACGCACTCTCTGCTGAGTTCCAGTTGAACAGATGTAAGGATGAGGCATGCGTACTAAGTGTGGGTACACTTCTCTCGTCCAATTGGGCAGAGGGTTGCTGATGATCGTTCCTTTTGGCATAGCATAATAAGCACCTGACAAAGATTCAGTGTAAACATACCTCGTCCATTCTGGTGCTGAGGCAGTAGTAAAATGCCGCTTCAAAGGCTCTTGCAGAGGCCTCTGGATCACATCACCTTCTTTACAGAAATTCTGGTCATTGCGCGTAAGGAATGCAACCGGAAAGCGTTCTTTGTCTTTCTCTTCTTTGGTTTTCTGCTTGGGGGGTATAGTCCATGGGGACCATGTATCCCTCCATGCATCTCTTGGACGCACAAACTTGGACAGGTCCAATCGAAGAGGGGGTTGCTGGCTTGCTGATGTGGGTGGAGCACCTGATGTTGTTGGTAGAAGGGTGCTGGTGGATATGTTATCGGTGTCTTGAGAGGAAGATGGTTGCACTGCAATTCTCTTTGGCCTTATTGCCTGAGTCTTTACTCGTCGTGGCACATTAGCAAGAAAAGGAAGTGTTTTAGCAGGTTGTGCCTTCTGCTTCTTTTGCTGAGGACCCTCTGTCTCCTTCATGATCTGACCAATTGGGATCTGGTCATCATCATCAGAGTCGTCCAGTAATTGAAGCTTTCGTACCTTTTGCTTTTCTGGGGCAACCTTTACTGGAGCTGCCTTTGGACGCCTCTCATCTTGAACAGGTTTGGACGTATCAGTCCTTGGACGCTTCCCTGCTGGTGACTGAGCAGCAGATGTCTCAGCATGCCTTTTCTTGGTTCTTCTCTCCTTTTCAGCGTCTTCCTCATGCATCTGAGACATTTGGCGTGTGATCTTTCTGCCCTCCTGTTCTTCCATCAGCCTTTTGATCTTTCTACCAATACCCAGAAGATCAATCTCTTCTTCTTCATCATTGGAGATGATCTTGCTCTGTTCATGACGTTGCTTGTTGATGGTGTCCTCGTCCAGGTCCCTTAAGACCTTGGCTGTTAGCTTGATCTTCATAGGTTTTATGTTGGACTCACCAAACAACTGTTGTGTTGCTACCATTGGCCCTTTCTTCACAATAGCTTCGTGGGCTTCTTCATCCAATTCATCAAAGAAGCGTTGATAAACCTTCTGATCCCAGAAGATCTTGTTCATTAGGGCGGCGTAGAAAATGTCATCATTCCCACCCACAGACTTCATCATTCTCACGATATTGACGTAGATGATGTGAGGGAGATTGAAGGGAATGCCTTCCATAAGATAGAATATCACAAACTTGTGTAAGTCTGTGACTGAGTCCTTAGACCCAGCTTTGTGCAGGATACTCTTGTTGCACACCTGCTGCCAGATTTTTGCCTCCTCACACAGATTCCTGTACTCAATCTTCATTGGCTCGGGGATTTTGGTCTTGCAAAGCACAGTCGCAACATGATTGCCGTACTGCTTGGCCCAGTTTGTTCTGTACTGGTTCTGCTCCCTAATGCAACCAGTTACCTTTGCTATGGCCTCGATGGACAGAGTCACTTCTCGTCCAAGAATCGTGGCCACGAGCTCCCTTGAGCTCTGGAACTTGGCATTCCTCCAGAACATTCTGATCAACTCAGGGAATATTTTCTGGTTTTCATTGAAGTAGCCTCTGATTCCACACTTCAGAAGGCTCTCGTTCAGGTTCAGTCCCAGCTTCTCAAGCTCTTCAATGTCGAAGAAGTGCTCAATGTGCACTGTAGCAGCTCCTTGGCACACAACTATAGTTTCAGGGTAGGTGAGGACGTCGAGTTCTGAGTTGCTTGAGTTTGTAGAGATTGCCATGCTTGTAAAGTTTGGATTTTTAGGTTTTCTGAGAGGGTTTTGGGGTTTCTGAGAGAGAGAGAGAGAGTTTAGGTTGATGATATTTTCAGAGAGGATTGATATGGTGGTGTTTTTCTATGAGGATTTGATAAGTGTTTATTTGGGCTTTGTTTGGAGAATGTGAAGCGGTTTTGGGTTTTTTTTTTTTTGAATATTTGAAAAGTAACTGACGCCATAAAACCCGTCATGATGAGACGTGCGAAGGATGTGGGTAACTGTGTACGGTTACTGGCATTTTGGTGACTCAGCATAGAGTATTAGCTCATACTTATTCTTAAAACGATCCGTTTTGATTATTTGAATCAAAGGAAAAAAAAAAACTAAGATAAAAAAAAACATCGTCCATATATTGGACTTAAGTGAAATATATGTAATGCATGTTCATGACTCTAGTGTTCCTTGGACGACATGTCCTTTGGACGCTATGGTTTTATTGGACGCATCATGTAGATGTTAATCATTCCTTTACAGAGTCCATGCCAAGTTTGTCCCTCAGAAGGATTAACTTGTCTTCAGTAAGGGGTTTGGTGAATATATCAGCAAGCTGATTATCTGTGGTTACAAAGTGTAATTCCACAGTACCCTTTTGAACATGGTCTCTTATAAAGTGATGTTTAATCTCTATATGTTTGGCCCTTGAATGCAATATGGGATTTTTTGAAAGATTTATGGCAGCTTTACTATCACAGAAGATAGGAATGTTACTCTCATATATATTGTAGTCCTCAAGTTGATGTTTGATCCACAAGATTTGAGAACAGCATTTTGCAGCTGAAATATACTCTGCTTCAGCAGTGGATAGAGCAATAGTTCCTTGCTTCTTGCATGTCCAGGAGACTAGATTACCACCGATGAAGTGACACCCTCCACTAGTGCTTTTTCTTTCAATGCGATCTCCAGCATAATCAGCATCACAATATCCTATTAGCCTGAAATCTTTCTGCCTTTTGAAATATAACCCAAGGTTAGTGGTTCCAGCAAGATATCGAAAGATTCTTTTAACAGCAGTTAAGTGAACTTCCCTTGGGTCAGATTGAAATCTGCCACATAAGCATACGCTAAACATGGTGTCGGGTCTGGACGCTGTGAGGTATAGGAGTGATCCTATCATACCTCTGTATAGAGTATTATCTACTTTCTTTGAGTTGTCGTCCAGTCCGAGTACTGTTGTTGGATGCATAGGAGTTTTCATTGGTTTTGCATCGTCCAACTTGTACTTCCTTAGCAGCTCTTTGACATACTTAGTCTGGTGTATATATATTCCCTTTTCAGTTTGTTTGATTTGGAGTCCAAGGAAGAATTTCAGCTCTCCCATCATGCTCATCTCGAACTCTGTTTGCATTAATTTGGCAAAATCTTCACAGAGAGATTCATTAGTGGCACCAAATATGATATCATCAACGTATATTTGTGCAATAATAAAATCAGAAGAGTAGTCTTTGCGAAATAACGTAGTGTCTACTTTTCCTCTTGAAAAACCATTTTCTGACAGAAATGTGCTGAGTTTTTCATACCAAGCTCTAGGGGCTTGTTTCAACCCATATAATGCTTTGTTAAGTTTAAAAACATGGTTTGGAAAAGCATCACTTTCAAATACTGGGGGTTGTTCCACATAGACTTCTTCCTTTATGAGTCCATTGAGGAATGCACTTTTTACATCCATTTGATATAGCTTCATATTGCTATGAGCTGCAAATGACAGTAAAATGCGGATTGCCTCCAGACGTGCAATGGGAGCATAAGTTTCAGTATAATCTATACCTTCTTGTTGTGAGTAACCTTTTGCTACCAACCTTGCTTTGTTTCTCACAACATTACCTGCTTCGTCCAGCTTGTTTCTGAACACCCACTTTGCTCCTACAGCTTCTTTGTCGTTGGGGAGTTCTACTAGCTTCCAGACATTGTTTTTTTGAAATTGGTCAAGTTCTTCTTGCATTGCTTTGACCCAGCCTTCATCTTCTAAGGCATCGTCCACAGTCTTAGGTTCTATTTGAGATATGAATACTGTGTGACCTTACTGTCGTTGAAGTGAAGATCTGGTTTTGACTCTGTCTTTTGGATCCCCAATGATTTGCTCCTGTGGATGATGTTTCTTCATTTGCTAGTTACGTCCAGTTGGTTCTCTTTGTTCTGCGACTGGACGGTCCAGTAGTGTATTTGATTCTTCAACTGAGACATCATGGTTGGACGAATCTGATGACTTACTTGCATCATCCAATCTGAGATCTGCAAATGATTTGTCCAGCTCTGATAATTCCTTATCAGGCTTGTTGTCATTAAACTTCACATGGATAGCTTCTTCAACAACTAAGGTTCTAGAGTTATAGACTCTGTATGCCTTTGAAGTTTCAGAATATCCAAGCAATGTTCCTTCATCACACTTAGAATCAAATTTTCCCAGGTTATCCTTAGTGTTCAGAATGAAACATTGACATCCAAATGGATGGAAGTAGGATATGTTGGGTCTTCTACCCTTCCACAATTCATATGGAGTCTTTTTCAATATCGGCCTTATATAGATTCTGTTTTGTAAATAGCAGGCAGTATTCACTGCTTCAGCCCAGAAGTGTTTAGGGGTTGAATTATTATTCAACATGGTTCTGGCCATCTCTTGAAGTGACCTATTTTTCCTCTCAACTACACCATTTTGTTGTGGTGTTCTAGGTGTTGAGAAGTTGTGAAGGATACCATTATCCTCACAGAACCTTTGAAAACTTTCGTTTTCGAATTCACCCCCGTGATCACTTCTGATCGAAGTAATGCATACTCCTTTTTCATTTTGAACTCTTTTGCAGAGATTATAAAAAGCCTTAAAGGACTCATCTTTGTGGGATAGGAATAAGACCCATGTCCATCTAGTATAATCGTCCACTATAACTAATCCATATCTTTTACCACTTATCGAGGCTGTTCTTGTGGGTCCAAACAGATCAATATGTAACAGCTCAAGAGGTCTAGAAGTGGAAACAATGTTTTTACTTTGAAAAGAACTTTTCACTTGTTTCCCTTTCTGACAAGCTTTACAAAGAAGATCATCTTTATATGACATATTTGGTAGTCCTCTTACGAGGTTGTGCCTGTTCAGCTTTGAGATTAACCTCAAGCTTGCATGACCAAGTCTTTTATGCCATAACTAGTGATTTTCTTGTACAGAAACTAGGCATGATACATTTTGACTTGATAGTTCCCCAAGTTTAATCTTATACAGATTGCCTTGCCTCTTTGCGGTAAAGAGAAGGGACCCATCAGAGTTTTTGACTGTACATTCACCTTTGTTAAAGGCAACATCATATCCACTGTCACATAATTGACTTATGCTAAGTAGATTATGTTTAAGACCTTTAACATAAAGAACTTTATCAATACAAGGATAGGGTGGTATACCAATCTTACCTACGCCAGCTATCATCCCTTTCTGATTCCCTCCAAAAGTGACTGTCCCACCAGTCTTAGGTAGGAGGCTTTGGAACATACACCTTTCTCCCGTCATGTGATGTGAGCACCCACTGTCCAGGTACCATGATTGGAGTTTCTTTCCTGCTGTTAAGCATGTCTGCAACAGGAACAATTTTATCCTTAGGTACCCAGATTGACTTGGGTCCTTTTTTGTTAGCTCGAAGGGTATTGAATGCTCCCTTCTTAGGCAGGTGTCTGCATTTGGACGTTATATGTCCAGGTTTCCCACAGAAGTAGCAAACATCTGTTTCCTCATCATGAATATATTTCTTTCCCTTATACCCATGTCCTGACCTGTCATTTGGTCTCTTACAACCTTTATATTTTAAAAGTTTTTTGAGGTTGTCAGAGCCCTTGACAAAGTTTGACAGATCCTTCTTTAGGCTGTCAATTTCTTCATGAAGTTTTACAACATCATGTGATTGACCTCTTAAGGAAGTATCTGCTTCAACTTTCAGAAGCTTCTCAACTAGCCTTTTGTTTTCTGCGTTGAGATTTTGAATCTCTATGGAAAGATTTCTTTCTCTATCCCTTGAATCCTTATAGGATTTATTGGCTTGAGCAGTATCATTCCAGAGAGTTCGCCTCTCCATATTTGTAGTTTCATTTTGCCTTGAGAGCTCTGTAAACTTTTTCTGTAAATCCTCCTTTTCACTTTCCAGTTGTTTAACACTTTCTTCTAAAGCTTCTTTTTCTTTTGAAAGTGATTTGGATGATTTCTTTAAAGTTCTATAGGCTTTTGACAAAATAGAAGAGTTTGAAAGTAATTCATGATAAGCTTCTTGAATTGAATCTATGTCATTAAAATCTACCTCATCTTCTTCTTCTGGTTCAGAAGAATCAGTCAAGGTGTCTGCCATCAGGCATATATGTGCTTCCTCTTCTTCTCCATCGTCCGATGATGAGTCATCGTCCAGGTCTTCCCATCTGGACATCAGAACTTTCTTGCCCTTTCCTTTGCTGAAGAATTTCTTCTTCTTGTCCTTGCTTTTGTCGAGATCTGGGCATTCTGATTTGAAGTGTCCTGGCTTTTTGCATTCGTAGCATACAATTGGACTCTTCTCCTTCTTTTCTTTGAAGTCTTTCCTCTTTAGGTTTCTCCATCTGGATCCACCTTTCTTCTTCCACATAGCATGTATCCTTTTGGATATAAAGGATAGTTCATCATTCTCGTCTGAGTCATCATCTTCATATTGTTCGTCTGATGATGTTTCAGCTTGCATGGCTTTGGACGATGATGCTTTCCTTGGTTTCTGGACGCTGAGCGCCAGAGACTTATTTTTCTTACCATCACTATCTTGATGCAGTTCTAGTTCATGCACCTTGAGGGTTCCCACGAGTTCTTCTAGGGACATATCGTCCAGTTCCTTTTTTGTTCTTAAAGCTGTAACCTGTGGTCTCCATTTCCTAGGCAAACTTCTTAGAATTTTGTCAATATGTTCATAGTTATTATAATCTTTACCATGTGCTCTAAGTTCATTTAGTATGGTTTGAAACCGTCCAAACATACTTTGTATGTCCTCGTTTTCTTCCATACTAAACAATTCATATTGACGAGTAAAGAGATTGAGTTTGTTACGTTTTACCTGAGTGGAACCCTCATATGTTAATGCAAGAGTGTCCCACATTTGTTTTGCGCTTTTGAGACTATGCACCTTGTTGTATTCTTGTTCGCTTAGTGCACACATGATGATGTTTCTGGCTCTGGAGTTGAGATAAAATCTTTGTTTTTGCTCTTCTGTCCATCTAGCCTTTGGGATTTCGTTGAGGCTTGCATCAAGTGGAATATAATATCCCATCTCCACAACTTCCCACATGTCAATATGGCTAGATTCAAAGAATGCTATCATTCTTTGTTTCCAGTAATCATATTTGACACCCTTGAAGAGTGGTGGTCTGTTCACAGCTTGTCCTTCGTTTTCCATCTTTCTCAGGATCTTTCCTCTGTACTGTTAAGAACTCAACCCAAGAGGTCGAGCTCTGATACCAACTGAAATATAGAGAAATACACTAGAAGGGGGGTTGAATAGTGTATTTAAAATTTCTTTGGAAAACTTTAGCTAATGTAAAGATAGTGTATCTTTATGTTTTACAGGAACTTAGTAAAACAGAAAAACAAGCTATCGTCCAGCCGATTAAAAACAACAGTCCAAAGAAACTACTCTTCTTCCTTTTCGTTAGAATACACGTAATAGATAAACTTAGATAAAATGTGTATAGAAACCCTTTCGTAGTATGTTGAAGAGATAGTTTAAAAGAAATGCAAGTAAGCTAGAAGGCGAGAGAATAGAATACTTAGTTTTATACTGGTTCACTCAACTGAGCTACGTCCAGTTCTCCTTCAAAAACTTTTGAAGGGTTCTACTAATCAAGATCTGATTACTCTCAAGTATTCTAACCTTGCCACTTCTGGCTACAAGTATTCTCTAGGCCACTTCTGACACACCCTTAATCTCCCCTTGAGATTAAACACAAAACCCAAGTATTCTTTAACACTAAGCCACTCCTGGCTTTCCAAACAGAATTGTTTGAGATTGTAAGTAAAACTTAACTCTCACTGAGAGGATATTACAATAAGTATGAGTATATAGACTCGCTTAGCAAATCTAAGATGAATGCTCTCTTTGCTTATGATCGTCCAGTCGTTTTGGCAGAGATTCAGCTCTTTTTCAATTTTTTTGTCACTTGATATGTGAGCTCATTCTTCTATATATAGGAAGCTTGTTGAAAGGTATCTGTTGAGGGATCTGTTCCTTTTCCAAGAGTGATTCTTTCTGTAGCATATGGCCGTTGTCACATTTTGACTTAGGGTGAAGTGATGGAAGTGACAGCCGTACTTGTAGCGCCTCTCCTACTTGTACTTTTTCTGCAGAGAGAAGCTTCTTCTTTTCCTGTTCAGTACTATTCGAAAAGATCAAATAGAATGGCATGTTAAAATATGAGAGAGTGATCGTTGCCTTATATTGAATCAACATTGAAAAACGTATTTTTAAGATAGAAACTACAGAGAGTGTTTTTCAAGCGTTGGACGCTTGCTCTCACAGGAGCATTGGACGCTGCCTGTAGGGTTCTTTATAAAAACACATTTGGACGCTTTATTTATTAAAACATAAAGTCCAGGTTTGAGAGATACAATACCATTGCGGAATTGGACGACGTAAATCCTATAACACTCAAACTAGATCATTAGATACTTCAAAATTTATCCTTTAGTTATTATCATCAAAACCGAAATTCGAGGGGTTGGACATCGTCCAAGGTCTTAGAACCTAACAAAATCTTTTTCTTAAATCTTTCTAAAGAATACTTGGATTCTTTTAAAGAAGGAAGGTGAATTAGAGTTTTTGAAAAAGAAAAGAGATTTTAGTTAAAAAAAAGTTTGAAAGATCTATTCACCCCCTTCTAGATCTGCTGCCTCGATCCTACAAAGACCTCATTTTTCCCCCCATTTCAACTTGAGAGCAAGCTAAAGTGAAACTTAGAGATTCAAAAGCTTGGTTTTTCTCCAGCACCTTGCAAATTTCGAATTTACTAGAGGTATGAGGAATTCTTCTTCTCTTTTCATGTTGTTTTGTGGTTTGGGATCTAGGTTCCACTTGGTGGGTCTTTGAGACCACTTAATTGTTTCTTCTATGTTGTACAGAATAAAACTTTGTGTGGAAAATACTTTGTTTTTATGTGCTGGACAAAACAGTGAATAATCTCATGTTTAAACAACTAAAAATGAGTTCTTTACAGGTAAAAATGGTGGTTTTAATATGCTTATAGCTTATATGTTGGATATAATTTCTAGTACCTTTGAAGACTCAAAACTAAAGTTTCGATACTCTTTTTGTGACATTATTGTTGGTATGCAAAAATTAATTAAAAACAGTAGCTTTACTCATGTGTAAGCACTTAAAAATGAATTATTTACACTTAAAAATTGTGGCTTTGATATGGGTATGTGTTGGGTATCTTTTCCCGTGCCTTTGGTGACTCAAATTTAGTTTGGACACACTTTTTGTGATATTCTTGATGAGATACAAAAAATCATTTTAAAAAGAGCAAACTATGTTTTTGGTCCCTAAACTTTTTCACATTTATGATTTTGGTCCCTAAACTATTTTACCGGTCAAAGTCCTCATACTTTTTTTTTCCGTCTGTGGTTTTAGTCCTTTCCGTCTATTTTGGATGTTAAGTGATGATGTGGCATTTATTTTATTATTATTTTATTTTATTATGTTTTCTGGCGGTTTTTAATCGCCAGAAATTGCTTAGGTTACTAACAGTGAACCGGTTTACGTTTGATCACGAGAAGTTTTGTTTCGTTCTTGCAACTCAGGCAATAAAATCAGGCATATGAGCATGCGTTTTGGTCATCTACTCATGGGGAACAAAACCCCTCAATCAATTTTGAAGATCGTTGAACAGTGAAGGAGAAATCTAGGAAGGATGAAACACGTGTTTGTGAATAGCGCTCAAAATCCATTTATTTTCAAATAATCTCTCATTTTTGAACGAAAATCCAAGTTTAAGTATGGGTTTTGCTCGAAATTAATAGATCTACTAAAGCCCTCTATCAATTTTGAAAAAGGATTATCCATATGAGAGCAATTTGATTCGAAAGTTTTCGAGGACCTTTCAAACAAGTAATCCAAGCAATTTCTGGCGGTTAAAAACGGCCAGAAAATGTAATAAAATAAAATAATAATAAAACTAACACCTTGTCATCACTTAACATCCAAAATAGATGGAAAGGACTGAAACCATGGATGGAAAAAATGTATGAGGACTTTGACCGGTCGTAAAAAAGTTTAGGGACCAAAACCATAAATGTGAAAAAGTTTTGGGACCAAAAACATAGTTTGCTCTTTTGAAAACAGTGGCTAGGTGTGGTTTAAAACACTTAAAGGTGACTTTTTTGTATTTAAAGATGTTAACTTATATATATATATATATATATATATATATATATATATATATATATATATATATATAGGTTGGGTATTAATTTTAGTGCATTATGAGTCCAAAATAGGAAGTTAGGAACCACTTTTTATCACCCTTTTAATTTACAGGTTTAATTTTTATAACAGTGGCAAAGGCTTGTTTCAAACACTTAAAGGTGACTCTTTCATGTGTAAAGATGCCAACTTTGATGTGTATAAGGTTGAGTAATTTTTCTAGTGCATTTGGTGACTAGAATTTGAATTTTACGCGCACACTTTGTGGCCTTTATGATGGCTTACGAAATTAATTTTTAAACAATGGCAAAATGTAGAGGTGGCAAAATGGGCCGGACTAGCCGGGCCCACCCGAACCCGTCATATAAAATGTAGGGCTTGGGCTTTAAATTTTGAGCCCAACTAAAACACGGGCCTTTTTACCTGATCCGATCATGGCCCAATGCGGGCTTAGCCCGCAAAACCCGCCAAAAGCCCTAAAAAAGTGGCCTTTTATAGGGCTTGGACTTCATTTTAGAGGCCCAAATTATATTTGGGCTTTTTTGGCCCAGCCCGCTATAGCTTGCAACCCGCATTGGGTCGGCTCGCAATGGGCCGAGTAGCCCGTTTTGCCACCTCTAGAAAAATGTGTTTTAAAACACTTAAAGGTGGCTATTTTATAATGAAAAATGTGCTTTTATATGCATGTATGTTAGCTATTAATTTTAGAGCATAAGAAATGCAAAATAAAAAGTTTAGAACCACACAAAGCTAATGTAGTTACCCATACTCTTGCAAGGGTTGCTATTGACAATGCTAGTCCATCATATTATCATTTGTCACCATAATGTATTACTCTTATTATCAATAATGAAATTATATGAGTTTGTTACTTTATAAAAAAAAAAAGATTAGAACCATTTTTCATGGCATTTTAAATTGGCTGCGGGAATTATTTAAAAACAGGGGCTATGTATGTATTTAAACCTTTAAAGATGATATTTTTACTCCTAGAAATGATGGCTTACATTGGTGTTTGAATTAGGAATTAATTCTAGCTTGTTAGAGAACTTAAAAGTTGAGTTTGATCCATTTTATTAGTAAAATTTTACTGTTATGAAATTATTTTTGAAAACAGTAGTTTAACATGTTTTTAAAGTGTTCTATTGATGTGTGAATGTACCCAAAATGATGAGGATTGATTATAAATACCATAAGGCTAATTTTCAAGGCAATTGGACACTAAAATTTGGCTTAAAAATCAAGTTTTCGGGGCATATTGGTTCAGCTGCGGGATTACTATTTTAAAACAAAGTTTTGAACATTTTAATGAGTTTAAAATGATGTTATACTTGTAAAGAAGTTGGAGGCATTGTTACCTTAAGTTCATAAATTAAATTATGCAAATTAGAGAACCTAGACTAACTTTTAAACCATGTTTTATTGAATTAACTGGAGATAAATGCATGGCTGGAAAAACAGAGCATTTGCAACTTCTAAAGTGTTCAAATTATGTTTTAAATGTGTATACAAGCTGGGGTTACTAACCCTTAACTTTAGACAATTATTTCTTACTAACTAGAGGTTTAAAGTGCCATTTTCACTATGTTTTTGTGTAAAATTTTGAGAAATTGTTACAGCTGAAAAAACAGTAAATTTTAAAGTGTCAAAAATGTAATTTTAATGATTCAAAATGTTGGCTGCACAAAATTGGGTGAGTATTAGATATGAATTGTGGCTTCTTTGGCATTATTCTAACGATGAAATTAATGAGAAATTTATGAATTATTGTTGAGCGTGATGACTGTCCTATTTCCAATTGATAATGTTAAGGACTTGTATGAAATGTTGATGATGAGAATTGATGTGGATATTGAGCCTAAATCATAATACTACGTGCTTGTTTACTTGTATGGTATTTAATGGCATGTTTGCACCCACCTTTGAGGGTATGCATTAGTGGGTAAGGTGTTAATCCCCACTTTTGCATCAAGTCATTGTTCGTAGTTATTTATTTGTTGCTTGAATAATTGGAAATGTGTGAAAAATATTTGGTATTTATTTAGAATTGTTTGGAGTGAATTTCAAGTCACTTGGTGACTATTCAAATTGGAAAATTTAAGAAAGAGTGGCTGCTGTTCTAGCCCCTAAACATTTAAAAAATATTAAGTTTAAGTGAGGTTTAATGAAGGAATTAAGTTCTATATTAGTATAGGGACTTTCTTTAAAATTTGAGGCCAATCATATGTAAAACGAGTAAGTTATAACATATCTAAATTACCTTGTAAGTACCCTTATGAGTTGATGGTTATAAACTTAGAAAAATTATTAAGTTAGTGTCATAGAACATAATTATGAAGGATGAAGTGAAGGCGAGGTTAGTGACATATAATGAATCTTAGAATGGAATCTAGTAAGCAATAATGGCCAAAGTTCTCAATAAGACTTAGTTAATTTTAATTAAGGAATTAATGATGATTGAGACTTAGAAGTAGAAAGTGAGATAAGGAGAATATAATACCTTGGATTCTAGTTAGAAACTTGGCAAAGAGTGGCACTTGTGGAGACTATGAGAGTTTATAAGACTTAATGAAAACTATAAACAAATTATGTGTTATAGGAAGGCGATTGTTTGAAATTGCCTTAAAGTGTACTACTTTTATATTGAGTGAATTTTGTGATGTGAAATGTTAGAATTTGCATCTAACATTGATTAGAAGGAAAGAGATTTCCTTTCTTCTTTGAAATTAGACACATGAGTCCAATGTGTGAACCCTATCTTATGTGGTAAGATAAGGTAATTGAATATGATCTGATGGCCATTGTGGCAAGAGAGAAGAAGATTGCTTGTGAGCAAGAGATGAAGAAAAATGGTGTAAAATGCATGAACAAAAAGGAAAGAAAATGGTTTAGGCCTGTGAGGCTATTGATGTTGAAGTGATATTAGTGTTTTAAGTTGTACCGAAATGGACAACTATGCCCAAATTATATATTTTGAATTGTCGTGGATGGTACCGAAAAAGTTAAGCTCTGCTGGGATGCAATGTTATCCTAATGAGGAGTGACGACGAGATGTGTGTCCATTAAGAGGATTGAGAGACTACATAAGGTACATGGAGAAATGATCTCGAAGGACGTAGTCTTAGGGGGAGATAAGGTGTTGAGTTGTGAGACCTCTGGGCATGAGGGAGTCACGTAACCAGCTTGACGTTCCCAACTAAACCGAGAATATCCATGTTATGGTAGTGAGTGTCTTGTGTTGTACCAGCAAGGCATATCGTTCCCCAACTATAAATGCATATAACCTATGTAACCTAGGAGGTTAAGAGGTAGTGGACCCAATGTGAATGAAAACCTAAATGGAGATTTATGATGACCCAATGAGAGGTGTCAGTGCTTAACCGCAATGTGTGGTTATGTTATTTGTGTTTGCTTATGAACCATAAGGTTCGTTTGCTTGTAGCATGACGAGGGATGAAGAACTCACCCATACAACTTTACTTTTCAGAGAATGATGGAGGATCTTGTACAAGTGACAAAGATGGAGTAGCGATGCCACTACAAAAGTTGTTGACACTAAATAGCAAAACAAAGGAGGAAGCCTAATAGGCTTAATTGGGTATTTTGGGTTTATATATTTTATTGAGTCACTGCTCTGAATTTCTAGTCTTTCTTGTAAAATGTGGGTAGACTAGGAATTATTATTATGATGTATCATTTTCTTTCAGTTGACTTAATTGTAAAATGTATTCATTTTGAATGATGTAAACGTGTATTTTATGTTTGTTGTTGTTGTGCCAAGATCAGATTTCACTCACAAATATATGAGTTTCTTGTTGAACAAGAATGAGCAAAAAAATGCAGAAAAGGGATGAACAAAAGAACTTCAAAGAATCGTGATTTGACTAGAGCAAAATGAACTCCAAATCTCCTCATAGCAACCACTTTGATTAAACTCTGAATAATCCCTTTGAGGGTACAATCTCTCTTTTATCTATGTTACAGAATTGTGGCTCATATACCAAAGAAAAACAGAAACTCTCTACCGCTAGACTATGCAGAAAATAGAAGCACTATTTCAAGCCTAACTAACTTGACCAACTAAAACTACCTAACTGTTTTCTGTTATAACAGAATAACAGAAAACCAGAAAAAATAGCTAAGTTGAAAAGGTCAAAGAGAAACTAACTAATGGTTGTTAATGAACCAACATACAACAATTCTCCACCTTGATTCAGTAACAAAACATTAACAAAAAAAATAGTTGCTACAGAAACAGGATTCAATCACCCTTCAGCTGAATTAAGTCCAAACAATGAAAAAATTTACTACTTGGAAGAGCCTTTGTGATCATATCAGAAGGATTGTGATCAGTTGAAATCTTCTTGACTATAGTTGATCCCTAACCAATAACTTCTCTAACAAAATGCAGCTTAATATCAATATGCTTTGTCCTCTTATGATGCACAAAATTTTTGGATAAATGAATGGCACTTTGGTTGTCACAGTGTACTGTAATCACTTTATCTTGTATCTTCAGCTCCTTTGCAATGCCTTCAAGCCATAGAGATTCTTTCACAGCTTCTGTAGGAGCAATATACTCAGCTTCAATGGTTGATAAAGCCACTACCTTTTGAAGGCTAGCTTTCCAACTAATGACAGTGCCAAAAGCAGTGAACACAAATCCTGTGAGGGATTTCCTTGAACCTAAACAACCAGCATAATCAGAGTCTACAAAACCTTCAATAGCAGTTGTTCGTCTGCTATCCCTAGCTCCACCATAAACCAAAACTCTTCCAAGTGATCCTCTGATATAACTGAGTATCCATTTCAGGGCTTGCCAGTGTGCTTTGCCTGGATTTGCCATGAACCTACTCACTAGGCTCACTGCACGTGATATGTCAGGGCGAGTACATACCATAGCATACATCAATGACCCTACAGCATTAGCATATGGAATACCTTCCATGTAAATTATATCATCATGTGTCTTAGGTGCTTGACTTGTACTGAGCTTAAACTGCTAAGACATAGGAGTAGTTATAGGTTTGGAATTTGACATTCCAAACCTTTCAAGAACTTTTCTGAGATATAACTCTTAAACAGATACAATAATTTCCTTTTTCTGTCCCGTTTGATTTCTATTCCCAATATCCTCCTGACTGCTCCCAAATCCTTCATTTCAAATTCCCTGCTCAGCTCAGATTTCAATTTTTCAACTTCACTCTTGCTATTACTTGCTATCAAAATATCATCAACATATAATAACAATATCACAAACTCAGCTTTAGAAGGAAATTTGAAGTAAACACAATTATCATAGTGACTTCTATGAAACTTTATGTGAGCCATAAATTCATCAAATCTCCTATTCCATTGCCTGGGGGATTGCTTCAAACCATACAGGGATTTGTTTAATTTGCAAACATAATCCTCTTTACCTCTGGCTTCAAACCCCTCAGGTTGTTTCATCAATATCACCTCATCAAGCTCTCCATACAAAAATTGTTGTCTTCACATCCATTTGTTCTAACACAAGATCAAATTCTGCCACCATAGCCATGAGTACTCTGATTGACCTGTGTTTCACTACAGGAGAGAAAACTTCATTGAAGTCAATTCCCTCCTTTTGAGTGAATCCTCGAGCAACAAGTCTAGCTTTAAATCTATCTGGTTCAACTCCTTGGATGCCTTCTTTCTTCTTGAAGATCCACTTGCAACTGACCACTCTAGAACTAGGGGTTTTTTTTTAATCAGTTCCCATGTATGGTTGTCATGGAGAGACTTAATCTATTCATTCATGGCACTTAGCCATTTTTCTTTCTCCTTACTAGCTAAAGACAACTTTAAGACTTTTTGGATCTTCCTCCAAAACTTCACTGGCAGCTACCAGAGCAAATGCTATTAGATCAGCATATCCATACCTCTCAGGGGTTTGATTTCCCTTCTAGTTCTATCTCGAGCTAGCATATAGCCATCTCCTTCTTGTTGCTCTTCTTTAGATTTCTATTCATCAAGAGGCCAATTAACAGCTTGTGTTTCAGCATGCTTGTCCTCAATCTCCACCTCAAAATTTAATTTTTCAGAACCAGTTTCCTCACTCTGATCAGTGCTGGACTAAACCATGCTGGGCTTGGTCTTGTAATCCATCTCAGCTTCATTGAAGACAACATCATGACTCACTAAACACCTCTTATAACCAACCTCCAAACACCATAGCTTATACCCTTTCACTCCCTCAGGATATCCCAGAAAGATGCACTTGACAGCTCTAGGTTCCAATTTGTCTTGCCTAATGTGAGCATAGGCAACACAGCCAAATACCTTTACCTGTTTTAGACTTGGTGAATGGCCAGACCAAATCTCCTCAGGGGTTTTAAAATTCAAAGCTGTTGAAGGAAACTTGTTGATGAGACATACAACAGTCATTGCTACTTCAGCCTAAAAAATCTTGGGTAATCCTGCACTCAGCAACATACATCTCACTCTCTCCAAAATGATCCTATTGAATCTTTCAGCTAAACCATTTTGTTGAGGGGTGCCAGCAACTATCATGTGCCTTGCAATGCCATTCTCTTTGCAGAAAGCATTGAAAGGTTCAGAGCAAAACTCAAGACCATTATCAGTATGAAACCTCTTGATCTTTCTGCCTGTTTGGTTTTCCACAAGTGTCTTCCTGCTTTTGAAGTTATCAAAAGCCTCATCTTTTGTTTTCTAAATGTAGATCCACAACTTCCTTGAGTAGTCATCCACAATGCTCAAGAAGTACCTTGCACCAGAATGAGAAGAGGTCTTGGTTGGACCCCAAAGACTAGCATGAACATAATCAAGGGTACCTTTTGTTCTCTGCTATCCAGCATTGAATTTGGCTCAGCAGGCTTTGCCATAGACACAATGTTCACAAGACTTCAATTTCTCCACTCTGTCCCCACATAGCAGCTCCTGTTTTCCCAATTCAATCAACCACTTCTCACTTACATAGCCCAACCTCATGTGCCATAACTCAGTTTTTGATAAAAAAAAAAAAAACTCTTCCTGTTGCAGTGGCTGCAGAGCCAATTACAACTTCACCATCCATAGAATAAAGGCCATTCTTCATAATTCCCCTCATTACAGTCATGGAATCTTTAACTACATTCATTATTCCCTTTTCACCCTTGAACACATACCCTCTTTTATCAAATTCACCAAGAGAGATTAGATTTCTCTTCAGCTTAGGTACATATCTGACCTCTGTGAGAATTCTCTCAGCCCCATCATGAAACTTGAACCTTATAGACCCAATTCCTTCAATTTTGCAAGGCTTGTTATCTCCAAGGAGTACCAACCCATCTGCTTGATCAGAAAATTGTTCAAACCATGATATGTTTGGTGTCATATGCCATGAACACCCTGAATCCATTATCCATTTAGTTTTTGGATTCTCTTCAGACACCACCAGTGCCTCTGTAGATTCATAGCCATCATCTTGAACAATGGCAGCATTCCCTGAGTCATTCTTCCTATCGTTACTGCCACCATTTCTCTACCTTTCAGGACAAACTTTCCTTGTATGGCCCTCCTTTTTATAGTGATAACATATGATTTTGAAGACATTTCTTTCACCATTCTTCTGGTTTTCTGGCTTTTGCTTCTTCTTATCAGATTTACTATCTTTCTTGAAGGTCTTGCCTCTTGTTGTCAGCCCTTCACCACTTGTAGAGGACTTCTTTTCCTTTTTTTCATTCAATTCCTTTGAATTCAGAGCAGCCCGCACTTCATCAAGAGAAACAGAGTCTCTTCCAAACAGTAGAGTCTCTTTGAAATGAGAGTGACTCTTAGGCAAAGAGCATAGCAATAGCAAAGCTTGATCCTCATCATCAATGGTGACATCGATATTTTCAAGATCTAGAATCAGTTTATTAAACAAATCCAATTGTTCTCCTACTGATCTATCTTCATGCATTTTGAACGAATACAAAGACTGATTTAGGTAAAGACGATTAACTAAAGATTTGGTCATGTACAAACCTTCAAGCTTTGACCAAACCCCAGCAGCAGTTGTTTCCTTAGAGACTTGCCTCAGCACCTTGTCTCCGAGACTAAGGATAATTGCACTGTGTGCCTTCTGCAACAGTGCTTTCTTATCCCCATCAGCCATCATCTTCTCGAGTTTGGCTTCTCCATCAAGTGCTTCCACCAGGCCCTACTGAACAAGAAGGGCTCTCATCTTCAATCTCCATAGCCCAAAATCATTTTGCCCTGTGAATTTCTCAACCTCATACTTGGTCGAGCCCATCGCGTGTTCGATCTGAAGGTCACGTGTTCGATCCACGTTCACCGCACCAATTTGTTGTGCCAAGATCAGATTTCACTCACAAATATATGAGTTTCTTGTTGAACAAGAATGAGCAAAAAAATGCATAAAAGGGATGAACAAAAGAACTTCAAAGAATCGTGATTTGACTAGAGCAAAATGAACTCTAAATCTCCTCACAGCAACCACTTTGATTAAACTCTGAATAATCCCTTTTAGGGTACAATCTCTCTTTTTATCTATGTTACAGAATTGTGCCTTATATACCAGAGAAAAATAGAAACTCTCTAAAGCTAGACTATGCAGAAAATAGAAGCACTATTTCAAGCCTAACTAACTTGACCAACTAAAACTATCTAACTGCTTTCTGTTATAACAGAATAACAGAAAACCAGAAAAAATAGCTAAGTTGAAAAAGTCAAAGAGAAACTAACTAATGGTTGTTAATGAACCAACATACAACAGTTGTATTAGACTTTCTTAATAATGAGTTAAGTATATCTAAATGAAGCTCCATTATGTTTTAATTGTTTGCCGTGAAGGCGACGCTTTGTAAAGCCAGTTGTTTTTACTAAGAACGTTATCTTATAAATGGATGTTTTTAAATGAGTGGTAATTGAAAAGGATGATATTCAATTGGTGTTTCAAGTAATAAGGTTTTAAAGTTAAAAAGAACAAATTTAATCGATTTTTAGAAAGGTTGTTTTTAATAATAAAATATTATTTTATTCCGCAAATTTTAAAAATAATAAGAAAATCTTTAATAGTAACAAGAGGTGTTACAAAGACTTAGAATAATATTAGAAATGAGTTTGAAATATAAAAATTTATTTGTGTGCTTTTTTGAGTGAAAATAAAATAATTATACTAAACAATCTAATTATATGAGAATAGAATCTGGAAATAATTATAAGATAATTAAAAAAATCAATAAATTATATTTTAAGCATATAAGTATATTTAGAATTTTTTGGGAATTTTTTAATTCTTTTGAAAATATTCTCATGTACTCATGAGCAATTTATAGGGTCCGTTTGATTTGCTAAAAATTATGGTATTGGACAGGACAAATATTTTTGTTCCACGTTTGATTTGAAAAAAGATTATGGGACAACACAAATTAAACGGATGAGGACAGGACAAAAACTCAATTTTTTGTTATTTAGAAAACCATGGGACAACTTTTTGTCCTAGGTACAAAGTATTCAAAAGACACATATACTTTATTACCTGCATTTGAATTTGAGTCACTGCATTTGAATTTCCATTATCTGCTAGTTACAACAACCATGTATTTTGAATTCACATTATTTACTAGCTGCAACAACCTATGTAGTTTGAATTCACATGATATATAATAATAATGTAAATTATATTAAGATAATTAATATTAAAAGGGTATTTTAGAAAATAAAAGAGAATAAATCGGTGAAGCTCTCCTCTTTTTTTTCTTCATAATTTTCAAAGTTTATTGCAAACAATATCATAGATTTCATGAACTCTTCTATTTTCTTCTCTCTCTTTTTTTATTCAACTAGGAAGGTACCCGTGCATTCGCACGGGTCTTACATTTATTTATAAAATTAAATATTTTATCGAGACAAATAATTAACTAATTAAGTTTTCCAAAATGACAAAAAAAAGTGAGAGAGTATTCAAGCAGAGAACATATATTTAGTTATAGTGTCATATATATTTTTTATTTAATTTAAAATAATTATATAATTGTTTGAGAACTTTATTATGTATAAAAAATTTAAAAAGATTTAACTTTTGTTAAATTTTAACCGATAGGATTTGCGTAGTTGTGTAAGGCCCAACTATGTTCACATATGGGGAAACGATCTATTTTGCGAAAAAAACTCATGTTTGATTCTCTCCATGTACAAAATTTCATTAGGCTAGCGGTAACCATGCACCGCTAGTGGGATTAGTCTCTGACCCAGTGGATTGGGAGACACCCGTGGTCTCTGACCCAGGACCAAAAAAAACTTTTGGTAATTTTAGAATTTTAAATGATAAAATAATTCAATTATTTTACAATTATATTTGTAAATAAAAAATTATTCATTTTATAATATTATAATTTATAAATAATATTTTGAATAATTTTAAACTATAAAAATTAATTAAATTAGATGAAAACTATTAAAATCAATATTACTTGTGATCTTCATAAAAAAAATTAAAACTAATTTAATTTATGACATTATTGAGTAAGTAATTTAAAACAATTTTGTAATAAGAATATATTTAACAAATTAATTTTAATATATTTATGTAAAAAAAGTTAAAATTCTTATATAAATATTATTCAACAAAATTATAGTATATGAAGTTATTAAACATAAAGTCAAAATATTATTTTGTAATAATATATTAACTAATTAGATTTAAATTAATTTTCAGTATAAAAATTTCAACCACATAATATAAATATTATTCATCAAAGTATTTATTTTTAAAATTATTAAACATTATTTTTAAAATTATTTAACATTATTTTGTATATGCAGCTATGTTAAATACTTGCAAAAAAAAGTTTGACGTCCACAATGGTTTGCCTATAATGGTGTCGCAGGATTGTCTCTCGTAAATGATACTTTTGGTCTCGGTCATATTAATCAACAAAATTTTCGTATATGAAATTATTAAACATAAAGTCAATATATTATTTGGTCTTGGTCATACTTGCAGAAACAACTTTGTCGCCCATAATGATATCGAACAGGATTGTCTCCCGTGAATGATACTTGTGGTTTCTTTCATAAAAACATTAAAACTAATTTAATTTATGATATATTATTGAGTAAGTAACTTAAAACTATTTTTTCATAAAAAAATATATTTTAATAGTAAATATATTTATATAAAAAATTAGTATTATTATATAAATATTAATAAATAAAAAATTTCGTATATGGAGTTATTAAACACAGAGTCAAGATATTGTTTTGTAACAAATATATGAACTAATTATATTTTAATAAAATTTTGTATCAAAATTTCAACTTCATAATATAAATATTATTTAAATAAATATTTATTTATGAAATTATTTTTATAGAATTTCTAAGTAAAAATGATTTTATTGGATTTTAAAGTAAAAAAGAAATTGGCTAGTCTTTCATATGCAACTATGTTAAACACTCGCAGAACGATATCGAGTATGATTGTCTTCCGTAAATGATATTTGTGGTCTCTATCATAAAAAAAAACTAAAACTAATTTAATTTATGGTATTATTGAGTAAGTAATTTAAAACTATTTTATAATAAAAATATATTTAAAAAATTAATTTTAATATATGTATTACATATTTATGTAAGGAAAAATTATATTATTATATAAATATTAACCAACAAAATTTTCTTATATGAAGTTATTAAACATAGAGTCAAAATATTATAACTTAGCATGATTATCTCCCGTTAATGATATTTCTTGTCTATTCCATAAATAAATTAAAACTAATTTAATTTATGATATTATTGTTAAAGTAATTTAAAGTTATTTTGTAATAAAAGTATATTTAATAAATTAATTTAAATCATCTTAACTAATTAGATGTAAATATAATATAAAATAATATAAATAAAAGAAAATATTAGTTATTATAAAAAATTATGTGTAAGTAAAAAAATAAAAGGAAAAGAAATAAAAAAAAGTGGGAGAGAGAAAAGAAGAAAGGAGATTTTCCATAAGATGTGTTTAAATTTATCATTCATTTAATATAAATAATAACATATTTTTATGTAAAAATGAGCATTTTATTATATTAATTATTTCAAGAATATAAATTTTATAAATATATAAAAAAGTATAAAACTGTAAAAACAAAAATAAACGTTAAAAGAAAAAACATAAAAAAAATAAAAAAATAAAAAAAAACGTAATAATAAATAGAAAAGAAAGAAACGTAAAAAAAAGAAGAAAAAGAAGAAGAAAACGTTAAAAAAAAAAAAAAAAAAGAAGGAGAAGGAAACGTAAAAAAAAATATAAGAAGAGAAAAGAAAGAAAAAAAAATTTAACGAAAAAAACTTAAAAAGGTAAAAGAAAAGGTATAAAAACTTAAAGCTGCTAAAATGCTGACACGTAACAGGACTTACTTTTCTATAATAGTAAATAGATAAATAGAATAGATTATTTCAAGAATATAAATTTTATAAATTAAATATATAAATCAGTAATGTAATAATAATATAAATATTTAAAAAAGAATAAAACTGTAAAAACAAAAAAAAAACATTAAACGAAAGAAAAGAAGAAAAAAATCAAAGAAATAAAAAATAAAAAACGTAATAATAAAAAGAAAAGAAATAAAATGTAAAAAAAATACATAAAAAAAAAAAGAAAACATAAAAAAAAAAGTCATAAGAGAAAACAAAGAAAAAAAAAAAGAAAGAAATTTTTTTAAAAGAAACAAAACTGAAAAAGGTAAAAAAAAAAGTTAAAAAAATGAGAATTTTTAAAATTCTGACATGTGGTCTCACAAAATGCTGATACATGGCAGGACTTACTTTTATATAATTTTTTTTTTTTGACATGATCTTTTATATAATAGTTAATAGATAACGAGGAAATCTTCTAATTTTTCCTTGTCGGGAACGAGTGCCAAAGATCGAATTAGATATACACGTGTCATTTTCTCACTCCACCAGTTTGCAATCCTACTTTTCCATTTTCCACTTTTTGTCTTGCTACTTTTCATTTAATTATTGTTTATTTATTATATATACTGCGAGGAAGAACAACAAAACCCAAAAGAAAAGGAAAAAAAAAAAATCTAAGAACACAAACAAAGAAGGGCAAAATGAAGAGTGCGATTTGTGGGAGAATTCTCTCTCCCAACCATGTCTTCAAACCAGGTTCTTCTCTCAGATTTCGATTTCTTTGGCACTTCGACACAGTGGTTTCTTCTACTCTCTGATGTGAATGATTTTGGTTCTTGTTGATTTTTTTTGAAGTGTTCTTGTGTTTCTGGTGTTTAGGGGAATTGGGGTTTGGTTATTATTTCGTGGGGTTCTCATTTTTTTCTTTAGTTTACCCTACAAAAAAAAAAGTTTCAATTTTTTTTCTTGAATTTGTTGACTGGTGTGAATGTTTTAGCAATCAGAAGTAGCTCACAAGCTGCAATTCTTTGATAAAGTCACAATCTTTGGGAATTGGGTTAGCATAGTGTGATTGATTTCATACCTCTCATGCTTCCCTTGCTAGAATTGCGGTTGTACCTCTATTTTATGCTTTTTGCTTTGTTCTATTTCTTAAGAATTTTGGTTCTAGCGAGTAAACATTTAGAGAAGTGTACCTGATTGGGAAGATTGATTTTGAGTTTCCCTGCTGAACTGAACGTGGCACATAGGATTGTCTTAACAGTTGCACCAGCTAGAATGGAAAAAAAACCAAAAAATAGCATTGCTTCCCTTCTAGTACTGTAGGAACTAGAAACTAGGAACTAGAATGTAGTCCCAGTCTCCTAGATGATGTTGTGTGGTCCTAAATATTGTTAAATATTAGGTATATGTATGAAAAGTAAATTGATGTATCATCATTGAGCTGATGTTATAAGTGCAAGTGCCTGAGGTTGTGAGTAGGTTTCATTTTGATGAACCCTTCCAAGTAAAAAGTCATGTTAATGGTTTATATAAATTGATTGACACTGGGTTTAGTAATGTTTTTATAGTGATGTTTTAAATCTTGCATTTGCAATGATGAATTAATGGACGGTAATAGCATTTTTTATTTTTATGATAGATCTAGCTGGTGATTCTTTAATCTTGATGTTTAATTTATTCTTGTTTGCATGCTTTTTTGTATAGAATGGGTTTTATACTGAATGACACCCTTGGATGGTTTGTTCCCCTTCATTCTGCTTAATTATTCTGCGTGGCAATGTTATCCAGTATTACTAAAAGTTTGTCACCTTATGTTATTGTGAACCAGAACTTAGAAAAAGAACATAGCATTAGAAGAAAGTGAACAACATTAGTTAAATTTGAGTCTTGGGTATGTTAGTTCAAAAGAGAAAAAGTGAGGTTGATCAAATAGTGAATTTAGTGGGGATTGAATTCTGTGTAAATTATTTGATGCTGTTAAACTAGCCCTGCTTTACACTGACCTTAGTTGGTTTGGTTACAATTTTCTGCCTGCCATCTTATGTGTCTTCAGGGAAAAATACACACCCCCACAGCCCCACTAACTATTAGTAGTACTAGTCTCCATGAACTTTCATGTTATCAACAGCATTTTGTTTGTTATTTTAACAAGTTTTGTTTATCATGGAATAATCATGTAAATGACTAATACTCTTGTCCTAACCTAATTCATTAGTGTTGATCCCATTCCCATAATTCACATCTAAATAAAAATTTAATTTTGTTTAAATACTTTCACATTTTAGGTATGAAATATAAAATAATTCCTGAAAACATTGATCTTATTTTAAAAATTCCAATCTAATGACAAGTTATTAGTGATAAATTGATTAATAGAAATTGTTAGATCTGCCGACAAGCTTGTTATCCAATTGGCATCTGCTCAAGTCTTTTTAAGATTTTTCTGTGATGATGAAGTCATAAGTTCAATTGTCTACCCGGCTGGCTTACCTTTCCCCTTTGCCTATCAAATACTTTCAGCTTATATGCAGATAAGAGTAAATTCTTAGATCCAGATGAAAGGATTTTTTGCTACATTTTGCAAAATTTGAGAGCATAAATTGGAAGATTTAAAAGTTCATGGTGGGTACTTGCAATTTCCCTAATGTTTTTAAGGGGTGCGTAAACTGTACATTTTTCCAGAGCCTTTGTTTTCATTCCCTTTTGGTAACTTTCATGCTTTTACTTTTTACTTCGCGCGTGTGCGTGTGAAAATTCCTGTATTTTTTCCCTTATTCAAGCATATTTGTGATGCCTTTAGAAGTTCATTCCTAATAAATGTTCACTGGGTGGTGGATAGCTCTTTTCTGTTTCCGACTTATATATCATTTGTTTCACAATTTATTTTGTGATTGGAATATTTTTGCATCAATGAAACTGTGTTGTATCCTATGTATATGGTTGAGTGCTTCAACTATACATATTGAAGATTTGCATTACAGGGGACACACATTCAATTTGTAAAGGACCATACTCCAATCTTTGCGTACCCATGGCTGTATTGGCAACAGGACCTGGTAAAGGAGGCGGGGTGCTGGAAAAGCCAGTTATTGAGAAAGTCACCCCTGGCCGTGAGTCTGAATTTGATTTGAAGTAAGCAGGAGTTTGGACTATTGATCTTCAAATTAAGATTTTCTAATAGGGCAAATTTTATTATGCAACTTTGTTTTTCTAAATGTGACAATGAGGGGATTGTCATTACAATTATATAAACCATTAAACATTTTAAGATATTTGCCAATAAACAATGGGAAAATGGTGAGAATTTTTTCAAAAGGATCCCCTTTTGTTAGTGATAAGAATTCAAGTTATGTGGTTATTTTCAGTAAAAGCTAGCCTAAAACAGGTGAAAGTATCTTGTGGAAGAACAAAGATGGTAATAGATTTACATCAGACTAATTTCTTTTTTCTTTCCCCATTTTCTTCAAAATAATTTGGCTTGTCATATTGAAAACATGAAGGAATGTTTATGCCTTAACCTTCCTAACAAAAAAGGAACCATTATAGTGCTTTAGATGCTGAATTGTTCATTCATGCTTATTGTTGAATTTTCTGGGATATCTCATATGGATATGTAACTATTTCTTTCTTTGCATAACAAAATGTTTGATTCTGGTTTTTCTAAGATGTGCAGGAAATCACGGAAATCGGCACCACCGTATCGTGTAATATTGCACAATGACAACTACAACAAACGGGAATACGTCGTCCAAGTACTGATGAAGGTCATCCCCGGAATGACTCTTGATAATGCAGTTAATATCATGCAAGAAGCACACTACAATGGGTTGTCAGTGGTTATCATCTGTGACCAAGCTGATGCTGAAGATCACTGCATGCAGCTAAGAGGTAATGGGTTGCTCAGTTCAATTGAACCAGCAAGTGGTGGCTGCTGATGACAAGTTTCACTATGAATCTCACTGGCTTTTATGCTATTGAAAGGTGAGATGGAACTATTAGCAGGTGTACATAAGTCCCCTCTTGAAGGCTTAGAGAAACCAAAAAAGAAAAAAAAAGACATCTTGTGTAAAACTTGACCTTATGATTAAGATCAATGAACCTATGATTAAGACATGTGATAGTTGTGATTTTGAATAAAGAATTGCACAACATATGAAAACTAATGGCTGATGAAATGATTGGTATATATGTGGAAAACATATAGATTTAGATCCTCTCATGGTACTTTTTTACTTTTCTTTTTTCATAACACAGCACTGGTATGTTACTTGCTAACAATAGGATCTAAATCTATATGTGGAAAGCATATAAGATCACATATAGATTTAGATCATCTCATGTTATTTATTTATTTTTATTTTTTTTCATAACACAGCACTGTCATGTTACTTGCTAATAATAGGGTTTAAATCTGTTATTTATAGGATTCAACCAAATAATTCACAACCTTTGTGATTTTTAAAATCATGGAGTTTCAAAAGCGATACTTTAGCATATCCCATGACCTTTGTGACTTTTAAAATCATGGGTTTTAAAAGTGATACTTTAGCATATCCCTTGATGCAGGTGCTGATCAATGTACTATTCTTGCAATGTTACTTTAATAGACGTTGAGTTCTACACATTATATTCACCTATTTCTAAGTCATTAACTAACATTTGAAGTTTTACCCATAACGTCAATTCAACTCCCCCGGCTCCCGCAAAGAAAATCTAAACGTTCTGGTTTAATTCGAAAGAAACTGTCATTTCTTTCCTTGCAGGGAAATTTTTTTAGTTTTTTAAGAATATGTTTGGTATTTTCTTTTTATCCATAGGAATTGGATTTGGACACTAACATTGTGTTTGGTAGAGTGGAATGAAAATAAATAAAAAGAGATAAAAGAGAATAAAAAGATAGTGAAAAATAAGGTTGTTTGGTTTAGATGAAAGAGAATATAAAATGGATGAAATATTTAAATTAAAATGGTTTGGTAGATAAGAAGAAAAAAAGAGAATATTATCATTATTATTATTTTATTATTAATATTATTCTTATTTAATATTATTATTTTCATTTTTATTATTATTCATATTTATTGTTATATTTTTATTGTTGTTTTTATTATTCATTTTTATTTTATATATATAATCGAAAAAGATGTACACTGAAATTTTTAAATACGAAGTGTGCCACTTTTCAATAAAATACTATAGCTTTCATCAAACTTTTATCCCATTTTTTAGATGAAACTAGCCAGTTATCCGTGCATTCGCTCGGGTTGTACTCATCTTTACACATATTTTAAAATGATTTACATATATAATTATTTGTTTAAAAATAAATAATAGAACATATATTTATATTTTATTTGGTGAGACAAAACTAAACATTGGAACAGTATAGGAGAAATTTACTTATATTTACAAACAGCAAAATTAATGTCTCTCTCCCGTGATATCGAGAACTTTTTTGTTTTAATATTTAAAATATAAAAAAATTAATGTGATACAGAATAAAATTATATTTTAAAGTAAAATTATACATGTTTTAAATATAAATGATATGATATAAAATTATCTTAGTTTTAAATTTGGATAATAATATTGTAAATTTATTTCAATAAGGCTTTATTGAGTAAACTATTTTTTACACATTTTTATTTTTCTAGATTAATTCAAAATATTTAAAATTGAACATAAATAAGAAATTATAAAACTTAATTATAAAAAGTAATGCATTGAAGATTCAAAAGAATCGATCAGAGTGAATATGTCACATGAAAATGCTTTATAGTTAATTTAAATAATTTCTTATTAAATATAAATATATATTTTTATTCTAAAATATACTAATAATGATATATATTATATGATTTAATATTTATTTAATATTGAAATGTTATACTCATTTAAAATTACATGAATATTTATATTTATATTATATAAAATTAATATAAAATTTAGGTGTATGATAATTTTCACTATATAATACAAAATATATAATATTTTAATAATTGAAATAAATGAAAAAAATATTTTATATAATTTTTTTAAAATTAAAAAGTAAGTTTATTAAATTCATGTACTACTACAATTACTCATATCATGTTATATTATTATTTTTCTTTAAAGTATATAATTTTACTACTAACTAAATATTTTATGTTGAAATTTATTTTCATTTTATACTATATCAATTTTAATATACTTTTGGTAAAAAAAATTAATATACTTATGACATATAATATTATTATAAATCCTTATTAAAATATTTGAATAAAAATATCACTCTTTTAAGTATTTATTACAACTAATATTTTTTTATTGTTAGCTAATATTGTACGACTATGTTAAGGAGATAGAAAACACCTACATCAAAGAACTTAATAGTTGGTAAATTTAATAATATAATGATATAAATCTATAAAAAGTATAAAATTGTACACGCTCAGAAATAGTAATAGTATCAAAGACCAAATTTTCTTATATAGATAATAGAAAAGAAAAAAAGCAACAAAAAAAGAAAATAAAAAAACAAAAAAGATAAAAAAAAAAAAAAAAAAAAAAGAAAGACAGAAAGAGAAGTTTTGGAAGTAAAAAATTTAATGAGTGACATGTGTCTCTTGAAGGTTCTCTTATCTTATAGATAAATATACACCTACATCAAAGAACTTAATAGTTAGTAAATTTAATAATATAATGATATAAATCTATTAAAAAGTATAAAATAGTACACGTTCAAAAATAGTAATAGTACCAATGACCAAATTTTCTTATATAGATAATAGAAAAGAAAAAAAGAAAATAAAAAAACAAAAAAACAAAAAAAGATAAAAAATAAATAAATAAAAAAGAAAGAAAGAAAGAAAAAGTTAGAAAGAAAGAGAAGTTTTGGAAGTAAAAAATTTAATGAGAGTGACATGTGTCCCTTGAAGGTTCTCTTTTCTTATAGATAAATATATTATTCAACATTCAAGAAATGCTTTAATTCAGACCGTAAAAGAGTAGAGGTACTGAAAATTGGTGACTTAATAATCCCTACCTTTTGAAAAATAAAATAATGACTTCCTTTGGTATTTTTATAAAAATATATCTTAATTAAAAATTCATAAAATAATATCTTAATTAAAACTAGTATTTTAAAATTTGCATTGTGCTGGATAAATATTTATTTTTATATAATTAAAATTTATAATATAAATATTTTTTAATATATAAATTATATTATAATTTAATTTATAATAAATAAATATTTTGAAGATATGAATTATGTTTTATATTTATAATGAAAATTTTAAATTGTGATATAAAGTTATTTTTAACTATTGATTTTTTTAAAAAATTATTAAAACTTAATATAGAAATAAAAATAAAAGAGATAAAAATAAAAAGAAGGTAGTTCGTAATAGTTAAAAGAGAAAAGTTTTCAGCTATATATTGAGGTTGTGTTTGAAATACTCTTCAAAAAAAAAAAAAGAGAAGAAAAATATTAAAAATATTTAATTGGGAGATAGAAAAAAATGAGTATCTTTTTTTAAATTGTATTCTAATTTATAGTATAGGAATAAATTAATCAACCTGCAAAATAAAATTATAAACATCTAACTTTGTAAGGTTTGAAAAGTAAAATAAAAATAAAAAATTCTACTTCCATTTTCTCTGACTATAGGCAACTCACGTAGTCACCCAATTAATCAAAGGTGTCGTAACATGTGTACATCATGTCATATTGTAACCATTCAAAGTTAATTTATATAGTTTCTAATGTATATAAGATTTGATTTGAATATGAGACTTTGTGTGAATTATTTAAATCTTCAACAATTGGAATTGGACTGATTTTAGTATGTTTAAATAACGATCTTCTATAGATGTAGATGAGGAGCTTGGCCTTTATATTTTTTATGATAATCAAATAATAACAAAATTATAACCATTCAATTATAACTATACCACCTGCAGTTCTAATTTGATTTCGAAAGTATGTACTTCCCTAACATTAATTTATATTTTAGGGAAATGTTAGAGCATCTTTATTGGTGATTTATCCCACAATTCTTATATAATAAGAATTGATATGTGGGAAACTGTCTGGTCTGTTGCTGTCTGTACAATTTGGAAGATAAGGAATCAGTGTATTTTCAATAATACTCCCTCCGTTCCAAATTATATGACGTTTAAGGTTTTGGCACAGGTATTAAGAAATGCAATTAATTTGTTGAATTTCCTAGAAAACATTAGGTAACTTCCTAATATACCCTTTATCTCTCTAATTAATTACTCATAGTACACTACTCCCACTAAGTATTAATTATGGGTAGTCCTGGAAAAAGACATTTAATGCAGCATTGGTTTTGTAAAACGACATCTATTTTGGAACAAATTTTTTTCTCTAAAACGTCATATAATTTGGAACGGAGGGAGTAAGAAAGTTGATTCAGATATCCTATGGCAAGAGGAAATGTTCAATGTATGGGCGTGGCTTTCTGGTTTAAATCATGAGTTTGATTACTCATTCTCACAGTGCCTGGCAAACCCAGGAGCATGCATTAAAATTATTTGGTGAGGGACTAATTTGAGGACTGTTTACTGGTTGAAATAGAGGAAATAAGGCTTGGTGAATGAAAAAGGAGATGTGTGGGAATCTGTGCCTGCTCTTAATACTCGTTTGGCTTTTTGTGCTACTCTGTTACGGTGGTTACAGTATATTAAATGCATATAACATTTAATATTCCGTAACCAATGGAAACAACTATTTGTTTAATTATACTATCTTGTAGATTATGTAAACCATATAGGTATGGCTTGTACCTAACGGTTCTGTGTTCATCAATGATATTGTTTTGCTGATAAAAAAAAAAAAACAATTCTTATATAGATGAACCCACCTTTTACTGGTTCGATTGTTGGAGTGTGGGGAGAAGTTTGCCAAGTAGATGAATTGTTCTTCTATAAGAATGAGTTCTTGTGAATAAAAACTTAATATTATTTATAAAAATTAACATAGAAAAGAGGAAAAATAACAGTTATCAACGATTTGAAAAAAAAAACAAATCAAGAACGAATAACAAATTAAACAAAACCAAAACTCAAAATCAATAATAAATCCCAAAATCAAACCCAAAATCAACAACGAATCTGAAAATGAAACCCAACATCAACAATTAATCAGAAAACAAAACCCAACATCAATAATGAATTTGGAAACCAAACCCAAAATTAACAAAGAAGAAATTATTTTAACGGGACTCAAATCCAACAATGAACCCAGCAACCTACATGCACTGCATATCAAACCATATAGTCGTCACCACATCACTACCACTATTGGCAGAATGTGTCTTTCATCATTGCCCTGGGCAATCATGATGAGTACTTCCATACAAGGTTCGATGCAATTGGCAGAATGGGTCTTTCACCATTGCAAAAATGCACTGTCACTATTCGTATATTGGCATACGGATCGCTTGCTAACATTGTAGATGACTATGTTGGAATTGGTGAAAGTACTACACTAGAACCAAATATTTGGGGTTAAGTACTTGAGGAGACCTAACAACGACATTCAACACCTACTACAAATGGGGGAGGCACATGGCTTTCCAAGTATGTTAGGTTTAGTTTATTGTATGTACTGGGAATGAAAAAATTGTCTTGTAGCTTGGAAAGGTCAATTTTCCCGAGGTGATCATGCTAAACCCACAATAATGCTTGAAGCAGTTGCATCACAGGACTTGTTGATTTGGCATGCATTTTTTGGCGGAATATATCCTGAGTGGGTTACGTTTGTCAAGACTATCCCACTGTCGCGAGGAATAAAGAGAAAATTATTCACCCAACGACAAGAATTAGCTAGAAAGGATGTCGAGTGGGCTTTTGGAGTGCTCCAATGTCAATTCGCAATTATATGTGGCCCGATACGTACATGCTTGGCATATGGATACAATGAATGATATAATATATGCATGCATCATATGCATAATATGATTGTTGAGGACAAATGGCACACATGTGATGGTAATTTTGATTATTCTTATGATCATCTAGACAATGACATGTCAACCACTGAAATATCTAATAGTCCTCATTCCGATTTTTCAACATGTCTACAAAGGAGAGCACTTCTTCGTCAAAAGTAAATTCATCAGCAACTTCAAGTAAAGTTGGTGGAACACATTTGGAAACGTTTCGGGCATGAGGAAATGAAAATGAAAATTTATTTTAATTATTTATTGTTATGTATTTTTCTTAATTTTTAATTTATTGTGATAAAAGATTAATATAATGTATTTGCTTTATTTTTAATTTATCAATTTTGGTGAAACAAAATTTTGCTTCAAGAATATTTTTTTTTTGCATATTTATTATTTCAAAATTAAAATACAAATGAATTATTATTTTAAAGAAAAAATATATAAATATAAAATTATAAACATGTGGGTAACATGTGAGACCTAATTTAAGTTCTTAGTGAGTTCATTGTTAAAGTAAAAAAGTTGGTAAAGTTTTTTAAAGTTGATGTGATAATGTGAGACTAAAAAAAAGTAAATTAGGAATTTAAGGTGTAGTTCACCATTGTGAATGCTCTTAGATGTATTGAGAAAACAAGTATGAACTCCCCAAAGAGGGACATATATTTTCCACCGAAAGCAATAGGTTTCCTTTAAGATGGAGGCGACCTAGTCCAGAGCATTCAAGTGTGTATGTCTAACATGCGACCTAAACCCCAGTCAAGGTATTTTATCCTCCTCCCCCTTGATCTCCTCCGATCCTTCTGAGTTAAAGTCAGTTAAAATTCCCCACAATGTTGTCCCATATCTCTTATAAACCCAGGATATGACAGCATAAGGATCGGCATCGAAGGGTACACAACCCTCGAGCCTTAAGTACGAAGTGTGAATAGGCTAAAAGCTAAAGATCACTTCGAACCATAATTGTGTTTAACGTCAGGAGACGTATATCAGTAAATAATCCGACTCGGAGTTTAAACGAGGATCCAATCCGACTCGGAGTTTAAACGAGGATCCAACTCGTAGACCCGAATGATACATAACCCTTGAGCCTCAAGTACGAAGTGCGACGAGGCTAAAAGCTAAAGATCACTTTGAACCATAATTGTGTTTAACGTCGGAAGAGGTATATCAATAAATAATCCGACCCCGAGTTTAAACGAGGATCCGACCTATAGACCCAAAGGGTACACAGCCCTCAAGCCTTAAGTACGAAGTGCGAAAAGGCTAAATGTAAAAGTTAATTTTAGTCGAAAAAAAGATCCTACCCGACATGATCAGACTAATTATGGGTATTATTAATGAATCATTTATACCACTATAATAACAAAACAATGTGTCGTTTCAAGTGAACGCACCGTTTTGATTTTCCCATTAATGCCATTTCATTACTCAACTCATTTAATGCACCTCCAAACCAATAGCCATGTGGCAAATCCGCATTTGCGAGTTTTTTACACCAAACAAGGGGAGCGAAGAGTTGTAATGATTACAGGGCCGCATAAAGAGTCGCACATACTGAAGAGTCATTACCCTTCCTTATACCTCTTCTCTTTCTATAAATAGGATATGGCCCTTTTGTGGACCACTCACACCATTCTCCCAAACATAACCAAATCCTCCATCTACCAGAAAAAGGTTAGCACCCCAGATTCCACCGTGCCGGAGTTTAAGTTGCCGCACTGGAAGTTCACCGGAGAAGAAGAAAATGCCGTGTCAGAAGTGGAAAGATTGGCACTCATGTCTCCCTCGAACAAGAAGGTACACCCTCATATCCCCCTTTTTCTTCAGCTCCATTTGGTTTTGTCCTTAGATTACATTTTTTTAAGGAAGGTAGGGGTAGGGTTGTCCAAGTGTTAAAGGCAAAAAGAATCTCTATCATGGCCGCAAACTATTTTGTGGGCACTCTTTGGCAAGACCGGATGTACTAGGTGCACCTCCCGATTAACAAACCAAGAAGTCATTAATTGAATAAAGGAGAGCAACGTTCTTACTGTGAACGGTGACGACAACTTTATTATTTGCAAACCAGCAATTGAGGGAGAACCAGTATGTGTTGGTCGTTCTGGAGATGATCAACCATACTTATTTTTTTACAAAACTTTGTTAGAAAAAATAGGTGTTAAATTTCCTTTCTCTGAATTTGAAATAGGGTTTTATCGATTTTGAACATTGCGCCCACTCAGCTTCACCCAAACATATTGGCTTTTGTTTGTGGCTTTTAGCTTTTATGTAGTGGGTTAGATATAATTCCTACACTAGAAAAAATTTTCTACTTTTTGAGACTCAGGTGAACAAACGAAGTGGATGGTTTTCCCTAAACAATGTTGATCGTCGGGGTTTGCTTTCCATTTACGAACAATCCTACCACAACTTCAAAAATGATTTCTTTAAAATTAAAGTTGATCTAGATAATCGATCACTATTCGAAGGATATCCCTTTTACTGGGATAGGAGTCCTGTAGCACCCCAAATTTTGGAGCTTAGGATTAAATAGGAAATTAACCTCTTAATTAGTGATTAATTAAGTAATTAAGAAAAATAATAGAAATAATTAAAATAAGCATTACTTGATAAGGATTAAGTAGAGACATTACATGATTAGCAGAGGGAAATCCAAAATTTGAAAAGTCAAAGATAGACTCACTTTGGTCAAAGTCAATGGAAAGGAATTTGGTCAACTCATTAATGGCATTGTTGTAATTAAGTGGAACTTGTGTCTAGAATCTAAAATTAGACTTTAAGAGCATAATTAACTTACTAATGGGTCTAGAATAACTTTAGTTAGTAAAATTAATTGTTCTAAAGTAATTGGTGATTTAGAAAGTTTAACTAAGGTAATTAAACAAAATAAAGTGTAATTTGTTTAATTAAAATTGAGCGCAATTTGTTTAATTAAAGCCTAAAAAGCACTAGTTAGCAACTAAATGAATGTGAGACGTCAAATCTTCATTAATGAAATGAAGATAATTAATAAAATCAAGTTTTAACCATGATTTGACCAAAAGTCAAATATGGTCAAAGCTGGTCAAAGGAAGGAATATTCTCATTAATGGCATTTTCGTAATTATGTGTTTTTGAGCTTGAAAATTTATTTTGGACTTAGATAAAATTTTAATAATTATAATTAAGCATGAAAATGACCTAAGTTCATCCAAAATAATTGAATTGAATTAATTATTAATTTTAGCAATTTATTTAGTATTTTGGACTTAGAAAATTCATTTTAAGTCCAAATTGAGTGATTCCAAAGGCATTATCTTTAGAAAATTAAAGGCTATATTTTAAGAATATTTTAGAGCAAAAAAAAACCCAGATCAGCTAAGCATCTCAACACAATTAGGTGTAGAAAAATCTTTTTTATTTTATTTTTGGGAACCTACCCTCAGGGTTTTGGGGTCCCTTATAAAAGTCAAAAGGGACCCTCCTTCTAGCACAACAGCAGCCAGTTCTAGACAGCAAGGGAGAGAGAGAGATTTCATTCTCTCTTGTTGGTGAGAGTCTCATTCCCTCTCTATGTTTTCTTCCCTTCTCTCTAACTCTTCCTCCACTAACTCTCTTCCTTTTTCTTTGCATTCTTGATATGTTGTAGAGCTCACTAAGCTCTAGCTTTGGGTGGTTGGAAATTTTGTTTTGAGCACTTGAGCTTAGGAAACCAAGGTATGGGAGGGATTTTCTATTCTCTTTGAGCCTAAAATTGTTTGTGTTGAAACCTATTTATGATGGATTAAGTTTGATTGCAAAATATATGAGTTTGAACTTGTGCCATGTATGTAAAGTGTGATTTTTGCTACTGTTTCATGGTCTGGAAAAATGGGTACACTTTTTGATATTTTTTACCTAAAAAATGAGTTCCTTGGGTCCAAAAACCTAGGATTACATTTAAAGTATGTCATTTTTTAGCACTTGAGCCATTGTTATGAATTTCTTAAGTTTTGAGCCATTTATTTAAATATTCTTGTTCTGTTTTGTGAGACAAGTGTGTGGCTGCCCTTGACTGTTTGTGGCACTAAAAATGGTCTTTCTATGCCCTAAAATATAGAAGTGTATATGTGTGATGTTTGAAAAATGGATTGTGAATCTTTAGAAAAAATTTTGTTTGGTAAAATTTTGGATTTTTGGGTACTGTTCCTCTGTTTCGAAATTCTGTAATTATGGAGCTGGAATTGGCTCTAATGGACCTCAAAATTATCTTTCTCATGCTTTAAAACCTAGGATTGCATATAAATTTTGTTGAAAACCGATTTCTATAGCAACGGAATTTTTTTTTTTGAGTTTAAAGCCATTTTTACATTGTTCTGCATCTGTTTTGAAGATCTGTAATTATGGAGCTGGAATTGGCTGTAATGGACATCAAAATTAGTTTTCTCATGCTTTAAAACCTAGGATTGCATATAAATTTTGTTGAAAACCGATTTCTATAGCAAAGGAAAATTTACTTTTGAGTTTAAAGCCCTTTTTACATTGTTCTGCATCTGTTTCGAAGATCTGTAATTATGGAGCTGGAATTGGCTGTAATGGACCTCAAAATTAGTTTTCTCATGCTTTAAAACTTAGGGTTGCATATAAATTTTGTTGAAAACCGATTTCTATAGCAACGGGAAATTTATTTTTGAGTTTAAAGCCCTTTGTACATTGTTCTGCATCTGTTTCGAAGATCTGTAATTATGGAGCTAGAATTGGCTGTAATGGACCTCAAAATTAGTTTTCTCATGCTTTAAAACTTAGGGTTGCATATAAATTTTGTTGAAAACCGATTTCTATAGCAACGGGAAATTTATTTTTGAGTTTAAAGCCCTTTTTACATTGTTCTGCATCTGTTTCGAAGATATGTAATTATGGAGCTGGAATTGGCTGTAATGGACCTCAAAATTAGCTTTCTCATGCTTTAAAACCTAAGGTTGCATATAAATTTCGTCGAAAATCAATTTCTATAGCAACGAAAAATTTATTTTTAAGTTTTGTGCCGTTTTCGTTGGAATTTGCCACTGTTTCGAAATTAATAATTTTTAGAGTTGGAATTTACTCTATTGGACCAGAAAAACGGGTTCCTTACATCCTAAGACCTAGGGTTGCATATTTGGTTAATCAAAATCCGATTTCTACATCATTGGGAATGTAATTTCGAAGTTTAAACCATTTTTCTTGAATTTTTGAACTAATTTCGGATTAGGTGTTTAACTATTTAAAATCTAAGGTTAGAAAGCCTAAAATAAATATTTTGCAGTGGAAAATGATAGTTAACATGTACATAAGGGTGAGGACTTAAATTGTGAGCATTTGGAGCCCAAAATAAGAAGTTATGACACTTGAAAATTTGGATGTTGTATTGGCTGCGGGTTTGACCCACGTAATTGTAAAGTGTGATGAATTTAAATTATATAAGTGCATGAAGGTATTCTCGTTGTGAAATTATTAGTAAAGACCGAGAGGGCGTGACCTTCGGCACTTGGTTGTTGAATTATGCATGTATTAGTATGTTGTGAATACGCGTGGCCAATTATTGTTAAGACCGAGAGGATGTGACCTCCGGCGTTGATGTGAATTGTTAGATATTTCCTGTGGATATATTGCTTGTTGTGATCTGAGTCCGAGGGGTGTTGTCCCTCGGCAATGCATGTTGGTGTTGCTTGTGCATGAGTAGGATAGATGAGTTGGAGTGCCCGAGGCACCCATGTGTGTGCAAGTGGATATATCCACTTTGAAAGGTCATTTTGTTCATAACGCGGAGAGGTTAGGAGGGATGGGATCCTTTCCCTCATGTTGCATGAAGAAGAACAGTGGACGTTCGTGTTATTCACCTTGCATGGGACGACGCATGCTTCAGGGAAGTGGATGATGTAAAGTGGGCGTTGGTGACAAAGACGGAATGGATGTAGAAAGACGGGGTCTTTGATTTGGAGATGGGGCTTGACTCCATGCTCGGTGGGGAGGGTCCCCATAATATCCTTCTGTCAGTACCATTGGAACCGTTTCGCCCTGTGGAATACATCTCGCGGTGTGGAGAACATGTGAGGAAACGTTTTGAGAAGTGGATGAGCACGGCGGGTACACCGGGGGATAGTTCGTTGTCTCAAAGGAGGCTTGGGGAAATGGTGTCAGGTTGTGACAACCCGACTAAGGGTTAGTGTGGGGGACTCACGTAACCGGCTTGGCATTCTCGACGAAGACAAAGCTATATCCATGATTGGTGAGGTCGACATGTCACTGTACCGGACATGAGTCGAGTGCTCCCAATCGTCATCCACGAAGTTGCTTAAGACCATTAAAACCTGGGAGGTTTAATGGCAGTGGGGCCCATAGAAATAGATGTTGTGAGATAGATATTCGCGATACGATTATCGTGAGTGTCATCGCTAGAGTACCACACGCAGTGGTCATATAGGTTGTTTGGGACTGAAAGTCCGTTTGTTTGTGGCGACCAAGGAGGTAGAGAATTCACTCCCATGTTTTTATTTTTTTCAGAGAAAGTTCGTTGACCCTATGCGAATGATGAAGACGGAGTAGGAATACTACACCAAGTGCTAACGACGCAAATGGATATGTTCATGGAAGAAGAGGATCCCTCTGAGGATGCCTCATGGGTATTTTGGGTTTTAATCTTCATTGAGTCACTGCTCTGAATCTCAGTCCTTTCTTTTATAAATGAGGGTAGATTAGGATTTAGTATTATGATGAATCTTTCTCATTCATGTGACTCATTTGAAAAATGTATTCGTTCTCAAAGATGTACAAATTCAGTTTTGTGTAAAAGAATTATTTAATGATGAAATTGAGGATGTTTAAAAGAAGTTCTATTATGCTTTTATAGTTTACTGTGGTTATGATGTTTGAAATTCGAGTTTAGTTTATTAAGAAATTTATTTCACACAAAAAGAGTGTTTTTAAACGAATGATAAGTTAACAAGGATGTTACTTCTTTTGGAGTTAAAAGCATAAGATTTGAAAGTTAAAAAGGGAACAAGTTTTCTCGAATTTTGGAAGGTTACTTTACAATCGAGAATTAAAATCATTTTCGCTAATAATGCTAATGTGTAGAAATTACTAAATATACGAATATGTTAAAAGATTAGCATTGTATTTTCACAAGAGTAGAGGTTTCAACTCCATGGAGAGGATCAGTTTGGTGTTATACACGAATTTTAACTTCTCAATTTTTTCTACATCGGATTTCCCCAACTCAGATAAGTCTTCCTTTTTCAACTTTCCATATATGACAGGACTCCGATCCTAGTAAAGGGGATATCCTCCGAATAGTGATCGGTTATCTAGATCGACTTTAATTTTAAAGAAGTCATTTTTTAAGTTGTGGTAGGATTGTTCGTAAATGGAAAGCAAACCCCGACCAGTAACATTGTTTAAGGAAAACCATCCACGTCGTTTGTTCACTTGAGTCTCAAAAAAGTAGAAAAAATTTTCTAGTGTAAGAATTATATCTAACCCATTACATAAAAGCTCAAAGCCATGAACAAACGCCCATCTATTTGGGTGAAGCTGAGTGGGCACAATGTTCAAAATCGATAAAACCCTTTTTCAAATTCAGAGAAAGGAAATTTAACACCTATTTTTTCTAACAAAGTTTTGTAAAAAAATAAGTATGGTTGATCGTCTCCGGAACGACCAACACATACTGGTTCTCCCTCAATTGCCGGTTCGCAAACAATCAAGTCGCCGTCACCATTCACATAAAGAACGTTGCTCTCCTTTATCCGGTTAATGACTTCTTGGTTTGTTAATTGGGAGTGTGCACCTAGCACATCCAGTCTTGCCCAAAAGTACCACACAAAATAGTTTGCAGCCATGATAAAGATTCTTTTCGCCTTCAATACTTGGACAACCCTACCCCCACCTTCCTTAAAAAATGTAATAGAAGGACAAAACCAAATGGAGTTAAAGGAAGGGGGATGTGAAGGTGTACCTTCTTGTTCGAGGGAGACGCGAGCGCCAATCTTTCCACTTCTCACACGGCGTTTTCTTCTTCTCCGGTGAACTTCCAGTGCGGCAACTTAAACTCCGGCACGGTGGAATTTGGGGTGCTAACATTTTTCTTGTACATGGAGGATTTGGTTATGTTTAGGAGAATGGTGTGAGTGGTCAGGGCCACCACCTATTTATAGAAAGAGAAGAGGCACAAGGAAGGGTAATGACTCTTCAGTGTGTGCGACTCTTCACGTGCCCCTGTAATCATTACAACTCTTCGCTCCCCTTGTTTGGTGTAAAAAAGTCGCAAATGCCGGTTCGCCACGTGGTTGTTGGTTTAGAGGTGCATTAAATGAGTTGAGTAATGAAATGACATTAATGGGAAATTCGAAACAACGTGTTCACTTGAAACGACACATTGTTTTGTTATTAGTGTGGTATAAATGATTCATTAATAATACCCATAATTAGTTCGATCATGTCGGATAGGGATCTTTTTTCGACTCAAATTAACTTTTACTTTTAGCCTCTTCGCACTTCGTACTTGAGGCTTAAGGGCTGTGTACCCTCCGGGTCTACGGGTCGGATCCTCGTTTAAACTCGAGGTCAGATTATTCACTGATATACCTCATCTGACGTTAAACATAATTATGGTTCGAAGTGATCTTTAGCTTTTAGCCTCTTTGCACTTCGTACTTGAGGCTCGAGGGCTGTGTACCCTTCGGATTTATAGGTTGGATCCTTGTCCAACCCGAGCTATACGATCCAATTGGAGGATTGGTAACTATATATATTTTGTCTGTAGTCAAGTTTGGAGATGTAAATCTTTGCCCGCACTTCATGTTACTCCACTTAATAACTCTTAATATGTATTAAATTTCTACAATTTAACATATGAATATCTTAACGACCACACAAATCAAGTTTCATATAAATCGAACATTTGTAGTCAGATAATTTTATATTTGACATTTACTTATATTTTAGAAAATATATTATTTGTTAATTTAAATTTATTTATTAAAAGAATTTAATGGTGATGCACTGATAATGTAAAATAATTTTACATTGTCATCTAATCATAAATTACTGTTTGCATGACTTTGAAGATAATTTTATAAAAGTCAACAAACTTACCATAAATGGTGGGTTGTGATTGGATGACAGTGTAAAACTATTTTACACTGTCAGTGCATAGCCTTTTTGCTCTTAATAAAATATCAAATAATTTTTAAACTTTATAAAAATATATAAACATGATTTATTCAATAAAAGCTTTTATTAACAATAACCTAAATAACTACCTAAAGCACTACCTAATCAGAGCATGGTCCCTTTGGCCTAACTCACAAAAGATCAACTATCAAGCTTGTCACCTTATTTTCTACAGAGATGTTGACAACACAAACTCCATTATAAGTTGGATAGGAAAACAAACATATTCATATATCTATTTTACTTTAATTTTTAAATTTAAAATAAACTATTGAAAAACAAGTCAACAATATAAGTTGAGGTATATAAATAAGAAGGCAATGAGACTAAAATGTCAAGATATTTTTGAACAAATAGGTCACTCAAGTTACGTCTACTAACAACTCTCCCTCACTTTTTGACAATAGCCCATATACAAATTCTAATATGATATTAAAGTCTATATCCAAGGCAACACATGAAGCTCAAAAAAATACTGGCGAAAAAATTTTAAAGGCACAAATTGAAAAGAAAAAATTAAGCAAACAATAAAAGAAAAGGGCTTAGTAACATTGAATTTTTTCTTTAAAAAAAAAGGAACATGAGCAAACTATTGTCTCAGGAGCTAAAAAGCACAAACATAAGCACTTTCTGAGGCATGCTAGGCACTGTCCTAAAGGACTTATTCGTGGTATCCCACGCAAGTCTCCCAGGATACAACAACAACCTCTAAGACCAACTAAGGCAACAGAACTAGCAAGAAAAACAAACTCAAACCCAGGAGCAAATAAAGAATTTGAGAGAGAAGAGAGGAATTGTTGTGTGCATCTCAAGCTATCAGAAAGGCCTCTATATATAGAGTTTCTGATCAGATGTGAGAGATAAAAAAAGGGTAAAATAATTAATTACAAAATCATTAATAATTCAAAATGTAATTGAAATGATTAAAACAAATAATGATAATATAAATAGAATAAATATTTAAATGTTGGTAACAAAAATACCATAAATTCTTACAATAAAACAGCACAAGGCCCATCATCGCCCGCACAGGGGGGCAAATCGATGGATTTGCACTACGAGAGGCCCAAGCTCATTGCATGAGACTTTCACCTCTTACTAGCCACTTTGAAAGCCTTTATCTCAAGATGATATATAAACTAGTGAAGAAAAGCTATTCTAGGCAATGTGAGACTTTACCTTTTGGAATACCCTTTAAAACTTCAAAATACAACACAAACAACAACTGAAAGCAAGACAACTAAACTTGTAGTACAAACCTAAGTTGAAGATTGAAACAAGTCACAACTAAGCCAAATCTGTTAGACTTGATGAAGTTGTTGGAGAACAAGTGCCACGTTGGTTGTAAAATACAAGTTAAGAGATATATAAACAAGAAGACAAAGAGTTGAGTCCAAAGTACTAAATCATTTTTGATCAAATAAGTCACTCAAATTAAGCTAAAACACTTTTCCTCACTTAGACAAGGAGAAATTATTAGGTAGTCATTAATCATCACATGACATGTAATACATGTCATATAAAGATTGGTCAAAACCATGGACACTTGGTGGTCCTAGACTAGGACTATCTAATCATTTTTCCTTAGACAAGGGCTCATATACAAAGTCAAATTCTAATATAAACTAATGTCATCTTATATAAACTAAATCAAATTAAAAGAGCTTAAGTAATAAACCAAAATGAATTTTCAGTCTTCACCATCTTATCTCCGGAAACTAACTGAAACTTGGATCATTTCCAATTTTGGCTTAGCTGAATGAAAACCTATAGTCACATGTCACACTACAAATTAGTGGCTTTTATTTCCTGCACCCCCCTTTTGGCTTCCTGCACCCCTTCCTGGAAGCAATTTTCTTTTCCAGAAAGGGTGTTCCGGAAGCAATTTTCTTTTCCGGAAAGGGGGTTCCGGAAGCAAAAGTGGGGTGCAGGAAGTAAGAGCCCAAATTAGTTGGTCCATTAAAGCACGACAAACTCCAACTTTTTCTCGATGTTTGGGCTAAAAATTTGATTATCCAAATGTGAACAATTTTGCATTTCTGCTGGGCTATTCTGGACGAGGCCCAAACCAATTCCAACTTTGTAGGAATTTCTTTACATTGTGTTCTAGACTTCTAGATTTTTTTTTTGTTTTTTACTTTTCTTTTTCTCGTCAACACTGATTTATTTGGTACTTTAAAGGGTTAATTAAGTTTTTAGTCTCTAAACTTTAGTTTGACTGGTCAAAGTTCCTAAACTTTTTAAAAATTCGATTTTTAGTTCTTGAACAAAATTTTGACTGGTCAAAATTTCTAAACTTTTTAAAAATTTGATTTTTAGTCCCCAAACTTTTTAAAAATTTAGTTTTTAGTCCCTGAATTAATGAGATTTCAAGGACCAAAAACCGAATTTTTAAAAAGTTTAGGGACTAAAAACCAAATTTTTAAAAAGTTTAAAGACCTTGACCAATCAAACTAAAATTTAGAGACTAAAAATAATTTGTAAAAAGTTTAGAAACCTTAACCAATCAAACTAAAATTTAGAAATTAAAAACTAAATTTTAAAAAAATTTAAAAACTAAAAACTTAGTTAATCCTACTTTAAATATCTTCCCTCACAGACAACCACCGGGAACAGCAAAACTAAGTACCCAAAAACTGCAAGTCAACGTACGGTTTTATGTCGTAGAGTTGTGTTGGGCTCTGCTGAATGAATGAGGCTCTGGCTAACTGAAACTCTAATGTCAGTCAAAGATGAAGACCATCCACATCCGATTTTAGGTGCTGTGCCTTTTTTTCTTAATTGTTTAATTGTTAGTTGGTAAAGTTTTATTAATAATTATAATTATAAAGTATTTTGTTTTATTTATTACTTTTAAACTTTTGTGACGAAAATAATAAAAATACTGCTTTTTTTTATTGGTCACATATTAGTGATTAATATGTTAATTTTTGTTAGTGAGAGCATTTGAACCCACGACTTATCCATTTCTCCCTTCTCACTTTTTCTTTTTTGTCACTGCCTAATTTTATAACTTTTTTGAAAAAAAATAGTTATAGGAAATGTTAACAACTCTCTAACAGTCTTTTGAACACATACTTTAGTATTGGTTAAAATTTATTGAAAACTACAAAATTAAAATTAAAAAAAGACCTATTAAGTAAAAAGTGAAGTCTACAAAAAATTGTATTTTTAATAAATTTTGGACTATAATAAGAAGTGTGTTAAAAAGAGTGAGTTAGAAAATGTATTGTGGCCTTTCTCTTTAGTTATTAATAAAAATAAGAAAAACATAAATTATTTTTGTGACTGTTAAAATGGGTTGACTCGATTTATTTGAGTTAATCAATTAAGTATTAAGAGATTTTTTGTTAGGTTAGGTAGACTAATTTTTTTATTGGTTAAAAATTTGTTATCCTAGTCCAATCTTTTCATGAGCCACGAATTAAATGGGTTAATGAGTTAATCTATTGATTTATGTTTTTCTTTATTTTTAATTTGAATATTTAATATTATGTCACTAATTAACCAAATGTCTAAATTCAAAATCAAATGTTAAATCCCTTGTCTATTTTTAAATTTTGTTAAATTCAGACCTAAAATGTAGTCCAATTTAATTAGTAAATTTAAGTTATGTTAATAGATTAAATTATTTTTGAAAATATAATTAAGCTAGAATACTAGCCTGACCTATTACAAGTTAGGGGCAACTGAATTTTAGATGGTTTAAATGAAATCGAGCTTAAATTTCTTAAACTTAAACTTTTTTGGAGGATTTGAATCGGATTATTTAACTCCTATCTACTTTAAAGTTAGAAAATCAATTTTTGTATTGTTTAATAAAAACAACCATTCTAAGGTAAATACGTAATTCAATTTAGATTATAGAAATATTAATAACACATTTTCTAATATATTTTTTAACATTTTTTTCTTATAGACTGAATATATTGAAAATTAAAAAATTGTGTAAGTCTTACTGTTATTATTTAATAAATCTCTATCTATAATTTTATTATTTTTAATAATTTAATTAATAATAAATACAAAATGTATTGTTTACCACTCATCTCAACCTTGTTTAACTGTTAAAATTTAACTCTACCAAACTATAAAACTAAAGAATATATTACAGAATATATTGATCAAGACTTTTGACTTCTTGGTAGGATTTTGAGTTATTTCTTCACAAACTTTGGTTCTTTAAAATCCATTATAAGATTAATCTTCGATTCTAAATTTTGACACACTAAAAACTTTTTAGCCCTCCCTGATATATTAGGTGAAAATTTAACTCAAATCCTCTTTTATAAACTCAGCATATATTATCATCTAAATCACAGTGATCGAATAAATAGTTAAAGCCGCATCACCTTTTACTTTAAAAAAATACTAGTGAATAAAAAGTAAAAAACTAAAGTAATTAGTCATGATAGCAATACATGACCTCAGACTCTTGGCACTTTTTGTCCCACAAATATTCAACATCGCGGAGTACCTACGTCGGTCCCATTATACTAATCATTATTCTTACATGCCATGTCTTCTACTAAGTTCGAAGTAATATCTATCGATTAGGTCAACCCATAGCAAAGACAATATAAAGGAGCAGCATTTTCTTACATTACTAAGTACCAACAAAATACTACTAGCAATATGATGTTATAAATGAAAAAAAATTAAATTAAAACTGATAAACGTTTTACAATTAATAGTAATATTTTTTTTATACTAGTATAATTTTTGTATTTAATGTATCAAATTAATGAATAACGGGAAAATTTTCCAAATGTATAGTACTATAGTACGAACGAACAATGAGTTTCAAAATAAAAGATACCATTTGACTAGGGATGGCAATGGGTAGGGTCTGGGTAGGGTCCTATAGTACCCGTCCCCATACCCGCGTTTAAAAAAAAGACCCGTACCCGGCCCCATACCCGCGCGGGTAGCAACTTTAATCCCCATCCCCGTACCCGCTGGGTACTTATATACTCATACCCGCGCCCACTACCCGCACGTTACTTATGTATGAAGTTAATAAATCAATAAAAAATAGGCTTAAATGTAATTTTGGTCCTCCTATTTTGCACAATCCGCAATTTTAGTCATCCTATTTTAAAATAGAGACATTTAGTCCTCCTATTTTGCACAATCAGCAATCTTGGTCTCTCTATAGAGACATTTAGTCCCCCAATTTTGTAAAATCCGTAATTTTGGTCCTTTCATCACATGAAAAGCATTGACAGTTAAGAGATTAACGTTGACCTTGACGTGACCCAAATATAGTGATGTGACACGAGATTATTTATTTATTTTTTAATTATTTTAAATACTGAGTAATAATTATTTGTTTATCTACGTCACTAAAGCACATGTCACATTGATTTTAATTGTTGGGATAGTCGTGAGTCCTAAAATAGAAATAACAAGTCTTAATCATTTATTTTAAACTAGTTCTACATTGTTGAAGTACATGGCACGTCGTAGTCAAATAAATGATATTACCTTTTTTTAAAATATATTTTTCATCAATTATTCTAATCAGTATTTAAAATAATTAAAAACCAAATAAATAATCTTGTGTCACATCACTATATTTGGACCACGTTAAGGTTAACATTAATCTCTTAATAGTCAACACTTTCAATTTGATGGAAGGACCAAAATTACATATTTTACAAAATTTGGAGACTAAACGTCTCTATTTTAAAATAGGTGAACCAAAATTGCGGATTGTGCAAAATAGATGAACCAAAATTGCATTTAAGCTATAAAAATATTAATTAAAAAATTATTACAAATAAATTAAAAATTCACGCTTAAATAATTCAAATTTAACATTAAAAGCATCCACACATAATATTAAAAATATAAAATTATTGTAAGTTATAACATAAATCTTTTACTATTAGTGTTAGTTTATGGAAAATATAATTTTTTTTTTACAGAAAAGTATATATATAATATAATTATTTATTTAACTTATTTTAATTATATATATATATGGTAGGTGCGGGGCGGGGCGGGTCGGGTACTATAGTACCCGTACCCGTACCCGCACCCGCAAAAAATTGCGGGTAAATACCCGGCCCCGGCCCCAGCCCCAATAAGCGGGTATTTACCCGACCCGCTTGCGGATATTTTTGCAGGTACCCGTAGGGTCCGGGTACACTTTGCCATCCCTACATTTGACTAGCATCGTCCCACACTAATCGCGTTTATCCCAATAATAAAGCCTACACCTAAGTCTCGTAATCAACCACCGATAAAGCTAGAAGCTCTCATTACAACCACCTTTCGGCTTTCCCAAGACCAAAAACCCCACTTCACCAAACAAGAAAAAGCAAGACCCATAGTCAGTGTTAATTATGAGGGAATAAAATAACCAAACTATTATTAAACCCCAAAACACAAAGCTTATGAAACTCTCTCCTCCTTGTTAATCAACAACATGCAATGCCAAAACCAAGCTTTCCCAATTCATCCAAAGCTTCTCCCATCTTTCCCTTTCTTTGTTAAAATCCAATAACCTTGATGTGAATCCTTCTCATCCCCACTTGTCCCAAAATAAAAAACCCCCCAACTCCTCTTCACATTCATTCCCAAACCCAAACCCAAATAGCTTCAAAATTTCACTATCCAAATGGGGCTTCTCACTTATCTCTTCCCACTCTTCCTTCTCTTTGGTTTAACACTTTCCCGAACCACACCGCACACTCCCAAAACGACACTCCTCGACGTCGTTTCCTCCCTTCAAAACGCACACAATGTCGTCGCCTTCACCCATCACCACCCTAACCAACACCAACAACGACAACAAGAACCGTCGCTTCTAACGTCGTTCGGTATCCACTTACATTCGCGAGCCTCAATTCAGAAACATTCCCACAGCGACTACAAATCGTTAACCCTAGCGCGACTCGCTCGCGACTCAGCCCGAGTCAGAGCCCTCCAAACTCGCCTAGATCTCGTTCTGAAACGCGTCTCGAACTCGGATCTCCACCCGGCCGAGTCAAACACCGAGTTCGAAGCCAACGCGCTGCAAGGCCCAATCGTCTCGGGAACGAGTCAGGGAAGCGGCGAGTACTTCCTCCGAGTCGGAATCGGAAAGCCACCGAGTCAGGCCTACGTGGTGCTCGACACAGGAAGCGACGTGAGTTGGATCCAATGCGCGCCGTGCTCCGAATGCTACCAACAATCCGACCCGATCTTCGACCCGGTCTCGTCGTCCTCATACTCGCCGATCCACTGCGACGCGCCGCAGTGTAAGTCCCTGGACCTCTCCGAGTGCCGCAACGGAACGTGCCTCTACGAAGTCTCCTACGGCGACGGATCCTACACCGTCGGAGAGTTCGCCACGGAGACGGTCACTCTCGGCGCCGCGGCGGTGGAAAACGTCGCCATCGGCTGTGGCCACAACAACGAAGGATTGTTCGTCGGCGCCGCCGGCTTGCTCGGCCTCGGCGGCGGAAAGCTTTCCTTTCCGGCGCAGGTCAATGCGACGTCGTTCTCGTACTGCCTCGTCGACCGCGACTCCGACGCCGTTTCGACGCTCGAGTTTAATTCTCCGTTGCCGCGAAACGCCGTTACCGCGCCGTTAATGCGGAACCCCGAGCTCGACACGTTCTACTACCTCGGCTTGAAAGGAATCAGCGTCGGCGGCGAGGCGCTTCCGGTTCCGGAATCGAGCTTCGCGGTAGACGCTATCGGCGGCGGCGGGATTATTGTCGATTCCGGCACGGCGGTGACGCGGCTGCGGAGCGAGGTGTACGACGCGCTCCGCGACGCGTTTGTGAAGGGGACGAAGGCGCTGCCGAAGGCGAACGGCGTGTCGTTGTTCGACACGTGCTACGACCTGTCGTCGAGGGAGAGCGTGCAGGTTCCGACGGTGTCGTTTCGCTTTCCTGAGGGGAGGGAGTTACCGTTACCGGCGAAGAATTACCTGATACCGGTTGATTCGGTGGGGACTTTCTGCTTCGCGTTTGCGCCCACAACGTCGTCGCTGTCAATCATTGGGAACGTGCAGCAGCAGGGGACACGTGTCGGTTTCGATGTCGCTAACTCGCTCGTTGGATTCTCTGCTAACAGCTGCTAGTAAAAGCGTGGTAGACGTAGAACAGAAGAATCTCGTGCTTACTTTAATTTAATTTAATATTTGGTTTTTTTTTTTTAATTTGTAACGGTGGGGTAAGGGAAAGGGATAATTTGTTTTTTATTTTTATTTTTTTTTTGCAAATGTAACGTGTGGGGCCATTCGGATAAGGTACAATGTAAGTTGGACCAGCTGAATGGTGCTAAAATGTAGAGTGAGTGAGTGAGGAAGTGGTGCTTATAAAATGGTGAGGAGTTGCCAGATGCCAAGTTTATTTAGAGTTTAGACAAAGAACATGTGACTAGATATATGGTGGTAAAGGAGTGCTATTAATGTGGGGATGGAAGACAGTTAAGATTAGGGATGACAATGCGGGTCGGGTCAGGTGGACCGGTCCACCAGTCCGCTGTCAATTTGGTGGGGCGGGGTGGGGTTTGCAGCCCGTTGGCCCGCTTTGGCCCCTCCTGCCTGGCCCGTCAACGCGCCGGGCCATAGTTGGGACGGGCTGGCCCGCCAGCCTTTTTTTTTTTTTAATTAATATATATAAAATAATATAAGTTATTAGAAACTATTAATATTTTGTGAGGTATTTTTGAAAGACTATTAGTTTGTGGTAAGTCTTTTTAAGATGTTATTCATGATGATATTGAACTTGTGGTGTTAAAAGACTATTAGTTTGTGATTTATTGAAGAAAATGAAACAATATTGCAATTATTTTTAATTGTGTTCACACTTCATAGTAACAAAAATACTCTCTATTGTCCTCTTATGATACAAGTGATACAAGATCATTTTATTTATATCTTATTTACAATATTTAAAAAAAAAACTGGCGGGCCAGCCCGCCAGCCCACTTTAAGGCGGGGCGGGCCAGGACCAGCAGCCCGCCGCAGCTAGGCGAGCCAGCCCGGTCCCGCCCATTTTCGGCGGGCCACAGGCAGGCCGGGTCAAAACGGGCCGAGCTGACTCGTTTTGCCAACCCTAGTTAAGATATACTCTTATACAGGTCCACGCAAGTCACGGTTGTCCCGTTTCTCAGACCAATAGAAACTGCTTCATTAATGACAAATATAATAGTATAATATGTGAAGGTGATATGGTAAAAATAAGAGTTAATTACAGCTACAACCCCTGAAGTCTTTATCAGTTACACATGCACCCCCTCCCTTTTTTAGCATTACTTTCGCCTCCCCTCTACTAACGGTGTTAAATAACGTTTTCTCTTTTATGTTAACAGACAAAATTGTCCCTTATTTTTGTAGCGTAAAATCAAAATTACCCTTTTTATTTTACCTTAAACAATCACCCTTTTCTCTCTGCCATCCCACCGCCGCTTCTGCTCATTCTCTTCACAGCGTTTGCATACGAGAGCATTAAGGTTTGGAGAAGGGATGGTGAGGCGAAATGGCACGCGTTGGTGAGCACCATAGGGAGACAGAAATCAACGATTATTGCGCTTGCGTTGGACAACGGTGGCGCGGTGTTGTTTTTCAGCGGTTGCAATGGCGAGATCTGCCGGTAGGAGTGAGGGTGCGAGGAAAAGGACGTCGTGAAGATGGAGACGTTGCGGGGTCATGGTGGGGCCATACTGTGTTTGATCCACATAGTGGGTTGTTAGCGAGTGCTTCTGCAGATCTAACGATTAGGATCTGGCAAATGGAAAGAAGGAGTAATGGGTATTGTTGTTGGGCAGTGTTGGAAGGGCACGAGAAATCGGTGAAGTAGTTGGTGGCATTTTCGGAATGGCGTCGTTACACTCTTCAGTGGAAGCCTTGGCGAAGAGCTCTGCGATTGATGGGGTGGTCGGAGAATAGCGGCATGGAAGGGATGAAAACTAGCTTAATTCCACTTTTGAATCTCTTCACTTCCAATTATTTCTTATGTTCTGAGATTTTTGTTTCTAAATTTGATTTTTTGAAATATATTTGTGGTTTAATTATTGTAACTATTACTGTTGTTGTTATTGTTTTGAGGAAGTTGAGATTGGTTTTTTAGTTTTGTTTTTGAAATTGTGTTGTGTTTTGATTGAGATTTGTTCCTAGGGGTTGATTTTTTGAAATTGGGGCCGACGATGATGACAAGTTTGACGATGCTACAAGTGGGTCTGATGATTTTGATTTGTTGGATGCCTTTTTGGGTTTCTATAGATTATTACCTTCTTCCTTGAATTTCTATTTCTATAGATAAAGAATTGTTTTTAGTTTTTTGTTTTGTTTTTGAGTTCTTCATGTTCTGGAAAATGAAATCACACAAGGGAAGGGGATGAGGACATTTTGGGGAAAAAAAAATCATTAAAACATCATGTGCCAATCACCTACGATCTGTCAACAGCGTTAGGGGCTTAGGGGGTGCCACTGTAATCAGAAAGCAAAAATTAGGGGATTTTTTGTATGGTGAAAAAAAGGAGGGGGTGTATGTGTAATTAGCAAAAATTTCAGGGGGAGCTGTTGTAATTAACTCTGAAAATAATAATAATATTTTGCATTGTTACAAGAAAGTAGAAATTTGTTGCAGTTTGCGCATAAAAATATGGATTTCATTTTGATTCAACAAGAAACTTATACCAGTATTTTCCAAAATGCTAATACGTGCACCCTTGCTGACATAGATAACCACACACCAAAGCAAAAGGATATTTTCTATGCCTTGGGACTCATCATGTTTGACCCAATACCTGGCTCCAAACCTTTTATAAAGCACATACGCTACCAAATAATGACGCAGACTATTTGGGGATCTTGTAATGTACCGTATTATGGGAAAATAATTTTAGTTACAGGATAAGTCTATTTGTTAAGATTGATGTAAGATTATTGTACAATCGTCTATACTAGATTTTTTTTTTTTTAAAAAGGGATCCTTTTGTTTTCTGTTTAAGTTTTAAAAAAAAAAAAATGACCATTCTTCTCCGTTGTTGCTTTGCTTCTGTCTCTCTTTCCATTTTTTTGTCCATCATTTTATCTTGATTTTGTTTTTTAGTCCCTCTTCTTTTCTGTTCTATTTTTAGTCCATCATAAATTGTTTTGTTCTGTTTTTAGTCCCTAACATTAATTTCAATTGTTAAGTGATGACATGGCAGACATAAACTGTGTGTGTGAAAATTTTCTAATTAAGTTTTTAGTGACTTTTAACCGCCTGCAAATTTTTTGGTGGTCAGAAATATTTATTTTTGTAACATTTTTTGTGATTTCAGAAAATCTAGTGTTCGAGATTTTGATTTTTTATTTTATTTTTTAACACTTCTGACAGTTTTAGTTTGCCAAAAAATTTACAGTAGTTAAAAAATCACTAGAAACTTAAACAGAAGATGAAGAATCCCTTTTTAAAAAAAAAATATAGTGTAAGCAGTTGTATGGTAGTCCCCACATCAATAAGCAACAACGGAGAAGAATGGTCATTTTTTTTATAAAAAAAAACTTAAACATACAAAAAGGATCCCTTTTTTAAATAAAAAAAAATCTAGTGTAAGCGGTTGTACGGTAGTCCCACATCAATCTCAAAAAATAGACTTATCCTATGGCTAAAATTAGTTTCCCATGATAGAGGACATTACAAGGTCCCCTAAAATAGTCTGCGCCCCCAAATAATACCTGTATAAACTTCCTGATACTTCTTTTAACTGTCTTGCCGGCCACCAGTAAGTTACTTCATAATTTGCCTAGGATCCCCCACTGTTCAGCTTCCTGCTATTAAAACTTCCCTCTGATTTCCCTTATAACTACCAGATGCCAAGACACTTATCACAGCGGCGGAGCTTGGGAAAAAAAATTGGAGGGGCCAAGATAATTAAGGTTATAATATTTATAAATTATATATAACAATTTTGATAATTAATATTACTTTTTATAAGTGATTTTATACTTTTCATGATATTTTTCAAATATTTACTATTTTCTTAATTAATTTTGTTTTTTTATTGAGGAGGATGGAGCTCAAAAATAATGTTATATGATGTTAAAATATATTTTTCCTACTTTTTCTCACTACTCAGATTTTTTTTTTACGACTTTTATACCTTCATCTACTACTAAATCAAAAAATTGAAAAAATTTATCCGTAGTAAAAAAGTTTACAAGAAACATTAATTTTATACAAAAAAAATTGTATGAGAATAAAGTAAAAAAAATGAAATTTTTCTATGAATTTTTAATAAATTTAAAGAAATAATTATATTTTTATCAAAATTATAGTAAAAAACTGTACAAAAATTTTGTAAGAAAACCAGAAAATTAATAGTAGAAATTTGCATGAAAATTTTACAAGAAAATTACACAAGTCATATTGTATAAGTTTTTTTATACCAGAATGACTATATAAATAGTAATAGAAAATGGGTTTGAAAAATGAAAAAAAAAAGTATAGCTTTGATACTATGAAATAAGTAATCTGTAAAAAGTGTTACTATTATATTAACAATGAGGGCTGATTTCAAAAACAAAAACCATAAAATGCAATGCAAACATAAAATTTTCTATAACTAAAGATTACTCTTTTTTATGTAGTTCAATAACTAAATATACAAATTACAGTAAAAAAATTAAATATACAAATATTTTTTTATATTCTTTTAATGACTTAAAATCATTAGTTATTGAAGAATAAATAACTTTAAATTAAGAGTATTATAAAAATCTTAGATACTTTAAAGTATAAATAATTTTAATATATGTATATAAATTTTTTTTATAAAAACTTTGGGGGGGGGGGGGGGGGGGGGGGGGGGGGGCATGGCTCCCCCTAGTCTCTTCAAAGCTCCGCCAATGCTTATCAGTATACTATATTTCTTCTAAGGGTGGCAAAACGGGTTGGACCCGTCGGGCCAACCCGTTTTTGCCCATTTTTTTTGGCAAGGCGGGTTGAGGTTTTCAACCCACCAACCCGTTTTGGCCCACCCCGTTTTGGCCCGCCAAAAAGCGGGTTGAGGACAGGTCAACCCTCCAACCCTTTTTTTTTTATAAAAAATTAATAAATTTAATATTTATTTTTATATTTTATATATATATTATTAATATTTATTTAATATATTTTTTGTCTAAATAAATTATTATTCAAATTTTAAGATAATACATTTATTTTTTTAATAAGTATTTATTATTTCATATTTATAAAAGATAAAATTAATTAAAATATATTTATTATATTTTTTTCATTTTTTGTTTTTGCCAACCCGCCATAAACGGGGCGGGCTTGAATTTTGGACCAATTTTCCTTATGCAGGACGGGTCAGGCCGGCTCGTTTTTGGCGGGTCAAGGACAGGGTGGGTCGGGTCGGGACGGGCCGGCCCGTTTTGCCACCCCCGACCCGACCCGTTTTGCCACCCCTAATTTCTTCAATTGGCTCTCTTTAGAAGATATGTCTTCCTGACCTTGAACTATTTTTTTCATGTCTCTCCAAGTCTATACTAATCCTCCCCCAAAAAAGAAAGGCTCTATCTTGAGATATGACTTGCTCAAAGGTTGATGCCAGCCTTCTCATTTTCTCTCATACATGCTTTTAAACTCCAAAGATTGATAACCTTTTTTTTCTTTTTGGTTCATAATTTGAGATTTCATTAATCCATGAAAATTATATTTTAATCAATATAACACAATTATGTGAAGATAAATCATAGGGAGTGAGTATATGGAGAAGGTTTTATGACCATAAATAACAATTGCTAAGTTTCTAACACCCCAAAAATCGAAAACTAACAGAGGATATAGGGATATAATAAAAGGTAACAACACATTATATATCAAAGAGAAAGAAAAGAACGCTAGCAAAGCGAGGATGTTAATGTGTTCTCCTATACATTAATTATGTTTTACAGCACTTTTTGTTAGATTTAGGCAACATTCAACGTTAAACATGTACGAGGACATGAGGTATACCTTGGGCCTTGGGGAGAGGGACAATCCAAAATGGACATTGATACAAGTGCATTAGAGGCTTTTAAAAGGTTTAGAAACAAGCTGACAGAAATTAAGAAAAACTGAGAAATCGTCATGGACCAGTTCAGATGCCTTATGCTCTGCTTTTGTTTGTAATGCTAATTGCATATTATAGAGATCAATATATAATGTAAATTTTATTATTGAAAAGAAAAAAATTATAATGTAAGAAGTTGATGTCTGACCAACCAATTTGATTAGAGACACCTATAGAAGACAATCATAACGTGAACCTATCAATCAATCAATAGCTACTCAAATACAAATCTTGTTATCAATTAAATGAAAGTTTACAAGTTGAAGAGAACCTCGTGCACAAGGATAATTTTTTTTTATCATTCTAAGTTTTTTCCCTTTCTTTGTGCCTATGTAAGTGCAGATTGTCATTTCCCCGTAATACTCTTGCATTCTGCATGATATATCTTGCAAATTCAAACTCTGTTTCATAGCCACCATAATTATCAATGGTGCATGTTTTAAGGTGCAATGAGATACATCCAGGAACACGTAGTGGATATTGCCAGTCTCTCCTATCATCATCGTAACCGAATTCATCCGTAATCTGTTTAACAATATAAAATTAATAAACATAAAAAAAATAAATCATCCTTGAAGGCTTTAAACTCAGCAAACCTGATCAATCACAAGAATTTGAAGTTTGGGACAATGCTTGAGCACTTCAACACCTCCAGCCAGTCCCTGTTATGTTCCGAATAGGCAAATTCAATGCGGGTTAAATTCTGAAATTGGGGAAGCAAGTCTTCAATGATTTCCACCTCCTTATCCATCTGTAAGAAGTACATCGCAACGATAAAATATCAGAAATCCCCATTTTCATTAAAAATGGAAAGAAATGACAATCAAATCAAGTATTTAGTACCCAGTTGATGTGCAGAAACTGAACATTATGAACCGCTTCCAATGGAATAGGATCTTTATCCATAACAGCGCGAAATAATTTGGGCAATTTTTTAAATTTTGCTTCAGTTACATAGCTTTTAAAAAAGAAAAACATGGTACAAATGCAGGATTTTAAGCGAGGGAAAGCTTTCACAAGCAAGGAGTTCAATTCCAACACCACAAGAGTTTTGCAGCTAAGCACGACAGAGGGTAAGTGAATCGTATAAGGAAGACAGAGATCAAGGTGTTTAAGTTTGTGTTGCACTGCAGCAGCGGAAACCAATCTGTAAACATTTGTAGGATGACAAATTCTAGTATGATCATAGAAAGGGTAACATCTAAGGCAGAATCTTCGGAAGTTATAATTGATCCCTTCGATTTTGCTGTCAAGGTACTCACAGCCACAGTCGAAGTTGAACGCCAGAGGGGTTTCCATCTCTTGGAGAGAACACAGGTTGCAACAGCAAACTTTGGTAGGGAGAAAAGAGAGGATGTAACAAAGAACAGAGTCAGAGTCAGGTAAGGTGCTGATCCTATCAGCCATGACTCAACTTTACATGTTACATGCGAATGGATATTATTGCTAAAGAAATCAGATTTAAGTTAAAACTAGTAAGATAACCATGTAATCGCATGGGTTATGGATATCGTTTTTATGCTTGTTTGAAATTTTTTTTTTTTTTTATAAAATCAAAAATTTATATTGAGATAAATATAATTAACTATTTAAGTTTTCTAAAAATGTTAAAAGACGGAAAGTATTCGAATAGAAAAAATATATATATGGTGTTTAAAATAATTATAAAATTTTATCAAACATTGATATTTAAAATTTTAAAAAGTATTTAATTTATTTTAAATTTAAATATTTTGTAAATTTGATATGTGAAATGATAAAATAATTCAATTATTTTATAATTATATTGTAAAAAAAAATATTAATCTCCTTGTATATATGTAAATGAATAAGTCTATATGTGCTCTCATTACTCTACTCTCCCTCGCATTCTGTCTCATGTAACTACCCACATTCGCAATATTTTTATAACCACACCTGTTCACTTCTTCTTTATTTGATGCTATTTTTTTTAATACTTCTTTTATCAGTTTTTTCTAACTCTATTTTTTAATTTCGAAGATTTCTCTCTTTCATCAATAATTTCAAATCCTTAATTCAATTTACTTTTGAATTTTCAAAGTAATATTTCCTTTTTTTTTAAAAAAAATTATAGTCTCTAATTTCTTAGAGATGACTTATCTTTTTTTCAGATTTCTTTCAATGTGTTATATAATTTTTTGTTTTTATTTCTTTTCAAATTTCTTTCTATTGACTATACTAGATAGTACCCGTGCGATATACGGGTTTATTGAGAAGTGAATGAATTTTTTTTAAGCATAAAATATGTTGACAATGTTGTTAATTTGTTATATTACTTTAAAAAAGTCTAAAACTAATTCAAATTTTTGCAATAAGAAACTTATCCATTATAATCACTTTTATGGAGATTATTAATTTAATATCCTGTAAAAAAATATGGAAAGCAAAATTAAGTAAACGAATGAAAAATGTAAATTTAATAACACATACTTAAACGATTAAAAGTCAATACAATATCATATTCACGTTAATTTGTGTTAAATTTGATCAGATATCACATTCATTTATGTTTAATTTGATCTAATATAACCATTTTCAAGAAAAATATTTTTCACAATTTTTAAACAATGAAAGTTAGTAAATATGAATTTTAATTATTTAATTTTAAATATTCTCAATTTCAATTAAAACATTTGTAACATCTTTTAAAAGTTTATTATAGTTTTCAAATAATTAAAATTACTTAATTTGAAATTACTAATTTACGCACAACTATTCTCAATTTTAAAAAATGTATTTATAATATTTTTAAAAGTTTAAAATTTTAAGAAAGCATTTATAATAATTTAGATAATTGAAATTATTAATTTGAATATAATTATTTAATCTAATTATTCTCAATTTCAAGAAAGCATTTATAACATTTTTTAAAAGTTTGAATTTCAACAAAGCATTTATGATAATTATAAATAATTAAAATAAATAAATTTAAAATTACTAATTTAACCCGTAATATTTTTTGTTTCAAGAAAGATTTTATAAAAAATTTAAATAAATAAAATTAGTAAATTAAATTTAATTATTTAATCTCAATTATTTTTAGTTTCAAGAGGTATTTATAACATTATTAAAATTTTAAAATTTTAGGAAAGTATTTATAAGAGTTTCAAATAATTAAAGTTAATAAATTTAAAATTAGTAATTTAATTGCAACTATTTCCAATTTTTTATATAATGAAAAAAATCAAACCTTACTTTTGATTGGATCCTAAAATGCATATAAGAACTTGTATTTTACACTAATTTTTTTATGAGTGTATTTTACACTAAAATAAATAATACAAATACATTTATTATTGAAAAATAGAGAATACAAACTACAAAATAAATTAAAAACTTATGAGAAATTGACAAAATACATTTTTAAGTTTTTCAATTAATTAAAAGTAACACTTTTATAATTTTTCTTTTAATAATTTAATAATATAACTAATAAATAAAAACATGAAGACGTTTAATTTGTTGTAGTTCCAGAAATAAAGTATCTTGTTCCAAAGGAATGAAATCGTTCACAATGTGTGCAAGTACAGTCTATTAGTAGCAGGTTTGGTAAATACAAATTTAATAAAATAAAAAATATATAATAAATTAAAAACCCTTAAATTTGAAACAAATTAAAAAGTATGAACTCACAAAGGTTTGTCTTTTGTAGACATTAGATTCGGTAAAGTGAAAAGAATAAATTTTTAAATACGGAAATAAATCCCTTGAACAATACAGGTCAAATTGTCCCACTACATTTAACTTGTTTGGTCCAAATGTGTATTATAATTATCTAATATACAAAATATGTAAAGTAATTAGAAAAAGTATAATATATATTACTTTTAAAAATATAAAGCTGATCACAATATATTATTTTAAAACTTAATCATTAAATTAAAAACAAAAGCCAATATGCGTCCAATCACAACCCAAAAGTATAAAAAAAAATTACATAAATCAAAGCCAGAAAATTTTCATTATTCATTCATATGACTTTTTCTTAATGTCTAATAATTCTGTCATTTTTGTAGTCGATGTCTAATTCCCACAGGTTTCAACGACGCTTATAAAATCTACATCTTTAAGCCTCTTCTTCTACTTTTTAGTGCATTGAGTATTTTCATTGGCATATAAAAATACAAATTGTACTAATAGTTATAGATAAAATCAAATAATTTAGGATTCAATAAAGCATCCACTAATCAAATCAAATAATTCAGGATTTAGTAAAACATCTACTAATAACCAAATCATAACATTGAGTTTTTAAAGTAGTTACCGAGAGATCAAATAGCTTTGTGAGATTCTTCAACTTTTAAGCATCGTGACTAATGATATATTGACAAATCATGACCTTCATATTGTGTCCAAATTTAGACGAATACATTCATGTCCTCATCTTCCTTACCAAATCATGTACATTCATGAAGGAATATTTTTTTAAAAAAAACAAACTCTAGTATAATGTGTTCAAATTGGAAAAAAAAAAAAGATGTAGAAAATAGAGATGACAGATGAAAAAAGACACTATCAAAAGAATTTGTAGAAAATACTGCCAAAACGTTAAAAACTCTGAAGAAGTATGGGTATTTAAATGGAAGGGTTTTGCAATTAAATTTGGCAAGTAATCTACTGAGTATTTAAATTTGGAGCATGATCCTAATTAATTTTGTCTAATTTGTCCATAGATGATACTGCCTACAAATAAACGCTAATTGATTTAGCATTTCTTTTTTAATGTTTTATTTTTATAATAAATTATCATGATCTTATTATTTACAGTATAAAATTATCATGTTTTAGATATTATTTTCAATTTTAAATTTAAATCTTCTTAAAACAATGCTACATATTAATCTCTAATATGACATGTCTATTTAAAATAATATAGATAACAATTGTATACTAATTGATGCCAATTAATATTATAATGTTTGGTTATTTAAAATAATATATCACATGTCTATTTAAAAGAATATATCCTGATTAGCACAATTCACAATCTTAATTAATTAATGATAGTAAAATTAGAAATGCCTCAATTCACAATCAAAACGTGGCACATGTACTGATAATCCTACTCAGCAATTGTGTTTTATATAATAGATTGATTGATTGATATCATATATTGCACATATAATTGAATATATAATATAAAATCAAATTAAATATAAAATATTAATAATAATAATTTTAAAATTGAATAAAAATTACTTTAATTAAAATATTAATATATATATATATATATATATATATATATATATATTATGTAGGTTATGAAACATTCAAAATATAGTTTTAAAATTTCTATTTAAATCTGGAAAGAAAATTAATCATATATTAAATGTCTTACAAATATTAAGATTATGATTATGCTAATCAATAATTAATTAATTATATTGATACTAAAATTAGAAATGTCACCAGAATGTGACACGTGGACAATCAGTCCTAGTCAGCATAATATATAGATAGATAAATAAGGTAGTGAAATTTTGAATAAGTTCGTGCATTGCACGGACTAAAACACTAGTTTTATAATATTTATAGTTTATAAACAATGTTTTAAAAATTTTAAAATATAAAACTAATTAAATTAGATGCAAACAATTGAAATCAAATATTACTTTAAAATAAATTATTATTTTAATTTCTAATAGAGATTTTTTATTTCATTAGTACTTATATAAAATGAGATGTTATATGTGTTTAAAATTATCTTTGTCTTGTAAGAAGAAAATGTACTAAGTTATAAACTATTAAAATTAAAAATAATTTTATTTAAAAATAATATTATAAAAATAACAAAGTAAAATTAGTTTTTTTAATTATACAGAGTTAATATACTCATTGAAGTGGTCTTCGTATATATATATATATATATATATATATATATATATATATATATATATATATATATATATTTTAACTTCAAACAAGTATTTGGTATATAAAATACTTTAGTGATTTAAAATGTAGAATAATTCTAGTTTTAAATAAAAAAAATTATATACGGAGGAAAAAGTAAGAAAATATATAAAAAAAATTATTGTAGGTGATAATTAAAATATATTATTATGAACTTATAAAAATTTCAAATAGGCATGACAAAGGGACAAGTTGGAAATATATTTGGCTCTCCCCATCTTTGTCTCCCCAAAAGGTGGGCGGGTTTAGGTCCAGGTTCAAAATTTTAATATTCATTCCTATTTTCATCGGGTTTTATTGGGTTCAGAAAAACTTATGGTAACTGCCACACTATTTTTTTTTATAATTTTGATAATTTACTTTTACATTTTAAAATAAACTATGTATGAAGTTATTAATTATATTTTAATTCAAATACTATATAAATTATATTTTTAGTTAAATATATAATTTTAAACTTGTTATTCAATTGTTATTAGAATTTTAATTTTTTAACTATTAAACTTATCAATTTTCATTTTTAAAAATTATAAAAAATAAAAGGAAAATAATAAAATCTTTAATATATATATATATATATATATATATATATAACAAAAAAAAATTGTAAAAAAAGTAATGGTGCAGAACGAGTACGGGGTAGGTAGTTATATACTCATCCCTATCCCCGTTTAAAAGAAGGCTTAATTATCAAATTGGTCCTCAAATTATTTAAAATACTTCAATTTAGTCCCCAAATTTTCAAAGCGTCAATTTGGTCCCCAAATTTTAAAAAAATGTATCCATTAGGTCCTTTCCGTCAAATTGAACCGACACCGTTAAGATGAGAATTCTGGCGATTTTTATTTATAAATAGTGGCGGTTTTTAGCCGCCACTATGTTTATTATTATTTTAAAAATAAAAAATCACCTTCCACAATCTCTCCTTCTTCACCGAGCTTGAGTCCTTCACGCGTGCCCTGGACCCTCACTCGGTTCCAGTGTTCCTCTCCTGCATCCACTCCACCGGCGCCTCAGACAAGACACCAGTCCGAAAAACAATGCGTGCACCTCATGGCCACACGCACGGCGACGTGCTCTCCCCTTTCCTCTCCAAAATCCTCGCCAGCCTCGTGAGCCGCCTCTGCAACCCGGAGTCCTCCGTGCGCGCCGCGTGTGCTGACTCTTGCGCCGCGCATCACGAGGCAACCACTCGCCGCGTTCTTGAAGCCGCTGGCAAAGGTGCTACTCACTGTTTGGCTTCTGCAATTGACGAGGCTCCAGCTTCGGACCCAGCCAGGCTCGCCAGGCTACTCCCGAGGCTCGAGAGGCTTCTCAAGAGCAAGGTGTTTAGGGCCAAGCCCATGCTGCTAGTGATGGGAAGGTGATTTTTTATTTTTAAAATAATAATAAATATAGTGGCGGCTAAAAACCACCACTATTTGTGAATAAAAACCGCCAGAATTCTCATCTTAACGGTGTCAGTTCAATTTGACGAAAATGACCTAATTGATACATTTTTTTTAAAATTTGGGGACCAAATTGACACTTTTGAAAATTTGGGGACCAAATTGAAGTATTTTAAATAATTTGGGGACCAATTTGGTAATTAAGCCTTAAAAGAATCAAGTAATACCCGTACTCGATCAAAGTAATTATTCTCCGTCAAAGTCGGGACGAATTCAGGTGGATACCCAAGGGTTTAGAATTCTTTGCCATGCACATTTTCATCCAGGGAAAGCCCCTTCCATTATCCGAGTTGATTAGCAATCTTCCAATTGCAATTGGGTCAAATGCAACACGGATGGGGCTTCCAAAGGAGCGCCAGGTCCTACAGCTTGCGGGGGCATTTTTAGAGATTATAGTTAGTGATGCTTTCATGGGTTGTTTCACAACTAATTTGGGAACTTCTTTTGCTTTGCATGCTGAACTCACAAGGGCCATCCTGGCAATAGAAAAAGCTATGGAAAAAGGTTTGACAAACCTTTGGCTTGAATGTGACTCCTCTTTGGTGATGATTAAAGCTTTTAGCTCTTTTGATCTAGTTCCTTGGCGTCTTAGAAATAGATGGCATAATTGTATAGTCTTCACACGTTCTATTAACTTTTTTTGCTCACGTATTTATAGGGAATGAAATACTTGTGCCAATAAATTTGCATCTCATAGTACACATGTACATAGTTTTGTTTGGTGGGACTCTCTCCCTAGTTTCATTTGAAAGGATTTCTTTCACAATAGATATAGCCTATCTTTCTATAGGTTTAAATAGTATTTTGTTGGGTCGGGTATATGCCCCCCATCTCTTTGTATCCTCCATTATTTTCTTGTTTAATGAAATATTAGTGTGCTGCTTCTGGCTTTTACTACCTAAGGTAATATAGTCATAGCACTCCTTTTTGATAAAAAAAAACTAAAGGTTTTAATATTCAATGTTAAATTTAAAATAATAGCACTTTTACAAACAAACTATTGATTATATAATTAAAATGTTTATTTATTGAGAATAAGATTAAAAAAAATGTTATACATCAAAATACATAATTAAATGAATCAGTAATATTATAATTTTAATTATGTTATAAATTTATGTTCAATTTTTTAGTATATTTTATCATTTAAATTATATTCAATCGAGAAAATGCCACATTAAATTGAAACATTAAAGAAACAAAATTCTATCCTAAACTACTCCGGAATCAAATGCCTAAAACACTTACACTAAATGACTATAATAGTAGACGGAGAACGTCACGTGACATTATTTACATGAAAACCTATTATTAGCTAAAGAAAAAAGTGAACAACATAAAATAGCCTCAATATGCAAATGAACAAATGTAAAAGAAAGAAATAAAAAAATAACATTTGCTGTCACGGTTTCAAAAGTTAAAGAAAATAAAATGAACATAAAAGGAAGTCAAGATAAGCACTGGGTGCCCATTATTTACGAAACTGAATATGCACAGTGAAAGACAAAACACATACACAACACAAGCCACTTTTTTTTAGAAATGTGGGTTTGGACTTAACTCAACCCTATAAAATCAGCTTGTAAGGTGAGAGTTGCCTCCCACTTATATACACTAACTTGGTCATATCACTAGTCAATGTGGAATCTCCAACACACACACCCCTCACGCCGAGGACTGAATATCTCGAGCGTGAAGTTTGCAGAACTGGACATCTGCGGGTGGTTCAATAGCGAGTGACACGACAGACCCACAATAAGACACAATTGGCCCAACAACAAATCACTAGGATAGACTCTGATACCATCTTAGAAATGTGGGTTTGAGCCTAACTCAACCTTAAAAAATCGGTTTGTAAGGTGAGGGTTGCCTCCCACTTATATATACTAACTTGGCCATATCACTAGTCAATGTGGGATCTCCAACAACTTTTCAAGTATAACCACATGTTAATGTTACTGATAAAAAGGAATACAGATTTCAAACCCATGGAAGTCACATTAATTTGACGCTTCAAGCATAGGAAGGAGAGCGAACTCTCCTATAATGGTTTGAGGTATGGATGTTTTCATGGTTTGGGTATGGCTCGGTTTGGTGGTGATGGTGGCTGGTGTTGAGTGTATGTATGAGAACGAGAGTATGAGTGCTCAGGTGAGAGGGAAAAACAAAGAGTAAGGTATTTTGACTTCGATCTTGTAGGATGCCCAAATAGCAAGCGCTCTACATCTAGATACATCTATTGTTAGGTAGGGAGCTATCTCTTGTAAGTCTACTAAACAGACTCTTATACTCTCTTCGACCATGACAGTGGAGTTTATACCTTGCTATGAGGCATCAAACCATAAGATATGACTACTAAATTTTTTTCACTAGCTTGCCCATTGTTACCAACATTAAGAGGTCGTTAAGTATTTATTGTGACAATAACTTAGTAGTGTTATACTTCAACAACAACAGGAGTTCAAGCAAGTCAAAGGTAATTTACATAAAGTACTTGGTTGTTAAAGAAAGAATTCAAAAAATAAAGATATTGTAGAACATATAGGAAAAGACAATATACTAGTTGACCCACTAACTAATGGTTGACACTTGAGCATGTGGTGTTGATTCAATTATTGCCTTGGTTTAGTGGGAGTCTTTATGTTCTATGTTTGGATTCAAATTTTATGTATTTGATTTTCTGCATAAATAAAGATTATGGTTTACAAGTTTATTATTAAACTTGTTTATTTACGTGCAATATTTAAACCACACTTAAGGATTTTGGATTTATCTCATTAAAGACTAAAGTTGGACCAATTGGAAATAGGCATGATTGATATCACATTGCATGTAATTTCCATGTTGTTCATCCATATTAATCTATGTCATTGAGTGTATTGATGTGGTGGTCATTAGGATCTAGTCACATTTAACCGTAGTGATGAAAGTCGCGATGGTTCCATTATAGATACATGAGATGGACTAGATTGTTAAAGTGGAAGTCTAACGATATATAGTGTATGGATGCACGCCTAAGGAATTATGATATAATTGTTATAATATGTAGCTCAAGTGAGAGATTGTTGGAATTTTGTGTTTCAATAATTAATGTGGGCTAATATTATAAGGCAATTATATTAGTTATTTATCATTAGTGAGCTTTATTTTATGTGATCAAACTAAGTGAGCCTGTTAGACTACTAAATAAGATGATATGATCTTAAATGAACAGATCTCAATGTTGACCCATTAGGGGATAATGGGACCCTAATAAGTTAATACACTATAAGAAGACTATGGTCCCTAATATACTGAGTCGTTAACACATAGTTTCTCTTCTCCCTATCTAAAGAGTTACGAATGTTCCATTGAATAATAAATAGGCTCTGATTGAGGCAGAACCATAAAACCATTGACAACAATTGTTGAATTGTTCTAAGTTATAAACCTATGAATTTTTTGACTTCCACATAAATAATAAAGAATACTAAAATAAAGATTAAAGATTAAAAATTCCAACAAAGGATTGAACACTAAAGTCTCATGCTAATGCCACCGACAATAATTTATTTCAGCATGTTCTTCTGAATAGTTTATAAAAATAATTTATAACTTGTATAAAAAAAATTTAATTTCTCTTATACTTGTGTTTTTTCTTTTTCTTTATATTTTCTTTTTCTTTTATATTTTTTTAATTTTTAAATTAAGTGGACCAACTTGTAAATCAATCCATATAACTCACCAATATTTACTTGATTAAGTCAAATTATAGAATTTTTAACCCAAAACAAAAATAAACGAGAATGTGTTGACTTACTTTTTAACCCATTCATGAATAGTTTTACTCAACCCCTCTAATACTTTTCCAATTGATTTATATATTTTTACTAATCATAATTCACAAATAGAAATATTTATTATTATATTATTATTATCATTAAATTAAAATAAAATAAATATTTAAAATCTTCATTTAACAAAGTATAAAGTCTATATTTTTTTCTTACTTTTAAAATCAATTATACTTATCTTTCCAAGTCACATCCAATAAATTCTTTTTTTCCAAACCAGCGTGACCAACATTATGTAAAGGGGTGGTTTTCCTTCATTTTCTTACATTGATGTTCATTATTATTACACCGACAAATGTTTCAGTTTGCTTTACAATAATTATTAGTCCTCACACTATTACCATTCCACTGCCACCCCCATTAGCTTCACAACCTCATACGCATGGCAATTCTACAATCATGGCGCGTGGCACCTCTCACAAAAAAGCACTCTCTCTCTCTCTCTCTCTCTCTCTCTCTTCTTACACTCTGGAAATTCCAAACCCATCTTTCTCTGTTAGCCGTTGAGAGTGTTTCAGTTTAGTTTTACCCTCCATTTTTCATAACCTTCCCTGTTCAACTCTCTTCTTTCATTACTGTTTCTTAATATTTATATTTATTTATTATTTTCAGTGCCCCCATTGAAAGTTTTGGCCTTTGCCCATTACCATGATCCTTTCATTAAATTGATACATCTCTCTCTTTCTCTCTCTGCAACAAGCTATTATGTTTCTTCATTTCTCACAATGGTGGACTCTGGCTCTTTCTCTTCCACTCTCCATTGTTCCACCACCAACAATTAGGTACCTCAACCACACACTACTCTCTATTGTTCAATTTCATTCATCACTTTTCACTGGCTTTGTTCTGTCTTGCTACCCCAATTGCTATTCACTGGAAAAGCAGAAAATCAAAAATGAAAATCACTTCTTTTTTGGTATCCTAGTTAAACTACCTTTATGGCAAAAGCTATCCTGTAAAGGGCATAAAGTTTTTCCTTTTTAATCATGGTTTTCACTAGTTTTTTTTTTTTCTTCTTCTTTCTGGCTACCCCAATTACGAGATAGTGGGAAAAAAAAAACATTTTTTTTGATTTTTTTTTTTTTATTTTGCTTGCCCCAGATAAACAAAATAAATAAAAATGTGTTTTTTTTAAGTTGTTTACTCACTATATGGCATAATTTTTTTCACTTCTTCATTTTCTATGTTTGTGATCTATATGGGGATACCCCAATTACCTTCTATTTAGTCATTTTCTTTTTCAGTGATAAATAGTGAGAGATGAAGCTTATAATTTTTTTTGTTTGGAGAAAATGCATTGCAGGGCTACATAGAAGTTGCAGCTTAGTGAATTGGTGACAAGAAATGGAGCAACCACGGCGTTGGCACGACGTATTCTGGTTAGGTATATTTGTGATCCATTTGGTTGGTTTGGGTTTGGTTCTTGGGGTTTTAGGCCTCAACAGGTTCAAGCAAAAGAACAGGCTTGACATTGATAAGTACACATACCGATTCATGGAGAATGAGGCTGGTTTGACGGAGGATTACTGGCCGCTTTACGCGGTGGCCGGAGGCGTCGGAACCGCCCTTGGATGGAGTTGGTTGCTGCTGTTAGGCTCACGCGCTACCCAGATGATGAAGGTGTCTGTGCACATCCTCACCACTTACCTTGCTGTCATCAGTGTTTTGTGTTTCTGGGCTGAGCAGTTTTTCTGGGGTGTTGCCTTTGCTATTGGGGCAGCCCTGCAGTTCTTGTATGTGATTTCTGTCATAGACAGGTATGGGAATGATCAAAGTGGCCTTTGGATGTGTTTTGTGTTGGAATTGATGTTATTTTAAGGTTTTGAATTGCAGTCGCGGTTTTAGTTTTGCCGCAATCTTTGATATTGTGGGGAATTGCGATCAAATGTGGCTGCAGTCTTTGATGTTGTGATGTGATTGTGGATACCTCAAAATCCTTGACGTTGCAGCTGCAATCGCAGTCGCGGACTGTTTTTTAAAACCTTCTTTTATCATTGCAATGTTGTTGGTGCATCCAGTTCGGCATTTGAAGGTTGTGTTTTTTATTGGATGTTAATGTTTGAATTGAAGCTGTAGCTGAATTTTTATTTAGACTGACTGCTTTTGTTGTTCTTAAATGTTTCAAAAGTGGTGTAAAGTCACCCCTATTTTTGTGGGCATGGAATTGTCTTTTCTCATCACAGCAAATGGAATTGCTGTATGGTTGTTTTGAAGGTTAATTCTATATAGAGAGGTGGATCTGTCAAGAGGTTGAGCCCTACTAGCTTAATTGTTTATTATAGAATCAAAGTATGAATCTGAATGTTTATCTTAGGGTCAAAGTGCTCAACCTTTTGTGAGCTCTACCACTCATAGACTTGCCTAATTATTTAAAGAGAGTATTAGTTGTATATTTAATTCCCAATACATGAAATGCTTTATTCTACGTCAATTACTGCATTTTTTGATGTGAGGGACCTGAGATCTTTGAATCTTGATTCTCGACAATTTTTATTCAATTTCTGTAATATTTAAATTTGTTGAGTTGTGAAATACATGTTGACAACCAAAGTTTTATGTCTATTATTAATTATTTATGATGCCTAGATTGAGAGTCAGATTTTGTGATGCAATTATGGTGAGAGGACATTGTTCATTTTATGCTGTTGAAGTTAGCTAATGGATGAATGAAGTACTCTGTATCTCAGACTTCCTTTGGACATCCAAGTAGCCTAGTGTTGTAAGACGTCAATTTAAAAACATCACCATTAATCAACAGGTGTATTTATAACATAATGTCTCCCTTCCATGGAAATGCATATAAAATAGTTGTTTACATATGATTACTTTTTCAAGAACTTTTGGTTCCATGGATACTTTCATGTATTGACAGATAAGTATTGAGATTTTCAAAGTTTTTGAAGCTATAAGCTGTCATTTTACATTTTTACTTATTATTGTAGTCAAAATGATTCTGTAGTCAAAATGATTTTCGGTGGCTCTTTCTTTTTTCTTCTCCAGACTTCCATTTACAATGTTGGTTCTACAAAAAGCTGTCAAGATGGTATGGAATCTTCCTGAGGTTATGAGAGTGGCATCTGCATTTATGCTTATTGTGCTTTTATGGATGGCCTTATGGTCATTTGGAGCTGCTGGTGTTGTGGCTTCAAGCATGGGTGACGGTGGACGCTGGTGGCTTCTTGTGGTGAGCTGGCAAGTTTTGCTCTTCATTCTGTCTGTGTGCTTGTTGGGCATGGTTATGGCAGCAGATTGTGTAATCTGATTACACTGATATTGTCATCATGAATGCAGGTCCTCTCTATAAGCTTATTTTGGACAGGTGCTGTGCTCTGCAACACTGTGCATGTCATAGTGTCTGGGACAGTGGTTCTTGTTAGTATCCATGGTGGTAGAGAGGGTGTGTCAATTCCCTCTAACCCCTTAATGAAATGTTTACAGTATGCTTTAACAACATCTTTTGGAAGCATTTGTTATGGCTCATTATTCACAGCCGCAATTAGGACACTGCGATGGGAGGTATTAACAACCACTTGCTTTTTGTGAATTATTTCATTTTCATTTCCTTTATATATGGAAGCTATTCATTTCACGCTTCTCATTCGTCAAAATTTTGATGCCTTTCAGATAAGAGGAATCCGATCCAGGATAGGAAACAATGAGTGTTTGCTTTGCTGTGTTGATTTCCTCTTCCATCTTGTGGAGACTCTTGTCCGTTTCTTTAACAAGTATACTTATGTTCAGGTTGACTTCTGTGTCTATATCAGCAATCACTCCCCATGTATGATATATTTTGCATCATCTCCATGACAATCAAGATTCAACATGAGATATTGTCATGTTGCTGATATTCATATAGTTTATCTACCTGTTACTATATTGAGGTTAGAAGTGAAAATACAAGGATAGTAGTTTACTTCACAATTAAGGCGTTTAGAAGAGCTTCCACTGAGCATCTTTGGACTTATAAAAATTGCTTAGATTTTTGGCTTGTTACAATAAGCTTCTTTGTAAAACTTATCAAAATAAGTTAATTTTAACTTGTTTCCACAAGTTAATGGGTAAATTTATGACATAGGTTATGTTTGGATAAGCTTCTCCGTAAACACTTATAGGAGAAAATAAGAAGGTAACATAAATTGAGCTTCTCCCATAAGTTAAAATCAACTTATGTAGCTCAACTTGTGAAGTTAGATGAAAGAGTATAAGTTGATTTTAACTTGTGAGAGAAACTCAATTTATTTTACCTTATTTTCTTCTCTTATAGTGCTTATAGAGAAGTTTATTCAATCAGGGTCATAAACTATGATAAGACCTTATTAAATAAGCACTTAATTAAGCTATTTTACCAAAAGACACCAAATGTCATGAACTTGAAACCTGAACTAATACTCAACTTTTGTTGAGGTTTGGTGATTATACTTAGCAGCCACAGTTCTTGGAAAACTTACTCTAGCATGGTTTATGCTATTGTACCCTGCAGATTGCTGTTTATGGTAAAAGCTTTAACCACTCTGCTAGAGATGCATGGGAGCTATTCCAGTCAACTGGAGTAGAAGCACTTGTGGCCTATGATTGTTCGGGTGCTGTGCTGCTAATGGGAACCATTTTTGGTGGGCTGATAACTGGAACTTGCTCTGGTGTTTGGGCCTGGATTAAATGGAATGACAGGGCTTTTATGATTGGGTCCACATCCATGCTCATGGGAATGATATTGGTAAGTTTACAACCTCCTTGATTGAAGTTTATTCCTTTTGGTGTTGGCTACATGCTGGTTATTGAACTTTTTATCTTCAAAAGTTGGCCCGTAGAGTCACGCATGGGGAGGAACACTGACTTTGTTTTTTTAATAAGCAAGTTGTGACCAATGAGATTGTAATAAATAGAATTTGCTTAATTCTCGGGTTCTTTCTATAAATGACAAAGCTTAGTTTAATGCATGCCTTCCTCATCATCATTATCATGTTATATGTTGATTATGAATCTGTTTATTTTAGATTTGGGAAAAATTAATTTTAAATTATTTTTTGATAGTGCCTGTTTGTATTCATTGCAAAACTCTGTTTGGATCATAGGAGAAAATTGTTGTTTTGAGAAAACATGCCTTGTAAAGTGTTCTAGCATTGGAATGAGTGGGAATGTGGTTTGGGTGATAAAAACAAACAGGAGAATTGATTTTGAAAACTGAGGTTTGGAATGGTATTTTAAAAGTGAGTTTAGAATATTTTTGTTTGGATAGAGTACAATAGAATCGAATTTGAAGTGTAAATATAGATACATTTTGTGGGTCCTATACTTGGAATCAATTTTTGTCAACATAAAAGCTAACTTTTTCATTACTCTTATAATCAAATTATAAATTCTATTCATTGCAAAATTGAATTTGAGAATAAAAGATGCCAAACAACACAAGTCACCATTGGAATCAATACTTTGGTCTCCACCGGGGAATTCATGTTAACCGAACTAACCATTGCTTAATAGCCACAAAGATAAATAAGAATTTAATTAAAATACATTGACAGTTTAGGTTAAAACATAAAATACTATCATCTAATATTGACATATAATTGAAAATTGTTAACTTTTGTAATAAATACCTTTAATGTCATAAAGTGTTTTCTATTTAGTTGACAATGTAAAAATCTTATACTAATTGCGTATCAAAATTTAACTGTTACTTATTTGTTTATATGTATGTTTGCATATTGCATGACATACATGTATTTTCAGGTTGGAATGGCTATGGTTGTGGTGGAAAGTGCTGTTACATCCATATACATATGCTATGCAGAAGATCCCTTATTGATTCAGAGGTGGGACACTGAGTTTTTCAACCAGATGTCTGAGACACTGCACCAACGACTTCAACATAGGAGTTCACGTGGTGCAAGGGAAGTTTTAACCCACAATCAGCTTGATTCACACGCCTCTATTTGAGGAATCACTTGATGTCACACTACACCACTTTTAACACTTGTCCATTTTAATGTCAAATCCTTTAGCCTTAGGCTTTAGCATCTTTTTGTTTCATTTTGTGGCACGTTGATAGGGTAACCTTCATGTTTCAAGTAGGGGGCAAAATTTGATGGTTGTGAGTGGCTTTGAGCAATGTTGGGTATGTAAGTTCCATGGTCCTTGGTTGCCTCAAATATGGTCATTTTGTACCCCTAAAAGAAGAAAAGAATCAAATATGGTCATTTTGTACCCCTAAAAGAAGAAAAGAAAACAAAGAAGAAAAACTGAAGACAGTGATGATCTTGGTTATTGGAGTGTATGAATATTTAATATAATCTACAAAATGTACAGTTTCTTTGAATTTTTGCCTAGAAAAGACAATTTCATTTTGGAGAATTGTTTTAAAATTCCAATGTCATGATTAACATTTTTTGAAAGAGTGAATTCATAAATTCTGAAGATGCAAAACTTTTATATTCTAGGTGCTAGTAATTGTACAGTTTGTTCACTGATGCACACTATTTTAACCTGATAAGAGAATATTGGTATCGGTTTTACTTTATAGTCCTATGCATACTAATGCAGCTTGCAAATTGGGAACTAAAAAGACAAGTTCTTAAGAAAAGCATACTATTTAATGAGAACTAAAAGGGAAAATATAATCTTTGAAAGAGAATATAATCTTTAAAAGAGAATAACTAAAAAGGTATATTCAATGAGAACTAAAAGGCATAAAAAATTAATATTTATACCTGCAATGCTATTTTTAGATTTGGTTTAGATAAAATATGTTTTTTTTTTTTTTTTACTGAAGATAAAATATGTTAACAAATCGATCCTTGTCGTATAAGTTTATCACACTTGGAAGTTTGGCTTGTCTAACATTTGTGTTATATAGCATTTGAGTAATAACAAGAGGTTTTAAATATTAGACAAGTCAATAATCTTCTAGTAATATTATAATGACTTTATTAAATGTGATACTATATTTTCTAGTAATGTCGTATTTAATTTATTACAAAATAGTGTATTTTTTTTATCTGTAGAAATCGGAGATAGTATTGGAGGTTTATAACACTCACGCATCTTGTTCAACCAAATTAGTTGGACCCCCTTAGTTACAAATAGCGTATAATTACTTCCCTTCTTGATTTAACATATTAAAATAAATAAAATAACATCAAATTAAGATTCACTTTATATTTGTTTCAGTTCTAACAATACTGTATAATTAATTTCCTTCTATTTCTAACATAGAGTATTAAATTAAGTAAGAGACCATACTAACAAAAAGATAGAACATATCTTTATATATATATAAAAAAAAAAAGATAGAACATATTCGATTTAAAATTTTGAGATCCATTTCCTTTACTTTTGCAATTTGGATGACAACAGAGTTGACAATATCCCCATCTCCATGACCAAATGATGAATCTAACCAATCCACATTCTGACAGAATAAAACCATATCTTACAAAATATGTTTTGCGACAAATAAATAATTTTTCTTACCTTTTAAGTATGATGAGTCATAACCATTCCCGATTATTTAATAAATGAGACAAAAGAAAAACCATAACAATTTTTTTTCATGTCTAACACAGAAGTTGCACTCCAAAGTAGTGACAAGTTGGGCCCTAGCAGCTTTGATCCAAAAGTTGCAACCTGTCCAAGACCTACCCGAGTAATCCCCAAGCCTTTTTGGTGGATGAAATATATTGCTTTTTGAATTAATTAATAGTGAATAATGATTGAAACCAGTGTTTTAAGAACCGGACCGGTCATCGAACCGGTCGAGGTACTGGGTTAATGGGTCATTGGTCGAACCGGTGGGTCACTGGTCGGACCGGTTTGACTCGATATATATTAAAAAATTAAAAAAATATAATATAGCTAACATAATTTAATCATTTAACACTTCAAATTTTAAATTATTGTCATTATAAAGTACCTAATATTCCAAATAAGAAATAACAACCAATAATCATGACAATACAAGTCCATAAATAAGTTTCATACACAAAAAAAATAAAAAATAAATTGAAACACATCATTTCAGCACTTTTTTTCAAAAAAAAAAAAATCATATCACAACCCGATTCAACCCGAGTCACCGGTTTTTTGCAAAAACTGGCCGGTTCAACCCGGGTCGTACCGGGTCAGATACATATCCGATCCTATCATCGAACCGAACCGGTTATACCACCGGGTTCCGGTCGGACCGGCCGGTCCGGTCCGGTTTTTAAAACACTGATTGAAACTAACAGTTAGATCTTTTCCTATATTTTAGGAATTTGTTATATTTTGTAAGACTTGATTGGTCAAAGAGGGTAAAGGCAGAAACCATAAATGAACCAAGCAGAATCTGTGAAACCCAGGGAACTCTATCAATATACTAGAGTATGGTTGTTTTGAAGTTACTAGTATTTCCTCTAATTCCAAAACAAGAAGGTTGATATACACTTCTCTTTCTTTTAACATTACTTCAAACTTATATATCAATGTCTTCCTTACTAGATTTTGGTTCTTTAAACATACTTATAGAGTATGGAAAGTTAAGATGATTAAGGATAATCTTTCAAAACAAAACTCAAGCAATTTTGGGGAAAAAAATGGGAAGGAAAAACCTGCTTTTTCGTCAAGAGAGAACCATTTCAAACAAAAATGAAACATTTGGAATTTTGGATTGACCAAAGTCAAAGAATTATAACAACTGTTACCCAAGATTCTTTGACAGATAAATCTTTCACAAATAGAAATCATTACTCAAAATAGAAATCACTGGTTCAATCTTATGGAAGAAAAAAAAAGAGAACTAATCAATTGCCAAATGATATCATTTATGTATAAAGAGCATAAATTAATTAGAGTAAATAAATCATAGAATGAAGGAATCTTATTTACCATGTACAATTATACACGCATTAATTACCTCACATAATTAACCTTCGATTACCATACACAAGACATTTTCGTATAAAACATAAAATACTGTATACAAATTATAGATAGAATGAATCTCAAAAGCCACGTGTGATTATGCAAAAATAGTTCACAGATATGTTTTTGAAATGGAATATCTCCCTTTAGATTGGTTTAAAATTGAATGCCAATAGTCCAATAGTGCTTTTAAGGGCAAAATCCTTAAAGGTAACCCAGGACTGCTGGCTACGATATGACCTATGGTAGATGATGTGCTAGCACTAGCAATTCTTATAATTCATTGGCCATTGCAAAACTTTTAATGGAAAACTTTGGGGTATCCTAAAAGGGATTGAGATGGTTTAGAATATCGAGATTACTAAGTTGATCGTGAAGGGTGACTCCTCCACAGCAATTAGGGGTGTTCATAAATCGATACAATCCAATAAAAATCGAAAAAATCGATCCATAAAATCGAAAATCGAATAAATCGAAAATTGAACGGATAAAAAATTTGAAAAACCGAAATTTTTTATTGGATTGGATCGGATTTCGGATTTGATTTTCAAAATCGATTCAATCCAAACCGAACTTTTATATATGTATATATTTTTATTCATAAATTGATAATATCACTCATGTTTATATTTTTATTTCTTATATATTTGTAAAATTATCACATAATTTATACTTATTTATAAAAATATTTAATTAAAGATAATTTTTTACTAACTATTTGAGTTAAGATGCATAAATATAATTATCAAGTTGTATAAAATTTATTTTTGATATAATTATATAATGACATATAAATGAAATATTTGATATTTTGAATTATTTTTTATTATATGTATTATATATCTTACCATTTATTTAATATTTTCTTAAAAAAATAAAATTAAGATTAAAATCGAAAACCGATCCAATCCAATAAAAACCGAAAAAACCGATCCATAAAACCGAAAATCGAATAAACCGAAAATCGAACGGATCAAAAATTTGAAAAACCGAAATTTTTTATTGGATTGGATCGGATTTGATTTTCAAAACCAATCCAATCCAAACCAAACTTTTATATATATATATATATATATATATATATATATATATATATATATATATATTCATAAATTGATAATATCACTCATGTTTATATTTTTATTTCTTATATATTTGTAAAATTATCACATAATTTATACTTATTTATAAAAGTATTTAATTAAAGATAATTTTTTACTAACTATTTGAGTTAAGATGCATAAATATAATTATCAAGTTGTATAAAATTTATTTTTGATATAATTATATAATGACATATAAATGAAATATTTGATATTTTGAATTATTTTTTATTATATGTATTATATATCTTACCATTTATTTAATATTTTCTTAAAAAAATAAAATTAAGATTAAAATCGAAAACGAATCCAATCCAATAAAAACCGAAAAAACTGATCCATAAAACCGAAAATCGAATAAACCGAAAATCGAACGGATCAAAAATTTGAAAAACCGAAATTTTTTATTGGATTGGATCGGATTTCGGATTTGATTTTCAAAACCGATCCAATCCAATCCAAACCGAACTTTTATATATGTATATATTTTTATTCATAAATTGATAATATCACTCATGTTTATATTTTTATTTCTTATATATTTGTAAAATTATCACATAATTTATACTTATTTATAAAAGTATTTAATTAAAGATATTTTTTTACTAACTATTTGAGTTAAGATGCATAAATATAATTATCAAGTTGTATAAAATTTATTTTTGATATAATTATATAATGACATATAAATGAAATATTTGATATTTTGAATTATTTTTTATTATATGTATTATATATCTTACCATTTATTTAATATTTTCTTAAAAAAATAAAATTAAGATTAAAATCGAAAACCGATCCAATCCAAACTGCTTTAAATTGGATCGGATTAAAATCTTAAAAAAAATCAATTGGATGATGAATTAGAAAAATCGAAGTGATTGGATCGGATGATTTTTTTCTTCAAAATCGATCCAATCCAATCTGCGAACACCCCTGACACAATAAACTTACTTGACAATAATAAGGACCTTTCACTATAATACAATCCTTAGACTGATCAAGCAGCTATGAATTAAAGCTGAAATGTTTTTTCCCACACCCTTAGGGAGGGTAACAAGTGTGTTGAGTGGCTTTCAAATTGGAGTGTGGATAACGGCAATGACCATTGACCATCACATCTTCAAGGAACCCCTCTAGCTGCCTTATCATTAGTTTATTTCTTTTTTTGGTTTTTCTTAGGGCTATGTTAGCCCTCATCCCATTATAAAAAAAAAGTACCAAGTAATAAAAATGAGCATTTCTAGGGTGGACCACTTTTTGAAGTGGTTCACCATGAATCACTTTTAAAAAATATTATAATAATAAATTATTTTTATATATGATTTTTTATAATTATGGAAAACTATAATTTTTAAATATGAACTGATAATAATATCTATTGTCAGTTCATATTTAAAATGGTTAATTAAGTTTTTAGTTCATAATTTTTTTCAAAATTCGATTTTTAGTCCCTAAACTTTAGTTTGACTGGTCAAGGTTCCTAAATCGAATTTTGAAAAAGTTTAGAGACTAAAAACTTAGTTAACCCTTTTAAATATAAATTGACAGTGGATATTATTGTCGGTTCATATTTAAAAATTATAATTTTTCAAAATTATAAAAAATCATATATAAAAATAATTTATTATTATAATTTTTTTAAAAGTGATTCATGGTGGACCACTTCAAAAAGTGGTCCACCCTAGAAATGCTCAATAAAAATATCTCCTACATTATACAAGTATTTTCTCATTTAAGAAAAAAATTCAAAATGTAAGCCCAAAAATTAAAATTGTAAAACAAGAATTCATAGTTAATTCAATTAACTGAATAAAAAATATAAGTAATTTATATTAAGGGAAAAAGAATCAATTATTTGGAAAAAAAAAAGTTAGAAATATTTAATTTGAAAGTATAATTAGTATGAGAGATTGTTAAAGGAAGAGTGTTAGGGAGAATGTCGCTAGCATTTCTCATATCACTTTATATTACCGCAGGTGGACGCAACCATGGCATATACAAGTGATCACGGAATGCTTGAGGCAAGTTTAAGTTCATCGGACTCTGATTTGATATATTATTGTTTAGGAATTTTTAATATATTTTAAGTATATTTCGATGCATAATATATACAATGAGAACAACTTTCATTTTAAGAATGTTAAAATTATAAATTTAGATTACAAAATTACATATGGATTATTAAAATTAATAGTTACTAATTATTGATCATATGACCCATTAAAAAATCATGCATATTTATCTTTTTAATCTTAATCATTTAAATATAATTTAATAATTTATATTTATTGTTCTTATTTCTCATAACTAACTAACTTAAAGAATTCCTAATTCAATATTATATGCCAAGTTCATTTTTATGGGGTCGGGATAGAATGCATGAGGTCATAAGTTCGAACCTTACTGTAACCATTGTACACAAAAAAAAAAAATTAAATCATTTTAAATTAATATAAGATTTTATAAATATAATTTATGATAACTTCTAATTTAAAAGTGAATTTTTAAATAAAATTATTTATATTTTTTTGACAGAATAAACGTTATTTAATAATGTAAGAATCATTTTCACTTACACTATTAAATGATTTTATCTTAAAGTTAATTATCATTAAAAACATTCTTATCGTAGTAAATCATACGATAAAATAACAATACTATTATCTACTACGTATTTCATTATTAAATTAAAATTAACATAGTATATTATAAGAATTATTTGATTGTATAGAACAGCAAAAATAAAATTAAATAATTTGTATATATTATGTTAATTTATATATATATGTATATATATATATATATAGTATGTATTAAATAATGTTAAATTAATGTCATTTTTATAGATATGATTTTTTTTCTTAATTTTGACAATAAATAATTAAGATGATAGACAATTACAATTCAATTTGATCAGTAAAAAGTACATTATATAAAATGTTATTTAATAATGTACGAATATTAAAATCTTAAACTATGCAATTTTTTTTTTTATAATATTGAACCTGTGTAAATTAACCTTCCATTATATGTCAGGTGCGTGAAAAACGTGAGAATTATTAGAGTTTAATTATTAAAGTTTAAATAACTTATTTCGCTAGTTCAATAATTATTCTAATTTTTTAGAAAATCTTCTCTAGCATGTAAAGCTTGTGTTTAGACATTTACAAAATTTTCACACACAAAAAAAAGACATTTACAAAATTTGAAATTTGATTTACTTTTTTTTAACCAACTTTACATAAAAAAAATACTTTTTTTTTTTTTTTTCTGAGTTAGAGGGTTCTCCCCGCTAAATTGCTTGTTTCTCACATGTGAACGCATCAAGACTTTACACCACTGCGATAACCCTATAGATTATGATAAAAAAATACTTTAGAATCATATTAAATAATTATAAAAATTTTGAATATATAAAATAATTATTGTCTATAATATAAAATTTTAAATAGTAAAAGATAAAAAAAATCTCGCATTTAATGATAATTTATATATTTGGCCACAAAATCTTGTAGCTATGCTACTGCTACTGTTATTGTATCAATGTAAACGTACATTCTTGAACTACTAATTGAGGAATGCTAGTAACACTCTTTCTAACATTCCTTTTTTTAACACTCTCCCTATGATTGGTTGGAATTTGTTAAAAATCATTTATTTTAGTGAGTTCTAATTCTAGATTAGGAGAGAGAATTATTAAATGACAAATGAACCTACCAAAATTGATTATTTTCAATAAATTTCAACCAATCACAGGGTGAATATTAAAAAGAGATTATTAAAGAGAGTGTCACTAGCATTATTCAAAGTGATATTCCTATTCTGTTTTTTTAATTAAGATTATGTCATATATAATATGACCACTAAATAACTTTTATTTTAATTATTTAGGTATGATTATATAATCTAAATTTATAATTCTAATATGTTTATTTTTAAAGGTCGCGCGTTCTCATTATACATATCACGTTTTGAAATATACTTAGAATATTTAAAAAATCCTAAACAATAATATATCAAATCAGAGTCCAATTAATAATCAACTTAAACTTGCCTCATGCATTCCATGATCACCTATATGCCATGGTTGCGTCCATCCACGGGAATTTGAAGTGATATTCGGTTTTTCTAAATCCTTTAATATGCAAAAGAGGGTGTGAATCAGGATTCCACGCTATTAAAAAGTGAGTGAATTAAGAAAGCAAAGTAAAAAACAGTGATTATATATAGAATATGGTTTAAGGTTATATGTATAGGAATCTTTTGCAGTAAGAAAATTTTATTTTACTAGTTAGAAGGTTCTTTAACGTGCATGTTGATGAAAATGATTCCATTCCATATATGCTTGCTGTGTTTTATTTTGGTATTAAAATATTGTCTTTTGGCTTTGTTCAAAGCTCTGATATCTCACTGTTGCCCTGCCAAGTTCTGTGTATTATTTTCACAGTTGGTCAGATTGATACCATACCTGACCAAACGACGTAACGTATATATTTCCCTCTCGTGCCGTAAGTCCTCGACAATATACATGCATTCTTCTATTATTTTAATACTTTTCCTTTATTTTTTAAAAATTAATCTTTTGGTTGTTATATTTGTATTAACTTTTTATTTTAATTTTAATTTTTAAAAACTCTACATTTCAATTTCTATAAAATATTTTTTTAGTCCATATTATTAATTTTTTACCGCCACAATATGGAGGTATAAAACATAAAATAATATTTATATAAAAATTAAAACATTGAGTTTTTTTTTAACAGGAAACATAGAGTTTTTAGATATAGAAATTAAAATAAAATGTTGCAGATATAATGACCAAAAGATTAATTAAATTATTTATTTTTCTTTTCTGTTTTATGACCAGTGTATTTTTAAATTCATTATGTGAATCAAGGTTACCAACATAGTGTGGCATGAATTATGATTAGTAGATAATTTTGTTTCTTAAGCATGTGATTAGAGGTTCGATCCCTTGGTCCAATCATTCAGCTGGTTGAGGAATACTCATGTTTAGGGATGACAAAATGTACCTGGATCCTACAGGTACCCAGATCGGGTAAATACCCACTTATTAGGGCTAGGGCTGGGGCCGGGTATTTACCCTCATTTTTTCGCGGTACGGGTACTATAATACCCGCCCCACCCCGCCCCGCCCCGCACCTACCACACATATATATATATATATATATATATATATATATATATATATATATATAATTAAAATAACTTAAATAAATAATTATGTTATATATATACTTTTCTGTAAAAAAAAAATTATATTTTCCATAAACTAACACTAACAATAAAATATTTATGTTATAACTTACAATAATTTTATATTTTATATTTTTAATATTATGTGTGGATGTTTTTAATGTTAAATTTGAATTATTTAAGCGTGGATTTTCAATTTACTTGTAGTAATTTTTAATTAATATTTTTATGGCTTAAATGCAATTTTGGTCCCTCTATTTTGCACAGTTCGCAATTTTAGTCCCCCTATTTTAAAATAGAGACATTTAGTCCCCCTATTTTATACAATCTGCAATTTTGGTCCTCTTATTTTAAAATAGAGACATTTAGTCTCCCAGTTTTGTAAAACATGTAATTTTGGTCATTCCATCAAATTGAAAGCCTTGACTGTTAAGAAATTAACGTTAACCTTAACGTGGTCCAAATATAGTGACGTGATAGGAGATTATTTATTTAATTTTTAATTATTTAAAATAATTAGTAGAATAATTGATGAAAAATATATTTTTAAAAAGGTAATATCATTTATTTAATTACGACATGTTATGTGCTTCAACAACATAGAACTAATTTAAAATAAATGATTAAAACTTGTGATTTTTATATTAGGACTCACGACTACCCCAACCATTAAAATCAACGTGACATGTACTTTAGTGACGTAGATAAACAAATAATTATTACCCGGTATTTAAAATAATTAAAAAATAAATAAATAATCTTGTTTTCACGTCATTATATTTGGGTCACGTCAAGGTCAACGTTAATATCTTAACTGTCAATGCTTTCAATTTGATGGAATGACCAAAATTACGAATTTTACAAAATTGGGGGACTAAATGTCTCTATTTTAAAATAGATGGCCCAAGATTGCGGATTATGCAAAATAGGAGATCAAAATTGCATTTAAGCCTATTTTTTATTGATTTATTAACTTCATACATAAGTAAAGTGCGGGTAGCGGGTGTGGGTATGGGTATATAGGTACCCAGCGGGTATAAGGATGGGGATTAAAGTTGCTACCCGCGCAGGTATGAGGCTGGGTATGGGTTTTTTTTTTTTAAACGCGGATATGGATATGGGTACTATAGGATCCTACCCAGACCCTACCCATTATCATCCCTACCCTTGTTCACCAATAAAACAAATGTAATCAAGGTTACGTGTTTTAGTTTAAACTAGTTTAACGAAGGACACAATTGACCGTGATCGATAAACGATTGAACGATTGAACATTTAGATCATACAAAGAAAGAATTTTTGAAATGAACTCAACTAATAATACAGTTTAGTTTTTATAAACAAAAAAAAAGGGTATAGATAAATTATAAAAATCTTACTCTTTTTTTTTGTAGTTACAAAAATCTCACTTTAATATGAATCAAGTAAGCATTTATTTTTTTATTTCAAATTTATAGGTAACGTTAGACAGAATTGGGCTATTGATTCAGAATGACATATCATTTTGATTCACTAAAAATAAAAAATAACCTCAATAAAATCCATTCATAGAATGCTCCATTAGTAATATGCTCACAATACCTCTCAAAAAAAAAAAAAAGTAATATGCTCACAATAAGTAACCAATTTCTGCTATTGAAAAATTAAAATAATGTTAATTTTACCACATTGATATTCCTATATTTTCTAACTCTATTATGTGTGTTGACCTTTGGGTGGTTGATTAATTTGTTGCTCTCTTACAATTTTTTTTTCTCTAGAATAGTTATTTTCAAATTATTGATTGATATAAAGTTGTTATAAACAAAAAAATCAGAAAACAATTGCTAGTCTATTTTTTTTTTTTTTTTTGAAAAATGACATTCATTATAACACTATTCACAACAATTTTTGTGACTCAAAAAAAGGTAGTCAGTAATTTAAAACAATTTTATGTCAACAATTAGTTTCAAAACAGTCTTATGAGTCCCAAATTAATCAATCACCTGTTTTTTTTTTTTTTTATCAGCAAAGAGAATGATATGAATGGGTACTAGAAGTACCAGAAAATTACATAAGAAAGTATACATTGTATTCCTCCAAAAAATGATCCATTCCTCCCAGGGGTTACACCTTATTTATAATGAAACAACGTATAAATTTTTTTTTTGCTGCATAAACGGGGCAGAAAGCCCAAGAGAACCGAGAGAAATTACAGCTGATTCGTAGCCAACATGGCGTTGAAGTTCAGAGTAGACTCCATAAAACTAGGAGGTGAGTCAAAAATAATACAATCATTATCTAATGAAAGCCCAAACTTAGCAAAAAAACAGCAGCATAGTTAGCTTCCCTAGGAGTAGCCACCCACGAGATGCTCTGTGCATGAATGGCAATGTCAGAGATAGCCTAGATAATACAATCCTCATCCGGAGAAAAACCCGAACCACGAGAAACAGCTTGGATGGCTTGAGAGGAATCCGTTTCAACGATGACACACTGAAAGCCTTTAGCAAGCGCCAGCCGTAAACCATGGAACAAACCCCATAGTTCTGCTTGAAGTGCAGAGCAGACTTGGAGGGATTTAGAAAACCCACTAGAAAGGCTCCTGATGATGCCAATAAATAACCTCCACAAGCAGCTGTTACAGCCGACGAGGAAGAAGCCCCATCACAATTAACTTTGACCCAACCTTGGGGAGGCGGTTTCCAGACTAGATCCAATCCTTGGGAGAGATTTTTGTTGAGCAGATTAGATATGTCTTTGTTTGCTCTACATATATCAGAGACAAGAGCATTCTTCTTAAAGATAATAGAAGAGTTGAGAGCCCATTTGTTTGAGAAAACATGATCATTCCTCCTTCTCTAGATCAACTCCGTAAGAACTCCAAATTCAATATCCCATAGGCCTTGGCGGAACGAATGGCCATCCAGGTTTTTCATCACCCAATCTCTTATATTCAAAGAATGAGTTTTTCCAAACATGACTCGTAGGGGCGCAATCTCTAATTACATGGAGATTATCTTCAGGGGCCAGTTTACAAATCAGACAGAGATTGTTGTCAGCCATACCCCTTGTCCACCTTTGGAAGTTAGTAAAAAGGGCGTTATTAACCATTTTCCAAAGGTGGAGACGGATTCTTTGAGGACCTGGCCAATGCCAGACAAACTTGAAAACTTTATGGTGGAGGTGGTCATTCTGCATGTGCCCACTGAGGGCATTGTAGGTTGATTTAACACTAAAGGCTTCATCCCTCGAACCTTTCCAAACGACCTGATCCAAGTCTCCAGATGTCGTAGAGTGGCTGATACTCTTAATCTTTTGACAAATGTCAGGGGTTAGAATACCTTCCAAGGAGGCAATATTCCAATCACCATTTTCTAGCAATAAATCGCAAACTCTCCAGTCTTGCTGCCAATCAGCAATGTGTTGGGTCACTAAAGCGCTTAGGGGACCCACCGAAGGGATCCGATTATCATGCCAAAAAAGCGTTTGAGATCCATCCCCCAAACGGACAAAAGTGTTTCTCAAGAATTCTCCCCACATCCTTGTGATTCCTCTCCAACAGTTTGAGGAGTTTTGCTTTTTTTAAGCTGAAGGAACTAGAGTAGTTCCACATTTATATTTAGATCTCAAAACCTGCACCAACAGCGCATTAGTATTAGTACATAACTCCCATCCCAGCTTAAGCATGAATGCTTCATTCATCGTACGTGACTATCTCAGGGCTAGACCACCTTGCTCCTTCGATAAGCAGACTTTACCCCAAGAGATGAGATGTATTCCCTTATGATCTTGAGACCCTCCCCAGATAAATCTTCTACAAATCCTGTCTAAATCATCACAAAGAGACCGAGGCACAAAAGAAGATTGCATTATATACGTGGGTATGGCCCTGAGAATAGATTGGGTAAGAGTTACTCTCCCAGCCAGCGAAAGAGTTTTAGCCTTCCAAGAGTTCAGTCTCGAATTTGCTCTATCAATCACCTCGAAAAATGTATTCTTTTGAACTCTAGAGTGAAAAAATTTCACTCCCAAATACTTACCAAGGTTGTTGGTACGCTGAAAACCAAGGGCTTGACTAATATTCCTCCTTTGCTGCCAATGGACATTCTTAGAAAATAGAAAAAAAGATTCTAGACTTTGCAGCACTCACCTTTTGTCCTGAGCTCTTACAAAAGAGATCCAGCCATTCAGACATGACAGTTGCCTGATCCATCGTAGCTTATGAGAATAAAGTCAAATCATCTGCAAAAGCAAGGTGAGAAAGGCCCGGGCCACCTTTAGCAACATGAATAGGTTTCCACGAGTTGTCGTTGACCTTTAATTGAATCATTTGAGATAGTCTCTCAACACATAAGACAAATAGATAGGGAGATATTGGGTCTCCTTGTCTAATGCCTCGAGCTGGAACAAAAGGGTCAAGCGCTTCCCCATTCCATAAAACCTACATGGAGGTAGAAGATATGCACTGGTATATGATATCCACCAGATGATTAGGAATTCCAGCATCACAAAGAGTTTCCCTAACAAAACTCCAAAAGATACGATCATATGCCTTTTCCAGATCAAGTTTAATTGCCATCCAACCAACTTTACCTCTCTTATTCTTCATGGAATGAATAACCTCTTGTGTTATAATAATATTGTCCCTACTTTGGCGGTGAGGGACAAAACTACATTGCACTGGGCTGATAAGACTTTCCATAACCACTTTCAATCTACAGGCAATAATCTTGGTCAAAACCTTATATGAGACATTGCATAAGCTTATGGGTCTGAATTGCCCAATATTAACTGCTGGCTGCTATTTGGGAATAAGACAAAGCAAGGTTTTGTTAACAGAGGCAATTTGTTGGGGGTGATGAAACAAATCCTTCACCAACCGAGTTAAAGACTCTCTCACTACCTCCCATTGGTTTTGGTAGAAGGCTGCATGAAAACCATCCTCCCCGAGAGCTTTAAAACTCCCTATACTGAATAGGGCTCTCTTTATTTCCTCATTCGAGCATCTGTTAGAGAGAGATCTAAGCACCTCTGCCTCCAGCCGAGGGAAGCAACCTGACACAGGAAAAGGTTGATATTCCTCTTCCGCCTTGAAGAGATCCTTAAAATAGGATGTTACCATATTTTCTAGTTTACGTTGATCTGTAATCCAAGTACCATCCTTATCTTGAAGACTTAGCACATGGTTCTTTTTCCTCCAGATGATAGTGGTGCAGTGGAAGAATCTTGAATTTTTATCTCCAAATTGCATCCATTTACACCTGGACTTTTGATACCACAAGAGTTCTTCTCTCAACAAAATTTTATCCAACTCCTTCCAAAGGTCTTTTTGTAAGTTCAAAAGGAAGGGATTTTGGTGAAGTGATGGGGATCTAGCAATCCCATTCAATCTCCTCAATATTTTCCTTTTCTGTTTAAAGATATCACCAAAAATATTTCTGTTCCACTCTTGAATCGAGAGTTTAAAACTAGAAATATTTTGATTCCAGGAATCATTTGAATTCCAGTTTTCCTTGACAAAATCAGAAAAGCTCTCATGTGTGAACCATGCTGCAAGAAAGCGAAAAGGCCTTCTTTTTCTGTTAGGGTCTTTTGGTTCTTGGAACTTAAGCAGAAGAGGGCAGTGGTCCGACTTTAAGGGACTAAAATGATGAATAGAAGCATTTTGGAAGGTGAGTCTCCAGTTTTGATTAATAAGCAATCTATCTAATCTTGCTTTGTGGTTCCCCCCTAGACCAAGTAAAAGGGCAACCAACAAAATTTGCATAAAAAAGTTCACACTCTTTAACAGTTTCCTTGAAACGTTGGGAATCTCTTTGGAGGTTGGGACAAGCTTCTCCATCTCTCTCAAAGTCAAAGAGAACTGAATTGAAGTCACCAATAACTCCCCAGGCTTCGTCTACTGACCAAAAAATGTCTTTCAACTCATCCCATAGAGCTCTACGAGAATGAGATTGTGGACTACTATAAACAAAAGTAAGTAGCCACAGTTGGGCTCCTTTAAAGCTGACTTGCATGTGAATCAGGAAAGGAGATGATCTCAGCACTTGTACCTGCCAGCAATCTGATTTCCAAATGGCCTAAAGACCTCCCGCATGACCTCTGGAGTCAACCACGAAGAAAGAATCAAAACCAGCTCTTTTACAAACACGATCAGCTTTAGATTTATCTGCATGGGTCTCATGCAAGAGAAAAAAGGAGGAAGAACACTCCATTGCTAGGTCTTTTAAAAGAATAGGGAAGGTCTTACTCCCTGTCCCTCTACAGTTCCAAGAAATGATATTCATCATAGGGATGTTTTATGTGAGGACGTCCCTATGGACGTTGAGCTCCCTGATCCATCTCCATCTTGAACGTTGACCACCACACCCTTTTGCTTACCAGAATGACTATTCACTAAAGAGGTGGGTCTACCTATGTGATTGCTTTTCAAAAGTTGTGAGTCATTTCTATTTTTATCCTGGGAAAAGGCATTGTCAAAGTCACAGCCTTTTGTGCTCAGCACCTTGGAGAAAAGGTCTTCTAGGATGGACCCCCTGTTGTTTCTCAAGAATTGACATAAGATGAAAGATCTCCTTATCTCTCTCTTCAACTATACTTTTTGCTTCCTTCTGTGCCTTTGAAACCTGTGACTTTTCAGACTCATTAGTCACATCATCTTTCTTTAAGGAGGTACTGTTGTTCTCCCCTTTTGCCCTAGCTAGAGCTTTCATGTTAGGTTTTCTCATAACCACCCCTTTGGTCACCGATTTTGTATTCTTCACGTGTTGAGGATTGGTGCCTCCTTTAGCATTCCTGACACGCTCTACCTTAGGAGCCAGTTGTATATCCTTCCCTTTAGATGAAGAAAAATCCCTCTAAAATGGTTGGCTTATCTGCTGTCCCTAATCATGCAACAAAGTACCTTGGGATTCGAAAACTTGCTTTGGGGTAGTTGTTGACTTTTCCTTAGCTACCGGAGGCACCTTTCTGCTCTGGCGATTAGGTCTTTTGACCAGCATCCACGACCCATAGCTAGTGTTATCCTCCTGACCATCTTCTTTCGTCACCTTGCTCAAGGAAGAACACTTACTTTCTTTCAGCGAACCGTCTTCCAGGGGAAAGGATTTAGAAGCTACCATATCTATACTTTGGGCTTGACTCCCACCAACCTGTTCTGGGTTCTCCTCACCTTCCTTGCATTGATTTCTTTTATGGTCGTAAGTTCCACATTTAAAGCAGACAGAATGTAAACCCTCATATTCCAGGAATATGGGGTTGCCACGAATCATGATGTGCGTAGCTAACGGTTTTGACAAATCCATCTCGACGCATATCCGTGCAAACTTGCCACGGGAGTGGATAGAGGTAAGATTGTCCACCTTAAGCATAGTTACCAACACGCCACCTATCCTCCCAAGAAATTTAGAGTTGTAAAGTTCAATGGGTAATCTGGGAATCCTTACCCACACCGCCACATTCTGAACCATTTCTGCATTTTTGAGAAAGAAAGGTCTCCACCTTTGGACGATCAAATAATGATCGACAACCATCCATGGCCCATCGAAAAGAGCATGGTTATAGTCCTCCTCAGAAGCAAATTTCACAAGGTAAAAATCATCCGGCATATCTATAATGGATATCGAACCACCTTTCGTCCAACTTCTTTGTAGTTTCGCCTCCAGCACTCTAAAGTTAACTTTTCTGCCCAGGACTTTGACTACCAGAGTTTTCTTCCATGGCTCAGACCAGTTCTCCCATTCCTCATCAGAGAGAGGAACCTCTAGCCCTAACTCATACTTCTTTGACCCAAAGGTCGTCTCCTTGAACCACTTCTCTGTTGGAGTTGTTTTCGCAGGGTGCTCCATGGCAGGAGCACTTTCCACTTGCACCAAGTCCTCCTTAAGCCTGAGTAGACTATCTTTGTAAGGTGTAGGATTGGGCGAGATATCACCCTTCCGTAAAGCACCAAGAGAAGAACAACCCCCAGACTCCTTCACCTTCTTCGTACTTCTGACCAAGATATCCTCCTCCTCCAAAGAAGGAAGCTTCGAAGATCCTCTTTCCTCCAAAACCATAGCAGAGCCTCCTTTCATTAGTTTTCTGATTTGTTTGATGCAAGAGGAACGCAAAGCACATTGACATTGTCCATTGATACAACGTATAAATAAAGTATAACCACCTGCAACCAAAAAATGTCCTACTGATAATCAATCACCTGTTGACCTTTGTTTGTTTTTAGTTTGACCTCTCTAACTTAAATGTACCCGTAATTTTCCTACAATATTAAATATAAATATTCATCATTTTATTAGCCTTTCGTATCAAGACTTGGACATTTCTACAATTACAGAGTTTGTCTCCGCTAATATTTTTTTGGAGGAGCTATATTAGAGGTACTGCGGTCTTTTTCGTTTAAGACAATGCCTTAAAACCATGATCTGTAAAGTGAAAAAAAAATATTATTTTCAAATAAACAATGATTTTTCAGTAAAAGACAACAATAACCAAATAATTATTACTTTTTTTTTAAGATCAAATAATTATTACCTTCAATGTTGATATACACAACAAATTTTAGATTATACAATATGATCACGGATTTTAAGTACTATCCACAAGGATATGTATGAAGTAGTTTCATGTTACCCCGTAGAAATGTCTCTTGAAAAGATGGGTTCGGTGAAGGGAATCACCTTCTATTTCTCTCACTTTCTGGCGAGCTTCAAAGAGGTAGATCTATGGAAGATCTTTAACAGATGGGGCTCAATGGGGGATATTTTCATAGCAAAGCATAGGAATCAGAAGGGGCATAAGTATGGGGTTCGTCAGGTTTAGAGACGTGGAGAATCCGAAATAGCTGGAATGAAAATTGGATCAAATATACATAGGTAATGTGAAGCTTTACGTCAACTTACCAAAGTATCATAAGGGTAGAAAAAAGAAGATAGGGCTTAGGGAGCGTGAGGCTACTGCGCATCTCAATCGGGGTTTGCAGAAATCAATTGATAATCAGGGAAGAAGAATCAAGGTTTGCAGAAATCAATTGATAATCAGGGAAGAAGGAGGCCAGGTTTTTCCTATGCACAAACAATTAAGTTTGACAGAGGAAAAAAAGTGGTTAGAAGAGTTGAGAGGGTGCAAATAGTAGATGGGTCTGAGTTGTAGGAGGGTCCTGATTTCAAGGTGGCGGAGTCAAATACAGATTGGCTAAGTAGGTGTTTGACAGGGAGATTGTGTGATCCCAAGAGGATCCTTAATCTACAGGAAGCATTAATATTGGAAAGGCTGAGTTCTATAATGTGCACTATATGGGTGACAATCTTGTGTTGTTGTCCAGTGAGTAGAATGTTAATCTCGAATCAATCTTCAACAAAGATGTGGGAAGGTGGACAAAGTTGTTTGAGTCTATCCAACATTGGGATACATCAGAGTTCTCAAGGAATCGACTTGTATGGATCAGATGTAGGGGTATTCCACTGAACCTGTGGAGTGAGGAATGTTATGCGAAGCTTGTGGCACCGTTTGGCATCCTGGTGTCTATGGCAGATGAAACCAGGAGTATGCAACAAATGGAATATGCGAGGGTTCTGGTTAAAACATCTAATCTCGCCGGTAGCTATGTCCCATAGAATCTGCATTAATGGGAAAATCCTATCGGTTAGTATGGTTGAAGAATTAGGCAGTAATGTGGATATTAGACGCTGCAGTCCGAATAAACAACATGGTGTGGAAGATGAGGAATCAATTGTTGCTAGCATTGAAGGGGATGAGACAAACTCTCTCATGTCTAAGTTTGAGGCGGGGTCGGAAGGTTGGGGGTGTCAGAAGATGCAGCGGTGAGGATTAGGCCGACGAAGGTGGTTGGTAACTGTGCTAGTGGGCAGGCGTTTCTACAAGATTTGGGGTCTTCTAACAAGGATGGAAAGGGACTCCTCCATCATGCATTTATCGAGGAGGGAGGATGTGTGCAGTTGCGTTACTCGAAAGAGGCATGTGTCTCGTCTGGGGAATATGTGGGACAAAAGGCAAGGGTAGATGTTCATGAAAAAGGAATTTCTGGCGGCTGGAATGTCAGCAAAAACGTACAAAGCAAGGGTCATATGTTTGATAAATCCGTTGACATTGGGGAAACCTTTATGGGAAATGTGGACGTGGGTCAAAAGCAGCATAATAGTCTGGTGGGGGAATGTGCAATTGGAGGAAAGGGTTTGGTAGAGGTGGATACATGTACATTGGATGATCTTAATGGGCTACTTGCGACTTTACCAGGTGAGGAGCTTTTTTGGGCCCCTAAGTTTGCCCATTTGGAATTAGACATAGGGGAGAAGTCTGTAGTTGGTGAGTCAATCTTAAGTCCTGGTAACATCGGCCCAATTGATGATCCAGAATCAAACATTGAATCTTTTAGTCCTCCTGGTTTCGAGGCTCCTTTGCATTGTGATGTAGTCACAATTCCTAGGGTTCAAGGGGATGGAAAAGCCGCTAAAAAAGAACAAACCTACAAACAGTTTTCACCAAGTGACATATTGGTCAAGACCTAGGCTCTAGCATTATGGCGACGGAGGAATGCTCTATCGAGGCTAGGAGTTAGTCAACTCCTATCTATTCACCAGTACATCTATTATCTAGAAGTGCGGGGGGAGCGACTGAAGATGTTCAGGGGAAAGTGGAGAGGAACAACGGTGGGAGGAAATCCTATCGGCTTTTTGGGTCATGCTTGAAAGAAACTTCACCAGAGTAAGGTGGGGTTGTGGGAGGCGAATGTTCAATCAGACAAGGGCACTTGGCAATCCTTTTGGGAAAATATTGACGGAAGGGTTGTAAACCCAATTATTTCGGGTGGCTTGGAGGAGACCCTAAAACACAGGTTGAAAGGGAAAGGTGTAGCGAAAGTAGCTGAATGTTCGAAAACAAATAGACGTTCACATCGAAAGGGGATAAGCTCATCTTCCAAATCAAGACATCAATCTGTTGGTATAGAGAAATGTCTCTGGTTAAAAGATGACCTCCAGGAAGCACATGTGTTATAGGATTTGGGTTCGTCTATAGGAGCTACTTTCGGAGGGGTAGAAGAAGACGTCGTTTGGAAGTTTGCTGAACTAGAACAGAGAGACAAGGCCAATTTCGAGAAGTTCCATGAAAAGTCAGAAGTAGGGAGTAAACAATTGGCTTTATGAATATTTTATCATACAACACAAGGGGTCTTGGGGGGAAGTGTAAGTGGAGAAGGGTAAGAAGGCTAATTATAGATGAAGGTGTGGATTTTGTTTGCTTGCAGGAGACCAAGTTACAAACAGTGGACGTGAGGCTATGTTCAAAGCTATGGGAAGACTATGAGGTGATTTGGAGGGATGTTCCAGTTGTTAATAGGGCTGGAAGGCTTCTCTGTTTGTGGGGGTACTGAAGGCTTTGTTCTAGAGGATGTTTTTCTGGGGATGGATATCTTGGGGTTAAAGGAAGATGGAAAAATGAGCAGAAGTGTAGAGTCATAGTAAATGTGAACTCTCCCTGCTCATCGAAAGGTAACCGTCATCTATGGAATGCATTGCAGCAGGAAAGATAGCGTTATTCTTATGTCAACTAGTGTCTCACTGGGGATTTCAATGTTGTGCATATGAGGGTAGAGAGGAGAGGGGAAGATGGTCATCTGGCTACTGTTAATAGAGACATGGTGGATTTCAATTCCTTTATTGACACTATGGAACTTATGGATGTATCATTAGTGGGGAGAAGATTTACATGGTTTAGAAGTTGGGGGTCAGCGTTTAGTAGGCTGCACAGGTTTCAGCTGTCAGAGGGTTGGATTAATTCAGAACCAGGAAGTGCTCAATTTGTCTTGAACAGGGACATTTCTAACCACTGTCCAATCATTATGAGAGGTACACGTTTGGATTGGGGGGCGAAACCGTTTAGGGTTGTTAATGGATGGCTAAAGGTAAAGGGGTTTAAACAATTTGTACAACTAACAAAACCTATAATTTGGCATCCCTATTCTATTTCTTAAAAAATCTTCCCTAACAAAATTGGGTAAGACATCCCACCAAGTGAAACCAGCATTCGAAGTACCAAAAGAAACAATTTTATCTATGTAACTATTCCTTCACCAAAATGGAAACAACAAAATCTTAAATAGTTTTGAGATTCTTTTTTACTAAGCTAGAATCAAAAGATGTCATTAAAAAAAACATCTGATGTCTTTCCCTCCCAAAGTAGCACACCCCTTTATGTAATTATTTGAAAGAAAATTCATTTTAATTTTTTTTTCTTAAATGGTTACTTGAAATTCAAAAATCCTAACCCTATGTATAAATAGAAACTAATGTTCTTAAGTCTTCATTTTTCACCTTTCACTATCTTTACCAAAGCTATCTCATTTTCTATCTTTTTTGGGCATTGGCCAAACCCCTCTCTACCTCCAAAGTTAATTATTTCATTATCTTCTATTTTTAAATGAGAACCACACATCTTAGTGCAAGCTTCTACCATTCTATTCCTAGTTTCTCTTCTTCTCCAAGCTTTATGGACAAAAGTAAGCAGTTTTCTCTTCCAAGTTCTCTTTGGTTCAAAACATTCACTTCTTTTTCCTCCATTTTTGTTTTCAAAAGGTTTGATTTTTTAAACTCTTGTATTAAGTTCTTTGGTGTTTTGATTATGTTTAAAGTTAAAGGCTCAAGCTTTCAACTCTTTGATGATTTTCTTGAAGGGGAGATGAAAACTCGGTATAAGTTTAAAAGAAGTTGGCAGAAATATAATTGGATAAGTCTTCTTCGTAATGTCTAAAATTTTATTTATGAAAAAAAAAAGGTTTTATTCTCTATAAAGAGGATCAAAACATTACTATAACATTAAGTATACATGAACGCATATTCTAACAATCACCAGACTCGGTCTCTATCATCTTGGATTTGCAATGGTAAAAAGTTCTTTTCTAGTCTCTTAATTTTTCAGTCAAATAGGTTGAACGCTTGAAACTTAATTCTCAAGTTTTATGCAATTTAAGTTTCTATAAGTCTAGGACTTTATAATAGGATTATATTATTGAGTTTCCCTCTATTGTGGTCAATCACTGTTGCAGCTGGCAAAATGTGTTGAAATGGGGGCTTCCAACACTGATTGTTATGGTTTTCATCTCACAGGCAAGGGGTTAATCTTGCCTGTGTCATGTAGAGTATGTGATAATGATATAAATTATCAACCCACTTACAATAATGTAGGTCACGATCAATATTTATGTATGTGATAATAATATAAATTATGAGAGATGTAGTTATTTATATGTAAAATATGATAGACTAAATTTTAAATTCACTATTTCTTATTCTTAAACTTTGGTCCATTATCATCTATTTTCTTGCATTATGTTAATAATTTTATTAGCACCAAGATATAAAATAGATAAGATTAAACTATTTTAGTTTACACATTTTTTTCAACAAAAATTATTATTTTCACCAAATTATTTAAAGGCAACATATGAAGGAAAATATATTTTAATTTTAATTTAAAAAAAAAAGCATGAATTTAATGTCTTTGTACCCGTTGAAATCATAATCCGTATGAGGTAGTATGTGGAAATTGGTTACAATTTTGTCGCCTGTACCCACAATGCGTGTGAGAGAGAGAGAGAACGTTACGTGAGTTAGCATTACCATACCATGGTTATTACGTAATTAAACCATGGTTAAACATTCAAGGGCTATATATAACGTCTTATAGGGATAATGCTTGTCATTGTTATGAGAAATATAGCGAATTCTTGGATATTTAGGTGTGCTAAAGGCAATCTGGTGGGGGAAGACATCTGTGCTAAAGGCAATCTGGTGGGGGAAGACATATGTGCTAAAGGCGATTTGGTGGGGGAGTTTTGGAAGTGGAAAAATAGGCAAGAGTCACTATTAGCTTAGAAGGCGAGGATAACTTGGCTGAAGGATGGTCACTCAAACACCAAGTTTTACCACTTTATTTAAAGGCAACAATGTAGGAAAATATATTTCAATTTTTTTTTAAAAAAAACATAAATTTAATGTCTATGTACCCGTTGAAATCATAATCCATATGGGGTAGTGAGTGGAAATTGGTTACAAGTTTGTCGCCTGTGCCCGCAGTGCGTGTACGGGAGGGAGAGAACGTTACGTGTGAGTCAGCATTACCATACCATGGTTATTACGTGATTAAACCATGGTTAAAAACTCAAGGGCTATATATAATGTGTTATAGGGGTAATGCTCATTGTCGTTGTGAGAAATGGAAAGAATTCTTGGAAATTTAGGTGTGCTAAAGGCGATTTGGTGGGGGAAGAGATCTATGCTAAAGGGGATTTGGTGGGGGAAGAGATATCTGCTAAAGGCGATTTGGTGGGGGAGTTTTGGAAGTGGACAAATAGGCAAGAGTCACTATTAGTTCAGAAGGCAAGGATAACTTGGTTGAATGATGGTGACTCAAACATCAAGTTTTACCATTCTATTTAAAGGCAACACATGTAGGAAAATAGATTTCAATTTTTTTTAAAAAACAGCATGAATTTAACGTCTCTGTACCCGTTGGTATCAAAATCCGTATAAGGTAGAGAGTGGAAATTGGTTACAATTTTGTCGCATGTGCCCACAGTGCATGTAAGAGAGAGAGAGAATGTGACATGTGAGTCAGTATTACCATACCACGGTTATTACGTAATTAAACCATGGTTAAACATTCAAGGGCTATATATAACGTGCTATAGGAGTAATGTTTGTCGTCGTCGTCAGGAATGGAGAGAATTCTTGGATATTTAGGTGTGCTAAAGGCAATTTGGTGGGGGAATTTTGGAAGTGGAAAAATAGGAAAGAGTCACTATTAGCTTAGAAGGCGAGGATAACTTGGCTGAATGATAGTGACTCAACCACCAAGTTTTACCACTTTATTTAAAGGCAACAATGTAGGAAAAACAAATTTCAATTTTTTATTATAAAAAAAGCATTAATTTAACGTCTCTGTACCCGTTGGAATCAGAATCCGTATGAGGTAGTGAGTTGAAATTGGTTACAAGTATGTCGCCTGTACCCGTAGTGCGTGTAAGAGAGAGAGAACGTGACGTGTGAGACAACAATATCATACAATGTTTATTATGTAATTAAACTGTGGTTAAACATTCAAGGGCTATATATAATGTGTTATAGGGATAATGCTCGTCGACGTTGTGAGAAATGGAGAGAATTCTTGGATATTTAGGTGTGCTAAAGTCGATTTGGTGGGGGCAGAGATCTGTGCTAAAGGTGATTTGGTGGGGGAGTTTTGGAAGTGGACAAATAGGCAAGAGTCACTATTAACTCAAAAGGCGAGGATAACTTGGCTGAATGAGGGTGACTCAAACACCAAGTTTTACCACTCTATTTAAAGGCAACACATGTAGGAAAATATATTTCAAATTTTTTTTTAAAAACAGCATGAATTGAACGTCTCTGTACCCATTGGTATCAGAATCCGTATGAGGTAGTGAGTGGAAATTGGTTATAATTTTGTCACATGTGCCCGCAATGTGTGTAAGAGAGATAGAGAACGTGACATGTGGGTCAGCATTATCATACCACGGTTATTACCTAATTAAACCATGGATAAACATTCAAGGGCTATATATAACGTGTTATAGGAGTAATGTTTCTCGTAGTCGTAAGAAATGGAGAGATTTCTTGGATATTTAGGTGTGCTAGAGGCGATTTGGTGGGGGAGTTTTGGAAGTGGAAAAATAGGCAAAAGTCACTATTAGCTCAGAAGGCAAGGATAACTTGGCTGAAGGATGGTGACTCAAACAACAAGTTTTACCACTCTATTTAAAGGCAACAATGTAGGAAAATAGATTTCAAATTTTTTTAAAAAAAAGAAAGAATTTAACGTCTCTGTACCCGTTGGAATCAAAATCCGTATGAGGTAGTGAGTGGAAATTGGTTACAAGTTTGTCGCTTGTGCTCGCAATACGTTTACGAGAGAGAGAGAAAGAACGTTACATGTGAGTAAACATTACCATACCATGGTTATTACGTAATTAAACCATGCTTAAACATTCAAAGGCTATATATAACGTGTTATAGGGGTAATGCTTGTCGTCGTTGCGAGAAATGGAGAGAATTCTTGGATATTTAGGTGTGTTAAAGGCGATTTGGTGGGGGAAGAGATCTGTGCTAAAGGCAAGTTGGTGGGGGAGTTTTGGAATTGGACAAATAGGCAAGGGTCACTATTAGCTCAGAAGGTGAGGATAACTTGGCTGAATGAAGGTGACTTAAACACCAAGTTTTACCACTCTATTTAAAGGCAACACATGTAGGAAAATAGATTTCAATTTTTTTTTTAAAAAAACATGCATTTAACATCTCTGTACTCGTTGGAATCAGAATCCGTATGAGGTAGTGAGTGGAAATTGGTTACAAGTTTGTCGCCTGTGCCCGCAGTGCGTGTAAGAGAGAGAGAGAGACAGAGAGAACGTGACGTGTGAGTCAGCATTACCATACCTTGGTTATTATGTAATTAAACCATGGTTAAACATTCAAGGGCTATATATAAGTGTTATAGGGGTAATGCTCGTCGTTGTTATGAGAAATGGAAAGAATTCTTCGATATTTAGGTGTGCTAAAGGTGATTTGGTGGGGGAAGAGATCTATGCTAAAGGTGATTTGGTGGGGGAGTTTTGGAAGTGGACAAATAGGCAAGAGTCACTATTAGCTCAATAGGCGAGGATAACTTGGCTGAGGGATGGTGACTCAAACACCAAGTTTTACCACTCTATTTAAAGGCAACACATGTAGGAAAATATATTTTAACTTTTTTTTTTAAAAAAAAAGCATGAATTTAACGTGTCTGTACTCGTTGGAATCATAATCCGTATGTGGTAATTAGTGGAAATTGGTTACAAGTTTGTCGCCTGTGCCCGCAGTGCGTGTAAGAGAGAGAGAGAGAGAACATGACTTGTGAGTCAGCATTACCATACCTTGGTTATTACGTAATTAAACCATGGTTAAACATTCAAGGGTTATATATAATGTGTTATAGGGGTAATGCTCGTCGTTGTTATGAGAAATGGAAAGAATTCTTGGATATTTAGGTGTGCTAAAGGCGATTTGGTGGGGGAAGAGATCTGTGCTAAAGGTGATTTGGTGGGGGAGTTTTGGAAGTGGACAAATAGGCAAGAGTCATTATTAGCTCAGAAGGCGAGGATAACTTGGCTGAGGGCTGGTGACTCAAACACCTAGTTTTACCACTCTATTTAAAGGCACCGCATGTAGGAAAATATGTTTCAACTTTTTTTTATTTTAAAAAAAGCATGAATTTAACGTCTCTGTACTCGTTGGAATCGTAATCCGTATGTGGTAATTAGTGGAAATTAGTTACAAGTTTTTCGCCTGTGCCCGCAGTGCGTGTAAGAGAAAGAGAGAGCGTGACGTGTGAGTCAGCATTACCATACCATGGTTATTACATAATTAAACCATGGTTAAACATTCAAGGGCTATATATAATGTGTTATAGGAGTAATGTTCATCGTTGTCGTGAGAAATGGAGAGAATTCTTGGATATTTAGGTGTGCTAAAGGCGATTTGGTGGGGGCTGAGATTTGTGCTAATGGCGATTTGGTGGGGGAGTTTTGGAAGTGGACAAATAGGCAAGAGTCACTATTAGCTCAGAAGGCAAGGATAACTTGACTGAATGATGGTGACTCAAACACCAAGTTTTACCTCTCTATTTAAAGGCAACACATGTAGGAAAATAGATTTCAATTTAAAAAAAAAATAGCATAAATTTAACGTCTCTGTACCCGTGGGAATTAGAATCCGTATGAGGTAGTGAGTGGAAATTGGTTACAATTTTGTCACCTGTGCTCACAGTGCGTGTAAGAGAGAGAGAGATCGTAACATGTGAATCAGCATTACCATACCATGGTTATTACGTAATTAAATCGTGGTTAAACATTCAAGGGCTATATATAACGTGTTATAGGAGTAATGTTTGTCGTTGTCGTAAGAAATGGAGAGAATTCTTGGATATTTAGGTGTGCTAAAGGCGATTTGGTGGGGGGAGAGATCTATGCTAAAGGCAATTTGGTGGGGGAGTTTTGGAAGTGGAAAAATAGGCAAGAGTCACTATTAGCTCAGAAGGCAAGGATAACTTAGCTGAAGGATGGTGACTCAATCACCAAGTTTTACCACTGTATTTAAAGGCAACAGTGTAGGAAAGCAGATTTCATTTTTGTTTTTACAAAAAAAAAAAAAAGCATTAATTTAACGTTTCTCTACCCATTGGAATCAAAATCCGTATGAGGTAGTGAGTTGAAATTGGTTACAAGTTTGTCGCCTGTGCCCGTAGTGCGTGTAAGAGAGAGAGAGAACGTGACATATGAGACAGCATTACTATACCATGGTTATTACGTAATTAAACCATGGTTAAACATTCAAGGGCTATATATAACGTGTTATAAGGGTAATGCTCATTGTCGTTTTGAGAAATGGAGAGAATTCTTGGTATTTAGGTGTGCTAAAAGCAATTTGGTGGGGGAAGAGATATGTCCTAAAGGAGATTTGGTGGGGGAGTTTTGGAAGTGGACAAATAGGCAAGAGTCACTATTAGCTCAGAAGGCGAGGATAACTTGGCTGAATGACGGTAACTCAAACACCAAGTTTTACCACTCTATTTAAAGGCGACTCATGTAGGTAAATAGATTTCAATTTTTTTAAAAAAAAGCATGAATTTAACGTCTCTGTACCCGTTGGAATCAGAATCCGTATGAGGTAGTGAGTGGAAATTGGTTAGAAATTTGTCGCCTGTGCCCGCAATGCATGTAAGAGAGAGAGAGAACGTGATGTGAGTCAGCATTATCATACCATGGTTATTACATAATTAAACCATGGTTAAACATTCAAGGGCTATATATAACGTGTTATAGGGGTAATGCTCGTGGTTATTGTGAGAAATGGAAAGAATTCTTGGATATTTAGGTGTGCTAAAGGCGATTTAGTGGGGGAAGAGATTTGTGCTAAAGGCGATTTGGTGGGGGAGTTTTTTAAGTGGACAAATAGGCAAGAGTCACTATTAGCTCAAAAGGCGAGGATAACTTAGCTGAATGATGGTGACTCAAACACCAAGTTTTACCTCTCTATTTAAAGGCAACGCATGTAGGAAAATACATTTCAATTTTTTTTATAAAAAAAGCATTAATTTAACGTCTATGTACCGATTGGAATCAGAATCCATATGAGGTGATGAGTTGAAATTGGTTACATGTTTGTCGCCTGTGCCCGTAGTGCTTTTAAGAGATAGAGAGAACGTGACGTGTGAGTAGGGGTGGAAATGGGCTGGGCCCTACCTAAGCCTAGCATGGCCTACTTTGTATTTCTACGGCCCAAGCCTGGGCCTGTTACCCGTCATGAGCCTACTTTTTAGGCCTAGCCCTAGCTTTTATATAAGCCGGGCCTGGCCCGTTAGCATATTTAAAGGCATGTTTTCATATTAAGAAGTGTAAAAAAAAATTGTTGTACAATAGTAAAATTATTATGTGTTGAAGTATTAGAGTGTGAAACAATGTTATCCAAAATTGTATGCATTGTATTCATATTTACCTTTTTATTTATTGAACAAAGCCAAAGATTTTCATTAAAAACAATAAGGCAATTTTAAACCAAAAGATGTGGCCAAAACTTGCCTACAAAAATTACACATGACATACTATCAAAGCCTTTTAAGCTCCACCAAAAGAAAAGAGCCCATATTCCTACTACTCATCTATGCATATAAGAATTAACCTATTCCAAACATTAAAATTATTCAAATCGTCAAACCACTAAAATAATTTTGTAATTTCATTAAAATAATTATAATATTATATATTATATTAATAATAATATTTTATTAAAAATAATATTGTTGTTAATCAGGCCAGCCCGTCAGGCTTAATAGGTTTTTTTTAAAGCCTATGGCTTGGCCCATTTAACTAAAAGGGCATTTTAAAAAGCTTGAGCTTGGCCTTTTTACTAAACGAGTTGGGCCAAGCCGGGCCTTAAATGGGCTAGGCCATAGGCCCCCGACGGGTAGCCCGGCCTAGTTCCACCCCTACGTGTGAGACAACATTACCATACCATGGTTATTCGTAATTAAACCACGGTTAAACATTCAAGGGCTATATATAACGTGTTATAGGAGTAATGCTCGTCATTGTTGTGAGAAATGGAGAGAATTCTTGGATATTTAGGTGTGCTAAAGGCGATTTGGTGGGGGAAGAGATTTGTGCTAAAGGTGATTTGGTGGGGGAGTTTTGGAAGTGGATAAATAGGCAAGAGTCACTATTAGCTCAGAAGGTGAGGATAACTTGGCTGAGGGATGGTGACTCAAACACCAAGTTTTACCACTCTATTTAAAGGCAACACATGTAGTAAAATATATTTTTTTTAAAAGAAAGCATGAATTTAACGTCTCTGTACTCGTTGGATTCAGAATCCGTATATGGTAATTAGTGGAGATTGGTTTGTCACCTGTGCCCGCAATGCGTGTAAGAGAGAGAGAGAGAGAACGTGACGTGTGAGTCAGCATTACCATACCATGGTTATTATGTAATTAAACCATGGTTAAACATTCAAGGGCAATGTATAATGTGTTATAAGGGTAATGCTCATCGTCGTCGTCAGAAATGGAGATAATTCTTGGATATTTAGGTGTGCTAAAGGCGATTTGGTGGGGGAAGAGATTTGTGCTAAAGTCGATTTGGTGGGGCAGTTTTGGAAGTGGACAAATAGGCAAGAGTCACTATTAGGTCAGAAGGAAAGGATAACTTGGCTTAAGAATGGTGACTCAAACACTAAGTTTTACCACTCTATGGTAAATTGGAGACGAAGATCGAATTCGATTAAGGGGCTATTTAAGGGGTGGCAAGTGGGTATGAAACCCAACTATTATGAAAGAAGTCATATGATCCCGTCGAGGTCCAATTATTTCAAATATCTTTTGCAATGGATACAAGTGCCCAAATCAAGAATTATCTCATATCTACATTGTGAAGATAATTTCAGCAAACTTAAAGACAATAATTTGGAGAGCACAATGAGCCCAACGCTTTATATTTCAAGATGCAGCTATGGGCTGGAGTTTATTTGGATGGAAGACATAGCTTTTGTGCTAAAGAACCAATTGAGGCCCATTTTCTAATTTTCCATGAATTTCGTATTTAATTTTGTTGTAATAAGTTTAGATGACTTTTCATATGTTCTAGGTCAGTTTTTGTGTTTTATAGGCTTCCTAAGCCATTATAATGGTTAGTGGGACTTAATGAACCATTATAATGGTTAGTGGGATTTTTATTTCTAGTGGAAATTTAATGCTTAGTGGGAATTCATTTCCTAATGGAAAATAAAGGCTTAGTGGGTGATGCGTTGCATTTTATATCATTCATGCATAGAATTTCACTTAGGAAATATTGCATATTCTTACATTTAGGACTCATTTACCTTGCATTTGCATTGTTTTTCATTTGTTTTTGGAATTGGTTACGCTTTTGGTATTTCCATGTTATAAAATTTAATGAAGTGAATTTATTGTTATCTTGCTGTTTCGTTTTAGTTGTTAATTCAGTTAAAACCTCCATCGCAAATAAATTGTATAAATTTACACTAACTTCTTAAGGCTAGGTGTGATTAATGATAATTCAACATGCTTAATCTTTTTTAAAAAATTAGAAATATTTTTTACACTTTAAATAAAATATTATCATTTTATTATGTGTTGAATGCACAATTTATGATGAGCAATACTAGATTGAAACTAGAGGCAAAGTAATGTTAAAACACCATTGAATTTATCAAAAAATGCTTTGATTTTTTTTTAATCAAAGGCTAGGAATGAAGAAGCATCACAATAGAATCCCAACAAGGTGATCCTGCGCAACCACACCCCTAAATTTATTAAAAACCAGAAGAACAAGAAAGAGGTAAAATACATCATTGGGGGGGGGGGGGGGGGGGGACAAAACCAAATTCATGAAAAATAGCTAAGAAAACGTGTAATTTGGCATCCCTATTCTATTTCTTAAAAAATCTTTCCTAACAAAGTTGGGTAAGACATCCCACCAAGTGAAACCAACATTTGAAGTACCAAAAGAAACTATTTTATCTATGCAACTATTTCCTTCGCGAAAAATATGGGTAATCCAAAAACAAATCGTTCGAGACCAAGCAATACAATTCTCCCATTTATTACGCATCTTCCATGGAACTAGGCTTGGATTCTGAAAAGCTTTGACCACTAAAATAGAGTAAGTTTCCAACCAAATTGCAGACCAGCCTTTCATCTGAGCAATATCTATGGCCGTCAAAACCGCCATCAATTCCGCCTGAAAAGAGAATGTTACTCCTATATGCAAAGCAAATCCTCCCACATATCCACCAAAAAAATCACGAAATACACTTTGAATTTCAAGTTAACACAAAAGACAAAAGATTTATTTTATTTTCTACAAGAAAGAGAATATCACCAAAATGGAAACAACAAAATCTTAAATAGTTTTGAGATTCTTTTATACTAAGCTAGAATCAAAAGATGTCATTAAAAATAAAAAAGCATCTTATGTCTTTCCCTCCCAAAGTAGCTCACCCCTTTATGTAATTATTTGAAAGAAAATTCATTTTAATTTTTTTTTTCTTAAATGGTTACTTGAAATTCAAAAATCCTAACCCTATGTATAAATAGAAACTAATGTTCTTAAGTCTTCATTTTTCACCTTTCACTATCTTTACCAAAGCTATCTCATTTTCTATCTTTTTTGGGCATTGGCCAAACCCCTATCTACCTCCAAAGTTAATTATTTCATTATCTTCTATTTTTAAATGAGAACCACACATCCTAGTGCAAGCTTCTACCATTCTATTCCTAGTTTCTCTTCTTCTCCAAGCTTTATGGACAAAAGTAAGCAGTTTTCTCTTCCATGTTCTCTTTGGTTCAAAACATTCACCTTCTTTTTCCTCCATTTTTGTTTTCAAAAGGTTTGATTTTTGAAACTCTTGTATTAAGTTCTTTGGTGTTTTGATTATGTTTAAAGTTAAAGGCTCAAGCTTTCAACTCTTTGATGATTTTCTTGAAGGGGAGATGAAAACTCAAGTCCATATATAGATACTTGATGGACTTGTGTAAAGGACCAAAATGAACTTTTTAAAAGATAAAAGAACCAAACTGAACAAAAAAAATAAGATAAAGGACCAAATATGTCATTTAGCCAAAGTTTTATTATGCTAGTATAAAATGTTTGAATTAATTAGAGGCGATTAAGTGTTGCAAAAATAAGAGAAACATGAACCTTGTATCAGGTTTTGTAAGAGTTATACATATGGACACGACATGATAAATTATTAAAAATACAGCCTAAGTGTAATGTTGAAGTTGATGTGGATATAGATAATCAATTTGATGACATAATTCGTGATATTGATATAGAAATCTTTGAACAAACATGTGTATGACTATTTGTACAATAATGAAAAAAAATGTCTTTATACTCAATATGCGATAATTTTACATAAAAACTATTCAATTTTAAAAAAATAAATAAATGGAGCGATAAACAATTTACAAAATTTCTTAAATTGTTAAAAGACATATGTTTCCCGTAAGTAATAATAACTTATTTCATGTCATATTTTATGTCTCTCTTTTCAATTTTTAAATCTTTATTTTATTTTCTGGTATGTGTATTTCTTTCCTTTTTTTTTTAATGAAATATTTCTTTCCTTCATGTTTGACTTACATAGTTGGCGATTAATAAGCGGATAAGAGTTCACTTTAAATGGAAAGGTGTTCCTTTACACGTTATCTCTTATATTCTTCTTATATATAAATAAATATAATATTCTGTTTTACATTCAATTTCTTGAAAATCATGATACTCAGCATCGGAAATCTACTTTAAATGGAAAGGTGCTCCTTTACACGTTATCTCTTATATTCTTCTTATATATAAATAAATATAATATTCTGTTTTACATTCAATTTCTTGAAAATCATGATACTCAGCATCGGAAATCTACTTAACTCAGCAAATGTGTTGGAGATCCCACATACTAGTAATAGGATTGAATTAGACTCATAATTCACTTTATAAGATACTCAATTTTTTTTTTTCTCAATCTAAAAAAAACAAGCCAAAAGTCAAAAACCACATTTTGACTTTTCAATGTTTCTTCACATCTTCACCTATTCAGAGTGATAACTTAAAAAAAATGCCCACATAACGCGCACTGTCTTTGGAATCTTTAATCATTTTAAAGTTTCTAATAGTGAACAACCGCGCGCGCGCACACACACACACACACACACACACACACACACATATATATATATATATATATATATATATATATATATATATATAGTGTTCACTTGAAGTTTTTAAAATCGTCGGATCGAAACTTTAACTTGATAATAATTGTTGATCTGATTTAACTATGTAACCTTCACTTAAATATTTTAGAACCGTTAGATCAAAAATTTAACTTCACAGTAGCCATTGATATGATTCAATATGATCTAACATTAATTGAGGATTATTAATTTTTAAAACAAATAATTTGACTATTGTTATAATTATTATCTTTTATATATTTATTAGATAGAAATAGAGATTACGTAGTATTAATTTAAAAATTAAAAAATTTATTTTTGAAATAATTATTTACTTTAAAAATATTACATCTTAATAATTTAATAATACTATTTAAATGAAAATATTTATTTAAATAATCATCTTTTATATTTGTCGTGGTTGACATTTTGTTTTCAGCGTTAAACAATTTATTACATCTTAAATCATAATGAGAAGATAACGAAAATATTAAGTTAAACAGTTTATTACAAAAAAAGTTAAACAATTTTTTCAGTCAATATTACAATTAAATTTATATCCCTAAAAATAGTAACCACGTATCACTCTGTCAAAAAATAAAAATAAAATAGGATAGCAGTTTGGGACTTTTTTATAGAAGTGCCACACTTTGCCCTATATAATTGTGAAAATGCCACAGTTTTTATTTTAAATGTTAAAATGCCACACTTTTGTTGGTTTGTGGGAAATCGGTTGCGGGGAACCCGATTTTCCTATTGTAAATTTTTTTGCTTTTTAAAACTTTGCTGTGAGAAATCGGTAGTTCAAAAACCGATTTCTCAACAGTGCTTTTTTTTTTTTTAAATTCGAATTTTCATTTTGTTTTTTTAATAATTTTTTTATTAATATTTGTTAAAAATTATTCTACTGAATAATAATTACTTTTGTATTTTTTTTAAATTCAATTGTTAAATTGGAGTGAAATAGAATTTTGAAGGTGCTTAAAATTTTTCATTATGGTAAGTTTTTGTGATTTTTTTTATTATGAATGAGTTTTTTTTTAATAATAATACATTGTCGTACTTTCCATGTAGATGAATCTAATTGTATAACTTTGGCGACTTTAATCGGTTAAAAAAACTTGAAAATCGTGCCTAAAAATTGAAAAAAAAAACATTTTGCACCTTAACAATTTGTTGAGGGTTAGTTATTGCTTTCTTTTGCTTATGAATATTAGGTTATTTGGCACGAAGAATAGTTTATTTGCATTGTATTCATGTTGGTGAATGTAACGATACAACTTTGGTGACTTGAATTGGTTAAAAAAAGCTTGAAAATCGTGCTTAAAAACTGAGAAAAAAAATGAATTTTTGCACTTTAACAGTTTCCTGAGTGTCACTTTTTGCATTCTTTTACTTATGAATATGAAGTTACTTGGTACGAACAATAGTTCATTCGCTTTGTTTTCATGTTGGTGAATGCAACGATACAACTTTCGCAACTTGAATAGGTAAAAAAAACCTTCAAAACCGTGCCCAGAAACTTTAAAAAAAATCACTTTTTTGCACTTTAAGAGTTTCTTGATGGTCAGTTTTTGCATTCTTTTGCTTAGGAATATGAACTTATTTGGTTTCATTCACATTGTTTTCATGCTGGTGAATGCAATGATACAACTTTCATGACTTGAATTGGTTTAGAAAAGGTTGAAATTCGTGTCGGGAAATTGTAAAATTTACATTTTGCACTTAGTAAACTTTTAGATTTAGCAATGAACAATTTTATTGTTGAACAAGAAAAAGAAGATTATACATGAAGTTCCAAAAAACAAACACAATCTGGGAGAATGTTGCTCAAACATATTGTTGGAGCATTAATTGTCAAAAGATATTAAAATGCGAAATACATACGTTAATAGTTTGCCTCATCTTAAAACTGAAAAAACATATGTTAATAGATGTCCTAAAAGGGAAACACATACATTATTATTATTATAGTTATTACAATCACATATGCAATATTTAATGGCCCTTGTGCCCAGCAGTTCCACACCTTGGAGCTTGCCTATTTCGTCTTGGATTTCGACGTATTTGTGGGTGTTGTTGTGGTTCAACTTGCACCTCATGAACAACAGGTTGATTGTCTTGCTTTACTTCGTTCAGATTTTCATTTAAATTTGTTTGAGTTGTTGGTTGGTAATTTATAAAATTGTCAACAACGGGTGTTGAACAACTTCCAGCAACAGCTTGGTCAAAAGATGCAAACGAAGGAATGGAGATACTCTGCATGTAAGCATAAGCTGATTCTGCATTCTAAGATCAGTACCCATGAGGTTAGTCATGAACTCATCTCCGCTAGCTCCTAAAGTGTGAGGACTATACCCAAGATGTTGTTGTGGTTGTTGTAATGGAGTGAATTGAAATGAATGGGGAGGTGGATCTAGGCCTTGATGTTGCAAGTTTTCATCAACTGGTGGACTTTGTGGGGGAGGTACACTGGGCTGGCTTGAACATTGTTGTGTTGGCATTTGTGGAGTTGCACGAGATGTCTCACCAAGGCACAGTTTACGTGAAACTTGTATTTGTTGCATTTGTTGATGAAGTGATAGGAAAATCTTTGAATTTGCACGAAACCATTCCATGTATTCTTGGGTTTACTCAAGACGTCCTTGAATTGGTTGGCCAACTAGCATGCAGTTTCGTCGTTCCCTCCAAAATGCAATCCAATGTGCGTGCTCCTCTCGCCAGTTTGTGTGGATGTGTCCTCTCATGTCAGTTTGATGCAATTTATCAAGATTATGCGGTGGGTTCGGTATATCTTGCCATAGTCCAAATTGTAGTTTGACTCTGTCAGTTTGGTGCCATACTACAACTGCAAATGAAGTTAAAACGATACAAGCACTCCACAGTTGGGAATCCTTGTATGCATGTCTTGGCAAAAATGACTCAAACCCTCTATACGGCATCCACAAGAACTGCAAAAAATTAATTAGGTTGGTATTTTTAATAATAGTTTAACTGGTGTTTAAATAATTAATATAACAAGTTAATATAACAATTGTAATTAATATAACTAGTTAATATAACCTCACCTCATCATTATTCATGATATCGAATCGTAATCTATAGCCTATGACATCACCACGAGGGATTCCAGTAAAACGTAGTCCTCTACCACTCCATCTGTTTAAAAAAAATAGTTGCAAAAAAATGATCCAATGCTTTTCGTTAAATGAGAAATAACACTCCCCTTGTTAAAATATTTATTTACCTAATTGCAAGTGGATATGATAGTTGACGCTCGACCTTTGGTTGAATGAAGGGCATGCGATACCATGCCCAAGATTGCAACAACAATGCACATCCACCCATTTTTTTTATTTTGGATAAATTGCTCTGCACATTTCTCTGTACAGATGTACTAAACAAGCAGAACCCCAACTATAGTGTCCAGCACGTTCTAAATCAACCAACAAAGGTAGATACATTAGGTGAACTCTGTTACCTGACTTGTCGGGCATCAATACCCAGCCAATGAGACCTAGAATGTATGCTCTACAGTGGGCTTCTAATTGGTGTTGCATTGGTTCTCCCGGCAGAGGCAACATGTTTTCTCTTAACCATTTAAGTTTTAGAGTTGAGATGATAAGTGCATCCCCTTTTGGAGGAAGCATACCCATATATTATGAGCACATTTCTTCCCAATCAAAGTAAGTTAGGCCAGTAACTGCTTTTCCATTGACCGGTAAACCAATTTGGAGAGCAACATCTTCCAAAGTTATTGTGCATTCTCCAATTGGAAGATGAAACGTGTGTGATTCGGGTCTCCACCTCTCAACCAAAGCTGTAACCAAAGTGTCGTTGATGTTGAAATGTCTAATTTTTGCGGCTTCAGCAAATCCAGCCTTAGCCAACAATGATTCAATTCTATGATCTGGAGCTGCATCGAATGATAATATGATTGAATAATATCATCATTCATTATCTGCAAAATCAAAACCCACATTAAGATATTAGATACAATATTTTCACAAATGCGTTGAAGAATAACGTAAAAAACATTTAACAAGGCTTACTGTATTAGATACTTGACCAAATCTATGAAGATGTTGTTTCCAAAGCAAAGGTGCATTTTGGTGTTCCATGGTTGCTAAATGTTAATAAGGTAATGTAAATGTCAAAGAAGGATATATGATAACGAAATGAACTCGATTTGTGTATGTATTTAGGATCATTTCATGCGTTGTATATATACTGAAAAAAATGGATGAGAGCCGCTGCTTTTTTCAGCCACAAAAAATAAACCTTTGCAGGACTCGTGCTACGTGAACAATTATTCATAGTGAATTGGTCCAATAATGTGTTAAATGAAAATTTTAATCATGTTGATTAAGGTTAATGTTAATGTTTTTATTAATTACGCGTTTATTAATTACGTGTCGGTAAATCCTGCAAAATTGTTTTTCTTTTGAATGCATAAAAGGCAAATTTAGCATTGATTAATGTAGAACATTAATGAAATAGATAATACATTGATAACTAGCATAATTCAAATTAATTTATGATAGATTCATTGATGATAATAATAAATAGAAACACAAACAAACTTAGAACATAAATGTTGGTGCCATTCCTCATAGGTGACACTTTAATACAACCTCTACATAAAGTCATTCAACCTGAGGTGGGAGAGTTCAGACACTTCTTGCAACAAGAAAGTCTTCCACCTGAGGTGGGAACTCTTTTTGTTGGTCAACATTTTCCAAATAAAAAAGCGACAGATTATGCAATGAAACAATTCCACATTAGCAACCATGTCGAGTACAAAGTTCAGAAATCTGACAAAGAAAGAATAATCACCTACTGTCCTAGAGAAGGATGTAATTGGTATTGTAGGGCATACTTTTGCAAAAGGTCCAAAATGTGGGAAATCCGAATGCTACCCCATCCACACACATGCGCAACACAAACGCTTTCTCAAGATCATACAAAGTTAGATTCAAAGAATATTGTTGAACGCATCAGGTCACTGGTTGAAAAAGATCCAACAATTTCAGTGCCACTGCTAATTGAATCAATCAGGTTAGAATTGGGGTACACCGTTTCCTACACAAAAGCATGGAATGCTAAGCAAAAGGCGTTGGCAGAGGCATTTGGCAATTGGGAGGAATCCTACAAGTTGTTGCCAAAATGCCTTAAAGCATTAAAAGCCAATGTTCATGGAACAATCATTGAATACCAAACACGCCCAGTCCGAGAGAATGATGTTTTGGTTCTTGGCAAAAGAAGATTCCATCAACTTTTCTGGACATTCAAACCATGCATTGACGGGTTTGCATACTGCAAACCAATTGTTCTAGTGGATGGAACTTGGTTGTACGGGAAATATGCCAGGACTCTATTAGTGGTTGTGGCTCAAGATGGGAACAACCACATATTACCAATAGTCTTTGCCATCATCGAAGGTGAGACAATGAATGCTTGGTTCTTCTTTCTGAAAAATTTAAGAACACACGTCACACCCAAAGTGGACTCTGTTTGATCTCAGATAGGCACGAAGCTATCAAAAGTGCTTACAATCGAGAAGACAGTAGATGGGGCGGGAGATCAAACAGTGCATGTGTTTTGCATTAGACACATCGCACAAAATTTCATGCGAAAATACAAGAAAGCTTATCTACGCAAATGTGTTGTCAAAATGGGTAGGTAACAAATACATGTAAATTATAATTTTTTCTTGCATTGGCTAATGTTGACAAATATGACATTATACATTGTCCAACTCCCCAGGATATGCATTGACAGAGAACATGTTCCACCACTATTACAACGATCTCCGATCCAATAATGCAGAAGCTGCCAATTGGCTTGACCGCATACCTAAGGAACAATGGCTTCAAGCTTTGACGGAGGTCGATGATGGGGACACATGACGACAAACCTTGCAGAGTCCATCAATTCAGTACTTAAGGGCACACGAAATTTGCCAATAACATCGTTGGTCAAAGAAACGTATTTCAAGTTACTGAACCTATTTGCTAGGTGAGGAAAGGAAGCTCATGCAATGTTGTCAGCCAAACACCATTATGGAGAAATTGTCAAAAAGGCCATGGATGACGCATTTGCAAAATCTACCTCTCACCGAGTCGAAACATTTGATCGGCATAATCAAACATTCGATGTGTCCAAAACATTAAACCCACATGAGGGGGGACGACCACCAAAAAGATTCAGGGTTTCTTGCTAGCACAAAGGTGTGACTGTGGTAAATTTCAGGCAATACACATGCCTTGTTCGCATGTCATAGCTGCATGTGCACATGTTCACGTCAGCCACATGTCATACATAGCTCCGCAGTACAAGTTGGAAAATGTTTTCAACGTGTACAATGGTTCGTTCGGCTTACTACCCGATGAAGAAGATTGGGCAGAATATGATGAAGAAGAATGGTGTCCTGATCCAAAAATGCGAAGAAATTCCAAAGGTCGCCCAAAATCAACTCGCATACACACTGAGATGGACCTAAGAGAAAAGGGCCAACCAAAAAGATGTGGTCATTGTCGAACTGTTGGACATTCCAAAAAAAAATTGCCCGCAACTTCTACAACAATAATTTCTTTTTTAATGTAATTTGTGTTTCGATAATTAAGCAATATATAAAAAAAATCATGTATTTATTTTTTCGTCATCTATATTTTCACTTTAATTTGTCATTAAATAATTCAATTGAAAATTTAAAAAAACTATGTATTTTAAATAAACATTTTTAACGTCGATTGAAAAAATTAAAGAAATTATTAATTATTATTCATTAGAATAATTTTTAACTAATGTTAAAAAACCACAAAATCGTGCCTGAAAATTAAAAAAAATTGTTTAGAAATCGCTAAAAATCCTATCTATTTTTAAATAATCATTTTAATATCAATTTAAAAACATAAAATAAATTATTAATTAAATAATAATTATTATTTATTAAAATAATTTTTTAACAAATATTAAAAAACAAAATAAAAATTCGAATTTAAAAAAAAAAAAGCGCTGTTGAGAAATCGGTTTTTGAACTACCGATTTCTCACAGCAAAGTTTTAAAAAGCAAAAAAAATTACAATAGAGAAATAGGGTTCCCTGCAACCGATTTCCCACAAACCAACAAAAGTGTGGCATTTTAACATTTAAAATAAAAACTGTGGCATTTTCACAATTATACAGGACAAAGTGTGGCACTTCTATAAAAAAAGTCGCAGTTTGGAGTAACGCATGGCTTATTACTCTCAGCACCAAAGAATATAACAACTGAAACATTAAAGGTCCAATTATTTTCAGAGTGTCAGTTACTATAAAAAATTAATTCTAATTTTAATTCTTCAAATAATCAATTTGCCGTTTGAAAACCAAGAGACTTGAACTATTCTATAACATGTGAGATCATTTGGAGTGTCTTCCTATTATCATTTTATCTTCTACACAATTTGGAGCATGATTTGGAGTTTCCTCTCACTTTTGGTTGATGTGCAAAAACACTACTTTTCTACACGATGAACATTGTTTCTTCGTGTTGTTCTTAAATACTATTTTTCTCCTGTTTCTTCCTAAAAATTGTGACTGTTTTCTTCTACATTAATATAGGATCCAATGAATATATTTTTTAAGCCATTATTTGAGTCTAAAAAGCAAGTGGTATGAGTCTCCATTTCTTTAAGGTGAGCAAAGTCCCTATCTTGAACTTTATATTTCTCTAAATATTGTTCAAATTTTACTGTTTTTTCAATATCAACGACCTCCACATGCTAAAATTTGAGTATTTTATTTAACTTCTACAATATAAGTATATTTTTTAAAAAAAAATTGACTTTTTCTTTGTTTGCAGGTATAATTTGACTCTTTAGAGCAAATAGTTTGAGTCTTTGTTCCCTTGAGGTGCGCAAAGGTCCTATTTTGGACTTTATATTTTTCTAAAAGATGTTCTAATTTTACTTATTTTTTAAGAGCAACGACTTTCTCATATACTACAATTTGAGTATTTTATTTTACTTCTACAATTACATAAGTTGAAGATGAGTATATATTTTAAAAAAAAATACTCTTTTTTTCCAGCCGCAATTTGAGTCTTCATTCCCTTAACATAAACAAGACTATTTTTCCTTTATGTTTCTCGAAAGTTCAAATTATACTAATTTATGAAAATAGAGATCAACGACTTTCTCATACACTACACAGTCATTTGAGCTTGAAAATACATAATGAAGATGAAATGTTATGTTGCTCAACTATACGTAAATCTAATATTTGACCATCTAAATATTTTTTAGAAAATATTTAAATCTTTAAATCATTAAATATTAAATATTTATATTATATTTATCGTTCTTATATTGCATATAGCACCATATATTTTTTTCTTCTTTTTTTTTTAGTCTATTGCTTTTTTATGCTTTAAGTTTTATTTAATATTTATAATTTATATTATATTTAACTATTTAAATAAACATTCTATTATTATTTTCATCCCTTTTTGTCATAAAACTCTATTTATTATTGAATTTTTTTATCTTTAAAAAAAAATCTTTCATACAATTAAAAAATGCATAATGTGTCAAAAGTTGTTTAGTTTTTACCTAATTCAAACTAGAAGCTTTCTTCTTTTTCAAATTAGAAGTTATTTTCCTTTAAAAAAAAGTATATATTAACTACACATTATATATGTTTTTACATTAAGTTTATGAGTTGCAATTTTAGGATGTTTATAAGTTTTAAGTTACTATTTAAGTTTAAATCTCATAAATTAAAGAATTTTTTTTACAACATAAATTAAAGACTTTTAATTGAAAAGTCTGCTATGGAAAATTTGGCCTTCTTAAAATAGAATTGATTATTCTGGTTATTAAAGTCATGCAAAAATTCATATATGGTTTAATATTCAATTTTGATAGTTGGCCTTGGTAAAATTCTCTATCGGCTGAATGGCATGTCAAGAGGTTGATGATGGTTATGAAACTAACTACTTGCAGTAGGATTTTTCTTTTTTATGAGTAAAAGTTTAGGTGAGTTGGGTCTCGGGACTCACCAGGATCAGGGTATGTCTCAAGGCTCACTGAGCGCTTACAGAGGTCAGTGTTGTGAAAATCGGACCGGTCATCAACCCGATCGAGGCACTGGGTTGATGGGTCAGTGGTCGAACCGGTGGGTAACTGACCCGGTTTGACTAGGTATATATTAAAAAATAAAAAATATATATAATATAGCTAACAAAATGTGATCAATCAATAATTCATACTCTAAAATTAAAATCAATCATGATCAAACTATAAATATTACATAATCATTTATTACTATAAATTATTTTGTTGGGTATTATCATTAAATTATTAAAGAAACTCTTGTTATTTTTCACGGCTAAGTATAAAAGTTGTCAAATGGTCATTAGCAAGTATGGTGAAGATGTATAAAACACATAAATATTAAATCATATCAAGATCAAGATAATAATAATTAGTTATTATATATTATTGTCAACATCAAAATAATATTATAGGAACATATTATTATATACTATTAAGCAATTAGCTATTATCAATTTAATTAAAATGTTATAGGAGCATATTATTATATTACACTATTTAGCAACTAACTTTTGCCGTGGATTTCAAATGGTACTATGGAAAGAATTCCAAATAACTACATTGTTTACAAGAATTGTAAAAAAAAAAAAAAAAGAATCTACTGAACCGGGTCAACCGGGTCCGGGTCACCGGTTTTTTGCCAAACCGGGCTGATCTGGGTCAAACCGGGTCGATTGCATATCCGGTCTGATAGCTCAATCGGACCGGTCTGGTCACCGGTTCCCGGTCAAACCGGTCCGATCGGCTGTTCCGGTCCGGTTTTTATAACTATGACAGAAGGACTTACAAATCACCCACCAACAAGGTCCTCACATCGGCAGCGGGATTCGAACTCACGTCCTTGTGGGATATGAGTCTGATCCTTACCAACTAGACCAACCTTTGTTCTTCTGAATAAAATAATAAAATAATAAAATGTTCTTCTTCTGAGAATAATAAAATGAACATCAAGACTGTAAGATTTTCCCTTATTGAGAATAATAAAATAATAGAGTTGAATGCTTCTTCTGAGTTTTGATGATAAAAAAATGTTCTTCTTTGGTGCGTGTGTAATGGATAAAATTCTATTTAATGAATAATTAAATTATCCATATTAATTATATAAATTATAAAATTTTGTTAATTATAATTAAGTTTTTTTAGGTAAATTATAATTAAGTTAATAATATATATTTATAAATTATGTTTATGCATAGTAGTTGATAAGAGCTTGTATGATTTAATTGACTTAATTGTATTTTTTTTTTAAGCAAGTTGACTTAATTGTATTAAACCTCACTGATCTTAACTTTCCGCATACTCATAGATATTTAATTATTAACCAAATATCCAAATAAGGTAAAAAAAAAACATAAACGATGTAGCTTAATTTTATTTCAATTTTTAATATAGAAATGTTTATAATTTATTTTAATTTGTTGACCAATGATTAGTTTTCAGCCAAAATGCATTTAATGTTTAATTTTATTCAAATCTTAAATGTTATAATAATAATAATAATAATAATAATAATAGATAAATCTCATTGCACTGGGAGAAAGTGTTCAATTTAAGCCGTAATAAGATTAATCAATTAAAAACTAAATTATAATTAATCTTCTTCCTCAATTTTAATGTAATTATATTTAATATGCTACTAAATATTTTAAAATTTGACAATTTTATTTATGTACATATAAAAATTGATATTAATTTTAAAAAATACTAAATATAAATATAAAAATGTATAATTTAAATGAACTCGTGCATTGCACGGGTTTAAAATCTAGTTTAAGCATAATATGCATGTGACATATTGCTCAAGATCATCTTGTGTTAACCCAAAGGAGTTTGGCCTAGTGGAAGTGTGTTAGGTCCGCAAGTGATGAGAGTGTGTACAGGGATACTCCACAAGGAGGTCTCTGGCTCGATTCTTTGTGAAAAGTATCCCCTTGGGTAAGGGAAGAACCCTATGTCGTGTAACATCCCTAATTTATGGACCTTAAAAATAAATAATAAAGAGACATTTTTATGGAATAGCCTTTATATTTAATGGTTAAAGGACATCCTTAGGTATTATTAATAATAGTTACCTTTTTATAGGAGTTGTCTGGAATGAGATAATAGGATCTAGATAGGGAGCCAAGGTCCAAGGTGAGCTGAGTCCCACTTAGCCCACACACACCACACACTTTATATAGATGAGAGAAGGGAGTGTTACAGAAAGAAAGAAAGAAAGAAAGGGAAAGGTAGAGAGAAGGAGAAGAAGAGGAAGAAGGAGATGGAGCAGAGATTTGAAGACCCAGTGCCCGAACCTCATCTCTACATGTCCCAAAAGGTGAGTGTTTTTCCCTAGTCCTTCCTTATCCATTTGATTTGAATGTTTCCCCATTTTTCTCTTTTGAACCTTAAGTTTGGAGATTTTGGGTTTTTGGTGATTATGTATGATTAAGGGGTTTATCGAGAAAATCAATCGGTTGGAAGTGTAATAGAAGTGTTTAAGGGTTGGTTATTGTGAGTTTGGATGCTTGGGTAGCCATTAATGGGGTCAAAAGCTCATATTTTCGAAGAAATGTGGTTGCAGAATTCGCAATTTTAGCTTAAGCTAAAATTTGTAGCTTAAGCTAAATTTCGATAGAATTGGGTCTGCGCGAATTTAGCTGAAGCTAAAATTTTTAGCTCAAGCTAAATTTCGATATAATTGGGACTGCACAAATTTAGCTCAAGCTAAAATTTGTAGCTCAAGCTAAATTTCTAGCTAAAGCTAAATTTTCTGGCTTAAGCTAAATTTAGGCATAATGTTTTATTTTACCTTAAATGCTTTGTTGAGAGTTTCCAAAACAATTCCAAGTGCATATAAAATTATGTTATGAGTTTTTATAATTATGTTAAAGTTGATTATAAGTTGAAATCGTGTAATTCATATTAATATGTGATTGTTTGAGATATGACAATCGAAAGAGAGAATGTCTTTATTGTTGAGATACATATGTTTAGATGAGATGATGAATGAGGTATATATATATATATATATATATATATATATATATATATATATATATATATATATACATGAAGAAATATAAATTATTATTTGTTGAATGTGATATTAAAGAGATTACGATGTTTTGAGAAATTGAAATGGAATGTTGATGAGATGACGATATATGTGATGTGTATGTGAACTATGTGTTGGAACCACCCTTATATGTTAAAGAGGAGTTAGCTATGTCCTTTGGGAATATTTTTATAGAAAAATGGTATAGTTGGGAGGGTGAGTTTCACGCCAGAACTCCGGCCCACTAAAGCGATATGAGGGTCTCGCCTAGTGGGATATCTTCCTAAGTACCACCCCTATGTTTTGACTCCGAATGGCGTGTTGGAGTGTTGAGAACTACTTCCCAAAAGGTTTAGTGACTCTTTTAGTGTATAGGGGATGGATGGTTGTTGTGTAGATTGTGATTTGTTGAGATGTATTTGGACCCTTAAGTCAGACCATTGGAGATGGCGGGTACGAAGGTGTTGTATCTAAGACTATAAGGGACTCCAAATATGTTTTGCCGTTGGAATACGGTGGGTGCATAGTTGATGCACAGAAATATTCTGAATGTTGTGTGTTGCACAGTTGCTGCATAGGTGTGCACAGTTGGTGCACAAGCATATGAGTAGGCACGTAAGTTGAGGGTGCTTGGTGGGCTCTCAACCTAGTGCTGGGGATTTTTGTGGTGGCTAACGGAAATGGGCCTATAGAATAGACGAGTGGGCGAATCCCTATAGATGTAAGGTCTTGCAAACCTACAGAGGTAAGCCACTATAGTACTTGTCTATTTTCGATAAAACCACACTTTTCCCGTAGGGTCAGCCCAAGAGACTCCCCGAAAGGTCAGAGAGTGCGACTATGTTAAGGGATGGAGCTTATGGGGGACCGCTCATATGATGTTGAAACTCCATGCAGTAGAGTCAGTCTTAATGATTGAGGTTGTCTAGTGGTTTATGATATCCATCATTTTGATGATGGATATTGGTGTTTGTATTATGCTGTTGACGTTAGTTGAGGATTTAAAATATGACTATGAGATGGGTGACTCATGAAGTTGTTGTTTGTTGTTGGTTATTGATAAATAATATGAACTGGATTTTTGTTATAAATTATGGTAATTATATACAGTATTTTCAAAGTATATAAAGTTTAGTTTTCTTTCATTTTCCTTGATTGGAATTTGTTTATGTATATGAATAGATTGGTCCAACTTTGGGATAAATGAAGAGATGTTGAGATTATAGTTGTGAGTATGAGTATCAAGAAAAGAAATGAGAAGTCATGAGAATTAAGAAAATGATCTCTAGAATATAGAGTCAACCTAGAGTCTTTAGAGCACTCACTGAGACATTATGTCTCATCCCTTTTAGTTTCATGTTTTTACAGGCTAAGCAGATGGATGAGCTCAAAGGAGAAGATTGGAGTTGCTTGCATGAAGGAAGATAATTATAGTTTTGTATCTCCCAATGTATGGGAGTTAGTTTATGTTCAAGTACTCTTTTTTTTGTTATTTTTGTACGGCATATAAGTGCCAAGAACTTGTATGAAATATGTTTTAAGTTTTTTTTTTTTCGCATAATAAAATCTGATATTCTTATTTTTTAAATTGTCAGAATTTAGTAATATAAATAGGAAAAATGTACACACCCATTAATGGGTGTTATATGTCACTCAATCCTCGGGGACTGTGAAGTTCCCCATCTACAGTTTTCAGAATAAAAAAAAAAGATCTTCTCGTGTTAATGTTAAATTAAACTCATGCCACTACCAATTACTTAAATTCCCCTCCTTTTTCCATATATATATATAAAGGGGGGGAAAAGGTTAATATTTGATGTATCATGTACCTATTCATGAGACGAAAAGGTGGTGGTTTGCGTTGATCACGAAGAGGCATATTCAAAGTTCAAAAAAAGTTTATAATGGGAATGCGTAATGCAGCATGCAGTAGTAATGTAATGTAATGTGAATAGAAAGAAACAAAAAACAAAGAAAGTAAAGTACAGAGATATGAGTGTGAGAATGGTGTAAGTGTAATAAGAGCGACGCTGACACGCCATCAAGTGTACGAATGCCGTATCCAATTTGATACACTGTGTCTGACACACCCTGCTCTTGTTCAAAGAGCACCCCAAAATACACACTACTACACTGCCACACACTTCTGCTTCTGCCATTTATCCAAAGTCCAAACCAAACCCAAGACCAAGAGGTTCCTTTCAAGCAAAGCATTTTGCATTTAACTCTGCCTACCTCTAGTCACCACCACCACCACCACCCCCTTTGGCCTTTTCTCTCCACCATTTTCCAAAATACTATTACTATTATTATTATTATTGTTAATAAGCGAAAATTTATTTCATGCTACCTTCTTTTATCTCCTTTATTACACTAATGTGAGTCACAACACAAGTGACAACGAAAGAATCAAACAAAACAAAGGTATGTAGAAAATTCAATGAAGTTGACGGAAATTAATTTGACAAGTGTTTTTTTTTTTATATGATCGCAAAGGAGTATCTCATGCGGTTATTGAGATTTTTAAACTCCTCTAAGAAATCTATTGGCACTCATATATAGGTGAAGAAGTGTCCTCTCCCGACACTAATCTCTTCATATACACCAATTAGGATTCGAATATCTGACCACATGTTTAAGAAATTTAAGTTCCAGTCACTTAAATGTATCTATAAATTGTAATTACACCTCAAATTTTAACTTGAAAAGAGTAAACTAAGATTCATTCATGAATCATACTCCCTCCGGCTCCAAATATAAGAAAAAAAAACTGTTTCATGCTAATTAAGAAAGTTAATTAACAATATTTAATAGCACCAATCTCAATTAAAAAATAAGTTATTTTTCTAAACTGTCATTCATTGGAATTTGATATCAAAAATAAGAAAGATTCATTAGAATTAAAATCCTTATTAAATGAAGGATATTTTGGAGATTGTCTCATTAAATGAACTAAAATTAATTAAGATTTGTTTATATTTAAATCCAAAACTCAAGTCAATTTTTTGCTTTGAAGTCGGAGGTAGTAATTTTTTGGTACGAGATCACTTGTATTTTTTTTATGAAAAATAATTTTGTTTGAATTAAATAGAATTATTAAAAATAAGAAAGCTCCTTCTCTAGTTATGTAATACAGTTGCTTTTTTTTTTTTTATCAGTGATACAGTTGCTTATTCAAAATCATAGTTAAATAGTGTTTTTGTTCATGTAATTATAAAAGAGTTGTAAATTTTTTACTTATTTCAAATACCCGTTTTTTATATGTAACAATTACTTATATGCATTTTTTTATATAATTTTTTCTCTTTTTCATATTTAACAACTTTAATCTTAATTTGAGTAAAAATAAAATAAAAAACTTTTTTTTATTAAGCTCCATCATAATTTACAACCTACGATACAAACACCAAAACACACGTAAGAAAAATATATATAAATACAAGGATTACATCTGTATTAACGAGGAATAAGTGAATAAGAATAAGATAGTTCATTAAAAAAACAAGAGAATAAGATAGTTGAAAGAATAAATCACTCGAATTCTTATGAGATTTGTTTTTATTAGATTTGATATCTTTTGAATTCTACATAAAAAAAATTAATTTTTAAACTTTTATTACATTAATTCTCTTTTTTAAATATAAATTATTACTCCGATTCTTTCTCTTAGATTTAAAAATTTTTATACTAATTCCTTAACAGTACTCAAAATAATGTAAAAACGAAAAAATACCATATGTAACAATAATAAATCCCAATGGATCCGTGTAATTAATTATAGTTGAAATAGTAATGGTAAGATAGAGGAATTTGTGCTTTATCTTTGGCCTTATTTGTCCTCAATCTCATCACCGTCCCATCTACACTCTTTCCCAGAGAGGCTCTTATCCATTTTCGTGATACGAATATTAATTTTAGAGAGAGAGAGAGAAGAAGGGTATCTCCAATCCATCTCTGTCAAAACTCTTAACAGATCATTGAGCTCAGATTTCAGAACATCTCAGAGCAGCTGAGCTGAGCCCCTAGAAAGAGAGAGAGAGAGATTCAAGAGGAGGATCAATCATCTATTATGTGTTTTCCTATGCCTTGGGGTTTGGGGCATGGGTCACGATATATATAACATACGCGCGTACGCGCTCTTTGGATTTCTCTTTGTTCGTTGGTGGCAACAAATTCAAGAAACAATCTTACTTCTACTATTAACGGATGTTTCTTTTTCATCTTATTACCGTATATTTGCCTTTTTCTTATATAATTTTAACAAACTTTTTATTATTAAACGAATTTAATATATCTTTTTTTTTACTGTAATTTAATATAAATTTTAAAAACATCAAAATGAATTAGCTATTTTATTTCAAGAAAAATTATCTTTGTAGTTAAAGACTAAATTATCTTTGTAGAATTAATTTTAAATTATTTTAATGCAATCAAAACGTGTATCTAAATTAATTTAAATAGCTATTTGTGTTGGATATATATATATATATATATATATATATATATATATATATATGAAAAAAACTTAAATACAATATCATAAATACTATTAGTGTTGTTTTTCAATCAGCATTGAAGTTTTATCTTGAAAATACGTAATGATATTTAATGAAATCTATTGCAATGCAAATTATCAAGGTGAAATTCCAATTTTAATTGGAGAACAACACCAATACTTATGGTACTGTATCTAAATTATATATATATATATATATATATATATGTATATATATATATTAAAAAATGTAAAAAAAATATTTTTTAAACTTTAGAAAAATAGACTTAAAATCATTTTGCCTCTTGTCAAGTTTATTTCAATTTCAATATATAATTTTATTAATATAATCTCTTTTATCCAACTATCTTATTATGCTAATTAAATGTGAATGGCAGTTATGAATTTGTTTATGGCAATGAGCGATTAAACCTATAGTCACGGGTTATAGTACATCCTACATGTTGACCTATTTGTTTCCCACATTTTAATATAATTTGTATTTTCTTTTATTAATTGATAAACCATTGCACTGCAAATTAATGAAGCTATATCATAAATCAAGTGAAGGGATTTAGGAGGACGAATCACAATCCTTTCGCTTTCAATAAGTTATTGAACGAACAGGCTTGTTGGAATTTCATGTAAATCATAAATTTGTGTCACTTTTAACTTTTATTTTTGTCTTCTAAATTTAAATTTATTTTTTAGTCTCTCAATTTTAAAAAATACTATTTTTAGTTATTTTTCATAAAAATATCTTAGAATGATTTTGAAGTGACCGGGATGTATATTATTTTTTACTTAAATATATTTTGTGTCCCTAATAAATTAGCGAATTTTATTTTGGGTTCCTAATAAAAAAAAATTTTGAGTCGAGTTCCTAATAAAACAAAAATATTATTTTGGGTCTTTGTTATTTTGTCTTGATCCTTCTATTATATCTATTTTTTTATTTGAGTCCCTAAAATATGTAGATAATTTGTTATTAGTCCCAATCAAATATTTTTCAAAAGGACTAATACAAAATGAACAAAATATTATAAGGACTCAAATGAAAAAATAGATATAATAGAAGGATTAAGACAAAATAACAAGGATGCAAAACAATTTTTTTATTTTATTAGGGATTCAACGCAAATAAAAATTTATTAGGAACTAGTATAAAAAATTGTTTATTTTGTCATCAAGACCATTTCTTGGCAGTGGCTACTGTATAAAAAAGGGGTGAAGCCAGGCCTTTTCTTCTCATCGCGGTGCACCAACCCGTTGGGTTGTATTTTGTCATAATTATTTTGACAGTTCCTTCATAATTTATTTTTTTTTTTGACAGAAATTCAGTTCCTTCATAATGTTTTTTATGCAATGTATAGAGGAATATTTTTTGGGTTTCTGATATAGGGGCTTTGGTATAGGGATACTCTGTACATCTTGTACAACTTTTTTGTATATCCTACTGATTCAACTAATATAATACATCTCTTTTGCATTCCAAAAAAAAAAAAAAAAGGAAAATGAATAGTAACAAGTATGACCATTGGATGCTAGCAGATCAAGCATAAGGTGATTGGCAATTAGGAAGAAACACAAATTATAAAGGAATTATGTAACATTAGCAATCGCATAAGTGACATTAAACATCAGGTTTTCCATCCAGTGGCAAACCTAGGTAGCAATGAGTGGGGTGCAAATGACCTCTTGACTTTATAAAAAATATAAGGAAATATGTAGTGTTGTTATGTTTTTTGCTCCTCTATTTTTATAATTTGACCACATTGCCTTTAATTTTTTAATTGTCATCAATTTTTATCTTTTATTGACTATTTTTTTTCTTATGTTTTGTTCTTTTATGCTTTATTTGGTTAGACATTTCATTCTATTTTAGAAGGTAAAATATATTTTTGACCCCTCTAAAATTTTTGAAGTTTAGTTTTAGTCCCTCTAAAATCTTTTGTTTGATTCTCATCCCCTAATTTTGATATCATTTTTTGTTTTCATTTTACTTTTCAAATATATAAATAAATAAAAATAAATAGACAATGAAAGTGAATTATTCCTTTTTTGAAAAAAAAAATCTTTGTTCATTAGGATTATAATAATTTTATGTTCACTTGTTTCAAAGAGAATTGTGAGCTATCATATTGTTACCTTGATAATTCATAACCTAAAAATAAGAGTTCTTAACTTGAAGGATCAATGGATCTTTCAAAAGGGTGCTATGGGGGTCATCATTGAAGACATAGGATAAATGCTGAAATTTTCATATCTATCACTCTCGGGTGATATCTTTCATTATCTTTTTGTGTTTTTGTTTTTGATCTTTGAGTAGGGTGCTCAAAGGATTCATGTAGTAGGGTTCTACATGGTTTTGGGTGGTTCTTGTAGGGTTCAAGAACTAGTAGCATATGTAGTGTGTATTTGCTTCTAAAGTGTGTTTGTAATCATTGAATTGATTAGTAGGAACTCATACTAAGGTTGTATGAGCAACTGGATGTAGATCGCGCAAGTGATTGAACTGGTATAAAAACTACTTGTGCAATCTTTCTCATCCCTATCATCTTTGCATCAATATTCTTGGTCATTTCTTTTAATCTTTGGCATATTGATCTTAATTGATTCATTTGATAATTTTGATTTAAGGATTAAAAAGCTAATTAAAAGAGCATTTCATTAATCTTTTGATTCTAGGATCAAATTTTATTTGTGACTAAAGAAAGATTTTTAAATTCCAATAGTTTTTGAAATTGTTTTTTGGTGATCCAATTCACCTTTCTTGGATCCAGCCATTTCCTTCAACACCATGCTCTTTACTTAAGGAAGCATCATACAAGTTGAAGAAATACAACCCAAATCAAGGGAGTTAAGAAGTTTTGATATCCCTTGTAGTATTGGTTCTTATTATTTTAATAATGATTTATGTGATTTGAGAGCTTTGACTAACACAATGCCTATTTCTATTTATTGTCAATTAGGTGTGAAAGAACCCAAGCTTGCTCCATTTGTTTTAAAAAATCCAAAAGGCATGGTAGAAGATGTGCTGGTGAAAATCAACCAATGCTTATTTGAAAACTTGTGTTTGGAAGATGTTGGGAAGAATCAAGATGTCCTAATCAATTTAGGGCACCTATTCTTACGTACCATTGACACCTTCGTTGATGCGATGAGGGGGACATTTACTTTGCAAGTAAAGGATTAAGTGGTAACCTTATCTATCTATAAGATAACAAAATAATGTGGAGTTCATAAGCTTGATAAAAAGGGTGAAATTTTACAAACTAATGCATGTCTAAGCCAAAGACACGGGAAATGTCAAGCTCCTAAAAATCTCATAGTTTTGATGATAACAAAGGATATTAATTTTTTTATGAACTAATGAGGTTTATTGAGATGTGTAGGATAAACATTTGTCCAACGAAAGGATATGGGTATATTTGTCTTGACTTAAATGCATAAAAATGAGTTTTTAACATCTAACGTCTAACATGCTAACGTATATGCATCCAAGGTTTTCATAAGAAACCAACATCTAAAGCACTATTGTAAAAATGTGTCCAAAGGCTTTTTGAAAATCCAGTGTCTAACGTGTTGTCTTTGTCCAACGCTCTTTAACAAAGAAAACTTAACACAATGCTTTGTCATATTAAGTTTTCTATCGTCCAACAAACACATGCCTAAGGCTCCTTTCTCTATAATGTTCATAGTGTTAAGGTTTATTGTTCTTATATTCTTCCTCGTATAAACCTTATGTTGTTATTCCCTTTGCTTTTTCAAATATGCTTTAATGTTTTAATTTCAAACATTTAATGAAAAGCAAGGGTTTTTTTTAGTATAAGTACAACCTTTAATCAAAAGCAAATCATATATTGAGGTTTTGTACCAAGAAAAAGACTGAAGTAGGAATGAGTAGAAAAACAATACATTTTTTAGAAGCTGACAATACCTTTTTGGAAAAGAAAAGACAACTATCTTTTCTCTCTCCTCTACAAAAGTAGACACATCATAAGAAAAAACATGTCAAGCTCTCCATGCATTTAATAAAGGCTCAGAATAGGAAGATTGAAAGGGCTCATCCTCACAATGGGCATATGCATCAAGAATCCTATATAAAGTAGAACTTAAAGAGAAGAAAAATATAAAAGAGAGAACGAACTACTGGATGATACTTTTTTTTTGCTCTGAACATTATCTAAGTTTTAGACAAAACATTCTAAGCTTAAATAATTTATCCTTTGCTTAGCAAAGTCATCTATATCTATGCTTAATTTTGATATCCTCACTCTGTGAGTTAAATACTTTATAATATTTTCAAAGATTTTGTTTGTGAAAGTCAGGAGTGGCTTAGTGTTAAAGAATACTCGAGATAAAAATCTTAGGTTAAGATTGTTGGTTGGTTGCAGCCATAAGTGGCTTAGAGAATACTTGTTGTAACCAAGTTGGTTAGTGGAACCCTTCGTGTTGAAGGAGACTTAGCTCAGGTTGAGTGAACTAGTATAAAAACATTTGTAGTTTTTATCTTGTTTTCCTTCATGTGATTTATCTTAGACGAAAGCTTTTATATCTTGCTCAAACGATTGTTTGCAAAAAAGTTTTAAAAACGTACTATTCAACTTCCATTCTAGTGTGTTCTTTGTTATTTCACAACCGTGTATAAATTAGGGACATTCGTGTAGTTCCTATGCATGATTGTTTTATTATGAGACCCATGAAAAGGTACTCCTCGAATCAAGCACACCTATGCCAAAAGAAGCATACTTGTGCGCATTTTTTAGGAAACTTATCAGGTTTGGGCTTCAACAATAATTATAAATACTTGGAACTCAATTGTGTAAATGGAAAGACATTTTTTTTTTGAAACTTTTGACACTCTTTGTCTCCCCTCCCCCAAGAGTTGTTAGGAAGTCTCATGTAATGAGTTAGAGCCATTTTGTCCTTAGTACCAAATTTATCTTATTAAAAGGAATTTCTTTTTCTTTTATTTTTCTTTTGAAAAAAATATGTTTTTAGTCCCTATATTTTTACTTAAACTTGATTTTGGTTCCTATACTTTCAAATTGATGAATTTAGTCATCCAACTTTTAAAAATATGTGAATTTATCCCCTCTACATTTTAAACTTAACATTTAATGATATTTTTTTATTGCTAGAAAGTCAAAGGAGAGAATAAATTCACATATTTTATGTAGTTAGAGGACTAAATTCATCAATTTGAAAATGTAGGGACCAAAACCAAGTTTAGTTGAAAGTACAGGCACCAAAAACACATATTCCCTTTTTCATGAATTTGTGTTGGATTTATGTTATATTTTTTGATTTGTTTATTATTATGAGTGATTAGATCTTTAACTAGGCACTGTGCTGGATTTTATATATTGAATTATTTGTTTCCTATACTTTAATATAATTTGAGTTTACTTTCCTATTGAGTTTGCTATACTTCTTTAAATGTTGTGTTGATAATTGGCCAGTCTCAATATAATTTTAGTTAATTAATTAATCATAGATCATATTGCAATTAATTAACGCAATGATAAAATAAATTGAGTCAATGAGTTTAGAAGAACCAATAATAATCTCTTCATTTTTAATTAATTATTGAATTAACAAGTTTGTTAGAAGTTTATATTTTTCTTGATTTCTTCTTTACATGACTATTAGGCGTTATAATACAGTAAAAAGAATACTAATATTATATAGTCATTAGATGTTAGTAGACTAAGCATAAGGTGATTGACAATTTGAAAGAAACATGAGTTATGAAAGAATTATGTAAAATTAGTAATCACATAGGTAAAATCAAGTGCTATAGGCTTTTTACAATTGAAATGTTATTTGTGGTTGCATGTTGTGCTTTTAAGATTCTTTTAAACTTTCCTTGCTTTCTTTCATTCTTTCTATTCTTTTCTCATATTTTTTTTTTGAAAAAAAAACTTTACATATATGAATTGTCTAAATAATTAAGGACTTAATAATTTTAGTACTTTCCAAATAGTCTTTATAGGACAATACTTTGAGTTCTAACTACTTTATTAGTTGTCAACAAATATATTTGCCCAATAAAGTACAAAAATAATTGAACAATTAAAAATGCATTTAATTTTTAATCATCACAAATTCCTATGCTTATAGACTACTCTTCCCGTTCTTTTTTTGTCTTTTAAGGTTTCTACGTAGAAACCAATAAATGTAATAAATTTTCTTGATCCTAATAAAATACTTGTGGACTTTCCTATTTTATCCTTTTTCTTTTCTACTCTACAATAAATGCTTATGGGTAAATTAATTAAAGATTTGGTAGCAAGTAAGGATATAATTGACAAAAGAGTAATTAATGTTATCTTGAACTTTGAAAATAATAGATAAATAAAAACAAATTTTTTTCCAAAAATCTGATAATTAAAAAAGAACGAAGATAGTAATAAGCAATAACATTTCTTTGAGCCATACATGCATTCAAGAGTTTTAAACAGGAAAATAAACATGTAAGATTTTAGGCTTATTTTATTTAGAATTAATAATTAATTTATTATATCAAACACATGTTTTAATGTAAAATTTTTATCTAGAATTAATTTGAATATGCAATTTAATTACATTGGATAGTTCAATATCAATTTCATTAAAATTAATTCTTGTTGGAATGAAAATGTGACTGAAAGGTTTCACATTGGATAAATAAGAGCATGTTGAGTACCACTTAAGTGAAAAATACCTATATACTTAATGTCTTAGAGTTTTTGGTTGGATCATGTGACATCAAATTCACTTGTGTGGTTTGTTTGTAGTCCATTTATGAAGATCTCCCTATGTTTTATCCCATTGTATTCCTTAATAAGTTGTATCATAATTAATGGTTCAACCTTGTGATTGACTTAAACGAGTATTGAGTCATAGAAGAATTGGTGGTGGATCCATGTATGAGGATACCTTGTATTAAAGTCTTCTTGGTGATGTGGACTAATATGATATGACCAATTGAATACTCATGGATGGAAAAGCTTCCACTCGAGGGGAACCTACATACCACGTGAAAGAGTTTCACATTTAAGGAGTAGATTGTTGGAGTGCAAATGAGTAAGATGTCCCCCATTGGATAGTGATAAGCATGTTGAGCAATATATAAGTGACAATGACTTATAAACTTGATGTCTTTAGGCTTTGGATTGGATGTGGTGTCAAGCTCATTTGTGTGGTTCACTCATGTTCCATTGACGAAGATCTTCTTGATATTTTACCTCTTTGTATACCCTAACAAGTAATATCAATGCGTCCATGTATTAAGTCATAGGATTGAATACATTACAATATATAAGTGGCAATGACCCATATACCATTCTTAAGGTTTTGGATTGAAAATGATATTAAATTTACTTATGTGATTTGCTCATAGTTCTTTAATATTTCTTAAGGTTTTGAATACATTACAAGATATAAGTGACAATGATCCATATGCCATTTCTTAAGGTTTTGGATTGAAAATAATGTTAAATTTACTTATGTGATTTGCTCATATACCATTTCTTAAAGTTATTTCCAATATTTTACTTGCTCGTATTTCTTAACAATTCTTTCCAACTTCAAAACAAGTAAACACCTTATCTCCCACATGAACTTCATTCCATGTAAAATTAAGAAAATTTTGTATTGAAATATATGTCTAATTAATGGTATTTTTTGGGTACAGAAAACTGTGGAGGGGAAACTTCACAATCCTTGGGGATTGAGTGACATGGGTACTCCGCTTATTATCCAAGGAAATACTTTTCACAAGGAATCGAGTCAGAAACCTCCTTATGAAGTATCTCGGTACACACTCTCAAACCTTGTGAATTTAGCATGCTTCTATTAGGCCAAACCCTTCTAGGTTGTCTAATTAATGGTATTCTTGAATGAGAAGAAAACAAATAGAAAGAGGGAGAATACATATAACAATGTTATTTGCTTACAGAGAGAATGGACAAAAAAAGTTGACTTTTTTTTTTTTTTTTTTTTAATTTCAATCTTAAACTTTCTTCTCTACTTATTTTAAGCCGTAGTGGAGTAAGGGATATAAGTTACAAGTTAGTCTCACAAATTCGAATCTGGCCACTTTCTCATACGAATTCACACACCACTGTTCACCGTTATTCTCTTTTGCTAACAAAAGCACTGTTTAGGTGAATGTGTCTCTACTAGCTTTAACCCCTCTTCTTTTTACATTTCTAAATTCTATTGCCCATTTGGTGAGTGGCCAAACTTCTACTTAGGAATAATCAATAATAACACACCTTTATTACATGAAAAACAGCACAACACAATGTCACGTAGGTAGGAACTATATAGGACTAGGAATAAAAAGCACGAAGGAGACGTCTAATGGGGAAGAGATTGAGATGGTCATTGAACAGTGTGTGTGACTGTGTCTGATAGGCATTGAAAAAATAAAATCCCAAGTCAGATAGCAATAATCATGAATAATAATAAACGCGCTACTGCCTCAAGTAATATACAATATAATATAATATAGGTTAAACTAACATGCCATTCTCTTCTTAAAGACACATCTACCTTCTCACACTTGACACTACCTTGTTCTTGTTCCCATATTCTTCTTCTCTCTGAACACAACAACATAGAACTTCATCGTCATGCTGATGATGCTTTTGTAACGAGTGAAACAAAAAACTACTATTTTGTTTTGGTTTGCACTAGTTTGGTGAAAAATATGCAAGGCTTCAAGACAGCACAACCAAGTTCACAACAACTCTATTGCCACTCCTCCTTCTTGCTTCGGTGTGTTTTACGTAGCTTTGTTGTCACCCTTTTGTTTGTTTATTTTCTTTTTATTTTGGGTATCTCTTTGTGTGCAACAAAGTTATGCCGTTTTGGTGTTAGGGAATTTTTGTTTCTGCTGATGAAACAGAGTGTCTCTGTTTTGAAACAGGGGAAACGACCCCAACCGAAACCCAACGCGGTTCTCTGATTTTGGGGAGCTTCACCATTCCTCTGCCGTTTTTCATCAAGAAGATGCTGCTGATTTAAGCTCAAGTAACCCACTCTCACTATACATGGTTGCACCATATAAACAAAATGAATCGTTCAGTGTTTTAGTTTAAGAATATAATTATTATTTTTTATAACTTTGACAGTTTTTGAAATAACAAGCGATTATTTTTTTTTTTAAAAAAAAGTTAATTTTTTTTTAAAAAAAATTAATTTTTTTAAACACGTGGTAAGTGTAAATTTAAATGAAGTAATCTTATCATATGATTACATGGTTACCATTAATTTTTGAAGTTTTTAAATGACATGCATATTTTGTGTGTGTGTTTTTAATTTTGTACTCTTTTTGCAGGTTCTTTGTTTAGTGTCAAGTCAAGCAATGTTGTTGGTGGCAGTAACATGCAATATGGGACATTGAGCACGGTGGTTTTTCTTCTTCTTACTCTTTCCCTTTGTTATAGAAAGATGGTAGATGAGTTTTATTTTGTGAGGGTGTTTTGTGATTGAAGTTTTGGGTTGTAAATGTTGTGTTTGTGTAGAATGTTGGGTCTGCGGAGATTGGTTCAAATGGGGGAGGGTGCATGGATACAGGGCAGCAGCTTATGTACCACAAAGGAGTGACTATGGCTGCCTTGCCTTTGGGGAATGGTCAAGTTGAGAATTGGGCTGATTCAGGCATAGCAGATAATAGCCAACAGACTGATGATACTTCCACAGATATTGACACTGATGATAAAATCCAAGTAAGTTGATAATGCCTTTCTCAATCATGTGTTGATTTGTTTGGAGATACAAGTCTATTATTTGACTAATTGATTTGCATTTTTTGTTCGTTGGGGGGGAGGTTATATCAGGGATTTTGGTTTTTGTCCTATCAAGATTTTATTCATTTTTAGTTCCTACAAAAAATGATGTGGTTTTAGTCCTTGCTAGGGACTAAAAAATCTCCCATTAAGGACTAAAAACATGCGATTTTGTATTTTTTTGTGACTAAACATGAATAAATTATTTTATAGGGACTAAATTCAAAATTAGTGATATTTTCAAGACAAAAATCATATTCAAACCTTAATACTTCTACTGGAATTGAATAATAGTGTCTTTAGAAGGGCCTTTAGGTTCAATCATCGAGTTTAAACGATAGGGTGTGTGTTTGTATACACATTGGATCAAGTGAATGCGCATTCCAAAGCAGTGTTTCACAAGCAAGAAATTCTTGCTTCCATGAATTGGAGCAAGTGTGCTTGTGTACATGTTTGAGCCTATTGAACCTGTAAACAAAGTAACAAACAGGTTAATAGACGTATCTTTTTAAATTTCAGTGCAGCAGATTTATGTTTTAAATGAAAAAGTGAATCTTGATGACCCCTGATAGTGTTTCTTAACCTTGTATTAGTGCAATAGAGCTAAGAATGGGACACGAATGGTTGTGCACTCCAAGGATCAGACAAAGGTCAAACCTGAAGATCAGAAGGTTTTGTGTTTGGTTACAACTTGGTACAACTTGTAACTACTGATTTCTGTTTCATTACCTAATGCTTTATTTCATTGGATGCCCTTTTCTAGACCCTTCGTAGGCTGGCTCAGAATCGGGAGGCTGCAAGGAAGAGTCGGTTAAGGAAAAAGGTAATTGCTTCAAAGTATTAAATTGGATTGATCTCATTTTATACCTTGATATGTAGGAAACAATAAATGAGATCTTTTTGTTAAGTCAATTGGCACCCCTTTCCATAAGTATCTATATCCGTGGCTGATGAAGAGAGTTGTCAATTCAATGACTAGTTTGAATATATTTGTACAATTTAGAAAACCATGATAGAATGGTGTATAAGCAACAAAATCATATAATTTTCTTATGAAAATTATCTAAAGCTTTAATTTAGTGGGTTCAAGATTTTAAGTGGAACATATTAGATTCACCTATAAGTTTTGGTTTTAAATAGGCGTATGTACAGCAGTTGGAGAGCAGTCGAGTCAAGCTTGTGCAATTAGAGCAAGAGCTTCAACGAGCACGTCAGCAGGTGTAAGAAGTTCAAGATTTCCAGTTGATATTCAAAGATAATTTGATTTTGTTATCTAAATGGGTTTCTATTTCAATGCAGGGTATATTTATTGCGACTCCAGGGGATCAAGGTCATTTGGCTGTTGGAAATGGTACTTAGACATTTCTTGAGCATTGTTTCCTATAGTAGCAGAAACATGATGCATATATTGGTTATATCAATATATAATTTAACAGTTCTTGCATTCTCATGAAATTTAATTTAAGTAGACAAATATACGAGCACATCTTCAATCCAAATGCAAGCATTCAAATAATGTATTTGCAACTTTAATATAGAAATTCATGTGAACTTGGTGAAATTCATACATGAAACCTTGTGACAGCTTCAAATATCAACAGCCTTATGTTAAATTGTTATTTCAGACTTACAGTGCTAATAAGGGAAATTGGTTCCCAAATTGCATTAGATGTATGGAGTGTAATCGGTGCGTAGATTATTATTTACTTGTAAGCATCACTGATCTTAAAATGTCACTCATTTCCTTAGATTTCTTACATGATGGTCCATGTGATAAGGATGAACTATGGGGTTGATATCGATGTTATAAATCATTTTACTTATCTAACACATACGTATTTATTAGACTGGTTGTCTGGCTAAGTTCTTGGTTTGTTACACTTACCTCTTGTATATTCATAGATAATATGTTGTTTGATAGTGTGGTTTTGGTGTGGTTGGGGTAGAAATACTTGCAGCTGACTAATAAGAGTATCGGGGTTACCATTTCTATGGCCAAAATAACATAGATTGCTTCTATTTGTGAACCTAAGATTTCATAATGAACGTGCAAATGAGTTGAGGTTCAAATCTTTCTTGTTGTGTGCTTTACCTAAGTGAAATCTGTAGAAATTTACTTTATCATAGGAGGAAGTAACTGATGATATTTATTGAATCTTCAGGTGCCTTAGCATTTGACATAGACTATGCTCACTGGGTTGACGAGCATCAACATCTTCTCAATGATCTAAGAACAGCTGTAAATTCTCAAATGAGTGATAGTGACTTACATATTCTGGTTGATAGTGTCATGGCACATTATAACGAGTTATTTAGGTTAAAGAGCATAGGTGGAAAGGCTGATATATTACACATACTTAATGGGATGTGGAAGTCACCAGTGGAAAGACGTTTTATGTGGCTTGGTGGATTCCGTTCATCCGAACTTCTCAAGGTGATTGACCAATTAAGTACTTTCATTTGCTAGTAACTTACTTCACTTGTGTATATAATTTGTTGTTGGCTCGACTCATTTCATGTCTTTTGGGATTCAGATCATCAAGAACCACCTTGAGCCATTAACAGATCAGCAGTTGATGGGAATTTGTAATCTGCAACAGTCTTCCCATCAGGGTGAGGATGCTTTAACTCAAGGCATGGAAGCATTGCAGCAATCTCTTGTAGAAACACTTTCCTCCACTTACCTGGGACCCACCAGTAGTGGAAATGTTGCTGATTACATGGGCCAAATGGCTCTTGCAATGGGAAAGCTTGCTGAACTGGAGAGTTTCCTTCATCAGGTATGATGCAATCACTTTGGGGAGCTAAATTTAATTAGAATTTCTAAATCCTTTTACAAGTTTTCCTACTAGTCCTTTTACTGATTAAATGAATAAAATATTGATTCTTTTTTTTTTTTAAGATATTGCATGTACTTACTTTTACATTTATTACTTTTGAGAATGAATTCTCTCATGTGGAAACTTGGTATCTTTTGAGAATGAATTCACTAGTTTTAATAAGGCTCCACCTATTTATGCTTATGAAGAGAGAGATACAAATTTTCAACCTGACAAGGTTATGTGAAAATTAAACATGAGAGGATCTATTCCTCATTTTCTTTACATGGTATTAGGAAAGTTAACAAGGATAATGGTTTATCTTACTCATAATATATCATTGTAAATATTGGGGGTGTGTTTAGTACTTGGTAGAGTAAAATGGGAGGAAGGAGTCTTAGGATGTGCTACATATCACAAAACATACATCATTGAAAAATTTCTCTCCTTTCCTTCCATTAACAAAAACATTCACCACTACCATGCACACAATCAGAAGTTTATATGAATAGTGTTCTGAGTATGTTCCATGTTCTTAGGCTGACTTCTTGAAGCAACAAACTCTTCAACAGTTGCAACGAATTTTGACAACGCGTCAAACCGCCCGAGCCCTCCTTGTCCAAAATGATTACATTTCAAGACTAAGAGCACTTAGTTCATTATGGTTGGCGCGCCCTAGAGAGTAGGGACTTAACATTAATATCTATCAACTTGCTCTAGTGCATCCTACTGCAGTGCTTCCTATGTTGGCTCCAAACTAATTGGCCACTTCTGTTCTAAATAGTAACTCAGTCATGAGTTGCTGCCACCAAATATATAGTGTTGATAATAATTGACTATACTGTGAAGAAACAATGTTACTGGTAGCTACTAATCTAATTTTCTTTTATGATAGATTGATGGCTTGAAATTTTCTGTAAAAGTTTTTATCAGTTGGGATGTTCTGCATATTGCCAGCATATTTATGTGGCTATTAATGTTCAAGTGTTGCATCTAAAAGTTGAGACTCAGGCGTGAATGCGTATCAATATCAACGTCACACTTTCACCAACAATCATGTAGCATTGCATAAAAGCATGATTTTCTCTTTGTACAAAAAGCATAAAAACATGGCTTTATTGATAGATCAACCCCTCCATTTGCTATCATGTCTTACGTGATATTCGGAAGACGAGTCCCAGTATTTTGCTTTTTTTTTTGTTAAATAATAAAACTTAGGTCAAGGTTATTACTTTGTCATTAAGTTCTGATTAATAGTGTTACTTAATTTTGTGTATACATTTTAAAGCATACTTTTAGTTGCTGTTATTTGACAATAAAAATAACAGTTTAATCTGAGAACTTAGTGGGAAGATATAAACAATTTATTTATTTATTATTTATTTATTATTTATTATGCCATCTAAATGCAAATGGTGTAAAAAGATGCATTAAACAATTTCACAAATTTCTGTAGACTCTAGGTAGACTTTATTGTAAATTCTGTACATAGTATCTCATAAATTGAGTATCTGGTGTAAAATAAATATTTTACAGCTACTTCCCATCTTTGCACTTGCAATTTGACCCTGCTCTAATTTATTCAAATACGCTGAATAATGATGAACATGGTGGAAACTTCAATTTCCACTAAACACAAACTTAGAAATGGTAGTTTCTTCAATACTTATTGGCCACTGGCCTATATATTTGTTTTCTGCTATTCATTGTTCCTGCAAAATTTCAAAAAGTACCCATATGAGCTATAAAATTAACTATTTTTCTATTAGTTTGGTCTAAAACTAAATTGAAAGAATGAAAAAGGCAAGGAATCTGTACCTGGTCTCTGGTATTTTTTACCAGTCACAGCTTGGGGAATGAACACCCCAGTACCTCTTCCACTCTTCTTCCTCAAATTCACAAGCCAATCAGGTGAACCTGAGCCATGTGTTTCCCATGAGCAAAAGTGGTTTGCAAGTGTTGATGTACTGTTATTAGCTAACCTTGTTGAACCACCATCACCAACACTAGCTTGGTTGAAACCTTTTCTTTCTAATAAATCTTCATCATCTTCAGATGTCAATTGCAGAATCTGCCTCTTAATCTCAGCATAGAAAGTGTCATCATCAAATTGTGTCTCCATAGGGATACTTTAAAAGATTAATCAAGATCTCTAAAAGAGCTTGAACTATAGGCTTGTGTTTGTATGAATGTATGAAAAATAAGACTTGGTGGTGGCTTAAACAAAAAATAGGTAATGAGGTTCATATATATAGATAAAATAATCACATGAAACATAGACTCCTTTGTTTATGGACAATGTTTTGGGTCCAAGAAATCCAGGACTGTGTAAATTTCATTTCAAATAGTGTCCAAATTGGACGAATATGCTATTTTTCGTACGTTAACATGTCTTTGCTGTCTCGAGTGCTTTAAATTTTAGGATGCAATTTATTTAACACATGAGCCAAATTGAATGTATTAGAATTTGGCGATTACTTTATAGTGACATAATGATGTGGTTATTCATAGCCACATATCAACATCAACCATACTTGTAGTTTTGGTTACCTAAAATATTCGTCTAATCCTTTGTATTGTTTCATAACATTGACTTGGTTTGTGCTTTACGGAGTGGCTAAACATCAATTAAGAGTATCAAATTGGTGGTGGATCATCACTCACGTAGCATAACTAGCATTAAAAAGGTCAAACTTATGCTATATTTGGATTCATTCTGGTATAATCCTTGGATTTTTTTAAAGAGTTTAATTAAAAAGTATGGATAATGGTAAAAAAAAACTTTTACACTGTTTTCTAATGATGAATTAATGTATGATAAAATTACTAATTTTTGTAATAGTTAATTTTAAAAGTTATGTAAGATGAATTCTAATTGGTAATAGTGTAAACTGTAAAACCTTTCATTATACAGATAATGTATTAAAATTAAATTCTTTTTCGAATAATTAAAGTAGAAAAAAAATAATGATACTCGTACACTCTATTCACAATTAGCATACAAAAATTTTAGGTGGGGTAAATTTACTAGGTCAAATAATAGTCAGCTACCTTCAATTTTGATAGTTTGTATGAAACTCTAAATTCAAACTTCATTGCTGTAATTATACACACACAAATAAAAAAGTATTTCTCATATCTTAATATCAAAATACAAAATAATATTTCCTAATATGTATGTATAGAGATTACAGGATTTGGTCGGAATGATAAGGACAAATCTCAATTCACCCATCTAATTATTCATGTAAATAATAGTTGCAGTCACAGTCTCTGTGAGATGTCATAAAAGTAAATGATTATTTGTGAAGACTTTAATTTTGATTATTTGTGATTATTTTATATATGGTTTTTAAATTAATTATTAGTAAAGCCGATAACTTTTAATGATTAAATAATGCATTATTGGATCACAGTATAAAAGTGTATCCCAATTAAATTAATTTGTTAATTTCTTTCTATTAGAGCATTGCATTATGAAATTTCTTAACAGAAATTAATTAATTAAGTGTGAGGACAAGGTGGAGATGGTTGTTTACTTGTTTACATGTTTAGGATTCCTTGGAGCACAGCATAGACAGGTGTTGTTGGCTGAAGATTCTGGTGGGCAAACCTTTTAGTGGGGTCCATTACATTCATTCGTGTTGGGCTTTGGATACCGTTTCATTCGTAGTGAAAGAAAATTCCAACCACAGATTCCCTAGCTGTCGCAATCCTAGCTAATTTTGACAAAAAATAATAATTAACGTAGAAATAATAATGACCGAAAAACAGAATGTTATAAAGAATTTAATTTTTACATTTTTAGTATAATTATTATAAAAATTAACAAAATTAGATAATAAGATAAGAAAGAATTTATATCATCAATACATATATTATTTATTCATTAACCGATGGCTATACAAAAAAAATATTATTTATTCTAAACAAAGATTAAGGAGTTGATTGAAATGATTATTAACAAGACATTATGTAATGGCTATAAATAGGGCCACGTGACAAGAGCTGGGTTATATACCCATAGTCCATCAAACCTCTTGTCTCCTCGGATGGGATGATCTTGATGGATTAAGCTTAATTATTGTTTGTCTTTATAAAATTAGTTTGTTTTTATTTTAGTTTTTATAAATTTTTTTCTTTATTTTTATCCATCTAAAATTTAATGTTATTGTTTTTGATTCATATAAAATGAATGAATTTTGGTTTTGATTTCTATAAAATATTTTTTATTTTTATTCCTCCAAATTTTGAAATAATTATTTTTGTTTCCTAAAGTTTATTTTAAGGTAGATAAATAACATTTATTTAAGGAATCTAGAAATTTTTTTGGAGGTATCACATGTTGACATTGTATCATCAACATTAACGAGTGTTACCTGATATGGTCACTTGACCTTTTGTTAAACACATATATAAGCAATTAATGAGTTGCACATAATAATAGGGACCAAAAATAAAATTTTAACTTTTTAAGGGATGAAAATCAAAGAAATTTTTTTATAAGGACTAAAATAAAAACCAACTAATTTTACAGGACTAAGAATATATTTAAGCCGATTGATTAAAAGGAAATATTAAGGGGGCGTTTGTTTCATGAAATCATTTTACATTCCCATGAATCACATCTCCAGGAATATTGTAACTAGGAATGTTATTCCTTAGTATATATAAAAATGTGTTGGTTAACTTTTAACATTCCTAGGAATATTTTTAAAGTTTTAAAATAATAAATGAAAAATAAATGTAAAAATGGAATTTATAGTGGAGTTAGAAAGTATCTTTTCACATTCCCATGAGAATCTAATTTTCCCACCCCGTTAGCATGGGAATAAAAGCTGTGTAAACATGAGAATGCAACTTTCCTAGGAATAAATGATATCTGGGAATATTTTCTAATAACCTCATAACAAACATAAGAATAAATATTCCCATATTCATATTCCCGAGAATGCAAGATGATTCCGTGAAACAAACGCCCCCTAATATTGTAATTTTGCTTCTAAGAATGGCAAAAATGTTCACATACGCAAGGATCTATAGGTGAAATTTATACTGAATAAAAGATAGATAGTCAAGAGAACATTGCTAGATAATTTAAATGGATATTTTTACTAACCGTGCTCGTAGATATCCACTATTGTAAAATTACTTAAATATTCTTAGATATATAATATTACACAAAATTAACCCTAAATTTTCAATGATTTCCTACTTTATAGGGTGTAAATATGTTTGCATTTAAACTATTTGTTTAAGATTTTGCTATTGTTATTAAGGGTGGCCATGGGTCCGGTCCAACCCGCGAACCTGATGAATCCGAACCAAACCAATCCAAAAAATCGGGTTGGTTTAGTTTATTGGTTTGGTTTGGATTTGATTTTTTGAAAACTGAATGGTTTGGTTCGGTTCTTGGATTAGAGAATTTGAAATCCGTAGAAACTGAACCAAACCAATTGATCCGAACACAATGTTTTATTTTTTATTTTAGTTTTAGTTTTATAATCATATATATTATTTAATATTATTTATTTACATTTTACAAATTACAATTGTTATTTACTAGAAAGCATATTATAGATAGTTATTGGCTTATTGCTAGTGCTAGTTGTTGACTACTATTATTAGATAGCTACTATTTTAGGTTGTAATTGTGTTTTCTTTGAAAAACTTTATGATATAATATAGTTGCATGTACATGATTTTTCTTCTTTTAAATTTTTTTTGAACAATTTGTTTTTTATTATTGAACCCGACCACCCGATCCGAACCAAACCAAACCACATCGGGTTGGTTTGGTTCGAATTCTGAAAAAAAATTAAGCAAAACCGAACCGAACCAAATTGAACAAAATTGTTTGGTTTGGATCGAAAAATCATCTAAAATCGAACTAACCCAACCTGTGGCCACCCCTAATTGTTATAAGTCACAAGGAAAATTCCTACTTATTGTTAGCATTCCTTTATTATTAAGTTAATTAATTAACAAAGTTTTTTCTTGTCTATTTAGTTTTTTGGCCTTTAAATTACATTTTTTTTGAAAAAAACTTTCAGAATAATTAAAAATTATGGTTAAAATGCTTTATAGATTATTTGTTTTAGTAAATATCCATAGATATCCTTAGATATTGATAAAATTTGTGGGTATTCACTTAATGGATATATGCAAGAGTATGGATGGGCATAAGACAAATTTTTATTCAATGGGACAGGTAATTTGGGGCTACTACCTGTGTCTGCCTCGACTTGTTGCCACATGTACTTACTCCTTAATCATATGGTGAAAATTTGATCTTCAGGTTTATGTGTATTGAAAATATTTGTTGGGAGAGACTAATCTTGTAAATGGATCTTAAAATCTTAAGGGATTAATTCTTAACTCCTAGTTGAAGCGTATCCTAAGTTAAAAAAAAAAAATTCTTTTGCGAATTTCATAGTTGGGTTTAGTATATATATTTATATAATCAAATTATAAATATGATGATAATTACCTTTGAGAGTTTTTAGAATATAATGATAAGAGTAATGGAAACCCTTGGCGCTCATTTATGCGTATTAGGGTCTTGTTAGATGTTCGCAAATCCCTGTAGCGATAAAAAAGAATAAAGAAGCCAAGCGGTGATTCAAAGGAGATATCTTTTAAGTATGAACAATTAGGAACTTTCTGTTATCTCTGTGGATTGATGGGCCATATGGATGATTATTGTGAAAAGTTACTATCCATGGAAAAAGATGATGGTGTACGCTTATGAGTTCTAGACCTTAGAGCAGGTGTTGGGAAGAATGAAGTTTCGGGTGGTTCGCGATGGTTGCGACAGGGTGAAATGCCAAGAATAACACTAGAAGGGGGGTTGAATAGTGTGTTAGTTAAAACCTTAAAATCTTTTCGCAAAGATGGATATATACTAAGTTTTACAAGGAACTTGTAAAAATGAAAGATTGCAAGTATTGTCCAATTGTTAAAAGACAGTTCAATGGAACTGCGTTTTCATATACTGTCCAAATGTGAAGCAAAAGGATTTTCGAAAATATAGAGAGAAGAAACTTGTGCGTATGATGCGAAGAAGTAACTTAAGAGAATAACTGATAAGCTTAAAAGCGATAGAGTAAAAACACTTGGTTTATACTGGTTCACTCAACCTGAGCTACGTCCAGTTCTCCTTCAAAAACCTTTGAAGGGTTCCACTAATCAAATTCCGATTCCAAACAAGTATTATATACCCTGCCACTTCTGGCTACAAGTATTCTCTAAGCCACTTCTGGCAAACCTTTAATCTCCCCATGAGATTAAAGAACACCCAAGTATTCTTTGTCACTAAGCCACTCCTAGCTTTCCAAACAGAAACTGTTTAATTACAAATTCAGCAAATAACTCTCACAGAGAGGATGTTACAATGTAAGCAAATACTCAAAGAACTTAGCAAAGCTAAGAAGATTTCTCTTTTCACACAAGTGTAGGTCGTCCAATTGATTTGGCAGAGTTTCAGCTCTTAGAAAACTTGAATGCTTCGTTGTTGATTTTGTGAGATTGTTCCTCTATTTATAGGCAACTTGGTGAAGATATCTGTTGTGGGATATGTGCCTTTGCCAATAACCATTCTCTCACAATCATATGACCGTTGCTACGTGTCAGCTTGGGGTGGAGAGATGGAGAGGAGACAACAGTACATGCAGCGCGTCCACTACTTGTACGATTTCTGCAGAGAGAAGCTTTTCTGTCCCCTGTGGTACTCTTTTCGAATTTTCAAATGAAATGTCACATTAGAAAAGAGAGGGAATAATTGAACATTTCAGAGAATCATCTTCGAAAAGCATAAGTGTACTTCTACGCAATCATGGACGCTTTATATAACTGTTTGATAGAAAAGATGATGTAAGTTATATAAGCCTTGGACGTTTCTCATTTGGACGCAGTGTTTACAAATTGGTTTTTGCAATGCATTGGACACTTATTTTATAATAGCATGTTGGACGCTGGTTTTAATACATATGAAAACAAGTTTCCAATTACTCCTTGGACGCACTGTACACATAGAGATATAAAGTTTGAGCTTAAGAAATACAATACCATTGAGGCATTGGACGGTGTGGTACCTATAATACTAAAAATAAATCATTAGATACTTCAAAATTTTAATCTCATTTGTTATCATCAAAACTGAAGTTTGAGGGGTTGGACATCGTCCAAAGTCTTAGACTCTAACACATGGAGTCCACGGTGGTTGAACCTCTGAGTCAGCAATGGCAGATAACAACAACGTTCATGGGGGAGGCATTAATTGCAATTCAACTCAACAATTAAGTGCCAATCATTCGGGTATGAATGCTAATATTGATGGTGATCAACAATGCATCCAACCCATAAATGCTAATCATTTCGACGATCAGCAATGCATGCAATCATGGGCAATCAATGCTAATATTATTGGAGACCAAAAACGGACATAATTTATTGTGGACGTTTTCAAGAATCCTGCACTGTTAACATCAAAATCAGCAACGTCCAATTCTCATGCAATTAAAGAGTCCAATCAATCCACAACTAAAGCAATGAAAATGAATATTGAAACTAGCAATGATCAAGACTTAATTGTTGGAGAGAAGAAAAGACGCCTTGACAGAGATGTAACTACTGCAACTCAAATGTCTGACACAAGCATTGCTGCAAATGGCAATGACACTGGAAAATCAAACCCTACCTTTGAACCTTCTTCTTTTATAACGGCGGGCCCTGGCAAAGAGGCCTGCCAGGGAAAATGAGTTTCTTAAGTTGGAATTGTCGGGGCTTGGGCAACCCAAGTGCAATTTCTATCCTCTGTGACCTCATCCGAACATATCACCTAGATGTAATCTTTTTATGTGAGACTTTGGTGAATGGTCGTCGAATAGAAGAAATAAAGGCTCTCATTGGTTTTGATTCTTGCTTTTCTATGTAAGCTAATGGTAGAAATGGAGGTCTTGCTTTATTCTGGAAGCAACCTTTTGATTGTCGACTTCAAAATTTCTAATCAAACTTCACCAGTGTTGAAGTTTACAATGCTACCGATCCTGTTTGGCTCCTTACTGGTTTCTATGGATACCTTGAAAGAGATAGAAGAAAGGACTCCTGGGACCTACTACGTAACATATCTCAGCAAACCACTCTTCCGTGGTGTATTTTTGGGGATTTCAATGATCTTCTGTCTTTAGATGAAAAATGTGGGTCTAGAGATCACCCAAACTGGGTTATTCAAGCTTCCGTGAAGCGATTTCTGATTGTAACCTCCATGATCTTCCCATGGAAGGATACAAATATACTTGGGCTAGGAGAAAAGGCAAGCCTGATGCTATTGAGGAGAAACTGGATAGAGCTATGGCAACATGTGGCTGGCTGGATTTGTTTCCTAATTTTAAGTTATGCAATGGTGTGGCATCTAAGTCTGATCATTCTCCCATCCTAATCAAACTTAGCGCCAACTCCAGACAAATGGGTTGTAGGCAATTCTATTTTGAAAACTCATGGCTCTTGGAACTAGACCATAATCTTATTGTTGAGCATGGTTGGGAAAGCACGCCAAATGATGATTTACTTTCCAAACTGGATAGTTGCTCGCTAGAAATGCATAGCTGGGGCACCAAAATAAGGAATGCATACCGTAGCCAAATTGATCAATGCCGCAAGGAGATGGAGTTACTTCATGAAAAATCAGATAGGGAATCAGCTGCACAATATGCTATGGTTAGTAATGTAACATCCCTCGTTACATTACTCTGAAACATACATAAAGTGCTTTGTATTTAATTTTAATAAAACTCTTGTTTAATTTATTCATGAAAATCCATGTTGTGTGTTGAAAACATCTTTGGATAACTGTGGAAATCAAAATATAAGCACCAATATGAAAAGAAATATAACTTGATCATTATTCAAGATTTTCTTACAAAGTTGATAAACATAACTAAAGGTTAATACAACTAAAATATCCAAAAGATAAATCATTAAAGCAACATAAGATAACTACAAATAGAGAACACTGACCAACCTATCCCATCAGAGCAGCACCTAACATAAATCTAGTTCCTACCCTCGTCATCGATCTCAATAGGATGACGGTCATCGCCCCCAGGTATAAGAGGTGACGGAGGCAGACATATGTACTCATCGGCGAGTCCAGGATTCACAATGGGTTGCTCCTAGTTAGGTACAAAGAATATTCTAGCAGGAAAGGTAAGCTCAGCTGATACCATCGGTGTGCCTATTGTTGGTGGGTTAAAAATGATGAGATCTCCTTTATAGCGATATCTACCATCGCCTCTATGGAAAAACCACTGTCCAGTCGGGCCGAACGTTACTTCTAGGTTCCATGCTGCTAGGTCCATCTATGCGTAAAAAAAAAAAGTGAAATGGGGTGAGGTCGTATTCTTTCGATGTCACCCCATGGAAAAAGTAGATAACTTTTCTCATTCTAGCACACAACAAACAATATAGTAGAAATGTCTAGACATCCTAAGTCTCATCCCGTCATCATCATCTTCTTTACATCATCATCACTGTATGGATCCATACTCTCGGTTGATCAACCATTGATCACGATTTAACCTTCGGGAAGCGATGGGGAGTAAGTATACCTCAACCCTGCCACAGTCCCATACCTGTGCAGTAAACATCCATCTTGGTACACTAACACCAATACCGGCTGTCAGATGAATAATCTCATTACGTGTAACTTTCCAGAATACTCAGCGAATCATTTTCAAAAGAGGTATACCCTCCGCGTCATCATAAGTTATCTCTGCGTTTATCGCGATGTTACGAGCTAGCACTTTTAGTCCCGGAATGTAGGGGGCTGACCTACCCATTGGGACATCACACACTCGATGCCTTCCATCCCTTAGACCTCTTACCTGGGCCACGCATCTCAACTCGCGGTGTACCAAACCGTAGCTTCCCACACCACATCCAATCGTACCTTCCGTCCAACTTGGCTAGTCCAAGTCCTCAAGGCTCTAAGGTACTTACTCTCGGAATATTTCCGCAGAGTAAAACTACTCATAAGGGTCGTTCTCACCCTCTAGCAATTTATATAAAGGATATGGTACGAGAAACATCAATAAATAATAATATTGGTACACTATCAATCATTCCAAGTCATAACAATTTCATACACATAATATAATGCGTTTTAATGGTGACAACATATTAAACGCATTCACATATTTACACTTAACAAATACTCATAATTATATATAATTTAAACTTATTATTTTTCATTCTTTTCTTTTCAAAACATTATGGAAATAATTACATTTAATATTTGTTACTATAAGAAAATTATTATAATAAAATCATACACAAGTATATAATCTCAAATATTTGATATCTCAATTATACTTAATTTCTTTATAAAATAAGATAGTCATTCGTAACTAAAAATATAATTTATTTATTTAAATAAGTTTGAAATATATATATATATATATATATATATATATATATATATATATAAATATAAAGGTTACTTATGATAACAAATATTTCCAATATAAAATAGTAACGTTGTCAATCTATAAAATTTAGTATTTATTTAAATAAAACATTTCACATACAATTGATAATAATCACTTGTAATAATAATTCTCCCTAAAATAAAGGACTTTCATAGTTATAATTTCAATATAATTATGTAACAACAATATATCTCAAAAATATAATTTTCCTCATACAAGTTATGTAAATAAATATGTATCTTTCGTAGTTTAATAACATCATTATACTTAATAATAATTAAAATAAAGAAAACACTAACAAGGGATCATAAAAATCACTCCCCCTACTAGGATTAAAGGACCGAATTCTTGATTTTCTTACTACACTCATCATGTTCATACTTGTTCTTACAAATTCATGATAACATTCATCCAATTTCAATATTTAATCCATACACACTTAGAATGATAACATATAAACAATTATAAAAATACATATCATGTATATATAAGATCAAACCATGAAATGAGAGGACTTTGAGATCCATCTCCACACTCACATAGAATAACATTTTAAAAATACAACCTCACCCATACCTATTTCTCCTAAGCTTGGATGAAGTTGAAAACCTCTTCTTCCTTTCCCTAAACCACTTGCTCAACACCACCACCACTAAGGAGAGCTCTTCCTTCTCTCTAGCTTTTTATCTAATCTTTCTATCTTCTCTCTAGGAAGATGTGATGAACTAAGGAATGAAGGGTAGTATTTATAGGCTAGGTTGGGAGACAAGGTGGTAAATAGTACTAATGATGAATAAGAACTCATAAATCCTAAGATTATTAAACCTTTAATTGTCCATTATTCTACCTCTTAATATTCTAATTTATTGTTTTTATTTTAATAATTATGTTTAACTAATTAATTATTTCCATTAAATTAAAGAAAACCTTCGGTATTCTTGTTTTAGAATCTGAACAATTTTACTTCTAGTACCTCCCTTTTCTGCTATTCGCACCCCCATAAGCTATTATTTTTATTTTATTGTTTTCTAGGCCCAAAAGCTAACATCTTTTCATTCTAGATCCATAATAATAACAACACATAGAAAATAATTAATAACTGAATTATTAAAACATGAAATCAAATAAAATGTAATCATAGAAGAATTCACACATAATCTAAATATCATACAATTCACACAATATTAAAAGAATTACTCGCAATTTCTTGCGTTCATAATTCTCTTTCATTCAAACAAGGCTTAGTTTAGGAAATATTTAATTTCTTAAAATAAATTAATGATGTAAATTCCTATAGGTGAAAATTGGGTCATTACAAGTAATAAATTGAATAACTTGATTGCCCAGGAGGAATCTTACTGGAAACAGAGAGAAAGTGTATTGGCTAAAGGATGGTGACATAAACTCTTGGTTCTTTCATTCTTATGCTACTGCTTGGAAAAAGATGAATTCTATTTCATCTTTGGACCGTGAGGATATGAACGACTGTTTCCAATCAGAATGATGTTTGTGAAGTTGCCAAGCTTTAATTTAATAATTTGTTTTGTGGCAATGATGTTGATATTGATCCAGTAATAAATCAAATTCCTGTCTACCTCTCTTCTGATGATAATCTTTCCTTACTTGAACCTTTTACTATTGATGAATTTAAAAATGCTCTCTTCCAAATGGACTCAAATAAATCACCTGGCCAGGATGGTCTCAATTTGGCTTTTGTCAAAAAGTTTTGGCATTTATGTGGAATGGATATTTTTGTTGCAGCTACATCTTGGCTTGATAATGGTATTTTCCACCCACAAATTAATTCTACAACCATTGTCCTTGTCCCAAAAATTAATAATTCCAAAAATATGAGAGATTACAGGCCTATTTCCCTTTGCAATGTCCTCTACAAAATTATATCAAAAACACTGGCCAACCATTTGAAACCCTTTCTCAAAAAATGTATCTCCTTTGAACAATTTGCTTTTCTTGAAGGTAGATCAATTTTAGATAATGTTCTCATTGCCTTTGAATTTATCCACCACATGAAATGCAAAACTAGAAGGAAGATGGGAGAGGTGGCCTTGAAAATTGTCATTAGCAAGGCTTTTGATAGGGTCCAATGGAATTATCTCTTGGGTGTCATGACAAAAATGGGTTTTCATGAAAAATGGATTGGTTGGATGAAGATGTGTCTGGAAACAGTTCACTATTCTATTAGGATTAATGGTGATTTTGTAGGACCTATTTCTCCAGGGAGATGACTTAGGCAAAGTGACCCATTGTTGCCTTACCTTTTTATATTGTGTATTGAGGGACTTTCTACACTTAAAAAAAAAAAAAGAGAGTAAGGGAGACATTCATGGTATCAAGGTGTGCAGAGGAGCTCCAACCCTCTCACTAGAGTTGGGCAAACGGGCCCGCCCGCCCGCCCGCCCGTTTAGGCCAGTACCCGTAAAGCCCGCAAACCGCTTAACCCGTCCGCGAAGCCAACAACTTAAACGAGCTTTATTTTAGCGAGTCCACAACCGTACCGTTTAGCCTGCGGGCTAAACGGGCGGCCCGCGTCCCCAAAAAAAAATTGGAATTAAATTTTAAAAACTAAAATTTAACCATTTTTTAAACATTTTTTTTGAAAAAGAAAAATATTTTATTATGATAGTTTAAAAATCCTATTCCAGCAATGTCACATTCATCTATTTCTTCAACCCAAAATGTAATGGAATAAACTCAAAACAAAATAGATAGTTTAAAAACAATTGTCTAAAAAAAATTAAATTAAAAAAGTTAAAAATAAAACTCTAACTTTATTCTAATTTCTAACTCTGTTACTCACTTACTCTAACTCTCTAAGTTTATTTTTTATTTTACTTTAAATTTTATTAAAGTATTAAAATATTATATTTTTTAAATTAAAATATGTAAAGCCTGCGAACTACCCGTGAAACCCACGGTTAAAACCCGTTTAACCCGTGGGTTAAACGGGCCAGGCTAAAAAGCCCGCATTTTAAATGGGCTAAAAAAAGTTGAGCTCGTATATCGTACGAGCTGCGGGTTATAATATGGGGTGGCCCACGGGCCCAAACCCAAATGCCCAGCTCTACCTCTCACACATTTTATTTGCTGACGATTGTTTTTTGTTTTGCAGGGCTACTGAGAAGGAGACTACAACTCTTATGCAGATTCTTGATATTTATGGAAAAGCATCTGGCCACCTGATTAATTTTCAGAAGTTAGAGATCTTTTTCAGCACAAATACTTCCTAGTCCATAAGAATTAACATCATGACCTCTCTCGATGTCTCTAATCAAATTGGTTCAGGAAAGTATCTTGGTCTACCCTCAATTATTGATAGAAACAAAAGAGGAATCTTTTGTTTTATAAAGGATAGACTCTGGAAGCGCATTAACCATTGGTTCGGAAAGCATTTATCTAAAGCAGGTAAAGAAGTTCTTATCAAGTCTTGTGTACAGGCCATTCCATCTTATTGTATGAGTGTCTTCCTACTCCTAACATCTTTAGAGGAAGATATTCAAAAGATGATGAATTGGCTTTCTTGGGAGCGTTTGACAATGAAGAAAGAGTTTGGAGGCATGGGTTTCAGACATCTACATGGATTCACCCTAGCCATGCTAGGGAAGCAAGGTTGGAATTTCACTACCAACCAAGATGCTTTAGTTGCAAAAGAGTTCAAAGCTAAATACTTTCCAAATGGGGGATTCTTGGAAGCTCAATTAGGGCACAATCCAAGTTATGTTTGGCATAGCATCCACGCTTCACAGGTATTGGTAAAGGAAGGTATGAGATGGAGACATGGAAATGGACAACTAGTTAATGTTTGCTCTCAACCATGGCTTCGCATATCACAAAATCCATTTGTCACAACTCCTGCCCCTCACGGTCTTGAAAGCATCAATGTTAGTACTCTTATAGACCACACCCGTAGGCTGCTGGAGACATGATATAGTGCAACAAATTTTTAATATGGAAGATTTGCAAGCTATCACGTCACTACCATTGTTGAATGTTTCATCCGAAGATAAGCTGATTTGGCGTCTAACTTCAAATGGTGATTACTCGGTGAGATCTGCATATCATTACTTGATGGAAACAATGATCAATAATGTCCTTTTAAAGTTGATGGAAACTGGATGCTTCTCTGGAATTTGCATATCCCACCTAAAGTCAAGCATTTTTTGTGGCGTCTTCTTCGTCAATGTCTTCCTACAAGACAACGAATCCAGTCAAAAGGTGTGTCCTGCTCTTCTTTATGTCCCTATTGTCATAACAATATTGAAAATGATTGGCATATTTTCTTCAGTTGTGACCAAAGTCATAATATTTGGTTGGCATCGGAGTTATGGGAAAGCATCTCTAGCAAAGTGTCTCAGGCTGATGGTACCAAGGAATTAATTTTTGATCTTCTTGAAATACTACATGTGGTCCAGAAGGAAAGATTTGTTATGATTTTGTGGTGTATATGGCATAGGAGAAATGAAAATATATGGGAAGATGTAGAGCTCCAACCGCAAGTTTTTATTTTTTTAACCATGCAGTTTTTCAATGAATGGAGCCATACTCGTAAGCCACCAACACGTAACGTTCAACATCATCACAACTTAACGTCTGCATGGGAAAAGCCTCAATCATGATTCATGAAATGTAACGTTGATGCTGCCATATTTAAGGACAATAAATGCTTCGCATTTGGACTTTGTCTTCGGAATGATCGGGGTGAGTTTGTTAAAGCTAAAACAGTAAACATTCTTGGTATTCCCGATCCACATGAGGCATAAGCATTGAGACTGCTACATGCTCTGGAATGGATGCGACATATGAACACTGAGAAAATAATTTTTGAGTTAGACTGTAAGGCTGTGGTAGATGGTATGGCAACAAGTACAAAAGGCTCTTCAGAATTTTACTTGATTTTATCTATGTGTAGAGCTTATTTAATAGTTTTTCAAACTCTATGATGAGTTTTGTAAGGAGGCAAGCAAATCAAGCTGCTCACAGCTTAGCTAGGGCATCTAGATTATACGCTAGCAACCAAGTTCTTGACCGTATTCCATATTGTATCTTTTCTCTGATCTTGAATGAAATGAAATAAGTATGCTTTATCTAAAAAAAAATCATCAAATTATAAATGAAGTTAGGGGTGTTCATGGTGCAGTTTGGTTTGGTTTTAGGAAAAAAAATCATCTAAGCCAAACAAAAATAAGATGCAGTATATTTGGTTTGGTTTGAATGTAACACCAATCCGAACCAAACCAAACCAAACCAATCTTTTATGGGTTGGTTTGATTCGGTTTGACGATTTTTTATTTTTTAATTTATTAACATAAGGTAGAATCTAATAACTAAATTTACATAATTATTATGCTATATGGTTTTCTTTAATTTTTTTTATTAAATTTTGTTTAGAATATTTTACTTGAAAAATAGTTTTCTTTTACTTCTATTTAGCATTATTCTTTAATAATATAAACAACTCTTTTTGCAACATAAAGGTAAATTGCACACTATTTAATATTTAACACTATTGTTTCACAATAATGATATGTCTTTTTTGTAACATATTAAAGTAAAATATACACCTTAGTTACAAAACAAAGAGAATTATAATGTTATAAACTATTTAATGATATGAAAATCAACATAATAAAATAATAACAACAATTAGTAAGAGAGAATACAGAGAACAAGGTTGTGGAGAGAATGGAGAGTTTCTAGTATATTTCTAGAAATGGAGTAGCTTATTTATAGGTATAAATTGTAATTGAATGGTTACAAATGATTTAATTGTATTAAGACAAAACATAAATAGTCATAATGGAAACCACTGTTAAATATTCATAATACTCCTCCTTGGATATCCATTGTTTTAGAACGTGTCTCGTTAAAACCTTATTAGGAAAAATTTTGTGGGACAAAAACCTAATAAAGAAAAAAGATTACATCAATTTTTAATATGTTATCATACACTGCCTCATTAAAAAACCTTGTTAGGAAAACCCAAAGGGACAAAACTATGGCATGGGAAAAATAATGCAAAACATTTATTTCTCCCCTTATGCAAACAACCATATTTAAGATGACAAAAACCAATCTTGTGTACTCATTGCTTAAAAGTTTTACTTGCTTGTTTTGGTTTGTTTCACATATCGCCATGAAATTATTGTACCATTGAATGTAAACAAGTATTCTATTGGTGATCTATCGCTACGATGATTTGATAAATAACCTATACGATAGTGCAATATGTGCTTAACTTTATTCCAATGTTTTGTGTACTTGAAGAACTATATCTTGCTAGTAAATTGATGGCAAATGATGTATCAGGTCATGTATATTAGCAAGATACATAGTGCTTTGATAGCACTAAGATATGGTAGTTCAGGACCAAGTAGTTCTTCATCTTTTTCTGAAAATCTAAAAGGATTTTTGTTCATAAATATTTAGAGACCTTACAACTATTGGAGTGTACAACGTATGCGATGTGCCCATATAGAGCCTTTTAAGAACATTTTCTATATACGCTTCTTGATGCACAAAAAATTTATTATTTAGATATTCAATTTGTAATCCCAAGTAAAACTTTGTCCTTCCTAGGTCCTTCATCTCAAACTCTTTCTTAAGCAATTTATAACTTTTGGAAGCTCTTCAAGAGTTTTGATAAATATTTATGTCATATACATAAATAGTAAAGCAAATTACACTGGCACCCCTTTTATTTAGGACTTATTACACTTGCACCCCCTCATTGTTTTACCCCTATAGAAAACCCTCTAATGTTTACAATTCTGTTACACAGACACCCCCTACACAGTAACGTCGTTGATTTCTGTTAACCTGAAGCAATCATGTGCTTTGAACATGCATGTTTAATGAAAGACATGGACCAAACTACCCTTATCTTCCTCATTTATATTGAAAAAAAATTAATAAAAAAATGAGTAACCCACTACCACCAGATACACCAATACTCTCTGTCTTCCTAAAAACCTCCTACACACCTCCTTAAACCTTCTTTGCCCACAATATCCATCCATAATCACATTAAAACTTCCATGTTGGAGAAAAGCTTAATAGTTAGGAAACGGTATTGACGGTGGCAGTAGAATGTTATTTGTTACCACTCTTTGATTAAAACTTCATTGCATAGAAATCAAATGCTGGTGTAGGGAGGCGGTGAAAATTGAAAATGGTGCAAGTATAAATTAAAGACGGTGCAAATTAATTTTTTAGCTTGATTTAATTTTTATCGACAACAATTAATCTTAAGATTATATTCAGCTATCTTCAACAAGGAATAACAAACAAACACAAATGTTAGAATAAAAAAAATAGAAAAAAAAAACACAAAGGCAGAACCAAAACTCAAATCAAAGGTAAGAGCTAAAAAGAGAAACAAAATATCACAGAAGCAAAACTAAATGTGATGCTAACGCAGAGGTGTGGTGTTCATGGGAAGTGCGATTCTCATTGGTACGACACAGTCTCGATGTGGCCTGGTGCAGTTCTCGACGCGGCCTAGTGGTCCTCCGAGTGTGCGTCGACGATGCAACCTCACTAGTTCGATGATGATGCAACCTCCAAGTCAAGACCAAGTGCGGTGGTGCGTTGGTCGCCGATCTCCCCCAAAAGGACGCTCGGACGGTGTTGCCACTTCTAAGCTAATGCTGAAGGGGCGGCGATCTTGACGCTTGGTTGCAGAGTTGTTGCTATGGTAAAGGGATTTGGTGTTCATGGTGATCTGATGTAGGAATGGCTGTGAAAGGGGTTCTGAGGATTTGGGGATTTCGAACTTGAGAGACTTTTTTTCCCCCTGAACTTGAGAGACCTTACACAGGGAAACGAGGGGCTTAAGTGATAAGGGCTATTTCGACATTTCAAAAATATTTGACACCGTTAGTAACCATGATTGTTTAGAGGAGGCAAAAGTAATGTAATTTTATGGAGGGTGTCTGAGTGTAATAAGTCCTAAACTCAGGGAAACTCAGTGTAATTTGCTCTAAATAGTATTATGACAAATGCATTTCTATATCTTTTCATAAAAATACATGGACAAATGAGATTAGTTTATATCCTTCTTTTATCAAATATTTACTAAGATTATTAAATCTTATAGGGAGTTTCACATCGTTTAGATTGTTTTAGTCCATAAGTCTAACTCAATTTGATTGAGTAATCTCTTCGAGAACCTTCACTGTATGTTTTGTCCAACTTAAATCTTTTAGGGTGTTTTGTATAAATGTCATTATCAAGTGAGTAATACAAATAAGCTATAACAACATAAATTAAATGTAGATTGAGTTCTTCTTGTACAATTAGACTAATTAAGTATAGAAAAAATACTTGCATTCACTATAGGTGAATATGTATCTTCAAATTTAATGTCAAGTTTTTGCGAAAATCCTTGAGTAACAAGTTGTGTTTTGTATCTCACATTTTCACCATTCTTATTTCACTTTTATACAAAAACCCATTTGTATCTAATTAGTTTTACATCTTTAGGTGTACGAATTACAAGTTATTTGGTTTTACATCTTTGGTGTATAGACTATAGGTCCAAGATCCTAACTAATTTTACATATTCATGTATACTGACTACAGGTTCAAAAAACTTTTGCTTAGCAATCGAGTATAATTTTGCTGCCAAGTTTTCATCAATTCGTAATGTCTTTGGCTATCTTTGGTTGTTTGCTCTACGAGGTTAATCTCTAAGGCTTAAATATGTTTTTAGTTGCTCAAATTTGGAGAACTTTTGATTTTGGTCCTCTAATTAAAAATTTATTTTTTTTAGTCCCTCAAATTCACAAAATGTTGTTTTTAGTCCCGCAACTTTATTTTAGAGGACTAAAAATCTACTCTTTTTAGTCCACTCCGGGGGACTAAAAACCAAATGTACATCAAATTTGAGGGACTAAAAACATATTTAAGCATATTTAATCATGAAGTCAACAATAATGTAACATACATGTGAAGGGGCGATGGGAAGAATGAAGATGACATTCTGAGATCTACGATGCTCTGATAATAATATGATTTTTATTAATATGATTAAGGGTTAATTAAGTTTTCAGTCCCAAAACTTTTTCAAAATTCAGTTTTTAGTCCCTAAACTTTAGTTTGACTGGTCAAGGTCCCTAAACTTTTTAAAAATTCAGTTTTTAGTCCCTGAACAAAATTTTGACCGGCCAAAGACCCTAAACTTTTTAAAAATTCAGTTTTTAGTCCCTAAAGTTTTTAAAAATTTGGTTTTAGTCCTTGAAATCTCATCAATTTAGGGACTAAAAACTGAATTTTTAAAAAGTTTAGGGACTAAAAACCGAATTTTTAAAAAATTTAGGGACCTTGACCGGTCAAACTAAAGTTTGGCGACTAAAAATAGAATTTGTAAAAAGTTTAGGAACATTGACCAATCAAACTAAAATTTAGAGACTAAAAACCGAATTTTAAAAAAGTTTAGGGACTAAAAACTTAGTTAACCCTATGATTAATATTAAAAGAGATATTTTGGTAAAATTTATTTTATTTTATTTGTGTTATTCAGTGTTTAACAAACAATACATAAGACAAAAAATTGTCTTGTAACTTAAGTGATTGCCCTGTACTGTTCTCCTAGTCTTGTATATCAAACACACCCCTAGTCTCACCAATTTGAGCTATTGAAAGTTTCATCTTCCTCTATAGCTGTAAATTTCTTCTCGGTGCTTCTCCTTTAAGTATTCTTCAGATGCAGATTTTTCCCTATCATCACTCAGGTTTCTGTCCTACCATGTCTATCCATTTGTTACAAACTAACTCTTATCTGGCTGGAAATTTCTCTCCTATTTCGTTTGGTGACTTCAATCCAATAATTTTTTTTTTTGCCTCTATTGGACAATTCAATTCCACCTATGTACAAAAAAGAGCATTCGAGTAATCACATTCATTTAGTGATTAGGCTACTAATCATGTCTTCTAGGCTTTACTTGGAGTACTGGTGGTTGTTGAGTCAGCGCGATTAGGCTCTGTTGATGAACATTCATATGGTAATGGTATCATGTGATGCTTTCTAAGCTTTACTGTATAGTGATTTGGTTTCTAGGCTTTTAATATTAATTTAGTGTCATATAAATAGAATGCTATACCCCGCAACAAAATCACATACTGATTATGATCTTGGGCAAGAAATTAATATTGGCACAATGAGAAATAGATTTATTCTTTCTGATAAATTAGGGTGGCACAAAAGTACTACACTAAAGGAACCCACCTTCTTGGTTTTTGATGATTAATTATATTGTTCTGTTGAGGTGTAACTTATTGAGGTATGCATGTTTTGGGAACGGTTGCAAGTTTTGGTGCAAGTTAGTTTGGTTTATTGTTGGCAATTTTGGCAAGTGTACCAAACCGCTTAAGTAACACAATGATAAGTAGAGTATCGTCTCCACAGGGACTTGTGTGATAAATGAGTAAATATTAATATAATTTGTAGACTATGAATATTGAGAAAATTAAAATAACGAAAATTAAAAGCAAATGCATAAAAATAAAGAGTAAAAAGGAAGGAAATTTGATTCGGAAATTTTGTCAAACAGTTGGTATGCGCAGAAAATGGGATTTATATAAATGGTGAAAATGGTTGGGGTTTGAGTTCATTAAATCAGCCTGTCATGCATTACTAATCATTCCTATTCAATTAAACCTATGTTATCATCAACCCACAATTTATTCTAACCTTAATCCCTTAAGCGAAAGAACCTAAGTCCTTTGATTCCACTATCAATCCCTTGAATTAGTGTAATCAAAGTACTTGCATTAAGAATGAGAGTTTTAACGATGCCCAATCCTTTTTACCCTATCCCTAGGCATAAAAATTATTGGATGCTCCCTTTAGTTTGCAATTCAATTGAATTTCCCAATTACAATCAAATAAAAAGAATCATGCACTCAGGTGATCAGGCTAAGAGCAAGCAATAAGTATAGAGGAGAAACAATAACAATGCTTAATTAAATAGAAACAATGTAGTAATTACATGAAAGAAGATTCAATTACATCAAACCCCAACAAAGGATGGAATTAGTTACTCATAGCCATTGGGGAGAAGAGATTGAAGAAGAGACAATGGAAGATGAATCCCTGAGCATGGAAACGGTTTCCCAATGTCTCTAATCTCTTTGCCTATGAAAACCCCAAAGTTCTGAACCCCTTTTTCTATCCTAGAAAGTCTATTTAAATAAGAAAAAACGCAACTTTCTACTTTATTTCCCACTGAACGCGCCATGGCCAAGGTGTCTACCATGGTCTGCCCGTGGTTGAGTCTAACTTTTATAATTGACTTCCTGAAGTCTGCCACGCCCATGGTAGCTACCACAGGCAACCCATGGTGTACTCTGGTTGTGGAATTTGACATTTTTCTTCATTTTTCTTCCAATGTAGCTACTCATGGACTCTCATTTGCTTGATTCGAGCTTCAATAAAGTTCCTACAAAACACCAACAAATACCTAAAGATCAAGTGTAAAAACTAGAAAATTAGCAAATCCTAAATAAACTAAACTTTTATTCAAAATTAACTAAAATGAAGATAAAAAAAACTCAAAATCATGAAAGATATCAAATAATTGCCCCTAAATTACTACAAAATGTAGGAATATAAGACAATTATCATTTATCAATTCCTTTATTAAAGAAACTTGTACAAATTAATAATTAAACCATGTCAGATCACCACCAATAATTTTTTCCGCACCCTTTAGAGTACTAGAAAACTGTTTACTCAAGCTAACATATTCTTCTCCACTGTAGTCTATTTTCTCAACCTGATTTCTTGATCCACTCATTGCCTATAAGACAAATTCCAACGATGTTAAAAGTTTAATCCGGAAGACATCATTGCATCCATGTTGAAATTACAAAAAAAAAAAAAAAAAAAAACACAATCTCTTAATGCAGTTGTGTGCATACCAGCATATTAGTATACAAAAGCAATTAACAGCATTTATGAATTTAGTAAACACACCAACTTTTTTGTTTGTTTTTGTTTACAAGTATACACACCAACTTATTAATATATACCCAGACTGTTTTTCTTTGGTAGGTATATACCCAGACTGTTTATAAACATCCGGAAAAAACCAACATGACCTATGAGAATGTGCATGCACCGCACTATATTAAACATCTTTAACACTAAGAGCTTTTGCTAGAATAATCATAGATCGAATGCAAATTCGTTTACTCATAATAACTCAAACAATCCAACTCTAGAATATTTACGGTGGCAACAATTGGTAAGTTCTCTAATCAACGAGACATGGTGGGAACAATCGGAGGATCTACACCTTCCCTCTTCCACTTCTCGACGTTACCTTCCCAACCTTTTAAATAAAATGTAAATTTTATAATTAGTATTTAACATGAATAAATTTAAGACTTAATTGCAAATTTTATCACTCAAATATCATTATTTCACAAATTTTATCACCCAATTTTTTGTGTGTGTATTTTACTATCATGTTTTTCAATTTTGATGTGTTCTTAAAAAACGACGACGTTATGTACCAAATTTTGTGAAGCGACAGTTGTTTTGCTATTAACATGATGATAAAATGTATGAAAATTGAAAAACATAATAATAAAATGTGTAAAAAAAAACTTGAGTGATAAAATGCACAAAAATTAAAAATATGTTGGTAAAATACATGAAAGAAAAACTTAATTAGGTGATAAAATTCACAAGATGATAATAATTGAATTCTAAAATGTGCAATTAACCCTAAATTTAATTAATAGAGGTACATAGAAATTATGCATACATCCATTGGAATATGAATGGGAATTATAATTACTTACCAATAGAAGGATCAATTCCACGGATTTTTAGTTCTTGTATGTGCATTTTTTAACAAATTTTCAGCATCTTTGTAATGCTTGCCTGCTTGGGTTGATATTTAATTTAAAATTAGGAAGTTAACTTTAATGGGATAGTTGGAATATAGGAAGTGGTTTAAATTAACACGCTGATCGTTAGTTTTGAAACGTGGAAATATCACTTTACTTTGAAAGTGAAATTTTAGACAAAATTAGCTTACAAAACTACTTTTACATTTAACGTCATTGATTGAAGTAATTAATTCGAGTGCAAGCAACTTATTATAAAATACAATAAATTAATTTTAACGTGTCCGCGCGCGCATGCAGCGTGTATTGCAGGTTTGATTTTCTTCCAGCTAGTAGTTGCTTCCATGAAATTTCAATACAAATTAAAATATGAGGAGCCAGCCAATTAAACAGAGCCTTGCAACTCGAGCAAGATTCCAATAACACATTTCTTCGTGGGTTCCTTGACTTCCCATGTGATGCCAATAATATATTTCAAAGTCCACGAAAATCTCTCCTATGCTAGTTAATCTTATCACTTCATGAAGTTATAAGGTTGACTTGGTGGTGAAGGGAGAAGAAGGGAAGGGGGGAGAGGTCACGGGTTCGAATCCCTTCGCTAACAAAAACTAACAAACTAACAACTAACATTTATCGATAAAAAAAAAATAAAAATCTATCACTTCACCATACCATTGTGTTGCCATTTCTGAAGCATACAACCTCTCTTCCATTTTCATTTTGTGAGTTACAACAACTTTGAGAATGGCTGAGGCTGTACTTAAAGGTGCGGTTGGAAATTTGAGCTCTCTCATTGGAAGAGAGATGGGGCTATTTCTAGGTTTTAACCAAGAGTTGAGAAGGCTTGCCAGCTTATTCACTACTATCATGGCTACACTTCAAGATGCCAAGGAGAAACAATTATCAAGCAGAGCTATAAAGGATTGGCTGCGAAAGCTAAAAGATGCAGCTCACGAGCTGGATGACATCATGGACGAGTACGCCTATGAAGAATTTGTTGAGAAATATGCCAGAAATCTTTAGTTTAGATATTTGAATAATTTAGTTTATCTTTTGAGAATTTGTTATTTGTTTCAAATCTTTAGGAAATTGTTTAGATTTAAAATTATCTCTAGGATACTGTTTAGATTTAAAAGATATTATCTTTAAATTAGTGATTTGTTTTATCTTTTTAAGATTAGGATGTTAGGTCTATAAATAGATACTCTTGATTGAGAATAAACACCCCACCTGGCCACTCTATGTGAGAGGGAGTCATATGAAGAAAGGGTTTGCAAATTTTCCTTAAAAACTTGTAATGAAGATGATTAGGTTTACAAGTTTTTCCTTCTCCATAAAAACTTGTAATATGTCTATGGGTTTGTAAGTTCCACAAAAACTTGTAATGCATATGAAGATGTCCAAGGGTTTGCAAGTTCCACAAAAACTTGTAATGCACATGAATAAAATATCAATGAAGCTCCTCCTTCACACTATATCTCCTTTCTTCTTTTTTACATACATCTTCTCTGCATATAACCCATCAGTGGTATCAAAGCTGCATACACCACAAAAATAACATATCAGAATTGCGGTTGGAATGCGAAGAAGTCAAGTGTTGTCTATTAGAAATGGTACATATCTCTTTCTTATCCTCTTTTCATCCCTTACATCTTGTTTTCCGTTACAAAACTGCAAAGAAAATGAACAGGATAAGTGAGAGATTGGATGAAATTGCTAGAGAAAGGGAGCAGTTTCATTTGACTGAGATGGTTCGTGACTTTGAGAGAAGAAGTGGAGTCAATGAGAGGTGCCAAACCAGCTCATTCATCGTTGAACCACAAGTCTATGGAAGAAAAGAAGATACTGTAAAGGCAAAAATCACAAGAAAGGGGATTGAATTGTGATTTATAAATTTTTTTTTTGCAAACTTTTATAAACAGAGAGTAGTGTCTAATGAGATAAAGAAGTCGAGAAAACGTTTTGACAGACAATAACTTAACAGGTGAAAGCCTTTTAAAAGAAATAGGTTTTAATCACAATCCAAAGTCAGTTCAAAGCAGTTATCAGAGATGTAAGACAAAGAAAGACAACACAAGAGATTATACTCGTTCGTCTCACCCCTAGACTACGTCCAGTTCTTGGCAAACCACCAAGTTCCAATAACTTATTACAAGTTACAAGTATTTTTCCCTGCCACTTCTGGCTCACCCAAGTAGTATTTCACACTTAGCCTCTCCAAGCTAAAAACCTAAGTATTCTTTATTACCAAGCCACCTTTGGCTCTAAAACAAATCGCTGGATTTGTTTTTACAAAGGGCACGCAGACTTTCGAGCTATCATCTTATAGACGGATATACAAGATTAAGAGCTAAGTCTTTTTCTCTCAGGATACACAAAGTGGTTTGAGAGCTTTTTAAAATAGTGAAGGCTTGAAAGAATGCTTGAAAATGAATTCTATTCGTATCTTTAGCATTTCAAATCTTCTTCTATACATACACTTATTGAGGAAGTAACCGTTGTCTCTAAACAGTCTTCTTTCTTGCGTCTGACCATCATCTGAAGGAGGGTGGTTGAGGGCATATAATGCGAGCATTAAATGCTTGTCACCAACTAGTTATTCTGAGCTGATAAAGCATTCTGCTTATCTTTCTTGAGATATACTCCAAATCCTTCTGCTGCAGTGGTCACATCGCTTGTTCAGACAAGTACTGATTGTTAGCTGTAGGCGTCTTTTGAGGCGTGGGAAGCTTCAGAAACTTTGACTTTTCTTTCTATTCCCTTTTATGCACTTCGACAGATCCTAGGAGGATGTTTTATGAACATTCCCTGCAAAACAGATAACACAATGATAGTGCATTTACTATTCCTTTAAATGCTTCTTCAGACTATAGCGTCTGTCTGCGTATCATTTGTATCTTACAGACGCAGATACAACGTTTTCGTCTGTTGGCATTTATAAGACGCAATCTTTTTACTTAATATTTGTTTTGCATATAATTAAAATAATTGAGGGTCCTGATTCGTCTTATGACTCAACAGATACAAAAAAATTTGTAGACTTTTTGGTTAACGATGCTTCTCATTCTGAGAACTTATCTGTCTATCCAGTCGTAGGTATAGGTGGACTTTGAAAAACAACACTTGCCCAACTCATCTTCCATCATGAGAGGGTAGTCAACCACTTTGAGTTAAGAATTTGGGTATGTGTTTCAGATGATTTCAGTGTGAGGAGAATGACAAAAGCTATCATCGAAGCAGCATCTGGGTGTGCCTGTGAGAATTTGGATCTAGATCCCCTACAAGGAAGACTTCGTGATCTGCTTCAAAGAAAAAGATATTTGCTTGTTTTGGATGATGTGTGGGATCATGAGCAAGAGAATTGGCAGAGGTTGAAATCTGTACTGACTTCTGGGGCAAAAGGTGCTTATGTTTTGGTCACTACTCGTCTCTCAAACGTTGCAGAAATCATGGGAACAATAAACCATCCTCATGAATTATCAATAATACTTGACAGCGATTGTTGGGAATTGTTTAAGCACCAAGCTTTTGGAGGAAATGAGGTAGTACAGGTAGAGCTTGAGCACATAGGGAAGAAGCTAGTAAAGAAATGTCGGGGAGTGCCTCTTGCAGCAAAAGCACTAGGAGGTATTTTGCGCTTCAAAAGAAATAAAAATGACTGTCTCAATGTTAAGAAAAGCAACCTTTTGGATTTATTTCCCAATGAAAACTCCATAATGTCTGTCCTGAGATTAAGTTACCTGAACTTACCAATTGAACTCAGACAATGTTTTGCTTATTGTGCAATATTTCCCAAAGATGAAAAAATAGATAAGCAATATTTAATTGAACTATGGATGGCTAATGGATTCCTTTCATCTAATGAAAGATTAGATGTTGAAGATGTTGAAGATGTTGGTGATGGTGCATGGCATGAATTGTATTGGAGATCATTTTTTCAAGATATTGAGACAGATGAGTTAGGCAACGTTACAAGTTTCAAGATGCACGATCTTGTTCATGATCTTGCACAATTTGTTGCGGAGGAGGTTTATTGCATTACAAAGTACATTGATGTAACTGTGTTTGAAAGTATCTACCATGTATCAAATCGTAGGTGGAAGTCCCATTCAATCCAGTTGCATTAAGAGAAATCTTTGAGGACCTATCTATTGCCATATCAGCATGGTGACCAACTTCCTCCTCATGTATTGAAATGTTATTCTTTGCGGGTGCTTCACTATTATTCAATCAAAGAATTGTCATCTTCAATCGACGATTTAAGACATCTAAGGTACTTGAATCTTTCTAATGGTAGCTTTGAAACTCTTCTAGAATCGCTATGTAAATTATGGAATTTGCAGATATTGAAATTAAACAATTGTAAACATCTTCGAAGGTTGCCTAATAGTTTGATATGCTTAAAAGCTCTACAACAACTATCTTTGAATGGCTTCCAGAACCTATCAAGCTTGCCTCCTCAGAAAGGGAGGTTGACTTCCCTAAGGAGTTTAAGCTGGTATTTAGTTGGCAAGAAAAAAGGGTTTCTTTTGGGGGAATTGGGACCACTGAAGCTAAAAGGACATTTTTCTATTGCGAATCTGGAGAGAGTAAAAAGTGTAAACGAAGCCAAAGAAGCCAATATGTCAAGTAAGCAAATGAGTAGGTTGGGATTGTCATGGGAATACTATCAAAAGTGTGAACATGTTGAGGAGATACTTGAAGTGCTTCAACCTGATATCCAACAACTCGAGAGTTTGAGCCTGTGCAGATATAAATGTGGAATGTTTGCATGAGGCTTTACAAGACATGACTGCCCTGAAGGAGTTAAAATTATACAATCTTCCAAGCCTAGAATCCTTGCCTGACTGCTTTGGAAACCTTCCCTTGCTTTGCAAATTGACTATCGGTTACTGTTCCAGGTTGACGTATCTTCCAACAAGCCTAAGCCTCCTCAGTAGTCTGGAAAGTTTGGAGATTTTGGGTTGCCATCATGAGTTTGAGAAGCGATGTGAAAAGGAAACTGGAGAGGACTGGCCAAAAATAGCTCACGTTCCAAAAATTAAAGTTGGGAGAAGGCGATGGCATGAACCATAATTGTCAGATTCTCATATTATTCTGCTGTACTGCACAATGTCTTTTGTCCTCAAACTGAAAATTACATACTTTTCCTTGTGACCAGAGCTCTACATAATTTGAGATCCGAATTTGAAGCTTTCCGCAGGCGTGTTTGAAGATTTCAGTGCTTCTTTCTTTCAAGTTCACAATGAAGTTTACTATAATTGTTCAGATATTTGTATTCTTTCCTCCTTGTGTTTATTTTACCTCCTACGGTCTTCTTATCATTGTATTTAAAACTGTATTTAGAAGTTTGTTAACAACTTATACAAGCCAGGGAGATGCAATGAAGTGACAATGTGTGATAATCAACCCATTCCTGGGAACCATTATAGGACTTCCTTTTGCTAAGCAATTACAATGTAGTTCCTAGGCCTTAAAAATAAAAATGTCAAAAGGTGTGTATTGATGTATCATTTTATGCACTGTATAACAAATAAAACTTTTCTCAAGCACACCCTATAATGTGGTAGAGGTGAGCTTAAACTGCTATTTACAGCACAAACTTTGTATTGTTTGCTCCTTTTGTTTATTTGACCTGTCACAGTCTTTTTATCTATTTATTAAAAAAGTTGAGGTCTAGTGTTTGCACAATTTAAGCTGTCAACTTCACCAGGACTGCTTGATGTGATTGTTGATGAAAATAGGTGAAAAGGAATGGCTCTATGTGAAGTTTACAATATGAGAACTCAGTCATCCCTGCCTTGAGATTAGTTACTTGAACTTGCCAACGAAATTTAGGCATTGTTTTGCCTTTTGTACATTATTTCCCAAAGATGAAAAAATAAGTAAACAAATTCTAACATATCTTAGGTAATATGGGTGCCTATACAAGGCAGGGTCCCTATGATTGTGGAGTTGCGATGCCATGGGTTTCAAGGCTCTGTTACTTGAAGAGTTGTCAAACCTGGTAAGTTTCAAGGCATCATATTGTTAAATTGCCTTGCCTTCCAGACCACCTCTCAATGATAGACAGAAATGCACCCTAAGTTCAATTCATAAACTCTTTAGGACTTGTTTGGGTAAACTTATCCAGAAACACTTCTAAGAGAAGAAAATAAGAAGAAAAAAATGAAATGAGCTTCTTCATAAACTCAAATTAACTAATATATAGGCTAATTCTTAGTTTCAATTAACGTGTGTAGTCATGACGTTTACATTTTAAACAAATCCCCACACCAAAACTGTTCTCGTCCTATATTTTGTACACAAAATATATTGAAGTCACACAAGTGAATTGTATCTTACATGTATGTATATTTACAAAGCAGCACCCAGCAAATACAACAAAATGCCATTTGCTAAATACATCATATTTAAAGTTCCAATGACACAAGAGGGCATTGCACCTCATACTTACAAACCATTTGCATATTTAAAGATTTCTATCATGTGGTTCAAGCCAAGGGAACTCCAGGAAATCAAATACCTCCTTTTCAGTATAAAGTTCCAAACTTGCACTACTTTCTGAACCCTGCAGCAGCATAAGTATACATGAGAATTCAACCAAAGCAGGACAAAATCCATGATATACTTTTTAGCCATACGTGTTAAGCGCCAGAACCTGCACTCAAGCACCCAACAAATATAAAGAAAAAACCACCATGACTTGTTAGCCACATATGCCGAGAAAAACTTCTATTTATGAACAGGTTGAATAAGAGGGCTTCTAAAAAATTAAGTTACATAAGTTAATTTAAACATGTAAGAGAAGTTTGATTCGTTTTATCTCCTTATTTCTTTCCATTTTCTTCTATAAGTGTTTGCTGAGAAATTTATCCAAACTTACTGAAAATGCAACATTTATAAAGTTTTGATAAGATATTCCTGTGTTTGGTACAACACACATAAATTAAGATGCCACCTAGCTCCCTGTTGATAGCCAATTTCTTAGATCCAACTACTGAAATTTGGAGAATCTTGGTTTGCACGTTCTATCTTCTTTCTCTCTCCATTAATTTATTTTTTGTTTGAAAAAGCTTCCCATTAATATTATTAAATATTCATTTCACTTCTGCAAGCATTCACTATAGTAATGTGTGTGTGTATATATATATATATATATATATATATATGAGGAGGGATCCACTTACTTTAAGAGTAAGTCTAAAGAAGTTACTCTTCATCTTCACCATCCATTTTCTTGAAATCTAATGGTTAGGATTAGTTACTTATTACAACCATTAGATTTCAAGAAAATGAATGATGAGGATGAAGAGTAAGTCTCTTATACTTACTCTTGGAGTAAGTTGATCCCTCCTCTATATATATATATATGTGTGTGTGTGTCAAGAAAGTAAATTAATCTGATATTCCCATACTGACGATGGAGCTTTTGCTATTGCTCAAGCACTCATGCATGTCTAATGATGACGTAGCTGTCACGTCCCTAAACATTGACAGTAATTTCCATACAAAATTTGGGCAGGTGATGTATTTTGTGATATTGCTATTACTTTTGCTCAGTTTTACCTTTCCTTTTATTTTATTTTCTTGGAATCTGAATATACTTCACATGCAGAGTGCTTTGGCTGATGCAAGAGACCATGTTTTGGAGATGACCGAAAAGGAAATCAACATCTTCCTCTGGAAGACATTATATTCTGCATTCTGCAATAAATTTTGTTACAAAGTAGAATTTTTTTTAGTTTTATTTTGCATATATGCTGCCAGCAAGTACTAATAAGAGCTCGTTTACATCAATTTTTTTAGTTCTAACCATTCATTGAGGGAAAGTATAGAAATTTTTATGTGTGTAGCCTTAAATTGTTGATCTTGAAACCGTTACAACGGTTGCATATTCCATTGATCTCTTGAATGATATAGTTGACCCACAAGAGTCAATCTGTTAAGATTATTGTTATCATTTGTGGTATAGTTTTCTAAGTTACACGCATGATTTGAGAAGTTTGAGAAGATTTTGTATTATTAATTTATTACATGGCTAATTTTATTGTACACGCGTGTGTGGACAAAGCTCACTTGTGCCTTGAGTTGTTTCAAGCTCTTTTATGTACCTCAAGTATTTTGAATCTTTGATTGATACTTGATAGGCAACTTTGGTAAAGGTTGTCTGTACTTGTACATACAATTTAAATGAAGCCGAATAGTCTTTATACATTTTTACATTTTTCGTGTCAAATGAGCTTATGTACTATTTTTCTTGTACCATTTATAATCTGCTAATGATGTACAAGCTTTTCGTTACCATATTTTTTTGATGCTTCAGAAACAGAATACATGAAACAAGAAAAAAAAAAAAAACAGAAAAAGCTATCTATGTCTGATGAACTTTGTTCCAGCAGCATCAGCAAGCATATGAACTCTACTAATTACTGGACATTCATCAAACAAGATCCATAAATTATCTTGAGAAGAACCATATTTGGCCAGGCTGTCTGCAACCATATTACCCTCCCTCAGTGTATGTTGAAAGGTAATTGACCACTTGTAATCCAGTTGACTAAAGAAGCATGAGGGTGAGAACTTTCCACTAAATGATGAATATAGTTCAAGGCTGTCATTGAATCAGATTCACACATGAGAGCTCTAATGCCACCAGACCAAGCATATTGCTGACCTTTATAATAGTTCAGCTGCAATATTGGTTGTAGTACCACAAAAACCAGCATAGCCACATGCCCAATAACCATTTGCATCTCTAATAATAACACCCCCAAATCCTGATCGTCCAGGATTGCCAATTGAAGAGCCATCAGTGTTGACTTTGTAGACTCCATAAGGCAGAGGAATCCACTGAACTTTTCTGCAATGATTCTGACAATGAGGTTTATGAAACATCCTGGTAACCACATCATAGAAGCTGGAAATTTGATTAACAGTAGAAATAAAACTGCATGTAGTATCCTCAAAAATCTCCAAATTCCTACAGTTCCAAATTATGTACCAGCAGGCAATAGAAAAAAGAGTTCCATTTTCCCCAGTTGAGTATGCTCGGATCCAATGAGAACTGTCCTGGAACTCTCCCAAGTGACCAACATGCAGCTGCAGCATATTCCAAATTGGCTTTGCTTTGTTGCAATCTTGAAGAAGGTGAAGAATAGTCTCCTATTGGGCTCCGCACCTGTGACGAGAAGGATCAATAGACAAATGACGCTGCATACGAAAAGAGTTAGTAGGAAGACTCTTATGATCTAAGAGCCAAAGAAAGTGTTTAATATTATCAGGTAATTGGAGAGACTAAACCCAGTTTCCATTAATAATTATCCTCAAAACCAGGTTGAGAATTCCATCCTTCAAATTTGTTGGGAGAGGGGTTGCTAGATCATCCAAATGCCTCATCCCATCAAAAAAATATCCCTCAAGGACAGATGAACATCTTGGAAATTCACATTATTAAGGCGGTTACATAAAGTACTAAGCGGAGACCATTTATCATACAAAATGGATAGATGTCCTTGACCAACACGAAATCTAAAACCAGCTTCCAATAATTTTGCAGCCTTGTTAATAGATTGCCAAGTATAAGAACAATTATCACATTCCTACGGAAGAAAATTGAGGTCCCATGCAAATACTTTCCATCCAGCAAAGAAACACAAAGCTTATCAGGCTGATTAACAAGAGACCAGACATGTTTACCAAGCATTGCAACATTCGCAGCTCTTGCTGTCCTAACACCTAAACCACCTTGCTGCTTAGTAATGGTTGGCCAATTGATCCAGTGAGCTGATACATCCCCCCAAATAAATATCTTAGTCAAAGCATCAATTGAATCACAAATCCCCTCAGGCAACCACATGTTTTGCATAGCATAAATTGGTATAGAATTCAACACAGATTTTGCTAGCACAACCTTGTCCGCCCTATTCAACAGCCTTGATTTCCAACCTGCTAGGCCCGAATTAATTCAGTCAATGATGAAATCAAAATCTTGTCTTTTCACACGACCGGTCAGCATAGGAAAACCCAAATAATTGTTAATTTTAAGAGTACGTTGAAAACCAAGAATACCCTTAAATTTATCAATCTTCCTTCTTGAAACATTCCTCGAGGACATGAATCTTGATTTTTGTATGTTGATCTTAAGACCAGATGCTTGGCAAAATAACTGGAGAACATCTAACACAAGTCTCACTTGACTAGACTTGGCCTGAATAAACAGAAGACATTCATCAGCAAGGAATAAGTGAGAAATAGAAATTCTGCCCCTATAAACTTTAATTGGTTTCAACAACCCTACATTTACTTGTTCTTGTATCAAGAAGCCAAGGTTTTCCTCACAAAGCACAAACAAGTAAGGTGACATAGGATCGCCCAGTCTCAAATCATTATTGGGAGAAAAAGTATCTAGAATTTCTTATTCCATTTGAGAGATAATGAAGTACTAGTTGTACAATTCATAATCAACTTTATAGCAGAAGAAGGGAAACCAAACTCAGACAAAGTCATTCCCAAGAAATCCCAATTAACTAGGTCATAAGTTTTTCCAAAGTTAATCTTAAAAAGAAGGTAGCTCCCCTTACCTTTTTTCTTATGCATAACATGGGTTATTTCTTGAGCAATTAAGGCATTGTCACTAGTACCACGCCCTGGTATAAAGCTGCTCTAGAAAGGTCCAATAAGATCATTAAGATGAGGCTGAATCCTTTGGACCAAGACCTTAGAAATAACCTTAAAAAGGACATTGCAAAGGCTTATAGGTCTGAAATCTTTTAAAGTCATAGGAGCATCCACCTTGGGAATAGGAACAATAAGAGTTTCAGTCAATGCAGGATTGAAGTTACCTGTAGAGAAAGCTTGAGCAACCATTTCCCAAACATCATCCCCCACAATATCCCAATATGTTTGGAAGAAAATGGGCTGGAAACCATCAAGACTAGGTGCTTTATAGGGACTCATGGAAAAAACTGCCTATTTAACTTCCTCCTTAGTAACACTCTTAAGCAGAGCTTCAAAAAGTTCCTGCTTGATAGTGGGAATATTGCCATGTGTTGTAAAACTGTTGGGTTGCAAGGTGAAGTATTTTGAAAGAGCATTTTGAAGAAACCAAAAGCTTCCCTTTGAAGAACATCCTCCTCCACACACCAGTTATTATCAATCGTTAAGCCAAATACCTTATTCCTCCCTCTCCTAATGACTATTTGAGTATGAAAAAATTTAGTGTTCCTGTTTCCAAATTTAACCCATTGCTCCCTGGATTTCTGAAACCAAAGCATTTCTTCTTCGGCCAAAATCACTTGAAGTTTTTTGTGAAGCTCCTTCTCCAAAGAGGTATGAGGAATACAAAATATCCAGCTGCCTATGACCCCTCTCAATCTAGCTTCAGAAGTCTCATTTTTCTAAAAATATTACCAAAAGTATCTTTATTAAATTTGATAGATTCCTCCTGAACAACATATAACTTAGGCATCACATTATCAAGGGCACCTTTCCACACCTGTGAAATAAGATGTCCATAATGAGGATGAAAAGTTTAAGCAGCCTAAAAATGAAAAAGCTTTATACCTCCTACTTCGAGATTTAAGACAACTCAAAAGCAAAAGATTATGATAAGAGTTATTAGGGGCAAGAAATTCCACCAAAGCATGAGGGAAAGCAATCCTCTAATCAGAATTAGCCATGTAACGATCAATTTTTTTCCTGACATGGCCTCTATTTTGAATATTCTTTCTCTAGGTAAAGAAACCTCTGCTGGTATCCATATCCAAAAGACCACAAGCATCCATCATATTTGCCCTAGATGAGGAAAAATTCCCACCTAAGACCTCTGTAGAAAATAAGATTTCATTAAAGTCACCCAACAAAAACCATGACCAGAATATGGTTTGCCCTAAGGAAATCATATAGTCCCAAAAAATGGTACGAATCCCTAGAGTTGGAGACGCATAGACTGCTGAACAAAACCATTTGTATGAACATTTTGGAGTAGAAAAGGTTATGCATTGATCTGTGGCATGCATGATGCAAATGCAAAAATCACAAGAAAAGGGGTTGATTTGCGATTTAAAAATTTTCGCAAACTTTTTCGCAAAAGACTATCATCTGTTAGTTGATGAAAATGAGGTTTTAAGAAGAAGGCGTCAGACGATGTTTTGATATTAAAACAGACATAACTTTTCAAAGAGAAACAAATCACAGTTCAAGGTCAGATCAAACAGATAAAAGATAAGGAGAGAAGATAAACACAAAGATATTTTATATTGGCTCGTCTCATCCCGAGACTACATCCAGTTCTTGGCAACCCACCAAGTTTTACTATCTTTCACAAAAGATACAAGTATTGTTCACTGCCACTTCTAACTCAACCCAAGTAGTTTTACACTAGCATCTCCAAGCTAACAACCCATGTATTTTTTCTTACCAAGCCACTTCTGGCTCTACAACAAATTAGAAGATTTGTTGATAAAGGGTGCACATAGACTTAAGCTATCGTCTGATAGACGGATGTACAAGTTAAGCTCACATTCTTTTTCTCTTAGGATATAAATGTGTTTTGAGAGCTTTTTACAATTTAAGAGTTTTGAACAAGAAAGAATTTGAAGGCTTGAAAGAATGCTTGTGTTTTCAAATAAAGTTCAGTAACTTGAGCAGTTCAAATCTTCTGGTATTTATAGACTTGTTGAGGAAGTAACCGTTGTCTCTAAAAGGCCGTCTTCTTCGCGTCTGACCTTTGTCTGAAGTTGGGTGTCCGTTGAAGCATTAAATGCAAGCATTAAATGCTTGTCACCAACTAGTCACTCAGCAATCTGCTTATCTTCCTTGCAGGGCACTCCATATCTTCTGCTTCAGTTGTCAAATCGCTTTTGCTCATTTTAAAATAGAGATTAGGTGTTTTAAAAGCTAAGTCTTTTGAGATTCTAAATTAAAATAATTACTAATAATATTTTATCAAATTGGATTCAGAATTAATCGTTTCTAATCAATTTGGAATCTCTAATAATCTAACCTAATCAATTGGGATTTTCTAAATATATTTTCCTAATTCATTAATCCCTATATAAGAAAGTTTTGCCATTGAGAAAACTTGGCCAAGTGCGAACCAAGCCTAAGAGAGAATAGGAGTCCAAATCACAAAGAGTAATAAAGTGCTATTAGAAAATTAGAATTTGGATCATGTTGTGCATTACTTGGTAGATGAAGAGAGAGTGCTAAGATTCTATGTGTGGGTACCTTTACTTTTGAGAAGTTGTAATTATCCGATTGTTTTGTACAAAGGGAGAGTCCCTTGGATGTTTCGAAATAAGAGATATAGGTAGAGGCATCCTAGGGTTGGGTTGTCAAAAAGGCTTCCTTAAGGGTAAAAGAAGTCCATACCATATCTTCATATTCACTAGAGTGTGTAATCTCTTAGGGCTAAGTCTAAGGTTCACAGACGGGTGTCCTAGGAGAGGTTGTCACGCGTGGTGACATAATTAGCTGGTTGCTCTATAATTCGTTGACATGGTGAAAAAATCTCAAATGTTGTTTGAGGGCTAGATGTAGATGAAGTTGATCAAACCAAGATAAAATATTGGTGCACTCTTTCTATCCCTAAACTCTTTAATTACTTGTGCTTAAACTGCGATTGGGGTTTCTAGGATTAAAATCAATTATCTTCATCTTTATACATCTTGAGCATTAAAGGTTGAGTGCAAAATGTTTTTAAAAGAACTCAATTCACCCCTCTTGAGTTATTGAGACCACTTGGTTAACATGTTGGTGGCAGGTGACGTCCAACAAGACTATGAGGGTGATGCTAAAGATGAGGCATAGGCCTCGTTTGTATAGTTTATTTTTGTTTGATTTTGGGAATTGTAACGATTTGATAGGTTGTAACATTGGGGCTTGATTATTTATTAATTATGTATTTGTTTTTGGAATCTTAAACTAGTACGATTATTTCTTTAAATTGGTTTATTTTAAGGATTTGTAAGGCCAAGTGTGGTCCAAGACCTTTTATCAATTATTAAGTCATTTAATGAAGTTCGAGATTATTTCTGGCGATGTATGTGATGTTCTTTACCTTGCAAAAGAATTATTTTGAATTACTGTTATTTTCTGCAAACAAAAATTAATCTTATTTTTGAAATTTTATATTTAGTAATTAGCTTTGGGGTAAAGGGAGTCACACTCTCCACCGGCTGTCTCAATAATCTTATTTTATTGTATTTTATAATTTAAAAACTAAAAACAAATTTTGAAAATAGAATTCATACATATCCTTAATTTCTAAATGCATTTGAGTGCATACCAAGATATATAAAAGCAATCAATTGCATTCATGGATTCAGTATACACACCAACTTATTAATATACTCTCATACGATTTACAAACATGAGTAAAAGCCAACCGAACCCATGATTCACATGTCCATGTACCATTAAACATATTTAACAATAAGAGCTCTTGCAAAACGTACATTAAACTTGTGGGTAAGGTCCTGAGTTCAATTCTCACATAATACATCTTTGGATACATAAGGATGAATCGAGAATTAGTCTCATAACCTGTGTAAAGAACCAAAGCTTGCGGTGATACTTCAGGATTCCACCGAGAAATTAAAAGTCCTAATTACCATGATTACTAAAAATAAAATAAAAACAGAACTTCTGCAGCTAAAATAATTATAGACCACATGCAAATACGTTCAACTCATAATAACTCAAACAATCAAACTTCACAAGACGGTGGCAACAATTGGTAAGTCCTCTAATCAACGAGACATGGTGGGAACAATTGGAGGATCTACGCCTTCCCTCTTCCACTTCTCAACGTTACCTTCCCAACCTTTAAAATAAAATCTAAATTACATAATTAGTATTTAATCAAAATAGGTAGATAGATATTATACATCAATTCCGTAAAAAAAAAAAAAGATATTATACATCAATTGGAATTTGAATGGGTATTAATTAATTACTTACCAATGGAAGGATCAATTCCACGGTTTTTGAGTTCTTTGTATTCTTGGGTGAGGGAACAAACGCAGCAACAACCATGAAGAAATGAATCAGAGTAGGGTTCCTGTGGCAGTGAGAAGAGTCGTCGCAATTTGGATCTGTAAGTGGCACCATATAGCCATCTCGTCCAATGCGTGTCAATATAAATGCAGCACGCTGCATCTTTGGCTGCCATTCGATGCAATTCATATGGTTTATTAGTTTTCTATTTTATTTTTCTTTCAATTTGGAAAAATAATTATCTTATTCACATGATAAATATCTATTGTAAATATTTGTACTCTGCATAATTCCGCATATATATAGTTAGTAGGGATAGAAACACGTTAAATCACTGACGAAAGGCATTTTGCTTAACCTACATCAAACTTATAAATAGGTTTTAAAATAAGTTTTATTTATATATTTATTTATTTAAATATCTTATTACAAAGAAGCTTTTAAATAGATTTTTAAGTTGGGTCAGACTTTTTAAGAGGTTAGCTCAATTCTTAAAAAAGACTTATATCAAGTAAATAAATTAGGTTTAAATTTTAAGATGAAGAAGCAAGTCGATTTTACTTGATCAAACTTTTTAAACTCTAACCTAATTCAGCATAAGATCTTGGGTTTGAGTCTTGTGGATTAAAAAACATGATTGCAAAAGGAGATAATGGCCAGCTAAATTCTCCGACAAATATTAATCATTGATAAAGTGAATAAATATTTCATATTAATAATATGGTAACAAAAACAATTGAAGATATTTATTAATTTTTTTATTTAGATTTTGATACCTCAAACCAAATTAATGGATGATATAAAAGATGAAATATCTTCCTTTAAATATTTTTATTTTTATTTTTCTATAATTTCAAAAGTTTTATTTCTTTAGTTTATCACTATATATAAAATAGAATATTTACTATTATACTGTAATCTTTTGTAACATACATAATTTCATTACTTAGTGAAAAATAATGATATTTTTTATTTTTTAAGTTCATTTAAATTTAAAAATAAGTGTACACGGAAAACTTACTACCTTTTTATGAACATAGTAGTATACGATATAATTCAGGCATGACTGTGAGGCCTCTTCTCGTGAAAATATTTCGTGACTTATATATAATATTCTTATTGTAAATTTTTGATAAAAACACAACACCCAATAGTAGATTTTTATTGGTTGACTTACATATTGTCCCTCCATCAACTATTTCCGCAATCTGCCCAAAGGTGATGCATGGACAAAACCATGCGAAGCAACCTATCAATACCGTAGCAAATATATTTCAATGTTCAGACCAACAACCAACAAAAGCAAGCGCTAGCATGTATGATTAATCCAAAAATCAATAGAAAGAAAAATATTGGACATTACAATGAGAGGAGTCATCCCAACAATCATAGAGGCCAGTGGTCCATTGTCCCTTAGTGGGTTCCTTCCCATATGGCTTGTATGTTTCTGGGTTTGAAGCCATATTGCCAATGCTATAATGAAAGAAGAGAGAATAAACTTTGTTGGTGATATGCTAATGGGCACTAGGCAGCTCATGCTATATATATATATATATAGCTAGGCGAAATTGTTTAGTTAATTACCTGGAGTTTTTAATTTGTTTCTTCTTGGTTACGTGATTACTTGGTTTTAATGTTGCATAAAGGAATTAATTATTGGCTGAGATTTGAATGATATAAAGAAGATATTAATATTTGAATAAAGGCCTCGTTGAGAATTATAATATTCAAAAATTTTATATTTATCTTTCAGATTAAATTAAACGAGTCTCACTTATTTGGCAATATCTGTTGAGTTTATGAGAGACCTAAGTTTGATTTCTATAGAATATATATATTCTTGGAGAGGGGTGAGTTGAATGCCCTAAGCTAAGGATATTAGTTTCATAAACAACCTAAAGGACTAAATTAGTTTGTTGGGATACTTTGAGGTCTTGTTAGAGAGTCAAAGACTCCTTATTTTGGTAATATTTAGAGGGATAGGATGGTGTCTCAATTCAAGACAAGGAAAGACTTCGAATTCAAAGAGTACTTATAGAAATACTTACATTTATCTTATTCCATAAAGATGAATAGGGCTCCATTCTTCGACTTGTCATATATGAGACTCTACTTACTCCACTCGATTAACCCTTTAGAATTCAAATATCCTGATTATGATTATTTTTTTTTGAAAATAGGGCTCCATCCTGATTATGATTATTAAAAAGTATATTTTCCTACATTGATGAATTCTTAAAGAAAACTACATTTTATAGTTTTTAATTTGTTTCAGCTAGGTTACGTGATTAGTTGGTGTAAATGTTGCGTAAAGGAGTTAATTATTGCTGAGATTTGAGTGATATAGCTAAATTGTGATATTTAATGTTTAGTTGACTAAGGAATTAATAATATGCATCTGACATCTGTTATTGGATATTATACAATATTTCTGAAGTCTAATAGTATTTTTTAGGACATGCTGTCAAAAAAAAAAAAAAAAATTTAGGACATTCCTTGAATGCGTGTATCTTCATATTGACATGTATTAAGAAAAGAACGGATAAGAGTGATCACCAAAGCAAGAAATTCATATGAAACATGTTACGAAACTTCGTGCTCTAGACAACAACACTGCTCGCCAAAAACTTGACGCCGTTATGAGCATGACCTATTTCTGTGCATTTACCTTTCTTTCTTTCTTTTTTTTTTTATTAGCAAAAAAAAAAATGTATATTGATTGAGGGTACAAGGGATACCCACCCCATTACAAAACAAACAGCTAACCCAAAGAATAACAGTACATTATGCTTAACAGACATATTATACTTCTATCCAACAACCAGATTTGCATGACCTTTCATTCTATCTGATAAAAAGGCATACTCCTTCCATATCTAAATATAAGAAGAAAAAAAACTATTTCACACTAACTATAAAAGTTGATTAACAACATTTAATTATACTAATCTCAATTAAAAAATAAGTTATTTTTTTAAACTGTCCTTCATTGAAATTTGATATCAAGAATAACAAGAAGTTATTGGAATTAAAACCTCTATTAAATGAAGAGTATTTTGGAAATGGTCCCATTAAATGAACTAAAATTAGTTGATATTTGTTTATATTTAAATCTAAAACTCAAGTCAATTTTTTTGTTTATATTTGAAGCCGGAGAAAGTATTATGTAGCCCTCTTTTGCATCCTAAAAACTCTGCATAACAAGATCAGTATACACACCCGCAAAAATATGCTTAGCTCCTATACAAACGTGCTCTTCTATTAATTACAGACAACACAAGCACGTTTGACAGTCTCCTTTAAACCCGTTGCAGTGCCATCCTTGGCAGGGCCGTGTACAAGGTCACTTCCTTAGGCCTCCAATTTTTTTTTTGACTATTATTTTTTTTATTTACTATATATAGAATGAATGAAATACTGCAATTGGCTTGACAACTAGTTCAATAACAAGGTCTAATTTCACATACAGTGCCTTTTGCTTGCGGTGAGTGTGAATTATGTTCCAATTTTTAAGGTATTAATTAATTTATTTATAAAGACAAAAATTAATAACCAGCATAGCCAGTGTAAGACACTAGTTTTCTTCAGGTGATCCGTAACTTATTTTGTCTTTTCACTGCTCTTTTTCTATTCACACTACCAAAAAACAACATCACATGTGAGCCATGTATTCTTTCGTTGATTTCGGGCCGTGTGTTTAAACTTTTTTTTTTAAATACTTTTTTAATAAAATAAGTATTTTTTAAATTTTTTTTTATGTGTTTGTCTAAACTGTTTTTCCTTTAAAAAAAAAATAATTTTCTCCTTTTTTAAGAAGCAAATTGTTCTTATCGACTTCCGAAGTGCTTTCTAGACCGATCTCCAATGATGCTACTCGGTATGTCGAGCTCCTCCAAGCGATAGGGGTGATACCAGCAAAGCCACTCTGACGCTCAAGTCAGTGAGTGAATAAATAGAATTCTATTAGAGTTAAAAGATAGATTTACCTGTATAATATCCCTTTTATTTATAATAGTAGTGTTTGTTAGTTAGTGGGATAGGTGGTTACCTAGTTGTGAGTTAATGGACAGATAGGCAATTGAGTGGTTATTGTCCAGTAATAACTCAAATAACCGATTTATATCTTGGCCAGTACACAAGTCTCCCAAGCCACGAGTACAGTTTGTGCAAAGTGGCTTAATGAAAAGTGGATTGGGTTCCTTGTCACTGAGATGTTATGCAACCCAACAAGCCATGAGTGTTGTAAGCAAGAATTGTAAGTCGGAGTGGCTTGATGAAGAAGTTGAATGGTGAATCATTTGGGGGTCTACGTAGTCCAAGATGTAGGAAACATGAGACTTTAACTTAGTGAAATATTGCAATGCCTATGTAGGCCCATAATAGTAAAGTTGAACTTTGGAAGTTTTTGACTTAGGGAAGTGTTTCGCATGGAAGAGGAATTTGTAGGCCGAGTTTTGCATGTACGGAACATGTGTTCCTTAGAAGAGGTTTGTTGTTGGTTGGTTTACCAATGTAGTTTTCTTAGACTTTAGAGAGTGTATTTATTAACAGAGGTCGATCGGCTCGGTGTTCTTTGTATTTGGCTTCTAATAGAATAAAGCTTGGACTCAACCTTTGAGAGATACAAAAGCTTGGACTTGGCCTTTGTAATTCTTAGGCTCTTAGCTTGTTTAAATATTGTAAGGTTGGAACCTGTCTATATATTGTAAGGTCGAAACCTTGTTTTTGAATTGTGAGGTCTGAGCCTTTGTAAGTAATGTGAGGCCGAAGCCAATGTAAGTAAATATATCTGACCTTATTTCTCCTTTCGCCGTCGAAGCTGATGTAAGTAAATATATCCGACCTTATTTCTACTTTCCCCTCCGAAGTTGATGTAAGTAATGCGAGGTCGAAGTCGTTGTAAGTGACGAGAGGCCGGAGCCGAGGTAGGTAAATATATCTGATCTTATTTCTCCTTTCGCCTCCGAAGTCGATGTAGGTAATGTGAGGCCGAAGCCGATGTAAGTAATGTGAGGCCGAAGCCAATGTAAGTAAATATATCTGACCTTATTTCTCCTTTTGCCTCCGAAGCTAATGTAAGTAAATATATTCGACCTTATATTTTTTGATGTGTGTAATAAGATGTGAACCTTATTGCATGAGATGTGAGGCTGCAGCCAATGTATAATAAGATGTGAACCTTATTGTATAAAATATGAGCTTATATCTTCCGATGTGTGCAATAAGATGCAAAACTTATTGCATAAGATGTTAGGCCTCAGTTGATGTACAAGATGCGAACCTTATTGTATAAAATACGACCTTATATCTTTCGGTGTGTGCAATAAGATGCGAACCTTATTGCATGAGATGTGAGGCCACAACCGATGTACGATAAGATGCGAACCTTATTGTATAAAATCCGACCTTATATCTTCTTTCACCTTATCCCTCCTTTTCCATCCACCAACTTGTTGTATAAGAGAATAACAATATGTATGAACAAATTATAAGCAAGTTAAGACATATAGATCAAGTAGACATATCATGAATAGTAAAAGGATTTCATTGACAACTGAGTTCAATCACAACATGTAGATGTGAGATATTGATTTTTTGCATGTTCAGCATCATATATTGGTTTCCTTCAGGTAGTATTACAGTTTCTTAAACACCAAGTCAAAGTAATATAATATTGTAGTAAGATATTAATTAATTAAACAAAATGACTGAACTATTTTTCATGTCTGAACTATTAGAAAATTGAACTGTAAGCTTGCCTAGCATCACCATTATATCTTTCCAATATCCAACCAAGTAAGATCAATAAATTAGATATTCACAAATTTAATCAAAATATGAAATGAATTTTCCAATAATATGATTATGATGGTAGGTATAGTATGGTATCATGATATGATGACGTAATCATTACATCAAAGATTAAATATCTCCTCTAAGAACAACATAGGCATATGCTAGGCATAATCAGCAGGAGCAGTTTTTGACATGTAGTGATCAAATACTATACTTTGAATTTTTAACACAGTCAAATATGCAATTAACAAGAAACAGTGAGATAAGAGATGCAAGTATCAAACTAATTATCTTTCAATGTAGAGCATGTCGCCAAAGAAAATGGTTGAGTACTTGAGTTAGGAACACTGCCACCTTGAGGTGGCACCAATGTATTCAAACATGTCATATGAGACTATTTTATATCCATCTCCATTCTCTCGTGGAATCATGGTCAATGTCTCCCTCCTTCCCTGTCACACTCACACTTCAACCATCAAGCATGCTACTCATGTATTAGTTAGTGCATATTTGGATTAAAATTTGCAAACTTAAGTTTGGGTTAAACTTAAATTTGTAAACCGAGTTTACAAAAGTATCCCAAGTGTCACTTCTTTGAAACTGAGTTTTCAGACAAAATTTTAGTCTCAAACATACTTTTGGTGAGTAACCAAACATGATCCCAAACTCATTTTCCTCTCAAACATACTTTTGGACACTCCCACTAGAAATCCAAAGACACCCTTAATTATACCTTTTGTCACTCTCGAGCTCCCCACACACATCCACACACCACCAAAAATAATTAGGTAATGTCCAGCTCAATAAAACAAGTTCAAGTGTGTCTCAATATTAACCAGTCAACATCGAGCAAAAGTAGCCATCAGGTAAATTCCCTTATGACAGTTCAAACCACCAACTAAATAAATGTGCAAATATTGAAGTAAAAGTTACAAAGCCTTTCTTCAAAGACCACGGATAAGCTTTTAATAGTATCAAAGACTATCACTGCCACTTCGTAAATTGGTAAAGGGATCACATGCTGCTAGTCATTGAGGTAAAAGATATAAAACAAGGAAAGACCAACAAGCAACTTGAAGCACGTTAATTGCATGCCATTGCAGGTTCCATATAATGGTTACATGGTAAGACACAACTTTCATTGCATTTCGTTAATGCTACAATTCAATAACATTATCCTCAAGAGGAATGCTAACGACACTCTCTTAGACACTCTCTTTCCGACACTCTATCTGTGATTGGCTGAAATTTATTGGAAATCATCAATTTTAGTGGATCTCATATCTAAATTAGGATAGAATCATCATTAAATGATAAGTGGGATCTACCAAAATTGGTGATTTTCAACAAATTATAACCAATCACAAAGAGAGTGTTGGAAAGAGAATGTCAAAGAGAGTGTCGCTAGCATTTCTCTTATTCTCAAATGTATTTCAATACATAAGCAATCACTTTACAAATTGTTGAAATGTAAAAACATATAAGTTTATGCAGATGAAATGTGCCTCACTACATTGGCTTAACGAATTTCGCAGTATACAAAAACTGCAAATTGGTAATTACATGTGAATCAAACCAACATTCAATATAGGAAAGCACTTGCTTGGATAGATTATCACTTCTTTGTTTAGTTGCGTGCTAGAAAACAGGTGTGTTTCTAGGGTACCACGACAAATGAATGTAGCTAGTCATGTGTATGATAGAGCAGCCTTTAAATTCCGAGGACATAATCTTCAACATTAGAAAATAATTTCATGGAGTTCTTTTTATTATTGTTAAGCATAAGATGGCAAACTAGAAGGGCTATTTTTCTTGAGGTCCCAAAGATTCAAAGGTTTTTTTTTTTTTTTTACTGAGGGGGTCTAGTTCAGTTGGGTGAGCAGAGTGCATGAGTTGTTGTAAACCCCTGGTTCCTGTCTTTGACTCCCACCAATGGCAATACTAATAATCACAATGAAACAGTTCAAAATAACCTTAGAATTCTTACAAAATTCTGGGGTGATGATGTAGAAGAAGAGTCTCATGATGAGACTCCTTTGGAGCAATTAGCAGATTCCAACAACAACTTTGTTGAAGTTCAGTCAAAAGCAAAAAAGAAAAGCATGAAAAAATCCAATTGTAGCGCCAGCAAGACAAAAGGTCGACATGCCCATTCCAGGGCTGGTCCTGCTAATCTTTCTAAATGAAAGCTCTTTATTGGAATGCCAGGGGCATTGATAATCTTGATACAAGATTGGTTCTAAATAAGCTTTGCTCCATGCATAAGCCTGATTTTATTTTTATTGCTGAACCTTGGTCTGCAGTTAGTCGTTTTCAAACTAAGTTCTTATCTCACCATAATGTCAAATTATTTGCTGTCAATGATAGAGATCACTTGCTCCCTAATATTTGGTGTTTCTGTTCAAATGAGCTTTATCCATAGGTTATCTTGGCCTCTCAGCAGCAGGTTTCTTTTTCAATTCTTTTAGGCACTCGTGCATACTACTTTTCTGTAGTTTATGCAAGTACTTCCTACTTGAAGCGAAGATCTTTGTGGAATGAATTATATTGTATGCAACAAGCTAATCCTGGACCCTGGTGCTTTTATGGAGATTTTAATGCCATCCTTGGCCCTCATGAAAAAAGAGGGGGACCTCTGCCTCTTAAGACATCTTGCGATGATTTCAGAAATTGGACAGATTCATGTAAGCTGATTCATCTTCAGACAACCGGCTCTTTCTTCACGTGGTCTAATGGTCGTAAAGGTGCTGCTTTGAGTGAAAGAAGATTGGATCGTGTTATTTGCAATGATGACTGGCTGAATAGTTGGACCAGTTCTACTTGTTGTACCCTTACAAGGAGTAAATCTGACCACTTCCCTCTTCTACTTACTCTCAAAGATTCTACTCAATCCTTCCCTTCCGCTTTCAAATTTTTGAAAATGTGGAGTGAGCATCCTGACTGCTACAGAGTGGTTGCTGAAACTTGGAAAAAACCTTCTTCGGGGTGTCCTATGGCTATCCTTGCTCAGAAACTAAAAAACTTGAAGTTGGCGCTTAAATCTTGGAACAAGGAAATATTTGGAAATGTTCATGATCAAGTCCAATCTGCTTTGGATGTTATTGATTCTATCCAAGCTGAGATAAATATGGTTGGATACTCTGATTTGTTGATGCAGCAGGAAAAAGAGGCGCAACAGAAGCTTCATGTAGCTCTTAATTACCAAGAAGCTTTTTGGAAGGAAAAAGCTAGATTTAATTGGCATGCTTTTGGAGATCGCAATACTGCTTTTTTCCATAAAGTTGCTAGAATCAGAAATGTTTCAAAGTGCATGACCATCCTTAAGAAAGGTTCTATGACTCTTGATAATCAAATTGATATTGAACAACATGTTGTCTCTCATTTTCAGCAGATTTTTGCCTCAAATAATAATTATTCTAATTATAGAATTATTGAAGAGGTCATTCCTTCCTTGGTTTCTAATTCAGAGAATGCTATGCTGACTAACATCCCTTCTCGTGATGAAGTTAAAGCTGCAGTCTTTGCTATGAATCCTGATGGAGCCCCTGGTCCTGATGGGTTTGGTGCTAGTTTTTACCGCAGGTATTGGGAAATTATTGGGCAAGATGTTTATAATTCGGTGCTGCAATTCTTCTATCAAGATTGGATTCTTCCTAATATGAACTCGAGTATTGTTGCTCTAATTCCTAAATTTCAAGGTGCTGATAGGATTGAGAATTTTAGACCCATTGCCTTAGCAAATTTCCAATTTAAAATCATCTCCAAAGTTCTTGCAGACAGATTAGCCAAGGTTGCTCCAAACATTATCTCCGACCAACATAGGGGTTTCATTACAGGAAGGCATATTACTGATTGTGTTTGCATAGCTTCAGAGGCTATCAATATGTTAGATTCAAAGTCCTTTGGGGGTAATATAGCTTTGAAGGTGGATATCTCTAAAGCCTTTGACACTTTAGATTGGGGGTTCTTGATTAAAGTCCTTCTATCATTTGGTCTTGACTCTAAGTTTTGCAGTTGGATTTTCACTATTTTAAGATCCTCAAAGCTTTCTTTTTCCATTAATGGTAACTCTGTTGGTTTCTTTTCTTGCAAAAGAGGGGTTAGACAAGGCGATCCTTTGTCTCCCCTTCTGTTTTGTCTGGCTGAAGATGTGCTTAGTAGGGGGATAACTCAGCTTGTTTTGAAAGATAAACTTCAACCTATGGCTAGTCCTAAAGGTTTTTCTACTCCATTGCATGTCTTTTATGCAGATGATTTAATGATATTTTGCAAGGCTACTGTGCGCGGGCTACAAAACCTTATATCCTTATTCAATTCTTATGAAGAAGCTTCGGGGCAGCAAATCAACAAAGACAAAAGCAAGTTTTATGCAGGTAACATTTCTAGCAGAAGGCTTTCTATTATTTCTGGTATCTTAGGCTTCTCAGCTGGTAATTTGCCTTTCACATACCTCGGAGTGCCTATTTTCAAAGGTAAACCAAGGCGTCATCATCTCCAACACATCGCGGACAGAATCAAAGGCAATTTAGCTACTTGGAAAGGATCTTTTTTTATCTCATATGGGTAGGGTGCAGTTGGTTTCTTCTATTATCCATGGGACGCTAATGTACTCTTTTCAAGTTTATAAATGGCCAGTCTCTCTCTTGAAAGAGATTGATAAATGGATCAGAAATTTTATTTGGGGAGGTGATGTCTACAGTAAAAAGTTGGTGACGGTAGCTTGGAGTAAGATGTGTTGCCCAACTTCTCATGGTGGCATTGGTTTAAGATCTGTTAGAGATATTAATAAGGCAGCTTCACTAAAATTGTGCTGGGAATTTCTTTCCTCAACCAAGCAATGGGCTATGTTTTTTAGAGCTAGGTTTTTAAAGAATAAGAACCTGAAATCCTCTTTCATCAAGTCTTCTATTTGGCCTTCTCTAAAATGTCATTTTGATGATGTTGCTCAGAACTTTACTTGGCAGATAGGTGATGGATCCACTATCAATTTTTGGACTGATATCTGGCTCAATTCTCCTATCACTGATATGCTAAATATCCCAAAATCTCTTCATTTCTATCTAAATGCTAAGGTCTCAGATTTCATCTCCAATTGCACTTGGGATATCCCTGCAATATTGATAGATAAATTGCCCTCTCTTGCTGTGGATATAAATCAGATTACTATTCCTCTTTGTCCTGCTGTTGATAAGTTAGTTTGGAATCATACTAATTCGGGTAGTTTATCTCATAAAGAAGCTTTCTCTTTCTTAGCTAAACCTAACAACATCATGTATTGGGGTAAAAAAATTTGGAACCAATTCACTCCCCCTTCTAAATCATTTCTGTTTTGGCGTTTGTTGCATAATAAACTTGCAACTGATGACATTTTGCAGTCTCGTGGAATTCCTCTAGTTTCAATATGCTGTCATTGTGGTTCAGCTACTGAAGATGTTACTCACTTGTTCCTTTCTTGCAGTTATGCTCAATCTATTTGGAATTGGCTTAGCGATATTATTCAGTGTAATTTAGATCTCTCATCTTTTCAAGCTATTCTATCTATTTGTGACAGTAGTTGGAGTTCTCAAATGAAAGATGTTCTATTGTCCGCTTGTCTTCATGTTTGCTGGGGTATTTGGCACTCTAGAAACAAGTTGAGATTTGATAACACTAAAATTCCCCTTTAGCACATTCAGAATCTTATTATTGCTGGTGTTTCTTTATCTGGCAAACTTTCTTCTGGTTCAATGTCCTCCTCCATTAGTGAATTCCAAGTGCTCAGTTTTTTCTCCATCCAAGGTCATCCTAGAAAAGCACCTTTTATAAAGGAAGTTCTTTGGCATCACCCTCTCCCTCTTTGGATTAAAGTTAATACTGTTGGGTCTGCTAGAGGTTCCCCTGGTAGCTCTGGCTGTGGGGGTATATTTCGTGACTCTTTTGGTTGTTTTCGAGGCTGTTTTGCTAAAAATTTGGGGATGAATTTCTCCTTTCAGGCAGAGCTTATTGGTGTTATGGAATCTATTGAAATTTCCTTTCATAGAGGATGGAAGAACCTTTGGCTTGAGTGTGACTCCCAGCTAGTGGTGCAGGCCTTTTCTTGTTCTTTGCTTGTCCCTTGGAAACTTAGGAATAGATGGTGTAACTGCCTCTTTCTTATCAATCAAATGAGCTTTAGAGTTTCGCATATTTATAGGGAAGGCAATACTTGTGCTGACAAATTAGCTTCCCATGCTCTCTCTTTACAAGATTTTTTTTGGTGGGATTCTACTCCTCAGTTTATTTTGGAGGACTTCTCACGTAATAGGATAGGATTACCTAACTATAGGTTTATGTAATTTGTCCTTTCATGGGTTTTGGCCTTTGTCCCCCCATGCTTTTGTTCTCTTTTCTTTTTCTTTAATAATATTTGGGTTTGCTCTTTTGGTAGATAATGTCAGGGGTGCCAACCTGGTTGGGATGTTTGTCATTATTTTTACCTTGGCATGCCTTTTATTTAATATATATATATATATATATACTTGAGATTGCACGAGATATCAGCAGGACCTAAGCAATTTCCAATTCCAACTAATCATAGCAGAGGAGCTAAAACAAAGAAGCCATGAGGTTTTCAAACTGTTTAAATGTATCATACTAGACTTTAGATATGGCCTAAGTGATTCAACTTTTTGATAAAGTTTTGACTAATCAGAGTCATAATAGCAAGACACTAGTTATGATGGCACCCGAAAGAGTTTGTGAATACTGCAACTCAAAGACTAGCATTGCTACTAACCATTCAAAACTAGAAACCATTTTTATGGTGTTATCATTTTTTCTAGTGTTAAATGTCTAAATGTATGTGTCAATGTGTGAAGAACTATACCACATTTGATGATCACATATTGTAGGTATCAACCTTAAAGGTATCTTGGTAAATAAAATTTAAATATCATGCCATTTAATATCTTCTTGTGCCATAGACATAAATTAAAGGCTATAAGAGAAATACCTGTGATATATTGAATTGAATAAAGAAACTGTAAGTACGATGTTTACCAAATCGAGTTTGATGGTGTGACCCTTGAGCACCGGAAAAGTATATATTACATCCAAGTGATATATATTCATAGTTTTTTCTTCCTTATATGCAAGATCAGGGTCATTATCGATCTCCTTCACTGCCCATTTGGGCAAGGGGAATAGTTTCTGTACATAATGTAGTTATAAATCTAACCATTAAAATTTTAAATATTAATTTATTATGTAAAAAAATGATAAATTGAATAAATAGGATTCATGCAGTTCCACTTATAACTACAGAGGATAAAACTCCTAGTGAGGGCGTAACCGCTTACACCATGAAGATACATAATCCTTTTGATTTCTACTAGACGAGTATGATTAGGATAAGCCAAGCACACATATGTATGAGTAAAACTTATGTCACGCTCAAATAAAATATCATCACTGAAAAAAGCTTTAAATGTTACCATTAAAATGCAAGTCTTTTATAATAATAAAAAGCTAATGTGTCAACACTCGTCAAGATTTCATAATTACTCAAAGTACATGTCTTTAAGTAATACCATATTATGTAATGTATAAATGCTTTTCCAAGAGTAATTCATGATCATATTGCAAGGAAGAAGGTCGGCAATTTATGTCGAGATTAAAGCAGCTCATTGCAGGAAGAAAGGTTGATAAACGCTAACTTCTTACGTCAACTGCAACAGAGGCACTTCATGTCCATGAAAAATTAACTAACCATTATCATAATTATTCACACAATTGGATATTAATTGACATGCGATACCAACAATTCATATAATCATCAAATTTGATCTAAAATATTTAAATGTTCCTAAAAATATATAATTATATTACTAATTTTAATTTATCAAAATATTAATATATAAAATATATATTTAAACAGAAAACAAATTAAGCATTTTTCTAAGACACAAGATTATAAATACTAGTCATTAGTTTTACATGTCACAAAAAAATTTCATGACCTATATATAATAAAAATAAAAATTCCTTTTAGACTCAAATAGAAGAAAAATAATTAATTTTACACTAATTAAAAAAGTTAGTTAATATCATTTAATTTTACTAATCTCATTAAAAAATAAGGTTATTCCTAAAATATCCTTCATTGAAATTTGATATCATGAACAAAAAAAGAGTCATTGAAAGTAGAATTGCAATTAAATGAAGAGTGTTTTTAAGAAATGTATCATTAAATAGGATGAAGTTAGTCAAATTTACGGTGGAGGCTAGCATGAAGTCGTAAAACACTTCCTCACCTGTGAAGAACCTGTTATTACCATCAGATATATTCATAAAATATTCAATGGTTCAGATTAAAGAAAGGATACTTGTTTAACCAGTTTTTCTTTTTTTACATTTGAATTTTTTTATATAAAAAATTTCTTTTTTTATATAAAAAATTTCTTTTTTTCTTCTTCTAATTTCTTAAGCTCATTCACCACTGTCACTCTTCTGCTGGTGATTTCTTCGTTTCATCATCCCGAATACCAAATTTGAATCCATTCAAAATTTCAAAACACAAAACCTTAAATTTAGGATTTATTAACTTAAAATCAACAAATCTCTCACAAAAAATAACCAATTCATTCCTAATTTCAAATCCTCCAAATCAATTTAAACAATTGAGATTCAGGAAAGAACAACAAAAAAACCAAGCTAATCCATGACATTAATCAGCAAAACAAACAAAACAAACTCCAACAAAAAAGAAAAACGAAAAATCAATCTGCGGTTGCCGCCCGTGACCCAGAGTCTTTAGATATTAGGTTGGGTTAGAGTAGAAGCACGTTTATGGTTCCGGAAATGTGTGGAACCTTGATGTTATGAAACAAAATGACCAAGAGAATCTTAGTTGTATGCCCAAGTAATTCTTTGGTAACCCTCACCGTTGTCCATTCCCGACGCAAAAGCTCCCATTGATGCCTCAACTCAGTCGATTCAAGAATGATGACGAGACCAGATCTGTGAATGTCGTGATCAGATCTGCGACCAGACAACGGCGGCGAAGGGGAGGTCGTGGTGGTGGTGGTGGTGGGAGTTGCGTCGGTGCAGGTGAGAGAAAATGCGGTGAGAAACAAACCGGTGCGCGACGGTCGGTGGGACTCTGGATTGGTGGCAACGATGATTGTGGTGGTAGTGTTCACCGGTTATCGGGAAATCGATGGCGATGCAAGGAGGTTGGGCGTGGTGGTGGGAGCCAGTGAGGTTGAGATGGGAAAGCAGAGCGTAGAAGGAAAAGGGTTGGCAGTAAGGCAGATCTGGAAAAAAAGAAAAAGAAAATGAAAAATTATTTTTTTTAATATTTTTATTTAATTTATATTTTTTTTCTTCCGGTTACGAACCTTCTGTTGCCCGTCAATTTTGTGGCACACGGGTGAGGGAGGGAATGAAGTACTTCACCCTAGCATCCACCCAAATTTACTTATATTTAAGTCTACCATACGAGGCCCTTTTCTTCCTTATACAATGTTCATAATTAAACTTAATTATTTCATTGACAAATGTGAATAAATGACTTTTAATTTTCAAATTATTTATAATCAAATCAATATTAATGGATGGCTAATAAAGACTTGTAAATGTAATTATTTATATCCTTTAAAATAGATGATAAAAGAAAAATACTATTGAAAAATAAATGATATTCGAATATTTTATCTAAAAAGAGAAAAAAAATACAATTATCTCCACAATAAATACAATAAAAATAAAATATTTATCTAAAAATAAAAAGATATAATTATCTTCACAATAAATCTTATAAAAGTAGAATAAAATACTTTATCAAAAAAGAGAAAAAATAACACCTAAATATTATCAGCTAACTTCAAAATAGAAAATAATTACTCAAATACATATATATATATATACACACACAATATAACAATTAGTGTATGAGCGATACGAAGGGTGAATAATTACTTTCTTGAATTTCTTTGTGATGAGAATACTCAATTTGAGGAGGCCTTCGTTTCCGTATTTATTGATTCATCGGTTGATTGTGCGGCCGGGGAAAGTTTATCTCGACCCCATGATGGATGCCAAATGTTCTTACCGACTGCTAAGGTGCTCTCTAGATCGATCTCCAGCGATCTGACTGCTACTCGATATGCCGAGCTCCTCCAAGTGGTAGGGGTGGTACCTGCAAAGTCACTCCGATACTCAAGTCAGTGAGTGAATAATTAGAATTCTAATAGAGTTAGAAGATAACTTTACTTGCAAAATACCCCTTTATTTGTAATAGTAGAGTTTGTTAGTTAGTGGGATAGGTGATTACCTAGTTGTGAGTCAATAGTTGATTGGTTATTATACCCGAATAACTCAGATAACCGATTTATATCTCAGCCAGTACACAAATCATATCTACTTCTTAAAAAATCACATTTTTGAAAGATATATATTTTTTTAAAATCATCTCTTTTTATGTTTAAACAAATTGACCATTTACTTAGTTTGAATCGTGTCATCATTTGCATTGGTTATTTATTTAATCTTTTTTTTTTAATATAGAGCAGTTTAAGTATTAACGTACGAAATGACTTTGCTCCAAACAATTCAGCAACTGTGTCACGTTGGAGTCCACCTGCACAAGATCAGATAAAATGTAATTTTGATGCATCTGTTAAAAACTCTTTGGGTACTGGATTTTCGTGATTGGAAGGGGGATGTGTTAGCTTGTGCCACAACGAAATTGGATCAACATTTTCAGGCCCGGACTGCAGAAGCCTTAGTGCTAAGATGGGGGATGCAGGTGGCTTCACAATTGTCCTTTCAAAATGTTACTTTTGAGACAGATTGTATCCAATTATTCCAAGCTTGGCAGAAGGATAAGGCTCTCTCCAAATCATACTTCCACGGTGTAATTCAGGATGCAAAGGAGCTGGCTACATCTATGCATTTGGTTAAGCTTGTTCAACATAATGTTTTCTTTCTAAATTTATCAAAAGTAATAGTTAAATTTATAGTTAATGTTGTTTTCTTACATATTATTTAATTAATCTTGTTTTTTTTACATATTATTTAATTTATCTTGTTTTTTTTGGGACAATAATTAATTAATTAATCTTGTTAAAACATGTGAATACGTCAGTTTTTAGATTAATTTAATACTGATATATTGATATCTGCATCTATAAGTAAGATTTTGTCTCTTTACTAATTAAATATGAATTATTTTACTACTTTAAAAACTGCGACAAGTGCATGTGCATCTTTTGTGATTAGACAAGTCTTTTTCATATATAAATTTGCAATGCCCCTTAAGAACATTTTGCATGTGATCCATTATGTCGTGTGGGGTTCGTTATTGTCCTCGGAGTCATTTCCCTTTCGAAAAAATTCATAATTCGATCAGTGCACGTGATACATGTCCCCCTCGAAGGTCTCAAAAGATGACGTCAACTACGTCAATCCAACTCAATTCAATCAGTTTTAATCGGTTTAAAAATAAGTTGGATTGTGTTAGACCTGTATTCAGAGTTGGGTTAAAAATCTCAATTCAATCCAACTTGTAGTGGATTAAGGGTTGGATTTAATTAACCTATTAGTTTTTTTAAAAAGAAAAACAAGTTATAAAAAATAAATGATTAATAAGTTGATTTATCAAATAAATAAATAAATATAAATAATATAAATATAATGTCATGATTACGAGAATATTATCTTATTAAATTGTCTTAGTACATTTTTTTAGAATTAACTAATAAAATAACATGAAATTCATAGTATTTTATAAAATTTTATGTCCAATAAAATAATATTTAACTAAACAATCTATAAAAAAAAAACTTAAAAAAAAAGTCTTACTCAATTAGTCAACTCAACTCAACCTATCTCTTAACCCGTTGGGTTGACAGGTTATGTGAGTCGAGTTATATAGATTGAAGGGTTGAATAATCTAATTCAACTCAACTTAACTTGTTTTGATGAATTATATGGGTTAATCAACTTAATCCGTTAGATTCAACCCACTTTTTCACCAAAAGAAAGATTCAACCCACTTTAACATTTTTTTTTTATATATTTTTTTATACTTTCACTTTGACATTTCTAACCTCAAGACTCAAATTGCATCAATAATATTTTATTACATTCCAATTTGAAGAAATAAATTAATTAAGAGTAAATAATATATATTTTATATTAATTATTCAATTGCAAATTATTATTTATAAAATATTTTTATTTGATAAATTTATTAATTTTTATAATAACTATTTAAAAGTCATGTTTATTATAATTTCTTATTAATTAACGTTATGAAAACTTTTAAATTGAAAATTAAACTCATAAACCAATTTCTTAATGAATAGCACAACTCATCAATAAGTGCCCCCGTCACTTTCATCCACAGATAACACTATCAACTTTTTTTTTATCCATAGGAATTGAAGACAGTATACGGTGGTGATTGTGTAGTCTTTAAAATTATAATAATATTATTTAATCCTTTAAATTATCAAATGATAATTATTTAAGTTTTTAAAATTATTAAACGATGATAATTTTAATACTTAAAATTTTAATAATAAGGACTAAAATGACTAAAGTAATACTTTTACAATTTTAAAAGTTGATCAGTGCTTATAATTTGCTAGATTATTTTAATATACTATTTTTATTAAATATATAGTGTCATAAAAAATATTTAAGTCTATGATAATATTAATTATGTTAGTTTTTTTTACTGCAATTAATTATGTTAGTTTAAAATCTTTCTTTTTCATTAAAAATAACTTATCCTGATCCAGTAAAATAATTTACACCCAATGCTTAAAATTTAAACCATAAATAGTTGACGTTATAGAGCCCAATCAATTAACTTTAATATATATATATATATATATATATATATATATATATATATATATATATATATATATATAGGAATCGAAAACATGTACCAAAGGTTTTACAATCATTTACGTCCGTGTCACTGTTCAACCAACTAAGCTATAAAATCCTTTAGTAACTTTAAATTGGGTTGTTTTGTCTTCTTGTGGATGTATGATTCTTTAATATTTACATAGTTATTTTACATGACTTTAACTTTCAGATGTGATAAGCTGTGTATTATGGATTCCACTATGCGAAAATTTAACATCAAAATCATTGGAAATATAATTGGAAGATATATTTATAATTATTTACAATTATTAAGAAATTTGTTTATATCAGAAAAATAAAATGTAATTCATATTCATATCTCAAGAAAATAAATATATTTTAAAATAAAAAGAGATAAAAAAAAATAATTTAAGTATTTTCTAACAAAGAGGTTAAGACAAATGTAATTTTTGTTATAAAAAGTTATTGAAACAGAGAAAGACCACAAAAAATATTAACTTTAGTGACAAATTAATTTGCATATAATTTTTAAAAATTTGTCACTAAAATTTTACTAACATCAATATTAATGACAAAAAATTTATTTTTATCACTAATAAATTATTTTTTTTAGTAACATACCACAGAAAACACTCCATGACCAAAATAACAATGATGAGGTTAGTTCCTTGGAGTGAAGGAATTCGCAATTATGTTATTTTCTGATCTACATCTTGTCGTGGGGCAAGAGGACCCATAAAAGCTATTGAGAATATATGTTTCGTCCAAGCAAGGATCATTACATAATTAGCCAAGTCTTGTTGGATGCCATTATTTATAACAAAAGTTTTCAATGATGTCATGAATTAATGATACTTTGGCTACATCGGGTACCAATAATGCTAGCTAGTGAAAAACTAGGGTCACATACATTTCTTGATAGAATTGTATCATTAATAACAATGCATATACAACATCTCCAATGTCAAGCTAATCTTCTGTCTGTTACAGTTTCAATAATATCTGGGTGTTTAAAAATGAATTAGAGTCAAGGCAAACTCTACGTGGCTTAATTACTTTTATTAATTCCACTTCAAATGCTTTATCCAAAAAAAAAAAAAAAAATCAAATGACTGGACTAACAAAAAATAATTATTTTTCTAAATCAAATTATACTAACTCCATTAAGGTTTCTCGAGATAGTATATGGTCTCTTTTTTTTTTTTTTTTTTAATGTTTACAACAACCCTCTTTATAGGAATACATGGTGTAATATTTTTTAAATAATTAAAGAGTTAGTGTAATTTTTCAAACAATAAAGAGAGATTAATATAAAAGTAAAAAAAAAACTGAAGGGTAAGGAGAATTTAACGAAATCTCATAATTTAATGTAATTTGCTCAATTTTTTTATCTCATTTTTTTATTTTATTTTTAAAGGAAAATATTATAGTTTAGAAGTGATTAATGTATATAAATGTATATAAACGATATTCTACAAGTGAATATAAAAAAATACATTTATTTAGTTAGCATAAAGTAGAGTCATTTTAAAGAACCACAGTGTGTGGATTAATTGAAACAAGATTATTTTAGTATAAATAGTGGTCTGGAGTTAGAACTTTAAATATGCAGTTGTGTTAAATACTTGGAGAGAGAGTTTGCACTCATAGTGATCTTACACAGCTTAAGTAAGATTGCCTCCAAAGAATGATACATGTGGTCTCTAAAAAAAGTCATTTTAAAGATTAAATATAGGTGCTTTATATAATAAAAAAAAACTTGATAAATTTAATACTCAGAATTTATCATAGAAATTAAAAGTTTCTTTCTTTTATAGTAATTTGAACGCCTCCAGCAGTTAGAAGAAGGAGAAACTAGATTATATATATATATATATATATATATATATATATATATATATAAACATACAATTTTTTTTTGAAGAAAAAAGGTTATATATTGATAGTATAAAACAATTTTATACTATTGTTTAATCACATATCATGATGTATCATAAGTTTATTTACTTTTATAATAATTACCTTAAAAATTATACCAACGATGATTTGTGATTGAATAATAGTTTAAAACTGCTTTACACTGTTCATTAAACTCATTTTTTAAACAAAAGTACTATTAACAAATTAAGTGCATTGGGCTCCATTTTTCTTAGTGAGCACTATTAATAGGTGGACACTCCTTTATTTCATATGCTCTATCTATTAACTCCTATTATTTCTTTCCATCTTTCTCTACATCCCTATCATGTGTGCGGATACTTTATTTATTTATTGATAGATTTATATTTTAACATGAATAGTATTTACACTAACAAACTTTTATTTCAAAATAAAACAATTTAATGATAAATTAAATAAGGAAAATTGATAAATTTTTATATTTATAACACAAAATTTTATTCACTTTTTATATTTTTAAATTATACATAATAGGACTATATATAGGTTATCACCTAATTACTCATTACATTTTTTTTACAATGTTGACGATGAAGTTCGAACTTAAAACCTCAAGCAAACTATTCAAATTTCCTACCACTAGACCAACCTTAATGATTTACTCGCTACATTTATAAATTTTTTTAGTCTTCTAGTCTTTTTCTTCTCTTTCAAAATATATACATTTCAAAAAATGTGAAAAAAATAATTTTTAATTTTTTTTTATAAAAGCAGGGAATGCAACAACATCACAATAGGAAAAGGAATCTCAACTATGCTAGCACCCCAGAACCTACCAATCATCTACAAAAACCCATAGATTAAAAATAGAAAAAATAGAAAGAGACAAAAGGTCATGGAGGACTAGACCAAAATCCATGGAAAAGGATCAATGAAACCTAAAGTTAGGAAGACCATTCCTACTATGGAAGAAAGCTAACCTATTGAAACTAGGAACTAGGTCCCACCAAACCAAACCAATCCAGTTAGTAGACTCAAAACTAGCTAACTTATCTGCACAAGTATTTCCTTCTTTATAAATGTGTGAAAAAAAATGTATATGTTCACAAAGAATAAGACAATTTTACTAACGATATTTCTACTTCTCCAGGGAACCAACGTAGTGTTCTTGAACGCATCAATGACTAGTTGGGAGTCACACTCCAACCATAAAAAATGCCAACCCTTTTGGTGGGCTATTTCAGTAGTAATTATTGCCACAAAAAGTTTCGCATAAAGGGTTGTTTTGATCCAAACGTAGGAAGAAAAGCAACTAAGAATTGCACCGCTATGGTCCCAGAAGATGCCACCACGACCAGCATGGCCAAGAACTCCCAAAGCAGATCCATCAATATTGCATTTAAATAGAGTGCTCTATGCACCAATTGTTATTCCAAATATTGATTTTTTTTCACTTGTGCCAAGAATCCATCTCGTCTAGAGAGCGATATTAGGCAACTGTTGTTTGATTGAAGGCTAGATAAAGGAGCTCCCGTAATAAGTTACCAGAGCTTTATTTTTCAGGAATCTAGCTTGTAGAAGAGTGGCCCATTGAGTATTTGAGTGTGCAAAGTCCAAGGGACAACAAACAGTCTTCTAGCCAATTGTAACAATCTTCCTAGTGTTGACGTTGCCGACCACACGAAGTTCCTAACCCATTTGTTTGCGGTTTTCAATAAAGCCCTTTGTTAGGAATAAATGTGAAAGCTATAAAGCAACATCCAATTAATGATTGAGTTAACAAGTTGCACCTTGCCCTTGATGGATAACAAGGTGTTAAGTCATAAGACGAATTAGGACCCCTCAATGTTTTGATTTATACAAACAAATAATAAGTTTTGAAATCTGCGTTTGAGTGTTTATCAGATGAAAGCTTCGTAGTGTTTTGCTTCTATCTATCAAACAATGAACTTATGAATGTTGTGTGTGTGCCTTTATGAACACTTAAATGCTTTGATGTTCTGATCCTTTGTGTAAAGAATATATGTTTTATTTTTTATAGGATATGTCGAAGATGATGAAAGAGAAAGATGTCAATTGAAAAAGCTACATGCTCCATCAAAAGGTGTGTCAAAGCAAGTTGCAGTGTACTTGAGTGCACAAAATCATATTTGACCTTTGATACAAGATATATGGAGTGCGGGAATAGCTAGATAAGTAAGCTACTTTATCATATTAGTTTGATAAGTTGGTGACATGCATTAAATGCTCCAATGGACATCTTTACCAACAAATGAAGACGAAGGTCGTTACAGTCATAATGGTTATTTCCAGTTGAAGTTTATAAATAGCTGAAGATTTGAATTGCTCTTCACAAAAGAGAAAAACCTATGCACGAACAAGCATTCTAAGCAATTTCAAATTCTTTGTAATTCTCTAAGTTAGAAACTCAGCTCTCAAAATCATTTGTATATCTTGAGAGTTGGACTTTGTGCGTAAACCTTGTATCCATCTATAAGACGATTAAGTCTGTGTGCCCTAAACCTTAGACAAATTTGTGAGATTTTTTGAAGCTTGAAGAGGCTTTGTTCTAAAGAATACTTGGGTGTTTAGCTTGAAGAGACTAGTGTAAAACTACTTGGGGTTGAGCCAGAAGTGGCTTGAGAATAAATACTTGTATTTTTATTCGTTGATAGTGGAACTTGGTGTGTTAGCCAAGAACTGGGTGTAGTCTCAGTGGTAGAGACGAACTAGTATAAAAACTTTGTGTTTTTATTATTTACTTATTTGTTTCATCTAACCTTGAATTGTGTTTTTATCTAACGCGATTTTTTAAAAGGTTTTTGAGAAAAAAGAAGTTTTTTTTAAACTATTGTATGTTTTATAAATCTGCTGCTCTTAAAAACTTGTGTTATGTAATACAATATAAGTGTTTTGTTAAGGTTTGTGAAAAAGTTTTAAGAGACACAATTCAACTGCTCTTCTCGTGTTTCCTTGTTTTTTACACAAGGCACTTTTCCAGGACGCAAGCTTGGATTTTATCCTGTTAGCCACTGGTTAGAGGTAGGAAGAAGTGGCTTTTCCCCAAAAAAATAGGCACACCCAAATAAACAAAAGGCATAGCTTCAGTTGCAAAAGCCAATTGAGCACGAACTTCAAATCTCCTCTAGAGAGACATAGAGCCTGCAAAAAATTTACATTTATCAAGGCTAATGTACTAAACCTGAGACTTCCCTATAAGCACGAAACAATTGCATCAAATTTGAAATGTATAGATTCACACTAGAAGGGGGGTTGAATAGTGTGTTAGTTATAAGCTTTAAAAACTTTTTCGCAAAGATGGAGATAAAATAACTTAAGTTTCACAAGGGACTTGTAAAGCAAAAGATCACAAATATCGTCCAATCGTTAAAATGACAGTTCAGTAAAACTGCATTTTCTTGTTAATGTCTAGGCGCAAATAAAAGATTTTTGTAAACAAGATATGAAGAAACTTGTGCGCAAAGTGTGAAGAAATAACTTAAGAGAATAGCAAGTAAGCTTGGCAGCTATAGAATAAAAACACTTAGTTTATACTGGTTCACTCAACCTGAGCTACGTCTAGTTCTCCTTCAAAAACCTTTGAAGGATTGCACTAATCAAATTCTAATTAACAAGTATTATATACCATGCCACTCATGGCTACAAGTATTCTCTAAGCCACTTCTGGCACACCTTTAATCTCCCCTTGAGATTAAAGAACACCCAAGTATATTCTTTGTCACTAGGCCACTCATGGCTTTCCAAGCAAAAATTGTTTGAGTACAAGTTAAATAGATAACTCTCATAGAGAGGATATTACAATATAACTCGAATACACAGAATAACTTAGCAAAGCTAAGTAGATTGCTCTTTTTGCACAAGTATAGATTGTCCAATTGATTTGGCAGAGTTACAGCTCTTTGAAAGACTTGAATGCTTCGTTATTGAAATTGTGAGCTTGTTCCTCTATTTATAGGCAGCTTGGTGAAGATATCCATTGTGAGATCTGTGCCTTTGCCAAAAACCATTCTCTTACAATCATATGATTTTTGCCACGTGTCAGCTTGGGGTGGAGAGATGGAGGAGACAACAGTACATGCAGCATCCCCACTACTTGTATGGTTCCTGTAGATAGAAGCTTTTCTGTCCCCTGTGGTACACTTTTCGAATTTTCAAATGAAATGTCACATTAGAATAGAGAGGGAATAATAGAACATTTCAGAGAATCATCATCGAAAAGCAAAAGTGTACTTTCACACAATTATGGACGCATTATATAACTGTTTGATAGAAAAGATGATGTAAGTTATATAGGCGTTGGACGCTTCCTCAATTAGACGCAGTGTTTACACACTGGTTTTCACAATGCATTGGACGCATGTTTTATAACAGCGTATTGGATGCTGGATTTTATACTTAGAAAAACAAGTTTTCAGTTATCCATTGGACGCATTGTACACATACAACTATCTTGCTTGAGATTAAGAAATACAATACAATTGAGGCATTGGACGATGTAGTACCTATAATACTCAAACATAGATCATTAGATACTTCAAAATTTAACCTTAATTGTTATCATCAAAACCGAAGTTTGAGGGGTTGGACATCGTCCAAAGCCTTAGATTCTAACAATCTCCCCCTTTTTGATGATGACAAGTAATACTAAATTTTGATGTGTGCAAATACATAATCATATAAAAGAATATCAGAGCAGATGAATAAATGATTATGTTATGCCAGTGTATGTTGACAGGGTGAAAATATATGAAATGAAGTACTCCCCCTGAGTTCAACATTTCTCATGCATTTGATAAAAAAAATATATCAGATAACACTGCATGATAAGAATGTATCAGAGACAATAGATATCAAAGTGAAAAGCATATCATAGATATGGATGCAGAACTTATGTATTGTTGACATCAAAATTCCAATTTCTCCCCCTTTGTCATTAGTAAAAAAATGGGTTTGAAGGATGGAAAATGACTTGACCATCATGGTCACCTAGGGCTGTTGAGGTGGATCTTGTGGTGGTGGTGGTGGTCATTCTGGTGGTGCTTGAGGAGGTGGTGCAGGGTGGTCAACTGGTGGTTGCACTGGTTGCGGCGGAGGTACTGGTTGAACGGGAAGTACTGAGTGAGCAACAATGTCAATTAGATTAGCAGCAGTGGATTGAATTTGATTCAACAACATCTGTGAAAGGCTCATGAACTGATCAATAATAGCATTCTGCAACATTAATCGGTTTGTGGAGCTTCTGCTTGTTGCCTTTCCTGGAAGGCACGAAGAGCAGCTTCGGTTTCCAATTGTTGTTGTCTTAGAGCCTGTTGAACAATCTCGTTCACTCTGTCCTCAAAGACTCCTTGAGGTTCAACAAAGTGTAAGGGAACAACAGGAATCATTTGTCTGGTTCCAGAGTGTGCTTCATTGGACGCATCAATAATTGGTCGGCTTGTAGCAACCTCTGGAGTAGGCTTTTCAGCAATGGACTCCTTTGGTTGTGGCGCTTCAGTCTCAGCCACATGTTGCATTGCTTCATCTTTGGACGCTTCAGATTGGATGGTTTGTTCCTTATGGGAGGTGATAAAGTGTTCCACATCCACCTGTGCCTCAGTCTCTAAGTCCAAATGAATAAGCATATTAGTCACCTTTGCAGAGGCTTCATCCAATTCTGCTTGTGTAACCTTTGGTTTGGCAACCTGCTCAGCTTGTACTTTAGCAGCAATCTCAGCTTGCTCATTTTTTATTTGCACCAAGCGAGCTTGCTCAACTTGTTCTGCTTGTTCCTGTTCTAAGCGAACTTGTTCAGCTTTTTCTCTTTCTGCTTGCTTTTGCAATGCTCTTTCTTCTTCAGCCTTTTGGTGTTCATGAAGCATTTGAACTTCTTGTGCAAACTCAACGCGGTCAAGTTTTCTGAGGTCATATACCTTGTTGCTTCTTATGATTGGCAGTGTCCTTAAGACATCCAGAAAATCATCATTATCGGTCAGGAAGCAAAAAAAGGTATCAGAGAAGTGATGTGTCTTGACCGGACACAGGACTTCAAGGCCATATGGAGGATAAGTGAAATCTTCTTTGGAGCATCCAGAATTTGAGCCCTTTTGTGTATCGTCCCATACGATTTGCTGCCAGAATGTTTGGGCTTCATATATATCAAGTGGTCTTGCGAGTTTGCTAGTTTTGTCAAACAAATGTTTCCATTGCTTAGATGAGGACTGGAGTTCAACCTTTTCTCTTCTGGACGGTATTTCAGTACTGTAATACTTAAAACCTTTCTTTTTCCCAGTATCAAGGAGAGGTAGTCTTGGACATACCTTATCAAGAACAAACTTGATGTCAGTAGAGCGATTGATGTGGAGTTGAGAAGGAAAGGCTAGTGCTTGATCTTGCAAATACATTTGTTGGAGCAGTTTGCCAAGATCATCATAATCATTTGGTTGGAAATTCAGCACTGGAGTTCTTGGTGGAAGTGGGAGGAACTTGGTGATAGGGATCCAGAGTTAAATATCCTTTACCCATCTCATTTTTGGAATTTGTGAGGACTTGGAAGGGTCCAAGCTTTCTTTATAGGCCATTTGAATTTCAGCAGCCATTTCCTTGTCTATGTTGGAAATGGTTGTCTTTCTTGGAGCAGGTTTCTTCTTTTGTTGTGGTTTGACAGATTCATCAACTTGCCTTGAATACCTAGAAGCTATCTCTACCTCTGGTTCATAAGGGTCTTCAGCTACTGGACGCACCTTTTGCTGAGTACCAGTTGGATATGTATCAGGGCGCTCCATCCTTACCAAGTTTGGATAAGTTTCCCTCGTCTAAGTTGGTGGAGGATTGCTGATAATGGTTCCTTCTGGTAATGAAGCAAATATAGAAGATTGAGGATGAACATAGTCATACCTCATCCAGTCTAGTGCAACCACTTCAGTGAGATTTCGCTCAAGTGGTTCCTGAACAGATCTCTATATAACATCACTTTTCTTACAGTAGTTTTGTTCATTCTTTGTAAGGAATGCAACAGGGAACCTTGTCTTGTCTTCTTCTTCTTTCGTCTTCCCCTTAGGTTGAATCGTCCATTTAGGCCATGGATCTCTCCAAGCATCCCTTGGACAAACAAATTTGGTCATATCTAACCAGAGAGTTGGACGTTGTTATGTTGTAGTGGTTGAAGGAATTGTTGGAGGAGGTTGTGGAACACTTGTGGATTCCCTCTCAGTGTCTTGAGAGGTGAGGAGTGTAATTGGAACTTTCCTTGGCATGGCTGCCTGAGTTTTTACTCTTCTAGGTACTTTGGTAGGAAAGATAGTAGCATCAGTTTTGGATGAAGCAGATACCTTCTGTTTCTTCTACTGTGCATACTCCATTTCTTTAGCTTTCCTTTTAATTTGGCCAATGGGCATTTGATCCTCATCATCAGAGTCATCTAGCATTTTCAGCTTGCGAACTCTGGACTTTTCTGGTGCAGCCTTCACTGAAGCAGTCTTTGGACGCTACCCTTATTGTTCAGGCTTGGACGGAGCAGTCCTTAGACGCTTCTCAGTAGGTGGATTGGATGGTGCAGGATCAACATGTCTTTTCTTATTTCTTCTTTCTTTTTCTGCATCTTCTTCATGTTGTTGGGACATATGTCTTGTTGCTTTCCTATTTTCTTGTTCTTTCATCAATTGTTTGATCTTTTTCCCAAGTCCAAGAAGATCAATGTCTTCTTCATCATCATTTGAAATGAGTCTGCTTTGCTCATGACGTTTCTTATTTATGCCTTCCTCGTCCAAGTCCCTTAGGACCTTTGCTGTAAGCTTTATCTTCATCGGCTTGATGTTTGATTAACTGACTATCTATTGTGTTGCAATCATTCCTCCTTTTCTCACAATTTGTTCATGATCAGTTTCGTCCAACTCATAAAAAAAATATTGGTATACTTTCTGATCCCATAGGATCTTATTTAGCAGTGCGGCATAGAAGATGTCATCATTTCCACCAATAGTTTTCATCATTCGCAAAATATTGATGTAAATGGTGTGAGGTATGTTGAATGGGATACCTTCCATTAGATGAAATATCACCAACTTGTGTAAGTCCGTGACTGAGTCCTTAGACCTAGCTTTGTGCAGAATGCTCGTATTGCACACTTGCTGCCATATCTTTGCCTTTTCACATAGGTTCTTGCACTCAATCTTGGATGAGTCTGTAGACTTGTTCTTGCAGAGTACCTTCCCAACGTGGTTCCCATATTGCTTGGCCCAGTCTGACTTGTACTGATTTTGTTCCTTGATACAGCCAGTGACTTTGGCTATGGATTCAGTGGATAGAGTCACTTTTTGCCCAATCATAATAGCCACAAGTTCCCTTGAGTTCTAGAACCTTGCATTCCTCCAGAACATTCTGATCAACTCAGGGAATATCTTCTGGTTTTCATTGGAGTATCCTCTGATTCCGCATGACTTTCATTTAGGTTCAGACCTAACTTTTCCAGTAGTTCTATGTTGAAGAAGTGCTCGACGTGGACAGTAGTAGCACCTTGAGACACAATGGTGGTTTCAGGGTAGGTAAGAATATCAAGTTCAGAGTCGCTTGAGATAGCAGAGTTCATCATGACGATAAAGGTTGGATTTTTAGGTTTTTGCAGAGAGTGTTTTGAGAGAGAGAGTGAGAGCGCTTAAGGTAGATGACAACCTTGGAGTTGGGAAATTTAGTAAAGTGATTTCCTGAGCGGATTTGACATTTAAGTGTAGGCTCTGTTTGGAGAACACGAAACATTTTTTCTTGGGCATTTATGAATATTTGAAATGGAGGTTATTTCATAAGACTCGCCATGATGAGGCATGCATAGAATGTAGGTAATTGTGTATGGTTACCAAGAGTTAAGTGACTCAGCATAGAGCATTAACTCACACTTACTCAAAATGAAACTATTTTGACCATTAAAACAATGTTAAATAAAAACATCGTCCAGTCATTGGACTTAAGTGTAACATATGCAGTGCACGTGCATGACTAAGTGACCTTTGGACGACATGTCCATTGGACGCTGTTGTCACATTGGACGTTACATGTAGATGTTAATCATTCCTTTACAAGGTCCATACCAAGTCTATTCCTTAAAAGGATTAGCTTGTCTTCAGTAAGGGGTTTTGTAAATATATCAGCAAGCTGATTGTCTGTGGTTACAAAATGTAGTTCCACAGTACCCTTCTGAACATGGTCTCTTATAAAGTGATGTTTAATCTCTATATGTTTTGCCCTTGAATGCAATATAAGGTTTTTAGATAGATATATTGCAGCTTTGCTATCACAAAAGATGAGAATGTTACTCTCATATATGTTGTAGTCCTCAAGTTGATGTTTGATCCATAAAATTTGAGAGCAGCACTTTCTAGCTGAAATATACCCTGCTTCAGCAGTGGATAGTGTAATTGTTCCTTGCTTCTTGCATATCCAGGAGACTAAGTTTCCACCAATGAAGTGGCATCCTCCACTAGTGGTTTTTCTTTAAATTCTGTCTCCAGCATAGTCAGCATTACAATATCGAACTAATCTGAAATCTTTCTGCCTTTTGAAATATAGACCAAGATTAGTTGTTCCAACAAGATATCAAAAAATTCTTTTAACAGCAGTTAAGTGAACTTCCCTTGGGTCAGATTGGAATCTGCCACATAAGCATACATTGAACATGATGTCAGGTCTGGACGCTGTGAGGTATAGGAGTGATCTTATCATCCCTTTGTATAGGGTGTTGTCTACCTTCTTTGAACTATCGTCCAGTCCAAGTACTGTTGTTGGATGCATAGGAGTTTTCATTGGTTTTGCATCGTCCATGTTGAACTTCTTTAGCAGCTCCTTAACATACTTGGTTTGATGTATGTATATGCTTTTATTAGTTTGCTTGATTTGCAGTCCAAGGAAAAATTTGAGTTCACCCATCATGCTCATCTCAAACTCTATATGCATTAACTTAGCAAACTCCTCACAAAGAGGTTCATTAGTAGCACTGAATATGATATCATCAACATATATTTGAGCAATAATAAAATCAGAAGAATAATCTTTGTGGAACAATGTAATGTCTACTTTTCCTCTTGAAAAACCGTTTTCTAAAAGGAATGAGCTGAGTTCTTCATACTAAGCTCTTGGTGCTTGTTTTAGTCCATACAATGCTTTGTTAAGTTTGAAAATATGATTAGGAAAAGCATCATTCTCAAACCCTGGGGGTTGTTTCACATAGACTTCTTCTTTTATTAATCCATTGAGGAATGCACTTTTTACATCCATTTGATATAGCTTCATATTGCTATGAGCTGTAAATGATAATAAAATGTGAATTGCCTCTAGACGTGCAACAAGTGCATAAGTTTCAGTATAATCTATACCTTCTTGTTGTGAGTAACCTTTGGCTACCAACCTGGCTTTATTTCTCACAACATTACCTGTTTCGTCCAACTTGTTTCTGAACACCCACTTAGCTCCTACAACTTCTTTGTCATCTGGGAGTTCTACAAGCTTCCAGACATCATTCTTTTGAAATTGGTCAAGTTCTTCTTGCATTGCTTTGACCCAGCTTTCGTCTTCCAAGGCATCGTCCACAGTCTTAGGTTCTATCTGTGATATGAATGTTGTGTGACCTTGTTAAAGCGAAGATCTGGTTCTGACTTTATCCTTTGGATCACCAATGATTTGATTTTCTGAATGATGCTTCTTCATTTGCCAGTTACGTCCAGTTGGTTCCCTCTGTTCGTTTACTGGACCGTCCAAGGGTGCATTGGACTCTTCAACTGAGATATCTTTGTTGGACGCATCTAATGACTTCCTTGCATCGTCCAGGCTGAGATCTGCAAATGATTCATCCAGCACTGATAATTCCTTATCAGGTTTGGTGTCATTGAACTTCACCTGGATGGCTTCTTCAACAATTAAGGTTCTAGAATTATAAACTCTATATGCCTTTGAGGTTTCAGAATATCCAAGCAATATTCCTTCATCACACTTAGAATCAAATTTTCCCAAGTTGTCCTTAGTGTTCAGAATGAAACATTGACATCCAAATGGATGGAAGTAGGATATGTTGGGTCTCCTCCCTTTCCACAATTCATATGGAGTCTTTTTCATGATAGGCCTAATATAGATTCTATTTTGTAAGTAACAGGCAGTATTCACTGCTTCAGCCCAGAAGTGTTTAGGGGTTGAATTATCATTCAACATGGTTCTGGCCATCTCTTGGAATGACATGTTATTCCTCTCAACAACACCATTCTGTTGTGGCGTTCTGGGTGTTGAGAAGTTGTGAACGATACCATTATCCTCAGAGAACCTTTGAAAACTTTCGTTTTCGAATTCTCCCCCATGATCACTTCGGATTGAAGTAATGCATACTCCTTTTTCATTTTGAATTCTTTTGTAGAAGTTATAGAAGACCTTAAAAGACTAATCTTTGTGAGATGGGAACATGACCCATGTCCATCTAGTTTAGTCGTCCACTACAACCAATCCATATCTCTTACCACTTACTGAGGCTATTCTTGTGGGTCCAAAGAAGTCAACATGTAACAGCTCAAGAGGTCTAGAAGTGGAAACAATGTTTTTACTTTGAAAAGAACTTTTCACTTGTTTCCCTTTCTGACAGGCTTCACAAAGAAGATCATCTTTATATTACATACTTGGTAATCTTCTCACAAGGTTGTGCCTATTAAGCTTTGAGATTAATCTCAAGTTGGCATGCCCAAGTCTTTTATGCCATAGCAAATGATTTTCTTTAACTGAAACTAAGCATGAAACATTTTGACTTGATAGTTCCCCAAGTTTAATCTTGTACAAATTACCTTGCCTTTTTGCAGTGAAGAGAAGGGATCCATCAGAGTTCTTGACTATGTCCACTATCATATCCACTATCACATAATTGACTTATGCTAAGTAGATTTTGCTTGAGACCTTTAACATGAAGAACATTATCAATACAGGGATAGGGTGGTATACCAATCTTACCCACGCCAGCTATCATTCCTTTCTGATTCCCTCCGAAAGTGATTGTCCCACCAGTCTTGGGTTAGAGGCTTTGGAACATACACCTTTCTCCTGTCATGTGATGCAAACACCCACTGTCCAGGTACCATGACTGGAGTTTCTTTCCTGCTGTTAAGCATGTCTGCAATAGGAATAATTTTATCCTTAGGTACCCAGATTGACTTGGGTCCTTTCTTGTTAGTTGAAGGACATTGGACGCTCCCCTCTTAGGCAGGTGTCTGCATTTGGACGTTATATGTCCAGGTTTCCCACAGAAGTAACCCACATCTACTTCCTCATCATGAATATATTTCTTTCCCTTATATCCATGCCCTGACCTGTCATTTGGTCTCTTACAACCTTCATATTTTAAAAGCATTTTATGGTTGTCAGATCTCTTGACAAAGTTTGACAGATCCTTCTTTAGGCTATCAATCTCTTCATGAAGTTTTACAACATCATGTGGTTGGCCTCTTAAAGAAGTATTTGCTTCAACTTTCAGAAGCTTCTCAACTAGCCTTTTGTTTTCTGCTTTGAGAGTTCAAATCTCTATGGAAAGATTCATTTATCTAGTCCTTGAATCCTCATAGGATTTATAGGCTTAAGCAGTATCATTCCAGAGAGTTCGCCTATCCTTATTTAAGGCTTCATGTTCCTTTGAGAGCTCTATTAACTTTTTCTGTAAATCTTCCTTTTCACTTTCAAGTTGTTTGAGACTATTTTCTATAACTTCTTTTTCTTTTGAAAGTGACATGGATGATTTCTTCAAAGTTTTGTAGGCCTTTGACAAAATAGAAGAGTTTGAAAGTAAATCATGATAAGCTTCTCGAAGTGAATTTAAATCATTAAAGTTTACCTCATCTTCGTCCTTTGGTTCTGAAGAATCTAATGTAGTATCTACCATCTGGCATATGTGTGCATCCTCTTCCTCTTCATCGTCCGATGATGAGTCATTGTCCAGATCTTCCCATATGCAAATCAGAACCTTTTTGCCCTTCTTTTTGTTGAAGAATTTCTTCTTCTTGTCCTTGCTCTTGTCAAGGTCTGGGCATTCTGATTTGAAGTGTCCAGGCTTCTTGCGTTCGTAGCATATGATTGGACTCTTCTCCTTCTTTTCCTTAAGACCTTTCTTGTTCAGGTTTCTCCATCTGGATCCACCTTTCTTCTTCCACATAGAGTGGATTCTCTTGGATATGAAGGATAACTCATCATCCTCGTTTGAGTCATCATCCTCAGATTGTTAGTCTGATGATGCTTCAGCTTGCATGGCTTTGGACGATGGTGCTTTCTTTGGCTTCTGGACGTTGAGTGCCAGAGACTTGCTTTTCTTGCTATCACCATCTTGTTGCAGTTCCAGCTCATGCACCTTAAGGATTCCCACAAGCTCTTCTAAGGACATATCATCCAGTCCTTTGGTTGATGTCAAGGCTGTAACTTGTGGTCTCTATTGCTTAGGCAAACTTCTCATAATTTTGTCAATATGTTCATAATTATTGTAATCTTTACCATGTGCTCTAAGCTCATTTAGTATGGTTTGAAACCGTCCAAACATACATCGTATATCCTTATTTCCCTCCAAACTAAACAGTTCATATTGGCGAGTTAAAAGACTGAGTTTGTTGTGTTTTACCTGGGTGGAACGCTCATACGTTAATGCAAGAATATCCCACATTTGTTTCGCGCTTTTGAAACTGTGCACCTTGTTATATTCTTGTTCAGACAGTGCACACATGATGGTATTTCTGGCTCTGGAGTTGAGATGAAATATTTGTTTTTGCTCCTCCGTCCATCTAGCCTTTGGGATCTCATTGAGATTCTCATCGAATGGAATGTAGTCGCCCATCTCCATAACGTCCCACATATCAATATGACAGGACTCAAAGAATGCTATCATTCTTTGCTTCCAATAATCATAAGCCACTTCCGGCACACCTTTAATCTCCTCTTGAGATTAATGAACACCCAAGTATTCTTTGTCACTAAGCCACTCCTGGCTTTCCAAACAGAAACTGTTTTAGTACAAGTTAAATAGATAACTCTCACAAAGAAGATATTACAATATAACTCGAATACACAGAATAACTTAGCAAAGCTAAGTAGATTGCTCTTTTTGCACAAGTGTAGATTGTCTAATCGATTTGGCAGAGTTACAGCTCTTTGAAAGACTTGAATGCTTCGTTATTGAAATTGTGAGCTTGTTCCTCTATTTATAGGCAACTTGGTGAAGATATCCGTTGTGGGATCTATGCCTTTTCCAAAAACTATTCTCTCACAATCATATGACCGTTGCCACGTGTCAGCTTGGGGGTGGAGAGATGGAGGAGACAACAGTACATGCAGCGCCTCCACTATTTGTACGATTCCTGTAGAGATAAGCTTTTCTGTCCCTTGTGGTACACTTTTCAAATTTTCAAATGAAATGTCACATTAGAATAGAGAGGGAATAACAGAACATTTCAGATAATCATCATCGACAAGCAAAAGTGCACTTTCACATAATCATGGACGCATTATATAACTGTTTGATAGAAAAGATGATGTAAGTTATATAGGCGCTGGACACTTCCTTAATTAGACGTAGTGTTTACACACTGGTATTCACAATGCATTGGACGCATGTTTTATAACAGTGTATTGGACGCTGGATTTTATACTTAGAAAAATAAGTTTTCAGTTATCCATTGGACGCACTGTACACATACAACTATCTTGCTTGAGATTAAGAAATACAATACCATTGAGGCATTGGACGGTGTAGTACCTATAATACTTAAACATAGATCATTAGATACTTCAAAATTTAACCTTAATTGTTATCATCAAAACTGAAGTTTGAGGGGTTAGACATCGTCCAAAGCCTTAGATTCTAACAAAATTGTCAAGGTTGTGTTTAGTGCCTATACAAAAAATCATAATGTCATCACCATAAAGGATGTGACTCGGAGTTGGACATCTTCTAGGACCAACCATGGGAGTAATAAATTATTTTCAACCAAATGATTGATACCCCTACTTAACACATCCTCTGCTAGACAAAAAAGGAGAGGGATAGGGGATCCCCTTAACTGACACCCCTTTTACTGGACATGTACCCAACAACACAACCATTTATTACAAAGGAGAGCTTGGTTGACTCTAAAATAGTCCTAACCCAGCTACAAAACGTGTTATCAAAACCAAAAACTTTTAAAACATCAAGTAGGAATTTCCAATGGAGGGTATTGAAAGTTTTCTTAACATCAAATTTAAGATCCATTTTAAAATTTATTTAAGATTACATTTTGCTTTAACAAACAATAAATAATAATTATATCTATTTATTTGTATAGTAATAGTAAATTTATATTTAAATAATTACAAATATAATTTAAAATTTAATTAAATACTTGTCTTACATTAAAATAAATATTTCTCAGGTAAAATAATTAATATTTATTTTCTTATTTTCATACAAAGTATAATTATACTTTATCATTATATATATATTACTTTTTTATGATCATTTTAAAATTGTATTTTTTCCATTTTTACAACTATTTAATTCATAATGATATTATTTTATAAATTACAAAATGTCAACAAATGCAAAAAAAAAGTTTTTTTTTTAAATTTGTTAAAATATACATTTTATTTTAAAAATAAATAATTAATAATTATTTTTATTTATTTGTATAATATAGTGTTGAGTCATAAGACGAATCAGGACCCTCAATAAGTTTGATTCAATGCAAAACAAATATTAAGATAGAAAGATTGCGTCTTATAAATGGTAACAGACGGAAACATTACATCTGTGTCTATAAGTTACAGATGATACGCAAACAGACGTTTAAGTCTGTATGAACATTTAAAGGCATAGTAAATGCACCGTTGTCTTGTAATCTGTATTGCAGGGAATGTTCATGGAACATCCTTCCTAGGATCTGTCAAAGTGCATAAAGGGAAACATAAAGAATAGTCAAAGAAGCAGAAGTTCTCCTTGCCTTAAAAGACGTGCTACAGCTAGTAATGAGTACTTGTCTGAGCAAATGATGTGACCATTGTAGCAGAAGGATATGGAGTATCCCTCAAGGAAGATAAACATAATGCTTTATCAATTTAAAGTGACTAATTGGTGACAAGCATTTAATGCTCGCATTAAATGCCCTGACGGCCACTCTCCTTCAGACGCTGGTCAGACACATGAAAGAAGGCAGTTTAGAGACAACGGTTACTTCCTCAGCAAGTCTATATATAGCATAAGATTTGAAGTGCTGAAGACATGAGACTTAATTCAAATTCACGAGCATTCTTTCAAGCCTTGATTCTTTCTCTTGTAAATTTCTCTAAGTTGTAAAAAGCTCTCAAAACACCTTGAGTATCTTGAGAGAAAAAGACTGTGTTCTTAAACTTGTATATCCGTCTGTAAGATGATAATCAAAGATCGTGTGCCCCTATTTCAACAAATCTACTGATTTGTTGTAGAGCCAGAAGTGGTAGTGAACAATACTTGTAACTTGTGAAAGTTAGTGGAACTTGGTAGTTTGCCAAGAACTGGACGTAGTTTCGGGGTGAGACAAACTAGTATAATTCCATGTGTTTTCTTTCCTACTTTATAACTCTCTTAACTGCTTGAACTGACTTTGTCTTGTGATTTATCCTATATTTCAAAAGTTTTCATCTGTCATTTTATACAACATCGTCTGTTAATGCTTTTCCATAAACTCCTTCTCTAAACCTGTTATAGATGAATAGTTCATTTTATAAAAAGTTTGCAAAATTTTTTATAAATCACAATTCAACCCTCTTTCTTGTGATTTTTACCTTTACAGTTTGGTATCAGAGCTCAGCTTCTAAGGGTTTAGCACTTAACTGTGTCTAGAGGAAAAGATCCATATGGCTAGTCACGACAATCAGTTCATTCCCGAGGAAGCCTCTCTAACAAGGCCTCTAGCCTTTCTTGGAGATGACTATCCTTACTGGAAAGATCGCATGGAGATGTATATCAAGTCCAACCAGTACCAACTATGGAACATCATCATACATGGAGATATTCCTATCACAAGGCCCGAAGATCATTGGACCTAAGATGACTACAACATCCTTCAACTCAATAACAAAGCCAGATACACTCTGACCTGTGCTCTAACTAGAAATGAGTACAAGAAGGTGCATAGACTCAAATCGGCCAAAGAAATTTGGGATTCTCTCTGCTCCAACTACGAGGGAACAGAAGATGTTCAACTAAGGAAAGCTGTCACTCTGACCAGACACTATGAGAGTTTCTCCATAAAAGAAGGAGAAAGAGTTGATGACATGTTTGGGAGACTTCGGGTTCTTCTCTCAGACCTAGAATCTCTTGGGCACACTTATACTAAAGCTTAGATCAATATGAAGATCCTTGATAGTATGCACAAAGTGTGGGAACCCAAGACCACAACTATCCAAGAGGCAAGGAACATGAGAACCTTGCCTTGGGATGAGTTGTTAGGAGTTCTAATAGTGCATGAAGTGCATTTATAGAACAGAGACCAACTACCTGTAAACAACGCTAACAATTCTGTTGCTCTCAAAGTTGGTGAAACCAGCACCAAAAAGGAAGAAAAGAAAAGAGTCCCCAAGGCTCTGAAGGTTCAAGTTGTCCAGTCAGAAGAATCAGATGAAAGCTCTGCCGGATCTATAGATGATGAGGTAGTCCTCATGGCAAGAAAGTTCAAGCAGATGCTGAAAGAGAAGAACAAGTTCAGACAGTCCTCCAGGAAGAAGGACTCCAGATTCAAAAAGAAAGATAAGGAGGTCAGTCAGGAGATCATATGCTTCGAGTGCAGAAAACTTGGACACACGAAGTCTGAGTGTCCAAGGCTAAAGAAAAAAAAGTCCTATGGTGGCAAGAAAAAGAAGAAGAGTCTTGTGGCCACATGGGACGACTCAGACAGTGAGCAAAGCAGCATCTCATATGATGAGCAGGCAAACATTTGTCTGATGGCAGAGATAGATGAAAAAGTTGAGGTAAAAACTTGTTCTGAATTTGAAAGTTCATCTGGTTCTTCATCAAACAATGAAGAAGAGATGCCCTATGACGTTTTACTTTAGAACTATCATATGATCTCTTAGCAATGTAAAAAATTTAAACAAAAACTCAAATAGTCTGTTTGTAAAATAGAATTACTGAAGAAATCAAATGTAGAATTGGAAGAAAAAGTCAAGACTCTTAAGGAGAGTCTAAGTCAAATCAGTACCTCAAGTCAGACAGACGATCCATCCATAGTTGAAAAACTAAGGGAGGAAGTCACATGTCTATCTAAGGACTTTGGAAAATTTTTGGAGAGCTCTAACACTCTCACTATGCTTTTAAAATATCACTAACATCCTCGTGATAAATCTAGTTTAGGCTTAGAAAAGGTTGCATCTGTTTCAATTCAGTCTGATCCAGACAAATGTGACTTTTGTGGAAAGTCTGGACACTCTAAGTTCAGATGTATACACAAGAAGAAGCAGATGCCTAAGGGCACTAATGTTGCTGGACCCAAGAAGATTTGGGTACCAAAGTCTCAGATTATTCCTATTTCTGATATCCTGGGTAGGAAAAGTTGCCGGACCCAAGAAGATTTGGGTACCAAAGTCTCAGATTATTCCTATTTCAAATACCCTTGGTAGGAAAAGGTAAGGGTTTGAGCTGGTACCTGGATAGTGGCTGCTCACGATACATTACGGGAGAAAGGTCTATGTTCCTGGACCTAAAGCCAGTTGAAGGCGGAGCAGTTGCCTGTGGAGGTATAAGAAAAGGACACATCACTGGCATAGGTAAAGTTAGTATGTCTTCCCTAACCTCCATAGACAACGTCCTATAACCTCCATAGACAATGTCCTACAACTTCCATAGACAATGTCCTATATGTTGAAGGTCTGAAGTATAACTTATTGAGCATTAGTCAATTGTGCGACAATGGTTATATCGTCTCCTTCAACAAGACAAATGCATAGTCAAAATAGATGATGACAAGTTTGTCTTTTGTGCCAGATGACACAACAATCTCTATGAGATAGATCTTATAAATCTTAGCAAGCAGAGGGTAATGTGTCTGCTGTCCAGAGAAGATGAAAGATGGATTTAGCATAAAAAACTTGGGCATGTAAATCTGAAACACATTTCAAAAATTTCGAAAAAAGGTTTAGTAAGAGGATTGCCTGAGATTTCTTGGAAAAACCATCTTCTCTGTGAAGCTTGTCAAAAGGGGAAACAAATTAAAACATCTTTCAAATCTAAGAATGTTGTTTCCACCTCCAGACCGTTGCAACTCTTACATATGGATCTGTTTGGTCCCACTAGAACGATGAGTCTGAGCGAAAAGAAATATGGCTTGGTCATTGTAGATGACTATTCAAGATATACATGGGTATACTTCCTGGGCTATAAAAGAGTTCAAAATGAGAAAGGGTTTTGCATCTCTAGCATCAGAAGTGACCATGGGACTGAGTTTGAAAATGCTGAGTTCAAATCTTTCTGCGAAAAGAATGGGATTTTCCACAACTTCTCTTCACCGAGAACACCTCAACAAAATGGGGTAGTTGAAAGGAAAAACTAAACTCCGCAGGAGATGGCTAGGACCATGCTCTATAAAAATTCTCTTCCTAAATATTTCTGGGCAGAGGTTGTGAATACTGCTTGTTATGTTCAAAATAGAGTATTGATCAGACCCATAATTGAAAAGACTTCGTATGAACTATGGAGAGGAAGAAGACCCAACATTGCTTACTTTCATCCTTTCGGATGTGAGTGCTATATCTTAAACATCGAAGATCAATTGGGAAAATTTGATTCTAAGGTGGATAAAGGTGTCTTCCTGGGATATTCTGATACATCTAAGGCTTACAGAGTTTTTAATACCAAAACCTTAGTTGCAGAAGAATCTATCCATGTTAAGTTCAATGATGGACTAACGTTTGATAGGAGACTATCAGATCTTGAGGATGACTTTACAGATATGCAGATAGGTCCGTCTGTAATGCCTAAGTCAGACGAAGTCTAACCACCTAAGGAAATTTTGCCTCAGATTGAAGGATCGTCTGGCTCTCAACCACAGACAAAAGACTGGAAATTCGTGACCTATCATCCACATGATGAAATCATAGGAGATCAGAAGGAAGGCGTAAAGACCAGATCATCCTTTAGAGATCAAGCATCTTATGCCTTCGTCTCAGAGATAGAGCCAAAAATGATAGACAAAGCTCTGACAGATGATGATTGGATCCTAGCCATGGAAGAAGAACTAAACCAGTTCACCAGAAATGACATTTGGACCCTAGTTCCTAAGCCAAAGAATAAAAGCATCATCGGAACAAGATGGGTCTTCAGAAACAATCTGGATGAACAAAGAAGAGTGGTAAGAAACAAAGCTAGGTTAGTAGCTCAGGGCTATAACTAGCATGAAGGTATAGACTTCACTGAAACCTTTGCTCCTGTAGCTAGATTAGAAGCTATAAGAATCATGCTTGCATTTGCCGCTCATAAAAATATTAAGCGTGCATTTTTAAACGGGTTTATCGAAGAGGGAGTTTATGTTAAACAACCTCCTGGTTTCGAAGATCCGACTCTTACTGATCATGTTTTTAAACTTAAAAAGGCTCTATATGGTCTGAAACAAGCATCTCATGTTCGATATGACAGACTGAGCTCTTTTCTCTTAGAAAATGGTTTTATGATAGGCAAAGTAGACACTACTCTTTTCAGAAGAGAAGTTGGCAAATATTTCATTATAGTTCAAATTTATGTTGATGATATTATTTTCGGAGCTACTAATGATTCTTTGTGCAAGGATTTTTCTGATATGATGAAAATCGAGTTTGAAATGAGTATGATGGGAGAACTTAAGTTCTTCTTAGGGCTTCAAATCAAACTAGATAGCAAGGGAATTTATATTCATCAACAGAAATATACAAGGGAGCTTCTAAAGAAGTTCAAGATGGAAGATGCTAAACCTATGAAAACACCAATGCATGCTTCCAATCCCTTGAGCAAAGATGAATTAGGTAAACCAGTAGATCAGATAATCTACAGAGGTATGATTGACTCACTTCTTTATCTTACAGCCAATAGACCTGATATTATGCATAACGTCTGTTTGTGAGTTAGATTTCAGTCTGATCCTAGAGATTCACATCTCAAAGCTGTTAAAAGGATCTTACGTTATCTAGTGGGCACCACTAACCTTAGTCTGTTCTATAAGAAAAATCAAGATTTCAGGTTAGTAGGATACTGTGATGCAGACTATGCAGGAGATAGAGTTAAACGAAAATGTACAAGTGGAGGAAGCCACTTTATAGGACCCTATCACATCTCATGGGCAAGCCAGAAGCATAACTCAATTGCTCTGTCTACTGCAGAAGCTGAATATGTGTCTGCTGCTAGTTGCTGCTCACAACTGCTATAGGTAAAATATCAGTTGGAAAATTACTCTAGTTTTGAAAACAAGATACCTGTATATTGTGACAATACTAGTGCAATCAACTTATCTAAAAATCCCATACAACATTCTAAGGCAAAGCATATTGAAATCATACATCATTTCATTCGTGATTATGTTCAAAAAGGTGTTTTTGATATTCATTTTGTAGATATAGATCACCAATGGGCTGATATCTTTATAAAACCTTTGTCTGAAGAATGTTTTGTCTGTATCAGGGATCATCTGCATATGCACATTATTTCAGATTAATGTTTGCATTCATCAGATGATCTTCTTCATCTTGCTCCTTTTCATTAATCTGTTGGACTAATGGGTGTTCAAGTGTACAGACGATGGAGCCTCACATTCACAACGGTTACAAGTCTTTTTGTTTTCTCTCAAAAATGTGCGCCGCCCTTTTCGCCATGATGAGATAGTTTTCAAAAAGTTTTTAATGCCTTTAAAACACTCTTTTATGATTTTTGAAACTCTCTCTCCTTTCTCATCTGGTATAAAAGGACGAAGTCCCTAAACAAGAAGGTTCCTTTAATCTTTCAAATTCTCTGAAGTTCTTAAGAGTTTCTAAAATTTCAAAGATCAAAACTTTCTAATCTTTTCTCCTCAAAGACTCAAACTTCATCTTCTGCTACTCCTCTCATTCGTAACCATGATGAAGCTACTGCAACATTTCTAGAGGAACTGTTCATACCTGGAAAGTGGGCGAGTCTGACCGAGCTGGCAAAAGAAGGGTTCGATGTTAAGGACATGTTCACTAGAGTTAGGTGGACCAATTTCATTGGGAAACACAACATATGGTATCATGACCCTTATGCCCTCTTCTGGGGCACTGCCAAGATGGAAGATGACTAGTGCATTCAAGGCACTATCAGTTAGACGATGGTGGAAATCAGTCCTTCAACCATAGCTAAGGCTATTGGGTGTGCTGAGGAAGGACTGACCTTTGATAAAGAGTGGGAGAAGATGATCACTCAAGAGACGGTGGATAAGCTTCTCTACGACGGAACCAGACCTGCAGACAAAGATCCAAAGAAACGTGCTATAGTGCTGAAGAACTTCCTAAGGCCTGCCAACATGAACCACATATGCAGACTCTTGCACAATATGATATTCAACATTGTGCTTCCCAGGATGGGCTCGAGGGATCATGTGAGGACAAATTCTGCATATACAACATCATGATAGGAGAAAAGATCCATCTTCCTGATCTGATCTTCTATCATCTGGAGCAAGCCTTCAAAGACAGATTCTCCTCGAAGAAGCAGAAGAACCCCATACCTTACTGCATGTTGTTCACACAACTTATGAGAGATGTTGGTGTTGATCTTTTAGAGTTTGAAGCATCTAGAGGAGCTACACAAGTCTCGGGAACAACATTTGTGAGAATGGGAATAGCTCACAAGTTTTTTGAATGGGTTAAAAAACATGGAGGCAAAGTAAAGAAGGAGCCCAAGGATGAACCATCTGTTGAGCCTGCGTTTGAAGCAGGGAAACAGACCCTACCTCAGCCTCAGCCTTCACAGACTCAAACCAAACCAATCACCAGACGTACCCAACCTCCATCCTCAGACCAAGCTGAGAAACCCAAACAACAATCACCCTCGAACCCTCACTCCTCTCTTAAGAGAAAGGTTGCAGAAACTTCATCTGAACCTATCTCTGAACCTCCCCTCGAAAAGCCCTTCAACAAACCTACCAAGATTCACATTGTCTCCAAAGCCAAACTCACCACTTCACCAAAACCCCAACCTGAACCTCACCCTTCACCTTCCCAAACTCAGGAATCTGATGTTGAGATTCTTGATGCATCTCCTTCTTAAACACAACCCTCTCCCAAGCCTAAACCTGCACCCCAATCCAAACCTTCATCCTTCCCTCCTCCTGCTGATAAAAAGGAAGCAGCTACCATTAGAAAGGCTCAGGAGTTGTCTAAAAAGGAAGCTTCCAAAAGGCAAGGCTGCTGAAGAGTTGAAGAGAAAGGCTGCTGAAGAAGCCTTGGCTCCTGCAGATGAAGCTGCAGAAGAAGAAGCCCTTGATGAAGCCGTTCTGGAGTCTATTAATACTTTATCTAAAGAAGAACAGAAGCAAGCTACCCTTGAAGATTTTTCAAGAATGGAATCTGCTATGATTCAAAATGCTAAGCTTGTGTCTGAAGAACTTGCTTCCAAACAAAAAGAGTTTTAGACTATCACAGTGGATGAAGATGCTGATGAAGCTGAGATTGAAGAATTAAATGAAGCCATTCTTCAGTCTGCTTTAATGGCTAGTGCACAAAGTTTGGACTTTGTTGAAGAAGACCTAGTAGAAACAGATGATTCAGGTCCCCGCGCCATCTATAGACCTATCACTGAAGACGATGAGAAAAAGGTAGATGAGCACTTGGCAAAATCTGATGAAAATTGCACTGCTAGACAGATGAATATCTTTGGCACCACTTTCTCTGTCTCTATTGCTAACATAAGGGTAGTCTTTGAAGACGAGCTCTTCAGACGATGAAGATACACTGCCAAAGCTTATCTCTCTTTAGGGTACATATCCAACAGTCTAGCACAAGATCTGGCACCAAAACCTAAAGACTATGACTGGATCATCAGACGCAATCCAAACATACCAGTTCCTGCAGTACAACCATCATCAGACCCTAATATTCATGTCAGATACCATCAAGAACGTATGCACTGCAGACCATCAAGATGTTCTCTTCTACTACATTGATCCCGTGAAGTTATGGAAGATAGGAGTTCCAGGGATTGATCCCTTCAATTATCCATCATATGAAGTGCTTCCAGAAGAGGAGCTTCCTTCTCTTTCATGCTACAAGAGGGAGCCTAAATTCAAGATCTTCCCCCCTCGTCAGACGGCACCACCAGATCCAAACTCCATAATCTTCGAGCACAATCTGCGTGGAAGACACATATACCATCTAGAAGCTCAACTGTGGAGACGTATTGCAGCACCCACTAACTCTGTACCTTTGTATGAGCCTATCAACTTACAATAGATGATGGATTTGCTTATTTATGTCAACGTGATTCTTCCCTGGAATCATGTTAACCTCGGACGCACTGTGTACACAGAAGATTTGAACTTGGACGATCTAGAAGCAAGTCCAACTTTTGATGTATGGGAAGCTTCAGACTACACTTGGATCTTCGTATGAAGTTGCAATCCTACAAAGAAGACCTCCTTTCGACAGATTCAAAGGCATGCACAGATGATTCCCCATTTCCTTGGCACACAATTTCATTGTATGGCCTCCCCTCAGACCCAATTCAAGCTTGCATTGGACAAGGTCATTCCGGTCTGTCCAATCCTGAATTATAAGGGAAAAGAAAAGGCAGAAGAAGAAGATGATACTCCCCCAACACAATATTCAAGTTCGTAGAGGCAGACCTTTCAGACGAGAAATCGAGGCCATTTTTCAAAAGATAAATGCTGAACGAACGTCTAAGGACTTAAAGACCATCAGACGTCTGACAAAGTTTGATGCTTTCTGCTCTGGTCTGGAACTTGAAGATAAACCTCCTACAGACAGATATCATCTGAAGATGGGCTGCTGCTATCAATGCAAAGGACATCAGCCTTTTGTCTTTGCGTCTAGCCCTTCTGAGCTCATGCCTTGGCGAAACAGGTTTTTCTATGCAACTGACAGAAACTTCTCGTTCTCTGCGTATCTTCCATATTCAATCTTTCTCTTTTCAAAGACTATCATGGGCATAGTGGAAGAACCAGAAGAAGCCATTGCCCCATACAGACCTCCCATCACTGATGAACAAGTTTATGATATGTATACTGAGCTTTAGGCAACAAGGAAAGCCTTATGTCAAGCTCTGCAAGATAGGAAGGCCTTGGAGTCTAAGCTCAAGAAATGGAAGAACATTGATGCTTTCTATCGCAACAGATGACACCAACGCATTCCTACTCCTCTAAGATCACCTATGGTTCTTTCATCTGACTCTGATTCCTCTGACTTAGACGGTCCAATTCCTAGGGAACCAGGTTTTGTTGATCGCCATGCGAAAGGGGGAGAAGGGAAAGGTAAAAAGAAGATGTAACGAAGATACATCTAGGAGCAGAGGCTGAAAAGGATAAGGGGAGAGTATTTATTTTTGTTTATGCTTTCTGTTTTCGTCTTTATGTAAAAACTCAAAAACACATCGTCTTGATTGAAAACTCTTAATAAGATAAGTTGTTTGATTGCTCATCAAACCTGAGTCTTCTTTTCTCTCTATTTAAGATTCTATTTCCTTTTATAGTTATGATATATCTTTTTACAATATTTGCTTAGCATCATCAAAAAGAGGGAGATTGTTGAGTCATAAGACGAATCAGGACCCTCAATAATTTTGATTCAATGCAAAACAAAAATTAAGATAAAAATATTGCGTTTTATAAATGCCAACAGAAGAAAACGTTGCATCTGTGTCTGTAAGTTATAGATGATATGCAGACAGACGCTTAAGTCTGTTGGAGCATTTAAATGCATAGTAAATGCACCGTCATTTTGTAATATGTATTGCAGGAAATGTTCATGGAACATCCTTCCTAGGATCTGTCGAAGTGCATAAAGGGAAATAGAAAGAATAGTCAAAGAAGTAGAAGTTCCCCTCGCCTTAAAAGACGCGCTACAGCTAGCAATGAGTACTTGTCTAAGCAAACGATGTGACCACTGCAGCAAAAGGATATGGAGTATCCCTCAAGGAAGATAAGCAGAATGCTTTATCAGCTCAAAGTGACTAGCTGGTGACAAGCATTTAATGCTCGCATTAAATGCCCCAACGACCACTCTCCTTCAGAAGCTGGTCAGACGCATGCAAGAAGGTTATTTAGAGACAACGGTTACTTCCTCAGCAAGTCTATATATAGCAGAAGATTTGAAGTGCTGAAGACATGAGACTTAATTCAAATTCACGAGCATTCTTTCAAGCCTTCATTCTTTCTCTTAAATTTCTCTAAGTTGTAAAAAGCTCTCAAAACACCTTGAGTATCCTGAGAGAAAAAGACTGTGTTCTTAAACTTGTATATTTGTCTAAAAGTCGATAATCAAAGTCTGTGTGCCCCCATTTCAACAAATCTACTGATTTGTTGTAGAGCTAGAAGTGGCTTGGTAAGAAAGAATACTTGGATTTTTAGTTTGGAGAGGCTAGTGTAAAAACTACTTGGGTTGAGCCAAAAGTCGCAGTGAACAATACTTGTAACTTGTGAAAGTTAGTAGAATTTGGTGGTTTGCCAAGAACTGAGATGAACCAGTATAATTCCCTGTGTTTTCTTTCATGCATTATAACTCTGTTAACTGTTTGAACTGACTTTGTCTTGTGATTTATCCTGTCTTTCAAAAGGTTTCATCTGTCGTTTTATACAACATCGTCTATTAACGCTTTTCCATAAACTCCTTCTCTAAACTTGTTACAGACAAATAGTTCATTTTATAAAAAGTTTGCGAAAATTATTATAAATCACAATTCAACCCCCCTTCTTGTGATTTTTACCTTTACATATAGTAAATTCATATTCAAATAATGAGAAATGCTAGTAACATACTCTTTAACACAACATTTTAAACACACTTTCTCTTATTTGACAAAATTTATTGGAAACACAAATTTTATGGGTCTCACGTGTTATTTAATGAATCTCTCATAATTTTGTAATTTTTAATAAATTTTAACCAATAAGAGAGTGTGTGCTAGAATGAGTATGTTCGATACTGTGTGTTGCTACTTGCTAGCATTCTCAAAAGATAGTTTAAAAGTTTAACTTGATATTTATTTTACATTAAAATGAATATTAGTCACGTAAAATAAGTAATATTTTTCTTATTTTCATCAAATATAAAATTAGATAAATTAGTTTTTTAATCCTTCTAGGCCATCTCCAACGCTATTGCTTACAAGGGTTGCTTAAAGTTAAGCAACTTTGCTTAACAAAATTTATCATTTGAGCGGATGACATGGTGTTGCTTATATAAGCACCTTTACTCAACCAATTTTAAACAATAAAAAATTTATTTTTTAGACCCATTTAAGAAACTCATTTAATGTTTACCATTAGAGAAAAAAATAGTAAAAGCTTTTGGAGTGTAGGATCCAACAAAAAAGCTCTTAAGCAACTTTATGTATTGTGGATGCTCTTAGTAATATTTCTAAAAAAAATCTTAAATCAAACACTAAAAAGTATATGCATACTTTGCTTACAAGGGTTGCTTAAAGTTAAGCAACTTTGCTTAACAAAATTTACCATTTGAGCGGATGACATGGTGTTGCTTATATAAGAACCTTTACTTAACCAATTTTAAACAATAAAAAATATATTTTTTAGACCTATTTAAGAAACTCATTCAATGTTTACCATTAGAGAAAAAATAGTAAAAGCTTTTGGAGTGTAGGATCCACCAAAGAAGCTCTTAAGCAACTTTGTATTGTGGATGCTCTTAGTAATATTTCTAAAAAAAATCTTAAATCAAACACTAAAAAGTATATGTATACATGATGAATATTTTTAAAAAATATCACATTATTTCTTAAATAATTAATATAATTTTTATTACACTATAGTATTTACAAGTTTTATTATTTTTAATATCATTTTTACATAATTTAATGAAAAATATTTGAATAAAATTTATTTAATTTAAAATTTGAATTTTAATTAATAATATGTTTTAATTTTATATGTCAAAATTTCTATAAATATATACAGGATAATACTTTGAATAGAAATCTTGTATGTATGTATGTATGTATGTATGTGAGATTTTTTTTAATTTTAAATATTTAATATAGGGTGAATTATTTTACTGAATGGAAATTATTTAATAAATAACTAAAATATATTGAAATTTGAATATTAAAAGTTAATTAAGCTATACGTGCATAAATGTGGGATTTACTTAACCATTACTATTTAAAAGCAATTATTTGTAAGATGTTACATATAAGTATAAACCAGTCCATTGACTTTTTTATTTTTATTTGAATAAATAGCTTATGAGTATTCGTTGATATAACATTGTTAATAAATTCTTTTATTGTTAATCCGTTTTAAGGTAGGCTGGATAATGTTGGAATAAATCATTTTGATAATTTATTTAAGTAATAAAATATTAAATGTAATTAAGTTGAGATAATTAAATGTCGTATTTTTTAGATGAGTAAAAATAGTGCTCCTCCCATGTGTTCTACATGAGGAAGGGTGTACTACTACTAATAATTAAATTTAGAGTCTGACATTTTTAATTGAATAGGTTCTAATAAAAACTTTGACCTATTTTATTTTTTAAAAAAAAGTCTAATTTAGTCTGAGCTTGATATAGGTTAGGCCATAAATTTCTATCAAATTGCCTTACCAATTTCTATCCCCATACATGAGTGAGGGATGAGTTATTGAAATGGAAAAATGATGTTTACGAAGGAAGCCTATTTGACTGTATTTGTAGCTCGCATTTATATGAGCGATTCATTAGTAAGGGTGTCTGATTATTTTTTTGTATGTTTAATCAAACATTGTTTGTTTTTGATTAATCAAACAGGATTTTTTTGTATATTTGTTTCTGATTATAAGCTATCAATTCTGTTAGAGGTTCCTGTCACAGGAAATTATTAAAAGCATAGAAAAGGAAAGAGCGAAGAGTGCCAGAAATGGATAATAGGTGGTGGTTAATTATGAGAGTGATAGGCCTCTCTCCAAGAAAATCCATAACCATTGTTCTGGGGATAGCAATAAAGATTATATATAACCAACAGAAAAATAATTCATGGATATTTGGATGTTAATTGTCACCATAGTAAAAAAAGATAAAAAAAAATACACGGAAATACAAATATGATAAATGATATGATAATAAGAAGAAAAAAATAGAAAAAAGAATGATAAGTGTTTATGACATGTTTGATATATAAAAAAAGGGTAAATAACCTATTTAGTCTCTGAATTATGCATTTGCTGACAATTTAGTTCCTATATTTTGAAATGACTAATTTAGTTAACAAATATGCAAATGTTGCGATAAATTAGTCCAACTGTTAAATATACTGGCAATTTGATCCTTAAAGTATGACACTTAATGTCAAAGTAGTTATGAAACTATATTACTTATTGACAAATAATTTCACGATATACATGGCTTATAATAAGCGGTTAAACTAATTTATCACAATATTTATATATTTATGTACAAAATTAGTGATTTAAAAAAATATATAAACCAAATTGTCAACGAATACATAATTTAGAAACTAAATAAGTTATTTACCCTATAAAAATACTTATAAGTTATACATCATAATTCTATCCAATCAGTTCTATTTACTGATTCTTTTCACTCAGGACAGTAGTTCGAGTCATATGTAGAACTATCGTATAGTTTGGGCTTCAAAGCACGTTACGCAAGTAGGTAGGTACGTACTATCACATCAACAATAAAGGCTGTTAGGCCCACGCAAAGCTAGGGACAACTATAAGGAATGTGTGGTATATAAGAAAACAAGTATAGATTAACTAAGGAATGTGTGATATAAATGGTTTAATCATCTCATGCATGCAGTGTTTAAATAATGAATTTAATTTGAAATCATTATCAATCTAAATTTTTTATATTATATGAAAACCATATTTTTAGACTATTGCGAAGGGACAACTATAAGGTAATAAGGAATGTGTGGTATAAGAAAACAAGTATAGATTAAGTAAGGAATGTGTGGTATAAACGGCTTCATCATCTCATGTATGCAGTGTTTAATGAATGAATTTAATTTGAAATCATTGTCAATCTAAATTTTTTTATATTATATGAAAATCATATTTTTAGAGTATTGAAAAAGTTGTTTGTTACCTATAAATAATTGATCTGTGAAATTCTTTAGTGAAACTTTGTTTAACCAATTGAGATAAATCCTCTTAATTCTTTAGTGAAACTCTTATAATCAATTGCAAATGATTTTTATTAGCCGAATTCATTAGCATCATATATTATCTTTTAAATAAGAGCAAAAAATAGATGCAATTTTATAAGTGTTATATAGGTGCTCTTTTCTAATCAATAGAGATTTTCATTAAATGTTGATGTGGATTACTGAGGTGAAAATTTGATTCTGATTTGAAAATAGCACTAAAAACACCTATAAAATTGCTTCTTATTTGTGTCCTTCAGATAATTGTTACTATTGTGGTAATTAATGTTCAAATATTTAAACTATTTTTTATGGCCTGTAAGTAAAGTAATAGAGCTGTACCATACACTATCATTGAATAATCACATGAAGGTGTTTTGTGAAATCACATGCATTAAGTCATATATATATATATATGAGATTAGTTTATGATATATAGTCATTGATTGTTAAATCATTCAATTGATATTAAAATTTAAAAATATATAAAAACATACTAGATACATGTTAGGAGTTAGAAATTTACCATAGAAGATAGTATTCAACCAAGAGTGAAAGTGAGGGAGAGTGAGAAGAGTAGACACATGAGAAAACAAATAGACTTAAACGTTTATATATATAGGGGATTATTTCAATAATTTTTATCACAATAATTTTTTATTTAATCTTTTATTTATATTTATTTCTATTTTAACCTAAAATAAATTATTATTTATGTTTTAAATATGTAAAAAAATTATTAAAAAAGGAAAATTCTATTGTGTTTGCACATTTTAATAGGTACCTATATCTTTCTTTTGATAGATCAATAAATAATAAATAAAGGTACATGTCCCATATAAAAAAAAAAACTTTCACCTTATAGGTAATATAGAATATATAGATGACATGACTTATTGTTTAGGATCTTATTATTTTTTAATGAGGAGGAATCAAGTTACTCCAACAGTAATTTTAAAGGAGTTACTCCTCATTCTAATCATTCATTTTTTGAAATCTAATGGTTCTTGGAGTAACTTGATCTGTCCTATTTTTTAATTGCTAAATGATCTCGTGTTATTTTTGTTGCCCATCCATTTACACTTTATATTTTTCATGTTTAATATTTAAAAAAATTAAAATAATTCTCAATGGAATTTTATGCAATTTTAAAATTTAAAACACCATTAAACAAAGAATACAGATATTCGTTCATTCGGAAATGTGCGCCCGCCGTCCATTTAGCGGATGTGATTAATTATGTATAAATATGATTAATTTTATTTCACATGTGATTAATTATTATTAAACATTTCAATGACTTCATAACACTATTAACCACTTGTGAGACAAAGTTAACCACTATTAGACATTTCAATAACCTCGCGACACTATTAATCACGTGTCATTAATAATTAATTGATACAACTGTGTTCATTTACTCTTAACATTATTAACACTATTAACCACTTATGAAACAAAGTTAACAATATTTACATACATATATAGTTAATCATGTGTGACAATCAATAATCTCATAACACTATTAATAACTTGTGATATAAAGTTAACTATATTTACACATCTAATTAACAATGTGTGATGGTTAATAATATCATAACAATATTAACCACTTGTAAAACATAGTTAGCTACCATTAAATACTTTAATAACCTCATGACTTTCCTAATCATATATATCATGACGCTTCTAATCATATATCAATAATAAAATATAATCACATTCATTCACTTTTAACTATTTGTAAAATATAATTAATCATATTTATACATATAATTAAGTGATTAATCATATTTTTGGACGAACGTTGGATGGAAAAAACCCTTATGTTCGTTTATCTTTTTCCTTAAAAAAATATAACAACTTTTTACGACAACAAGTGATAAAACTTATAGAAAAAGAGGAGGAATTAAATTATTCTAAAAGTAACTTTAAGTTTATCATTCATTTTCTTGAGAATCCATTCTTATGAGGAAACGTTAAAAGGGGCCAAAATTAATAAAAAAATGTTAACTAAATTTTTAGTCTCTAAATTTTTTTAAAATTCGATTTTTAGTCTTTAAAAAAAATCAAATTTTAAAAAAGTTTAGAAACTAAAAACTTAATTAAAAAAAATATTCAAAAAGGTAAACTGATTTTCCCTCTTGTCGTACTGAATCGTTCCGTCTTCCCGTTCTTCCGTCTTTCTCAACAGACCCTCAAGGCTGTAGTGGACCCTCTAACTAACTGTAGATCAATTATTCGTTCTGTTTAAGAGCACGTTCTTTCTACGACAACAATTGCTTCGTACAGTTATCACTTACTTCTTTCATATCAAATTGAGATTGAGTGTTGTTCTAGATTTGTTTATATGTATGAATTAAGAAAAGTTATTAAATAAAAGAAAAAGAAAAATAATTTTACAAAACTCATTTTGGAACAGTGAGACAGCAAACTCATCTTCCTCTAAGAGTGGCATTAACTCTCTTCAAAAACCATTCCATTAAACACTTATCACTTAGCAGCAACATCTGACTCCATCGTTCACAGAAACGATGCCGTCGTAAGGCCGAAGGAGAAGAAAAAGAAGAGTTGCGATCAACGTTTCAAAAAACGGTCTGCGACCGTGATTTAGGCTGCGACGACAACGTCAAGGTTTTTTAACTGTCCGCAATCGCAATTGGGACCGCATTTGTCCCTGATATCAACAAACGCCAACAAAACTGCAACCACGACCGATATTTAAAACCTCGGCTTGTGATTATGGCAGCGAGGAAGGTGTCGTTGAGGCAAATCTTCGCGGAGAGGAGCAAGGAGAGGCTCCTATCGCGGCAGGACCTGTTGCTGAACGGCAACAGCAACGGCGGTGGCGGCCGCGTTTCGCGTCGCGTGGCGGCGATCTTCGACGGCGTGGGCAAGTTCTTCCGCGAGCTTCGGGAGATGGCGCGGTCGGATCCACGGAAAGTGGCGTTCGCGGCGAAGGCGGGGCTCTCGCTGGCGCTGGTTTCGTTGTTCATTTACGTGAAGGAGGAAGAGTTAAGCAAGTATTCCATCTGGGCTGTTCTCACTGTCGTTCTTATTTTCGAGTTCAGTGTAGGTACGTACAAAGAAAGCACCACACAATTCTCAACTTCAGCTTCCTCTTTTCTATCTTTTCTTTGCCCAACAAGTTTATTATTATTATTATTATTATTATGGTCTTGCTAATCAGTGCCACCAGTGTCCTAAAGGATACTGGTTAAAAGGAAAAAATATTTACTCTAGAATTTGAGAGTGTAAAACAGCAAAATTTTTTGTCTTCCAATAAAAATATTTTTCTTTTAGTTCTTTAACCCGTGCCTTTCGAAAGGCACTGGTTAGCATTTGCCTTATTATTATTAGGAGGGGTAAATTAGTCCAAAAATAATCTTAAGAGAGTTACTCATTATAATATTCTTTATTTATTTTTAATTTAATTGTTTTAATGAAAAATTCACTTTTAAGTTTTAACTATTTGGACCAACTCTTTTTTTTAGTATAATGATCGCGGTGAGATTAAAACATATGAATACTATTTGAACATTCACCACTGGATCCATTCTCTAGATTCACTCTAGTGAACTTAATCTCTCATATTTTATTAAAAATATCTCTCATATTTTATTATTAATTTAATTTAATTGAAACTTACTACACTGACATCACCACTATCGGTAGATTTTGTTCGGATAAAATTTTCATTAAATATAACAACTTGTAAAAAAATTATTCTTTTCTTAAAAAATTAATTTAGTTTATGCATAAATTAAAATTAATTTATGCATAAATTAGAATTACCTTTTGAGAAAGTTAAATAAGAGAATTTTATAAACTAATTTATGCATAAATTAATTTTAATTTGTGTGATAAATTTAATTTAATTTATTGCTTTATTATTTTGTTATAAATATTTATTGCGAAGTTCATCAAAATAGGGTATTAGCAAGTTGTTGTTGATTTTTAAAACAATTATTTTAAAAATTATTTCAAGACTGATTGGTTGGTTGATTATATAAAATTTTTATTTTTATACTATATCAAACTTTTCTTTTTTACTTCATTAATCTAATTTTCACGTATTTTTCGTATAAAATAACAAACTTATTATACATAATAATGTCTTATTGATTAATACTTAAAAGTATATTTTAATGAATTTATTATTATTATTATTATTATGCTTTTGGTAAAATCAGTAAAATTTAATGATCTTTATTATTATTATTTTATTTTATTTTATTTTTTATGTTTTTGGCTATTTATGTAGGAGCAACTTTGAGCAAAGGGTTGAATCGTTCTTTCGGAACGCTTTCCGCTGGAGGGCTTGCTTTGGGTATTGCTGAGTTGGCCATTTCAGCCGGAGAATTTGAGGAACTTATTATCGTACTCTGTATATTTATTGCAGGTGGAGAATAATTTCATATTTAAATGTTCTTTCTAGTAAATATGAAAGTACTGGTAGTACCACTTTTCCACTGAAACTTCCTCATACATTTTTACTCCAGCACATTTAATGCAACCCTTTAGTTCTCCTTGGTCGGTCCTAGGAAATAATTGAGTCGCACTCCTTGTTCAATTAGAATCCTTTAGTACTACTTGAATTTAATGCAACCCACTTGAATTTCCACCGACTGTAAAAAGTGAGTAGGAAAGAGCATATTTAAGATTCTGTTATACTAGCACATTTTTCTTTGTGGATAACACATAAATATTACTCCCTCAATTCTTTTTTTAAGTTTTGGATTTTGAAAAAAAAATATTTATGTCATTTTTAAAATTTTAGATAATTCTAATTGTTTTTTTTTCTTTCAAATATACCCTTACCTGTTACCTGAATTTTAATTAATTTATACATTTATCATGAAAATAGAAATAAAAGAGTTAAAAAAAATAACTAATATCCATTTTTTTAGAGTAGAAACAAAAAGGGTAAAATAGGAAGATTTTAAATTATTTTATGAGAAACAAAAAATTAACTACATTTATTGATTTCTAAACAAAAATCTCAAAAAAACACTTATTAATAGGTGAACTTCATATGAGTTCTACTAAAAAGCTTGGGCAAACTCCTTTTTTTTAGAAAGAATTGTGTGAAATTCATCAAGTAAAAAATAGTGTGTAGCTAGCATTTATTTATAATTATTTTGAAATGAGGAAATATCTTATTGTTTTAATCCATATTTATACCATTTTTGGATTTGAAAATGTTTATAAAATTGATTCTTGCAGACCAAATTTCTCGTACCATTTTTACACCGTTTAATGATGGCTTAATTCTTAGTTATCAAAAGGTGTATAGATTGGTTAACCAAATAGTAATACGATAGTGATAAACTAGAAAATCGTACTAAGCCAGAATAAGCTAAAAAGAGCTTATTTTGTAAAACTTGTCTGTCAAACTAATATAAATAAGATTAAAAAAAAAAAAGAGCTTATAGGAAGGCCATAAGCCCATAAAAGCTCTGTAAAAACTCTTCCAAATACCTCCTAATTCATTAACCAATCTATGTAAATCATTAACTAATAATTAAGTCTTCATTAGCTGGTGTAAAATATAATAGTATTTTTTTATGGTCAAATAATATTACTAACTCTTATGCTTATTTACAATATTTGTTCATAAAAGAAAAAATGGGATTAATGGTTCTGCTTTTGTGGGTATGCAGGATTTTGTGCAAGCTTTGTGAAGCTACTGCCTGCAATGAAGACGTATGAATATGGTTTTCGTGTGTTTATATTGACATTTTGTATTGTATTGGTATCTGGGAGTACTAGCAGAGATTTTTTCTCCACAGCCTTATACAGATTAATTCTTATTGCTGTTGGTGCTGGCATATGCTTGTTTGTAAGTATTTTCATATACCCCATCTGGGCTGGGGAGGATCTGCATAAATTGGTGGTGAAAAATTTCAATGGAGTTGCTTCATCTTTAGAAGGTTTGCTTGAATTTCCTCATATGTTCTGAATCCTTGCAAAGTTTTTTTTTTTTTTTTTGAGTTGTTTATGTGTAGTTACTGTATTTAGGCTTGTTTGGATCAACTTCTTCATAAGCATTTCTAGAAGAAGAAAATAAGAAGAAAAAATGAATGAGTTTTTTCATAAACTAAAATTAACTTGTGCATAAGCTAATTTATAAAAGCTGTCTCACATTCTCTAAAAGATGATTTTTTTTTTTAATTTATCATAATAAGCTGATGTAGAAACTTATTTCATTTTTTCTTTTTCTTTTTTTCTCCTAAAAGTGTTTATGGAGAAATTTATCCAAACATACTCTTAATTTGGTGTTATCACTCTGAGCTGGTTCTTGTGTAACTTTGTTTAGGGTGTGTAAATGGGTACCTGCAATGTGTTGCATATGAGAGGGTCCCTTCAAAAATTCTTGTTTATCAAGCCTCGGATGATCCACTTTACCGTGGCTATAGAGCAGCAGTTCAATCGTCAAGTCAAGAGGAGACTTTGGTATTCATATTTTGTAGTTGTCATCTCTCCCTTATTGAATATAAATGCCAAAACTAGTGGCTACATTTTATGATTTTGTCTTACCTTCGCAGCTAGATTTTGCATCATGGGAGCCACCTCATGGTCCATACAAGACATTCAATTATCCTTGGAGAAGCTATGTTAAAGTCAGTGGAGCTTTGAGGCATTGTGCTTTCATGGTCATGGCAATGCATGGATGCATTCTTTCAGAAATTCAGGTAAAAGGAACCTTTATTTCTGTGAATTGTGCTTTTTGTTAGTGTTCTTTGCTAGGAAATAAGATCTACATTTTAATTACAGAATCAACTAGGATATAAGATCTTCATCTGAGAATACAGGATTATGTTGATCCTTTAGAGGGGTTGATTTAAACATTACTGAACTTTTGGTTTATAATTGGCTCTGCTCACTGTATATTTATCTAGATTCATCAACCTGATTTGCAGTTTTTTTTAGCTGTTCTTTCATAATGTCTTCTTTCAATCTTTTGCAAGCTCCGAGAACACTAGGCATTACTCCCTCTGTTCTCTTTTATAAGCAAAAAAAAAACTCATTTTTCTTGTTTTCAAATATAAGCAAATTTCAACTACTTTTCCCTTATTTAATGAGACTATCTTCAAAATACCCTTCATTTAATAGGGGGTTTATACTTGATATCAAGTTCCAATGAAAGGTAATTTAGGAAAAAAAAATTGCTTTTTAATTGAGTTTGACACAATTTAATGTAGTTAACTAATTTTCTTAATAAGTGTGAAATCAGTTTATTTATTTTTTGCTTATAAAAGAGAATTTCAATTTCCATGAACTCACTATTTGATTAATTTTGAACATTGTATTGACTGCTGTACAGTCAGAATGTGGGTACTTAATAAATTATCAGGCTGAAAATCAGTCAAACACCTAATATTTCTGCAGTGAAAGAATGGAGTTGTGCAATGATCAGTTACATAAATATTGAGGCTTATCTTATAATTTTCTTTTCTATGTATTTGGAGAATGGGAAAATGTTCTATTATTAATTAATACCAAGGAACCAATTCATTAACATCAGGGCAATGAAACGTCCATATTTGTATTAGGAGGAAGATGTAGATATTTTTGAACTAGGCAGATTAGTTTATTCCAAAATGACTAAGAGGTAGACTTTATCTGAGCAGTTGAATTTCAGAAGATACTTAGCAATGTTAACTTACATTATTAGCATTACAATTTCCATTTCCTGTTTGATGGCTTGAGTGCCATTCTCTTAAAACATTTCCCAAATGCCAGGTTTTCAGTATTATGATTTCTGTGAGTCTTAGACTTTCCTTTTAAAATTCATGAATAGCATTAGTTATCTATTATACTAAAATAAGGTTCATGAATAATGTCTCTTCTAATTAATTTTTGAACTTGGCAGATTGGTTTATTCCAAAAATGTCTGAGGTAGAGTTCAGCTGAGCAGTTGAATTTCATAAGATACCTAGCAATGGTTAACTTACATGATTAGCAATCCAATTTCTATCTTCTGTTTGAGGCTTGAGTGCCATTTTCTTTTGAGTTTAATTTTTATGCACTCTCGGTGTAAATTTTACTTTGTCAACTAATAAAAAAATTTCATTAGTTAAACTTTTAAGGTACGTTGAATGAATATAATTAAGTTACAAATTCAAATTATTGTGCAAGATGTGTCACTGTCATTTATCAATTGGTTTGGGAAGGCCTGGGAGTTTTGCTGTTTTACACAATCCATAATCAATGCAGTTGTGATACTAGTTTAGTCCATGTTGAAGCCTTCTAGCTCAGCTTGAAATTGTGAATCTGAGAATGAAAATCCATGATTTAGAAAATTTTCCTTTGCTTTTATACACATATGTTGGTGTTATATACATTGTTGGTAATCAAATTTCACAAATCAGGCATCCCCAGAAAAGAGAATGGTTTTCAGTAATGAACTTCAGAAGGTTGGTATTGAAGGAGCTGAAGTATTGCGTCAACTTGGAAGCAAAGTGGAAAAAATGGAAAAGTTGAGCAATATAGACATACTCTTGAAAGTGCATGAGGCAGCTGAGCAATTGCAGATGAAAATTGACAAACAATCATTCCTCTTGGTCAATTCAGAGAGCTGGCAGGATGCAAAAAAGCCTAAAGAAGTTGAAAATCATGACAATTTGTTGATTGATGCCAAAGACAATAATGAAAATGAAAACAAACCCTCACTGATCTCTTCCCTCAGTGAAACAGGAGCTGATTCAAGGCTTAACATAAACATAGAGCCTTCAGTTCCTGAATTGCACATTTCACAAAGCTTGATGTGCAATAAAATGTCATGGCCACGCCTCTCATCATTTTATGGAGATAACATGTTACTTGAGCAAGACTCCAAAGTATATGAAAGTGCAAGCTCTCTCTCCTTGGCAACATTTGCTTCCCTTTTAATAGAGTTTGTTGCAAGGCTTCAAAATCTTGTGGATGAATTCCAAGACCTCAGTGAGAAGGCCAATTTCAAAGACCCCTTTGATGAACCAATATTGAAATAGGAGGCAATGGCACTTTTGGACCAAACTTCACAGTCACCTTTATTTCAATATTGGAGGTATGTATAATCTATCACTTTAATGTATATTTGTTATAATCCATCCATAATCTAAAATATATATAAGATAATATAAAAGCTACACTACATTTTTCTTCAATTTTCATTTTTTATTTCTCATAAATTATAATTTTATTTTATTACTTTCCATTCTTCTACTTCATATCTTTCTTTTTATATTTTTTTAAACTTTCAATTTTAATTTTTCTGTAGTCACTTTACTAAATTTTTTAAACAAATAATAATCAAAGTACATTAATTTTCAATAAATTATTAAAAATACATATTTTGATATATGTGTGTGTACGTGCGTTTGTGTGTGTTAATTTTAAATCAAGAAAAATGAACATATACATTAATAACATGCTCTTTAGGTATTTTTTTTATTTTGTAAATTTTATTATCTTTTAGTTTTAATCTTGAACATTCTTATAAAATAATATTGAATGATATATATGTAATTTGATTTTTGTGTTTTTAATAATAATATATTTTAATTGTATTTATACTAATAATATTAGTATGAAGAGCATAATTTTTTTTAAGTTTAATTAATATGCATGTATTTGCATTGTAAAAGTTTTTACATTATCAACTTATAAGAAATCATTTTTTGTACGACTTATAGAATAGTTATTATAAAAATCAACAAATTTATTTTAAATGACTAGAGATAATAATTCTACCTGAACTTTATGGGTAACTACAAAAAGTATTCATAATGGATAGGATAAATATCCATTCAATGGAGATTGATTCGGATATGGGTACTATAGTACTCACCCCATCCCAGACTGACACCTAAGGATTAACTTATATCAGTATAACTTACACCAACTATTGCACTATTAATAACTCTTCATAGAATGTCAATTTATTTAATCAACCATTGAATGATAACTATATGTTACCTTGAAGCACTTGGTTGTTAATTTGTACCAAAGTTTGTAAAAAATTGAACAAAAAGTAATCAAATAATCATATTTGTATATATTTTAAGAAGCACGCACACACAAACAACGTCGTTGATATATTTTGATGTATATGAATAACATCAAATAATTATGGATTAATATAATATTTTGTTTATATGATCTATACAAAAGGAACTTTCAATCAAATAGTGAGATTGAGAATAAATCATCTAATTGTAAGTTATTGAATTATGTAATAGTTGGTGTAAGTTAAATTAGTGTAGTTTGATCACTCCTCTATGAGTGTGTGTATTATGAATTATATATTTAATTCAATATTACATATGTGTGTGTATTATTAATTTAATTATTAAAATGTGGCTATATGAATCCTAAGTTTCTTACTTCCTTCTGAACTAACTCTACCTTTGAAGTCATTGTGACGTACACATCGTTCTTCTCTTCAGTTGCTGCTAGCTTCCTGTTCTATGCTCCAATCGCCAAAGAATTTCACTAGTCCTTGTCCTCGTTCAATGTTTGGATGAGAGTATTACAGTGTTGCAGCAACGTAATCCTTATAGCTCACACAACCTATCCTCGTCGTTGTTTGTCATTCCATTGGAACTATATCCTAATGTTGTATGGTGATGTTTAGATTATTTAAAAATGATTTTTCAATTCAGTTGTAACAAAAAAAAAGTAATTAACATTTTTTCTATTGATTTTACACTTAAGTAAAGTGAAGGTAATGTAACAACCCAGCTTATTTTCTTACCTCAAATTGTGTTGTGGTTGGTCAATGAAGTGTATAATCATATATGCATATGTATAGTAATTAGATTTAAGTGTTTGATTAAGATAAAATATGGTTGCTAAAGAGACATAATAAATTGACTTCAAATAGTATAGAAAATTATTATTAGATATTATTAGACTTTCTTTTATATGGAAAAGTTTTATTATATATATATATATATATATATATATATATATATATATATATATATATATAGATAGATTATGTATAATAATAATAATAATAATAATAATAATAATAATAATAATAATAATAATAATAGTTGTTTTAAATAAAATTAGAGAGAAATGCTAGCAATACACTTTCCATTACACTCTTTTTAACATGTTATTTATTATTGAGTGTAGATCCTCTAATGTAGAATGGTGCAATATATTTAGTAAAGTAAGAAGACTATTGCCCTTAATCCTTATAACACTCAAACAATAGAACTTATTACACTTGATCCATTCTTTATATACACCCATATTATTTCTATTTCATTTAAGTAAACCAAAACTCTAATTAACAAAAAAAAAATATAACTCTAAAATTCATCTCAATTTTTAAAATTTAATTTAATTTATATTTTAAGAATGAAATAATTTTTCCATTCCCGTTATAGTGGCACCCCTATGTTCCAAACGGCGTTAACTTGGTCTGGTCACGTGATTTTTAAGTAATTTTTCCCCAAAATACCCCCATCTCCTCCCCACCTACCGCTCATGTTACCACTACTGTTGTCGGCACTGCATTCTCTACTCCGTTGCGCTCTTCCTCTTTCTCCTCCTTCCCGATGCCGCCTTTCTCCTCTACCCCTCCGACCTGGAGGTCCACCTGGCCCATATCTACCTCATTGACATCAAAATCTGAACCAATCCAAGGCCCATTCTTGACCTCTCATTCTCCCTCACTATCAAAGTTCGCAACAGGGGCTTCTTCTCCCTTGCCTATGACTCCCTCATCATCTCCATCGGCTACTGCGGCTGCTAGCTCGACTTTGTCACTGGCGGTGGCCGTCGCATCAGGGTTCATGACTCCCGTTATTTGTATTTGTAGAAACAATGGTAGTGCAGATTGACAGTCTCAATCTGAAACGACAGAGGAGTATCATGCGTAATGTTTGAAAAACATAGGGGTGCATGTGTAATATGTATAAAATACAAGGGGGTGCATATGTAATTTTTATACAAGGATATAAATGTAATACAACTTTTAAAAACATAACTTAACACCGTTATATGAGGGAGTGTCAAAGAAATGCTTTCAAATGGAGGGATGCTGTATGTAATTCTCATAAAACATAGAAGTAAAATTAATAAACAAATTGGTGTGGAAAATATGGATCAAATTTTGAGAGCATTTTGATGTTTTTGCAACAAAATTTGGAAAATTGGGAATCATATAGGAAATAAAAATATGGAAGTACAATAACATGATTACTTTACACATGGAAGTATAGTATAGGAAATAAAATTTGGATGGAGTATTACATTCATTAAGAGTTATATGTTACATGAAGGATGGATTGATTTATTTAGACTGGCTAGAAAACAGGCAAATTAGTAGACAACTTTGAACTTGGTTTACATCATATTGCAGACGTTTATTTCCAAAATGACTGCGGCATTTGATTTCAGCTTTAATTCTTCTCAAATGTGAACACCTGAAATTTAAGAATTTCATTAGATTTGTAGTTTTGGAACTTTGAAAAATATAGCAAGATGACATAAACAAAATCAGTTAATAGCCAAAGCTAGTTAGAATTAGAATGCGTTTTGCCCATTTTTTTAGCTCATTTTTTCCTTAAAAGAAAAAGTTGGGCCAAACATATTTTATAAAAAGCTCTTAAAAGTTTAAGCAACTTATTTAGTATGAAAAAAAATACGTAGCTTCTAAAAAAATCTATAAAGAGGAACTTTTTTTATTTTTTTAACTTAAGCAAATTTTTTACTTATATCACACTTCAAATCTAAAAACCTTAAATTTTATCGATTTCTTTTTCCTTGTTGTGATTAGGTACAACGATTTTCACCTTAAGGATAGGTAATTTGGCTTTGTTGGCATGATGCTGCGATGTGTGTGCGCGTGCACGTGGGTGTGTGTATTTTTTTTTTTTTTTTATAAATATATATACTCTTCTGTTAGATGAGATGATTATTTTTTTTAATTTACTAAACAACTTGTAGTTTAAAAGATGTTTTTAAGTTAAAAATAAATAAAAAATGACAAAAAATTACTTTATTTTATAAGAATGTGTTTAATTATGTGTTGTACATTTTTTTCTCCAAAAATATTTTCCTTTGAAAGTAATTTTGCTCAAAAAAATGTGAAATGAATTTTTCTTTTACATTCACGTGAACAATTCATTAAGTTCTATTCTAATGAAAATATAAATGCACATAAAGCATGTAAAATAATCAATTTTACTACATCATTACTTTTGAAGAGGAAAAACCTCATCTTATTATTAATTTAGAAGAGGAAAACTATATTATTAATTTGGAAGACGAAAACTTCATGTACTTGTGAAATACAGTAATTCATAAAAAACTATATATGGATTTTTTTAAACATATAACTATTTTTGAAACATAAATTATATATGTGGAAAACTAAGTAGAAACTCATTTACTTACCAATAAGAAAGGACTTTCTAGTTCGATTAAGCTCCCTAGTGACATCAACCACGTCCATTCTTTCTTTTGGTGATTCCATAGAACAAGCAAGTCCAATGCTAAAAAGTGAAACTAAGCACTTCTCAACATTTGGATTAAGATTCCAATTGTTTCCTTCCATTGTTGTTGCTTCACCTGTTGGAATAAGCCGTGGGTCCAAAATCTGCAGAAGATTATCAGGAAATGAAATTGCAACAAAGTTATGAAGATTTTGACCATCTTCAAACATTTCATCTGTGGGTCTTCTTCCGGTAAGCATTTCCAACATAAGAATTCCAAAACTGTACATATCGCCATAAGTTGACACCTCAGAACCCACTCCATACTCTAAAATATATACCAAAAATTGTCAATACACAATGCTAATAAATAACAACTTGACACTAAAAGATATGATAATTTTAAGAAACGCTAATGATTCAAAACTTAAGAACATACCTGGGGGAGCATAGCCAACAGTCCCCTTTATTCCAATTGTACTTGTTTGCTTAGAAGGGGTACCATTAATGGTTGAGAGAAGTCTAGCTATGCCAAAATCACTCACATGAGCAATCATGTCATCATCAAGAAGGACGTTGCTTGGCTTTAAATCACAATGAATGATTGATTGCTCACATTCATGATGAAGATAATGCAATGCAGAAGAAACATCAATCATGATATTTAATCTTTGACCCAGGCTCAGTGTTCTCTGATGCTCTGCACTTGGTGTGATAGGATGCAACCATTGCTCTAAGCTTCCATTTCTCATGTACTCAAAAATCAGAGCTTTGAATTCTTGACCTTTGTAATCTGTGCTAGAACAACATGTCAAAATCTGAACCAAATTTCGGTGTCTAATATTTTTAAGTGCATTGCATTCAGCAAAGAAACTCTTGTGAGCTCCTTTTTGTTGAAGGTTTAGGACCTTTATGGCAACAACTTTGTCTTCTAACTCAAGAGTTCCTTTGTAGACAGAGCTGAAATTTCCAGACCCTATCAAGTTTGTTGTTGAGAACCCATCAGTTCCGTTGTGTAGGCTTTGGTATGAAACTTTAGCCAGCTGGTCAATTTTTGGTGAATCCAAAGATGGTTTCTTACTCCTTTTCCTCATCCAGTAGATAGTTAGAATAATTGACAATATGAGAAGAAAAGCAACGACGCTAACTATCACTGCTAACCTCAACTTGTGGTGTTTTGCAAGTTTCTTACCTTTCACAGGGCATGGTGGCAGATGCAGTTTTGAAATACCTCCACAAAGCTTAGTGTTTCCAGTCACCACGAATCCACTTGCATTTTTAAAGACACCGTCAGTTGGTACCTCACCATCCAACATGTTAAAAGATACATTGAAATATTGTAAGAAAGAAAGGTTCTGCAGAACATTAGGAATTGATCCAGACAAGTGATTTTGTGACAGGTCTAATTCTTGAAGACTTTTGAGTGATGCCAAAGAGGATGGAATGATTCCTTTTAAGGAATTCCCTTGCAAATAGAGGTACTCCAACATTATGCACTCTCCTATGGTTCCATGAATGTCACCAGACAAATGATTCTGAGACATATCTAGCCAATCGAGATTTTTCAGGTTGCCCACTTCTTCTGGTATACTACCACTCAATGAGTTTCGTGACAAATCTAACAAGTTTGTTAGAGAGGGAAGATTAAAAACCTCTACTGGTATGGTTCCTATAAGGTTGTTTAGTGAAAGGTTTAAGTATTGTAACTTTTGGAGGTTTCCTATGGTTGGAGGAATATTTCCTTCTAACATATTTTCTCCCATATTCAAATGAAACAATTGACTAAGATTGCCTATGTAGGCTCCTATCTCTCCTGAGAGCCTGTTTCTACATAAGCCTAACAATTGCATCTTATGAAACTTCCCAAACGTTGTTGGGATAATCCCATCAATGCGGTTATCTTCCATCGCCAAGAGAGTTAAGCCAATTAGATTTCCTATTGTTGCAGGGATTTCTCCTGTTATCTGATTACCTCCGAGATATAGTTGACTGAGTTGGGTGGAAAAATTGCCCATGGAATTTGGCAAATGACCTCCAAAATTATTGCCGGCTATAGATAACTGTTGCAACTTACTACCATTTGTCAATGATTTTAAAAACTCCAAATCATTAGTTGAATTGTCACCTAGATTATTATCCTCTAAGGATAGGAAATAAAGATATTGTAGCTTCCCCAGACTTGGAACTTGTCCCACGAAATGGCTACCACTGAACTCAAGTATTGAAAGCATAGATGCATTTGTGATTGAAGGTGGAATTGGACCTGAGATTCGATTGAAACCAATTTCAAACACTTGGAGATTGGGTAGGGTGTGGAACATGTTGGGTGGAAGAGAACCATTAAATTGATTTGCTACACCTGAGAATACAGTAAGAGATGACATATTATAAAGACAAGAAGGCAATGTTCCAGTCAGATTGTTGACATGGATTGATATGAATGTTAAGCTTTTGAGACTGCATATTTCTTGTGGAACATTCCCCTCTAAGTTGTTTATAGACAGCCCGAGATGAGTTAGGGATGAAAGATTCCCTATGAATAATGGGATTCCTCCAGTTAACTTGTTGTTCCAAATGCTCAAATGTCTAAGCTTCCGAAGTGAGCCAATCTCGATTGGTATTTTGCCAATCAGATTGTTACCATTTAAGAATAGGTGTGTGAGATGAGTGCAAGCTGTCAAGTTTGTAGGGATTTCCCCTACCAAAGAGTTATTTACGACAAATAGAATCTGCAGATGTGACAATCGTCCCAATTCTTGTGGGATTTTGCCATAGAAATTGTTGTTTCCAAGGTCTAACCTTCTCATATAAGAGAGATTGCCTACGTGAGGAGATATGGATCCCTTCAACTTGTATCCTTTCAAGTTTAACTCTGTAACTCTGTGAAGCATGGGATTGCATGTGATTCCATGCCAGTTACAGAAGTGAGTAGAAGTATTCCAAGAGAGGAAGATTCCGTATGGGTCAGTGGATATGGATTCCCTGAATTTGAGCAGTGCCAAATAATCAGTCTCATTTCTTGAGGCAAAGGCAGTGATGTTTGGGATAAAGCATAGTGAGTAGAATGTATAGAGAGAAAACAGGGGGGCATATAAAGACAAAAAGGGTAGTAACAAGAGAGAAAATTGCTTCATTGTGATGAGGAATTGAAAGCTGGTAAATGTGGTAGTGTTTCTATGGGTAGACTGCTTTATATAGAGTTTCGAAGTAAGATCAGAGAAGAAGCACGCATGTTGTTCCGTCTGCTACTTTGGTTCTGATTGCTATCATTAAAGGTGAAAGTCAATAACCAATATTGGCAGTTGCGGAAAATTTACATGGCAGTAAAATAACTCCAAGAAGTGATTTATACGTAATAAACATGCCTCCTAAAAAAAATGCAATAATTCCTCAAAAATACCTTCCTACAGTATAACCAAAAGCGTTTTCCTATTCTTTTTAATAATCACCCAAAAATCAAACAGATTTTGTCAACTATGATTACAATACAAATACAAAAGATAAAGCTATTTTTTGCCCAATTTTTTTATAAGAATATTTTAGTTATCCTAAAATATTATTGTTTTTTGAGGATAACTAAAATATTCTTGTAAAATGACTTAATGTGTAATTAAAAATTAAGTATTTATGTGAGAAATTAATAATTAATAAATAAGAATGTATTTTAAAAAAAAAACATACATTTTTTTATAAATGACAAATTTTCTTTTGTTTTGAGTTCTGATTATCATGCTTTTGAGAGGCTCTATGAGAAACGGTAAAATGGCATATTTAACCTTTTTGTGTTTTTAAGCTTAAGCGAGCTCTTCAATTCTTTTCACAAAAATAGTAGAATTGAGGTGTGTCTTTATTCTACTTTACTAATCATAACATTGTAAAATTGTGGTTATTGAATTTTATGCAATCATCGTAAAATATATTTTTGGTACCTGATAAATTTTTTAATATTGTTTTTGGTTCCTAAGAATTTTTTTAACTTTTTGATCCCCAATAATTTTTTTATTTTGTTTTTTGTCCCTAATTTAAAATGTTATCTAAATCACTTTATTTCACTTTTCAAAGCACTATCTAAAAAATTTTAGGCACCAAAATAAAATATAAAAAAATGTATTAAGGGATCAAAAAGTTGAAAAATTATTAGGGACCAAAAACAACATTCAAAAAATTTATCAAGGACCAAAAACATATTTAAACCTTCTTTAAAATATAAACGTTTACTATATATCAAAATATTTTATTTTCAAAATTAATTTAAATTGATATTATACTAAATTTAATATACTTACAACATATAATATCATTTAATATCATTACAAATTCTTAATGGAAGACAAATTCAATTATTTGGACAAAAATATCACTCTTTTAAATATTTATTACAACTAATATATTTTTCTATGATTAGCTAATTAGCTAATATTGCACGATTATGTTAAAGAGAAAAATTACTGACATTAGAGAACTTAATAGCAGGTACATTTTTCTTTTCACAAGTAAAAGATAATACTAAACACTTATAACAAGTCATCTTACAAAAATGCTAATAATGAAATATAAATTGTCTGTTAGAGATTAAAATAATAATAAGTTTATCTTAAGTAATATTTGATTTCAATAATTTATATCTATTTTAATTATTTTTATGTTTTAAATTATTCTTATTATATTTATAAACTTTAAATATTAAATAAATAATAAAAATTATTTTTTATTTACAAAATAAATATAAAATAATTGAATTATTTTATCAATTCAAATTTCAAAATTACAAAATCATTTAAATTTAACATAACTTAAATCTTTTTAATATTTTTTAATATGTCATACAATTTTATAAATATTTTAAATAAAATAAAAATATTTGTGAGACTATAACTAAATATATATTTCGTGTATAGCACGGTTTAAATGCTAGTTTACAATAAATATGGAAAAAAGCAATTGTGTTTTCGCTTTACTACTGAGAATTACACCTACAATTTATATAATAATATATAGGCTTAATAAGTATGTTTTTCTTCCTATAATATAATTGTTTTATGCTTCATTTTTTTATTTATAAGAATCGAAGACAAGTACCAGTGAATTTACAGTAACTCACGCACCATTCTCAACCAACTAAGCTAGACCCCATCGGTAATTGTTTTATGCTTTTAGTCTTTATAAAATTTTTCTTATGGTTTGGATTCCTATAATATTTTATTTTACGGTTAGTCTTTAATGATGTTTGTTTAGTGCTTATAAAATAATAATTCTTTTTATATCAGTCCCTTTATATTATTAAATATCATTTTAGTCCCTATTAATTATTTAAGAAATATTAAGTCTGTTCTTTGGTAATATATATATATATATATATATATATATATATATATATATATATATATATATATATATATATATATATATTAAGTCTTGTTCTCCAATAAATGGATGTCACAGTATCAATGAATAGTGACAGTATTTATAACCGTAAAATAAACTTTTGCGATATCAAAATCATAAGTAAAACTTTATAAGACTATATACACATATACATATTTCCATAAAAAAGAAAAAAAAAAGAAAAAGTAAACCTACAGGCTGAGTAGCTATTGATAAGACTATAAAATATGTAAATGGGTCTAATGGTCTTACAAATAATCTCACATCTCTATATTTCCCCAACAACTATTTATTTTTTATTAGAAAAAACTTTTTATTTTAAATTTATTTTGTTTGGCCCCAAAAATATTGTTTAAGCACTGCTGCTTAGTTAAATAAACATCAAGTGCTTAACAAGTAGTGCACTACAACAGTTGATTCTCGATCAGCACGATTCTTATCAAGTATACTAAGCACCATGATGGAGATGCTCTTAGCATCAGAAAACATGTGCGTAGCCACGTGAGTCAGAGTCCATTTTGAAGTCAAGTGTCTTGGTCATGGATTGGATACTTTTGAGACATGGTTTCTTTTCCATACTTTATTTCATATTCAAATATCCCATAATATCTGTGTATACTTTTTTGCTGATTAAAATTTTAGGTGAATTGAGTCTTGGGATTTATCAGGAACAGGATAGACTACAAGGCTCAATGAGCGCTAACAGAAGTATTTACAAATTATTCACTAGCAAAATCCTCACATCGGCAATGAGAATCAAACCACGTCCTTATGAGATATGAGTTCGTTTCTTATTAACTGGATCATCCTTTGTTGACAATATCTGTGCATACTAATTATTAATTACTTTTACCCAAAATAATGTAGAATGATAGACAACAAAAAGAAAAAAAGTATCGAAAGCAGGAGAGAAAAACCGAACATGACATGGATGAGAAATGAGAATATGATCGGTGTGTTTCATAATTAGCTGTCAATTGTGTGAATAAGGGAGTGAGGTACTATGCTAAATCTATATTATTGATGAACTTTTCCAATAATATTAAAAATTAAAAACTGAAGATAAAATCAAGCTTTGTCAATGTTCTCATGGATTTATGTATTAGACAGTTTTTCATAATTGTTATATTTTTACTTCTTCGTTTGTTTCTTTATGGTCAAGCACATATTATAGTGTTATATTGTTATAGTTTTTCAAATTTGAAATTGTTGTGATTTAAGTAACCATCCTAATCGAATCAAATATAAAACCACTACAATTGACATCTCTTGCATGCATCAAATACAAAACCACATGTATTTTTTTTTTTATGAGAACAGGGGTGGTAACAAAATTCCCAATGGACTGTGGATTCTTAATTCTTATCCTTTGTCTTGTGCTGGTTATTCGTTTGTACAATACTTGGGCTCTCTATGCCTGTTGTTTAGTTTGTGCTTTGGGTTGTTAAGCCCCTGTTAATAAAAAAAAGAAGAAATGGTCATACACACTATTCAATCTTCTTCTAATGTGTTTCTTTTATTTCACCATTTGGTTATTTTTAGCACTTTAATTGAATGTTTTTACCTAAAAAGTGTTATTTTGGTGTAGGTTGGACAAGAGCTTGAAAAGAGTAGAAAAAGCCTCAAAAAGAGTTAGACGTTTGCTTCAGAGCATGAAGCATAGTCATGCTTAATTAAGCACGACTGTCCATCAAGTTAAAGGCTCCGTTGTTAGAACCAAAAACATTGGATGATGTCTAACCCCTAAAAATCCCTATGATTTTGATGATAACAATTATATTAAAATTTGATGGACTAATGGATTTCATTGAGTATTATAGGATTACTTTCGTCCAAGACAAATTTGGTATTGAAATCCTTAACCCTTACATTGCTCTGTTCATATATTTAAGTGCCCAATATAGTATTAAAACTCTTATACATGTTTTCTTAAAAGAACATCTAATGTCCAACGCGCTATAATCAAACAGCGTCCAACAATTTGTGAAAACTAGCATCCAAAGTGCTAAGTCATATTTGAGTGTCCAAAGTGGAGGTAAGAAACTTACATAAATGTGTTCTATCTAAGTGTTCTATATTGTCCAATATTTACACAAAACACATGTGCACTTCACAAGGATGATTCGTGCTCAAAAAGCAATGTACCTTTATTCCATCGTCCTTTTGAAATTAGCTAATCATTTGAATTTCAAAGTGTGCACAAAACAGACACAAAAGAAGCATATTCTCTGCAAAGCCGTTTTTGTACAGGTAATGGAGACAGTATGAACATTGCTCAGAAAAGGACTGAACTATTGACTCTTTCTTTCTCCATCCCAAGCTGTCACGTTGCGATGGTCACATGCTGTGAGGAAACAGATATTTCTCAAAGGCTCTAATCCCCAAAACAGATACTTTTCTAGATGCCTATAAATAGAGGATCAACACACAAAGAAGAAGGTTGAACGAGACATAAGAGAATGAAGCATTGAAAAGATTAAAGCTCTGAAATCATCAAACTTTTAACTACAAACATTTAAAAGATGAGATAAATTTCTAGGATCAATGTTGTGATGAGAATTGAAATAGGTGAATGTGGACTTAAATTTAATTATCATCGTTGTTATTATAAAAAAAAAGAAGAAGAAGAAGAAAAAAAACAAAACTTGGAGCAGGTTGAGAGAGTTTTGTAGGACCGATAGTTGACTAGGAATCCAATTTGCTTTCAAAGTCTTGTTCTTGCACCCAATTTCATTCCTCTTACTTTCTTCAATTCATACTCTGTACGACCAACAGGTGACTAGAAATCCAATTTTCTTTCAATGTCGTGTTCTTGCATCCAATTTCATTCCTCTTACTTTCTTCAATTCATACTATGTAGGACCAACATTGGTGACTAGGAATCCAATTTGCCTTTAGCCCACAAAATACCCATCAATGCAGCGATATCAACAGTGGTCAACATAAATATCTCTTAAACGAATAATTTTGGAGACTAAAATATTACTTTCGTGGATCATTCTCATCTTTTTATAATGTTAACATTTTAATTTTTTATAATTAATATTTTAGTTTGCGTATTGTATATGATAAATATTTATTTTTATAGAATTAAAATTTATAATAAATAAATATTTTTAAATATATAAATTATATTTTAAATTATGACATAAAGTTATTTTTAATTATTGAGAATTTCTTTAAAAGAAAAGATTATTGAAATTGAATATAGAAATAGAGACCAAAGATGATAGATTGAAAGAGATGTGCAATTAAGAATATTAAGTATTTAGATAAAATAAAAATAATGGTTTGAGATAATTGAGAGATAATTTTGTTGGCTAGTTTTGGAATATTAAGAATGTTTATTTATTTTATTTTTTGACAGAGTTAAGAATGTTTAATTAAGAGAGTAAAGAGAATGTATCTCAAAAAAAAAAAAAGAGTAAAGAGAATGAGTCTCACTCTTTTAATTTATTGTGTCTTCTTATTTATATTATGAGTATATTGTTTTTTTTTTAACTGATTTTTTTTTTTACTGACAAGGAGTATATCGCAAAAGGCAGGTTAGTAGTTAACAAAAATTCTCTTATGATTTAATTTGACTTCTTACAACGATGCTGGTCATGCTTCATTATCTATACCATTGTATAAAGGAAATATCATTCTCAGTAACGGCTTTTTGGTCTCAACTTTTTTAAGACCATTTTATCCTTAAATAATATATAAATATAATAGTTACTCCTAATTCTTTTTCACTTTTTTTTACATCCTCTTTCCCCGCAGTTTACAGATTACAGAAGTTAACCTCCACTCTCACACTTTTTTATAACTACTTTCATAAACCACCCACTACTATATAACCTCCTTTATTTCTCTTTTTTTTTCAAAAAAAAAAAAAAACAAATATAGAGAAACTGTGAGGCATGAAGTACATCTTTTTTTCCTAGTATAATACTAAATATCTTTACCGCACTATGTGCTGATTAAATCTTTTATTCATAAGTTAAAAATATAGTGTCATTTTAATAAACTAAGATTTAATTATTTCTTAATTTATTATCTATTTATATTATAAACTCAAAATGATTATATAAATGTTATTTTTATTAATTTTATCCAGTTTCCTCCTTCTTCTATCTGTCTTTACTTCTTCAAAAATGGAAATAAGGACGTGTTATAAAAAAAGATAAGGTATAGTTAATAACTTTAGTATTATCAATATTTTAGTTGTTTGATTTCATCTTCTAAAAATTATTAGTTTCTCTTTGAATATTAGAGTATAGATGTTTCTTTAACTGATTGAATGAATCATTGAGAAAGATCAAGCTGGAAAAGTGACTATTAAATATGATGAAAAAATGATTTTTAAATTGAGATAGCTTTATATTATGCTTTATTGTCAATTTGGGAAATCATAATTGTCTCAAAAGATACTTTTATATTTGACAAAAGTTTAACCCACTAGAATCTGTCTAGTGATAGAAGCTTTGATATTTTGCATGATGTTTTAGTTCATACTTCATCATTGCTATTGTATAGTATTGACAAAATCCCTTAATTTATTTATTTATTTTTGACAAAAAGTAGTTTGAAAATTGGGTAATTTATTTATTTCTCTTACTGCTGAACTTATGGGGATTATTATGCTATTGAGACAGCTTCAAAGAGAGGGTGGTCAAGTCTTTGGGTAGAGTGTGACTCCAAAGATAGCAGTTTTGGCTTTCAATTCTTCTGATTTAGTTCCCTGGAAGCTGAGAAATAGATGGCTAAATTGCATTCAACTAACAAAAAGGATGAATTTTAGAATTTCACACATCTTCCGTGAAGGCAACAATTGTGCAGATAAGTTGGCGTCTCACGGACTAACGTACATACATATCAGTGGTGGGACTCCATTCCTAGCTTTATAAGGAATGATTTCTTTAGAGATAAATTTGGACTTACTAATTACATGTTTAGATATTTATGATATAAAATTAATTGTATCATAAAATTATATAATAAATATTTTATGTTAAAGGAAATAAAAATCATAAATAAAATCTCATTCCTAATATTTATAATTTTTCTCTTCTTTAATTTTCTAATATTATACGAAAGATGAAAATGGAAGGGGAGGAATTGTGACCCCCTCTCCTTCAAATATTTTAACTAAATGTATTATTTTAAAAATAATTCATCCACTATTCCCTCATCCCTTCCATTTGTTTTTTTTTTTTTTTATCTAGATTTGTCGAAGATAAGGCAAAGAAATTCTATATATTTAGAATTGGCCGGTACAAATATGATATGATATATTTTAATAATTTGAATTGAGATCATACCCAAATTAATCTCTCAAGTTTTCTTTCTTGTTATAATTAATTTCTGAAGTATGAAACAAAGAATTTAGAACTGGCCGGTACAAATATGATATGATAGATTTTAATAATTTGAATTGAGACCATACCCAAATTAAGCTCTCAAGTTTTTTTTTCTTGATATAATTAATTTCTGAAGTATGAAACAAAGAATAAACATTTTTTTGGGGATCTTTGATCGAGGCTCAGTGATCTCGGATGCTCTGCACTTGGTGTGAATGAAGCCATTGCTCTAAGCTTCCATTTTCATGTACTAAAAAATTAGAGCTTTGAATTCTTGACCTTTGTAATCGGTGGTGGAACAACATGTTAAAATCTGAACCATAGTCACATAATTCGCAATACTCTCAGTACGTGGTATGGGTACGCGGTATGCGACCTCAGAAAGAATTGGTACGTGCGGAGTTTACATAGTTGATATGTTCCAATACGCTATTTAAATTTACAATAAGTTAGCATATTTCCAATAAAATTTTTTTATCTATCTAAAATCTATAAATTACTCAAAGTAAAATTTAAAATATCATAAATAAAAAATAACTTTTAAAATATTAAATAAGATAAAATATTATAAATTACTCAATAAAAGTATTAATTAAATAAGATAAATAAGGCTATATTTTAAAATGTAAAATTGGGTATATTACTATATTTCCATGTTCTGATACCTTTGATATTTTCACTACTAAAGATCGCATGTTTCCATGGTGGTTTGGACTTGAAAACTTGTGGAATATGCAATTTGGTTAGTGATTTCATGGTGGTGAGTGGTGACTGGTGGGCTTGAAGGTTCACGGTGTTGGTGATAAGAGAGAAGAGTGGAAACTCAAGGGGTAAATTGGGAAATTGAGGAAGAAAAAGCAAAAAGGAGGAAGAAAATTAAGAAAAAAAATCTACCTATTGATTTTAAAATTATAAGACCAGACGGTCCATATCAACTTTCCCATGGTGGGAAAAATGTTTTCCTTTCCCACCCTAGAATTTGTCTTAATAATTATCCGAAAATCACACAATTTCTTCGTTAAATATAAAACTATCTTTTGGGACAATTATGATTTCTGAATTTGACAATAAAGCTTGATATAAAGTTATCTCTCAATTTGAAAATAATATGTTTCATCAAAATTTAAAGTCAAATTACCAATTAGATGTTCCCCAATGAATCAATTAGTTAAAAATGTTATACTGTAATACTAAAAAAAACTAATAGTTAGCAACTTAAGTGCTTGTGCTATATATAATTAGAAGATGAAATCAAACAACTAAAAAAATTAAAAATATTCAAGTTATTAACCATGCCTTAATTTTTTTCTAACATATTCTTATTTTGAACTTTGAAGAAGTAAAGAGAAGTATAAAAAGGGAAGAAAATTTGATGAAAGTTTTAAGATATATAACATTTAATGAAGTTAGAAATTAGATTAAATTAATCAAAATCATTTACATAACATGTTGATTTTATAATAGAAATAGATAATAAATTAAAAAAATTATATCTTAATACTATATTTTTCTGTATCAATAAAAGATTAAATATATCTAGTTATTTATATAATGAAACATGACTAGTTTGAAGAAGTCAAATATAACCTTGAAAATTGAGAATTTTTATTAATTAATTACTGACCTCTATTTTTTTCAAAAAAATGACTAACCTCCCTTTAACAGCTGTCTTCATCACCAAAAATGTAATATTAATTTACTATATTTTTTTGGTATTTTTTAGTCTACTATATTACTAATTCAAAAGATGATGGCTTCAGGGCCTGGGGTCTGGAGCTTCGAGCAGATGTTAGGAGAGGAGACTTGTGGAGAGGAAGGGCACCGTGCAATGGTAACCTATTAGAGGGAGCATTTAGCGTAACTAACGTAGAAGGAGAAGGATCTGAGGAGGTGATTGTGGGGGAAAAAAGAAGACGTATGAATGATAACCTATTGGAGAAACAAGTGCATGGTAGTCCCATGCAAAAAGTGGTTGTGGAGGAGAGTGCTAAGGATGGTACAGTGGATAAGGAGATTTCTTTTTTATTAAGTATACCTTTTTTTTTTTTTTTTTAAATAACACGTCCTTATTTTCATTTTTGAAGAAGTAAAGACAGATAAAAGAACGAGAAAATTGGATAAAATTAAATAAAAATAACATTTATATAATCATTTTGAGTTTATAATATAAATAGATAATAAATTAAGAAATAATTATATCTTAGTTTATTAAAATGACACTATATTTTAACTTATGAATAAAAAATTTAATCAGCACATAGTGCGGTAAAGATATTTAGTTATTTATATAATGAAGCCTGACTAGCATCATTTTAAGAAGTCAAATTAAATCTTAGAGAAATTTTTGGTAACTACTAGCCTCTCTTTAGCAATATACTCATCTATTATAAATAAGAAGACACACAAAATTAAATGAGTGAGACTCATTCTCTTTACTCTCTTAATTAAACATTCTTAATATTCTCTCTCTTTTCTCATTTGAATATGCATTACATACACTATTTCCAAAACTAGCCAATAAAATTATCTCTCAATTATCTCAAACCATCATTTTTATTTTATCTGAATACTTAATACTCTTAATTGCATATCTCTTTCAATCTATCATCTTTGGTCTCTATTTCTATATTGAATGTCAATAATCTTTTCTTTTAAAGAAATTGTCAATAATTAAAAATAACTTTACATCATAATTTAAATTATTTATTATAAATTTTAATTATATAAAAATAAATATTTATCATATATAATATGCAAACTAAAATATTAATTATAAAAAAATAAAATGTTAATATCATAAAAGTCGAGAATGATCCACGAAAGTAATATTTTAGTCTAATATATTATTACTTTAAGATAATTCTATGTTGACCACTGTTGATATCGTTGCATTGATGGGCTAAAAGCAAATTGGATTCCTAGTCACATGTTGGTCCTACATAGTCTGAATTGAAGAAAGTAAATTGGATTCATAGTCTGAATTGAAGAAAGTAAATTGGATTCATAGTCTGAATTGAGGAAAGTAAATTGCACTGATTGCTTTGAAAGCAAATTGGATTCTTTTTTTGTTTTTTTTTTGTTTTTACTGCAAGCAAATTGGATTCCTAGTCACATGTTGGTCCTACATAGTCTGAATTGAAGAAAGTAAATTGGATTCATAGTCTGAATTGAAGAAAGTAAATTGCACTGATGGCTTTGAAAGCAAATTGGATTCTTTTTTTTGTTTTTACTTCAAGCAAATTGGATTCCTAGTCTCCCATTGGTTCTACAAAACTCTCTCAACCTGCTCCAAGTTTTTTCTCGTCCTTTTTTTTTGTATCCGTGTTTGGAAACACTTAGTGATGTGGAAAACCACGTTAAACAATGAAAAGATGCAGAAGCTATTTACATTTGCTTCAGGGAAAACGCGAAAAATCACATCACCATCGTATAATCAAACACACTTTATAATGAAAATAATGATGATTAAATTTAAGTCCTCATACATCTATTTCAATTCTCATCACAACATTGATCCTAGTGAGTTTATCTCAACTTTTAAATGTTTGTAGTTAAAATTTTATAGAAGACTTCAATTATAATAGGTCCTCCAAGGATCCGATACTGCTTAGTAGATTTCTTAATGTAAATAATCGATTCTTGAATAATTTCATGTAAATAATATACATGAAATATACAATTTAAGAATTGAATATTAAAACAAAAGAACTAAAATAAATATAAAATTGTAGAGAAATGCTAGCAACACACTCTCTATCACACTCTTTTGAACACACTCTCTATGATTGGTTAAAATTTATTGAAAATCACAAATTTTTATGGGTCCTACTTGTTATTTAATGACTCTCTCTTAATTTTGTTATTTTCAATAAATTCCAACCAATGATAGAGTGTGTGTTGGGAGGAGTGTGTCAGAGAGTATGTTGCTAGCACTTCTCAAAATTGTATCATTATGAACTTAAATAATATATATAAATTATAAACTTTAAGTAAGAATTGAATAACAAAAGAACTAAAATAAATATATAGTTAGATCATCATCATCAATATTGTTTCCCTCATCCTCATCATTAAGCTGTTTTAAATTCATTGATTTAGGATACGAAATTTTTGCAGCACAGTCATCATAAATTCTCATAGGAATTTGGAATCACCTATGAACTTAAGCTCAAATCATTAATTTGAATGTAAATGCAGAAATCTTTTATTTTAGATCACCGTACCCTTGAGTGAGGAGATTGCATCAACAAACTCAATGAATTGAACGATGATTATTTTTTTTTATCTGTAGGAATCGAAGACTAGTACCAAGGTATTTACAACAACTCACACACCCTACTCAACCAATTGAGCTAAATCCCATTGAACAATGATTATGAAAAAGTTCATTAAACACAAAACAAAAAAAAAATATAAATTGAAAAAATATTATGAGAAAAAGACTATAACTAAATAAAAATAATTTTACATATTAATTGAAATAGTTATTTATCGATAATTTTCAATATTACAATAACTAAATTAATCAAAACATTAGTGTATATTTTAAGAAAAGTAAAGTAGTGTATTTTAACAAATCTCATATACACATATAAAAAATTGTTTATTTTTTATTTTTGTAATAGAAAATTAGGTACTGAATTTATATAATCAAGTTTAACAAATAATTTTTATTCAATTGATAAAATAAATAAATTATATTTTTCATTCTCTCAATGCAAATCTTATTTTATTAATTTTAATTTTGAAAACTTTCTATTAAAGTTACAATAATAGGAATAGTCAATCAAATTATACAAGATATATGTGTGTGTGTGTGTGTGTGTGTGTGTGTGTATAACTCTTATATATCCTTACATAGAGTAAAATACTTTTTTAATTAGTCCATGAAAATGTTTTTTGTCACTTATTTTAGTCCTTCTGTTAAATACCAACAAAAATCTCATTAGTTAAAAGTGATATATAGAGGTGTTGACATGACTCATGAAGTGTCAATTAGGATTAGAGTTGTCATTTTGGCTCTAGGCCCTAATATTCAAACACAAACTAATAGTTTAATTAGCAACTTAAGTACTTGTGCTATATATTATTAGAAGTATCAAAGACTAAAATATTAAGAATATTCAAGTTATTAACCATACCTTTTTTTTTTTTTCTAACACGTTCTTATTTTGAATTTTGAAGAAGTAAAGAGAGAGATATAAAAAGGGAAGAAATTAAATTTGACGAAAGTGTTACGATATATAATATTTAATAAAGTTAAAGTTTAGAAAAAAAAAATTAAAAAGCATTTGTATACTTGTGTTGAGTTTTTAATATAAATAGATAATAAATTAAAAATAATTATATCTTAATACTTTATTTATTTATAAATAAAACATTAAAGATATATAGTTGTTTATATAATGAAGCATGACTAGTGCAGTTTGAAAAACACAAAAATAAATTTGAAAATTGAGAATCTTTAGTAATTAATTACTGACCTCTCTTTAACATGTCTTCATCACACAAAAGCAATATTTTAGTCTACTATATATTACTTCAAAAGCTAGTCCTATGTTCTTTCATTATGTCCTACATTGTATTACATAGTTGTTTTTTTAATGAAATGCTTTAAGCTTTCTTAGTCAAAAAAAAAAAAAAAGGAAAAAGAAAAAGAAAAAGAAAAAAGAAAAAAGAAAAAAGAAAAAAAGTGTTACTGTGAAAGTCATTAATTGCAAGTCAAGCATAAAAAAAAAAAAAAAAGTCACTTTAAGTCTAGCATCACTAAAAAAGGTCACCGTAACTCAAGCATCCCAAAATAAAACTTCATGGCTAGTCAAGCATCCCAAAATAAAACTTCATGGCTAGTCAAGCATCCCTTGCCCATGAAAAACGTCACTGCAATTAAGGATATATACCGCTGTGCACAAGTTGTTATTGATAGTATACTACAAAGATCAATCGTATGTGGACCAAAACTGCATCAGGGTATCGCTCTTTGATAGTTTGAATTGGATAAAGAGTCTCTTTTGGATACAAACACTTATATAAATAAAATTAAGGAGGTAAAATGAATTAAAAGAGAGAACTTCATTCTATAAATTAATTTATGAATACGTTAATTTTAATTTATGAGCATCTTTTATGCTACCACTTTTTTTTTTTTTTGAGATAATTTATGCTACCACTTAGTCCTTTAATAAATTCTTTATCTGATGTTTGTGTCATGTATGTAGATGAATTTTTCTTTTGAATTTTACTATTTTATTAATCCATTCAAATTTTCTTATATTTTTCATTATTCACATGTTAGACATTTTCAGTTTTTATAAATTTTTAATATTTTCAATCATTGTTAATTTTATTTTATTTATTTTTACAAAATTTTCATTTTTTTTTATTGGACATGCGGGCTAAGTGGGTTGCACAGAAATTAGGCAAAAACATGGTTCGTATAATAAGCATATTAGCCCACTTCAATCCATTTAATTGCGGACCAAAATAGACCAAGGTAAAGAAACTAGACTGGCCTATATACCCACTTGTAGCAAGGACCAATTTGGTCTAACAACAACACTTAGAGGGATTACTAAAGTGAAACTTCTTTAACATAGAAGGCCAATCTAAAATTTAAAAAATTAGATGCGTGACTAAAAGAGAATTTTAACCAAAAAAGTATCTTTAATGAAGAATAAAGAAATGCAAATTTATTTTATTTTAAAGTTTATTTTTATTATATTTTCACATAATTCTCTTATACTATTATTTAATTATGAATTTACCAGGTAATTAAAAAATATAACATTTTAGTTAACCTTATTTATTTGTATTGTCAAAAGTTAATTGATCTGAAAATTCTTTTTATATTTTAGTTAGTAAATGTCATCAAAAGATACACTTTAAACACGCAAACATGTAAAGTTATGGAAGGATGATGATGAAATTTGATCCTGTAATAAATATGCTATGTAAATTGGTAAATAAAATAAATATTTTGTGCTTTCAATTATAAAGTATGAGTTTCATTTTTATTGTAATACCCTTAAGGGCATTGCATTAATTATGCCTAGGTTTTCAGGACATGGAAGTTTTGAATATACAAACATTATAGATCAAGCAGAAACTAAAACATAAATCTATTATAAAACTTAATACAAACTCTTGGCATAAAGTGTCATGGATTACATAAAAGAAAGATACATAAAACTTTAAACAAACTCCCATGCATTAGGAGATATTGAACCCAAACATCTTCGTTGCAAGCGGCTCCAAGCTCCTCCTTGAAGACATCCACCTACTTAACTTGAAAATCATATAAACTTAATGGAATGAGATGTAGGTCTCAGTGAGTGCTCTGAGACTTTAGGATTAAGCCAACTCATCTATCCTAGAAGCCTTCATAATTGTTATGGTTCTAACCTCTCGCTGAAATCCGAACCCACCTTCCTTTTTGTACTCATTCCCTTTTACCATCATCAACATACCCATGTCTCTTGATCCATTGCTCTCTTATGACACTAAGTGGGGACTTACCTTTCTTGTATCTTTGTTATTTTTGTCTCGTTCAAGCTTATATCTACCTTTACTATGGGTTACAACCTTGCGTACCCCTAAGGTAGCATAGAAGAATTTTTACTAACATCTTCATCTAATGAACATGTTTACCACACTAGTCAAGGAACCAGGCACACATGCATACTTAAAATAAACAGTTACATCATACATTTCGTGATTTCATTTTCAGTTTTTGTTTGGTTTTGGTTAGCTTTATTATTATCTTTTACTTGACTTTCATCTCTCATTCAGTTGGCTAAGCCCAAGCCGTTAAGAAGCGTCCTTCTTACTATCAATCTGTTACTACCACCATTCTAAGTGGTTGAACCACATTTCATTATCAATGGGGTTCATTGACCTCTTACTTATATACCACTCTACTCTGAGTGGCCTATCTCTATTCTTCACTTTTGGAAGATGCCTTTACCCCTTTGTCGAAAAGTGACAGTCCTATCCCATTCAGCCAAGGGGGCTTCCTAGCCCTTTCTTTACAACTCATTTGGAGTTGTATAAACCTTTCCTTTTTCTGTGACATTCTTTTTATACAGCATTTTGTAAATGGTTAAAATCCTTATCTCACCTTGGTAACCTAGGGGACCTCTTGTTGGTGATTTTGGCAAGTGTACCAAATTGCTCAAGTAACACAGTAGTGAATAAGATATCGTCTCCACAGGGACTTGTGCGATAAATAGGTAATTAATAGTATAATTTCTAGACTATGAAATGGAAGAGTAATTGAGTAACCAAAATTAAAGACAAATGCATAAAAAGTAAAAAGGAAGAAGAGAATTTTGGTTTTGGAAATTTAGCAAACATTTGGTGTGCCGGGGTTTAACTTCGTTGGACTTCCTAACATGAAATCACAACTCACTCCTATTCAATTAAATTTATGTTATCATCAACCCATAAATTTATCCCAACCTTAATTCCTTAAGTGAAAGAACCTAAATCCCTAGATTCCACTATCAATCCCTTGAATTAGTGTAACCAAGGTATTTGCATTAAGAAAAGGGGTTTTAGTGATAACCAATCCTCTTTACCCTATCCCTAGGCATAAAAATGATTGGTTGTCTCTTTCAGTTCGCAATTCAAAAGAATTTCCCAATTACAATTGAAATCATAAAATCATGCAATTGTTTGATCAGGCCAAACACAAGTATTAATAGTAGAAGAAGAACAATAATGATACTTACATGAATAAAGAGAAAGATAGTGATTACATGAAAATAGGTCCAACTACATTAAACCCCAACGAAAGAAAACTTAGCCACGCATAGCCATGGGGAAGAAGCAATAGATGGAGAAAGAATGGGGGATGAAGCCAAACGCATTAAGCCCACGTCTCGGATCTCTTGTCTCTTTCACATACGATGTTTTTGGAACCCTAGGCTAGAACAGAAAAATCCTATTTAAAGCTATGGGCCAAAATGTAACATCCCTAATTTATGGACATTAGTCAAAATAATAAAAAGACATCTATTATGGAATAGTCTATATATTTAATGATTAAAGGATACTCTTAGGCATTATTAATAATAGTTACCTTATATTAAGAGTTGACAGGAATAAGATAATAGGACCTAGATAGGGAGCCAAGGCCCAAGGTGGGCCAAGGCCCACTAAGCCCGCACACACATGGTTTAAGTAGAAGACGGAAGGGAAAGTTAGAGAGAGAAAGAGAAAAGAAAGAAAGGAGTTAGAGAGAAGAAGGAAGAAGAGGAAGCTGAGAGAAGTAGAGCAGAGATTAGAGACCCAACACCCAGAGCTCAGATCCAAGTAACTCGAGGTGAGTGATTCCTCCCCGTGTCTTCCCCATCCCTCCATGGTTCTTGTTTTCTTGTTATCCCTTTTTCCCCTTTTTGATCCCTAAGTAAGATTATGATGGTTTTTGAGTGATTGGGAGAGATTGAGAGGTTGTTTAGGTTGTTTAAGGGCTGGGTTTTGTAATAGAAGTGTTATATGAGTGGATGGCAAGCTTGGTTTGCTTTTAGGAAGCCATGGATGGCCATGGGAGGCAGATTCGCAAGAAATCGTGTAGGTGCATCTGCAGCACGAGGCTAAGCCTCAAATGTGTAGTTGAACCTCAGATTTGGGGCTTAAGCCTGAAATGCACAGATTGGGTAGTTTAGCTTCAAGGGACTTGCAACTAAGCCTCAGATTTAGGCTTAGCTTGAGAAGTGCAGAGTGGAGATTTTTTTAGTCTTAGACGGTCAGGCTAAGCGTGGAAACATGCCAGGCTAAGCTTGAAACCTCCAGAAAGGGGTTGGAAGCTATGTGAGAAGTATGTGTTTAGCTTATGTATGTTTATATCTTTATCCTGTATGTATGATCTTTGTATAATTGTTTTTGCTTCATTTCCTCTTTGTACCTTGACATTTTGTGATGTTATGCTTGCACCTTTATTGCAATCATGTGGTTGTTGCATATGTTTGGGATTGTATGTTACGATAAACCTTCTTTAATAAAAGATACATAAAACACTTAAGACTATACTTATGCCTCTTAGTAAATAGATGGGGAGATTCCCCTAAGTTTCATAAAAGGTTTTGAAGAAAGAAGATAGTTTCAAAGAAAGGTTTTTAGAAAGGATATCTCCTCGGTAACATAGGGTAGAATTGTAACGACCCAATTTTTTCCACTTAGGAATTTAAATTGTTTGATATATTTTAAGAGGTGTTATTATTTCTTAAAATAAAAATTTGATTAAAAGGAATTAGATGCGCGGTAAAATGCGGTTGATTCCTTAAATATTTAAAGAAATGAGAATTTTAAGAATTACTTATTTGTTATGAGATATAGGACATGATGTGTGGTTAAATATTTCAAGCTTTGATTGAATTTTAATTGCTTTGAATTGACTGCAATTGATTTGAATTTCTTAACTTGGTGCATTTTATGTTGATCTTTGAAATTAATTAAATTAGCATATGGATGTAAATTTTACAAAATTTAATTATTTGACTTAGTATGATAATTAAATAGACATGCTTTGAATTATATAAATATGGACCTAGAGAGGAAAAATAAGAAATTGGGCCTAAGAATTAGAAAACCAAAAATCTGGCAGGGAGTGCAGTTAGCGAAATATAGGTGCAGCCAGTAAAAATTGGCCTGATGCAAATCTGGGCTGAAAAGGCAAATTTTAAGGTGAAAAAAAATAAAAGTTTGTGCTGTCACCTATTTTTGAGCCGAGAACACTAAAATAGAAAACAGATTGGGCCATTTTTGTTTCTAAAACACATAAACCCACCCAAAATGCAAATAAATTAGAAAAAAATAAAAATAAAATATGAGAGAGAGAGAGGGAAGTGACGTGGGGAGAGAGAGAGGGAGAGATTATGAAAATTAAAAACACTATTCACACATGCATGAGTCATTTCAACCTCCTCCAACACTCCAAAATTATAATTTGGTCAAGCCTTATTTTGCTCCAAGAAAAGCCATCCATTGGTCTCCATTGCCACCCCACATGCAAGAGTGTTCAGCCAAAGCCTTCTAGGACCTTCATCCTTCCCTATAAATAGAGCTCACTTGAAGCTCACTTCACACTACAAACAACTAGCCTTCTAGTGCTAAGTTGAGAGAAAAGTTTGAAGAAAGTTTGGTGAGGTTTTGAGTGTTGGAAGAGAAGCTTGAGTTAGCTTCTCCCCCTTGGTGATTTCGGCAGCCCCTTGGAAGAGGAGAGGGAAAGAATTTCAAGAAACATTGTCTCCTTTGATCATCACAAAATTAAGGTAAGGGGAGAGTGGGGTTTATTCTTTCAAATGTGATGTTTTTCCATGGTTTGGGTAGTGGTGGTTCTTGAAGAACCTCTTACTTCATGTTTATATACTATCTTGAATCTGAAATGCTAAGTTTTCTTGATGACTAAATGGTGTGTTGTGGCTGCCATAGTGTTATATGTATGCAAAATGTTAAGTTTGATGCATGAAACATGCAAGTTTATGGTGTAAATGTGTTATTGGGCTGCTGTCATCTAAATTGCAACATGAATTGATGATGTTTTGAGACTGGAAATAAATTATGTAATTGGGCCTTGTTGTGTCCACGAAAAGGAAAAAAAATGGACTAAGGGGGGTGTGTGTAGCGAAAGGAGGGGGTTGTGAATTAATTATGTGTGTGTGACGTGAAGGAATAGGAATGTGTTAACAAAATTTACTTTGAATGGTTAAAGTAAGTATTAAGTGATAAAATAATTTTTCTAATTATAATTATATAATTTTGTTAAACAATATTCCCCAAAAAGTTATTCATTTGTTGATTAATTGATTTTGAAATGATTATTTATTTGGTTAAATAATATTCCCTAAAAAGTTATTCATCTGTTGATTAATTGATTTTGAAATGATTATTTATTTGGTTAAATAATATTCCCTAAAAGGTTATTTATTTGTTGACTAATTGATTTTGAAATGATTATTTATTTTGTTAAACAATATTCCCTAAAAAGTTATTTATTTGTTGAATAAATTGATTTTGAAATGATTATTTATTTTGTTAAATAATAAATATTCCCTAATAAGTTATTATTTTATGTGAGGGAAATAGTAATGTATGTGAAAAAAAATTACTACTCTATGTGAAGTAATATAAAAAACTTTTGAAGGGATTTTTCTCTTTGAACGAATTCACTCAAATTATTAAAGTTAGATAATAAGTATTATTTCATGAGTAAAATGTAAAGGAATTATTATGAAAAATATTTTACGTATAGACTTTTCTAGAGTATCCATATGTGAAATTAATTCTAAGAGAAAAAGTTATTATTTTATGTGAAAATATTTAATTTCTTATGGATAGTCTTATTTTGAAGAAATATACAAGAAAAGAAATTTATTATGATATTGTCACTTACGCGTATTAAGTTAATAATTACCTCATAAAAATTAATATTTCAAATATTAATGATATTCTTTAATATGGTGGTATGAGACTTAAATAAAATATTTAGTGACAAGGCCATAATATATTTGACTAGAAAACGCTTAACTAAGGATTGAGTTAAGTAATGGTTAAAGTGGGAAGTGTATCATTGATGTGTATTAATGCTTCTTGCACTATGCCCTTGTGAATGATTATTTATAATAAAGTATGTTATAACCGTGGAAGGGTGAGAACGACCCTTGTAATATTTAGTGAGTACCTTAGAGCCTAAATGGCTTGGACTTAGCCAAGCTAGATAGAAGGTATGTTTGGACGTGGTGCGGGAAGCTACAGCGTGGTACACTGTAGATGGTTTAGGGCGTGACCTTTTGTGGGTCTAAGGGGTGAATGGCGTGAGTGCGTGGAATCCTAGGGGTAGGCTAGCTACCAACGAGCTGAGATGAGCGATGCCAGCTTGCACACCTCGATAAATGTCGGGCTATCTGTGATGGAGTGGAGGGTATATCTCTTGCGGGGTTTCACCTGGAGGAATAACGCGTTATAAGATGAAATATGGATATTGATAACTGACGTGCTGGGATGTGGTGTCAGTGTACCAAGGATTGAAGGATCAGAGATATACTTACTCCCCCTCGCTTCCAAAAGGATGAAATGTGATTGAAGGTTGATCAACCGAGAGTATGGATCCATACGATGATGATTCTGAGGACAATGATGTTAGCAATAAGAATTAAACACGACTTAGGTCCCCCGTAACATATGAGCTTGATTGATTGTTTGTTGAAGCGAGAAAACGTCACGACTCTTTCCATGGAAACGACATCGAAATAATACAACCTCACTCCATATCTTTCTGTTTCTTTTGTATGTATGTACTCTGAAGATGGACCCAGCATTTTGGCACGTGGAGGTGGAGTTTAGCCCGATGGGGCACTGGACTTACTACCCTAAAGGTCGTAGACGCCGCTACCAAGGAAACATTATCGTTCGCTTCCAGCCCTTGCAAGGAGTACCACTAGCACCGCCGATAGATTGGAAATTTCGTGTTCACCTATTCTTCCCCGTGGATTGGGAGTGAGTTGGGTGACGAGAGGGAGGATTAGATTAGTATATTAGGTGCTGCTCTGCTAGGGTCATGGGTTAGGATGGTTAATGTTCTCGTTGGTAGCTATGTTATTTATGTATTTCCTTCATTTCCATGTATTTTTCATTTCAGTTGTAATCTCTTTAAGTTGATGTACTAAACCTCTATGGTGATTATGTTAATGTTAGGTTCCTATGGTATTGATGTTTAAATTAAATTCGCTTTTTATTAGAAATGTTTGTCGCGCAAAAAAATTTCACAGTTTTTCACAACGAAAGTAAATAAAGAGTATTATTAAAATTAATACAAGCTTCCAAGAGTCGCACATGAATCCTTCCCCGATACCAGTCACGTCAGAGAGTCGCACGCTCAGCGTACAACGGTGTGCAAAGGGCTAAGGATCCCCTGTATTACCAAGGTGAGATGGTTTGTGAAAGGTTTACGAAATAGTTTTTATAAAATATGTTTTTAAAAGAGTGAGGAATGAGTTGGGAAACTTGTGAGGGGTTGTCGCATCAGAAGGCTAAGAGGCCCCCCTAGAAGTGAGCAACAGGGACTGTCACCTTGACACCTATGGGGGAAAACAACCTTCTTCTTAGGGAGAAGGGGTTTTTCGCAGAGAAGAATAGACTGGGCTCCACTTCATAACAAAGGTAAGCCACCCACTTGGACCGGTGGGTTAATTAAAGGTTGTAGCAAGAGGGGCACCTCTTATTGGCTAGAGCTGAGCCAAAGTAATGAAATAGGTGGTGGAAGTGAAACTTAAATAAAGAGATAATGCAAACCACACAGTTATAGAAACAAACTAGGATATGTTGATGTGCATGATGTATGTATGTTTCTATGTTAAAGTATATGAGGAGTCATGAGCCTAGTTGTTAGATGAGTGACGTAAGATATATCTATACATTAGATGAGGATGTATGTAGTTGGATACTATCCTTAGAGGTAGGAGAGGGGTTATACCCATAGAAAGTTAATGTAAGCTACCAAGAGAGGTATGCAAGATGTTATGCCTCACAAAGAAAGGTGATGTAAGCCCAAGTTGGGTAGGTCAGAGGAAGGAAAGGTTATACACGTTCCCATCCAATGGTATAGTAAAATGAGACCCTAGTGAGTGGTCAAGAAGAAAATAATGATGTTTAGGTGCCTTAGTGCACTAGTGGCCTTAGATTTGGCATAGGAGACCAACTCTAAGTGCCTAAGTAGAGGTTAAGGATGGTCTAAGGAAATAGTAGTGATGACATGATGTGGTAATAGTTGTGAGCATAAGCATCCATAAAAGAAAAGAGAAGCCATGAGAGTTAAGAAAAGGATCTCTAGAATAGAAAGTCAACCAAGAGTCCTTGGAACACTCACTGAGACATTATATCTCATCCCTTTTAGTTTCATGTTTTACAGGTTAAGCAGGTGGGCGCTTCATAAGAGGACCTTGGAGCATGGAGTTGCTTGCTTGGAGGAATATGTTCTTAGTTTTGTATCTCCCATGTTTGGGAATTGGTTTTATGTTATAAGTACCTTGCTTATGTTTTGTAAGGCACATAAGTGCCAAGAGCTTTGTTTATGTAATATATGTTTATCTTTTAGTTTCTGCATAGTTAACTCTGATATTCTTATATTCTAAGTTTTCAAAATTTAGTAATATAAGCAAACAAAAGGTACTATCCTCTAGGGTGTTACACAAAAAGGGTTTAAGCCCAAAAGAAAACAAAACTAGAAAAATAAGGATTAATCTCACAGAGCTCAATGCACGGGTGCACGGATTGTTGCACAACCTGTGCAACTCTTTGTCTTCAGTATTTTAGAAAATTTCAGAACTTGCACAGGTGGATAGCTTGGTTGCGTAGGAGTATTCCAAGGCTTTCCACAAGCTTCTTTTGACTTTGCAAGACCTTCAAGTCTCTAAAATTCAACCAAATTGATCTTCAACACTTCAAATCTCTCTTGGAACATCTCCAATGCTTACTCCAAGCTTCAACAAAGTTCCTAAAAACACAAGAAAATGACCCAAGATCAAGCATAAAAGGGTAAAAACAAGAAATTCCTAACTAAACTAAGCTTTTATTAAAACTCAACTAAAATGAAGATAAACAAAGCTCAAAAGCATGGAAGATATCAAATAATTGCTCCTAAATTACTACAAAATGTAGGAATATAAGGCAATTTCACCTCTTTATAGGTTAAACAATCTTTGTAAGCTGAGGGTGTGACTCAAACATGACAAGAACCAAGTAGGTTCTACCCTACAGTTACTAAGGGACATCATTTTCATAAAACATATTATTTCCTTGAAAACATATTCTTTTCCCTTTAAAACATTTCCTTTCCTTGAAAACATAGGAAATAACCCATTCCTTTGCTAAGGAGACATCCTCATTACATTTTAAGTGTCTTAAGCCTTTTCTTGCATAAGGTTCATCATTATACTCATGTAACACCACACTAATCATAAACACAAAAATAAATACAAACCAACATTAATATTATGGTCATCAAGATTCTAACACATCAAGGTATCAAACAATATCAATCATGAAAATAAGCATAAAAGGCAATTACATAAGTGCACACACACATACACAACCTTTCCTTAAGGCTGGAATAACACTTGTTGTCCAAGGGGTTTAACTTAACGAGGTGCCTTTGGCTCTTAGCACCACCCCTCAACACTTCCAGATTACTTCTCTGGATGTTCACTTGCTTAGCGACCCTACACTCTGTAGCAGACTTCACTCTCTAAGGCTTCTTTCGCTTATCAAGACTGAAGTTTCACTGAGTGAACCTTCACTTAGCTCTCTAGAGCTCTTCTTACTTAGTAAGGAATATCCTCACATAGCCACTACAAGAATTCTCGCTATTACAATGGGTTTTTAGCCCACTGTAATCTAAAAAGCCCAATGTAAATAAAAATTACCGACAGATTACCGACGACTAGTTATCCCTTAGTAAAAACTTCGTCGGTAAATTTTATCGACGACCCCGAAAAAGCCCTTGGTAATACAATGGGCTTAGCTCACTGTAACTTGAGGGTAATATAGTGGGTTCAATTGTTAGTAATAAGACTGCTACTAATACCGAGGGAAAAGCCGTTGGTAACTTATGAGTAAAAATAGGCACAGGAAAGTATGTGTAAACAATTACAGTGGGCTAGGCCCTTTGTATTACAGTGGGTTTTTTTACAATTGACAAAACCCACTGAAATATAGTTAATTGATCGGTAATATAGTGGGTTTTCTCCACTACAATAAACCCACTGTAATACAGAGGGTTTAGCCTTCGGTAATAATCTATTTTTTTATTATTTACTTTTTATTTATGCAATTATCAATACCTGGATATATTAATTAATTTCAAACAAAAATAATTTGATAACAATGCATGTTCTTACATAAAATTAATCCATAACAAAATATTTCATTTTCCTTGCTTAAATTCTTCAAAATATAATATAATCTATATAACCATGAGTCATAACACTTCATAGTAGCACTAGTAAATCATAATACAAAGCCATAGAAGTGATACTAAGTGATATCAAAATACTATAGAAGTGCTAGTATGAAGTATCAAAAAACCATAGAAGTATGACACTAAGTCATAATACAAAAAACCATAAAACTGTGGTATAAGTCATAATACAAAAAAAAAAACATAGAAGTGCCATGTTTCTAATGACTTGGAATGTATTGATCATCATCATCAGAGTATTCTTCATAGTCTAGATGGCGGCGACTAGATTCAAGACGCTTGGTGAGGTCATTCACAGTTGTTGTAAGTTGCCTAATGGTGTTAGGCATTTCCTCTTGCATCTTTTGATTTTGTTCCTGTTGCTCCTTCATTTGTTCCTTAATTCTTTGAGATCTTTCATTTGCTTGTGAAATTTGTTCAGCCCACTTTGGAGGAATTAATGGCTTAAGATGATGTGCTCCTACAAGATGCTAGTGACACTTAGGTTGGTGATTCCACACCAAGCCTATAATAGGAGGACATGTCTCCAGGCCCATAAAGACATCCCTGAGACTTGCCCCTAGCAACTTCAGCCCACAATTTAACTCTTGATGTAGGCTTAATGGACTGTGTCCTAGTACTAGAGGCTTGTTGGTCCAATTTCTTCATAAATTCTCCCTATTTAAATGCAAAAAAATTCACAATCAAAGTTAATTTGTTACTAATAAATTAAATAATTTATATAACATGTTAACTTAAATAGGTTTGCTCTAATCTCTTATCCACCCAGGTGTTGTCCTTTTTCCTAATATTAACTTACCATTTTCTATGGTTGCCCTGTTTCAAATTCTTGGTATCCCATTAATAGATTTCTTTGTAATGAGGTTTCTGGTGATCATTATGTTTATCCTCAATTTGGGTCTTTCTCTCTCGTATGTTTTGAAACATGAGTGTGGTTGTTCCAATTCCTCTGTCATTGATTCATGATGATATTAATGATTTCAACAAAATACACAAGGCAATCAAAGATGGATTTTTGGTGAGATGGATAGGTCTTAAAGAATGTGAGAAATATATCGACTAGTATATTATTACACATTGTTAGATACATAGATCCTATGTCGAGTCATGCAATTTGATACATTCTTTGTACTCACAGATATTTCCCATTTTTTATATTAACATTTGAACAGAAATTAAACTAACCACTAACCTGATTAGCAGCGACGGGGTACAGGTTTGTCGTTAGTGGGCGCTTCGCCAGCGGTAGTAATCAGGGGTAGAGTAGCTTCCCGTCATGTTGGGGTGACAACTTCCCTTCTTCCCTGTGCAGTTCTAATGCCGAAGATGCTTCCCATAGCGTTGTGTTTGACGATTCAGAGGTCAGTGTGTGCGGCAGTGACTTAGGGTATGTGTGTGCAAGGGTTCTGAGGTTAAGTGTTGGTGGTGACTGAGTGAGGTTGTGAGGGAGTGATATAGTTTTAGGTTTTAGGTTTCTCAATTACAGTGGGTTTTACCCACTGTAACCTTCATTACCCATTACAGTGGGCTAAGCTAACTAAAATTAAAAAAAAAGTAGGTTCCTCAATTTTAATGAATTAAAAAATAAATTACAATGAGTTTAATCCACTGTAACCTTTAATTTCATTACAAGCCCATTATAATTACCACCATATTACTGTCTGAAAAGTCGTCAGTAATAACTTTGGCAACAAAAAAAAAATTAATAACTCGTAATTGATAAATAAAGACTGCAAAGCCCATAATAATTTTTGGACGGCTAGACCCACTATACTCCGTTGTTATTATCGACAGAAAAGCCGTGTATAATTTACCGACAAACAAACCCACTATAATTTGTCTGTATTACTAACAAACTCATAGCCCACTGTAACAAACCTACTATAATAGCGAAATTTCTTGTAGTGAGCAAAGCACCACAAAGTGACAATTTTTGCTCTCTGAACTCAAATTTTTTAAGGATCATTAATTTTTACTATTTTTATATATTTAGTTTGTTGGATTTTATTACTTCTATTAATTATTATCTATTTTAGTAACTATAAGTTTACTCTCATAATTTTACTATTGCTTTTTCTTTGTTTGTTTATTTTATCATATGTTCTATATATTTACCTAAATTCAATTATGCAACAGCATACAAAGACTAGGACCTAATTAATCGAGAAAAGAAAACGGGCATATGCTTTTCAATATTATGTAGTTTTTTTTTTTGGTCAATTAGAATTCATTATCACGGTCTAAGAAAACCAAATAAACAAACCATATGTGCATGGGCTTTTGGTATTGATCCGATTAGATGGGAAAGGAAAAAAAAAACAAAGCAGAAAAAGACAAGTATACTCACAGCACAAAAATAAAGGTAACAGAAAGACACAAAAACAAAAGGGTGTTTGGTGGGACTACATGTGGCTTGGTGGATGGAATATGAACTTTGTCATTGGTGAAGGAAAACAGATCGAGAATGGGTGTGTACTGGTCGGATAATGGAGGAAATGAGCCTCTGTGTTGTATGTGAAAGGTGGTCTACGCCTAGTGAAAGTAAATAGCATGGCATGATGCTGGCATTGGCATAAATTCGTGGCCTTGGGTGCACCAAGGTTAATTCCAAGGTGGCTAGTCGATGCTTAGTTTTTCTATTTTTGTTTGAGAAATGATAGCAACATGTGAACACCCCATTTTGTCCGGTAAACTAACAAAAATAAAAAATAAAAAAGATAATACATAATACATAAAAATGTTGAAAAAAAAATGAAAATGCAAAAAAATGACTCTAAAAAACGTTAAAAATTGAGAAAAAAAAAATTTAAAAAAAAAGGAAAATAATGAGTATAAAAAAGGGGAGTTAAAATACAAATTTGCAATCAGCAATTAAAAAAAAAAAAAAAAAGGAACCAAAAGTGAAAAAGAAAAAAATCAAATAATGATAAAACAACAACATAAAAAAATGTAAAATACAGAAAAAGAGGATCAGGTTCATGCTATTTTCAGTTTGCTTCTAAGCCTTCTTTCCTGTGTTCCCTTGCACTACATCTTGTTAGAACGAAACCAATCAGCTTTGTTTCCACAATGGCACCACACACCTTACTCTGATACTCCTCCCACGCCAAGAGGAGACAATAGGGATTTGGTCAGTTGCTGGCTTTTGCTGGCTTTGTACCTCATTTTGGCACCACTACATAACACAGCAGAACACTTGACATCACAGTCACAACTCAACACAAGCTACACGCTCCCTTTGATCTTCCTCACTTCACCAAGCACACACAAAGCCTTATACATTTTCTTCCCTTCAATTATACACACAACACACAAAGATCCGGGACTCTTTTATTTTCTCCCATCTTCTCTGACTCAATTTTATGATATGAACCCTTGTGAGTATAACTCAATTTTACACAACACACAAGAGTTTTCTTTTCTTTTCGTAAAATGGAAGAAGATAATAACCCACCCCTTTTGAGCCTCCATACACATAACACCAACTCTCAGTCACAACTCAACACAGACAGTTTCACTCTATCCTCTTGACACTCCCATCACAACACACGCATACCTAAGCTTCGCAGTTCGCACTAACAAAGCACCATTCTCTCAAGCTCTCTCTATGAACCCACCAACTTGAGTCTCCAGTGTGCTTAAGCAGAAGCATCCACAAAGTGAACACATGCACAATACATCACATTCTCAACCTTGCATTTTGGAAATGTGTGGAAATGAATGAGCCTCATTTTACACTTGGGTGAGTTGGGTTTGTAAGAACGGTTCAGCATCTACTCTGTCGGTTACAGGTTTGGAGCGGAAGCTTTTCTTCTCTGTTTCTTGAATAAGCACTAGAGATGCAACTTGTTTCCTGCACGTTCTTCTAACCATGCATGCTTTTATTTGAGAAAAGCTAAGTGTTTTTCTACTTGGTGTGTTGCAGTTGCTACCATGTCTACGTTATTTTCTTCCCTTTTGTTTTTAGAGATCATTATCATAGATAGTTGTGTTGTTGTTGATGTTACTTGGTGTGCGTATTATGCATGGCTTTTGTCGTTATTATCTCCGTCCATTTTATGCTAAGAACCCTTGTGCATGTGTTTCCTCTTTTTTTTTTTTGTTAGATTAATTCTCTAAGCTTTGTGCCTTCGGATACCTTGTTTTCCTTTTACTGTGTTTGTCTTTATGTTATTATGGTTAGGTTGATAACAAATTGCATGCCTGACGTGAAGTCCATAAGTCCATAAGTCTTTGTCTTAGCCTTTTTTAAATTATTTTTGGGTGAGATAAATATTTTAAAAGTTATAAATAATTTGTTTAATTAATTAGAAGTAACCATCTTAGAATGGAAGTTGTAGGGTGTTACCACCTTCCTTATGCGTAATTTATTCCTAAATCCATTTTTTTGGTTTTGAAGATCATTTAAAGGGATTTCCAGTGCTTTCCCCAAAATAAATATTGGTGGCAACTCCCTATTTTTAATTTTTTTTTGTCGTCCTGTCGCGATCCCGGTTGCAACACAAACACTCTATCTGACACTCTTTTTCTAATACTTTTCCTATAATTGATTGAAATTTATTGGAAATCATCAATTTTAGTGGGTCTCACTTCTAAATCAAGAGAAAGAATCATTAAATGAGAAGACATCCACCAAAATTGGTGATTTCCAATCAATTTCAACCAATCATAGGGCGAGTGTTAGAAAGAGTGCCAGAGAGAGTGTTAGAAAGAGTGTCAGAGAGAGTGTCACTGGCATTTCTCTTTTTGTTTTGTTTTCATTAGACTATATTAATGTACCATTAACAATATATATGAAGAGGTAATTATATTTATGGATACAACTAGTAACAGATGATAGAAGCGAACAATGGTCAAGCAACTGACAAAAGGAGTAAAATAGAAAAAAAAAACCCACAAATGATCTAACAACAACGAAATGAACACACACCCAATAAAGAAACCAGTGTAAGCAGTACATATTTATGGAACAAGATTATCTGTCAACCATACTATATTGTCGTCCTGTCGCGATCCCGGTTGCAACACAAACACTCTATCTGACACTCTTTTTCTAATACTTTTCCTATAATTGATTGAAATTTATTGGAAATCATCAATTTTAGTGGGTCTCACTTCTAAATCAAGAGAAAGAATCATTAAATGAGAAGACATCCACCAAAATTGGTGATTTCCAATCAATTTCAACCAATCATAGGGCGAGTGTTAGAAAGAGTGCCAGAGAGAGTGTTAGAAAGAGTGTCAGAGAGAGTGTCACTGGCATTTCTCTTTTTGTTTTGTTTTCATTAGACTATATTAATGTACCATTAACAATATATATGAAGAGGTAATTATATTTATGGATACAACTAGTAACAGATGATAGAAGCGAACAATGGTCAAGCAACTGACAAAAGGAGTAAAATAGAAAAAAAAAACCCACAAATGATCTAACAACAACGAAATGAACACACACCCAATAAAGAAACCAGTGTAAGCAGTACATATTTATGGAACAAGATTATCTGTCAACCATACTATATCTTGTTGGCTGATACAATACAATATGCATATGAGTATATGACATATTTTAAAAATTATTAATTATGACATATATAATTATAATACAATGTCTAATATTAACTTAAAATTAATATGAAATAAAAATATGAAATCACTAGGTAAGGATTCCTTATAGTAGTTACCCGTGACATTGACACTGAGTATACGTTCGAAATCTGCCTTATCATTCTCAATGATTCACTTCTTGTTGGGACTAGTAATGCTAGCGTTGTTGAACATGATGTCTAGCTTGCCATAAGTTTCTACGACTTTGTGGATTTTTGATTTGGTTCTCATTGTTGATGTAACGTTGTAGTTTTTCTAATTATGTGACTAAGTGTTTGATTAATAATATAAGAGGAAACTAAATTTAATTCATGTTATTTGATATAATAATTAACTAAAGTTTTATGTTTTGTTATTTGCCATATTGTTATTGTCAGATTTTAACGAATTGTTGGGCTTAGAGTGTGGGTTGTTAGATTTTTGGGACTTATATGTGAGTTTCTTTAGTTGTAAAAAAAAAAAGAAGTAGGTGTCTTTAGAAGTAACAAAGGTGCAACTAGTAAAAATTTAAAATCTTCCCAAACCTTAACAATAGGAATGCTTCACTCTTTCTCCCATTTCCTTCATTCTCATCTTTCTTCCTCTTTGAGCTTTCCTTCCTCTTGAGTTGAAGTTGGATTTCTACACCATTTTGAAGTTTGATTTCTTCTTCTCTAGAGCCTCCTTAGTTGATTTCAAGTTGGTAAGTTCAATTCCCCCTATTCTTGATCTCTTAGTTTCTTTCTCATCTTTTACCAAGAGCTTGAGAAATGGGTCTCATCTAAATTCTTGATTTAAAGGTCAAAATTTGATTGAAGCTTGTTTTGGTGTTGGTTTAGGTTTCTCCTAGTTGATTCCATAGCAAAAGTTAAGAAAAGATCACTCAAGAACCCCAAATTTCTCCTCCCAGCTTCTCTTTCAGGAAATTTTAAGGATTTTGGGTAAGGGAAGCTTTAAATTGATTTGAATGTTTTGGTTGTGTGTTTTCTTGGAATGATGATGTATTTAGTAATTGATGATGTCTATAAACTTGGGTGAGTCTTTGCATAAGGTTAGGATCAATAGGCATGCCATTTATGGAGCTCGCAGGTCACAACCCATTTTCACTCTGGCCAAGCATGAATTTTGGTGCGGCTGGGCTAGAGGGCGTCAGAGAGGATTATTTAACTCCAGGATCTTTCTGGCCCAGCGGGAAAGAGTTTGTGTGGCTGGGCTAGAGAGTGTCAGTAGGGAACATTCAGTTCCAGAGGGGCTCTGACCCAACGGGAGAGTTTGTGCGGCTGGGCTAGAGAGTGTCAGTGTGAAACATTCAATTCCAGGGGAACTCTGGCCCAGCGAGAGAGTTTGTGCGGCTGGGCTAAAGAATGTCAGAACAGAGCAATCAGCTTCAGGGGAGCTCTGGCTAGCCACGATTTTGGCCGGCTGGGCTAGAATTTGTTTTTATTTTTAAATTCTCTTGAAATGTTTCCTTTTTTATTATTTAAATGATTTTAAATATTTATGCAAATGAAGTATGAATTATTGATGATATGAAGATATATTTTTCTTCTTCTCCACATGAGTCACTTAGACTTATGCTTTTCTTATGAAAATATAGTGATGTGCATTAGATTTAACAATGTTGAATGAGGATGTTGGATAGGCCACAACTTTGGTTCTAAAGTTGTGTTAGGAAATTCACATGTTTTTAGCTTTTAGGAATGCTAGATGGGTTCTTAAGCGTGTTGCTTGTAAATGGTGAATTTATAACATAGAGGGAACTAGAGGTGTTGGATTTGATGAATGATGTGGATATGTACAAGCTTATATGGCATTTGCGTATAGGTAGGCACGTAAGTTGAGGGTGCTTGGTGGGTTCTCAACCTAGTGTTGGAGGTTTTCGTGGTGGCTAACTGGAATAGGCCTATAGAATAGACAAGTGGGCAAATCCCTATATATGTAAGGTCTTGCAAACCTTACAGAGGTAAGCCAATAACCACACTTGCTTATATTCGATAAAACCACACTTCCTCCATAGGGTTAGCTTAAGGGACTCCCTGAATGGTCAGAGAGTGGGACCATGGTAGGGGATGGGGCCTATGGGGACCACCCAAAAGTTGTAGAAATCTCCATGGAGTCGAGTCAGCATGACATTGCATAATATAATTACATATGATATTGAAGTATGAATTGAGATTGTTTTATTGTATAATGTTGCTTGATTTTTTATTGTTGATTTATTCAAATTCTCTTTTAAGCTAAATCTATCCTTCTTTTACACCTTTATTATATTATGTTCCTTTTATATATATATATATATATATATATATATATATATATATATATATATATATATAAGCTTACCCTTGCATTTTGTGTTTGTGTTTGTATTGTATGACTGCAATGATCGTGTGGTTGGCACGGGAGCAGATAGTGTGATGTTGCAGGTTCTCATGTTGCTTGTGACTGAAGTGAATGTAGATGTTGCGGATGGGATGAGATCCCACTTTTTGATCTGTTCTCATATATATATGTATATAGTAAGGGGACTAGTTTAGGACATAGCTATAAATACTTACGTTTTGATGTGTTTATCCTCTAAAAGAGGCCCATTTTGGTATTGTATGCACTTTTACATCTATGTTTTTGTAAAGCCATAAGGCTAGACACCTTTATATTATGATGTTGTATATTATGTAGTGGATTATATATATATGTTAAGTGTGAAATTTTGTTTTAGGTAATTTTATATAACTATAATAACATTGTAAATGCCTTAGCGTGGCAAATTTGTAACAAAGATGGGTCGTTACAGGTGACATCACAATGGACATAACAACATGTTGATGGCCCTATGGACTAAGCTACAGAATTTCCCAGTTTGTCTTGGATGTCAGCAATCACTACTTTGGCTCCATGCTGGGCGAACACTTCTGCAGTGCGTTTGCCAATGCCACTAGTGCCTCCTGTGATCAATGCAACTTTTTCTTCCAACCTGCACAAAAGAAAAGGATTCACAATAGTTAAGCCTTAATTCCAACACTTTGTTCTTAAATTAAATGTTGACAAGAGTCTATTTCATATCCTATTCCTTCTCTCCACTTCTAAAATGACACCTAAACCAAAAAAAAAAAAAAAATAGTTATATGGGATAGTTACTTTTTTTAACTACACGTTAGGGAGGAATAGGAGTGCTCAAATTAATTGGTTATAAAACTAGTTAAGCATAACTGTACATAACTAGATATAAAATATCTAGTTAGCTAAAATTAGTTATAAAAATACAACTATTTTATTAATTAAGTTAAAATTTAGTTATTTGTTTTTTTTAATTGGTTAAAAGTAATTAAATTATATTTAATAACTGGTTATAACCGGTTATGATGGACTGGTGAAACTTCTTCATTAGAAACAGAACAATTGCAGCCTCTACATCGATCGTATATCCTAATTTCTCTGAGTTTTGAACTTCTATTCGTAGTTTAGAATTCAAGTATGCGCCTGCATGCTGTGATTGCTTTTTAGACCATATACATCATGACATGTCTTTACGCCATCAGGGAGGATCCAATTCCAAATGCCTTTTGAATCAACATCTCTTCATATTAATTTTATCATAAGATTTTAGAAGGAAAAGACACAGCAGCATAAATGTAACAAAATTAATTAATAACATGACATGTGAAGGTGTAACTTTAGTTAATTTTACTTTGTATGTCATGTCATGCAGTTGTTGTTAACACGAGACATGCTAATATTCACGTGAGAAGGAACATCTTCATTATTTTTAACTACTTAATTTTAATACATCGTGAATATTGATTACCATTTACTAATATACAAATGTGTCCCGTAAACTATGTGTAGAAAGAGTTTGAAAGTCAAGACTAAAAATATTTGAATAACTAGTTATTTATTCATAATTGGTTATATAATTGGTTTTAGATATAACCAGTTATATAACTTGTTATATATTCATAACTGGTTATATAACGAGTTTTTAAAAACAATAACTAATTATACTAAATCATAACTAGTTATACAAAACTAGTTATAGTTATGATTATAATAATTACTTATAATTTAGTTATTTAATAGGTATGGTTATGGTTATTTGAATAACCAAACCATGAGCACCCCTAACTATGGGTTACAACCTTGCATACCCCTAAGGTAGCATAGAAGAATTTTTTACTAACATCTTCACCTAATGAATAGGTTTACCACACTAGTCAAGGAACTAGGCACTCATGCATACTTAAAATAAACAGTTACATCATACGTTTCATAATTACATTTTCAATTTTTATTTGATTTTGGTTAGCTTTATTATTATCTTTCACTTGACTTTCATCTCTCAATTAGTTGGCGACTCTAGCCGTCAAGAAGCATCCTTCTTACTATCGATCTGTTACTACCACCAATCTAAGTGGTTGAACCACATTTCGGTATCAATGGGGTTCATTGACCTCTTACTTATATACCACTCTGTTCTGAGTGGGCTATCTCCATTCTCCCCTTTTCGAAGATGTTATCTTTACCCCTTGGTTGAAAAGTGACCATCCTTTCCTATTTAGCCATGGGGGCTTCCTAGCCCTTTCTTTACAACTCATATTGAGTTGTACAAACCTTTCCTTTTTCTGTGACATTCTTTTTATGCAGCATTTTGTAAATGGTTCAAATCCTTATCTCACCTTGGTAACCTAGGGGACCTCTCTATAGGTTAAACAATCATTGTAAGCTAAGGGTACGATTCAGACATGACTAGAACCAAGTAGGTTATACCCTACAATTACTAAGGGACATCATATTCATAAAACATATTATTTCCTTGAAACATATTATTTTCCTTTAAAACATTTCCTTTCCTTGAAAACACGGGGAATATCCCCTTCCTTTGCTCAGGAGGCATCCTCATTACATTTTAAGTGTCTTAAGCCTTTTCTTATATAAGGTTCAGCATTATACTCAGGAAACATCACACTAATCATAAACACAGAAATCAATACAAACCAACAATATTACGATAATCAAGATTCTAGCACACAAGGTATCAAACAATATCAATCATGCAAACATGAAAGCATAAAAGGCAATTACATAAGCACACACACACATACACAACCTTTCCTTGAGGCTAGAACAACACTTGTTGTCCAAGGGGTCTTACTTAACGAGGTGCCTTTGGTGCTTAGCGCTATCCCTCAACATATGTTGAGGGATAGCGCTAAGCACCAAAGGCACCTCAACATATGGTGATAAGTCATACATTTCATGTATAGGTATTATGTAAGACCCCTTGTTACTATTAAAGGATTTTTTATTAATTAAGAAATATTTGTGAAGTAATTTGATATCCAATTATTGAAAATAACCTTTAAAAATATGGGGAAATTAGTTTTCCTTTAAAACGTGATTACTTAAGATTCCAAACCATGATCATCCATAATATCACCATATTAAACCCCCCCCCCCCTTTTTTAATGAAATATCAGTCTTAATAAATCAAACTCATTTTATTAGACATTAACTTCGTTGTAAACCATGAAACATAACAAAATCTTCCTTAATTAAGAACATCCTTATATCCATCATTATACTATTCTATTACACAGGATATAATTATGCATTTACATTCTTGAAATTAAACACATTATACATTTGAGTCACATATAAGGAATTGATACATCATGATATTAAAATAATCTGCCCTCTTTTATACAAGAAAGGACTGACTCAATGAAAATCCAAAATATCCAATTAACCCATGTAGCATCCTAGAAGGATCAGCTTCTTTCTCTTAAAACGTCCGCCCGTGTCCACAGTGCTTGTTGTAGCTTTTCCATTCCATCTTCGTTGTTTGCACAGGACCATTCATCTAAATTTTAAAAATAAACGTGTATGGAGTGAGTCTCCCTCCTCCTCTAAACCAACAACCAAATGACCTTACGGTCACAAACAAACAAACAACATCAACCACAGTATTGTGATGCTCTCACAAGTCTCACTCAACAACCTCAACCCATCTCACTAACTTTACAACTCATACAACTCGTCACAACTCCGACACGCTGCCACTGGAACTCCCAAAACTCAGTGGACTTACACAATTTAAATTGGATGACTTGTTGGGAGTACACCCTTCACCATGGTATAATGGTAGGGCTTTAACCAACACGGTTATGTCTCACATTTGTCGGGATTGCCAAGTCGGCTAATGTGATCTTCCAGTCACAACTCGGTGCCATACCCCCAAGATCTTCTAGTTTGCGATTCATTCCCCAGGTACCACTATGTATGGCCATCCAATCTCTGAGGACTTACTCCTCAACCATTCTCCCTTTTAGGATTTATCTTTTACAGATCTGTGTGGACTTCTCTGCCAAATGTACCAGATAACGACCTTCAATCAACATATGTCTCCAACATATCACACGGAGATCCAACTCCTCCACTATCACAGTGGTCAAACATTACGACCCTGTCTCTCACAAGCACATTGCTTACTACAGATGAAGCTACCACACGACCTCTTCAACACTTGCCCATATGGCTTCTTATTACATAAGATTATCATTCCCGAACGCGTATCATCCACTTCACCAACATATTTCATTTCCAATGGTCACGCATGACCCAACCAAAAAGGATTCTTCCTTCTCCTTCCGTTTCTCATAACATCGAATGCAAACAATAATTTCAAACAACGAGATACACGTGCATAATGCAATTCACCCAATCATAAACTAAGTTCATGATTTCCATCATTACATCTTATCGAAATCCTAGTCCACTCTCAAGTCTTATGCTTAATTTAGTCATCGGTTCTCAATGTCTGTGCAAAGGTCCTGATCTTTCATTCTAAGTCCAAATATCCGACATCATCCATATGCATTAGTGCCTATTAATTACTAATCCATATAATTAATCATATTCTTTTCATTTATAATAAATTCACTACTTCTCGTAGTGAATGACATTAATTGCTAGAACAACACTCTAGCACAACAAATGTGCTCTATTGGAGTTCATTTGTTCCCATACAAGAATTCAAGATTCTTGCTCCCCAATCAATAAAATCATCATACAATCCACATGCACAAACAAATTACAACACTCATTGCCTGAGGATCACATTCATCTTAGTCTCCAATTTAACAGTTATAAATAATGTAATTACAAATAACAAGTCAAAAACTCAAGTACAATTAATCAATAATCAAATACACTCATGTTCATATAAATATTCTCCTTTTAGGGTAGAATACTCCGTCACAAATACAAATAAGTCAAACAACATTACATACACAACTATTTCAATTAAATTTTATTTATACACATAGTGTTGAACTTCCATATAAAAAATTATTTACCATATCAAATCAACTTAAATTTCAGAGATACTTCATAGGGACATTCCTTCACATGCATATTACATCACATAAATTCAGCCCCGAAAGATTCAACACATAAATAATATTTTTAATTTAAAAACAGCTGCTGGATGCACCTGTAAAACACCCTTTAAGAATTTTAGAAATTACTAAATAACTCCATTTTCCATGAAATTTTACAGAGAGCATCATTAACATTTAAACTATTACATATACTTTTTCCAGCACCATTAGACAATGAAAAATGCCATTTTTTTATTTAAATGTCACTGTTGTCCCAAAACAGAATTTTAATCAAGAAAATTCAATAAATACAAAAAGTGCTTCTAAAAATCTGGAAAAATTATTGGAATCTCCACAAGGTCAGGGCTTATTTTAATCGACGTCGATCGGGGCACTTTTTTATCAACATCGGCCAAACTATTTTTTGGTCAACGTCAGTCAACGATGAATTCGACTAACGTTAGTCAAGGCAATTTTCGGCCGCCATCAGCTAGGTTTGTTTTTCGGTCAACGTCAGCTGAAGTAGCTTTTAGCCGTCATTGACTAGAGTTGTTTTCAACTGACCTCGCGGGGGCTGTTATTATTTTAAAATATGTTTTTAATTTTTAAAAAGATATTATTTTTAAATTAAAAATATTATTTTTAAAAAAACATAATATTTTTATGAATGGATTGGATATCCATCCATGAAAATTTTTGTTAATGGATGGATTGGATGGATTTTTATCAAACGGATCGGATTGGATCGGATTTTTTAAGTAAATTTTTAATTGATCCAAATGAATTAATGGATTGTTTTGATTCAATCCATTTTGATTCGGATTAAAATTTATCCGATCCATCCATTTTGCCATCCCTACACCAAGTAGTAGTAGTAATTATTTGCTAAGAATGTTCATTGTTCTCCTCAGTTCGTGGCCTTGGTATCTTTGGTTGCTCGGTGAGGATGGGCATTTCTTTTAATACGTTAACAAAGGCTAAAATGTTAGGAAAGGAAATGCTAATCAAATTGTTATGAGAGAACTAATTGTGGAAGAGGGTATATATATATAGTATAGTTTCGTAAACTTTTTGATGTCCGAGTTCAATTCCTACAAATAAAAAAATAAAAAGTATAATTATTTGGTTTGATTTATCTAAGCAACCTAGGAGACAATGAAATGGCAATAACGCTCTAATTACGTAGATAGGAGTTACGAAAGTTTTAATGTCATTGTAATGACAATAATACATAAATTGCGAAAATGAGAGTTACGATATTTAAGTAGTTCCTTCAACAATTCATTGCCATGCATCCCAAAATGGCTTCACTTGCATTCAACCCAATAAGTCTATTATCCTCTCTCTCACATCCTCTTCCATTGCCCTGCATCTCTAGAGCAACCGGATTTCTTAAAAAAAATCAACACTTGCAATCACTGTGGCAGAACCCAACACTTTTAAAATGTAAATAAGCACTCAGGTTCATGCAATGATATCAAATAATTTAAAAGAGTGATGAAGAATAAGAAGTGAATTACATTAATTTAAGCATGATTCATCCCTTGAAGAAGCAACAGATTATTTTTGTATCACACTTTTTATTTAATTAAGAAATTAAACATGTTGAAATACCTTGTTCTGCTACAACATTTAGAACAGTTTCTCCTGTGCTTCTCTCTGAACATTTGGCCAAATTTACGTCAAACTCTAAGCTAGTAAATAATAGTAAGAGCATCAGATATGAAAAGTTATGGTTCTATAAAAAATGATCATAGTCACAATCAGAAACGATCATAATCAGAAACACAATGATGACGATAAAAAAAGAAATAATCACAATCACAACTAGGTGATTGTATGTGATGGAGGAAGAGAACCTGAATTGCACTGTGAGAGATGAAAACGATTGAGAAAGAGTATAGGAACGGTGAAGAGAATAAGAATTAGGTTCACGTGCCTTTTTCTTCCCCTTCCCTTGTGCGCGACGTTAAGAACAGAAAGGGTGTATGACGTGACGAATAGAAAGGTGTGTGACGTGATGAACAGAGAAAAGAGCGTGCGGTAGGGTTGCACCAATTTAACTCCAGCAATCACTTTTTCTAGAGGAATTGGCCTGCGGTGCAGGGAAGAAAGCGTCGTCTCAGCAAATAAGGTTAATTAGCTGCAATATTAACTTAGTGTGAGGAAGAGAACGTGAGTTGAGAGAATCCTCTCTTTTCTCAATAAACGTACGTGAAGGAGAAAAGGGAAGGCACGTGCCTTTTTTTTAATTGGGGTTATAATCCTGACCGTTAATTTTGATCCGAGGGTTATTATTCGTTGTTCTTATGTTCTCATATAAGCAGGTGTTCTCGCAGGAGTCGTCCTCATATATATATATATATATATGATTGTGCTATATTGGTCTACGTATTATTACTTGGAAAACAATTTCTTTTTTTTTTTTAAAGGGAAAAACAATTTCTAATTTGTACATAAATGTGATTTAAGTTAATTTATTGCTTTTAGTAAGAGTTATTTCTAGTCTGTTGACCTTGACTCCTCCTTTTCCTTTTTCTATTTTTTTATGGCCATGGCTGTTGTTTCTATGTGGAGTGGAAGGTGAGAAATGCTTGTCATGTTGCATGAATCATGGATGCAATTGGGTTCTAAATCAATCTTTATCATCTCAAGGTGTCAGTCACACATAGTTTGGAATGAGAGAATTTAAAAAAAGGATAGAGCAAGTATTATTATGCTTTGTTTGGTTGACAGGAATTTCTATTAGGAAAATATTTTTTTGTACCCAAAAAAATTGATACATAAGTTTTGTTTTTTTGGCCTATACATATTTAATACCTCGTAAACTAAAGTCAGAAAGAAAAATCTTAGCTAATTATTTTCGCACTTACTATTTAAGAGTTTATGGACTCTAGTGAACCCAAAAGAAAAATAAACAAATTGGTGTAGTGAATATGATTCAAAGTTTGAGAGCATTTTGATGTTTTTGCAGCAAAATTTGGAAAATTGGGAATCGTATATGAAATAAAAATATGGAAGTACAATAACATGATTACATTAACATGAAGTATAACATAGGAAATAAAATTTTGATGGAATATTACATCCATTAAGTACATGATATATGTTACATGAAAGATGGATTGGTTTATTTAGACTGGCTAGAAAACGGGCAAATTAGTAGACAATTTTGAACCGGGTTTACGTCATACTACATACTGCCTGTTTCCATAATTACTGTGGCATTTGATTTCACCTTTTATTCTTCTCAAGTATGAACACCTAAAATTCAAGAATTTCATTAGATTTGTAGTTTTGGAACTTTCAAAAACATAGCAAGATGACATAAAAGAAAGTCAAATAATAGCCGAGCTTGTTACAATTAAAAAATATTTTTTTCACTAAACAACTTGTAGTTTAAAGAAGTTTTTAAGTTAAAAATAAATAAAAGATGACAAATAACTTTTACTTTATTTTATAAGTTCTTACTAGCTTAATAACACGTGCCTTGCACGGGTGTTGAGTTTATAATATATAATTTTTAATGTATTTTTTAATTTTTAATTTTTTTAATATGTATGTGTTAGAATGTATATATAAAAAATATATAAAATTAATTATGAATATTGATATATATTTAAATAATTTTATATTTACACATGTCTTATACATTTTAATTTATATAAACATTTGTTTTAGAACATTATTATCTTTATAAAGATATTTGCATTTACATATAATTTAAATATATACATAGTTTTAATAAAAAAATATTAATGATAACAAAATTTATAATATATTTTGGGCTTAATTGTAATTTTTACCCCCAACTTTTTCATTTTTGGCGGATTTTACCCCCAACAAATTAATTTGGCGCATTTTACCCCCAACTTTTTTAAAAAGTTGCAAATTTTAGCCTCCACAGTTTTGATGACGTGGCATGCTAAAATAGTTGTAAGTTTTACCCCCAACTTTTTCATTTTTGGCGGATTTACCCCTAACTTTTTCATTTTTGGAAAATTTTACCCCTAACTTTTTATATTTTAGTGAATTTTACCCCAATTTTTTATGTTTATGTTAGCATGCGACGTCATCAAAACTGTGGAGGATAAAATTTGCAACTTTTTTAAAAAGTTGGGGGTAAAATGTGCCAAATTAATTTGTTGGAGGTAAAATCCGCCAAAAATGAAAAAGTTAGAGGTAAAAATTGTAATTAAGCCTATATTTTGTAGGGTAAAATATGTTTTTGATCTCTCATTTTATCTTAATTTCTGTTTTGTAGGGTGGTTGGTGCACAGCACATATCAGGCAGTCCTTACTTGATAAGGTGAACAAGGTTGATGGACAATGTTGTAATTCTAGCTGTGATAGTACTTCTGATTTAGAAGTTTAATTCCTCAATGGATGCCAAATTCAGCTCTGTAATAGTTACACCAAACTGGAGTTGTGTCTGGTGCATTAGTAGAGAGGCTTGTACAAGTGACTCCTCAAAATTCTTGGTAGTGGCTTTTGATTAGTTGCTTTTGTTAATGTTTCTGTTATGACTACATAAGAAAACTGATAGGTTTGCCTTCCCATAAATTTTGGTTGGTTTTATATCTAACTATACACAATCCTTGGTCACACATTGTGGTTTTTATATTTGAGAGGTTTTGTAGGACGGACTTAACACTCAAGAATGTTTGTTTAGTTTGATGTTCTCAAACTGGGGAGGGACAATGGAAAGCTGCATGTAGTGAAAACAGCGTTTGGGAGAGAGTAAATGAGAAAACTTGCACATATCAAATGTTTGTCATCCGTAAATTTTGAAAATCACAAATGAATAATTTACTATAATTGACTATGTTAGTACGTTTCAACATAATAATCAAGAATACTCTGGCTATTTTTGTAATCTATTTATAATATATAAATTCTGAGAGGCAGGCTGTGACATTGCCATCTCAGATTTTCAGAAAGCAGAGATTCATCCATTTAAGCCTTTTTGCTTACATGGCATACTCTTCTCATTTCACCGTCTGTTGTAAACTCATTGATGTCTTAAACAAAATCATTTCAACTGTTTCTGGATTGTCATTAAAACGTTTCCATATCATTCTCTGAAGGAGTTTAAAGTCTGAAACAAATTCTATTAATCAGTTACTAAACTGTCATTAAGTTTTTTTAAGCAGGTACTGCACTCTCTTCTTCAATCCGTTCTGCAACAGAGTACCATTTTCTCCATATGTTCTCACTAAGGTTTGCAACAGAGTACAAAGTTTATAGAATCTTCCTCTTTGTTTATGTCTTTCATTCTCCTTTGCCAGTTCAACTACCACTACCAGTTTTTTCATACTCTTTCATCCAATACCAGTTCAACTATGTTTATAAATTGTTTCTTGGTATAATGATCTGTTGCTGATAAGTTTTAATAGTTAGTTTTTTTTTTTTTTTTTTTTGTCTTTGATTTTTGCATTTCATCCAATAGAGAAGTGGACGGTGGTTTGCTGAATGATGAATATCCAAATAAAATATGTTGACTGATAGGATTTTAAATTCTGTAAAAATGTGTTTTTACATTTTTTTTCAAGTACAACATGTGTTGGATCTTTAGCCTTAACTTCTGTAAGCTCGAATTTAGTTGAGGTAGAGTTCTGAATATTGGGATAGCCTTGGGACTATCCATCACTGGAAGCAAGAGATTCACGCACACATCGTAAAAGTAGTTAAAAGCCACCTCTGTTGATTCCTGTGTGCCTTTTTTGTAGCACTTCCTGATTCCAGCAGCCATTTGACACATTCAGTACATATTTTTCCTCAGTGATGCAGAGTTCATTGTATATAAATTGAAGGAAAATGGGAAAGATCAGCCAAGAAGACATTTCCGATGTGATGGAAAGCTTTAGACAATTCAAACACGATACAGGAATTTTGATAAAAGCTGATATCAAATTTTGTGAATGTTCTTAACCCCAAACTTACTATTTATGTCTGTTTTCTATATTTGTGTTTCAATTATATAACTCTTATTTCTCTATTCCATAATTAAGATTTTCTTTTATATATTTTTCATACCTCTGTTATATTCTTTTTTATACTTATTCACTTTTGAATATGCATTTATTTTTCTTTTTTATGTCTTTTTTCACCATCATTTCATTATTCTTTCTTCTACCTCAAATAATTATTAATTAATTTTTTTCTTATGATATTTGGGTACGTACTAATTTCAAATGGAATGTTTAATATTTTTATTTTGGCAACCCCTTAACATAATCCTGTTTTTATTGGCATCTTTATTCGTTTCCTTTTTCTCTATTTTTTTAATTTATTCTATTTTAATTCCTTTACAACAAACATTGTCATTTTGCTTCTTTCTTCTTTTGTTTTATTTTGTTTCATCAAATTTATTATATTACTTATGTGATTTTAAATGCTACTATTATTTTAAAACTATTTTGGATTCCTCTGAAGAAGTTAGTAAATAATAACTTCTAATTGCATGGTCTGCAACATTTGAAGTTGCCAATTACTAATATTTGTCATCCCTTCTCGGAGATACTCAGCTAAAAATTGATATCACTGTATGAAAGTAGAATTATGAATAGTCATAAATCTTTTAATTCTGAACACTTAAATTTTAAAGCGTTTACATTCTATGGTTTTGTATGAAGTCCAGCACTTGAAGGTCCACAAAACATAGAAGAGCAAGAGAAATAGCATTAGATATAGGCACAAATTATTCTCATGTCTCTATGCTACACTCGGTATTTAAAGACTTACGAAATAAACTTTCATACCTCTGCCTATGGAGATTGCATTTGAATTGAATTCTTTGTTTTTTTAATTTTTCAATGCAGGTGGGGGTAGATTTTTAAATTGCTGGGATAAAATGTGTGTTCTGTGAAACAAGATTTGTAGTGTTAGCAATCACTTTTCTTAATTCCAGACGGAAGAAACTGAATCTTTTAAATACAAATTAATGATTATTATAAAACTGTTAATTAAATATAATTTAAAACTATCAGTTACTGATTATCAATTGTAACAACACTGTCACGTTTTAAAATTTCATTATAACAATTGCTGGATTGAATTTTCATATTAAAATATTTAACATAAACCGTAATTTCATTATTATCCTATTTAATTATGATATTCTACACATATTTATTTAAATTAATTTAAATCAATTATTTTCAAAATAAATTTTAAATTTATAATTTTAAAATATAACTAAATTTAGTAGACCAATGCCTAATCTATCAATATACTTCCGTTAATCCTTAAAAAAAAAAAAAAATATATATATATATATATATATATATATATATATATATATATATATATATATATATATATATATATACTTCCGTTAAACTCTAGCCTTTGAAGAATTAAAAACATACCTTTAATTGTTCATTACTATTAGATTAATTTTTATATCCTATATTATAATATCATTTCCAATAAGTATTTTAATCCATCGAATGTTTAATAGATTTATACATTCAACTTCTCAAACTTTTTTATATATAAAATTTATTCAATATATTCTCAATTATATGCCTATGTCAAAATTTATAGTACACAAATTAAATATAAAATAAGTATTTCACAAATTAAGTTTCATTTAATTTTGAAATGTCAATAACTACAAAAAAAATTCAAATGTAAATTAATATCATTATCATATTTTAAATGTAGTACATATATAACAGCTAATTCAATACATATTTAAATCATTTATTACCTTACATATTATAGTAAATATATTATCCTCTCAATCTTTACATTACTATATAAATAATGGAAGGTGTTCTCAACTATAAATTGTGATTTTATATCAATTCAACAAATTAAAATAGAATATCAATTTCTCGAAGACCTTAACACAAATTGTGATGATTGGTTTCTCAAAGTTCAAGTTGTTTGACTATAATATTTTTAACAAGGCAAAATGATAAACATCCAATGTTATTGGAAATTATATTACTAGATGAAAAGGTAAGCATTTTTTAAAAATGTATACATTATTTACATAAATATTTTGTATATCATGTTCAATGTTTTCTGAATTTTTAATATATTTTTTGCTCTACAGGTATAAAAATATCACATCAATATAGTTCACATTGTTGTCAATTTATTTTCCACATGAATTCTTTTAAAAAATACTTTTTATTTAAACAAAGTTTATAATCATGTTTTTATTTAAACCAACCTAAAACTTACCATTGCAAAGTGATTCAATTGAAATCTTTTTCTAAAATTGTTATAAATATAATATTACATAGTTGCCAATATTCATTCTTTGTCAAAAAAATATTTTACCACAAAAAAATATCATAAACAAAGAACCAATCATGTTACAAGGTCAAAGTTACAGTCCATGAAGTCAAAAGACACATCATCATCAAATGAATAAGCATATTCAATCTTAAAGATTCTTTTAAGGAGAAATACGTCTACCCAAATTGTTGAGCTATCATCAAATGAAGAGCCTGCCTTGGAACACATCATCAAAAGGACATCAAAACCAACAACTGACACAACATCCTTTGATAAAGAGCTAATTTTGCTTCAAAGTTTAAGGAGAAACACACCAAAGAAAAAGGAGTCAACAACCAGTCAATTACTTGCAACAAAAAAATGTAAATACTTCATATGAACAATAAACTATATGAAAATGATTTACTATTTTCCTTTCATATTTTATAAACAGTTTTTTAATGTTCCATTTACATTAATTTCACTTTATTCATAATGTCATCCTTACAAATCTTATTATGCATTCTTATACATAATGTTAACGTTTACTTTTATCCTCATATTCAACAACTTTAGTTGAGTGGTGTGGGCTCAAATTTGAAATGTTTCGCTAGAATATCAATAAATAAAAAAGATTTTGTGTTTTACTTATAGAAATGGTACAAATTGTCATAATCTTTTATCTTAAATATTTTTTGGGACAAATTAAGATACATTATCATTGTAACTTTAATTTATGAATCCAACTATATTAAATTAAGATTTTGAGCAAATTTCTTTTTAAGATTCAGCTATCATTCTTTTTGTGAAAGCTATTAAAACTTTTTAAAATAAAATTTTTATATCATCGTTTAAGTTTTTTAGATTACAATCTTATTAGATAAATTTGACACCACATACCAACATCTATTTTCTCAGTGGCTTGACAACTTTCTTGATTCATAAGATCTCTACAAATATTTCACAATTTCTTTATTTTATAATTTATTGAAATATTTCTTTGTTTGATTATTTTTATTTTCTCTAAATTATATCGTATACATTTATTTATAAAACCGCGCAATGCGTGGGTCAATGTCTAGTTGTAAGTTAAATACAGAGAAGAAAAAATGCTCAATTAAAAGAATATTGGAAAGTATAGAACAAGTATTATCCTCTGCTTGGATGACAGGGATATCTATTAGGAAAATGTTTTATTGACAACAAGATAAAATAAAAAATGTTTCACGCGATGAAACTGTTTCTACTAGTGGGGCCATTGACCTACTATGCTTTAAAGTAGGATTTTTTAAATTTATTTTTACTATAACTTTAAAATATGCAGCAGCAAAAATGCTGTCAATTACAAAAATTGAAAGATGTTGAATGCAAGGACAAACAAATAAAAGAAAAAAATGCTAGCTGTTAACAAACACAAATTAATTTCCACTATTTTGTTTTTACTTTTTTTCTTTTTACTAAAACTTTTTACTATTATTTTATGGTCCTGGCTGTTGTTTCTATGGGGAGTGGAAGGTGAAAATTTCATGTCATGTTATGCAAATCATTGAAGCAGTGGGTTACTTAATCGAACCTGATCATATCAGGGTTTCAGTCTCACGTAGTTTGGAATAAGAGAAGTGAGCAACAGATAAGAAAGGAAACTAAAACAATATTGGAAAGGATAAAGCAAGTATTATCCTCTGCTTGGATTTTAGGGATTTCTTTTAGGAAAATGTTTTGTTTACAACAAAATGAAATAACATATTGTTTTCTTTAATTTTGAGGTGTATATATAAAAGATAAAGATAATTGGGTATGGTATAATTCTATAGTGTCGATGTTTTGATATTCAAGCATTGAAACTGTTTGTTATTCTCATTCTCCATAAGAAGTGACATAAGACAAGTCGGGCCATTGAAATATGCAGAGAAATATACTCTCAATTACAAAAAGAGGAGTGCTTAAAAAAAATCTCAGCTAGCTATTTCTGCACTTACTACTAAAGGGAAGTTTATGGACTCCCCCAAACTCAAAAGGCAAGTTTGAGAGCATCATGATGTTTTTGCAGCAAAATTTGTGAAATCACAAGTCATACAGGAAATAAAAATATGGAAGTATAATAAGTGTTTTATTTGGGTGGAGTATTACATCCGTCAGGTAGAGAATTTTACATGAGCCATACATGTTACAAGAAGGATGGATTGATTTATTTAGACAATTAATAAACTAGTAGACAATCTGGCACCCAGTTTAATTTTATTGACATTAGGCAACATATCATATTGCATACACCTGTTTCTAAAATGACTGTAGCATTTGATTTCAGCTTTAATTCTTCTCAACCGACAACACCTGAATTTTGAAAAACATAAAAAGAGGACAGAAAAATCAAATAATATCTACATAAAATAAATCAAGTAATTAAGGATGTGTTTATAAACTAAAAGACTGTTATCTAGTCACGAAAAAAATTCTGAAATGATTTTTTTATACATTGACCTAAACATTCATTAAGTTCTATTCTAATGAAAATCTGAATAAACATAAAGTATGTAAAATCCTCAATTTTACTATATTATTAATTTTGAATAGTAAAACTTCATGAACTTGTCAAAAAAATCATATAAAAACAGAGGACAAAAGAATAAATTATATAAGGGAATTTTTTTTTGGAAGCATAAAACTATTTTTTAGAACAATAACCATTTTGTGTCATGTAGTTATACGTGGAGAATTAAGTAGATCCTCATTCGCTCACCAACAAGAAAGGCCTTTCTGATTTGATTAAGCTCCCTGGTGACATCAACCACATCCATTCTATCTTTTGGTGATTCCATAGAACAAGCAAGTCCAATCCTAAAAAGTGAAACTAAGCACTTCTCAACACGTGGATTAAGATTCCAATTGTTTCCTGCCAATGTTGTTGCTTCATCTATTGGAATAAGTCGTGGGTCCAAAATCTGTTGAAGATTATCAGGGAATGAAATTTCAACAAAGTTACGAAGATTTTGACCATCTTCCAACAATTCATCGATAGGTCTTCTTCCAGTAAGCATTTCCAACATAAGAATCCCAAAGCTGTACATGTCACCATAAGTTGACACCTCAGAACCCACTCCATACTCTAAAAATATATACCAGAAACTGTCAACACACAATGCTAATAAATAACAAACTGACACTAAAAGATATGAGAATTTTAAGAAACACTAATGATTCAAAACATAAGAACATACCTGGAGGAGCATAGCCAACAGTCCCCTTTATTCCAATTGTACTTGTTTGCTTAGAAGTGGTACCATTGATGTTTGAGAGAAGTCTTGCTATGCCAAAATCACTCACATGAGCAACCATGTCATCATCAAGAAGGACATTGCTTGGCTTTAAATCACAATGAATGATTGATTGCTCACATTCATGATGAAGATAATGCAATGCAGAAGAAACATCAATCGTGATATTTAATCTTTGATTGAGGCTCAGTGTTCTCTGATGCTCTGCGCTTGGTGTGATAGGATGCAACCATTCCTCTAAGCTTCCATTTCTCATGTACTCAAATATCAGAGCTTTGAATTCTTGACCTTTGTAATCTGTGCTGGAACAGCATGTCAAAATCTGAACCAGATTTCGATGTCTAATACTTTTAAGTGCATTGCATTCAGCAATGAAACTCTTGTGAGCTTCTTTCTGTTGAAGGTTTAGGACCTTTATGGCAACAACTTTGTCTTCTAACTCAAGAGTTCCTTTGTAGACAGAGCTAAAATTTCCAGACCCTATCAAGTTTGAAGTTGAGAACCCATCAGTTCCGTTGTGTAGGCTTTGGTATGAAACTTTAGCCAGCTGGTCAATTGTTGGTGAATCCAAAGATGGTTTCTTACTCCTTTTCTTCATCCAGTAGATAGTTAGAATAATTGACAGTATGAGAAGAAAAGCAAGCACACTAACTGTCACTGCTATCAACCTGAACTTGTGGTGTTTTGCAATTTTCTTACCATTAACAGGGCATGGTGGTAGATGCAGTTCTGAAATACCTCCACAAAGCTTACTGTTTCCAGTAACTACTAATCCACTTGCATTTTGAAAGACACCTTCAGTCGGTAACTCACCATCCAACATGTTAAAAGATACATTGAGATATTGTAAGAAAGAAATGTTCTGCAAAGCATTAGGAATTGAACCAGACAAACGGTTTTGTGAGAGGTCTAAACGTTGAAGTCCTTTGAGTGATGCCAAAGAGGATGGTATAGTTCCATGTATGGAATTCCCTTGCAAATAGAGGTACTCCAACATTATGCATTCTCCGATGGTTCCTGGAATGTCACCAGACAAATTATTCTGAGATATATCTAGCCAATCGAGATTTTTCAGGTTGCCCACTTCTTGTGGTATACTACCACTCAATGAGTTTTGTGACAAATTCAACAAATTTGTTAGAGAGAAAAGATTAAAAATCTCTACATGTATGGTTCCTCTGAGGTTGTTTTGTGAAACATCTAGATATTGTAAGTTTTGGCAGTTTCCTATGCTTGGCGGAATATTTCCTTCTAACATATTTTCTCCTAATTCCAAATCAAACAATTGACTAAGGTTGCCTATGTAGTCACCAATCTTTCCTGACAGCTTGTTTGCATGTAAGTCTAAAACTTGCATCTTCTGAAACTTCGCAAAAGTTGTTGGAATAATCCCATCAATGCGGTTATCTTCCATCGCCAAGAGAGTTAAGCCAATTAGATTTCCTATTGTCACAGGGATTTCTCCTGATATGTGATTACCTCCGAGATATAGTTGACTGAGTTGGGTGGATAAATTGCCTAAGGAATTTGGAAAATGACCTCCAAAATTATTGTAGGATACAGATAATACTTGCAACTTACTACAGTTTGTCAATGATTTTAAGAACTCCAAATCTTTAGTTGAATTGTGACCTAGATCGTTGTGACCCAATGTTAGGAGATAAAGATATTGTAGCTTCCCCAGACCTGGAACTTGTCCCACGAAATGGTTATAACCGAAATCAAATATTGAAAGGTTAGATGCATTTGTGATGGAAGGTGGAATTGGACCTGAGATTTGATTGCCACCAATTGTAAATATCTGGAGATTGGGCAGGGTGTGGAACATGTTGGGTGGAAGAGAACCATTAAATTGATTTGCTATAGCTGAGATTAGAGTAAGAGATGACATATTATAAAGACAAGAAGGCAATGTTCCAGTCAGTTTGTTGACAGCAAAATTGATAAATGTCATGCTTTTGGGACTGCATATTTCTTGTGGAATATCTCCCTCGAAGTTGTTACGACCCAGCGAGAGATGAGTTAGGGATGAAAGATTCCCTATGAATGGTGGGATCCCTCCACTTAACTTGTTGTTCCAAACACTCAAATCTCTAAGCTTCCGAAGTGAGCCAATTTCGATCGGTATTTTGCCAATCAGATTGTTCCCATATAAGAATAAGTGTGTGAGATGAGTGCAACCTGTCAAGTTTGTAGGAATTTTCCCTACCAATGAGTTATTTACGACATCTAGTTGCTGCAGTTGAGACAACTGTCCCATTTCTTGTGGGATTTTACCGTAGAAGTTGTTTTCTGCGAGGATGAACTTTGTCATATAAGAGAGATTGCCTACGTGAGGAGATATGGATCCCTTCAACTTGTATCCTTCCAATTTCAAGTCTGTAACTCTTTGAAGCATGGGATTGCATGTGATTCCATGCCAGTTACAGAAGTGAGTAGAAGAATTCCAAGAGAGGAAGATTCCATATGGGTCAGTGGATATGGATTCCCTGAATTTGAGCAGTGCCAAATGATCAGTCTCATTTCCTAATGCAAAGGCAGTCATGTTTGGGGTAAAGAAGCATAGTGAGTAGAATGTGAAGAGAGAAAACAGGTTGGCACATAAAGACAAAAAAGGAAGTAAGATGAGAGAAAATTGCTTCATTGTGATGAGGAATTGAAGGCTGGTAGATGTGGTAGTGTTTGTATGGGTAGATTGCTTTATATAGACTTTGGTAATGGGACAGGATCAGAGAAGAAGCACGCTGCACGCATGAAATCAATAACCAAGAAATGATTTATACGTAATAAACATGCCTCCTCAAAAGAAATAAATGCATTAACTCCGAAAAAAAAAAAAAAACTTCCTACGGTATAACCAAAGCGTTTTCCTATTGTTTCTAATAATCACCCAAAAATTAAACAGCTTTTATGAATACAATAAAAATACAAAAGTTAAGGCTATTTTTGACCCAATTTTTTTGCCCAAAAGATAAAAACAGCTCTAATCATTTAAACTATTTTAAAGTAAAATACAAACTTAGAATTTTAAAATTAAAATAAAATAAAAGTTGTAGGTGATTATATTTGTTTAGAATTCTCAATTATGTTTTATATTTAAAAAATTATAATATGTCCCATCATTCAAAATAAAAGAAAGATAGCGAGTTCTGTTTTTTATATGTATATTCACGATAATAATTATTTGAGTTATACTATTCCACTTATGTTTTCTAGGGTACATTTTTTTCTATGTTGCGCATTATTCACTTTATTTCGAGTTTCTCTTTTTTCTTTTTTTTTTCTTTCTTCTAGTTGTAATATATATATATATATATATAGAGAGAGAGAGAGAGAAAGATGAGGGATCCACTTACTCCAAGAGTAACTCTAAAGAGTTACTCCTTGCTCACCATTCATTTTTTTTTTAAATCTAATGGTTGTAACGAATGACTAACTTAACCATTCGATTTTAAGAAAATGAATGGTGAGGATGTTAGGAGTAACTCTCTTAGAGTTACTCTTAAAGTAAATGGATCTCTTCTCATATATATATATATATATATATATATATATATATATATATATATATATATATATAAACGTGTAGAAGTAAATTTTCTCAAAGAATATATATTTGCCATGATAGGTAAATAATTTGTGGGGAAAATGATCTTCTCATGTTGGTGTCTTTCTTTAGTCATGAACAATTATATGTGACATTTTTTAGATTATTTTTATTTTTATTTTTGTTAGATATTTTTTAGAGTTAAAAGCAAGCTTAGACTAAAGATCTTAATATATGATAAAGAGTGCAAACCCTTAAACATAACTACCAATGTTGTGTTTATAATGGTTTTCAAAACCCATAACTAAGCGTCAAATTTTTTATTTATCATTATATATTATCCCCAAAAGGAACTATTTTATTGTTTAATATTTTTAAAGCTTTATTTCAATCTTTTTGTCTTAATCTTTTTTTTTTATCATTGTTGTTTACTTTATTTAATAAGCATAATTAAACTATACTATATAATATTAATTTTTTTTATCTAGACTAATTAGGTATCTATTTAACTATTTTATTGTTTACATGAGACTTATACATTTTTTTCTCAACGCATTCTTTTTTATTCATTGGAAGCCATTACTTTTTGTGAGTATTTTTTACTCAACTAATATCATTATCAACTTAATTCTTAGATTTGCTGTAAATTTTGTTTAGATTGTGAATTTGTGTGCTCTTATGATAGAAGAATGAAGTGTTTGCGGAACTGGGTGCAATTACCTCTTTGAAAAGTGTGGAAAGGGACACTTTGTATTAGATACAAACTACAAACCTCTCACTAGCGGTTATAAAATATAGGCTTAATTGCATATTTTACTACTCAACTATCATTATTTTGTGAATTTTAATATTCATTTTTTTTTTGTAAATTTTACCACTCAAGTTTTCAATTTTGTGCATTTTATTACCCAAGTTTTTTACGTCCATTTTATCATTATTTTTTCGATTTTTGTGTATTTTAACATCATGTTAGTAAAAAAATGATGTCATTTTGCAAAAATTGATAATAAAACGGCATCATTTTATTTTTTTCTTTAACTTCTTTTTAGTGACATGTAAACATTGGTAAAATGTGCAAAAATTGAAAATTTGGGTAATAAAATTTACAAAAAAAAAATTGAGTGGTAAAATTCACAAAATAATGAAAGTTTGGTGGTAAAATGTGAAATTAAACCTAAAATATAATATTAATATTGAAAAAAGTCTCTAAGTGGAGAATGATCTACCAATCTAATATTTCTTTCTTCGTCACTAAAAAATTAAGTAATATTTTAGTCTACTATATTATTACTTTAAAAAGAATTTTGAAAATGTTGCTTTGTTACCGGTAAAAAGTCATTGCTAATCAAGCAATCCCCACTACACCCACCCACACAACCACACATACAAAAAAGAAGATATTGCTTGACTGCTTGATATTAACAAATGGTTTAATTATATATTTTAGGGTTAAATGTGTTTTTCAAAAATACACCAGATTTGAATTTAGTCCTTTGAAAATTTTTCTTTGCATTTGATCCCTAAAAATACTAGATTTTAGTCATTTTCTTAACTTTGTGTGCTTCTACAATTAAATGTGACCACGTGGTCATTCGAGTCAGCGATTTTAAAGTGATTTGACATGCAATGTAACTAATTAAAAAATTAAAAATTGAATTAAATTAACTAATTAAAAAAATTAGAAAATCACTTAAAAAATAATAAAAATAGAAGGTTGGAGAAGGTAGTATTCCTCTTATGTATCTGTTTCATTCTGAGCCGATGCAACTGGTTCAACTCATCATTCCCAATTAATCAGTTCACTGCACTGTCTCCTGCCTCTTAACAAAGTTAAGAAATTAAAGGACTAAAATGTGGTATTTCTAAAATTCAGGGGATCAAGTATAAAGAAATTTTTTTCAAATGACTAAAATAAAATCTGGTATATATTCGGAGGTCTAAAACCATATTCAACCATATACTATCTCCGTCCCTATTTATAAGACATAGTTTTAAAATTTTCTTATCCCTGTCTATAAGACTTTTATTTCAACTATCTTGTGCATTAATTATTTTTTTACTAAAATACCCTTATTTATTTCAACTTTAAATTGTCTTTTTCCCTCTCCCATGAAGATTGGAGAAGATGAATAAGCTCCCAATAATGTTAAGGACAAATTTGGAAAAATATTACAAGTCCATACAAATTTAATGCAAATACTTAAATTAACCAATTTTCTTAATATGCGTAAATTAATCAACAACGTCTTATAAATAGGGACGGAGTTGGTCTTTTAATACAATGATTAAAGTAGTAGCTTTATGAGGTATATATATTTAATACAATGATCAAAGTAGTGGTTTATGAGGAAATCCACCAAACCACGATATACATCGATTCAAAATGATCTAATTCGTCATTTCTGTCAAGTTAAACCAAATCAATTAAAGTAGTTTAGATTGATTTGTTTAACTAATTATTTTCATTTTAAAATATGAACCAAATAAATTATAATTTGTTCAACTCTTGAATTATTATTTTTTTAATTTGATGACCTAATAAATTATTTTTAATTTTTAGTTTAATATATTTTAAACTTTAATACTGTTTTTCCTCCTACTTTTTTATTTTCTTTCATTTTAATCTTCTTGTGATTTTATTACAAATTTTCTTAATTTGACCATGTTTATTATGTAATTTTTATCATATTTTAGCAAAAGAAAATAAGATATGTAAAGTGATCATTATAAGAAAAAAACTAAATATGAAATAAAATAAATAATTAGTTATAAAAAATTAAAAAATTTACCATGAATTAATATAAAATTAAACATTGAATAAAATCGACAATAAGTGAAGATAAAACTTTTAAAAAAATATATAGTAATTTATGTTTTTTTTTATCATAACCCAAGATCTAAACTAAATCAATACCCAGGGGCAAGGGGGTCTAGCTCAATTGGTTGAATATGGTGCGTGAGTTGCTGTAAACCCTGGTACTTGTCTTCGATTTTTATGAATAAAAAAAAATCAATATGATATTTATTTTACACCTGAATCAATAAAATTTATGATCACCTCTAATTAATCAAGCAACTTTTCACTATGCATAATCATTGAAATTGAAATTTAATAACCACTAACTCAATTTTCATTCTCAATTTCCATTATTATTTATAACCAAAGTGATTTCCTTTTCTTTTTAATAATCACTAAAAAATCAAACAGCTTTTTGTCAACTATGAATACAATAAAAAATAACATCAGGCTATTTTTGGCCTAATTTTTCTATAAACTATTTTAAAATAAAATACAAACTAGAAATTTTTAAAAAATGTTGTAGGTGATTATATTTGTTAGGAGTTCTCAATGATGTTTTATAGTTTTTTTTTTAGGAGAATGATGTTTTATAGTTGAACAATTATCAATATGTCCCATTCTTCAAAATAAAAGATAGCAAGTTCTGTTTTTTTACATGTATATCCACAATAATAATTATTATAGTTATACTATTCCACTCATGTTTTCTAGGGTACATGTTTTTCCTATCTCTCTCTGTTGTATTATTCACTTTATTTCAAGTTTCTCTCTCTTTTTTTTTTTTTTTTATCTTTTTTCTAACTGTAAAAAAATTGTAAAAAATGTGTAGAAGTAAATTTTCTCAAAATAATTTGTTTTATAATAACCTAATGTACTTGGATATAATAACTTTATGCATAAAATAATTTCTCCATTATTGTAGCTAATGCACATGGCACCTTTGGTTTTGAAATTTAATTTTAATTTCTCCATTAAAAATGAGTTTAATTTTGGCACACTGTCATACATTTTTTACACAATTAATTAATTAGAAATCACTCTAGATATGACACTAAGTGTTTTTTTTTATTCTTTTACTTTTTTTTATTCTCACTAAGTGTTTATTTGAGTTAGCGTTTGTAAAATTGATTTTGAATGAAATTAATTCTTAATGATTCAACCTGAATCCTAAAGTCATCTTTACAAAAGTTGACAATCCTACCAAAGATATCAATCCATGATTGGATGATAATGTAAAAAAATACAACAACAACAACAAGAAGTTAGTATTTTTTTATATATTATATAATAAGAGCTGATATGGTCCACGATATTGATACTCCATGTTACGCGTTGGTAGGTGTAGATAGTTGACCTTTTGACTAAATATATAATAAGAGCTGATATATATGGTCCATGATATTGATACTTCATGTTAGTGTTACACGTTGGTAGGTATAGATAAATCTTCTTAATTTGCTCACTGTGCCTCTTCTTTTAACCTCCATAGAACTTGTCAGCTAGAGTAGTTCAAGTTTTTTATTCTTCCTATATTTATCTTTTTTCCTTTTAGCAAATGTTTACTCATTTTCTTTTGTTCTTTATTTTTTTTCTGTTAATATCCAAGTTCGACACTGTTAAGATGGAAACGTCTAATATGGAGAAGTATTAAATTCTATTACAGCAATCCTCTAGACTATCATATATTATGAGGTGAAAAAAAGAAGTATACGTGAGAATAGAAGGTGGTGCCTCCTAATAAACTAGCGAAAAGTAAAATAAAAGTAAGACTTAAATATGATTTTAACGTCTGTAATTTAATACTTTTCTATTTTAAGTATTTATAAGTTTTTTTTTTCAGCTTTAGTCTCTAACATTTCTAAACATTTCATTTGTTTCCTACTAAGGGTGGTCATGGGTTGTGTAGGTTCGAATTTAAAATATTTTGATTCAAACCAATCAATGTTAATTGGTTTGAATTGATTTAGTTTAAAAAGAAAAAAAAAATAGTTGGCAACCCAAACCAAATCAATCCGATCACATTTGGGTTGGTTTGGATCAGGACACCAATCGAGTCACCTCATAAAATAATAAAAAATTAATAATTAAGAGAAAAAAAGAAAAATAATAGGGAAAAAAATAAAAAAATATAATAAAATGCAAGGAAATTCATGGACAATATTAAAAGTGAGAATTATAGAATTACAAAACATAAATATTATAAAATTATAAATTTGCACAACATAAAAAATTTTAAATTTCTAAAATAGTATGAGTTTGGGTTGGATTGGATTGGATTGGTTCGACATGCTCAAATTCAATACTCGAACCGATGTCATCAAGTTCGTAATTTTAAAATTCGAACCTGAATCGATGACCTAAACCAACCCGGATTTTCTCTTTGGTTTGGTTTCGATTGATTGGGCCATCGGTCACCTAAAAAATAAGGAAAATAGAAAAATAATAGAGAAAAAAATTAAAAAAAAATCATAATAAAGTGAAAGAAAACTAATGGATAATTTTGAAAGTGGGAATTATAGAATTACACAACATAAAAATTATATAACTATAAAATTCCACAACATAAAAAATTAAAAGTTTTCTAAAATAGTACAAGTACAGATTGGTTTGAATTGGTTCGGGTTATACATGCTCAAATTCGATACTTGAACATATGTCATCAAGTTCATAATTTCAAAATCCAAACTAAACCAATGACTTGAATCAACTCAAAATTTTCTCTTTTGTTCGGTTTGGATTGATCGGGTCATCAGGTTGATCTAGACCTACAGCCACCCCTAGTCCTTGCCGCCAAGGTCCGTTATAAAAATGTTAAAGATGACATCAACATCATGTCATGATGACATCATCATGCTGTCATGTTAGCAAAAGGTGAGATGTCTTGATGACGTAATCACAAGCCACGTCAGCATAGTTCTACGCCATATGATGTTAGAGGGACTAAAAATGAAAAAAAATTACAAGGACAAAAATTAACAAAAAAATGCATCGACTAAGAATAAAGTGACATATTTTTACGCACAAACAAATATTTAAGCCTTAAATATAATGTTTAATATTAATACAAAATAAGGATCTTAAATAACAAGAAAAAAAAATCAACAATATAATGTATCACTTAACTATAGTTTTTGTTGGTTTAAACGCCCTACATACTAACCTAGACTCTAAGACTTTTAATACAACCCATTACTCAACATAATGCATAAAAATGAAATTAAAGATCTCTTTCTACCATTATCCTATAGGAAACCTCTGAAAGAATAGAAAACTCCATATTTAGATACCCAGTGAAAACAAATAAAGTTCATAACCTTTAACCTTATTCATCATGCTTAGAATTCAACCAAATGAAATATCTATTGTAATGACAACAACCATAGTTATAGGGTGTTGCATTGGTGCGCATTATTGGTTCTGCACGATGAACCCACCAGTGGCAACATGCTAGTATTTCTATGTTATAATGATGACATAGAAACAAGCTAGAAGGTCAGACTAGGCTTTGATAGGCCTAAGCCTACCTTTGTTAAAAATATAAAGCTCAACTTGGTATTTTTACCTGTTATACGCCTCTTTTATAGGCCTGGCCTAACCTAATGAGCTTATTTAAAAGCCTATTTAATGTGTGAAAAAGAGAGAAAAAAATGTTTGCAATCTATAGTTCTTATTGACAATGAAAAAAAAAGGCATGATTGATGTAACAACCCGTCCTCGCTACATGCTAACTAGATAACTAACAAAGAGAAAGACTTGTTGTTTATTTCAAACTCTTCAATTAATATGAAAATACTTGTGAACATTTTGCGTTTCAAAAATCAAAACCTAAAACTTAAAGCTTCAAGATAAAGCATCCATGTATTATGAAATCAACTAAATAAAATAATGTGGTTCTTGGCACTACGTACAACTCACTATCACAAGATACAACTTTAGAGCAACTCAACACACACCTATATATACATATATACAACTTTTTAGAAAGGTGAATATCCTAAACAGTTGAACCGGTCAACAATATACATAAAATAACTCAGAAAAGGAAACGAAAGATCACATCTTCATGCTCACGTGTGAGAACATCTCATGTACAATCATCATAAATCTTGTATCAACATCCTAATGCAACCATCAAGTATCACCATCAAAAGTTTAATAATCAAAGATCACCATGCAACATCCATGGATATTTCCACCACATGAGCGATCGACATAGGTACATTCTTTAACATAGTACTCATCTTCGACCATTGGGGGAGTCCTACAATTCGCCCACCCATCTGGTCTATAGACCCATTTAGCGTTAGCCACCATGAATTCATCCAGCACTAGGTTGAGGGCCCACCACCAACCACCCTCAACTTACGTGTCTAGTCATATGCAACAACAACTATGCATCATGTATGTGTGCACATACAATTTCACCTCGCAACATCCAACATTCATTAGGTGATACTTGGATCCCCTTGAGGTTTTAGATATGATACCTCTGTACCCACCACCTCACCTATGACCTGTCTCAAGGATCCAAGTTTCAACAACAACAATCCATCCCTTGTACATTTAAATGAGTTAACTTATTGTTTATGAAACATTTTCACCACTTTGGAAAGCCATTGAAGTTTAAAACATAGGGGTGAGTACTTGGGAAGATATCCACTAAGCAAGACCCCGCGTCGCTTAATGAATCAAAATTTTGGCACCCAATGAAATTCTCCTTCTCCAAGTAGCCATTTTTCAATCTTTCAATAATCATATTTAAATCATTTGAATGTTTTTAGACAGTTTCCAACATCAAAGATTCATCCACAACACATATTCTATCATCTCAACAATAACACCATCATCTTATTAAGAATATAGTCACCTCAACAACAATATAATAGTCTCAACAATAAGGTATTCATTTTACATCCCTTTAAATAATTTATTTTAGTACCTAATTCACAATCATGCATCCACTCTTGTCTTACTAAGTTAATGCCAAGAACTGACAGTTTATTAGGAATAAATTCAATTTAAAACAAAACATCTCTCATATTTTTGGCCTAAATCTTAGGACAGATTTATATTATCAAACTATTTTTAAATTAAATGAAATTTATATCATAAAAAAAATCTTTGAATCTATTTATCGAATGATATCCCAATACTTAAGCAAAAATCCACAAAAATTCAAAAGATAACAGTTGTTTTGTTTCGTGACTGTGCAGTACCCTATTTTTAAAATGCACATATCTCACTCAATTCTTAACAAAATTTTATAAACTATACCAATATAGAAAGTCCCGTGTGTCTAGTTTTGGGAAAGGTATTACCCATAACTAAAAGTTAACCCACATAGAGAGATATATCCATTTTACTATAACATATTCAGACATGACAACAAACAGAGATCACTACACATACCTTTTATTTACCCCACTAGTTTCTTATGCAAATCAATGAATTAAATTGTAAATGATCCCAAATTTTAAAGCTTATGAAGTCTATTTTACATAGGTGTAACCCAAATTTCAATAGAATTACTACAAAATTCCTAGTAATTAAAACAATGCACAAAGGTCAAATTAATGCAGCACCTAACAGAAGGGTCAAATCATAAAACTCATTAAACTCAATTCTCATCCAATCACAACATATTTTATATGCGTTCATATTCCCCAAGAGTATACTTTTCAAATATAAAATCACTTTCACCAAAAAATATGTCCAATAAACACAACAATGAATTTTGTGTAGCGTGTAAATGCTAAAATTTACCAAATCACCACTCCAAAATGTAATGCATTAAATCCCATCAAGGGTAGCCCACAACCAACATATATATATATCAATTCATTTAAGAGTTTTAAAGCTTCCTTTACCTAGGGGTTTTACAAAGCAACCAACAAAAAAGAGGTGATAGTAACTCTAGCTCAACTCCTAGCCCCTTTTTCCATCATTAATGCAACTCACAAGCCAAAAAGAGATGACCCACCATGGAAACCCCAAAAGAAAGGTTATTAGAGAAGAGATAAAGAGTGCGAAAAGGTAGAGAATAGAGAACCACCAATGGAAAATGGAAGATACCCACTTAGGAACTCCACAAATTGGAAGAGAAACCTTGAGAGAATAGGAGGTGAAGTGACAAATTAAGAAAGAGCTCTAAGGGTGGTTCCATTCCAAGGAAAAGAAAATGAGAAGGGTTTAGGATTTTGGCTCTTTTATGACAAAGGTGTTGGATCTTGGTTTGTGGGCCTAGCCCAATCTTTTAGCTAACCCTTCTACTAATGGCCCTTTAAACTAATAATCCTTCCCACCCACCGCATAAGTAGGAAATGGATAAGTCCAAGTATCGTTTTCCCAAGGGATTTGCTTGATATAGGCAATGTTCATATAAATACTAGCTAGACTGAACTGGTTTTCACAAGAAAGCGATAAAAACGTAAACTTTGGTTGGTTTTGTGAAAGATAATAACAGAACTAATGCATAACAGAAATTAAAAAGATGTTTTTGTGATTTTAAAGTAAAACACAGCAGTAGACAGAGGTTAAAATAGATAAATAAAGATGTTGCAGGGGTTAGATCTCACCATTCTCTACTCTCTTCTTGCATGCACACAATATACATTCTATTTGCATTTAAATGTTAAAATCAGTCAATAAAAGCATTCTCAGCCCTAATTCCTTAGGTACAGAGAGTCTTAGATTACTCCCCCAAGCCTTGATTCCTCAACAACTTAACGAAGCAACTAGCTTTAAGTCTAGAGACCACAAGATAACCCATGAACTAAGCTCCATTCCTAGACATGAAGTTCATGAGGTATATTGCTTCAGTTTTAGACAACGAAAGTGTTTCCCAACAACGGTCATGTCCAAGGATCATGCTATGGGTGATCAAGCCACAACAAGCTTTAAGAAAAGAAGCAAAATACTAACTTTAAACACAAATATGCAGAATATATATAGATAATATCAAAAGATACAAGAGAGTTTTGAGAATGGTTACATCTAACCCCTAACAACTACAGAATTCAGCCACTCATGGGTATGAGCAGCTGGAAAATACACATGGAGGGGAAGGAGATGAAGAGAAAACTAAGAACTAAAGAGAGAGCTTTTCTCTCTTACTAAACAGTACAAAACAAGCTACAGAAACTGCTACTGAAAAATGTCTAAGCTCCTCGAACTTCTGAGGGTCAGTCCTTTATATACATGTGCAGAATTTCTCCAAAGTGACATTTGGCTCAGCCAGGGATTTTGGCTTGGCTGATTTGAAAATTCTGTACTTCAACAGATTTCTCTTGCAAAGGACCTTCCACTACTTCCAAAGCTCAGAATGTAGCTCCCCAACGTGTTCTTCCATCTTCAATCTCCAAATCCTACAAAAAGTGGGGCAAAACACTAAGACATAACCATAAAACTAGAAAAACTAAGGAAATTCTAACTAAATTGCAATATTGACAGAAATTGAGTAAAACAACACTCCAAATGAGAGAAAAAGATAGATAATTGCCTTAAAAACTACTTGAAAAGTAAGTAATTGTAGCAACTAACAACTCCCCCAAACTTGGAGTTTTTCTTGTCCTCGAGCAAAAGACAACAACTAACTAACTAACTAAACTGAAAATAGCTACCAGTAAAACAGAAATCATGGATCAAGATCAATCCCATCCTAACAAATCAAAAACATGCTTCCTTCTAAGAATTGAAAAGGACCAAACCAATGATTCGAATTTCAAGCATGGTGCCTTAAACCGAAACCATAACAAGGATGTAAGTACCTAATTTCTCAAAAAATGAACCAAGCATAACAATCAAACTTTGACAAAATCCAAGAATGTTTGATTCTTTTCACTCAAGTGTCTCACTCAAGCACCAATTGATTTAGGTGCTGAATTCTCTCACAGTCAACACACAATGGCAACCATAAATCAATTTTGCTTTCCTTCTCAATGTAACAAAATTATGCACATAAACTAAGATCACAAGGACTTGATCAAGGTCTGAAATGTGGCTAAGATTGAAAGGAAATTGGCTTTTCTAGATAGACAAAACACCATGAGATAAAGAGAGCAATCAATGAATTTTTTTTTCAGATTTTCCCAATCCCTCTTATTTACTCACAATGGTAAAGATACCAACTCCTTGCATTTCTCACATTTAAGCTCAAGAAAATGCCACCATAATCATGACAAGTATCACAACTTTTATTTCTTTTTGTTTTCCTTGATCTTCTTTTTCTTTTTCTTTTCTCTGTTTTTTTTTAAACACAAATACAGCTGTGACACTTCTTTTAATTGAATGAAAGTGACCTACAATTGTTCCCAAGTTCTTCCTTTCATGCAAGATTTCACCCAAACTTATTCTAAACCCAACACATGCAATTGCTCTCCTATCCAATGGTAAGGAAAGTGAATTGTTTTTCATTTAGGCTCATGGGTTATCATGACAGAAATTAATTTCAATTAAGGCTCAAAGGGGCTGCACAAAAAGGATGACAGAAACAGGGAAGGCTTGTTGGCTCTAGGCTTTATAATCATCAAACCAAATTTGCCTTGATCATTTCTTTATTAACATGCAAAAATCATCACAAGAGAATTGTTCAAAACCAACAGTGATACCAAAGGTGGCACTCATTATCATTTGAGACATCACAAAACTCACAAGAATAATTTCTCAAACATTCTCAAATCTGTCCTCACAATCAAATCATGCTTGAAACTTTTCTCAAAAACATACATGCATCCAAGCTATGCCAACGAAACGCGCAGCCACAAAAATTGATCAAATCAAGGTTTTGCAAACACATTTTTCTTTTAAAAAGCGTGGGAAGCAAGCTAGGAAAACGAACGATGGGATTTTTCTAAAACCATGAAACAGCCACAACATTAACATTAAACTTGCAAACACAACAAAAGTACCAAGTTCAGCAAACAACAAGGCCTTGGCCAACATTACCAAAATAACAACTAAACTAACAGCAAACCCATAAAGTAGCTAACCATGCACTGAAATTAAAATACTGAAATAATAAGAGCAGAAAATTAAATTATCCTAGTAAAATGGGGATTAAACAAACAAATCCCCCATCAAACATCATCATCTTCTTCTGCCTCAGAACTGCCATACTCCTCTTCTTCCTCTTCAATTCCTTCTTCCTCCACTTCACTTTCCTCCTCTGCCACGACCTCATCCTCAGCTGCAGCTTCTGCTCCTTGGTCACCAGGCTCTACATCACCAGCAGCAGCACCTTCTGGGGCATCAGCAGCTCCAACACCCCCCAAAAATGGAGGCCTGTTCCCAGGCCATGCAATCATAGCTTCAAACTCAAAAGGGGTTGGCCAATGGAGACGACCATGAGGTCGTGGTGCTGCAGGGGTTAGATAATAATAAATGGAAGCATTTAAGTTTTGTTGGCCACGATGAATCGCTGCCAACTGCTGGAAAAGGAAAATGAAAGCAGTTTCTAATTGGGATCTGTTAAACGGCTCCACAGTAGGAGGAATGGGAGGCTGAGGTCCATCCACTTTCACAGGGTTGCGGCAATACTGGTCAATGAAGTGCATGTTGAGTGGTTCCCGGAGGTTAAGGAGGGGAGGTCGGCGGACATTCACTCCGTGGCTCTCACATAATGCAGTGATAAGTGCCGGAAAGCCAAGAGTCCTTGGAGGGGAGGTAGGAGCTTTTGCAGTCACAAATTTATGGAGTTCTCTTAATATTATCCTCCCAATGTTGATGTCAATGTTATTCATGATGCAGTATGCAATGAAGGCTCTGGTCATGCTCAACTCAGAGGTATGAGTTGTAGGTGTGATGTTAGAGAAGAGGAAGGAGGCCCAAATTTGTGAAATGGTTTTCAGAGCAGCTCTCTTGAAGCGCAAGGCCTTTCGAGTATCATTCTCTACAAAGGACAGCCCTGGAATGTAGAGGTTGTTGCTCACAGCAGTGTTGGTAATAGTGGTTCTCCTAGTAGACATCAAGAAATAGCCACAGTCTTGGCTGTTGGGATCGGTGAAGTCATTGGCCAGAAACCGATTGATGGAAAGAGCATCATAGTAGACAAAGCAACCCCTCACCTAAGACCGACGGATAGGATCACCGGTATGCTTGGGAATAGCATTCGCATAGAACTCACGCACCACTTCCTCATTGATCTAGAGGGGGAAGTTAGTAAGTTTCTGCCACTTCCTTCGAACGATTTCATCTTGGAACTCCTGGAAATCCCCAGCTAGCAGTTGCACTTCTCGCTCCTTAATCAAGCTTCTATTAGCGTTCTTCTTGAACCGCTCCTGATTAGGGGGAGCAAGGAAGCGGTTCTTTTGCAGAGGTTCACGTGGAGTTTGAGGCTGTGGTGGTGGGGGTGGAATCTCTTCCACTTCATCATCCTCTCGTGAGGCTTGAGGAGGAGCACGGGAAGAAGAACCTCTCCTTATGACTCTTTGTTTCTTGGTAGAGGGGGTTGAATCATCAGCAGGTTGCTTGTGCTTAGGAGCCATGCTACAAAATAGAAAAGAAACAAAACAAAATAGAACAGAAGGCATGAGAATGAAATGAGTCAGTGACACAAATAAGAAACAAGAAACAGAAGAGTATGTTAAGACATAAATCACAACATAATTGAAACACAACACGTATAAAAGAAAAGAAAAGTAGAAAAAGAAATTGATGAAAAGCTAAAAGGAGAACTGAGAATCCACAAAACAGCAAGGAAATTTCGTTACACACATGTGCAGAAACCAGAACATGAATACTCGAATGTGCAGCAGTTTTGGCTTAGCTTCCGTATGGTAGCTTTGCCAAAATCCACTAATCGTGCACTACTTCAGATTTTTCCAAAGATGTGGTTTCAACACTTTGTGGGTGATGAAATGAATAAGGCAAACAAAGTGGTCCCAAATCTTAGTCAAAGAAAAACACATGTGAATACAAAAAGAAAAAGAAAAAGAAAAAGACAAAGGGTTGCTTTATGGGCAAAACAGAACACTCAAGGCCCAAGTGCTCCCCTCTAGCACACAGAAGCAGCAGTAAACAGAAGAATATTAAGCAAGATACAACAACATAGGGACCCAAAACGTGGTCCCAAAACACAAAGAAAATAAGAACCTTCGAAGAATATTCAGAAAAACCAGAACTTGAACCATCAGTGGTCCCAAAAGCAACGAAAAAGACAAGGTCTACACAGATTCTAAACATGAAAAACATGAACAGAAACGAAAAGGTTAAAAACAAAAGTAATAAAAGAAGGTTTCCCAAAAGATGAACAGAAAACACAAAGGGGAAAGGGGAAATAAGCACGTGCCTACAGCCAACAGGGAAAGATATCCCAAAACGGCACAAACAAAAGAAAAGCACACAAAAAGGTTGGACTTTTTCAACAACCAAAGGTAGAAAAAGACATACCCACTCAAGGGAAACTTTAGAACAACAGATAGAAAAGATGGTTCTAGCAAAAGCTTAGATCTTTGTCAGTGAAAAGGGGAAGAAAGTAGCAAAACCAAAACACAAAAGGTTCAAACTTTAACAAAAAGGCAATAAAATAACAATAATAGAAACATGCTTCCATGGCTGAAACGAAAATCAAACCGAAAAAGAAAAACAAAAGAAATGACAGTGCAGAGATGCAAATGTAGCATACCCTGAAACTCTCTACAGACCTAAAATAGAAAAGTAAAATAGGAGAACTCTAGGATCTTTTTCTAAAAAAAGATGGGAGTCACAGAAGCAATGCTTACAAGGACAGAGAATGGTTGAACTCGAGGTGCTGGTGGTGCTGATGGGAATGGTGTTGATGGGGTTGAAAAGTAGGCTGCAAGGGAGGGGTCTCAGTCCAGACGAGGGTGGCTGCGTTGAGGGATGAAGATAGCTATGTTTAGAAGAATGATGGGAATGAAAAAGTAGAAGTGATTGGGGTGATAGCCTAGGGAAGATGTGAGGGTGTGGGGAAAAGGTAGGAAAAGGTGAAGTTTGATTTGGGGAAAAGGGTGTGAGTAGGTAGCTGTACTAAAGTGATGGAAAATTCTGATTGGAGGGGAAGGGAGGTACGGTGACGTGATTGGAGGAAGGGAGGGGATGAATAGGAAAAGGTAACAGTAGGTGGTATAGGGAAACGTGATTGTGAAAGGTGATTGGGATTGAGTGGAGACGTTTTAGGGAGAAGACAAAGGTCTTGGGAAGCGGGAAAATTTTAAAAAGATCTTAGGGTTTGCAAAAGTGGAAAACGGCTTGGCCATGAGGCATGACTTGGCAGAAAGCACGAATTTGGACAGGGATCACAAAGTGGCTTTTGGCTTAACCATGGAACGTGGCTACACTAAAAAATACATGGAATTGAAATTGTTGCTTCCAGTGGTTTTGGCTTGGAGCCAGTATCAGTGGCTTGAGCCAAAAGTCACTTAAGAGCAATTTTTGTACAGACATAACCAAAATGCGGATTATGTAGAATTGAGCCTAAGAACTGCAATGTAACAGACAAATGGGACATATGCAACAACTGAATGATGCTCTTAAATGATCACATTACAAAGAAACAAAATTAACACAAACAACACATAATATTCACACAAGGATCAATACATGAACTCTAAATGATCAAAACACATAACTAACTAAATTTAACAATTCAAAATGCAGAATGCAGAAGTAAAATGGTAAGAAAACTGGGTACCTCCCAGGTAGCGCTCTTTTAATGTCATTAGCTTGACATTTGGTGACCTCAAGGGTCACTTAGATGCAAAATTGTGGTCAGCCTCTCAATTTCACCCCCCAAATAGGGCTTTAATCTCTGACCATTGACTGTCCAGTTTCTTCCTGTTGAAGGATCCTCCAAAATAACAGCACCATGAGGCTTCACCTCCTTAATGATGAAAGGGCCAGACCATTTGGACTTAAGCTTGCCTGGAAATAATTTTAGCCTTGAATTGAACAACAGAACTTTTTGATTAGGCCGCAAGTCTCTCTTCACAAGCTCTTTGTCATGATAGGCCTTGACTTTCTGTTTGTAGTGCCTTGAAGAATCATATGCATTGAGTCTCATCTCCTCTAACTCATGAAGTTGGATCTTCCTCTTCTCACCAGCCAAGGACTGATCAAAATTAAGGAACTTAAGAGCCCAATAAGCTTTGTGCTCCAATTCCACAGGGAGATGACAAGCTTTGCCATAGACCATTTGGAATGGAGATAGCCCAATTAGAGTCTTGAATGCAGTCCTATATGCCCATAGAGCATCATCAAGCTTTACAGCCCAATCCTTTCTTGAAGAAGCAACTGTCTTCTCAAGGATCCTCTTGATTTCTCTATTCGAAACCTCAGCTTGACCATTGGTTTGAGGATGGTAAGGAGAAGCTACTTTGTGTTTGACTCCATAATGCTCCAAGACTTTCTTCAATTGTGCATTACAAAAATGGGAGCCTCCATCACTGATTAAAACTCTAGGAACACCAAACCGAGAGAAGATATTCTTCTTGAGAAATTTAATGACTGTTTTGGAGTCGCTTTTGGGGCAAGCAACAGCTTCTACCCATTTTGAAACATAGTCAACAGCCACCAAAATGTATTCATTGGAGAAGGATGAAAGTAAGGGGCCAACAAAATCTATACCCCAGCAATCAAAGACCTCTACTTCAAGAATGTTTTGAAGTGGCATCTCATTCCTTCTTGATATCCCTCCGGTTCTTTGGCATTTATCACAGCTTTGCACATGCTCATGAGCATCTTTAAAAATTGTAGGCCAAAAGAATCCAGACTGGAGGACCTTTGCAGCAGTCCTCTCTCCACTGTAGTGCCCTCCATAAGGTGAATTGTGGCAGTGCCACAGGATGTTCCTTGCTTCCTCCTTAGCAACACACCTTCTAAGTAAATTGTCAGCTCCAATTTTGAATAAATGAGGATCATCCCACACATAGAGGCGAGAATCCTTGAAAAATTTCTTTCTTTGGTGCCAATTCATATCTACTGGAATGATTCCACCAGCTTTATAGTTAGCCATATCCACAAACCATGGCCTTTCTTGCACCACAAGCAATTTCTCATCAGGAAACTCATCAAGAATTTCTTTTTCAAGAGTGGTCACCTCATCATTCACAAGCTGTGATAAGTGATCAGCAACTTGATTTTCACTTCCTTTCTTGTCCTTAATTTCAAGATCAAATTCCTGCAGCAACAAAACCTAACGAATGAGTTTAGGCTTGGAATCGGGTTTGGACAACAAGTATTTAATTGCAGCATGATCAGTGTACACAACTACTTTGGAACCTATTAAATAAGAACAAAATTTTTCCAAAGCATACACTATTGCTAGCAACTCTTTTTCAGTTGTTGCATAATTCACTTGGTGTTCATTGAACACCTTGCTAGCATAATGTATGGGATGAAAAATTTAATTCTTTCTTTGGCCTAAAACAGCCCCTACTGCATAATCACTAGCATCACACATGAGTTCAAAATTAATTTTCCAATTAGGCGCAGTGAGTATAGGAGCAGAGACTAAACTAGACTTCAAAAATTTAAAAGCATTTAAACATTCAGCATCAAAATTAAATGGTGTGTCCTTATTCAGCAGATTGCTCAATGGTTTGGTAATTTTGGAGAAATCTTTGATGAAGCGCCTATAGAATCTAGCATGTCCAAGGAAGCTTCGAATTCCTTTCACATTTGCTGGTAGTGGGAGCTTTTCAATGACATCTACTTTGGCTTTGTCAACTTCAATTCCTCTGGCTGAAATTTTGTGGCCAAGAACAATTCCTTCAATCACCATAAAATGGCATTTCTCCCAATTAAGGGTGAGATTTGCCTCAGCACACCTCTTCAAAACAGTTTCCAAGTTTGACAAGCATAATTCAAATGATCCACCAAAAACAGAAAAGCCGTCCATGAAAACTTCTATGCATTTCTCCACCAAATCCGAGAAGATAGCCAGCATACATCTTTGGAAAGTGGCAGGTGCATTGCATTGCCCAAATGGCATCTTCCTATATGCGAAGACTCCAAAAGGACAAGTGAAGGCTGTCTTCTCTTGGTCTTTAGGATCCACAGCAATTTGATTATAGCCTGAGTAACCATCCAAAAAGTAATAGAAAGCTTGGCCAGCCAATCTTTCCAACATTTGATCCATGAAAGGAAGGGGAAAATGATCCTTCCTTGTTGCTTTGTTGAGCTTTCTATAGTCTATACACATCCTCCATCCCGTGACAGTTCTTGTAGGAATTAATTCATTCTTCTCATTGCGAATAACTGTCATGCCCCCTTTTTAGGAACAACTTGCACAGGGTTCACCCATGCACTATCGGATATAGGGTAGATCGATCCAGCTTCTAACAACTTTAAGACTTCCTTTCTCACTTCTTCCTTCATCACAGGATTAAGTCTTCTTTGAGGTTGAGCCACTGGTTTAAAATCATCTTCCATGAAGATCCTATGCATGCAATAAGAAGGACTTATCCCCTTGAGATCAGAGATAGACCATCCAATGGCTCCTTTGTTAGCTTTCAACACTTCAATCAATTTTTCCTCCTCTGCAGTAGATAAGGAATTACTAATGATGACTGGTTTGCCACAATTTTCTTCAAGGAACACATACTTTAAATGTGGAGGTAGCATCTTCAATTCGGGTTTGGTTTCCTCCACCTTCTCATCTTTCTTTAAATTTTCGACAAATTCTTCATTTGGATGAATTTCCTTCAATGTATCGAGGCTCTTCAAGCATTCCTCAATTTCCCTCTATTCTTCCTCATTGAGTAACTCAAATGCATCAATTAAAGCTTTCTCAAGAGGAGTGGAACTAGGCACTTGCTTTCTAGAGGTGGTGTAAATTTCATCAAGAATATCCACTCTAAAGCATGATTTATCTTCACTAGGGTGCTGCATAGCTTCAAACACATTAAAAGTGACTTCTTCATCTTGCACCCTCATCTTGAATTTGCCATCACTAACATCAATCAACGCACGGGCTGTCATCATAAATGGTCTCCCCAAAATGAGAGTAACTTCAGCATCCTCTTCCATATCCATAATTACAAAGTCAGTTGGGAATATAAATTTGTCCACCTTCACTAGAAAATCTTCAACAACTCCATATGGAAGCTTAATGGTACGGTCTGCTAGTTGAAGTGTCATCCTTGTAGGCTTGATTTCTACATCTCCCACTTTGCTAAGCATGGACAGCAACATAAGATTGATGCTTGCTCCCAAATCTAACAAAGCTTTTCCAATGCACAGATTTCCAATGGTGGAGGGAATGGTAAAGCTACCAGGATCTTTGTGTTTGAAAGGCAATGGCTTTTGAATTATAGCACTACATCCAGCTTCTAATTCAATTGTATCTTTCTCAATGTACTTTTTCTTCTTGGTGAGGAGTTCCTTCATGAACTTGGCATAAGTTGGAATTTGCTCAAGTGCATCCGAGAAGGGTAGATTGATTTGCAATCTCTTGAAGATGTCTAAGAAACGTGCAAACTGCCTTTCTCTGTCCTTCCTTGTTGGCACGTGAGGATATGGTAATCCTTGTGGAGGAACAGAATTTGACTCATTCTTCTTCTTCTCTTCTCTCACCCTCTGGTGTTTAGTCATTTTTGGCTCAACCGCCTCACTGATTTCACTTTTTTGTGCATTTTTCTCACTGATTTTCTCACTCTCACTCAATTCTTTTTCACTCAGCTCATTTTTTTCTTCCTTATCATCTTTTACATCCTCCACAACTACCTCTTGCTCACTTTTTTCTCTACTCAAATCTCCCACAATTGTACCTCTCCTTGTAGTTATAGCCTTGCATTACTCCTTGGGATTTGCTTGAGTGTTGGTTAAAAATGCTCCACTTTTAAGTTCTGCCAAATCCTTAGCAATTTGTCCCATCTGCACTTCGATATTTTTGATGGAAGAATCCATGTTCTTTTGGTTGGTTAGAGAGACTTGCATGAATTGATTGAGAGTGTCCTCCAACTTAGAAACACGATCTTGATGAAGAGGTTGGTATTGTTGTTGATGACTTGGGTAATGAGGTCTGTTCGAAGGGCCAACTTCTTGCTTCCAACCAGCATTGTTGTTTCTCCAACCTTGATTGAAAGGTTGAGCATAAGAATTGCCTTGCCGGTTTTGGTTCTCCATATAATTGATTTCTTCTTGAGAACTTGGTGGCATGATGCATTGGCCACTTGAATGACCACCTCCATAAAGTTCACAGCAAAGAACTTGTTGAATGTTGGACTGAGTAGCTTGTAAGCCTTGGAGTTATTGAGGCATCTTAGCAAGTTGCTTAGTGAGTGCATCAAGTTATTGTGTGAGAAGCTTATTTTGAGCTAGGAGGGCATCCTAAGAATTTAATTCAAGAACTCCTCTCTTCTGCACTTGCACGAGAGTTCTGTCATGCTGCACCTCATAGTCATTAGAGGCCATATTTTCAATAATTTCTTTAGCCTCATCCGGTGTCTTATACATGATTTTGCTTCCAGCTGAAGCATCAAGCATAAGCTTGGTTTGAGGTCTAAGTCCAGCTAAGAAGGTGTTGATTTGAGCTGCCTCATTAAAACCATGTGCTGGACATTTCCTTAACAGGCCATTGAATCTCTCCCATGCTTCACACAAGGGTTCATCAGCTCCTTGAGTGAAATTGGAGATAGCTGTCTTCCTCTGGTTGATCTTAGATTGAGGGAAGAAACGGTTTAAAAATCTGTCAACCAGCTTGTCCCAAGTCAAGGGAGTGTTAGGAGGAATGGCTCTGTACCAATCATTTGCCTTTCTATCAAGAGAGAATGGAAAAAGACTAGTCCGGATATAATCATCATTAACTTGATGTAGCTTCACTGTGTTACAGATATCAACAAAAGTAGTCAAATGAGCATAAGGGTCTTCTTGGTCAAGACCATGGAACTTGTTTTGCTAAATCAAGTGGATGAGAGATGCCTTCATTTCAACATTGTGAGCCTGCACCTCTGGTCTGGCAATGGTGTTGAAGAATCTTGGCCCTGTGTTGGCACAATAATCATTCAAAGTACGCCTTGGTTGATTTACTTCTCCTTCTTCTGCCATTATGAATTCTTCTTCTTCAGGAATGGACGTCAAGGACAAATCTGGTGAAGCAGGAGAAAGTAGTTCTTGGCTAGCAAGTCTTTCTAGAGCCTTCCTTTTCCTTGTCCAACTATTGGTTTGTCTTGCTGTCCTCTCAATCTCCGGGTCGAAATACAAAGGATCAGCTAAACTTCTTGTGTGCATAAGCAAAGAAAAAGAAAACAGAACACTATAACAGAAAGTTAGCACAAGAAAACAACAGCCACAACAGAAATAAAAATGCAAAGAATAAAAGAATAAAGAATAAAGCCTAGGATAATATGAATGTGAAGTTACCTAATATTCAGATGCAAGATCCCCGGCAAAGGCGCCAAAAACTTGTTAACGGATTGGCAAGCGCACCAGTCGCACAAGTAGTAAATGGATAAGTCCAAGTATCATTTTCCCAAGGGATTTGCTTAATATAGGCAATGTTCATATAAATACTAGCTATACTGAACTGGTTTTCAAAAGAAAGCGATAAAAACGTAAACTTTGGTTGGTTTTGTGAAAGATAATAACAGAACTAATGCATAACAGAAATTAAAAAGATGTTTTTGTGATTTTAAATTAAAACACAACAGTAGATAGAGGTTAAAACAGATAAATGGATATGTTGCAAGGGTTAGATCTCACCATTCTCTACTCTCTTCTTGCATGCACACAATATACATTCTATTTGCATTTAAATGTTAAAATCAGTCAATAAAAACATTCTCAGCCCTAATTCCTTAGGTGCAGAGAGTCTTAGATTACTCCCCCAAGTCTTGATTCCTCAACAACTTAACGAAGCAACTAGCTTTAAGTCTAGAGACCACAAGATAACCCATGAACTAAGCTCCATTCCTAGACACGAAGTTCATGAGGTATATTGCTTCAGTTCTAGACAACGAAAGTGTTTCCCAACAACAGTCATGTCCAAGGATCATGCTATGGGTGATCAAGCCACAACAAGCTTTAAGAAAAGAAGCAAAATACTAACTTTAAACACAAATATGCAGAATATATATAGATAATATCAAAAGATACAAGAGAGTTTTGAGAATGGTTACATCTAACCCCTAACAACTACATAATTCAGCCACTCATGAGTATAAGCATCTGGAAAATACACATGGAGAGGAAGGAGATGAAGAGAAAACTAAGAACTAAAGAGAGAGCTTTTCTCTCTTACTAAACAGTACAAAACGAGTTACAGAAACTGCTACTGAAAAATGTCTAAGCTCCTCGAACTTTTGAGGGTCAGTCCTTTATATACATGTGCAAAATTTCTCCAAAGTGACATTTGGCTCAGCCAGGGATTTTGGCTTGGCTGATTTGAAAATTCTGTACTTCAACATATTTCTCTTGCAAAGGACCTTCCACTACTTCCAAAGCTCAGAATGTAGCTCCCCAACGTGTTCTTCCATCTTCAATCTTCAAATCCTACAAAAAGTGGGGCAAAACACTAAGACATAACCATAAAACTAGAAAAACTAAGGAAATTCTAACTAAATTGCAATATTAACAGAAATTGAGTAAAACAACACTCCAAATGAGAGAAAAAGATAGATAATTGCCTTAAAAACTACTTGAAAAGTAAGTAATTATAGCAACTAACAATACTATCATTGCACACTTAATTTCTTATTTTATTTAAAAATAAAAAATGTAAACAACATAGTATGACAGTACCGGTCTTTGCCTCTTTGGCTAGTTGATAATAAAAGGGATAAACGTATGTGTAAATAATAATGTCGGAGAGTCGAACAAACAGAAGTAAAATTTCTTTAAAATATTGTGAAATTTGTAAATATATAATTTTATGATTTTATATGTATATATACTTTTTTTTAACATGTATATATACAATGTTAATACTGTGGACTTTAGTAGATAGATGTTGTTGCGCTCTTAGTGCCACGAAGTTGGACTGTTTCAAATGCAGTATTTTCCACATAAGCAAATTAGAAACAGAATGAAAGAGATCTCAGCCCTTCAAAAATTTAAAGCCACGTGTTTAATGGACAAAGAAGGAAATGGAGATGTCCATTTCCATGAGAAACATGGTCCACGATATTGATACTCCGTGTTACTGTTACACGTTGGTTGGTGTAGGTGTACATAGTTGACTTTTTGACTAAATAATATAATAAGAGCTGATATATATGGTCCACGGTGTTAGTGTTACACGTTGATAGGTATACATAAATCTTCTTAATTTTCTTACTGTGCCTCGTCTTTTAATCTCCATAGAACTTCTCAGCTAAAGTAGGTTCAAGTTTTTTATTCTTCTTCCCATATATATTTATCTTTTTCCTTTTAGCAAATGTTTACTCATTTTCTTTTGTTCTTCTTTATTTTTTTCTGTTAATATCCAAGTTCGACACTGTTAACATGGAAACTTCTAATATGTAAAACTGTTAAATTCTATTACAGCAACCCTCTACACTTTTATTAAGAGGTAAAAGAAGATGTATACGTGAGAATAGAAGGTGGTGCCTCCTAATAAATTAGCGAAAAGTAAAATAAAAGTGAGACTTAAATATGATTTTAATATCTATAATTTCATGATTTTTTATTTTTAGTTCTTCTAAGTTGTTTTTTTAATTTTTTTATTTAGTCTCTAACATTTTTAAAGGTTTCATTTTTTGTGCCTGTTAAGGATAGCCATGGGTCAAGTTGGTTCGGATTTAAGAGATATTTTGATTCGAACAAATCAATATTAATTGGTTTGGATTGGTTCAGTTTTAAAAAAAAAAATGGCAACCCAAACCAAACAAATCTGATCAGATTCGGGTTAGTTCAGATTGGGACATCAGGTCACCTCATAAAATAATAAAAAAAATTAAAGTTTAAGAAAAAAATCATAATAAAATGAAAGAAAATTCATGGATAACATTAAAAAAGTGAGAATTATAGAATTACACAACATAAAAATTATAAAATTATAAAATTGCACAACATAAATAATTAAAATTTTTCTAAAATAGTATGAGTTTGGGTTGGTTTGATTGGTTCGGCATGCTCAAATCAGATACTCAAACTGATGTCATCAAGTTCATAATTTTAAAATTCAAACTGAATCGATGGCCTGAACCAACTTGGATTTTCTCTTTGGTTTGGTTTGGATTGATCAGGTCATCGGTCACCTAAAAAATAAGGAAAAATAGAAAAATAATAGAGAAAAAAATAAAAAATCATAATAAAGTGAAAGAAAACTAATGGATAATATTAAAAATGGTAATTATAGAATTACACAACATAAAAATTATATAATTATAAAATTTCACAACATAAAAATTAAAAGTTTTCTAAAATAGTACGAGTACAGATTGTTTGAATTGGTGCGGGTTCTACATGCTCAAATCTGATACTTGAACCAATGTCATCAAGTTCATAATTTCAAGGACAAAATTTTAAAACAAAAATACATGGACTAAGAATAAAGGGACATGTTTTTAGGCACAAACAAATATTGAAGCCTTAAATAATGTTTAAAATTAATATAAAATAAAGATCTTAAATAACAAGAAAAAAAATCAATCAACAATATAATGTATCACTTAACTATAGTTTTTGTTTGTTTAAATGCCCTACATACTAACCTAGACTTTAAGACTTTTATTACAACCAATTACTCAAGTCATTAATCAATAATGCATAAAAATGAAATTAAAGATGCCTTTCTACCATTATCTTATAGGAAATCTCTGAAAGAATAGAGAACTCCATATTTAGATACCCAATGAAAACAAGTTCATAACCTTTAACCTTATTCATCATGCTTAGAATTCAACCAAATGAAATATCTATTGTAATGACAACAACCATAGTTGTATGGTGTTGTGTTGGTGTGTGTTGGTTCTACATGATGAACCCGCCAGTGGCAACATACTAGTGTTTATATGTTATAATTAATGATGATCATAAACAAGTTAGGTCATACTAGGCTTTGATAGGCCTGAGCCTACCTTGCTTAAAAATATAAAGCCCGACTTAGTATTTTTACCTGTTATATATACATGTCTTTTATAGGCCTGACCTAACCTACTTAAAAGTCTAGATTGAGTTGTGAGCTTATTTAAAGTGTGAAAAAGAGAGAGAAAAAATGTTTCCAATCTATATAGTTCATACTGACAATGAAAAAAAAGGCATGATTGATGAAATGACCTGTCCTCGCTACATGATAACTAGATAACCAACAAAGAGAAAGACTTATTTTAGTTTATTTCAAACTCTTCAATTAAATTTATTTATGAAAATACTTGTGAACTTTTCGCATTTAAAAAATCAAAAGGTAAACTTCAAAGCTTCAAGATAAAACATCCATGTATTATGAAATCAACTGAATAAAACAATGTGCCTCTTAGCACTACAACTCACTATCACAAGATACAACTTTAGAGCAACTCAACACACGTGTACACATACATATATATACAACTTTCTATAAAGGTAAATATCCTAAACATTTGAGCTAGTCAGCAGTATACATAAAATAACTCAAAGCAAAAGAAAGATTAGATCTTCACGCAACATATGACATTCATAATGCTCCCAAGAGAAGGATTTGCCTCACCTAACCATATGCTCCCACGAACATGACGCTCGGGATCATCACAGTCACAACCACATAAGCCATAACACAAGGGTAAGCTTACCAAAATACAAGCATACTTAAATAGAACTTGAACTCAATTGATAATAAAATATCTAAACTTTATCATCATCAAAACATGGAATTAAAAAATCAATTAATAACAATATTCAACCCACATAAGAGAATTACATTGATCTCATGTACAATCATTGTAAATCACAATCTTGTATCAACATCCTAAGGCAACCATTAAGTATCACCATCAAAAGTCTAATAATTAAAGATCGCCATTCAACATCAATCATGATCATGAAATGTAAACTCTACTCCATGGAGATTTTCACCACATGAGTGATCAACATAGGCACATCTTTAACATAGTACTCATCTTCAACCATTGGGGGAGTCCTACAGTTGATCCTGCGGATGAAGTGTGGTTTTATAAAAAATAGATGAGTGAGGGTATTGGCTTACCTTGGTAAGATTAGCAGGGACCAGGACCTCAATAGGAATTCACCCATCTTAACCTCTATACGAGTTTTCTCACCCATCTATTCTATATGCCTATTTAGTGTTAGCCACCACGAATTCATCTAGCACTAGGTTAAGGGCCCACTACTAAGCACCCTCAACTTACGTGCCTACTCATATGCAACAACAACTATGCATCATGTATGTGTGTGCGCATACAATTTCACCTCATAACATCTAACATTCATTAGGTGATACTTGGATTCCCATGAGGTTTTTGATGCGTCACCTTTGTACCCACCACTTCACCTATGACACATCCCAAGGATCCAAGTTTCAAAAACAACAATCCATCCCTTATACATTTAAATGAGTTAACTTATTATTTATGAAACATTTTCACCACTTTGGAAAACCATCGATGTCTAAGACATAAGGGTAGATACTTGGGAAAATATCCACTAACGGAGACCCGGGTCGCTTAGTGAATCAAAATTTTGGCACCCAATGAAATTCTCGTTCTTCGATTAACCATTTTTCAATCTTTCAAAAACCATATCTAAATCATTTAAATGTTTTTAGACAATTTCCAACATCAAAGATCCATCCGCAAGACATATTCTATCATCTCAACAATAACACCGTCATCTTATTAAGAATATAGTCACCTCAACAACAATATAATAGTTTCAACAATAAGGCATTCATTTTACATCCCTTTAAATCATTTATTTTAGTACCTAATTCATAATCATGCATCCACTCTTGTCTTACTAAGTTAAGGCCAAGAACTCACAATTTATGAGGAATAAATTCAATTTAAACCCAAACAACATCTCTCCTGCTTTTGGCCTAAATCTTAGGACAAATTTATATTATCAAACTATATTTTTAAATGAAATGAAATTTATATCATCAAAAAACTCTATGAATGTATTTTACATAATGGTATCCCAATACTTAAGCAAAAATCCACAAAAATTCAAAAGAAAATAGTTGTTTTGTTTCATCACTGTGTAGTACCCTATTTTTAAAACACACATATCTTACTCAATTCTTAACAAAATTTTATAAACTTTACCAATATAGAAATCCCTGTGCGTCTAGTTTTGGGAAAGGTATCACCCATAATCAAAAGTTAACCAAACAGAGAGATATATCCGTTTTACTACAACACGTTCAGACATGACAACAAACAGAGATCACTACACATACCCTTTATTTACCCCCATTAGTTTCCTAGGTAAATCAATGTGTTAAATTGTGAATTATCCCAACTTTTAAAGCTTATGAAGTATATTTTACATTGGTGTAACCGAAATTTCAATAGAATTACTACAAAAGTCCTAGTAATTAAAACAATGCACAAAGGTCAAAATGCAACACCCAATAGAAGGGTCAAATCATAAAATTCATATTAAATTCAATTCCCATCCAATCACAACATATTTTATATGCATTCATGTTCCCCAAGAGTTTAATTTTCAAATATAAAATCACTTTCACCAAAAAAAAAATGTTAAATAAGCGCAGCAATGAATTTCGTGCCGCATGACAATGCTGAAATTTACCAAATAGCTTGTGTGCATAAATTTTTCAATGCCAAATCACTACTCCAACATGTAATGAATTAAATCCCATCAAGGGCAGCCCACAACCAAAATATATATCAATTCATTTAAGAGTTTTGAAGCTTCCTTTACCTAGGGTTTTTGCAAAGCAACCAACAAAAAGAGGTGGTAGTAACTGTAAAGACAAAAACCATAAGAAGGGGGATTGAATTGTGATTTAAGAAATTTTCGCAAAATTTTCGCAAAGATCTATCGTCTGTTAGAGAAGGAAGACAAGGTTTTTAACAAAAGCAATGACAGACAATGTTAAACACAGAGAGCAGATGAAACCTTTTTCAAATAGATTAAATCACAACGCAAAGTCAGTTCAAAGCAGTTAAGAGATAAAGATCAGAGAGAAAAACACAAAGGTTTATATTGGTTCATCTCACCCCAAGACTGTGTCCAGTTCTTGGCAACCCACCAAGTTCCAATAACTTTCACAAAGTTACAAGTATTGTTCACTGCCACTTCTGGCTCAACCTAAGTAGTTTTTACACTAGCCTCTCCAAGCTAACAACCCAAGTATTTTTGCTTACCAAGCCACTTCTAGCTCTACAACACATCAGAAGATTTGTTGAAGGTAGGTGCTAACAAACTTAAGGTATTGTCTTACAGACGGATATACAAGTTAAGAACAAAGTCTTTTCTCTCAGGATACTCAAGGTGTTTTGAGAGCTTTTTACATCTTAGAAAATTTACAAGAGAAGAAAGAATGAAGGCTTGAAAGAATGCTTGCAAAATTTGTATTAAGTTCTGTAACTTCAGCAATTCAAATCTTCTGCTATATATAGACTTGTTAAGGAAGTAACTGTTGTCTCTAAATGGCCTTCTTGCTAATGTCTGACCATCGTCTGAAGCTTAGTGTCTATTGGAGCATTTAATGTGAGCATTAATTGCTTTTGACAAACTTGTCACTTAGAGCTGATAAAGCAGTTTGTTTATCTTCCTTGAGGGGCACTCCATATCTTCTGCTTTGGTAGTCACATCATTTGCTCAGACAAGTACTCATTGCTAGCTGTAGCGCGTCTTTTGAGGCGAGGGAAACCTTTGATACTTTGACTCTCTTTCCTGTTCCCTTTTTGCACTTCGACAGATCTTAGGAAGGATGTTCCATGAACATTCTCTACAAAATAGATAAAAAATGATAGTGCATTTACTATGTCTTTAAATGCTCTTCAGACTTAGCGTCTGTCTACGTATTGTCTATATCTTGCAGACACAGATACAACACATTCGTTTGCTAGCATTTTCAGATGCAATCTTTGTTAGCTTAATATTTATTTGCATCAAATCAAAACTATTAAGGGTCCTGATTCATCTTATGACTCAACAATCTCACCCTTTTTGATGATGCCAAACAAATATTGGTAAAAAGATGCAACAGAGTTATATAAAACATATATTTCAAAAGATAGTGCTTTTGCTCAGAGCTTATGAGATAAATCAAGAAAACAACTTCAGAGAATAAAACACTTTTAAGATATATAAGATTTTTAAGATAACAAGTGTCAGAGCAAAAGACTTGTTTTCTTTGTCAAAAACAAGAATTTAAAGAGAGAGAAAAGAAGACACAAGTTTGATGAGCAATCAAACAACTCGTCTTATTAAGAGTTTTCACATCAAGATGATGTGTTTTGAGATTTATAGCTTAAGAGGAAAAAATATATATACTCCCCCTCAGATGTGGCATCTTCGTCAGCGTCCTCTTTACACCTTCTTTTTACCTTTCCCTTCTCCCCTTTTTGAGTGGCGATAAGCAAAACCTGGTTCCCCAAGAATGGGACCGTCAGAGTCAGAGGAGTCGAAATCAGACAATAGAACCATAGGTGATCCTGGAGGAGTAGGAGTCCAGCATCTTCTCTTGCTACGATAGAAGGCATCTATGTTCACCCATTTCTTTAGCTCAGCCTCAAGCGTCTTTCTATCTTCTAGAGCCTATCGTAAGGCTTTTCTGGTTACCCAAAGCTCCTCATACAGATCATGAACTGCTTCTTCATTGATTGGAGGTCTGTATGACTCAATGGCTTTATTTGGGTATTTAACGATACCCAAAATAGGCTTTGTAAAGATGAAGATGGAGTTGGCCAGGTACATAGAGAAGGAGTGATCTCTATCAGACTGATACATGAATCTAAACTTCCATGGCATAAGTTCAGAGTGCGCAGACGCATCCAGAAAACCGTGATGACCCCACGCCTCATAGCATTTGCCAATCTTCTGATGGTAACCATCTGCAGGAAGCTTTTCATGAGACTCTAAACTAGAGCAGTGAGCTTCAAACTTCTTCACTCTCTGATGGTCTTTAGGTCTGATGTTCGTTCTGCATTGGTGTTCTTCATGATGGTCTCTATCACATGCTTGAAGGGTCGACCTCGGCGAACACGGATGTTGCGTTGGGGAGCTTTGTCTTCTTCAACCATCTTCTCCTTACCCTTATAACACTGAATAGGACAAAATGGAATCACATTGTCCATAGCAAGTTTGAATTAGGTCTGAGGAGTGGAAACACAATGGAATTGTGTTCCAAAGAAACAAGGCATCTTCTTATTGCGCTTCTCGATCTGCCTCAGGGAATTCAGACGCTGTCGAATCTTTTCTTTGTACGTTTGCAGCTTCATTTGTAGATCCATATTGCAGTCTGAAAGTTCACATACATCAAACGTTGGACTTTCTGCAGGATTGTCGAAGTCAATGTCTTCAGTGTAGATGGTCCGACTTGGTTCAGCATGATTCCAGGGAAGAATCATGTTCAGATAAGCGAGAATCTCCCATCATCTGTTGCATATTTATTGGTTCATAGAAGGGTATCTTATCAGTGGGAGCAGCCAATCGTCTCCATACTTTAGCTTCAAGTGGATATTTGCGTCAGCCATGAGGGTTGTGCTCAAAGATGATGGAATTTGGATATGGGGAAGCAGATTGACGAGGGGGAAAGATCCTAAACTGCGGTTCCTCCTTGTAGCAAGATAGAGCAAGAAGCTCTTCTTCTGGAAGTACTTCATAAGATGGATAGTTGAAGGGATCTATCCCTGGAACTCCCATCTTCTATAACTTCACTGGATCAACATAGTAAAGAAGAACTTCTTGATCATCTAATGTGCAGACATCCTTTATCCTCCACTGTTTGTTGCAACTTTCCCATTCATTCTCTCTTGGTCTTTTCCAACCAAGATAGTATCTTACATTGATTTTAGGATCTACTGGTGGTTGTACTTCTGGAATTGCTACACTTGGATGTCGTCTAATGATCCAGTCGTAGCCTCTGGGTCTGGGTTCCAATTCACATGAGAGTCTATTGAAAATGAAGCTGATGGGAAGAGTAGCTTTTGCTGCATAGCATCTTCGTCTGAAGCACTCTTCTTCAATCATTAGATCCATAGTATCAACTGAAACAAATGAAGATCCTCCATAGATGCTCATCTGTCTATTGGCAAGATCTGCATCAGACTTAGCCAAGTGCTCTTCTACTTTCTTTTCATCGTCTGTAGTGAAGGGTCTTTAGAGAGCATGAGGGCCAGAGTCATCATCCTCAACGGCGTCTTCCATCACAAGGTACCTTTGGCACTCACCATCAAGGCAGACTGTAGAAATGCTGCATTAAGCTCTTCAATCTCTGCAAAATCTGCATCAGAGTCAATTACCAGAGTTTAAAACTCCTTGAATTTCTTGGCAGTTTCTTCATATTAAAGCTCAGCAGAAAATGTCATGGCAGTCTCCATATGCGTAAGATCTTCCAGTGCAGCTTGCTTCACTTCCTCTTCAGAAAGGGTCTTGATGGATTCAAGCATGACCACATCAAGTGCCTCTTTCTCAATTGCTTCATTTGTTGGGCCTAAGATTTCTTCTTCAGTTTTCCTCTTGAGTTCTTTAGCAAACAAGGTTATAACAGACTCAACAACAGTCTGTTCAAGAAGAACCTCTTCCTTCTTAGCAAGGCTTTTATCTAACTTAGCATTTTTAGCTGCTTCCCTTCTTGATAGCTCCTGAGCTTTCCTAATCTCAGCAGCTTCCTTCTTGTCAGCAGGAGGAGGAATGAATGAAGGTTTAGGCTTGGGTGAAGGTTTGGTTTTGGGTGTAGGCTGAGGTTTAGAAGGGGGTGCATCAAGAATCTCAATATCATATTCTTGGGTTTTGGAAGGTGAAGGTTAAGGTTGGAGTTCGGGTTGTGGTTCAGGTAAGGAGGTGAGTTTGGCTTTGGTTATGATTTTTATTTTGGTGGGTCTGGTGAAGGGATTTTTGAGTGAAGGTTCAAAAGTAGGTTCCGATGATGAATATGCAACCTTCCTCTTAAGGTTTAGGCTTGGGTGAAGGTTTGGGTTTGGGTGTAGGCTGAGGTTTAGAAGGGGGTGCATCAAGAATCTCAATATCATATTCTTGGGTTTTGGAAGGTGAAGGTTAAGGTTTGGGTTCGGTTGTGGTTCAGGTAAGGAGGTGAGTTTAGCTTTGGTTATGATTTTTATTTTGATGGGTCTGGTGAAGGGCTTTTTGAGTGAAGGCTCAAAAGTAGGTTCAGATGATGAATCTACAACCTTCCTCTTAAGGGTAGAGAGAGGGTCTGATGGATGTTGCTATTTGGGTTTCTTGGGTTGGTCTAAGGGTGGAGGTTGAGTTCGTCTGGTGGCAGGTTTGGTTTAAGTCTGAGGTGGTTGAGGTTGTTCCTTCACTCCTTTAAATTCAAGATCAATAGGTTGATCTTGAGTTCCAACAGACTGGCTAACAACAGACATTGGCTCCTCCATGGGTTCCTCCTTGGGCTCTTTTTTCACTTTGCTCTTGTGCTTCTTTACCCATTTAGGGAAATTGTCAGCAATTCCCATTCTCACAAAGGTGGTCCACACAACCTTTGTGGCTCTATCAAATTCTTTAAACTATGACAGATCTACATTAGCATCCCTTATTAGTTGTGTGAACAACATGCAACAAGGGATGGGGTTCTTCTGCTTCTTCCCTGAGAATCTGTCCTTGAATGCTTGCTCCAAATGATAGAAAATCAGATAAGGGAGATTGATCTTCTTTCTACCATGATGTTGTAGATGCAGAATCTGTCTCTTTCACTGACATGGTCCCTCGAACCAGTCCTGGAAGCATAATGTTGAACAACATATTGTGCAAGAGTCTGCAAATGTAGGTCATGTTGGCAGACCTAATGAAGCTCTTCAGTGCCGTAACACGCTTCTTTGGATCTTCGTCTGTGGGTCTGACTCCATCATACAAAAGCTTGTCCATAGTCTCTTGAGTGATGGTCTTTTCCCACTCCTTGTCAAACACCAACCCTTCTTCAGCATATCCGATAGCTTTCGCTATTGTTGAGGACTGATCACTACCTCTGTCTAACCTATAATGCCTCTGATGCGCTGGTCATCCTCCATCCTGGCAGTACCCCAAAATAGGGCATAAGGACCATGATATTTCCCAACAAAATTGGTCCACCTAGCCCTAATGAACATGTCTTTGACGTCAAAACCTTCCTTTTTCAACTTGTCCAGACTCGCCCATTTTCCAGGAATAAACAACTCCTCTGGAAATGTTGAGATAGCTTTGTCTTAGTTACGAATCAAAGAAGCAGTAGATGAAACTTGCTTCTTTGGTGCCATTTCGTTCACAAAGATTAGAGCTTTTGAAGAAAGGTGAGAAAAGGCAAGAACTTTGAAGTTTTAGAAAACTCTAAGAGATGATGAGAGAATTCGAAAGATCGAAGGAACCTTCCTAGTTGTCACTTTGTCCTTTTATACCAGATGATAGAGAAAGAGGTTAAAACTTTGAAAAGGGCGGTTTAAGGCGCATTAAAATCTTTTTGAAAACTATCTCATCGTGGCGAAAAGGGTGGCGCACATTTTGAGAGAAAATGAAAAGACTTATAACCATTGTAAATGTGGGGCACCATCATCTGTACACTTGAACACACATTAGTCCCAACAGATTAATGAAAAGGATAAGATGAAGGGTATCATCTGATGAAAGAAAACATTAATTTGAAAGCATGGGCATATGCAGATGATCCCTAATATAGACGAAACGTTCTTCAATCAAAGGTTTTATAAAGATATCAACCCACTGATGATCTGTATCTACTAATTGAATATCAAAAACACCTTTTTGAACATAATCACGAATGAAATGATATCTTATTTCAATATGCTTTGCCTTAGAATGCTGTATGGGATTTTTAGATAGGTTGATTACACTAGTATTGTCACAATATACATGTATATTGTTTTCAAAACTAGAGTAATCTTCCAACTGATATTTTACCCATAGCAGTTGTGAGCAACAACTGGAAACAGACACATATTCTGTAGTTGAAAGTGCAATTGAGTTCTGCTTCTTGCTAGCCCACGATATGAGACAGGCTCTTATGAAGTGGCATCCACCACTTGTGTTTTTTCTTTCAACTCTATCTCCTGCATAGTCTGCATCATAGTAGCCTACTAACCTAAAATCTTGATTTTTCTTATAGAACAGACTAAGGTTAGTGGTGCCAACTAGATAACGTAAGATCCTCTTAATAGCTTTGAGATGCGACTCTCTAGGATCAGACTGAAATCTAGCACACAAGTAGATGTTATGCATAATATTAGGTCTACTGGCTATTAAATACAAAAGTGAACCAATCATACCTCTATAGACCGTCTGATCTACTGGTTTACCTGATTCGTCTTTGCTCAAGGGACTGGAAGCATGCATAGGAGTTTTCATAGGTTTAGCATCTTCCATCTTGAACTTCTTTTGAAGTTCTCTGGTGTACTTTTACTGATGTATATAAATCCCTGTGCTTTCTTGTTTGATATGAAGCCCCAAAAAGAACTCAAGTTCTCACATCATGCTCATTTCAAACTCATTTTCCATTAGATCAGAGAAATCCTTGCACAAAGATTCATTAGTAGCTCCAAAAATAATATCATCTACATAGACTTGAACTATAATGAAATCTTTGCCAACTTCTCTTCTGAAAAGAATAGTATCTACTTTGCCTCTCATAAACCCATTTTCTAAAAGAAAAGAGCTCAGTCTATCATACCAAGCACGAGGTGCCTGCTTTAGACCATACAGAGCCTTTTTGAGTTTAACAAGATGATCTGTAAGAGTGGATCTTCGAAACCAGGAGGTTGTTTTCCTCTTTGATAAAACCATTTAAAAACGCACTCTTAACATCCATTTGAAAAAACTTTATGTTTTTATGAGTAGCAAAAGCAAGTATGATTCTTATAGCTTCTAATTTAGCAAGAGGAGAAAAAGTTTCAGTGAAGTCTATACCTTCCTGCTGGTTATAGCCCTGAGCTACTAACCTAGCTTTGTTTCTTACCATTTTCCCTTGTTCATCGAGCTTGTTTCTGAAAACCAATCTTGTTCCAATGATGCTCTTGCTCTTAGGCTTGGGAACTAGGGTCCAGACGTTGTTTCTGGTGAACTGGTTGAGTTTCTCTTCCATGGCTAAGATCCATTCATCGTCTGTCAAAGCTTCGTCTATTGTCTTAGGCTCTATTTCTTAGACGAAGGCATAAGAAGCTTGATCTCTGAAGGATGATCTAGTATTTACACCTTTCGTCTAACTTCCTATGATCAGATCTTGTGGATGATATGTCACAAACTTCCAGTCTCTGGTATGTGGTTGTTGTTCAGATGGTCCTTCGATATGAGGTATAACCTCTTCAGACAGTTGAGCTTCGTCTGACTTGGGTGTTACAAACAGACCTATCTGCATATCTACAAAATCATCATCAAGATTTGATAGTCTCCTATCAGACATTAGTCCATCATTGAACTTAACATGGATGGATTCTTCTACAACTAACGTTCTGGTGTTAAATACTCTATATGCCTTAGATGTATCAGAATACCCAAGGAATACTCCTCTATCCACCTTAGAATCAAATTTTCCCAATTGATCTTTGGTGTTGAGGATGTAACACTCACATCCAAAGGGATGAAAGTAAGCAATGTTGAGTCTTCTTCCTCTCCATAGTTCATTAGGGGTCTTATCAAACATGGGTTTGATCAATACTCTGTTTTGAACATAAGAAGCAATGTTCACAGCCTCTGCCCAGAAATGCTTAAGAAGAGAGTTTTCATAGAGCATGGGTCTGACCATCTCTTGTAGAGTCCAATTTTTCCTTTCAACTACCCGTTTTGTTGAGGAGTTCTCGGTGAAGAGAAGTTGTTGAAAATCCCATTTTTCACAGAAAAGATTTAAACTCGACATTTTCAAACTCAGTTCCATGATCACTTTTAATACTAGAGATGCAAAACCCCTTTTCATTTTGAACTCTTTTACATAATATCTCAAAGACCTTGAAAGACTTATGTTTATGGCCTAGGAAGTATACCCATGTATATCTAGTGTAGTCATCTACAATGACCAAGCCATATTTCTTTCCACCCAGACTAATTGTTCTGGTTGGTCCAAATAGATCCATATGCAAGAGTTGTAACGGTCAGGAAGTGAAAACAATGTTTTTAGATTTAAAAGAGGTTTTAATCTATTTCCCTTTCTGACATGCTTCACAGAGAAGATGAAATTTCCAATAAATCTCAGGCAATCCTCTTACTAAACCCTTTTTCGAAATTTATGTGAGAACTTAATAATTAATAAATAAGAATGTATTATAAAAAAAAAACATACATTTTTTTTTATAAATGACAAATATTCTTTTGTTTTTGTTTTGAGTTCTAATCATTGTGCTTTTGAGAGGATCTATGACAAACGGTCAAATGGCATATTTGAGCTTTTTGTTCTTATTTTAAGCTTAAGCGTGCTCTTCAATTCTTTTCACAAAAATAGTAGAACTGAGGTGTATCTTTATTCTATTAACTAATCATAACATCGTAAAATCATGGTTATTGAATTTTAAGCAATCATCTCTCAGTTGTTCATATTTTACGGTGCTGTTTTGAAAGTTAAAATTTCAACTACCTTATCATTTGGGTATGCAATTGTTGACGTTCAAAGTGTGATATGAATTTTTTTTACATTTATCTAAACTAAAATTTCTAATTCCATGCTAATTATGTAACTAGAATTCATAATATTATGCACCAGCTAGCATGAATTAACAACTCAGTAAGCGTGCATGAAGAGAAAATTACATAGATTATTATAATAAGATAGTTTTTTAACTAAAATATTATTCTTTATTTTAGGATAACTAAAATATTCTTATAAAATGGCTTAATTTTAAAATTAAGTATTTATGTGAGACATTAAAAATTAATAATTACCAAATAAGAATGTGTTTTGTTTTTAAAAAGAACATACTTTTTCTAAATGACAAATAATTTTTTGTTTTGGTTTTGAGTTCAGATCATCGTGCTTTTGAGAGGCTCTATGACAAGCGGTCAAATGGCATATCTGAGCTTTTTGTTTTTTTTTTAAGCTCAAGTGTGCTCTTCAATTCTTTTCACAAAAATAGTAGCATTGAGGTGTGTTTTTATTCTATTAACTAAACATAACATCGTAAAATCATGATTATTGAATTTTAAGCAATAATCTCTCAGTTGTTCACATTTTGCAGTGCTGCTTTAATATTTATTATTCCAAGTTCAAGTCCCTTATCATTTGGGTATACAATTGTTGACATTCAAAGTGTTCTATCAATATTTTTTACATTTATCTAAACAAAAAAAATTTCTAATTCCATGCTAATTAGGAAATTGGAATTCGTAATATTAGGCTAAAATACACATTTAGTTCTTAATGTTTTCGATTATATTTAGTTTGGTCCCTTATCTTTTAAAAGTTCAATTTAGTCCTCTATATTTTTAAAGTGAGTCAAGATGGTCCTTCCGAAACAATGATCGGTTTTGATTTTGGAATACAATTTTAAACCTTTTTTCTTTACTAATTCAAGACTTGAAACTTGTCTCATTGAATTCACTTACATGAAAACCATAAGTCAGCTAATGTTTGAACCAAAAAGGACCATAATTTCACAATGTTTATGATCATCTTTGGTTCAAACATCAGTTGGGCTAGCTTCATAGTTTTTATGTACGTGAATGAGACAAGTTTCATGTCTTGAAAACTCAATATGGAAGCATCAAGAGATATTTGTTAAAATTTTCTTCCTTATTCATGTGAAGCTCAAACACTTCTTCCTCCTTCATTTTATTTGATTTATTTTTCCTTGTCTCTTAAATTACGTACAAGGAGCCAAAATTCAAAGACTCAATTCCTTTAATTTTTGCTGGCAGGAGGGGTGCAAGGACCCCATTCTCACGTTTTTTCCATTTTGTCAAATCACCAAAAATTTCAAAGGTAGCCTTCAAATCATGCTGACCATGTAGCACATGTTATCCCTAATGAAACTCCAGCTTCTTTTCCATTATATTTAAAAATCTTGTATAAAAAGTTATAACTTTTTACTTTAATGATCCTTCAAAAGTGTTGTGATTATTGTTAAAATCATATTATAATTATTTAATTAATATATATTTTTAGTAACTTTTATCTGTTCGATAAAATTAATATTTTACTTCCTCTGGTCCTTTATATAAGAACCAAATAACTAAATCGTCAAGATCAATAAAAATAGTTAAGTTAGTTAGTTATAATTAATAATGTTATAAATTTTAATTTTATTCCAAAAGTACCCCTTAAATTAATTGGTTTAAGTAGTGGTTACATTAATGACACTGCACCTCCACCAATAAATACATGAGAAATGAGTAGATGTTTCATTAATGGATTTACAAGATGAAGGGTAAAAAAAAACTAGCAATTAATACAACTTAAAGTGGGTCTATGTTTCTTATAATTAGGACCAAAAAAGAACACCCTTTTGTTTCTTATAAAAAAGACCGGAGGGAGTAATAGACAATTACTAAAAAAATTACAGAAATAATTAATTTAGATTAATTTAAATTATGATTAATTTGTGGGATCAAATCTTAATATATTAATAGACAATTAATATAAATTTAAACTAAGGAAATAATTAATATAAATTATGGGAGCCTTTTATCTTTGATTGTCCATTATATTTTATGGAACCTTTTAATTTATAATTAACGGAAATATAATTACTATAAATAATATACAACCTATAATATACAATTACTATAAATATAATTCACAGAAATAATTAATTTAAATTATGATATGTTAGATTATATCATAATATATTAATATCAATTAATGTATTAATTAACTCATTTGGTTGACACAAGTGGTAGCGGCTTATGTCCTTTAACCAAGTGGTTCAGGGTTCGAATCCTAGTGATGCCACTTTGGGTATGGAATAAACCATGTTGCGAGGGGAATACCCACCTTGGTGTGCGCTCACGGTCCCCGATGGAGTTTAATCATTGCTTTCGGCGATGAGTAATCCGTACCAATATCATGGTCAGCAAAAAAAAAAAACTCATAGGTTGGTGCAGTGGTGTAAGGTCCCACTGCGTTCACATGTTAGAGAACGATCTATTTAGCGTGTTCGATTCCCTTCGTATGCATAATTTTCTTGGGCCAGTGGCAGCTACGCACCGCTATCTGACCCAAGAAAAAAAATTAATGTATTAATTGACAATTAATATAATTAATTTAAGGAAATAATTAATATAAATTATGGGACATTTTTATCTTTAATTGTCCATTATATTTTATCATTGAAAAAAATTAATATATTGATAGACAATTACAATAAATTTAATTTAGGGAAATACTTAATTTAGATTAATTTAAATTATGAGACCTTATAAAGTTAGTTACTTTAATTTGTTGGATAAAATTTTAATATATTAATAGATAATTAATATAAATTTAATTTAGGGAAATACTCAATATAAACTATGGGACCTTTTAAATCTTGGATTGTCCATTACATTTTATAATATTGGATAAAAAAAGCTAACTTTTTTACTTTACTGATCCTTTAAAAGTTTTATGATTATCCTTAAAAGAAAATTATAATTATTTGATAATTACTTGGTTTAATTGAATGTAACAATCATAAATTAATATATATATATATATAGTAACTTTTATCTGTTCAAAAAAATTAATATATTAATAGACACAATTACTATTAATTTAATTTATAATTTACGAAAATATAATTACTATAAATATAATTTACGGAAATAATTAATTTATATTAATTTAAATTATGATTATGATTTATTTGATCAAATCTTAATATATTATTTGACAATTGACATAAATTTAATTTAAGATTATAACTAATATAAATTTTGGGACCTTTCTATCTCGACTTAATTATCAATTTGGTCCTCTAATTATATTAAAGTGTTCAATTGGGTCCCAATATTTTAAAAAACTCCAATCAAGTCCTACAATTTTTAAAAATGCATCAATGTAGTCCTTTCCGTCCAATTGGATATAACATTGTCAAGGTACAAGTTCTGGCAGTTTAAATTTACAAATAGTGGCAGTTAAAAACCACCACTATATTTATCATTATTTTACTTGCCACAACAAAATCCAGATCGATAGCCTCCCTTACCTTCGTCGCCTCTCCCTCTCGTCCCCACACTTTCCTTTTCTATCACCTTCTAAACTTCAAACTGCAACCCACTATCAATACTCTCCTAGCCGTAAAACAATCTTTGCCATGGAGGAACTCAAGAAGCTACGCGAAATGGAGGAACTCAAGAAAGGCGCCATTGGGAACCCAAACGAGGGGCACATGGGATCTTGACCTCGAGTTTGTCTCAACCAAGTGGCTCCACCGCATCGACGACGGCGCAAGCAGCGCCGACAATGGCACAATCTTCGTCCGCGCTAGCACCCAAGCCTACAACAAGAACCGCCAGCATGCTAAGAACACTTTAGCAAAAATCGACTGGGCCCTCTCCATCTACCCAAGTGACCCGTGGTTCATAAAGAGGGTGGAGCTGAAGGTTGCTGTGAACTGGCGATAGCGAGTTGACTCGGCCGTGGAGGATTTGGTGGAGGCGGTGGTGGAACTAGGGGTGACAAATCAATCCGTTTATCCGATGTCAAATAGGGTAGTTTTTGGCCGACCTCAACTAGAGTTTTTTCGATCGACGTCGACCAGGGTAATTTTCGGCTGACCTTGGCTAGGTTTGTGTTTTCGATGGGGGAAGTTTTCAGTTGTCATCGATCAGGGCTGTTTTGGCAAACGTTGATCGGGGCTATATTCGACCAACATTGGCCAAACTATTTTTCGGTTGACGTTGGTCAGTGAAGAATTCGACCGACGTCGCTCAGGGCTATTTTCGACAACCACAAGCTAGGTTTGGTTTTCGGCCGCCATCAACTAAGTTTGTTTTTCAGCCAACATCGGTCGGAGCAGCTTTCAGCGATCATCTGCCAAAGCTGTTTTTGATCGACATCGGCCGAGGCTATTATTATTTTAAAATATGTTCTTAATTTTTAAAAATATATTATTTCTTAATTAAAAATAATTATTTAAAAAAACATTATTTTTATGGATGGATTGGATATCCATCCATGAAAAAATTGTTAATGGATGGATTTTAATCAAATGGATTAGATCAGATTTTTTAAATAAATTTTTAATGGATCCAAATGGATTAATGGATTGTTTTGATCCGATCCATTTTGATCTGGATTAAAATTTATCCTATCCATCCATTTTGCCACCCCTAGGTGGGACTGAGTGGAGGGGAAGGGAGTGACTCGAAGGATTTGGGGAAGTGTTACGAATGGAAATGAATGAAAGAGGAGGCTAAGGATGCTTTCCAGAAGGTTCTTGAGTATAGTGGCAGTTATAAGCCGCTACTTTTTTAAAATTTTGTTTTTTAAACTATATATGTATAAAATTTTAATTTTAAAATAATGATAAATATAGTGGTGGTTTTGGTTAAAAACCGCCACTATCCTTAAATTTAAACTGCCAGAACTTGTACCTTGACGGTGTTAGCTTCAATTAGATAGAAAGTACTAGATTGATGCATTTTTAAAATTGTAGGACCTGATTGGAATATTTTAAAATATCGGGACCCAATTGAACACTTTAATATAATTAGAGGACCAAATTGATAATTAAACCTTTTATCTCTAATCTCTAATTGTCCATTATATTTTATAATCTTGGCTAAAAAGCTAACTTTTTACTTTTTTTTTTGTTACACTAACTTTTTACTTTAATGATCCTTTAGAAGTCTTACGATTATCTTTAAAATCAGATTATAATTATTTAATTAATTTAGATTAATTTAAATTATGATTTGTTGGATCAAATCTTAATATATTAATAGATAATTAACATAAATTTAATTTAAGAAAATAATTAATATAAATTATGGGACCCGTTTATATTTGATTGTCCATTATATTTTATAATCTTGGATAAAAAGCTAACTTTTTACTTTAATAATTCTTTGTAATCTTGGATAAAAAATGTACTTTTTTTTTTAAAAAAAAAATCCATTGCTAATTCAAAGACATAGATCCATGATTTTTGCTGACCAATAAGGCATGGCTTGATTCACGTTTCCTTCATTTTCATTACTTGGCTAAATAATTCAAAAGCAAAAGACCCTTGTTCACATAAAAGTAAAGCATCAGGAGATATTTGCTCCAATTTTCTTCCTTATTCACGTGAAGCTCCAGCACTTCATAAGACCACAAATGACATCTCTTCAAAAAAAAAAAAAAAAACACAAAGGACTTGACCTGCGTGTCTGTAAGCAAAATATTAGGATGATTGTGTTTGAATTTTGGTCAACTCGAAATTGGAAAAGAAACATGTGCTACACGGTCAGCATGATTTGAAGGAAATTTTTGGTCATTTGACAAAATGGAAAACCGCGTGAGAAATAAAGGAATTGAGTCATGGAATTCTGGCTCCTTGTACCTGAGTAATTTAAGATGTTATATCTATGTTTAGAAATAGAAAAGTTTCTAAAATATTTATTTTGTTAGGACTTATCTGTTATTCTAGTAAATATAAAAGAATAGTTTTCCAACTTTATTCTTATTTCTTGATATTTACATTAAATAATTAAAATATCAAATTTGACAAATGACACATTTAATTTTATAAATATTAAAAGTTTATTTATGAAACATATTAAGTTTATAACATTTTACATAATTTAAAAATTAATTTATATTACACTACTTTAACATATGTTATTTGAAATATAAATATTTTTCTACCATTAAATTACATATCTAAGAAAGTTTAGATTATCTCAAATTTAATACATATCACAATTCAGTTATTTAAATAAAAGTTAACATTTATATAAAGTTAAATGTAGTATTAATTGATGAGAAATTAAGTTATATACTAATAGTGTAAAATAGTTTTACACTGTCATCCAAGCATAAATAACTATGCATGATAAATTTGTTGATTTTTATAATAATAACTCACTCTGTTCCTTTATAATAGTCGTTTAAGGATTTTGCACTCCAACAAATAAAATCCACTTCTCCCACCCCACTTTTCTCTCTCCACAATTAATAGAGTTGTGTTATTTCTCTCTCTGCTTGACAACTTGTTTTGCTATTGGTTATGTTTCTCTCTCCATAATTAATTATACAATGCTATTTCTCTCTCTCCATATTTAATGTTATCTTAGACTTTGAAAATGACAGATAAATAGGAACAAATTTTTGTTAGAAGAAATCCGACAATTGAAAAGGAACGGAGGGTGTACATTAAAACTCATACCGACAATGATTTCGAATTAGTTAGCATTGTAAAAGTTTTATTTAGAATTATTTTATACTTTCACATCTTTTTAATAAGACATTCTTCAATGTGCTCTCTTTTCTCATTTAGAGTTGCATTTCACAAACTATCTCACAATCAACTAAAAATTTCTTTCAACCATTTTAAACTATATATATATATATATATATATATATATATATATATATATATATATATATATATATCATCCTCACCATTCATTTTCTTGAAATCTAATGGTTAAGATTAGTTACTCATTACAACCAATAGATTTCGAGAAAATTAATGGTAAGGATGAGGAGTAACTCTCTTAGAGTTACTCTTGGAGTAAGTGGATCTCTCTCTCTATATATATATATTTATCTTTATCACTTGATCTTAACCACCTATTATATTTAATGGCTTAAATATGACTTTAGACCCTATATTTTAGCATTTTTTTTTCATTTTTAGTCCTTGTAAATTTGTTTTTATTTTTTTTAGTTTTAGTTCCTGTAATTTAGCACCTTTCTGTATGCTAGCACGTCTTATGTTCAAAGACGGAGGTTATGGCTGGAGCTAGCTTCTGTCCAACAACGCAATGTTGGCCCTTGGTGCTTTTTTGGTGACTACAACTCCGTGCTAGGTGCTCATGAAGTTAGGGGAGGCTGTCTTCCTCACCGTACTTCTTGTGAAGAGTTCAGGCTTTGGAGTGAAAGTTGTGTCCTCTCTCATCTCTATACTAGAGGAGCTTTCTTCACTTGGTCCAATGGTAGAAGGGGTCGTCACCTGGTTGAAAGACGTCTTGATAGAGCTATTTGTAATGATCAGTGGATGGAGTTTTGGTCTACATCCTCTTGCTGTACTCTTCCTCGCAGCAAATCTGATCACTTCCCCATTATGTTGCATCTTCACAAGGGAGCCCCATCTTTTCCCTCATCTTTCAAATTTTTTAAAGCATGGACAGAGCATGAAGACTGCAAAAGATTGATAAAGGAGATTTGGAAAAGGCCTGTTCTAGGATGTCCAATGTATATCCTTTCCCAAAAGCTAAAAAATGTTAAATCTGCTCTCAAAATCTGGAACAAAGCTGTATTTGGAGATGTCAACCAAAATGTGGATAAAGTATTGGCAGAAGTTGATAGAATTCAAGCTGAAATTGATCTACAGATACCCTCATATTCTTTAATTGATCAAGAAGTAGAGGCCCAACAAAGACTGCAGAGAGCTCTTATGTTTCAAGAAGAGTTTTGGAGAGAAAAGGCTAGAGTCAATTGGCATTCTTTTGGTGACAGGAACACCTTTTATTTCCACAAGATAGCCAAAATTCGCAGGGTCTCTAAGCAAATGTCAACTCTTGCATTAGATGACAGAATTCTTACCTCCTCTGAAGATATTGAAAATCATGTGTTGGAGTTTTATCAATCTCTTTTTGCAACTGATAATCAATGTAGTGATTCGGATTTAGTAAACAGGCTCATCCCTAATCTGGTCACTTCAGAAGACAACTCTATGCTCACCAATATGCCATCTAGACAAGAAGTTAGACAAGCGGTTTTCAGCCTTAATGCAGATAGCGCCCCCGGTCCAGATAGGTTTGGAGGCACTTTTTACCACTCTTTTTGGGAAATCATCTCAGAAGATGTTTATAATGCAGTCCTTTTTTTTTTCACTCAAGGATGGATCTTGCCAAACCTTAACTCCAACCTAGTGGTTCTTGTGCCTAAAATTCAGGGTGCTAACAGCTTGGATCAGTATAGGCCAATAGCGCTGGCCAATTTCCAGTTCAAGATTATCACCAAGATATTGGCTGATAGATTGGCTATTATTGCCCCCAAAATTGTATCAGAGAATCAAAGAGGCTTTATAAAGGGCCGCCACATTGCGGACTGCATTTGTATAACATCTGAAGCCATTAACATGCTGGGATATAAAAGCTTTGGAGGTAATATAGCCTTGAAAATAGATGTCAAAAAAGCTTTTGATACTATGGATTGGAAATTCTTACTTAAAGTTTTGTCAGCCTTTGGTTTTGAGCAAAAATTTTGTAATTGGATTAGCGCTATCTTACACTCTGCGAAATTATCACTTTCTGTCAATGGTCGATCTGTTGGATACTTCCCGTGTAAGCGTGGAGTTAGACAAGGGGACCCTTTGTCTCCTCTTCTCTTCTGCCTTGCGAAAGAAGTTCTTAGTAGAGGTATTCACAACTTGGTAGCTACTGGAAATCTTCATCCTATGTCTGGGCCAAGAGGTCACCCAACTCCAACTCACGTCATGTATGCTGATGATCTTATGATCTTTTGCAAAGCTACGAAGAGAAACCTCCAAACTCTTAAAACTCTTTTCCAATGTTATGCAGAGGCCTCAGGTCAAATCATTAATTTGGAAAAAAGTAAGTTCTATTCTAGCAACATTCACTCCTCTAGGCTTGCTCAGGTGGTTACTACTCTTGGCTTCTCTGCTGGCAGTTTTCCTTTCAATTATTTAGGTGTTCCTATGTTTATAGGAAAACCAAAAAAGATTCATCTTCAGGGGATTGCTGACAAAATTTGTTCTAAACTACCCTCTTGGAAAGGCAAACTGCTGTCGATCGCGGGGAGAGCTCAATTAGTTAAATCTGTTATCACTGGTATGATTCTTTACAGCTTCCAGATTTACAAGTGGCCAGCATCTCTTCTGAAACTTGTTGATAAATGGTCAAGAAACTTCATTTGGTCAGGGGACCCCTCCAATAAGAAGTTAGTGACAGTAGGTTGGCATAGAGTTTGTTCCCCCTATGCAGAAGGGGGCTTAAACATTAGATCATTCAAAGCTATTAACCAAGCTGCCACCTATAAGCTTACTTGGGAGATGGTCTCTTCTCCCAGCACATGGGCTTCGTTTCTTCGGGCTAGATTTTTGAGGAAAAATTCACCGAGAAAATTTGTTAAGTCTACAATATGGCACTCTATTAAGCCTCATATGCAATCTATTAAAGACAACACCTCTTGGGTTATTGGAGATGGCGCTAACATTGGGTTTTGGACAGACACGTGGCTAAATCGTCCAATAGTTGAAATGCTTGATATCCCCTATCAAATCCAGCATGGCTTATCTGCTAAAGTAAGTGATTTTCTGTGTAATCAGACTTGGCAAATTCCTTTAGAATTGGAAAATCATTTTCCTTCTCTAGCTGCTGAGATCAAAAGTTATATTGTCCCATTGTTGCCCTCTTCTGATTTGATGGTTTGGAACCACTCTGAATCTGGTTTGCTCTCTTTAAAAGATGCTTTCTTCTTTTTAAATCCCCCTGGCCAATTGATTCCATGGTGCAAACTAATCTGGAACCAACATATTCCCCCATCAAGATCTCTTCTTTTTTTGAGACTTTTGCAAAATAAACTTTCTACAGATGAAAATTTGCGCAGCAAAGGTTGCACTTTAGTCTCTATTTGTTGTATGTGTGGTGCTGATGCAGAGTCTTCCCATCATCTATTCCTATCTTGCCCTTTTGCAAACACTATTTGGAGTTGGCTTGGTAACAAGATTTTTTTTACATTTGACACCTCTAGCTTCCACTCCCTATTGGAATGTTGCTATATTGGGTGGAGTAAACAAACAAAAGATCTTGTTCTGGCTGCAATTTTGAGCGTAATATCAACCATTTGGCACTGCAGGAATAAAGCTAGATTTGAGAACAAAAAAATCAGTTTTAATTCCGCCGTTAGCACTATCTCAGCTGCAGCTTCTCTCACTGGCAATTGTTAAGTGGCAGTATGGACTCATCAATCAAAGAGTTTCAGATTCTTAAATCTTTCAACGTCTCCTGTCACTCAAAAAAGGCCCCCAACATCAAGGAGGTGATATGGTATCCTCCTCTATGCTTTTGGATTAAATGTAACACTGATGGTACTGCTCAAGGCTCACCTGGCAGGTCTGCAGCTGGTGGGATTTTTCGAGATTTTAGAGGTGCAGTAATTGGCTGTTTTGCTGTTAATTTGAGGATTTCCACATCTCTTCATGCTGAGTTTATAGGAGCTATGATAGCCATTGAGATAGCTCACAAAAAAGGTTGGAATAGGCTATGGCTAGAATGTGATTCTAACTTGGTTGTTGAAGCCTTCTCTTCCAGAAAAGGTGTCCCTTGGTCTCTTCGTAACAGATGGATTAATTGCTTATCGATTGCTAATCAAATGCAATTTCAAATCTCTCACATATACAGAGAAGGCAACACGTGTGCAGATAGAATTGCCTCTCTTGCACTCAATGTACAGGACTTTTGTTGGTGGGATTCTCCGCCTACCTCTATTAACCATGACATTTTTAGGAATAGGAATAGTCTTCCTAGCTATAGATTCAAATGACTATTGTTCTCTGGTTTATCCTATTTTTTGCTGCATGGGTTTGGTTCATGCCCCCCCATGTCCTTGTTTATTTTTCTGTTTTTTATAATATTCGGAGGGTTGCTTTTGGTTTGATAGAGCCAAGGGTACCAACCTAGTTGGGATGTTTGGCTCTATTGCTTCCTTAGCTCTCCTCTTTTTTTCGAAAAAAAAATAAATTTAGCACCTTTCGTTTTTGGTCCCTGCCGTCAAGTACCGCCCCAAAAAAGTAACACTTAACAATGATGTCATCATGATGTCATGTTGACATCATTATGCACCACGTCAACAAAAGATGACATCAGCAAAAGAAGACGTAAGCACATGCCAAATCAACATAGTGCCACTTCAGCAACAGTGTCATATTAGCAACAATATCACGTTAGCAGTGCTACGATATCATGACGTCAAAGAGACTAAAAATGAAAAAAAAATAAAAATTACAGGAACAAAAAATAAAAATAAAAATACAAGGACTAAAGGAAACAAGTGGCATATTTGTAGAAACAAACAAATATTTAAGCCATAAATATAATGTATAAATATAATTTAAAACTAATAAATATAATTAAAATTAATATAAATTAAAAATAAGAAGGGTTTAATTAAAAGATTTTAAATCATAGAATTTAATTAAAAATGATAGAATTAGAGAAAAAAAGAATATTGTTTGAATTGATAGAAATAATAATGAAAACAATAGAATCTTTTTTCCTACTTAGTAAAATGAGTGAAAATTAAAATTATAAATTGTATAAAAATTATTTTTATATTAATTAAAAAAATAAATTTAACTCCAACAATTGAGATTATGATAACATACATGCACATATATGACATAAACCCTAGTTATAGTGGAACCAAATTCTTTATTAAAATATACATAAACAAACACAAGTGCCTGCATATACTATAGGAACAAATTTAAGCATGCCTAAAGATAAGAGAAAAATTTCCCCAAGATGAATGGATGAAGGAATTTGGAATGAGAAGAAGCGTGACATAAATAGATAGTAACAATTTTGCTTATACCATGTCTAGAATGTTGTCTAATAACTTTCATATCATTCCTACAATTATAACATTTCTTATCATTCTAGCATGCACTAAAAAGCTATGTCTAAAACATATGATGGTAATAGCTCCTTGTAAATGCAGAATATATATCAATAAATTAAAGGTTAGGATCATATAATGGAAGAAGTTTTTTGAGAAACATCTCATTTTTTTTATTTTTTTATTATACATGCAAGCCACATATAATAAACACATTAGTTAATATCTTATTGGCCAAAACTGTTTGATAAAGCATGTGATGAATAAACACATAAATATCTGAAAACTAGAAATTGTCCTACTAAAATTAATTTATTAACAACAATTTGACATTAGATAAGTTCAACACAAAAATATATGAAAAAAGAAGTTGTCCTATTAAAAAAAACTCATGCAAAATATAATTGCAATGAAATCTAGCAAATTAAATCCTATGGTTTAAAATCTTTTATATTGATTTTAAATTAAATTTATTAATTTTAAATTAAATGTATACATTATGTTGAAGGCTTAAATATTTGTTTGTCTACAAATATGTTACTTTTTTTTCCTTTTAGTCCATGTATTTATTTTTTATTTTTTATCCCTATAAATTCTTTTTTTCTTCATTTTTCGTTCCTATAAGTTTTTTTTTTCATTTTTAGTCCTTTTGATGTCGTGATGATGTGGCATTGTTGACATGGCATTAATGACATGACATTTTTGTTGGCGTGCCACAATGCTAATGTGGCGTGTGTTGACATCATCTTTTACTAACGTGGTGCATGATGACATCATAGTTAACATTTTTTTGTAACGGTGCTTGATAGCAGGGACTAAAAATGAAAAGGCACTAAATTACATGGACTAAAAGTGAAAAAAATGTACAGGGACTAAAAATGAAAAGCGCTAAATTATAGGGACTAAAATCATATTTATGTCATTTTTAATTTGTTATCTTTTATCCTTATCTCTAAATTAAATTTAAATAATATTATAAAACTATCAATAATTAAAAATAATCTTATATTACAATTTAAATTATTCATTATAAATCTAGAATATAATTTACATATCCAAAAATATTTACTTATAAATTTTAATTAATTATGAATTTAAAATATACAAAATAAACATTTATCTTATATAATGCACATATTGAAAGACTAGTTATAATTAAAATTAATTTGTCTTTAAACTATTAGTTGGATATTCTGAATCAGTAAATCATTTCTTTGCACGTATGCAAAATTGACATATTTTCAAATTGGCTTAAATATGTTTTTGAACCCTAAAATATAGTTTGTATTTTGCTTTAGGTCCCTAAAAAAAAATTCTTGAATTTTGATCCCTGTAAAATCCTTCTTTTGGTTGATCCTTGTTATTTTTTTTGGTCCTTTTAATATATCTATTTTTTCGTCTTAGTTCCTATATTATGTATTTCATTTGCTTTTAATCTCTATCAATTGTTTCTCAAAGGGACTAATTCAAAATGATCATAATATTATAAGAACTAAAACGGAAAAATAACCAAAATAACAAGAACCAAAACCAAAAAAAGAAATTGTATAGGGACCAAAAGTCAAACCAAAAAGAATTTAGGAGCCAAAAGCAAAATACAACTATATTTCTAGGACTAAAATCATATTTAAGCCTTTAAAAATGGTTGATATTTAGTTTTAATCTTTGTTAAAAAAAATAGTTTGAAACAAGCCCAATGTTTGGTAGGAATTGAGTAAAAAAAGTAAATGTATAAATGCAGGGTTAAGGTCCATAGGAAAGCTACTTTGGGTTGGAAAATAGGAGATAAAATAGTGTTTATAAACCATTTATATTTGTTATATGGTTTTAGAATACCCTACCCTAATGGGGTAAAGGACAATGATCCGTTACTGCTCTTTGCATAAATAAACAATGAACCAATATTGTAAAATACATTTTATACAAGCTAAGCTTTAATTGCACTTAGCCTTGATAGAGTCATTAGCATTTGAAAAATCATTTTTTTGGTAGTCACAGAGACAGGCAATTCATTGTCTACAAGGTTAAGAAACAACAAAGAACCTAGCAGGATAGAATCAACATAATTATTCATGGGAACAAAATCACATCAATAGTTAATGATTAAGGGTGTGTTTGAATTATAGTTGCATCCAACCAAACTCACGTTAAACTCAATGCAACACTCACATAGCTTTTCCGTTTGTGCATATTAGAATGTTTAATTTTTCTGTTCAACATAGATAGAATGCCTATCCAAACACACTTCAAGATGTCGCTCACAAAATCATTCAACTATCGCTGAGAAGAACCAAGTAGAATACAAGTATTTTGATAGGGTACTCTATAAGGGATACAACAGGCAGCAGTTAGAAAGGTAATTATAACATTACCCTATATCATAACCATGCTAAAAAAAACTAAAATACCTGTCTTTAGATGTAGTAATAACAACAGGCAATAATTTTGAACAAGTGATTTGAGGGCCCATCACAGGAGCAAGCGGAGATATAGCATGAAGTATGGTCATTCGATACAAATATGCAGATTGCTAATCATCTCCAAAACCTGTTTCATACATGCCACTACCGTCACTTGTAAGTTATATTTGGTAGATCAAGTAAAAATGTAACAGTATATTAAATTAAAGGCAAATATTATAATATGCATCTTAGAAGCGGGGGACATATAACAAGCTCAAGATGATGTTTACAGTGGGACTGACAAAAAGGACTTTAACAGAGAACAGGAGAAAGCTTGGACTTAAAAAACCACAAATCCAAGCTTTCTCAATTCTCGGTAAAACACCATCATAGGGCTATGGCATTGCAGGATTCTCAATTCTCATGGTGGCCAATGGCAGACGCTTTTGCCATAGCAGTTTTGACAGAGACTGCAGGTAGGGTGGAGCAGCATTTACACCTTTGTAGGAATTAATTAAAAATATGGCAGAATCAGGGATTTGATATTTGTTCTGTTTTAGAATAAGATATTCATTATTACCTGTTTTATTTTGTTTCCTTTATTATTCCTTAAATTAAGGAATAGCCCTTTATGTAATATCTGTATATAAGCAGTATTTTTACTGCTGAATAATAAGAGGGAAAGTTTCACTATTACTTTCTAGATGGTATCACGAGCCCTAGGTTTACTGATCTAGGGATTTTCTCTCTCTTCTTATGGCAGCATGCCCAGACCCATCGAAGACTGCTCTAACCAGCACAGTCAGCAGTGACACCACAGCAACCGGCGGAAACACTAATGACTCAACCACTGGAAATGGTGGTTCGGGAGGATATTCCTCTATTTTGCTCAATAGCCAAGAAGGGCTCTCCAACTAGCTTCATGTCAATGTTCACGTTTCAATGGGAAGAACTACCCAAAATGGTCCCAAACTGTTAAACTAATTCTGGAAGGCAAGGGAAAATTTGGGTTTCTAACAGGGGACGTGGCTAAACCTGCTGAAGGGGATCTAAATTTCAGGTCATGGAAATCTAAAAATTCCTTGATCATTGCTTGGTTAATCAATTCTATTGAACCAGCAATTGGAAAGCCTTTTATGTTCTTGCCCACTGCAAAAGAAGTTTGGGAAGCCGTGAAAGACACATACTCTGATATAAAAAATCCTTCTCAGATTTTTGGCCTAAAATTGAGATTATGGCATGCTAAACAGGGTGACAGGGATGTGACTACTTACTATAATGAATTGATGACTCTATGAAAGGAATTGGACCTCTACTCTGAGGACAACTGGAAGTGTACTAAAGACAGCATTCAGTTTGTTAAAAGTCAAGAAAATGATCGTGTATTTATGTTCCTAGCTGGGCTCAACAAAGAACTTGATGAAGTAAGGGGCATAATTCTAGGAAAAACACCCTTGCCAACAATTCGTGAAGCCTTTTCAGAAGTAAGGAGAGAAGAAGGATGACAAAGGGTCATGTTGAGCAAGTTAGCCCTTGTTTTAGAAGTGGAATGTTCTGCTCTGGTTGCTAAGAACCATAATGAATAGGGGAAGAGAGATGGCAAAAAAACTGATAGACCATGGTGTGATCACTGCAAACGCCCATGGCATACACGTGAAACCTACTGAAAGATTCACGGGAAGCCTGCAAATTGGAAAAGGAAAGGAGAAAGTGAGGGTTGTGCACTTCAAGCTAGTGCTTCTGACCTAGAGAAGCAAACTCCCTCAAGCTTGCTTCTGTTCACTAAGGAACAATTAGACCAACTGTACAAACTCCTTGAGTCTCAAACCCCTTCTTGCTCCATAGCTCACAAAGGTAACTTTCTAACAACTGTTCTTCTTAGTGTCAATTCCAAATATATTGTTGGTTCAGGTGCTTCCGATCACATGACAGGAGAGTCTAGTCTCTTTTCTTCATATAGTCCTTGTGTAGGTAACCAAAAAATTAAGATTGGAGATGGCTCTTTTTCAGCCATCGTAGGAAAACGTTCGGTTGTCTTATCCCCAACATTAACTCTCCAAGATTTCTTACATGTTCCTAAATTGTCTTGTAATTTGTTGTCTGTCACTAAATTAGTTCAAGATAAAAATTGTCAAGCTAATTTCTTTCGCTCTCATTGTGTGTTTAAGGATTTGAACTCGGGAAGGACAATTGGCAGTGGTAAGGAGAGTGGAGGACTCTACCTCTTTGAAGATGGATCAAGACAGCAATCCCAAAGAATAAGTTCTTGTTTTGAATCTATTTTTGTTTCAAATAATAATGAGGATATCATGTTATGGCATTTTCGGTTAGGCCACCCAAGTTTTAGATATTTAAAGTACTTATTTCCCAAGCTGTTTGGTAATAAAGACCCTTCTTTGTTTCATTGTGAAATCTGTGAATTTGCAAAACATCATCGTACTTTTTTTCCCATTTAGCCATATAAACCTTCAAAACCATTTGCTATTATTCACAGTGGTGTCTGGGGTCCCAAGAAAATAAGGACACTTTCCAACAAAAAAAGGTTCATCACTTTTATAGATGACCACACTAGACTTTGTTGGGTGTACTTATTAAAAGAAAAATCTGATGTTGAACAAGCAACTAAATTGTTTTTTAAAATGGTGCAGACTCAATTTCAGACAAATATACAAGTCTTCAGAAGTGATAATGGAAAGGAATATTTTAACAGGATTCTAGGAAATTTTTTTTCTTGAAAATGAGATTGTCCATCACATTTATTGTGTTAATACACCCCAACAAAATGGGATCACGAAGAGAAAAATAAACACCTTTTAGAGGTGGCTAGAGCTTTACTCTTCTCCACTAAAGTTCCCAAATATTTATGGGGTGAGGCTGTTTTGACTGTTGCATATTTAATTGATCGCATGCCTTCCAAAGTTTTACAATTTCAAACTCCTTGTCATACTTTCAAAGAGTATTTTCCTACGGCACGCATTTTGGCTGATTTACCATTAAAATTATTTGGTTGTACTACTTTTGTTTATGAACATTAGCAGCTTGGAAAACTTGATCCACGTGCTATAAAATGTGTTTTCATTGGTTACTCTCCAACCTAGAAAGGATACAAGTGTTTTGATCCAAAATCAAAAAGATTTTTTATGACTATCGATGTCACTTTCTTTGAGAACCAACCTTTTTTTAATGACATTCATCTTCAAGGGGGGAGTTCAAAGGAAGATTATTTTGAAAATATAACTCTTTTGGATGACATGCTTATTTCACAGGATTCTAAGACTTGCACTACTGTTGCACCAAAACAAAATGACTAGGATTCATTATTTGAACCCATTCTCAAAATGAGTTAGGTTCTCACTGAATCTAAGGCTACATCTTCAAACACAAACTGTACCAAACAATCTTTGGAAATTGGGAATAAGGAAAAATTAACCTCAATGCCACAACATGATGATCCTTGTAAGGAAATGGAAAATAGGTTCAAGGATTTAGACCGAATTTGGAAGGGAAAAATTTATGAGGAAGAAAAATAATGAAGTTGAAGATGAACAAACTCTCCAACATTGCCATGAGTCTGAACCAAGGGAGAATTTAACTAGTGAACTTGACTTCGGTAAACCTTCTTCCTCTAAAACTGATAATCCAAATGAGTCTTTAGAAATGAATATGCCTATAGCTCTTAGGAAAGGTGTTAGATATTGTACTAAGCATCTTCTGTCTAAATTTGTGTAATACTAAAACTTGTCTTCATCCTTTGCTGCATTCACCTCTCAGTTGTCTAGTGTAGAAATTCCAAAAATGTACAGGAAGCTCTAAAGATTCCAAAGTGGAAGGAAGCTGTTCTTGAAGAGATGAGAGCTCTTGAGAAGAACCAAAGTTGGAGTATTATGCCCTTACCAGCTGAAAAGGATACTGTGGGTTGTAAGTGGGTTTTCAATGTGAAGTACAATTCTGATGGTTCACTGGAAAGATATAAGGCGTGGTTGGTGGCTAAGGGATTCACTCAAACCAATGGTATAGACTACTCAGAGACCTTTGCCCCTGTTGCAAAGCTGAACATTGTAAGAATTCTGTTATCTCTTACTGTCAACTTAGATTGGCCTTTGCATCAATCAGATGTAAAAAATGCCTTCCTCAACAGTGACTTGGAGGAAGAGGTATACATGGATGGTCCTCCAGGCTTCGAAGACAAATTTGGGTCAAAGGTATGTAAACCGAAAAAGTCTCTTCATGGACTCAAACAGTCTCCAAGGGCATGGTTTGAAAAATTCACTCAATCAGTAAAAAGACAAGGATACTCTCAAGGGCAAGCAAATTGTATCTTATTTACAAAATTTTCCTCTAAAGGGAAAGTTCCAGCATTAATAGTGTATGTTGATGACATCATTCTCACTGGAGATGATGAAGTAGAATTGGAGAGGCTAAAAAAGAACTTGACAGCAGAATTTGAGATCAAGGACTTGAGATCTTTGCGATACTTTCTTGGCATGGAGGTTGCTCACTCAAAAAAGGGAATTGTTGTTTGCCAACGAAAGTACATTCTGGATCTCTTGGAGGAAATGGGAATGAGTGATTGCAGACCAGCAGATACCCCATGGATCCCAATGCAAAACTTTGGGAAGAAAGAAGTGTTCCCGTTGATGTTGGAAGATACCAAAGGTTAGTTGGAAAATTAATTTACTTGTCTCATACTTGGCCTGACATTGCTTTTTCAGTGAGTGTTGTAAGTCAGTTTATGCATTCTCCTTATGAAGAACACCTTGAGGCAGTTTACCGAATTTTGAGGTACTTAAAGAGCAATCCTGGAAAAGGTTTGTTCTTTAAAAAGAACAGTGAAAGGAATGTTGTTGTTTTCACTGATGCAGATTGGGCAGGGTCTGTTATAGACAAAAAATCCACTTCAGGATATTGCACCTATGTATGGGGAAATCTGGTAACTTGGAGAAGCAAGAAACAAGTAGTTTCTAGAAGCAGTGCAGAAGCTGATTTAGAACAATGGACCAAGGAGTTTGTGAAGGACTGTGGATTTATAGAGTCCTAGAAGAACTCAAGATGACAGTAGAACTTCCACTGAAGTTGTACTGTGACAACGAGGCTGCAATAAGCATAGCTCACAATCCTGTCTAGCACGATAGAATGAAGCACATTGTGTTTGACCGCCACTTTATAAAGGAGAAATTGGATGCTAGAATTATCTGCTTGCCATTTGTGCCTTCCAATCAACAAACAGCTGACATATTGACCAAGAGCCTAGCAAGACCCATCTTTGATCGTTTGATAAGCAAGTTGGGCATGATAGATATCTATGCACCAACTTGAGGGGGTGTAGGAATTAATTAAAGATATGGCAGAATTAGGGATTTGATTTTTGTTATGTTTTAGAATAAGATATTCATTATTACCTGTTTTATTTTGTTTCCTTTATTATTCCTTAAATTAAGGAATAGCCCTTTATGTAATATCTCTATACAAGCAGTATTTTTACTGCTGAATAATAAGAGGGAGAGTTTCACTATTACTTTCTACAACCTTATTAAAAAGTAAAGAGTTTCTCACTGTTCAGAGACCATTCAATGTGCATTGAACAGGTTTTTAACATGGGAAATCCATTCATGCTCTGTCCACATCTTCTATTTTGTAAAAGCAAAGCCAACACTGGAATGATACCCACTAGACCAAAACCTCCACCATCTATGGCAAATGACTCATTTGGTGCAAGCCTACCTATTATACTCACACGATCCTTCAGCATTGATCTCCATCTCCATAGACACAGAATTGTCTGAATCCTTGATCTTCTTTTTACAACGATGCAAGAGATGTTCCTCTTGGATAGAAATAACCGTGCTAGCCTCTCCTTTTTCCAAAACTCTAGCAGAGCACTCCATTCTCAAAATTCTTCGGTGCATTATCATATCTTCTTGCGTTAGGAAAATGAATGCCCAAATTCAAATATTAGTTGTACATGTTGTATATGCACCGCAACCGCGATTTAAAACCATGATTAACACACAAAATGGACATAATGTCAATAACCTTTCAATTACTTAGTGGTTACATAAGAATTATACCACTTAATGCAGAATAACTCACACCCCTTCATCTTCTAACTCACAACCCTTCATTTTCTAATTATTATTTCTAACAAAATCAACATTTTAGTTAAACGATATCTTCACATATTACAATTAAATCAAAGTTTTAGGTGGTTGAAGTTTGATATCCGGCAATAAAAAGAAAAATTAAGACTGTCAGAAGATTAATTAAAGAATGCATGTAAATGTACCAATCCTGGACATGTAAATGTACCAGGTTTCATGAATCTTGAAGTTTGGACATGCTAGAATCTTGATCATATATATGGAGGGATGATTCTGTACAAGCCAAATGTACCACGTAAGTAGTTAGTTTCTTTTCTGTTGAATCTGTTTACTGCATAACATTGATTATTTTATTTTCACAATTCAGTTGCCTGCCAAACTTTACCATAGATTGAGTTTTCTTATACATTATGACTGACAATTTGGAACGGAACAAGCACAAAGTTAATAACAGAAGAGTGGCCTCATGGGATCAACTCTTAATAGTAGTTGTGGTTTTCCATTTATTATGGAAAACGTATTCATTCCGCCTCCACCATAATCTGTCTAATATCACACCAAATAATAAACTCCACTTCGCATCCTCTACAACTTTGTTACTTTTAATATTCCTACACAGCCAATCGCCATAATCTTTCTGGAAAAAATAACTGGAATCTGTCATCTGGAAGGCCAGCCAGACTTGTTTAGCCCATTTACAGTCACGAACTGCATGAATGATTGATTCAGCATGAGTACCACACATAGGACAACTCGCATCTTGAGTCATATGTCTCCTAAACCGCAACTCATTTGTTGGAAGGATTCCTTGCGCCACTTTCCAAAAGAGGAATTTAATACATTCAGGCCCTCTCCATCGCCATATGTACTGGAAGATATTGCAATTTTCCAGAATATGTGAATTAGATAACTTGGCATATGCTTCTCGGATTGAGAATTGACCATCAGCAGAATGTTCCCACTCCAAAGTATCATCCTGATTGGAGCTAGAAGGTGGTTTTATAAGTTGGATTTTGCAAGCAATATCAGGAGGTAATTGAGCAGATATTCTTTCCATATCCCAATCTCCAGCACTATTCACATAAAAACATATCGGAATGCTCTCCCCTAAGAAGGTTTGACCATTACGATATTGCTTCAGATGACCACAACTAGGTACCCAATAATCCTTCCAAAAACGAATTTTTCTGTCATTGCCCACTCTCCAAATCATATTTGACAGAAAACTATCCCAGCATTTTGTAATTTCACGCCATATGTTGGAACCAGATCTGTTTTTATCAATGACAGGCAAAATATCCCCCCACCACATCTATATTTAGAACGAACAACTCTTACCCAAAGATCATTGGGTTTCGAACACAATTTCCAGCTCACCTTCATCAAAAGTGCTTGGATCATAGTACTAGCGAAGACCAAAACTACCATTTCTCTTAGGGGTACAAATAGCATCCCATTTCTTCTAGTGAACTTTTCTGGAATTTGTGGTATGCCCCCAGACAAAGTTCCTACACTTTTGATCTATCTCCTCACAAACATCTGAGGGAAGAAGCGTGGTTTGCTTTACATAATTTGGAAGAGCTTGACCAACAGATTTACTCAAAGTAACTCTGCCTGCAAGGGATAATTGAGAAGCCTTCCATGTACTTAACCTCCGGGTGATTTTATCAATTATGAATTGGTAGCTTTGCTTAGATACTCTATCATGGTGAAGAGGAACACCCAAATATTTTCCAAGGTCCGCCGTCCTTTGATACCCCAATTTATGAACTATTTGGTCTCTCAATTGCCAATTAACATTCTTTGAGGAGAAAATTATGGTTTTATCAACATTAACTTTTTGTCCTGAGCTACTACAAAAAGACTCCAGAATATTGCTCAAAACTTCCGCTTAATCCAACTTAGCTTCTGCAAAAAGGAGGAGATCATCTGCAAAAGCTAAATAAGAAATCTTTGGACCACCTATGGATAATTGAATAGGCTTCCATAATTTTTCCTCCACTGCAAGCTTAATCAAATGGAAAAGCCTCTCAATGCAAAGCACAAAAATATAAGGAGAAATAGGGTCCCCTTGACAAACACCTCTAGAAGGAAACTTTTTTTCTAGGGCCTCCTCGTTCCAAAGCACTTGAAAAGAAGGGGAAGAAATACACCATCTCACAATCTGAATAAAATTCTCAGGAAACCCTATATCATATAAAGTATCAACCACAAAGTCCCATTTCAATCTATCATAAGCCTTCTCCAAGTCTACTTTAATAGCCATCCACCCTCCTAGACCCTTTTTATTTTTCATGGAATGGATCACTTCTTGTGCAATAATAATATTATCCCCACTCTATCTGTTAGGGATAAAACTACATTGGCACAGATCAACAAGCTCCTCCATCACCCTTCTCAATCTAGCCGAAGAATCTTCATCACTGTTTAATAGGAAACATTGCATAAACTGATGGGTCTGAAATGCTTCATAGTAGTCACTGGTTCTACCTTTGGAATAAGAGCAATGAGTGTATCGTTAAGACTCCCAATCTTAGAAGGATCATCAAACATACTCCTTATAAGATTACAGAAGGAATCTCCCACCACATCCCATTGGCTCTTATAGAAAATAGCCTGAAAACCATCCACACCAAGAGCCTTATAATTCCCCATGGAAAAAAGTGTTTTCTTGATTTCCTCATTCGAAACCCTTTCTCTAAAAAACTCCAAATTTAACTCTGAAATTTTTGGAAAGGCTCCCCTAACACAGTAAGAAGGAGAAGAAGAATCATCAGTAAAAAGATTAGAAAAATACTCAGCTACTAACCTTTCTACATCTTCAATATCTGCAACCCATTCACCATTAGAATTCTGAATTGCCTCATAATTATTTTTCCTTCTTCTGATTGCCATCACTCCATGAAAATACCGAGTATTGCGGTCTCCAAAAGCAAGCCATTTAGCTCTGGATCATTGAAACCAAAGCAATTCCTCATGTCGAACCACTTCTTGATACTCCAGCCACACTATCTTTTGTCTCTCTTGCAAGAACTTGCTTCTGTTATTGTTCATTTAGGATGAAATTTTGTCCAGACTCTAGAGAAGCTTTCGTTTACGGTGAAAAATGTTCCCAAAAACATCTTTGTTCCACTTGCGAAGCGCCTCTCTAAGATCAATAATGCGATCCCTCCAATCAACATTATCTTTCCAAAACTCTTTAATGAAAGCATTGAATTCAGGATGCATCAACCAGGAAGCAACAAAATGAAAAGGTCGTCTCCTTTTATTCTCCCCTCTTCTATAAGACATTTTCATCAGAACTGCCCTGTGATCAGACTTAAAGAAAGGAAGATGAAGTACAAGAGCATTTTGGAACCGAATTCTCCATTCCAAATTGATCAGAACATGATCAAGACGCTCCAAAACATCACCTCTCATCCAAGTAAAAGCTGGGCCCTTAAAACCTACATCAATGAGTTCTGTTGTATCCATAATCTCCTGTAAATCCTGAGCACCTCTCCAAGAAGGATTATTGGATCCTCCACTGCGATCATGTAGTTGGAGAATTGAATTAAAATCCCCAATCACTGACCAAGGCCCCCGAATATTCTCAGCAATAGTGACCAAATCATCCCACAAGGATTTGCGGTATTGAAAGTTTGGGCTTCCATAAACCACAGTTAAGAACCAACTAGCTTGTCTCTTCCAACCAACCTTCATGTGAACAAATTGGTGATCACTTTGGATAATATCAACCTTCCACATGTCAGACTTCCACAAACACCAAATTCCTCCAGACTGACCACGCCCTTCCTGAACAAAGTGACTATCAAAACCCAATCTGGGAATAATTCGATTTGTCGCTTCTCTAGAAGCATGAGTTTCCAGCAGAAAAATTAAGGAGGTATCATACTCCTTACAAATGTCTCTAATAAGAGGAGCAAAACCACGAGAACAAGTTCCCCTACAGTTCCAAGCTAACACATTCATGATAACAATTATTGACTGGTGGCCTTCAAAAGGCCAGGGTGCGCTTCATTCTCCTTCACTCCATTAGGAACCTGAGTCTTATCATCATGATTAATGACCTCCATCATGTCCATCTTTGCACTGGGATTATTTGACTTCGAAAGTTGCTGCTCTCTACTAAGGAATTCAGCCTTAGTTTTAGCAATAAAACTCTCGTCTAACATCTCGTACCAGAGTTTATTATTGGATTGTTTATCCAAAATCCTCATGAGTTCAAGCATTTCTTGTTCTTTCTTTTGTTGCAAAATCCACTCCTCCTGAGTAGGATTATGGTTCGACGTAGACGGCTTCTCAATAAGGCTTCCCATATTACTCTGATTGGTAGCCACATTGTTCTTTGTGGTTGACTTTTGAATTGCATGCACGTGACCAGGTTTGGAAGGTTTTTGAATTTTTCTATTATTCTCATGCACCTTCAAATGAGAAACACCTGCCTTTCCATTATCTGCACCTTTGGTGGTCCCGCTCTTATTAATAGTAACTCCTCCAATATCAATCATATTATTCAGAGAATCATGTGACCCTGTTTCCGTAATATTCTCTTCCTCCTGATTGCTATTAATCAATGCTTCAAATTGTGATCCTACAATTTGCTTGCCACGGATATGCCTGATAGATTCTCCCTGCTTATTATTCAACTGACTATTAACAGAAATAATTACCTTTTTATTCCAATTAACTCTTTTAACGAGCATCCATGGACCATAAATGTCATTTCCATAACGGTTGGCTCCCGAATTTTTGTTTTATAAAATTTTTAAAATTGTTAATAAGTTCAGAGTATAAGATTGTAAGTGAATAAAAAAGCAAAGGAAAAGTATCCAATTTGTTGAGGGCGAAAAGTTTGTCATTATTCAAGTTGTGCGATTTATGGCATACATTCAGTGGTAATGTGGTTTCTTTGTTTCTGTTGGATATTGCACATTCCATTTTGGAAGCATATTCCAGAGTTCTAGCAAATTTAGCCTTCAGCATATTGTCTAGAATAAGAGATATATATATTGCTTTCATGGGATAAATCTCTCTCAAACTTTGGTGGTTGGTGCACAGCACATATCAGGCAGTCCTTACTTGATAAGGTGAACAAGGTTGATGGACAATGTTGTAATTCTGGCTGTGATAGTACTTCTGATTTAGAAGTTTAATTCCTCAATGGATGCCAAATTCAGCTCTGTAATAGTTACACCAAACTGGAGTTGTGTCTGGTGCATTAGTACAGAGGCTTGTACAAGTGTCTCCTCAAAATTCTCGATAGTGGCTTTTGTTAATGTTTCTGTTATGACTACATAAGCAAACTGATAGGTTTGCCTTCCCATAAATTTTGGTTGGTTTTATATCTAACTATACACAATCCTTGGTCACACATTGTGGTTTTTATATTTGAGAGGCTTTGTAGGACGGACTTAACAATCAAGAATGTTTAGTTTGATGTTAGCACATGTTTTAAGATTCTCAAACTGGGGAGGGACAATGGAAAGCTGCATGTAGTGAAAACAGCGATTGGGAGAGATTAAATGAGAAAACTTGCACATATCAAATGTTTGTCATCCGTAAAGTTTGAAACTCACAAATGAGTAATTGACTATGTTAGTACGTTTCAACATAATAATCAAGAATACTCTGGCTATTTTTGTAATTGTAAGTTTAATACAGAGAAGAAAAAATGCTCAATTAAAAGAATATTGGAAAGTATAGAACAAGTATCATCCTCTGCTTTTTGCTGATAAAAAAAAAAAAAGTATCATCCTCTGCTTGGATGACAGGGATATCTATTAGGAAAATATTTTATTGACAACAAAATAAAATAAAAAATGTTTCACGCAATGAAACTGTTTCTACTAGTGGGGCCATTGAGTTACTATCCTTTAAAGTAGGATTTTATTTATTTATTTTTACTATAACTTTAAAATATGAAGCAGAAAAAATACTGTCAATTACAAAAATTGAAAGATGTTGAATGCAAGGACAAACAAATAAAAGAAAAAAATGCTAGCTGTTAACAAACACAAATTAATTTCCACTATTTTGTTTTTACTTTTTTCTTTTTACTATAACTTATTACTATTATTTTATAGTCCTGGCTGTTGTTTCTATGGGGAGTGGAAGGTGAAAATTTCATGTCATGTTATGCAAATCATTGAAGCAGTGGGTTACTTTATCGAACCTGATCATCTCAGGGTTTCAGTCTCACGTAGTTTGGAATCAGAGAAGTGAGCAACAGATAAGAAAGGAAACTAAAACAATATTGGAAAGGATAAAGCAAGTATTATCCTCTGCTTGGATGACAGGGATTTCTTTTAGGAAAATGTTTTGTTTACAACAAAATGAAATAAAATATTGTTTTCTTTAATTTTGAGGTTTATATGTGTATATATAAAAGATAAATAGTACAAGATAAAGATAATTGGGTATGGTATAATTCTACAGTGTCGATGTTTTGATATCCAAGCATTGAAACAGTTTGTTATTCTCATTCTTCATAAGAAGTGACATAAGACAAGTCGGGCCATTGAAATATGCAGAGAAATATACTCTCAATTACAAAAAGAGGAGTGCTTAAAAAAATCTCAGCTAGCTATTTCTGCAGTTACTACTAAAGACAAGTTTATGGACTCCCCCAAACTCAAAAGGCAAGTTTGAGAGCATTATGATGTTTTTGCAGCAAAATTTGGGAAATCACAAGTCATACAGGAAATAAAAATATGGAAGTATAATAAATCTTTTATTTGGGTGGAGTATTACATCTGTCAGGTAGAAAATTTTACATGAGCCATACATGTTACATGAAGAATGGATTGATTTATTTAGACAACTAATAAACTAGTAGACAATCTGGCACCCAGTTTAATTTTATTGACATTAGGCAACATATCATATTGCATACACCTGTTTCTAAAATGACTGTAGCATTTGATTTCAGCTTTAATTCTTCTCAACCGTCAACACCTGAATTTTGAAAAACATAAAAAGAGGACAGAAAAATCAAATAATATCTACATAAAATAAATCAAGTAGTTAAGGATGTGTTTATAAACTAAAAGACTGTTATCCAGTCACGAAAAATATTCTGGAATGATTTTTTTATACATTGACCTAAACATTCATTAAGTTCTATTCTAATGAAAATCTGAATAAACATAAAGTATGTAAAATCCTCAATTTTACTGTATTAATAATTTTGAAGAGTAAAACTTCATGAACTTGTCAAATAAATCATATAAAAACAGAGGACAAAAGAATAAATTATATAAGGGAATATTTTTTGGAAGCATAAAACTATATTTTAGAACAATAACCATTTTGTGTCATGTAGTTATACATAGAGAATTAAGTAGATCCTCATTCACTACCCAACAAGAAAGGCCTTTCTGATTTGATTAAGCTCCCTGGTAACATCAACCACATCCATTCTTTCTTTTGGTGATTCCATAGAACAAGCAAGTCCAATCCTAAAAAGTGAAACTAAGCACTTCTCAACATGTGGATTAAGATTCCAATTGTTTCCTACCAATGTTGTTGCTTCATCTGTTGGAATAAGTCGTGGGTCCAAAATCTGCTGAAGATTATCAGGGAATGAAATTTCAACAAAGTTACGAAGATTTTGACCATCTTCCAACAATTCATCGGTAGGTCTTCTTCCAGTAAGCATTTCCAACATCAGAATCCCAAAGCTGTACATGTCGCCATAAGTTGACACCTCAGAACCCACTCCATACTCTAAAAATATATACCAAAAACTGTCAATACACAATGCTAATAAATAACAAACTGAAACTAAAAGATATGAGAATTTTAAGAAACACTAATGATTCAAAACATAAGAACATACCTGGAGGAGCATAGCCAACAGTCCCCTTTATTCCAATTGTACTTGTTTGCTTAGAAGTGGTACCATTGATGGTTGAGAGGAGTCTTGCTATGCCAAAATCACTCACATGAACAACCATGTCATCATCAAGAAGGACATTGCTTGGCTTTAAATCACAATGAATGATTGATTGCTCGCATTCATGGTGAAGATAATTTAATGCAGAAGAAACATCAATCATGATATTGAATCTTTCATCAAGGCTCAGTGTTCTCTGATGCTCTGCACATGCTGTGATATGATGCAACCATTGCTCTAAGCTTCCATTTCTCATGTACTCAAAAATTAGAGCTTTGAATTCTTGACCTTTGTAATCTGTGCTGGAACAGCATGTCAAAATCTGAACCAGATTTCGATGTCTAATACTTTTAAGTGCATTGCATTCGGCAATGAAACTCTTGTGAGCTCCTTTTTGTTGAAGGTTTAGGACCTTTATGGCAACAACTTTGTCTTCTAACTCAAGAGTTCCTTTGTAGACAGAGCTAAAATTTCCAGACCCTATCAAGTTTGAAGTTGAGAACCCACCAGTTCCGTTGTGTAGGCTTTGGTATGAAACTTTAGCCAGCTGGTCAATTGTTGGTGAATCTAAAGATGGTTTCTTACTCCTTTTCCTCATCCAGTAGATAGTTAAAATAATTGACAGTATGAGAAGAAAAACAAGCACACTAACTATCATTGCTATCAACCCGAACTTGTGGTGTTTTGCAAGTTTGTTACCTTTGACAGGGCATAGTGGCAGATGCAGTTTTGAAATGCCTCCACAAAGCTTACTGTTTCCAGTAACCACTAACCCACTTGCATTTTTAAAGACACCTTCTGTTGGTACCTCACCATGCAACATGTTAAAAGATACATTGAAATATTGTAAGAAAGAAAGGTTCTGCAGAACATTAGGAATTGATCCAGACAAGTGGTTTAGTGACAGGTCTAATTCTTGAAGACTTTTGAGTGACGCCAAAGAGGATGGAATGATTCCTTGTAAGAAATTCCCTTGCAAATAGAGGTACTCCAACATTATGCATTCTCCGATGGTTCCAGGAATGTCACCAGACAAATGCTTCTGAGACATATCTAGCCAATCGATATTTTTTAGGTTGCCCACTTCTTTCGGTATACTACCACTCAATGTGTTTTGTGACAAAGCCAACAAGTTTGCTAGAGAAGAAAGATTAAAAATCTCTACAGGTATGGTTCCTCTAAGGTTGTTTTGCCAAAGACCTAGATATTGTAACTTTTGGCAGTTTCCTATGCTTGGAGGAATATTTCCTTCTATTGGATGAAATGCAAAAATCAAAGACAAAAAAAAAAAAAAAAAAAAAAAAAAAAAAAAAAAAAAAAAAAAAAAAAAATCCTAACTATTAAAACTTATCAGCAACAGATCATTATACCAAGAAACAATTTATAAACATAGTTGAACTGGTATTGGATGAAAGAGAATGAAAAAACAAAGAGGAAGATTCTATAAACTTTGTACTCTGTTGCAACCCTTAGTGAGAACATATGGAGAAAATGGTACTCTGTTGCAGAACGGATTGAAGAAGAGAGTGCAGTACCTGCTTAAAAAAACTTAATGACAGTTTAGTAACTGATTAATAGAATTTGTTTCAGACTTTAAACTCCTTGAGAGAATGATATGGAAACGTTTTAATGACAATCTAGTAACAGTTGAAATGATTTTGTTTAAGACATCAATCAGTGTACAACAGATGGTGAAATGAGAAGAGTATGCCACGTAAGCAAAAAGGCTGAAATGGATGAATCTCTGCTTTCTGAAAATCTGAGATGGCAATGTCACATCCCGTGTCTCAGAATTTATATATTATAAATAGATAGATATGTGTATTATATAGCTACTTCCATGCTTCTGCCATAGGATGCAACATCTGCCATTAATAATAAAGGAAGATGTTCACCATGTACTCATCGGTACTTTCAAGTTTCAACAGGCCCTTACAATCATTTGACACTCCTATTGATTCAGGCATTAATCATGTATGAAAAAGCTTAATTAAGAACCTTATGCCATTTCATTCAGTTTCCTTTTTGCATTTTAATCTGTTTTACCAAAGTGAATTTGCTATTAGGGGTGGACACACACAGGACCCAGTATAATCACAAACCAAACCATCCTGAACACAAAATCAGAGTGCATTGGGTATTCGGTTTGGATCAGGTAAAATTTCTTCTAATATGGTTGGTTCAGGTTGGATCCCAGGTTGATAAATTTCAAACCTGTTCAAACACCATTTTTTCTTTTTTGTATTTAAATATTATTATTTTTATTTGTTTTTTAAATAGCTTTTATAAAGAAATTCACTTTTTTCTGTGACCCTGTGACCCAACATGAACCAACCCAGATGTAATATAAAGTTGGTTCAGTTCAGATTAAGAACCAAAAGTTGCCAAAACTGACAAATAAACTAAATTGTGATATTGATTGCATGATTACTAAATCAGTAAATCTGTTTCTGTGTTGCAGTCTGGAAAGGCAAACCCTGGACAGGAACTGCACAAGGTTTTGACGGGTGAATCAAGCTCTGGAGAAGACACTTGAAATCTGAACATATTGCCCTTGAAACTGTTAATAGACTGGAAGCTGCTATATTCTCATGGGAAGAGAGAATTGCAGAACAAGTTCTAACTGGAGAAGACACACTAAATCCTTTTGTTTTTGGTTTTATCTTACTCATTTACATTGCTTGCTGCCTACCCCCAAAAGTCTGAAAATTCCATGTTATATTCAGTTTCAAACCAAAAAGAGAACAGGAAAAGGTAAATAAAAATGCAAAGGAAAGTATCCAATTTGTTGAGGGTGAAAAGTTTGTCATTATTCAAGTTGTCCGATTTATGGCATACATTCAGTGGTATTGTTGTTTCTTTCTGTTTCTGTAGGATATTTCACATACCATTTTGGAAGCATATTCCAGAGTTCTAGCCAATTTAGCCTTCAGCATACTGTCTAGAATAAGAGATATGTTGCTTTCCTGGGATAAATCTCTCTCAAACTTGGGTGGTTGGTTCACATATCAGGCAGTCCTAACTTGATAAGATGAACAAGGCGGATGGAAAATGTTGTAATTCTAGCTGTGACAGTATTCTGATTTAGAACTTTCCTCAATGGATGCCAAATCCAGCTCGGTATCAGCTACACCAAACTGGAGTGGTGTCTGGTGCATTAGTAGAGAGGCTTGTACAAGTGTGTCTCCTCAAAATTCATCATAGTGGCTTTTGTTTAAACGCTTTTGTAAATGTTATTGTTATTACTATATGGCATGCTCGGTAAGAATAGAGGCATATGATAGGTTTGCCTTCCCATAAATTTTGGTTGGTTTTATAACCAACTATACACAAACCTTTGTCATATATTGTGGTTTTTATAATCAATTGGTTTTGTATGACAGTGAAAAATCAAGAGTGTTTTCAATTTGATGTTAGCACACGTTTGGGGGAGAGCAAACGAGAAAACTGCCATATACCAAATGTTTGTCATTCTTAAGTTTCAAAAAACACAAATGAGTAACTGAATTGAGCTAAACAGAAGAATCTGGCTACCTTTGTAATTGTAAGTTTACAGAGAATCTTCTATTTGTAGGCATAAAGGTATAGGGGAATGTCGTAGGGACGTAAATATTGCTCAATTAAAAAATATGCGAATAAACTTCTAGAATGAGCAGGATCTTTTTGAAAATGGTATACAAGCATGACCGGTTGAGTTTGGATCATAATTTGGTTAAATGCTTATCTCAGGTCCTTTCCTAGAAGCTCAAATAAAATGTAGCTTATCATTTTTTTTTTTGGTGAATAAATGTAGCTTATCCTATGAAACATCAAATTAAATATCATCAATAAATTAAATTAACATCATATAAATAAAAACAAGATAATAATATTCTTATTAGTTAAAGTAAACATAATTTAATATAATAAATAAAGTAAATTGACTTGAGGCCCACCATCAAAATTCTTATATATGACATCCTAACTATTTGTGAAAGATTAAATTCATAATTAGTTTAATTAATATGATATTTACTTTATTACCAGATGCATCTTAAAATAAAAATCTCCTCTGATCATTTCCCTTCATACTTCTCCAACCATTGTATAAAAGGAGCCTGGTTTTTTTTCTTTTTAAAAATATAAATTTTAATGTATTTGATCAATGATGCACACGCCCAGGAAGAAATTTTTCATAGCAAAAAATGGGTAGATATATATAATGTCATCAATGGCATATTGCCTAAATTAGATTGCTTTAGGAGACTTGGTCAATTTGACTAGGTATAGTAATGGAAAGTAATATTTAGAAACCAATATAACTCGATCAATTTTCATGGAATTTACTTAGACCTTTTCGAGGGCTTAGTGGTTACTAAATTCTCAATTTCCACCATTATAATGTACAGAAGGGAGACTAATGCAGTGGAAGAAGTCAAACATAATCATGAAAATAGGAAATCTATAATAAATCATTAACACCTACTTTACTCTATTATTGGTCTCTTAACATTAATGAAATATTAATGCTATAAAAGGTCTCTAGATAATGGTCTATATGATGGTGATATATTGGTCTACGTATATTATTACTTTAAAAAGAATTTAATTAAGTTGATTTATTGCTTTTGGTTAGAGCCATTTCTAGTCTAGTTGACCTTGACTCCTATTTTTTTATGGCCCTGGCTATTGTTTCTATTGGAAGTAGAAGGTGAGAATTTCATGTCATGTTACGTGAATCATTGAGGCAATTGGTTACTGAATCGATCCTGATCATCTCAGCGTTTCAGTCTCACGTAGTTTGGATTCAGAGAAGTCAGCAACTGATAGAACAAGTGTTTTGCTTGGATGACAAGGATATCTATTAGGAAAATGTTTTTGTTTACAACAAAATGAAGTAAAATAGTTTCCTTTAATTTTTAGGTGTATATGTGTATATATAAAAGATAAAAACGTAAGAGATAAAGATACTTGGGTATGGTAATAATTCTATGGTGTGGATGTTTTGAAATTCAATCATTGAAACTGTTTGTTACTCTCATTCTGCATAAGAAGTGACATAAGAAGAGTTGGGCCATTGAAATATGCAAAGAAAAAAATACTCTCAATTACAAAAGAAGAGTGCAAAAAAAAATCTCATCTAGCTATTTCTGCACTTACCACTAAAGACAAGTTTATGGAATCCCCCGAACTCAAAAGGAGAGTTTGAGAGTATTATGATGTTTTTGCAGCAAATTTTGGGAAATCACAAGTCATACAGGAAATAAAAATATGGAAGTATAATAAGTCATTTATTTGGGTGGAGTATTACATCCGTTAAGTAGAGAATTTGACATGAGTCATAGATGTTACATGAAGGTTGGATTTATTTATTTAGACAACTAATAAACTGGGGCAAATTAGTAGACAATCTAGACATTAGGCAACATATCATATTGCATACACCTCTTTCCAAAATGACTGGCATTTGATTCAGTGTTAATTCTTCTCAACGGTCAACACCTGAATTTTGAAAATCATAGCAGGAGGAAAGAAAAATCAAACTACATAAACAAAATAAAGAAATTAAGGATGTGTTTATCAATTAAAAGACTGTTATACAGTCACCAAAAAAATTGTGAAATGAATTTTTTTTGACTTTGACCTAAACATTTCTTAAGTTTTATTCTAATGAAAATTTGAATAAACATAAAGACAAGGCTATTTTTGGCCCAATTTTTTTTTAAAAAAAACTAAGAATCTTATAAATAAATAAAAGTTGTAGGTGATTATATTTTTTTTTTTGGAATTTCCAATTATGTTTTATACAGTATAAAAATTATCAATATGTCCGATTGTTAAAAATAAAAGAAAGATAGCGAGGTTTGTTTTTTACGTATATATCCACAATAATAATTATTAGAGTTACACTATGTGCATGAAATGATGCCCGAAAGAAAAAAAAAAGAGAAAAAAACTTACTTTGTGAAAGAAGACTTTAGTCCTAAATTTCACAAACACAAACTCCACTAACTAGTTAAATCCACTGCAAGATATTTTTCAATATGTTGCCATGTAGTCTTTTTAAGAACGGGACCACGAAAATTGGCACTTGCCACTTGCCAAGAAGCCACCACCTCATAATTAATGCCAAACAATTTAAATGAAAAAAAATAATTTATCAGTTTATGTTCCTGAAACAAAAATAATAAAGTAAAAAAAAAAAAAAGTAGAAGGAAAGTTGCAGACTAGCTGTGTTTTTTTATCTTTGGTGCTTGACTGCTTGTAAGGGTGTTTATTCACCTTGTTTTGCTTCAATTTTTTGGCTTCTTCTTCTTCTTCTGTTAATGGAAGTTTGTGAACAATGAGATTAAGGCTTGGAGTGCTAAGGGAAATGAGGACTTTCACAGGAGTGCTTTGCTTGTATCGGAAGTTTGTGTAGCAATGATATAAAATAGTAGAAGAAATTTAAAAATATAAAAAATTGTACTTGTTATCAGAAGTGATGTTATACTTTTGTCTTATTTATGGGACAACATTAAAAAAAGAGAAAATTTTGACTTCTATATATTCTTTTATTTTATTTCATTTTTATTTAAATAACTCAAATTAACTGATGGAGATTGGGGAGGGACAAAATAAGTGTGTGTGTGTGTATAATATTTTTTGGGGTAGCCGATTAACTAATTGGGGGATGCAAAATAAGAGTATACATATAAATTTATAGTGTTTATTTTTTTTTTAGGGTAACCATGGCCACCATTCACTAAAGAGGAACTGCCCCCTGTTTTTAATGCTTTGATCAATAATGCACACGCCCAGGAAGAAATTTTTCCTAGCAGCAAGCAAATGGGTAGATATATAATGTCAACAATGGCATATTGCCTAAAATAGATTGCTTTAGGAGACTTGGTCAATTTGACTAGGTATAATAATTGAAAGAAATGTTTAGGAACCAATACAACTCGATCAATTTTCATGAAATTTAGCTTAGTGGTTACTAATATAAGGTATAATAATATAATGTAGTGAATGGAGACTAGAGCAGTGGAAGAAGTCAAACATAATCATGAAAATCGGAAATCTATCATAAATCATTGACACTTATTTTAGTCTATTATTGGTCTCTTAACAGTAATGAAATATTATTGCTATAAAAAGTCTCTGGGGATTTTTTTAACCTAAATATGTGATTCAATTAAGTTGATTTTTTTATGGCCCTGGTTGCTTCTATGGAGAGTGGAAGGTGAGAATTTCATGTCATGTTATGTGAATCATTGAAGCAGTTGGTTATTGAATCGATCCTGAACATCTCAGGGTTTCAGTCTCAGATAGTTTGGAATCGGAGAAGTGAGAAACTAATAGGAAAGGAAACTAAAAGAATATTGGAAAGGATACAGCAAGTATCATCCGCTTCTACGATGACAGGGTTTTCAGTTAGGCAAATGTTTTGTTTACAACAAAATGAAAGAAAATATTGTTTCATTTAATTTTGAGGTGTATATGTGTATACATAAAAGATAATAAAAAGTAAGAGATAAAGATAATTGGGTATGGTATAATTCTATGGTGTGGATGTTTTGATATTCAAGCATTGAAACTGTTTGTTATTCTCATTCTTCATAAGAAGTAACATAAGACAAATCAGGCCATTGAAATATGCAGAGAAAAATACTCTCAATTACAAAAAGATGAGTGCTTAAAAAAATCTCAGCTAGCTATTTCTGCACTTACTACTAAAGACATGTTTATGGAATCCCCCAAACTCAAAAGGCAAGTTTGAGAGTATTATGATGTTTTTGCAGCAAATTTTGGGAAATTACAAGTCATACAGGAAATACATATATGGAAGTATAATAAGTCTTTTATTTGGTTGGAGTATTACATCCGTTACGTAGAGAATTTTACATGAGTCATACATGTTACATAAGGATGGATTGATTTACTTAGACAACTAATAAACTGGGGCAAATTAGTAGACAATCTAGCACCCAGTTTAATTTTATTGACATTAGGCAACATATCATATTGCATTCACCTCTTTCCAAAATGACTGTGGCATTTGATTCAGCTTTAATTCTTCTCAACAGTCAACACCTGAATTTTGAAAATCATAGGAGGAGGAAAGAAAAATCAAACTACATAAACAAAATAAAGTAATTAAGGATGTGTTTATCACTTAAAAGACTGTTATACAGGCACCAAAAAAATTGAGAAATGAATTTTTTTGACTTTGACCTAAACATTCCTTATGTTCTATTCTAATGAAAATCTGAATAAACATAAAATAATCAATTTTACTATATTATTAATTTTGATGAGTAAAACTTCATGAACTTGTCAAATAATTCGTATAAAAACAGAGGACAAAAGAATAAATTAATATGGAATTTTTTTTTGAAACATAAAACTATTTTTTAAAACAATAACCATTTTGTGTCCTGTAGCTATATGTGGAGAATTAAGTAGATCCTCATTCACTCACCAACAAGAAAGGCCTTTCTGATTAGATTAAGCTCCCTAGTGACATCAACCACATCCATTCTTTCTTTTGGTGATTCCATAGAACAAACAAGTCCAATCCTAAAAAGTGAAACTAAGCACTTCTCAACATTTGGATTAAGATTCCAATCATTTCCTACCAATGTTGTTGCTTCATCTGTTGCAATGAGTCGTGGGTCCAAAATTTGCAAAAGATTATCAGGAAATGAAATTGCAACAAAGTTATGAAGATTTTGACCATCTTCAAATAATTCATCTGTGGGTCTTCTTCCAGTAAGCATTTCCAACGCAAGAATCCCAAAGTTGTACAAGTCACCATTAGTCGACACCTTTGAACCCACTTCGTACTCTAAAATATACACCAAAAACTGTCAATACACAATACTAATAAATAACAACTTGATACAAAAAAATACGAGAATTCGAAGAAACAATAATGATTCAAAACTTAAGAACATACCTGGAGGAGCATAACCGACAGTACCCTTTATTCCAATTGTACTTGTTTCCTTAGAAGTGGTACCATTGATGGTTGAGAGAAGTCTTGCTATGCCAAAATCACTCACATGAGCAACCATGTCATCATCAAGAAGGACATTGCTTGGCTTTAAATCACAATGAAGGATCGATTGCTCACATTCATGATGAAGATAATGCAATGCAGAAGAAACATCAATCATGATATTTAATCTTTGATCGAGGCTCAATGTTCTCTGATGCTCTGCACTTGGTGTGATAGGATGCAACCATTGCTCTAAGTTTCCGTTTCTCATGTACTCAAAAATTAGAGCTTTGAATTCTTGACCTTTGTAATCTGTGCTGGAACAACATGTCAAAATCTGAACCAGATTTCGATGTCTAATATTTTTAAGTGCATTGCATTCAGCAATGAAACTCTTGTGAGCTCCCTTTCTTTGAAGGTTTAGAACCTTTATGGCAACAAGTTTCTCTTCTGACTCAAGAGTTCCTTTGTAGACAGAGCTGAAATTTCCAGACCCTATCAAGTTTGAAGTTGAGAACCCATCAGTTCCATTGTGTAGGCTTTGGTATGAAACTTTAGCCAGCTGGTCAATTGTTGGTGAATCCAAAGATGGTTTCTTACTCCTTTTCCTCATCCAGTAGATAGTTAGAATAATTGACAATATGAGAAGAAAAGCAATCACACTAACTATCACTGCTATCAACCTAAACTTGTGGTGTTTTGCAAGTTTCTTACCTTTGACAGGGCATGGGGGCAGATGCAGTTTTGAAATACCTCCACAAAGCTTATTGTTTCCAGTAACCACTAACCCGCTTGTATTTTTAAAGACACCTTCAGTCGGTACCTCACCTTCCAACATGTTAAAAGATACATTGAAATAATTTAAGAAAGAAATGTTCTGCAGAACATTAGGAATTGATCCGGACAAATGGTTTTGTGAGAGGTCTACACGTTGAAGCCCTTTGAGTGATGCCAAAGAGGGTGGTATGATTCCATGTAAGGAATTCCCTTGCAAATAGAGGTATTCCAACATTATGCATTCTCCGATGGTTCCAGGAATGTCACCAGACAAATGATTTTGAGACATATCTAGCCAATCGAGATTTTTTAGGTTGCCAACTTCTTCCGGTATACTACCACTCAATGAGTTTTGTGACAAATCCAACAAGTTTGTTAGAGAGGAAAGATTAAAAATCTCTACAGGTATGGTTCCTCTAAGGTTGTTTTGCGAAAGACCTAGATGTTGTAACTTTTGGCAGTTTCCTATGCTTGGAGGGATATTTCCTTCTAACATATTTTCTCCCATATCCAAATAAAACAATTGACTAAGGTTGCCTATAAAGGCACCAATCTCTGCTGACAATTTGTTTCCTGTTAAGCGTAACAATTGCATCTTCTGAAACTTACCAAAAGTTGTTGGGATAATCCCATCAATGCGGTTATATTCCATCGCCAAGAGAGTCAAGCCAATTAGATTTCCTAATGTGGCAGGGATTTCTCCTGATATCTGATTACCTCCAAGATATAGTCTACTGAGTTGGGAGGATAAATTGCCCAAGGAATTTGGTAAATAACCTCCAAAATTATTGTGGGTTATAGTTAACCTTTGCAACTTACTACAATTTGTCAATGATTTTAAAAACTCCAAATCATTAGTTGAATTGTCACCTAGATTATTTTTCCCCAAATGTAGGAAATAAAGATATTGTAACTTCCCCAGACTTGGAACTTGTCCCACAAAATGGTTATCACTGAAATCAAGCATTGACAGGATAGATGCATTTGTGATGGAAGGTGGAATTGGACCTGAGATTTGATTGGCACCAATTACAAATACTTGGAGATTGGGTAGGGTGTGGAACATGTTAGGTGGAAGAGAACCATTAAATTGATTTAATGTTCCTGAGATTAGAGTAAGAGATGACATATTATAAAGACAAGAAGGCAATGTTCCAGTCAGTTTGTTGATAGCGAAATACATGAATGTCAAGCTTTTGAGACTGCATATTTCTTGTGGAACATTTCCCTCTAAGTTGTTAGTATCGACATCAAGAGAAGTTAGGGATGAAAGATTCCCTAAGAATGGTGGGATCCCTCCAGATAACTTGTTGTTCCAAACGCTCAAATGTCTAAGCTTCCGAAGTGAGCCAATCTTGATTGGTATTTTTCCAATCAGATTGTTCCCATATAAGTATAAGTGTGTGAGATGAGTGCAACCTGTCAAGTTTGTAGGGATTTCCCCTACCAATGAGTTATTTACGATAGCGAGTTGCTGCAGTTGAGATAACCGTCCCAATTCTTGTGGGATTTTACCGTAGAAGCTATTTTCTGCGAGGTTGAAGTTTTTCATATAAGAGAGATTGCCTGCATGAGGAGATATGGATCCCTTCAACTTGTATCCTCTCAAGTTCAACTCTGTAACTCTTTGAAGCATGGGATTGCAAGTGATTCCATGCCAGTTACAGAAGTGAGTAGAAGCATTCCAAGAGAGCAAGATTCCATATGGGTCAGTGGATACGGATTCCCTGAATTTGAGCAGTGCCAAATGATCGGTCTCATTTCCTAAGGCAAAGGCAGTCATGTTTTGGCTAAAGCACTGTGAGTTGAATGTAAAGAGAGAAAACATGTGGACATATATAGACCAAAATGCTACTAACATTAGTGAAAAATACTTCATTTTGATAATGAATTGGAGGCTGATATGTGGTGATGTTTCTATTGTTAGATAGATAGCTTTATATAGAGTTTGGTAATTGGATTGGAGAAGAAGTGCATGTTGTTCCTTCTGGTGCTTTGATTTTGATTACCAACATTAAATGTCAAGTCAATTACCAATTGGCAACTGGCAGTTACTTTATGTGCTGGAAAATAACTTAAACGTAAGTAACATGCAATGATTCCGGAGAAAAATCCTAGCGTTTTCCTGTTCCTATTAATAATTGCCCAAAATTCAAAAAACTTTTGTCAAATAGTATAAAGCTACTTTTGAGATAAAACTATAGTTTCCAAATTAAAAAATTTGCAATAAAGCATAATATAAAGCTATCTCTATTTGAAAATATTTTTTTTCCATCAAAATTAAAAGTCAATTACCAATATGATCTTTCACGATGATTCAATCAATCTGTTAAAGACGAAGACACAAATGTTACTTTCAAAGTGCGTTTAAGTACTTATGCGTTTAACTAAATTTAAATTGATAATTTTATATTAATAAATTAATTTATTTCAAAATAGTTTTTAATAATAAATTCATTTGTACAAAATCAAAATCTCCTGAAATTAAACTTCTTTAAACAAAGATGCGACAGACATGCCCCAGTTTATAAGTTCATTCCAAGTCTTTTTATAAATTTTATTTTATTATAGGTATTGTCAAAAGTCAGTACTTCTCCTCTACCAAGTGAAGACTCCTATAAAGTGAAGACTCAGTGGAAACTTTTTCCTCCGTGAATAATACGAGTCTATTTTACTTTATTGCCTTTGATAAAAGTCTTGTATATTTACCACGACTAGTATTTTTTTTATTTATTTTATTTTACCTTCACTTTAAAATTTAAATGAAATTTAAGTTTAAATTAAAATTCAGTAATAGTATTTTAAAGAAGCAAAAAGCATATAAAAAATAAAATTAAATGCTCAAAAACAGTCATTTGGCTGAACAAAAAAAAAAAAGAATAAGAGTTTATTATCTTTTTAGTCCTTAAACTTTTTAGAAATTTTGTTTTTAGTCTATGAACTTTTCTAATCTATTTTTAGTCCTTTAACTTTTATTTCGTCTCTACTTAATAGAATTAAAAAAATTAGAGACTAAAAAGATAGTAAACCCAAGGAATTATTACTAAAATACTTTTTTCATAAGTGAGTACTGAAATTTATCTTTCAAATTATAATTCTGAGTTCTTTATTGTTAAAGGAGAGAGTTGTTTTCTTCCACATTAACTCACGATTTCTCTTGTATTAAATATCTATTTTTATTTTTATTTATAACATTTTCTTTTTCAAATACTATTTTTTAAGTTAAATTTTAATTTAATTATAAATATTAATATTTTATATCAAATCAAAGATATGTTTCTTTTTAAATAAACTAAAATTTAAGATTGTATTTAAAATTAATTTTTATGTTTTGAATTTTAAAGCTTGATATAGAGTTTTGTCAAATAGTATAAAGCTACTTTTGAGACAAAACTATAGTTTCCAAATTAAAATTTTTGCAATAAAGCATAATATAAAGCTATCTCTATTTGAAAATATTTTTTTCCATCAAAATTAAAAGTCAATTACCAATATGATCTTTCACGATGATTCAATCAATCTGTTAAAGACGAAGACACAAATGTTACTTTCAAAGTGCGTTTAAGTACTTATGCGTTTAACTAAATTTAAATTGATAATTTTATATTAATAAATTAATTTATTTCAAAATAGTTTTTAATAATAAATTCATTTGTATAAAATCAAAATCTCCTAAAATTAAACTTCTTTAAACAAAGATGCGACAGACATGCCCCAGTTTATAAGTTCATTCCAAGTCTTTTTATAAATTTTATTTTATTATAGGTATTGTCAAAAGTCAGTACTTCTCCCCTACCAAGTGAAGACTCCTATAAAGTATAAAGTGAAGACTCAGTGGAAACTTTTTCCTCCGTGAATAATACGAGTCTATTTTACTTTATTGCCTTTGATAAAAGTCTTGTGTATTTACCACGACTAGTATTTTTTATTTATTTTATTTTACCTTCACTTTAAAATTTAAATCAAATTTAAGTTTAAATTAAAATTAGGTAATAGTATTTTAAAGAAGCAAAAAGCATATAAAAAATAAAATTAAATGCTCAAAAGAAGTCATATGGCTGAACAAAAAAAAAAAAAAAAAGGGTTTATTATCTTTTTAGTCCTTAAACTTTTTAGAAATTTTGTTTTAGTCTATGAACTTTTTATTATGTTTTTAGTCTTTTAACTTTTTTTTGGTCCTTACTTAATAGAATTAAAAAAAATTAGAGACTAAATAGATAGTAAACCCAAAGAATTATTACTAAAATACTTTTTTTCATAAGTGAGTACTGAAATTTATCTTTCAAATTATAATTCTGAGTTCTTTATTGTTAAAGGAGAGAGTTGTTTTCTTCCACATTAACTCACGATTTCTCTTGTATTAAATATCTATTTTTATTTTTATTTATAACATTTTCTTTTTCAAATGCTATTACTTAAATTAATTTTTTATTTAATTATAAATATTAATATTTTATGTCAAATCAAAGATATGTTTCTTTTTAAATAAACTAAAATTTAAGATTGTAGTAATCACAGTCAAATTTAATTTAAAATTAATTTTTATGTTTTGAATTTTAACACACCATATAAATAAAAATGTCATGATTTAAACAATTTATTTTCATAGTTTTTTTTTTAAAGTCTCATTTCTTAAAATTATTCCTATATAATAAAATAGATTATTGTTCATTATTAATACTGAAAATAAATTTTCATTTTCCTTAATTTATATTTATTTATGAATTATTTTTAATTTTAAAATTATTGGTATAATACTAAAAAAAAAAACTAGGTAGTTTATAATCTAAGAAAGGATACATAGACTATTGCAATCACCTAAGATAATTAATAGTTGTTAAAGGCAAAGTCTTTTTCTTTTGTCAAAATAATCGAAATCTTTAAGTGATATAACACTTGGTTGACCTGTTAAACTAACTGAAAAATATATAATGACATTAAAGAACAAATCTATATAACTTATATAATGACATTAAAGAACAAATCTATATAACTTATGAGTTTAAAGGTGATGCACTGACACACTGTCAGTACATAGTCCTTTTTCTCATAACTTATTTAAAATAAATTATATATTTAAGTTAAAAGTATCTGTTTAAGTATTTATAGTTTTAGTTATTTCACAAATTTGGAACACCAACTTGATTCCAATTGCTTCATGACCCTTATGAAGTTTTGATAACTTCCAAGTGTCATTCTTCTTAATGACATTGATTTCCTTCTCCATGCCTTGTCTCTAGCTTTTGTCTTCCATAGCTTCATCTAAGGTTATAGGTTTACTGTCAACAAATGGACAAAATAAATCAGTTATAATTTCAGTTTCATCATATATCTCTTGAATGCCAAAGAAATCATAGGTTCCTTCTTGTTTCTCCCAATTTTGTTTGCCATAGATTTAGCTTTCAACACATTTAGTCATATTAAGAATGGTTCTACTTCTTCTCTCTACTACCCCATTTTGTTGTGGGGGGTTGGGGTTCTAGGTTTCTAGGAACCATTTAGAGGGTGACAAATCCCATTATTTTTACCAAACACTTCCTACTACAATTGTCAATATGGAGGAAAAATATTTATTTTTACCAAATGAATAGCAGGACCAATGTGTTTTTTCTTAGGACTTGCTCCAAAGGCTCATCATGTCTTTTTTTGAACCTTTTTTCATATGCTTGAAGTGAACTCATCAATTGGTCCACGATCATCGATTCTAAGTCCTTTGACTCTTCAATTGCACAAACCACAAAACCAAATTTTGTGGTTAGAAAATGGAGGATCTTGTGCATCACACGAACAACTTCCATCTTCTCGCTAATCAAATAATAAAAACGATAATTAAACGTGTTAATTAAATTAAAAATGGTAAGATAAAAGCATTAAAAGATTTGAATAGTGGAAACGGAAAGCGCATGATTTTTGAAACCATTGAAATTTAAAAATGGACACATTAAAAGCAAGGTTTCTCAGATAAGCTTTGTTTCGAGACCCATTATTGCATGCGCACGGGTGAGGATCGGTGGATTTGCACAGTCACAAGTTGATAAATAAACAAGTGAAACAAAATATGTGTAGGCAACGTGAGACTCTTGCCTTTTAGAATAGCTTAAAAAATACAGAATGTATGATGTATATAGTTAGTTACTTTTCTGTTGAACCAGTTACTGCATAACACTGATTATTTGAATTCCACAATTAAGTTGCCTGCCAAACTTTACCACAAATTGAGTTTTCTTGTACATTATGACTGAACCATTTGGAAAGGAACAAGCACAAAATTACCAACAGAAGAGTGGCCTCATGAGATCAGATCTTAGTCATGATCCGCAGTAATGGTATCATGACAGGCTGGTCAATACGATTCATAAATGTGGGATTAGAAAATATCTGCCAAGTTATATCTAAGAATTAGTGCCAATATCCACGAATTTTACTATATAAGTGGTATATGCCAGGTTCAATTAATTCAGAAACATTTTGAACCTTTGGCTCAAGAAAAAAATATCAAAGAGAATATTTCATATGAAATATTAAAAAAAGTTGAATATTTCATATAAAAGTTTTTTTTTTTTTTTTAACTTTATGAATTTCAAGTCTGAAAAACCACTCATCAAAAAAAAAAAAAAAAAGAGTCTGAAAAACCAAAGTTTAGCCCCTTAAATAAAAGACAAGGTTTTTTTCTCTCTGAAAAAGGTATGCAAAAGCATCACAAGGAACTATATTCGAATTTGCAAATGCATATGTTGTAGCCAAGCTAAGCGATTAGACCCCCTATTTTGAAGCTTCCAAGGAACCATATTAGAATTTGCAAAGGCATCAATTACCAATTTGGAATCTGTTTCCAACCAGATGTTTGGCCAACCTTTCTTGCAGGCTGTCTCAATAGTTGTGATGGCCCTTTATGGTTCTGCAAAAAAGCATTTTGTTTGCCAATGTAGGTGGAGAAGCTTCCCCTTGCAGCACCATCAATATTACATTTAACCCCATTGAGCTAGTGGAGCGTGGGAGGTTACTTCCAGGATGCGAGGAGCTTGCAAACATTACCTGAAATATGAAAAGCTTTGAGGATAGTATATTCCTTCCAACAAGATTGCATGATATATAACCCTTTGTAAGTTTGCCAGCCATAGAAACCTTTGCTTAAATCATGGAAATAATGGCTTTTATATTATCACTTTTATTGTTACACCTGTTCTGGTTTCTACAATACCATATACCCCACAAAACAAAAGTAACTGTTGCTGTGGAAACATCACGCAGTTGCTAGCTTCTCTGCATGTTCAGCGAATTTAGTAAATTCTGAATGGATGATAAATCCAATTGACATACCAGCAAGGACACTAGCCAGTCCCAAATTTTTCGAGCAAAGGGGCATTCTTAAAAGTGTTGGGCCGTTTCTTCTCAGGAAAGGCACAAATTGCAAACTGAGACGGTAACACATCCTCTCTTAGGTGCTCGTCAGTGGGCATTTTATCATGTTGGAAGTGCCATAGAATGAAAGACTTTGAAGGAGGGATACACTGAGTCCATAAGCGTTTGAACCAGGCTAAAGTAGGCTGAGGATTGGGAGAGAGGAACAAGTAAACCTCTTTGAAAGATAAATTTCCAGGTGCAGTGTGTTTCCAAATGATGCGATCAGGTTTGGGATTCACTGGAATGGTGACTTGACAAATTTCATGTGTCAGTTGGGGAAAAAATTGTCAGATGATAGGAGGAATGTGCCATGAATTATGCCATATAAAGTCTTTGCATTTGGCATGAAGGGAGTTCTGTATATGAGCTGGCAAGTTTAAAGTGTCTGCAATTTTGCCTGAAAGCCAAATATCCTGCCTGAAATTTATGTCAGATCCATTTCCCAATAACCAATGTGTCTCTTGCTGAACCAAAGGGAGGAAGGATCTAAGAGAAGACCATATTGAGGATTTAACTTATTTGATTTCAGGTTGAGAATGTCTAAGATACTTGACCCACAAAACAGAATTCCATTGGTTGTTGGAAGACAGCATATTCCAAGACATAATGAGCCTTGTTGCCTTGATTCTGTGTAAAGAATGCAATCCAAGACCCCCTTCACCAAATGGACGACATATATTGTTCCAAGAAACAGTGATGATCTTCCGGATATTTACATCTCCAGGCCAAATAAAATTTCAAATCCACTTATCTACACAATTCAACAAATGCATAAAAATGAAAACTGTAAACCATCATACCAAAAATGACAGATTTGACTAGTTGTACTCAACCCATGATAGAAACAAGACGACGCTTCCAAGTTGCAAGTTTAGTTTTAATCTTGTTTGCTATAGGCTGCAAGGAAGTAGTTTTGGGATGACCTTTAAACACATGAACACCCAAATATTGAAAATATATTTTGTTTTCAGAAAAGCCAAGCATTGTTTAATGGAGCGAGCACAAATAGGAGAAATCTTTCCAGCATAAAATCTACATTTTTCCAAATTCAGGACTTGTTCTGAAACACTACCATAATCCTGTAGTTGTTTAACAATGTATCTTAGATTTTGCTTTGTTCCTTTGCAAAAAACTGTGACGTTGTCTCCATAAAGTGCATGCGAAGGGAAGTAGTATCCCCTTGGACCATTCATATGATGGATCTGTCCATTCTTAACCAAGTGCAGAATGCTTCTACTAAGGACCTCCTCAGCCAAGCAAAAAAAGTAATGGGATAAAGGATCCCCTTGGCGCACTCCCTTCAACAAGAGATGAATCCAATAGGCCGACCATTCACCAAGAACGTCAATTTGGTGGATAGAAGGATGAGATGAATCCAATAGCAAAATGTATGATTAAATCCAAAAGCAACCAGCACTTTGGAGGAGAAAATCCCAATCTATTGTATCAAAAGCTTTCCTAAAATCAAATTTCAGAGCTAGATTTCCCCCAAAAGCTTTTTTTATCAAGCATGTTTACAGCCTCCAAGCATATAAGAGCAGATAACTCAGGTAAAAAATTAAACAATACACACCATACTGCAAAACACATCAGTGTCAACACCTGAAATTCAAGAAGAAGCCGAATACCTTTGTAGTTTTTGAATTTTGAAATACATAGCCAAATTGTGGAAAATGAAATATTGTAGCTACATAAGCAGTTAATCAGGTAAGAGTCAAAGCCTGTGGCATATGCAATTAACAGAATTAAGCATCTAGAAATCTGAAATTTATTGTATTGTTAAGTTTGAAAACGTAAACTAATATGGGTGAAATAATTCAAAAAAGGACAAAAGAATATTATTATAAATGAAACTGCTATTAAAATTTGGAAGAAAAAGCAATGTGACACATCTACATTTGTTCTTTAGTAATATGCAGAGAATTAAGTCATTTTCCTTTTATATCACCAGCAAGAAAAACTTTTCTGATTTTGCTTAGCTCTATAGTGACATCCACAATATTCATTCTTTCTTTTGGTGATTCTACTGAACAAGCAAGTCCAGTCTTAAACAGTGAACTAAGCACTTTTTAACAGTTGGAGTAAGAGTCTGACTGTTTGCTTCTTCTATTGTTGCTTCTCCATGCTTTGGTACAAGTGCTTGCTCCAAAATCTGTAAAAGATTATCAGGAAATTATTTTTCCACAAAGTTATACAAATTTTGACCATGTTCAAAGATTTCATCTATGGGTCTTCTTCCAGTAAACATTTACAACACAAGAATCCCAAAGCTATACTTGTCACCATTCATCATCACCTCAGAGCCCACTCCATACTCTAGAATATATAGCAAAAATTGTCAAGACTTTGTAATCAGTAAATATCAATTTTTCATCAAAAGTAGGAGAATTGAGAGAACCACTGATTCCAGAGTTTAGAACATACCTGGAGGAGCATAGCCAACAGTCACCTTTATTCCAATTGTACTCATTTGCTTAGAAGTGGAATCGTTGATGGTTGAGACTTCAGAGAATTCTTGAGATACCAAAATCACTCACATGAGCAGTCATGTCATCATCAAGAAGGACATTGTTGGCTTTAAATCACAATGAATGATTGATTTCTCACATTCATTATGAAGATAATGTAATGCAGAAGCAAAGTCAACCATTTTATGTAATCTATGATCAAGGCTCAATGTTCTTGGATTCTCTGCAGTTAGTGTAATTGCTCACATGATATTTAATATCTTTGATCAACACTCTATGCTTATTTATGTCATTGTGATCTCTTTATTCTCATCAATGTTTGGAACTTTGTTTCATGGTTCAACTCACGTGCTAGGCTACTACATCAGTTTTGGTTGACAGGAGGCACTAGATTCAACGATGAATACAGAGTTTTGGTATTCAGAGGGAGAAAGCTGGGCAGAAGGAAGGAACACAAATGCAAAGCATAGCAAAATACGGTTGCTTGTGCCAAATCTATCAATGTAGGGCAGAAGGAAGGAACACAAATACAAAAAAAGTGGTCTTTCTGATACTGCAAGAAAGAGGCTTCTTTCTCAATGTAGGGTGGTACGTAAGGTAATCAAGGCTGCCATGTGCCAAATCTATCAATGAAAGTGTGTTGCTTGAATCCCCGTGCCAGCTATTATTAAAGATCGGCATGCAAAGATGAAACCAAGTACATTTTATCCTGAGCAACTTTAATGTAGTTAAGCCATTTAATAGTTGACACTTAATATAAATAAGCCTAAGTTCTTGAACAAGAGAATTGCATCTGTTGATAACCTGAACACGACAAACTTTTCATTCTTAAGAATTTTACAGTAATCATAATCAAAGGGTACACTTCATAAACTAAATTGTTATCTGCACTGCATCATTTCTAAATCAGTAAATCTGTCTCTATGTTGCAGTATGGAAAGGCAAACCTTGGATGGGAACTGCATAAGGTTTTGACGGATGAATCAAGCTCTAGAGAAGACATGCTTAAATCTATCAACTTGAAATCTGAACATATTGTCCTTGAGACTGTTAACAGACTGGAAGCTGGTATATTCTAATGGAAAGAGAGAATTGCAGAACAAGTTGGTGGCAAATCCCCAGTTCAATCCTCATGGTCATCTTTTGTTAAGGATCCTACGTCAGAGGTTGATAAACTGGAGTTATTATTGTACCGAGCAGAAGCACTTTTGCAATCATTTCTTGATGCTACCAATGTTCAATATGGCAAGCTGAGTTTTATTGTAAAGCATTTCACTAATTATTCTAACTGGAGAAGACACACTGAATCCTTTTGCTTTCGGTTTTATCTGACTCATTTACATTCCAGTCTACCCCCAAAAGTCTGAAACTTCTAATGTTAAATGTTTCAAACCGAAAAGAAAACAGGGAAAGGTAAATAAAAAAGCAAAGAAAAAATATCCAATGAGGGCGAAAAGTTGTCATTATTCAAGTTGTGCAATTTATGGCATACATTCAGGGGTGATGTGGTTTCTTTCTGGTTCTGTAGGATATTGCACATTCCATTTTGGAAGCATATTCCAGAGTTCTAGCAAATTTAGCCTTCAGCATATTGTCTAGAATAGTCTAGAATAAGATATATATATAGTACGACTCCTGTGAGAACACTTTCTTATGTGAGAACATGAGAACAACTAATAACAACTATCAGATCAAGATGAAAAATAATAAATGGTTGAGATTAAAATATTTAAAATTCAAATTATGATCTAATATATAATCTAATAAAAAATAAATCTATAAAAGATCTTAATTATCACTTCCTAAATTATAATTTGAATTTTAAATATTTTAATCTCAACCATTTATCATTTTTAATTTTGATCTGATAGTTGTTATTAGTTGTTCTCACATAAGAAAGTGTTCTCACAGGAGTCGTACTCTATATATATATATATATATATATTGCTTTCATGGGATAAATCTCTCTCAAGCTTGGGTAGTTGGTGCACAGCACATATCAGGCTGTCGTAACTTGATAAGGTGAACAAGGTTGATGGACAATGTTGTAATTCTAGCTGTGATAGTACTTCTGATTTAGAACTTTCCTCAATGGATGCCAAATCCAGCTCTGTAATAGTTACACCACTCTGGAGTGTGTCTGGTGAATTAGTAGAGGCCTGTACAAGTGTCTCCTCAAAATTCTCGATAGTGGCTTTTGTTTAGTTGCTTTTGTTAATGTTTTTGTTATGACTACATAAGCAAACTGATAGGTTTGCCTTCCCATAAATTTTGGTTGGTTTTATATCTAACTATATACAATCCTTGGTCACACATTGTGGTTTTTATATTTGAGAGATTTTGTAGGACGGACTTAACAATCAAGAATGTTTAGTTTGATGTTAGCACATGTTTTAAGATTCTCAAACTGGGGAGGGACAATGGAAAGCTGCATGTAGTGAAAACAGCGTTTGGGAGAGAGTAAATGAGAAAACTTGCACATATCAAATGTTTGTCATCCGTAAATTTTGAAAATCACAAATGAGTAATTGACTATAATTGACTATGTTAGTACGTTTCAACATAATAATCAAGAATACTCTTGCTATTTTTGTAATTGTAAGTTTAATACAGAGAAGAAAAAATGCTCAATTAAAAGAATATTGGAAAGTATAGAACAAGTATTATCCTCTGCTTGGATGACAGGGATATCTATTAGGAAAATGTTTTATTGACAACAAAATAAAATAAAAAATGTTTCATGCGATGAAACTGTTTCTACAAGTGGGGCCATTGAGCTACTATCCTTTAAAGTGGGATATTTTTAATTTATTTTTACTATAACTTTAAAATATGCAGCAGAAAAAATACTGTCAATTACAAAAATTGAAAGATGTTGAATGCAAGGACAAACAAATAAAAGAAAAAAATGCTAGCTGTTAACAAACACAAATTAATTTCCACTATTTTGTTTTTACTTTTTTTCTTTTTACTATTATTTTATGGTCCTGGCTGTTGTTTCTATGGGGAGTGGAAGGTGAAAATTTCATGTCATGTTATGCAAATCATTGAAGCAGTGGGTTACTTAATCGAACCTGATCATCTCAAGGTTTCAGTCTCACGTAGTTTGGAATCAGAGAAGTGAGCAACAGATAAGAAAGGAAACTAAAACAATATTGGAAAGGATAAAGCAAGTATTATCCTCTGCTTGGATGACAGGGATTTCTTTTAGGAAAATGTTTTGTTTACAACAAAATGAAATAAAATATTGTTTTCTTTAATTTTGAGGTTTATATGTGTATATATAAAAGATAAATAGTACAAGATAAAGATAATTGGGTATGGTATAATTCTACAGTGTCGATGTTTTGATATCCAAGCATTGAAACAGTTTGTTATTCTCATTCTTCATAAGAAGTGACATAAGACAAGTCGGGCCATTGAAATATGCAGAGAAATATACTCTCAATTACAAAAAGAGGAGTGCTTAAAAAAATCTCAGCTAGCTATTTCTGCAGTTACTACTAAAGACAAGTTTATGGACTCCCCCAAACTCAAAAGGCAAGTTTGAGAGCGTTATGATGTTTTTGAAGCAAAATTTGGGAAATCACAAGTCATACAGGAAATAAAAATATGGAAGTATAATAAATCTTTTATTTGGGTGGAGTATTACATCTGTCAGGTAGAAAATTTTACATGAGCCATACATGTTACATGAAGAATGGATTGATTTATTTAGACAACTAATAAACTAGTAGACAATCTGGCACCCAGTGTAATTTTATTGACATTAGGCAACATATCATATTGCATACACCTGTTTCTAAAATGACTGTAGCATTTGATTTCAGCTTTAATTCTTCTCAACCGTCAACACCTGAATTTTGAAAAACATAAAAAGAGGACAGAAAAATCAAATAATGTCTACATAAAATAAATCAAGTAGCTAAGGATGTGTTTATAAACTAAAAGACTGTTATCCAGTCACGAAAAATATTCTGGAATGATTTTTTTATACATTGACCTAAACATTCATTAAGTTCTATTCTAATGAAAATCTGAATAAACATAAAGTATGTAAAATCCTCAATTTTACTGTAGTACTAATTTTGAAGAGTAAAACTTCATGAACTTGTCAAATAAATCATATAAAAACAGAGGACAAAAGAATAAATTATATAAGGGAATTTTTTTTGGAAGCATAAAACTATATTTTAGAACAATAACCATTTTGTGTCATGTAGTTATACATAGAGAATTAAGTAGATCCTCATTCACTAACCAACAAGAAAGGCCTTTCTGATTTGATTAAGCTCCCTGGTAACATCAACCACATCCATTCTTTCTTTTGGTGATTCCATAGAACAAGCAAGTCCAATCCTAAAAAGTGAAACTAAGCACTTCTCAACATGTGGATTAAGATTCCAATTGTTTCCTACCAATGTTGTTTCTTCATCTGTTGGAATAAGTCGTGGGTCCAAAATCTGCTGAAGATTACCAGGGAATGAAATTTCAACAAAGTTACGAAGATTTTGACCATCTTCCAACAATTCATCGGTAGGTCTTCTTCCAGTAAGCATTTCCAACATCAGAATCCCAAAACTGTACATGTCGCCATAAGTTGACACCTCAGAACCCACTCCATACTCTAAAAATATATACCAAAAACTGTCAATACACAATGCTAATAATTAACAAACTGAAACTAAAAGATATGAGAATTTTAAGAAACACTAATGATTCAAAACATAAGAACATACCTGGAGGAGCATAGCCAACAGTCCCCTTTATTCCAATTGTACTTGTTTGCTTAGAAGTGGTACCATTGATGGTTGAGAGAAGTCTTGCTATGCCAAAATCACTCACATGAGCAACCATGTCATCATCAAGAAGGACATTGCTTGGCTTTAAATCACAATGAATGATTGATTGCTCGCATTCATGGTGAAGATAATTTAATGCAGAAGAAACATCAATCATGATATTGAATCTTTCATCAAGGCTCTGTGTTCTCTGATGCTCTGCACTTGCTGTGATATGATGCAACCATTGCTCTAAGCTTCCATTTCTCATGTACTCAAAAATTAGAGCTTTGAATTCTTGACCTTTGTAATCTGTGCTGGAACAGCATGTCAAAATCTGAACCAGATTTCGATGTCTAATACTTTTAAGTGCATTGCATTCGGCAATGAAACTCTTGTGAGCTCCTTTTTGTTGAAGGTTTAGGACCTTTATGGCAACAACTTTGTCTTCTAACTCAAGAGTTCCTTTGTAGACAGAGCTAAAATTTCCAGACCCTATCAAGTTTGAAGTTGAGAACCCACCAGTTCCGTTGTGTAGGCTTTGGTATGAAACTTTAGCAAGCTGGTCAATTGTTGGTGAATCTAAAGATGGTTTCTTACTCCTTTTCCTCATCCAGTAGATAGTTAAAATAATTGACAGTATGAGAAGAAAAACAAGCACACTAACTATCATTGCTATCAACCTGAACTTGTGGTGTTTTGCAAGTTTGTTACCTTTGACAGGGCATAGTGGCAGATGCAGTTTTGAAATGCCTCCACAAAGCTTACTGTTTCCAGTAACCACTAACCCACTTGCATTTTTAAAGACACCTTCTGTTGGTACCTCACCATGCAACATGTTAAAAGATACATTGAAATATTGTAAGAAAGAAAGGTTCTGCAGAACATTAGGAATTGATCCAGACAAGTGGTTTAGTGACAGGTCTAATTCTTGAAGACTTTTGAGTGACGCCAAAGAGGATGGAATGATTCCTTGTAAGAAATTCCCTTGCAAATAGAGGTACTCCAACATTATGCATTCTCCGATGGTTCCAGGAATGTCACCAGACAAATGATTCTGAGACATATCTAGCCAATCGATATTTTTTAGGTTGCCCACTTCTTTCGGTATACTACCACTCAATGTGTTTTGTGACAAAGCCAACAAGTTTGCTAGAGAAGAAAGATTAAAAATCTCTACAGGTATGGTTCCTCTAAGGTTGTTTTGCCAAAGACCTAGATATTGTAACTTTTGGCAGTTTCCTATGCTTGGAGGAATATTTCCTTCTATTGGATGAAATGCAAAAATCAAAGACAAAAAAAAAAAAAAAAAAAAAAAAATCCTAACTGTTAAAACTTATCAGCAACAGATCATTATACCAAGAAACAATTTATAAACATAGTTGAACTGGTATTGGATGAAAGAGAATGAAAAAACAAAGAGGAAGATTCTATAAACTTTGTACTCTGTTGCAACCCTTAGTGAGAACATATGGAGAAAATGGTACTCTGTTGCAGAACGGATTGAAGAAGAGAGTGCAGTACCTGCTTAAAAAACCTTAATGACAGTTTAGTAACTGATTAATAGAATTTGTTTCAGACATTAAACTTCTTGAGAGAATGATATGGAAACGTTTTAATGACAATCTAGTAACAGTTGAAATGAATTTGTTTAAGACATCAATCAGTGTACAACAGATGGTGAAATGAGAAGAGTATGCCACGTAAGCAAAAAGGCTGAAATGGATGAATCTCTGCTTTCTGAAAATCTGAGATGGCAATGTCACATCCCGCGTCTCAGAATTTATATATTATAAATAGATAGATAGATATGTGTATTATATAGCTACTTCCATGCTTCTGCCATAGGATGCAACATCTGCCATTAATAATAAAGGAAGATGTTCACCATGTACTCATCGGTACTTTCAAGTTTCAACAGGCCCTTACAATCATTTGACACTCCTATTGATTCAGGCATTAATCATGTATGAAAAAGCATAATTAAGAACCTTATGCCATATCAGTCAGTTTCCTTTTTGCATTTTAATCTGTTTTACCAAAGTGAATTTGCTATTAGGGGTGGACACACACAGGACCCAGTATAATCACAAACCAAACCATCCTGAACACAAAATCAGAGTTGCATTGGGTATTCGGTTTGGATCAGGTAAAAATTCTTCTAATATGATTGGTTCAGGTTGGATCCCAGGTTGATAAAATTCAATCCTGTTCAAACACCATTTTTTCTTTTTTTTTAAAATATTATTATTTTTATTTGTTTTTTAAATAGCTTTTATAAAGAAATTCATTTTTTTATGTGACCCTGTGACCCAACATGAACCAACCCAGATGTAATATAAAGTTGGCTCAGTTCAGATTAAGAACCAAAAATTGCCAAAACTGACAAATAAACTAAATTGTGATCTTGATTGCATGATTACTAAATCAGTAAATCTGTTTCTGTGTTGCAGTCTGGAAAGGCAAACCCTGGACAGGAACTGCACAAGGTTTTGACGGGTGAATCAAACTCTGGAGAAGACATGCTTAAATCTGTTAGCTTGAAATCTGAACCTATTGTCCTTGAAACTGTTAATAGACTGGAAGCTGCTATATTCTCATGGGAAGAGAGAATTGCAGAACAAGTTCTAACTGGAGAAGACACACTAAATCCTTTTGTTTTTGGTTTTATCTTACTCATTTACATTGCTTGCTGCCTACCCCCAAAAGTCTGAAAATTCCATGTTATATTCAGTTTCAAACCAAAAAGAGAACAGGAAAAGGTAAATAAAAAAGAAAAGGAAAGTATCCAATTTGTTGAGGGTGAAAAGTTTGTCATTATTCAAGTTGTGCGATTTATGGCATACATTCAGTGGAACTGTTGTTTCTTTCTGTTTCTGTAGGATATTTCACATACCATTTTGGAAGCATATTCCAGAGTTCTAGCAAATTTAGCCTTCAGCATACTGTCTAGAATAAGAGATATGTTGCTTTCCTGGGATAAATCTCTCACAAACTTGGGTGGTTGGTTCACATATCAGGCAGTCCTAACTTGATAAGATGAACAAGGCGGATGGAAAATGTTGTAATTCTAGCTGTGACAGTACTTCTGATTTAGAACTTTCCTCAATGGATGCCAAATCCAGCTCGGTATCAAGCTACACCAAACTAGAGTGGTGTCTGGTGCATTAGTAGAGAGGCTTGTACAAGTGTGTCTCCTCAAAATTCTCCATAGTGGCTTTTGTTTAAGCGCTTTTGTAAATGTTATTGTTATTACTATATGGCATGCTCAGTAAGAATAGAGGCAAATGATAGGTTTGCCTTCCCATAAATTTGGGTTGGTTTTATAACCAAACTATACCCAAACCTTTGTCATATATTGTGGTTTTTACAATCAAGTGGTTTTGTATGACAGTGAAAAATGAAGAGTGTTTTCAATTTGATGTTAGCAAACGTTTGGGGGAGAGCAAACGAGAAAACTGCCATATACCAATTGTTTGCCATTCTTAAGTTTCAAAAAACACAAATGAGTAACTGAATTGAGCTAAACAGAATAATCTGGCTATCTTTGTAATTGTAAGTTTACAGAGAATCTTCTATTTGTAGGGATAAAGGTATAGGGGAATGTCGTAGGGACTTATATATTGCTCAATTAAAAAATGTGGGAATAAACTTCTAGAATGAGCAGGATCTTTTTGAAAATGGTATACAAGCATGACCGGTTTTGAGTTTGGATCATAATTTGGTTAAATGCTCTCAGGTCCTTTCCTAGTAGCTCAAATAAAATGTAGCTTATCATATATTTTTTGGTGAATAAATGTAGCTTATCCTATGAAACATCAAATTAAATATCACCAATAAATTAAATTATCATATAAATAAAAACAAGATAATAATATTCTTATTAGTTAAAGTAAACATAATTTAATATAATAAATAAAGTAAATTGACTTGAGGCACACCATCAAAATTCTTATATATGACATCCTAACTATTTGTGAACAATTAAATTCATAATTAGTTTAATTAATATGACATTACTTTATTACCAGATGCATCTTAAAATAAAAATATCGTCTGATTGTTTCCCTTCATACTTCTCCAACCATTGTATAAAAGGAGCCTGGTTTTTTTTTTCTTTTTAAAAATATAAATTTTAATGCATTTGATCAATGATGCACACGTCCAGGAAGAAATTTTTCATAGCAACAAATGGGTAGATATATATAATGTCATCAATGGCATATTGCCTAAATTAGATTGCTTTAGGAGACTTGGTCAATTTGACTAAGTATAGTAATGGAAAGTAATATTTAGAAACCAATATAACTGGGTCAATTTTCATGGAATTTACTTAGAAAAGAGGGCTTAGTGGTTACTAAATTCTCAATTTCCATCATTATAATGTACAGAGGGAAGACTGATGCAGTGGAAGAAGTCAAACATAATCATGAAAATAGGAAATCTATAATAAATCATTAACACCTACTTTACTCTATTATTGGTCTCTTAACATTAATGAAATATTAATGCTATAAAAAGACTCTGGATAATGGTCTATATGATGGTGATATATTGGTCTACGTATTATTACTTTGAAAAGAATTTAATTAAGTTGATTTATTGCTTTTGGTTAGAGCCATTTCTAGTCTAGTTGACCTTGACTCCTATTTTTTTATGGCCCTGGCTATTGTTTCTATGGGAAGTAGAAGGTGAGAATTTCATGTCATGTTACGTGAATCATTGAGGCAATTGGTTACTGAATCGATCCTGATCATCTCAGCGTTTCAATCTCACGTAGTTTGGATTCAGAGAAGTCAGCAACTGATAGAACAAGTGTTCTGCTTGGATGACAAGGATATCTATTAGGAAAATGTTTTTGTTTACAACAAAATGAAGTAAAATAGTTTCCTTTAATTTTTAGGTGTATATGTGTACATATAAAAGATAAAAATGTAAGAGATAAAGATACTTGGGTATGGTAATAATTCTATGGTGTGGATGTTTTGATATTCAAGCATTGAAACTGTATGTTATTCTCATTCTGCATAAGAAGTGACATAAGAGTTGGGCCATTGAAATATGCAAAGAAAAAATACTGTCAATTACAAAAAGAGGAGTGCTAAAAAAAATCTCAGCTAGCTATTTCTGCACTTACCACTATAGACAAGTTTATGGAATCCCCCAAACTCAAAGGGAGAGTTTGAGAATATTATGATGTGTTTGCAGCAAATTTTGGGAAATCACAAGTCATACGGGAAATAAAATTATGGAAATATAATAAGTCTTTTATTTGGGTGGAGTATTACATCCGTTAAGTAGAGAATTTTACATGAGTCATACATGTTACATGAAGGATGGATTGATTTATTTAGACAACTAATAAACTGGGGCAAATTAGTAGACAATCTAGCACCCAGTTTAGTTTTGTTGACATTAGGCAACATATCATAATATTGCAGACACCTCTTTCCAAAATGACTGGCATTTGATTCAGTTTTAATTCTTCTCAACGGTCAACACCTGAATTTTGAAAATCATAGCAGGAGGAAAGAAAAATCAAACTACATAAATAAAGTAATTAAGGACGTGTTTATCAATTAAAAGAATGTTATACAGTCACCACAAAAATTGTGAAATGAATATTTTTGACTTTGACCTAAACATTCCTTAAGTTTTATTTTAATGAAAATTTGGATAAACATAAAGCATGTAAAATACTCAATTTTACTATATTATTAATTTTGAAGAGTAAAGCTTCATGAACTTGCCAAATAATTCATATAAAAACAGAGGACAAAAGAATAAATTATATATGGAAATTTTTTTAAACATAAAACTATATTTTAGAACAATAACCATTTTGTGTCCTATAGTTATATGTGGAGAATTAAGTAGACCCTCATTCACTGACCAACAAGAAAGGTCTTTCTGATTCGATTAAGCTCCCTTGTAATATCAACCACATCCATTCTTTCTTTTGGTGACTCCATAGAACAAGCAAGTCCAATCCTAAAAAGTGAAACTAAGCACTTCCCAACATTTGGATTAAGATTCCAATCATTTCCTACCAATGTTGTTGCTTCATCTGTTGGAATAAGTCGTGGGTCCAAAATCTGCTGAAGATTATCAGGGAGTGAAATTTCAACAAAGTTACGAAGATTTTGACCATCTTCCAACATTTCATCTGTGGGTCTTCTTCCAGTAAGCATTTCCAACATAAGAATCCCAAAGCTGTACATGTCGCCATAAGTTGACACCTCAGAACCCACTCCATACTCTAAAAATATATACCAAAAACTGTCAATACAGAATGCTAATAAATAACAAATTGACACTAAAAGATATGAGAATTTTAAGAAACACTAATGATTCAAAACTTACGAACATACCTGGAGGAGCATAGCCAACAGTCCCCTTTATTCCAATTGTACTTGTTTGCTTAGAAGTGGTACCGTTGATTGTTGAGAGAAGTCTTGCTATGCCAAAATCACTCACATGAGCAACCATGTCATCATCAAGAAGGACATTGCTTGGCTTTAAATCACAATGAATGATTGATTGCTCACATTCATGATGAAGATAATGCAATGCAGAAGAAACATCAATCATGATATTTAATCTTTGATCCAGGCTTAGTGTTCTTTGATGCTCTGCACTTGGTGTGATAGGATGCAACCATTGCTCTAAGCTTCCATTTCTCATGTACTCAAAAATTAGAGCTTTGAATTCTTGACTTTTGTAATCTGTGCTGGAACAACATGTCAAAATCTGAACCAGATTTCGATGTCTAATACTTTTAAGTGCATTGCATTCAGCAATGAAACTCTTGTGAGCTCCTTTTTGTTGAAGGTTTAGGACCTTTATGGCAACAACTTTGTCTTCTAACTCAAGAGTTCCTTTGTAGACAGAGCTAAAATTTCCAGAGCCTATCAAGTTTGAAGTTGAGAACCCATCAGTTCTGTTGTGTAGGCTTTGGTATGAAACTTTAGCCAGCTGGTCAATTGTTGGTGAATCCAAAGATGGTTTCTTACTCCTTTTCCTCATCCAGTAGATAGTTAAAATAATTGACAGTATGAGAAGAAAAACAAGCACACTAACTATCATTGCTATCAACCTGAACTTGTGGTGTTTTGCAAGTTTGTTACCTTTGACAGGGCATAGTGGCAGATGCAGTTTTGAAATGCCTCCACAAAGCTTACTGTTTCCAGTAACTACTAACCCACTTGTATTTTTAAAGACATCTTCTGTCGGTACCTCACCATCCAACATGTTAAAAGATACATTGAAATATTGTAAGAAAGAAAGGTTCTGCAGAACATTAGGAATTGATCCAGACAAGTGGTTTAGTGACAGGTATAATTCTTGAAGACTTTTGAGTGATGCCAAAGAGGATGGAATGATTCCTTGTAAGGAATTCCCTTGCAAATAGAGGTGCTCCAACATTATACATTCTCCGATGGTTCCAGGAATGTCACCAGACAAATGATTCTGAGACATATCTAGCCAATCGAGATTTTTTAGGTTGCCCACTTCTTTCGGTATACTACCACTCAATGAGTTTTGTGACAAAGCCAACAAGTTTGTTAGAGAGGAAAGATTAAAAATCTCTACAGGTATGGTTCCTCTAAGGTTGTTTTGCCAAAGACCTAGATATTGTAACTTTTGGCAGTTTCCTATGCTTGGAGGAATATTTCCTTCTAACAAATTGTCTCCTAATTCCAAAAGAAACAATTGACTAAGGTTGCCTATGAAGGCTCCTATCTCTCCTGACAGCCTGTTTGCACTTAATTGTAATTTTTGCATCCTGTGAAACTTCCCAAAAGTTGTTGGGATAATCCCATCAATGCGGTAAAATTCCATTGTCAAGAGAATTAAGCCATTTAGATTTCCTATTGTGGCAGGGATTTCTCCTGATATCTGATTACCTCCCAGATATAGTTTACTGAGTTGGGTGGATAAATTGCCCAAGGAATTTGGCAAATGGCCTCCAAAATTATTGTAGGATATAGATATCACTTGCAATTTACTACAATTTGTCAGTGATTTTAAAAACTCCAAATCATTAGTTGAATTGTCACCAAGATTATTCATCCCCAAAGATAGGAGATAAAGATATTGTAGCTTCCCCAGACTTGGAACTTGTCCCACGAAATGGCTACTATCGAAATCAAGTATTGAAAGGATAGATGCATTTGTGATGGAAGGTGGAATGGGACCTGAGATTGGATTGCCGCCAATTCCAAATAATTGGAGATTGGGTAGGGTGTGGAACATGTTGGGTGGAAGAGAGCCATTAAATTGATTGTTTGTACCTGAGATTAAAGTAAGAGATGACATATTAAAAAGACAAGAAGGCAATGTTCCAGTCAGTTTGTTGACAGCGAAATCTATAAGTGTCAAGCTTTTGAGACTGCATATTTGTTGTGGAATATCTCCCTCGAAGTTGTTATCACCCAGCGAGAGATGAGCTAGGGATGAAAGATTCCCTATGAATGGTGGGATCCCTCCACTTAACTTGTTGTTCCAAAACCTCAAACGTGTGAGATGAGTGCAAGCTGTCAAGTTTGTAGGGATTTCCCCTACCAATGAGTTATTTACGACAACGAGTTGCTGCAGTTGAGACAACCGTCCCAATTCTTGTGGGATTTTACCGTAGAAGTTGTTTTCTGCGAGGATGAACTTTGCCATATAAGAGAGATTGCCTACATGAGGAGATATGAATCCCTTCAACTTGTATCCTTGCAAGTTCACTTTTGTAACTCTTTGAAGCATGGGATTGCATGTGATTCCATGCCAGTTACAGAAGTGAGTAGAAGTATTCCAAGAGAGGAAGATTCCATATGGGTCAGTGGATATGGATTCCCTGAATTTGAGCAGTGCCAAATAATCAGTCTCATTTCCTGAGCCAAAGGAAGTTGTGTTTTGGGTAAAGCACAATGAGTTGAATGTTAAGAGAAAAAACAGGTGGACATATATAGATCAAAATGCAAGTGACATGAGTGAAAAATTCTTCATTTTGATGATGAGGAATTGGAGGCTGCTAGATGGTGGTATTTCTATTCTTGGATAGCTTTATATAAAGTTTTGTACGTAGATGACATTAGAGAATAAGAGCGTGTTAAATGACAAGTCAACTAAAAAAAAAAAAAAAAAGGTCAAGTCAATAGCCAAGTGCCAAGTGCCAAGTGCCAAATTTTCAATTGCAGTAATTTATGGCAGGAAAATAATTCTAAGAAACAATACCTTAGTTGTGAGAAACACCCAATGATTCTAGAGAAAAAGCCTTCATATATCCTTAGCAAAAGGACAAGTGAAGTCGAAAAAAAAAAAAGGGTCATGTCAATAGCCAATTGCAGAAAATTTATATAGAAGGAAAATAAATCTAAGAAATGATAATATATCCGTGTGATAATTCGATCCAATAATTTCGGAGAAATTCTCTGTATAGCCTTCCAAAGTGTTATCCAAAAATCAAACAATTTCTTCCTTAAATATAAAGCTATCTTTTGGGACAATTATGATTTCTCAATTTGACAATAAAGCTTGATATAAAGTTATTTCTCAATTTGATTTTTTTTTCTTTTCAAAATTTAACGTCAAATTACCAATTAGGCGTTCCCCAATGAATCAATTAAAAAAGTTACACTTTAATACTCAAACAAAAACTAATATTTAGCAACTTAAGTGTTTGTTATATATAATTAGAAGATGAAATCAAACAACTAATAAAATATTAATAATATTCAAGTTATTAACCATACCTTAATTTTTTGTTTCTAATACATTCTTATTTTGAACTTTGAAGAAGTAAAAAGAGATATAAAAAGGGAAGAAAACTTGACGAAAGTGTTAAGATATATAACATTTAGTAAGGTTACAAAATAGATTTAATTAATTAAAAAACATTTACACAATCAAGTTGAGTTTATAATATAAATAGATAATAAATTAAAAATAATTATATCTTAATACTATATTATTATGTATAAATAAAAGATTAAATATATCAATCTAGTTATTTGTATAATGAACCATGACTAGTGCAGTTTGAATAAGTCAAATATAATCTTGAAAATTCAGAATTTTTAGAATTAATTACTAATATATATCTCATTAACAGCTGTCTTCATCACCAAAAAAGTAACATTTAGTTTACTATATCTTTTTGGTATTTTTTTAGTCTACTATATTACTAATTCGAAAGGAATTTTATATAATAAAGTGCTTAAGTATTACCGGTGAAAGCCGTTAATTACAAATCAAGCATCCAAAAAAAAAAAAAGTCACTACAAGACAAGCATCCCAAAAAGAACGTCATTGCTGGTCAAGCATCCTTATTCTTATATGTCAAAGTCAAGCATGTCACTCCAAGTCAAGCATCACAAAACAAAATGTCATTGGCAATTGACATTTGTTTCTTCCGTGATGGACGGTGAGATATCCTTATTCTACATTAGTATGTTACATGCCAGAATAATAATAAGGGGCCTTTATATATAAATATGTAATAAATATTCAAAAATATAAATATATATTGCATAAAAAATAAATACATAATTTAATTAACATGATATGTTTTATTACATTAAGTGAATAACATGATTGTAATAAATTTCAAAAGATGTATTATATTTTTGCATTCAATTTACTCATATGTTACCATCTATCATTTAATTTACACCTTTAAAAAAACTTATCCATACAGAAATATTTATATATAAGGACACTCCTATATATAAAAAATAAAAAAAGTAGCAAATATACATAATAAGTATATATAATTTTCTATAATGATTTTATGCAATTTTATTTTTAATAACTTCTTCTCCATTTTCTTTTTCTTTATTTTTTTATCTTCCTTTCTCATCACTTTTCGTATTAGGTTTCACATTTTTTCTCTCTCCTATTCATGTTTCTCTTACCACCAAAGGCGATACATCTCTCAAAAAATATACAACCATCTTCAATAATTTTTAAGGCCTCTCTATTATTTTTCAATGTTTGAAGCAGAAAATATATTATTTTAATTAGTCTTAGGTTAAAAAATAAATTTTGCTTTGATAAAAATTGAGTGTCGATTATGCTTTTAAAACTTTAAACATGATATCTAAATAAAATAAAATTGTTATCATGAATTCTAAAATTATTATGATTATTTAGTAGTTGGTGAAACTAAATATATTAATTTTAAAATTATAATTTAATTTTTATATTTGGCCCCTAAAAAATGCTTAGCTTTGTCACTATCATTTATTATCTACAAAATATCATCATTTTAGATTAAAACTTACATATATTTATGTTATTTATTAATATACTAACTTTTAGTTTTAATTCTTTTATAATTTATATTTTAGTTTGTTTTTATTATCTTGTTAAAATACCAAATACATCTATTATTAAAGATCCATCACATGTTGATATGTCACAATTAACTAAAAATTTATTTAACATTGGTTTATGAATATAACCATTAGAAGAAGAAAAAACTAACAATTAAAAGAATGATACTTTTTAATCAAGTCATATTTTAATTTGAATAAAAAGACATATAAAATAAATTAATAATTTTAATTATTTATGAAAATAATATATTTTTTTTAATACATACCTATATTTAAAAAAAAATGGGCCCCTCCAAGCGATGGGCCCTGGGTCATGGCCCCTTTAAGCAAGGCCCAGGGCCGGGCCTAGTATGTTATGTGGACCACTGTGCACAAGTTGATATTGCTAGTTTGCTACACCCATGAGTTGTTTATGAGGACTAAAACTATATCACAGGATTGTCATGCATATTGCATTGTTTCAATTGGGGTATGGGTAATTTTGGATAAACTTCTAAGTAAATACTTATAAGAGAAGAAAATAAAAATAAAATAAAATGAATAAAACATTTTTAATAAGTTAAAAATAGTCTATGTATAATTTAAAATAAGTTTTTGAATAAGTTAAATTAAAGAGCTTTTATAAATTAATTTATGCATGAGGTAATTTTTGTTTATGTAAGAAGTTTAATTCATTTTAACTTTTTTATTTTATTTTTCTTCTATAAGTGTTCATTGAGTAGTTTATTCAAATAGAGCCAAAGTAGAGAATTTAAATTGGATAGAGAGGAAGTGTGGATAAAAAAAAAGGATTAAAATATCATTTTGGTCCCTCATCTTATTTTTTTTAGTTTAAGTTTGGTCTTCTAGATTTAAAAAGTTTCACTTTAATCTCTTAAAGTGTTCCCATGAGATCAAATTAGTTCTTCCATTAGTTTATCATACTAATGTGGCAAACACTCATATGATGTGATATCTTCTACCATTTGTCACATGCCACCAAGTTAACCAAGTTAGTGTGGTGAAATGAAGGAAGGACCAAAGGTGGGAATATGGACTTAGGCCCATGGATAGACTATTTAACTCAGACCAAGCAGTTTAGAACCAGCTAAAATGTTGGTCTATCTAAATGCAGTTTTATTTTGCCTAGTCTGTTTAACCCACAAGCTAAACAACTTGGGTATGCGGACTAACGGACCAACCTACGAACCAATTGCCTTTTTTTAATATTTTTATTTTATAGTTTAAATATTAGGCTAAATTGTACTTTTGGTCCTCCAATAGTTTATTATCTGCAATTTTACCACCCCTAATTTTTTTCACAATTTTAGTCCCCCCAATTTTTGAAAATTCATAATTTTTGTCCAATTCTCAATTTATCATACGTTGACCGTTTAAGTTAACGGTTGACTAATTATATGCCAGTATTCTAATGACTAATCCAAACAGTACAATTATGATTAAGTGTGATATGGGGCTTGTATTTGAAAGGATTATATTTTCGAATTTGAAGATTGGACCAAACTTATGGATTTTAAAAAATTTGGGGATTAAAATCGCAAAAAAATAAAAAAAGAAGACTAAAATTGTGGATTGCAAATTAAAGGAGGATCAAAAGTGCAATTTAGCAAAAAAATTTCTGGTTTATACATATTCAATTATTACATCATAATTATATTTTTAGAAACACAAAATAATACAAAGATGAAACAATATTTTTGCATACCAAAATGACAAATGTTGTATTATATAAACTTTTTTTTTTTGAAATATGTATTTAGTCCCTCAAATTGAAGGTCTATTTTTTTTCCCCAAATTAAAGTTTACTTTTTTTAGTCCCTCAAATGCACTAAATTTGTCTTTACACTTCGACATTCTGAATCAACAAATGATTTCTTTTCACAAATGCAAAATTCGTTGATGTTACCTTAACTATATTTAGTGCTAATCTATGAAAAAGCTTGAAACAGCCCCAGTGTTTGGTAGGAATTGAGTAAAAAAGGCAAGGCAAGCGCTTCCTGCACCCCCAAAAAAATCAAGTGTTACCCCCTTCTAGTGGGGGAAGAAACACCCAAGAAGTAAATGCATAAATAAAGGGTTAAGGTCCATAAGAAAGCTACTTTGGGTTGGCCAAAAGGAGATAAAATAGTTACAGAGAATTTTCATTTGTTATACGGTTTTAGAATACCCTACACCCTAATGGGGTTAAGGACTATGTACCATTACTGCTCTTTGCAGAAATAAATAGCCACAGTGTCAGTGGGGGGAATAAATTAGTACCCGCAAGACATTGTCTAGGGGTTACTGTAGAATCAGTAAATGGAGGTACAAATGACAACGCGTCCCAGAAAAGTGCTGGCCCATACACGAATATTGAGAGGAAGGAACTAGAGTTTGTCAAAAGGGAGGAGCCTATCCGGTAAATCTTACACTTAAGGAGCGATAAGGGAGTGCAGAATGAGAAAAGGAGTACTGAAGTAGCTGCAGATTCGGCAGAAAGTGGAAGAAGTCAGAAGGAGGAAACGTGGGAGCGAGGAAAAATAGCTTTTGACAAAAATGTCAGAGAGGAGGTGGATGGTTTGAATTCAAAATCGGCTAAGGAGCCATTTGAGCTACATAATCAAGTGGACCAGGCTAACATGGGAATGGGCCATATTGAGGGTAGCCCAAATGGAGACTTACAGACTGATATTATTGGGCCACAAAAAATGGTCCAAAGCACAACTGAGTATGGATCCTTTGCAGGAATATGTATTAGCCGAAGCAAATTTGAGCTACTGAGGCCCAGTAGGAGCAAACCTGGAAACCAAATGCAATCGACGGCCCCTTCTCAGAAAGGCGTGTTAGTCTCCAACATTAGTGCAATTGACGAGAAGGTTGTATCTCACAAGACGTCCTCAACATCTGCGCAAACGGAATATAATTCAAAAGGATTGAAGGTAGTTGGTTCATGGGGAAAGACAAAAGCATGTGGACATCACCTACATATAGAGGAGTGTGCAAGTCAACAACACAGCTCTGGAAACTCTTGTGAAGATCTGGGATGTACTGATACGAAGGGGAGCCGCAGAAACAAATGACCAAAATGGAGGGTAAGCAAAAGAGTCTTGATTGTATAGGGGATTGTGAAGGAGTAATTAGGGGACCTATTGGAAATGACCTGAGTACCTCTTCATCTAGAGGCGGTCTGGACCATATGCGAACAAGGAGTCATAAGGACGGTTCAGTGCGTTCTAATGATAACAATATCTCAGACGGGGGAGTACCCAATTGTAATGTGCTATTCAAAAGAAGATTAGAGGAAGAAGAAGCTACAAATTTGTGGGAGCTTGGCAAATTGATGGGCGTTCAATATGGGGGAAAGGAGGAGGACATTATAAACAGTCTAGTCCTCATGGAGTAGAGAGACAGAAAAGAGGTGCAGAAAACTAAGGAGGCTGTCAAGATGGGTTCGAGCAACGGTGATTCATGAGGGTTTTAGGGGTAGATTGAAGTGGAAATTTATTAAGCAGCTAGTGGTGAAGGAGATGGTACAATTGCTTTGTATTCAAGAAACAAAAAAGGATGCTATTGATAAAACCTTGTGCCAAACACTATGGGGAGATAGTGACATTCAATGGGTTGAATGTCCTGCAGTGTCTAACTCAGGTGGTCTTTTATGTATTTGGAGCAATGATTTTTTTGCCTTGGAGAATTGTGTTGTTGGGCATGGTTTTATTCTTTTGGAAGGTTTTTGGAAGGAAGGAGGTGTGAATATCTCACTTGTAAACATCTACTCTCTGTGTGATCTTTGCCAGAAAAGGAGCCTGTGGGACGCAATCAAAGTAGCCAAGAATGGAAGTAATAATACTCTATGGTGCATTTTAGGTGATTTCAACATTGTGAGGAGGCCATTAGAAAGGATTGGAGTTAGTGCTTCGATGCACAACGGGGGACATATGAGGGATTTTAATCAGTGGATTAGTGATCTAGAATTGGAGGATATTCCACTTGTGGGGCGAAAATTCACATGGTATAGGCCAAATGGAAGGTCAAGAAGTAGGTTGGACAGGGTTTTGGTATCCAAGGATTGGCTTGATGCGTGGAGTGGAAGCACACAGTTCATCCTTGACAGAAATTTCTCCGACCATTGCCCAATACTTTTGAAAAATGTGGTGACTGACTGGGGCCCTAAACCTTTTAGGGTATTGGATTGTTGGCTTTCTAACAAGCATTTTGGGAGAGTGGTGGAAGAAGCTTGGGTGAGTCTGGAGTTTCAAGGTTGGGCCGGTTTTGTCCTTAAAGAAAAATTAAAAGGGTTGAAATCGATTTTGAAATCTTGGAATGTTGAGCATTTTGGGGTCATCCAAAAAAGACTTAAAAATGTGGAAAAGGATTTAAATGATTTGGAGAGAAAAGGTGATGAGGTGCCTTTGATGGAGGAGGAAATCTCACACAGAAAATTCATACAAAAGGAGTTATGGAGGGTACCATTATATAATGAATCACTTTTGAGACAAAAGTCAAGAATCAAGTGGATTAAGGAGGGGGATTGCAATTCTCGCTACTATCATCTCATTGTTAATTGGAAGAGGAGAAAAAATGTGCTTAGGGGTGTGAATGTAGATGGAGTTTGGGTTGAGGAGCCGAATAGAGTTAAGGAAGAGGCGAGATTGTTTTTTCAAAAGAGATTCCTAGAGCGTGGGGGTGCAAGGCCAAACCTTGATGGAGTTGACTCCAAGATGATTAGTGAGGAAGATAATAAAATGTTGGTTGCAATCTTTTTGGAAGAGGAGGTCAAAGAGGCGATTTGGGATTGTGGCAGCTCAAAGAGCCTAGGAACAGATGGTTTTAATTTCAAATTCATTAAGGCGTTCTAGGAAACTATCAAAGATGATATCATGCGTTTTGTTGTTGAGTTTCATACATACAAAAATTTCCCCAGGGGGAGTAACTCCACCTTCATTGCTTTGATTCCAAAGGTACTCGGTGACTACAGGCCTATTTCTCTTGTTGGGTGCGTGTATAAAATCATTGCTAAGGTCCTTGCTAGGAGGCTGAAAAAAGTGTGTTAGGTTTTAAGACCTTGGACGATGTCCAACCCCTCAGATTTCGGTTTTGATGATAACAATTAAAGGATAAATTTTGAAGTATCTAATGGTCTTGTTTGAGTGTTATAGGATCTACGACGTCCAATGCCACAATGGTATTGTATCTCTCAAACCTCGACTTTATGTTTCAATAAGGAAAGTGTCCATATATGTTTTGTAAAAGCGAGCATCCAATGCTTTTGTAAAAGCGAGCGTCCAATGCTCTTGTAAAAGCGAGCGTCCAATGTCTGTATAAGCTACACACTATGTTTTCTATCTTAAAATTATTATAATATAACAATACGTTTTCGATGAAGATTCTCTGCTATGCAACGATTATTCTCTCTCATTATAACATGAAAATCTATTTGAACTTTCGAATAGTATTGAACAGGAACATAGAAGCTTCTGACTGCAGAAAAAGTACAAGTAGCAGAGGCGCTACATGTACGGCTGTCTCCTCTATCTCTCCACCCCAAGTCAAAACGTGACAACGGTCACATGCTTTGGAGAGAACCGTTTTTGGCAAAGGAACAGATCCCACAACAGATACTTTACACCAAGCTTCCTATAAATAGAGGAACCAGCTCCTGCATCAAAGAGTGACGAAAACATTGAAAAAGAGCCGAAACTCTGTCAAAACGACTGGACGATCAACACTTAAGCAAAAAAGAGCTTTCTACTTAGCTTTGCTAAGCGATTATGTGTATCAGTGTTTATTGTAATATCCTCTCTGTGAGAGTTACTCTTTCTTTCTATACTCAAACATTTCTGTTTGGAAAGCCAGGAGTGGCTTAGTGTTAAAGAATACTTGGGTTTGTTTTAATCTCAGGGGGAGATTAAAGGTGTGCCAGGAGTGGCCTAGAGAATACTTGTAGCCAGAAGTGGCAAGGTTAGAATACTTGAGAGTAATCAGATCTTGATTAGTAGAACCCTTCAAAAGTTTTTGAAGGAGAACTGGACGTAGCTCAGTTGAGTGAACCAGTATAAAACTAAGTGTTCTATTCTCTCGCTCTCTAGCTTACTTGCATATCTCTTAAACTATCTCTTCAACATACTAAGAAAGTGTTTCTTTACACATTTTATCTACGATAATCTTTTACGTGTGTTCTAACGAAAAATGAGAAAAAGCAGTTTCATTGGACTGTTGCATTTGAACCGCTGGACGATAGCATAATCTTCTATTTTACTAAGTTCTTGTAAAACTTAAGATATACTATCTTCATATTTGTTAAAGGTTTTCGAAGAAATTAGAAACACATTATTCAACCCCCCCTTCTAGTGTATTTCTCTGTATTTCAGTTGGTATCAGAGCTCGACCTCTTAGGTTGAGTACTTAGCAGTACAGAGGAAAGATCCTAAGAAAGATGAAAAACGAGGGACAAGCTGTGAACAGACCACCATTCTTCAAGGGTGTCAAATATGATTACTGGAAACAAAGAATGATAGCATTCTTTGAATCTAGCCATATTGACATGTGGGACGTTGTGGAGATGGGCGACTATATTCCACTTGATGCGAACCTCATCGAAATCCCAAAGGCTATATGGACGGAGGAGCAGAAACAAAGATTTCATCTCAACTCCAGAGCTAGAAATATCATTATGTGTGCACTAAGCGAGCAAGAATACAACAAGGTGCACAGTCTCAAAAGCGCAAAACAAATGTGGGACACTCTTGCGTTAACGTATGAGGGTTCCACTCAGGTAAAACGTAACAAACTCAGTCTTCTCACTCGTCAATATGAATTATTTAGTATGGAAGAAAATGAGGACATACAAGGTATGTTTGGACGGTTTCAAACCATACTGAATGAACTTAGAGCACATGGTAAAGATTATAATAACTATGAACACATTGACAAAATTCTAAGAAGTTTGCCTAGGCAATAGAGACCACAGGTTACAGCCTTGAGAACAAAAAAGGAACTGGACGATATGTCCCCAGAAGAACTCGTGGGAACTCTCAAAGTGCATGAAATAGAACTGCATCAAGATGGTGATAGCAAGAAAAATAAGTCTTTGGCGCTCAGCGTCCAGAAGCAAAGGAAAGCATCATCGTCCAAAGCCATGCAAGCTGAAACATCATCAGACGAACAATATGAAGATGATGACTCAGACGAGAATGATGAAATATCCTTTATATCCAAAAGGATACATGCTATGTGGAAGAAGAAAGGTGGATCCAGATGGAGAAACCTAAACAGGAAAGGCTTCAAAGAAAAGAAGGAGAAAAGTCCAATCGTATGCTACGAATGCAAAAAGCCATGACACTTCAAATTAGAATGCCCAGATCTCGACAAGAGCAAGGACAAGAAGAAGAAATTCTTCAGCAAAGGAAAGGGCAAGAAAGTTCTGATGTCCACATGGGAAGACCTGGACGATGACTCATCATCGGACGATGAAGAAGAAGAGGAAGCACACATATGTCTGATGGCAGACACTTCAACAGATTCTTCTGAACCAGAAGAAGAAGATGAGACATGCTTAACAGCAGGAAAGAAACTCCAATCATGGTACCTGGACAGTGGGTGCTCACATCACATGACAGGAGAAAGGTGTATGTTCCAAAGCCTCCTACCCAAGACTGGTGGGACAGTCACTTTTGGAGGGAATCAGAAAGGGATGATAGCTGGCGTAGGTAAGATTGGTATACCACCCTATCCTTGTATTGATAAAGTTCTTTATGTTAAAGGTCTTAAACACAATCTACTTAGCATAAGCCAATTATGTGACAGTGGATATGATGTTGCCTTTAACAAAGGTGAATGTACAGTCAAAAACTCTGATGGATCCTCTCTCTTTACTGCAAAGAGGCAAGGTAATACCTATAAGATTAAACTTGGGGCATTATCAAGTCAAAATGTATCATGCATAGTTTCAGTACAAGAAAATCATTGGTTATGGCATAAAAGACTTGGTCATGCAAGCTTGAGGTTGATCTCAAAGCTGAATAGGCACAACCTCGTAAGAGGACTACCAAGTATTTCATATAAAGATGATCTTTGTGAAGCTTGTCAGAAAGGGAAACAAGTAAAAAGTTATTTTCAAAGTAAAAACATTGTTTCCACTTCTAGATCTCTTGAGCTGTTACATATTGATCTGTTTGGACCCACAAGAACAGCCTCAGTAAGTGGTAAAAGATACGAATTGGTTATAGTGGATGACTATACTAGATGGACATGGGTCATGTTCCTATCTCACAAAGATGAGTCCTTCAAGGTTTTTTATAAATTCTGTAAAAGGATTCAAAATGAAAAAGGAGTATGCATTACTTCTATCCGAAGTGATCATGGGGGAGAATTCGAAAACAAAAGTTGTCAAAGGTTCTGTGAGGATAATGGTATCCTTCATAACTTCTCAACACCCAGAACGCCACAACAAAATGGTGTTGTTGAGAGGAAAAACAGGTCTCTCCAGGAGATGGCCAGAACCATGTTGAATGACAATTCAACCCCTAAACACTTCTGGGCTGAATCAGTGAATACTGCCTGTTATTTACAAAATAGAATCTATATAAGGCCAATATTGAAAAAGACTCCATATGAATTGTGGAAGGGAAGAAGACCCAACATATCCTACTTCCATCCATTTGGATGTCAATGTTTCATTCTGAACACTAAGGATAACTTGGAAAATTTTGATTCTAAGTGTGATGAAGGAATATTGCTTGGATATTCTGAAACTTCCAAGGCATACAGAGTTTACAACTCTAGAACCTTAGTTGTTGAAGAAGCTATCCATGTGAAGTTCAATGACAACAAGCCTGATAAGGAATTATCAGAGCTAGATAAATCATTTGCAGATCTTAGGCTAGACGATGCAAGTAAGTCATCAGATACGTCCAGTCAAGATGTCTCAGTTGAAGAGTCCACTGCATCACTGGACGGTCCAGTAGCAGAACAAAGAGAACCTACTGGACGCAACTGGAAAATGAAGAAACATCATCCAGAGGAGCAAATCATTGGAGATCCAAAAGATAGAGTCAAAACCAGATCATCACTTCAACGACAGCATGGTCACACAGCACTCATATCTCAAATAGAACCTAAGACTGTGGATGATGCCTTAGAAGATGAAAGCTAGGTCAAAGCAATGCAGGAAGAACTTGACCAATTTCAAAAGAACAATGTCTGGAAGCTAGTAGAACTCCCCAACGACAAAGAAGTTGTAGGAGCAAAGTGGGTGTTCAAAAACAAGTTGGATGAAGTAGGTAATGTTGTGAGAAACAAAACAAGGTTGGTAGCAAAAGGTTACTCACAACAGGAAGGTATAGATTATACTGAAACTTATGCTCCTGTTGCACGTCTAGAGGCAATTCGCATTTTACTATCATTTGCAGCTCATAGCAATATGAAGCTATATCAAATGGACGTAAAAAGTGCATTCCTCAATGGACTCATAAAGGAAGAAGTCTATGTGGAACAACCCCCAGGATTTGAAAGTGACGCTTTTCCAAATCATGTTTTCAAACTTAACAAAGCTTTATATGACGCTTTTCCAAATCATGTTTTCAAACTTAACAAAGCTTTATATGGGTTGAAACAAGCTCCTAGAGCTTGGTATGAAAAACTCGGCTCATTTCTGTCAGAAAATGGTTTCTCTAGAGGAAAAGTAGACACTACATTATTTCGCAAAGATTACTCTTCTGATTTCATTATCGCACAAATATATGTTGATGATATCATTTTTTGTGCCACTAATGAGTCTATCTGTGAAGAATTTGCCAAACTAATGCAAACAGAATTTGAGATGAGCATGATGGGAGAGCTGAGATTCTTCCTTGGACTTCAAATCAAACAAACTGAAAAGGGCATATACATACATCAAACTTAGTATGTAAAAGAGCTACTAAAGAAGTACAAGATGGACGATGCAAAACCTATGAGAACACCTATGCATCCAACAACAGTACTTGGACTGGACTACAACTCAAAGAAAGTACTCTTTACAGAGGAATGATAGGATAATTCCTATACCTCACAGCGTCCAGACCTGACACCATGTTCAGTGTATGCTTATGTGGCAGATTTCAATCTGACCCAAGGGAAGTTCATTTAACTGCTGTTAAAAGAATTTTTCGATATCTTGCTAGAACCACTGATCTTGGTTTATTTTTCAAAAGGCAGAAAGATTTCAGGCTAATTGGATACTGTGACGCTGATTATGCTGGAGATAGAATTGAAAGAAAAAGCACTAGTGGAGGGTGTCACTTCATTGGTGGTAATCTAGTCTCCTGGATATGCAAGAAGCAAGGAACCATTACTCTTTCCACTGCTGAAGCAGAGTATATCTCAGCTGCAAAATGCTGTTCTCAAATCTTATGGATCAAACATCAACTTGAGGACTATAGCATATATGAGAATAACATTCCTATCTTCTGTGATAGTAAAGCTGCCATAGATCTCTCTAAAAATCCCATATTGCATTCAAGGGCAAAGCATATAGAGATTAAGCATCACTTTATAAGAGATCATGTTCAGAAGGGTACTGTGGAACTACATTTTGTAACCACAGATAATCAGCTTGCTGATATATTCACTAAACCCCTTACTGAAGACAAGTTAACCCTTCTAAGGAATAAACTTGGTATGGACTCTGTAAAGGAATGATTATCATCTACATGGTGCGTCCAATAAAACCTTAGCATCCAAATGGACATATCGTCCAAAGAACACTACGGCTTGCACGTGCATTTCATATGTCACACGTAAGTCCAATATCTGGACGATGTTTTTATCCTAGCTTTTCGATTTTGTTTAAATGGCCAAAACGGTTCGTTTCAGAGTAAGTATGAGTTAATACTCTATGCTGAGTCACCAAAATGTTAGTAACCATACACAGTTACCCACATCCTTCGTACGCCTCATCATGGCGGGTTTTATGGCGAAATCCTCTTTTCAAATATTCAAAAAGCCCAAAACCGTTTCACTTTCTCCAAACAAAGCTCAGATACAAAATTATCAAAACATCTCAGAAAATCCCTACCGTACATTTTCTCTCTGAGTTTATCGTCACCCTCAAGCACACTCTCTCTCTTTCTCTCTTTCTCTCAAGAGCCCAAAACCCTATCAGAAAACCTAAAAATCCAAACTTTTCTACCATGTCGAACTCTACGAGCTCAAGCAACTCTGAACTAGACGTCAACACCTACCCTGAGACCACGGTGGTGTGCCAAGGTGCTGCTACAGTGCACATTGAGCACTTCTTCGACATCGAAAAGCTGGAGAAGCTGGGCCTGAATCTGCATGAGAGCCTTCTGAAGTGTGGAATCAGAGGCTACTTCAACAAAAACCAGAAGATATTCCCTGAGTTGATCAGGATGTTTTGGAGAAATGCCAGATTCCAGAACCCAAGGGAGCTAGTGGCCACTGTTCTTGGACGAGAAGTGACACTGTCCATCGAGTCCATTGCAAAGGTAACTAGTTGCATTAAGGAGCAGAACCAGTACAGAACGAACTGGGCCATGCAATACGGAAATCACGTTGCAAACGTGCTTTGCAAGACCAAATCCACATCCTCAATAAAGATTGAGTACAAGAACCTGTGTGAAGAAGCAAAAATCTGGCAGCAGGTGTGCAACAAAAGTATCCTGCACAAAGCTGAGTCTAAGGACTTAGTCACGGACTTACACAAGTTCGTGATATTCCACATCATGGAAGGTATTCCCTTCAACCTTCCCCACACCATTTACATCAATGCTGTTAGAATGATGAAGACTGTTGGTGGAAATGATGACATCTTCTACGCCACCCTGCTAAACAAGATCTTCTGGGACCAGAAGGTCTATCAACGCTTCTTTGATGAACTGGACGAAGCCTCTTACGAAGATATTGTGAAAAAAGGGCAAATGGTGGCAACACAACAACCATTTGGCGAGTCCAACATAAAGCCCATGAAGATCAAGCTGACAGCCAAGGTCCTAAGGGATCTGGACGAAGACAGCATCAACAAGAAATGACATGAACAAAGCAAGATAATCTCCAATAATGATGAGGAGGAGATTGATCTTCTTGGAATAGGCAGGAAAATCAAAAGGATGATGGAGGAACAGGGGAGCAGAAAAGTTACACAAAAAATGTCTCAGATGCATGAGGAAGATGTTGAAAGGGAGAAAAGAACCAAGAAGAGACATGCTGACACCTCCACTGCTCAGTCCCCAGTAGAGAATCGTCCAAGGACTGATGCGTCCAAAACTGCTCAAGCTGAGCAGCGTCCAAAGGCATCTCCAGTGAAGCCTGTTCCAGAAAAGCCAAAGGTTAGGAAGCTTCAAATACTAGACGACTTTGACGATGATGACCAGATTCCAATTGGTCAAATCATGAAGAAAGTAGAGGAGAAGGAGGACCCTCAGCAAAAGAAGCAGAAGGTACAACCTGCTAAACCAATTTCCTTTCCTTCTAATGTGTCGCGACGAGTCAAGACTCAGGCAGCAAGGCCAAGGAGAATTGCAGTTCTACCACCTTCCTCTCAAGACACCGACAGCATATCCACCAGCACCCTACTACCAGCAACATCTAGTGCTCCATCCACATCTTCGCTTGGACCTGTCCAAGTTTGTGCGTCCAAGGGATGCATGGAGGGATACCTGGTCCCATGGACTATACCCACCAAGCAGAAAACCAAAGAAGAAGAAGACAGGGAACGCTTCCCTATTGCATTCCTTAAACGGAATGAACAAAATTACTGTAAGAGAAGCGATGTGAACCGGAGGCCTCTACAAGAGCCCTTGAAGAGGCATTTGACTACTGTCTCAGCACCATAGTGGATGAGACATGATTATACTCATGATCCTTCAGCTGACTATGCTGCACTGCCAGAAGGAGCAATAATTAGCAACCCTCTACCCACTTGGACAAGAGAAGTGTATCCACACTTGATCCGCATGCTTGATCCTTACTCCTGTCCAACTGGAACTCAACAAAGAGTGCGTCCAGCAGCAGCAGACCTGCCTGAACCAGATGTATAGGTTGCGTCTCGATTCACAAAGATGGTTACGGAGCAGAAAGGGAAGGCTCCAAGAAAGAAGAAGGCACCGTCCAAGAAGACCCCTGTTAGCAGGGATATTGAACTGGCTGCAGAATTGCAGTTGGCCATTAAAGAAAGCCTGGACCCTCCCAAGACGAAGCAGCGTCCAGATGTAGAGTGGGTCAAGGATGTTCGCATCTGGACTCCCATCACAAAGTTCCTGCCTATACCTGCTGGGACTCCAATCCTAAACTTCCAGCCAGGCGACTATGATGAACTTGGTAAACTTCTTCAACAAATGTATATACCAAACCAAGCCATCGCCTACCCACCAAACCTTCACATAAGCCGCGTCATAGAAATAAAATTTGTACCAGACAGGGTGTGTCCCAGACTACCCTTATATGATGCTGGTCGCAAGAAAGGCTACAAGTTCTACGGCATTGAGATGCCAAGCAGGGAAGAGAAAGTTGAAACCCTTCAAAAATCCTCTCATGCCTGGGGTCATCTGTTTGACAAGACTGGTAAGCTTACGCGTCCACTCGGAACCTTTGATTCCACTATCTTTTGGCGCCAGATCTTATGGAACGACTCCCAGAAGGCCTCCTCCTCCGGCAGCTCCAAGAGTGATTTTGTTCACCCCCCTCATGGTCTTGAGGTGCTGCGTCCAGTGAAGTCTCACCACTTCTCAGACACCTTTGCCTGCTTTCTGAAAGATTCAGATGACTATCTGGAGTTTATGAAGACATTGCCTATCATCAGAAGCAACAAAGTGTTTGATCTTCGAACACTGGATCACACAGAGTTTGTGGAGGAACTCCAAACTATGCATGAGGAGTACAAAGCAGAAGAAGCCAGAGCAGCAGAACGAGCTCATCTAGAGCAGCTGGCTCTTGAGCAAGCTGAGGCTGCAACCACAGAAAAGGAAGATCAGGTTGCCAAGTCGAAAGCTACACAAGCAGAGTTGGATGAAGCATCTGTCAAAGTAACAAAGGTGCTAGCTGATCTTGACCTGGACCCATCTGTACCAGTAGACGTGGAGCACTTTGTCACTTCACATGAAGAACCTCACGTCCAATCTAAAGAGTTCAAGGATGATAGAGAGCCCATTGTTGACGCATCCAAGCCCATGGAATCAACTGCAGCAAAGCCTCCTGCTGAAGATATAACCAGCTTCCCCATTGTTGATGCATCTATTGAAGCTCACTCTGGTACACGTCAACTGGTTCCCACAGGATCTTCAATTCCAAGGGGCATCCATCCCTTGCGATTTGCTGAACCTCAAGGGGTCTCAGAAGATCGTGTTCACGAGATAGTGCAACAGGCTCTGAGGCAACAACAGCTGGAAACCGAAGCAGCTCTTCAAGCATTTCAGCAAAGGCAACAGGCTAAGGCTGCTCAACATCGGATGTTACTGCAGAATGCCATCACTGAACAATTCATGAGCCTCTCCCAAACGCTTGTGAATCAAATTCAAAATACTGCAGCCAACCTACTTGGACAAGTTGCTCATGCTGTTCCACCCGTCCAACCGCAACCTCATCAACCAGCACCACCAGAGCAACCCCCACCACCATCACAGGATCCACCTCCACAGCCATAGGTGACCATGATGGTCAAGTCATCTTTCCATCTTTCAAACCCATTTTTGTTTATGACAAAGGAGGAGAAATTGGAATTTTGATGTCAATAGAAGTATATACTCTACACTCTGTGAATATATTGGCTATTTTATGAAAACGTCTTTAATACATAAAGTGTTTATTTCATATATATTCCGCATCCATATCCTTGATATGTTTTACACTTTGATATCTGTTATATCTGATATATTCTTGCTGTATATTATATACTGTTATAAGATGCATAAGAAATGTTGAACTCAGGGGGAGTACTTCATGTCAACATACACATTTTCTCTGTCAACATACACTGGCATAACATAATCATCTCTTACATGTTTTATAATAGTCATATATGATTATGTGCCTGTTAACATCAAAATTTAACATTATTTGTCATCATCAAAAAGGGGGAGATTGTTAGGTTCTAAGACCTTGGACGATGTCCAACCCCTCGAATTTTGGTTTTGATGATAACAATTAAGGGATAAATTTTGAAGTATCTAATGGTCTTGTTTGAGTGTTATAGGATCTACGTCGTCCAATGCCGCAATGGTATTGTATCTCTCAAACCTCGACTTTATGTTTCAATAAGGAAAGTGTCCAGATATGTTTTGTAAAAGCAAGCGTCCAATGCTTTTGTAAAAGCGAGCGTCCAATGCTCTTTTAAAAGCGAGCGTCCAATGTCTGTATAAGCTACACACTATGTTTTCTATCTTAAAATTATTATAATATAACAATACGTTTTCGATGAAGATTCTCTGCTATGCAATGATTATTCTCTCTCATTATAACATGAAAATCTATTTGAACTTTCGAATAGTATTGAACAGGAACATAGAAGCTTCTGACTGTAGAAAAAGTACAAGTAGCAGAGGCGCTACATGTACGGTTGTCTCCTCTATCTCTCCACCCTAAGTCAAAACGTGACAACGGTCACATGCTTTGGAGAGAACCGTTTTTGGCAAAGGAACAGATCCCACAACGGATACTTTACACCAAGCTTCCTATAAATAGAGGAACCAGCTGCTGCATCAAAGAGTGACGAAAACATTGAAAAAGAGCCGAAACTCTGTCAAAATGACTGGACGATCAACACTTAAGCAAAAAGAGCTTTCTACTTAGCTTTGCTAAGTGATTATGTGTATTAGTGTTTATTGTAATATCCTCTCTGTGAGAGTTACTCTTTCTTTCTATACTCAAACATTTCTGTTTGGAAAGTCAGGAGTGGCTTAGTGTTAAAGAATACTTGGGTTTGTTTTAATCTCAGGGGGAGATTAAAGGTGTGCCAGGAGTGGCCTAGAGAATACTTGTAGCCAGAAGTGGCAAGGTTAGAATACTTGAGAGTAATCAGATCTTGATTAGTAGAACCCTTCAAAAGTTTTTGAAGGAGAACTAGACGTAGCTCAGTTGAGTGAACCAGTATAAAACTAAGTGTTCTATTCTCTCGCTCTCTAGCTTACTTGCATATCTCTTAAACTATCTCTTCAACATACTACGAAAGTGTTTCTTTACACATTTTATCTACGATAATCTTTTACGTGTGTTCTAACGAAAAACGAGAAAAAGCAGTTTCATTGGACTGTTGCATTTGAACCGCTGGACGATAGCATAATCTTCTGTTTTACTCAATTCTTGTAAAACTTAAGATATACTATCTTCATATTTGTTAAAGGTTTTCGAAGAAATTAGAAACACACTATTCAACCCCCCTTGTAGTGTATTTCTCTGTATTTCAAAGTGTTGGATGGAATCATTGATAAACGCCAAAGTGCTTTTATAGGGGGGAGACACTTGCTACATAGTGTGTTGGTTGCAAATGAGGTAATGGATGAGGTGAGGAGAAAAAGGAGGAAGTGCCTAGTGTTCAAGGTGGATTACGAGAAAGCTTATGACTCAGTCAATTGGAATTTTCTCATGTATATGTTGAAGAGATTGGGTTTTTGCGACAAGTGGGTCAACTGGATTTTTGGGTGCTTGAAGTCCACCATGATTTCGGTTTTGGTAAATGGAAGCCCTTCCAAGGAGTTCTCCCCACAAAGGGGACTTAGACAAGGTGACCCCCTTGCTCCTTTTCTCTTTACTATAGTGGCGGAAGGCTTAAGTGGAATTATGAGACAAGCACAACGTCTGAAGTTATTCTCTGGATGCCTTGTGGGGAAAAATGAGGTGGAAGTAAACTTACTTCAATAGGCGGACGACACAGTGTTTTTTGGGGAAGCTTCTCTGGAGAATGTCATGGTTATCAAAAGTATGTTGAAATGTTTTGAACTTGTTGTGGGTTTGAAAGTCAACTTTTTCAAGAGTAGATTTGGGGCCTTTGGGATTCAAGAGTCTTGTGTTAAAAGGTTTGCATCAATTCTCAACTGTAAACTTCTTTCTCTACCTTTTGTATACTTGGGTATCCCTATTGGGGATAATCCTAGGAGAGGTGCCATGTGGGAACCTATTCTAGCTAAATGCAAAAAAAAAGTTGGCTAAGTGGAAACAAAGGCATCTTTCTTTTGTTTGCTTAGTAAATTCTGTCCTAAATTCCATCCCTCTTTTCTACTTGTCTTTTTTTAAGATTCCCAAATGTGTGGTTAAGGAATTAGTTCATATCCAAAGAAATTTTCTTTGGGGTGGAGGGGGTGATTGTAATAAGATTGCTTGGGTTAAGTGGGAAACCATGTGCCTTCCAAAGAGTCATGGTGGGTTAGGCATCAAAGACATTGATATGTTTAATGAGGCCTTATTGGGAAAATGGAGGTGGAATTTTTTTCACCAAAGTGAGGAACTATGGGTTCAGGTCATTGACTCAAAGTATGATGGTTGGAGAGGCTTGGATAGGGTGGGACCATCTTCTCATGAATCTTTGTGGTGGAAAGACCTGAAAAGGCGTGTAGGGGAGACAATGAAGTCAAGTGGTTTGATAATGCGTTGAAATGGAAGGTTGGTGATGGATCAAGAATAATATTCTGGGTAGATAAATGGCTCGGCGATGACTCGCTTGCTGGGAAGTTTCCAAGGTTATATGCTAACTCTGAGCAACAACAACAGAAATTAGCATCCTTAGGAAATTGGTCACAAAGTGGGTGGGAGTGGAAGTTATCTTGGTGCCGTGAGTGGTTTGCATGGGAAAGCCACATGGTTAACAATTTTATGAATATTATCAGTGTGGTTGGGATGCAGCAAGGGATAAAGGACTTTTGGGTCTGGAATATGGATGCTGGTGGAAACTACACTGTTAGCAGTGCATACAATCTAATTCATGGAATTTTGACAGGTTCTGACGTAGTGGACATCTTTGGTAGTTTGTGGAAGCTCAAAATTCCTAGCAAGGCTGCACATTTTTGTTGGAGACTTCTGCGTGATAGATTGCCTACTGGCCTTAATCTCAAACATAGGGAGGTGCAAGCTGGAGATCTTAATTACTTGTGCCCTTTCTGCCTGATTTGTGAGGAGTCAACTGCACATCTATTTTTCAACTGTCAAAAGATTTCGAGCCTCTGGAACCAGTGCTATTCGTGGATTGGAATTCATACTGTACTGCCAAGCACACCTATACTACATCTCCAGCAGCATCAGTTTCATCAAAAAAAATTTTACATGGAGATAGATGGACGATCTTGTGGATTTCTTTGACTTGGAACATCTGGAACCATAGAAATAGGTGTATCTTCAGGGGACATACTTTCAAAAGGGATGAAATCATGAGTAATACTATTTTCCACTCCTGGTCTTGGCTAAAGGCCTTGGACCCATGCTTTTACTACTCCTTTCAGCAATGGTCGTCCAATATAAGTCTGTGTATTCTCAAGTGATTGCAGGAATGTCGGCTACTGTTTTGTCTAAGACTGGTATATGTAAGCTGGTCATTTCTTTGTAGGCTGTAAGTGGGGAACCTTTGGCAATAATATAACAGTATCTTCCTATATGCAGGGATCTAGTCTGTATATATTAAGATGCAGTTCATATTGTTGCTAAGCTGGGCAGGTTGCAGGGACTGGTCTCTTAGAACAATTTCCTTATGTTTGTTATTAGTTTACTGCACTACTTGTGCTGTTAATATATTATATATTATTTGCTGATCAAAAAAAAAAAAAAAAAAAAAAACATAGTGAACCAATGTAAAATACATTTTTATACAAGCTAAGATTTCATCTCACTAAACCTAGATTGAGTCCTTAGCATTTGAAAATCATTTTTTTGGCCGTTACAGACCAGAAATTTGCTGTCTACGAGGACAAGAAACAAAAAAGAACCTAACAAAATACAATCAACATATACATGGGTACAAAATCACATCAATCGTTAATGACTAAGATGTCGCTCACAACCATTTAACTATCGCTGAGAAGCACCAAGTAGAATACAAGTATTATGATAGGTGGAAATATTAGCATCTCTACACAGGCCTTCAATCTAATGCGTGTTAAAGATTGCTGCCTAGCTAGACATCATGACATGATCAATTGCCTGAAGTGCTTGATTGGAAAAAAATCTTACATCAACATCAGGATCCTCGCTGAGCTCAACCAGACTTGGACAAATAGTCTTCTCCACAACCTAAATGGAAATGAGGTTCACAGAATAAGAGTGAAAAACAAAAAGGAAGAAAACAAAGAGGATATAAGATTGATGCTTAGTGATGCTTAGTTGCTTACAGATTGATCCACTATGGGGAAGATTGACTCCAAGACCTTTGCCACATTGAACTTAATGTTGGATAATGTTATAATTACCTCTCTACCAGAGAACAGAAGAAAGCTTGGACTAAAAAAACCACAAATCCAAGCTTTGTTCAACTGAACCTCTCCATATTTGGATATCTGACTCCAAGGTCATTTGTGGAAGCCAAATAACAGAAGTTCCTTTTTTCATGACTATTAATTGTTCAGTATATGACTTCATATTTAATAAAATACCAGGACTACATATAGATTACCATCCATGCTTGGGCCTTTAAATAAATGTACCAGGTCTTGATTGTGTGCAGGGATGATTTTGTCCAAGCCAGATGTACCACGTATATAGTTAGTTTCTTCTGTTGAATCAGTTTACTGGATAACATTGATTATTTGAATTCCACAATTAAGTTGCCTGCCAAACTTTACAGTAGATTTAGTTTTCTTGTACATTATGAGTGAACCTTTTGGAAAGTAAAAAGCACAAGTTACCAACAGAAGAGTGGAATCATGAGATCAGCTCTTAATCATGACAGGCTGATCACTATGATTCTTAATATGGGATTAGAAAATCTGCTAAGTAATATCTGAAACATTAGTGTCATTATATAAGTAGTATATGCCAGGTTTAACTAATTCAGAAACATTTTGAACCTTAGCCTCAAAACAAAGAAAATATTAAAGAAAAACACTATCCTCATTTGAAAAATGTGAGACATTCTCAAAAAACATGCAGTCCCAAAGTATGGAAAATTTGAAGTCAAGTTTAGTAGGAAAAGTATTGTAAAGGAACTCAATCTTATACCGGAGCCAATTTTCAATCACTCTCTCATATCTTGACCAGCTTTCAGGTCATTTTCTTGTTACATACTTTTAAAACCTTTTTTTGTTGCTATTAAAAGCTCTCTAACACAGATACTCAATCTGCTTTTAAAACCTTCTCTGGCCAAACTGCTCAAAAATCCAAAGACTAGTGTGCCAGAAATCATTTGTTACAACAACGGTGCTCTAGCCATTGAAGCTCTCGCACATGTCCTTCTCATTAAAGAATTTAGATTTTTAATAATCTTAATGAAATTCTTCAAGAAAAGGTAGTCTCGCTTGAACCAGACTTCCCCCTGCAAATTCAGGTGACAGTACACTTGTGGAGGCAGTTACTTTTGATCATACATTAGGTGATGCCTGTTCCTTTGGTTAGTTTATTGCTTCCTGGTGTGAAATAGCTCAAAATAAACCACTCTGATGCATGCCAAGCCTTTTATCATATCAAAGTACCAAGTATTAACATGCTGCAGAGACTTGCTTCTGCGAACGGGGTCAAGACAACAAAGATTGAGGCTTTCTGTGCATATGTATCGAAGATAATGATTGGTACCATTCATCAAAGGTATAAAACGTGCAAGATGGGTTGAAAAGGGAAAGAATTCGATGATAAATTACAATGGTATTGTCCTGTCTTTGGCTTTTGGGGAGGCTATCATTCAAGAACTGAAGGAAGCCTCTATATATATATTAGACATTGCGAACACAGTGATGATGGTGGAACACAAAATCTATTTATAATATATAATTTCTGAGCTACACAGCCATATGTTGACACCTCACTTTACAAATCTTTGCCAAATCAGCTTAATCGCTTATGTGTCATTTCTTCTACAATTCTTTTTTTTTTAAACTCCTCTTAATTTTTTTCTTTTCTGCAAAATTCTTTTTCGCTCATGAGAAAACTGTCACAATCACAAATAATGTTGGTGGTTACACCCTCAATCAATGTTTAGTCAGTTACACAGTCCATTGCCACCTCAAGCTAACTTTTTTTCTTTCGGAGTTTTTCAGATTTAACTTTTTTCCTACTTTTCTGCATATCTTTGTATTCTGCTTTCTATTTGTCTGTTTATTTCCTTTTACCACTTTTATTTGCATAGGAGGAAGAGAAATTGTGCATGTATGCTCTCTGATGGGAATCATGCTTTGATTACAACAAAGAACTATTTTGATACCAAAAAGAAAAGCATAGGGAGGGCTGTCACGTGTGTTAGAATCAAGGGACAGTGCAGCAAATGTGTTCTGCATTTTCAAGGCTTACTTTTATGTATCACTGCAGTAATTCTTTTATGCTTTGTTATTATCTTCATGGTTTGTATTATTAATGTTTACCTTTTGGAAATGGTAGGTGTTTGGGGGTAAATTTGTGGGGTGCTGCTGATGTAAACTAATTATGCAAAGAAATTCCCACCAAACTATTGTACGCCTTGTATTTAGTTTGGGTTTCTAACAATAAAATCAATATTTGCTTATCAAAAAGAAATTATTTTCGTTCTTCACATGGGTTTCTTAAGATTTGTGAAGTTGTCTTCTAATAATTTGGGTTTTGTGGAATTTTAGATGGTTCAAGGACCATTGAAAAATGGTGCTAAAGGAAGAAAAATTGTTCTGCTTGACAAGGAGAACCACAAACTGAACAAGATCTAGGAGACAATGAGGTCATTAAATTTGGGACACACCGAAACAAGATCTACGAGCTGTTAATTACTTTTGCAGTTTTTTTTTTTGTTTTCTGTTGGTTTTGCCTTATTGATATTAAGCTCCCCTACATTTGCTTATTACAAATTATAACAACATTGTCATGTACTGTTAAAATTCGATAATATCAGTTACTCAATAGAAATACAGACACAATTGTCACATTTATGATACCATTGTCTGACTTTTTTTTTAATAAAAAATTTATTACGAACTGTAATTTCATATCATTCTCTTTATTGTATGATATATAGACATATATTTAAATCAATTATTATCTTTAAAATAAATTTTAAATTTATACTTTGAAAAACTCACGCGTAATCTTTTTTGGTGAAAAACTCATGCATAATCTAACAATATACTTCAATTAAATAAATTTGAATGGATTCCAGTACAAATCTGTCAAATTGAGAATTAAACTAAAATTTCCTGTTACTAAAGGGCCATTATAACGGAATTTGTGACAAACTTAGAGTGTTGTTACTAGACTATTTTGTAATTAGTTTTATTATGAAAAGCTACTTGATATCTTCTCTAGCGCTCTTCTTTTTCTATTTATAATATATAAATTCTCAGCTACATAATATGCTTACACATCAATATCTTATTTTTTGCCACATCACATGATTTCCTGACATGTCATTCTTTCCTTGTAATTCATCGCCTCTCCTCTCACCGGCCTTACCATCTCTCACCCACTCAATAAATCACTTAAGATTAAATCTTTCGTAACTCCCATCTCCACAATTAGTGCCATTACATCCTATGCTAATAGAAACTGCCACTGAAAAACTAAATGAATTGTCATTACAATTATATTAAAATTTTCGTAACTCTCATCTCCACAATTGGTGTTGTTGCCAGCACACCCTATAAATTGAACTCGATATTGCATAGAGAAAAATCAGATCACAGTCTCCAAACTCATTTTTTTTTTCTGCGTGAAGTTTACTAGCTTCATGTCAAAGTCCCCATTCAATTGCTAGACACCTTCATTCCTTTCAAGTGGCAATGCTTCCTTCATCTATATGACATATTAACAAATTTATAGATTGCACGATCAGAGCCAATAAATCTCAGCTTCGGTTGTGTATTCTTCCGGAGAAAAATAATTCTGATATTTATGGTATGCTCAACAAGCTTCTATTGATTCTGTTCTTATTTGTTACTATTAATTTCTACAAGCAAATGGCAATGCTTCCTTGATCTATGACCTATCAGCAAATTTATATAGATTGCACAGTCGGAGCCATAAACCTCAGCTTCTGTTGTGTATTCTTCTAGAGAAAAAGAATCTGATACTTATGGTAGGATCACCAAGCTTTTATTGATTCTGTTCTTATCTGTTACTTTTCTACACTGTTTATTTAACATTTCTTTAGTTTGGTGTATAGATGTTACTCACTATAAAATCCTAATATCTGTAATATGAATATTTTTATTGTTTATATGTATACGATTGGGTAAAGAGAAAAAATCACTTGAACTTTGCTTATGTGATTTTTCTAACGAAGGTGCTTATTATTGCAAATTTAAAGTTTTTTTTTTTGTGTATTTATTTACAATATTAAGGTAATTTTTTTTCAGTAATATAAAAAGTTTTCAATAATTTTATTTATATACCCACGCATTGCGTGGGTCAGCATGTAGTTTGGTTATTAAATGTTTATCTTTTGCAGCTGATCCTATGAAACATCAAATTAAATTATTATATTGATAAAAAAAAAAAACAAGATTAATACTATTCTTAATAGTTGAACTAAATACAAAAAATAAATTCAATTGACTTGACTTGAGGAGGCTTGTCATCGAAATTCTTTTACATGACATCCTAACTATGTGTTAAATTAAATTCATAATTATATTAATTAATATAACATTACTTAATTCCAACATGCATATAATTAAAACCTCCTCCTTCCCGTTCAGACTCCTCGAACCATTGTATTAAAGGAGCCTGGTTTCTTTCTTTTTAAATATTTATACTTTTTTTATGCTTTGATCAATGTAGGCACACGCCTAGGAGGAAAATTTTCCTAACAGCAAATCGGTAGATATAGATAATATCAACAGTGGCATATTGCCTAAATGAGATTTCTTTACGAGACTTGGTCAATTTGACTATTTATAATCATGGAATGTAAATTTAGAAACCTCTATAACTCGATCAGTTTCCATGGCATTTACTTAGACTGTCTCAAGGGGTTAGTGGGTACTAAATTCTCAATTTCCATCATTATATGTGTTGTGAACTGCGACTATATTTTTTTATGGCCAGGACTGTTGTTTCTATTGAAGCAGTACGTTGTTTCTTTTCACTTAGTGCATGAAATGGTGCCCGAAAGAAAAAAAAAAAAGAGAAAAAAACTTTCTGTGTGAAAGAAGACTTTAGTCCTAAATTTCACAAACACAAACTCCACTAACTAATTAAATCCACCGCACGATATTTTTCAATATGTTGCCATGTAGTCTTTTTAAGGACGGGAATTAAAGGAAAGGCAAACCATGAAAATTGGCACTTGCCACTTGCCAAGAAGCCACCACCTGATAATTAATGCCAAACAATTTAAATGAAAAAAATAATTTATCAGTTTATGTTCCTGAAACAAAAATAATAAAGTAAAAAAAAAAAAATTAGAAGGAAACTTGCTGACTAGCTGTGTTTTTTTATCTTCGGTGCTTGACTGCTTGTAAGGGTGTTTATTCACCTTGTTTTGCTTCAATTTTTTGGCTTCTTCTTCTTCTGATAATGGAAGTTTGTGAACAATGAGATTAAGGCTTGGAGTGCTAAGGGAAATGAGGACTTTCACAGGAGTGCTTTGCTTGTATCAGAAGTTTGTGTAGCAATGATATAAAATAGTAGAAGAAATTAAAAAAAATAAAAAAAATTGTACTTGTTATCAGAAATGATGTTATACTTTTGTCTTATTTATGGGACAACATTAAAAAAGACAAAAATTTGACTTCTATTAATTCTTTTATTTTATTTCATTTTTATTTAAATAAATCAAATTAACTGATGGAGATTGGGGAGGGACAAAATAAGTGTGTGTGTATATATATATATAATATTTTTTGGGGTAGCCAATTAACTAATTGGGGGGATGCAAAATAAGAGTATACATATAAATTTATAGTGTGTATTTTTTTTTAGGGTAACCATGGCCACCATTCACTAAAGAGGAACTGCCCCTGTTTTTAATGCTTTGATCAATAATGCGCACGCCCAGGAGGAAATTTTTCCTAGCAGCAAGCAAATGGGTAGATATATAAATGTCAACAATGGCATATTGCCTAAAATAGATTGTTTTAGGAGACTTGGTCAATTTGACTAGGTATAATAATGGAAAGAGATATTTAGAAACCAATACAACTCGATCAATTTTCATGAAATTTAGCTTAGTGGTTACTAATATAAGGTATAATAATATAATGTAGTGAAGGGAGACTAGAGCAGTGGAAGAAGTCAAACATAATCATAAAATTCGGAAATCTATCATAAATCATTAACACTTATTTTTAGTCTATTATTGGTCTCTTAACAGTAACGAAATATTATTGCTATAAAAAGTCTCTGCATAATGGTCTATATGATGGTGATATATTTATTGGTCTACGTATTATTATTTTGAAAAGAATTTAAGTTTTTTAAAAGAATTAATTTCTTATTTGTGCCTAAATATGTGATTCAATTAAGTTGATTTTTTTATGGCCCTGGTTGTTTCTATGGGGAGTGGAAGGTGAGAATTTCATGTCATGTTATGTGAATCATTGAAGCAGTTGGTTATTGAATCGATCCTGAACACCTCAGGGTTTCAGTCTCAGATAGTTTGGAATCAGAGAAGTGAGAAACTAATAGGAAAGGAAACTAAAAGAATATTGGAAAGGATAGAGCAAGTATCATCCGCTTCTAGGATGACAGGGTTTTCAGTTAGGCAAATGTTTTGTTTACAACAAAATGAAATAAAATATTGTTTCATTTAATTTTGAGGTGTATATGTGTATCCACAAAAGATAATAAAAAGTAAGAGATAAACATAATTGCGTATGGTATAATTCTATGGTGTGGATGTTTTGATATTCAAGCATTGAAACTGTTTGTTATTCTCATTCTTCATAAGAAGTGACATAAGACAAGTCGGGCCATTGAAATATGCAGAGAAAAATACTCTCAATTACAAAAAGAGGAGTACTTAAAAAAATCTCAGCTAGCTATTTCTGCACTTACTACTAAAGACATGTTTATGGAATCCCCCAAACTCAAAAGGCAAGTTTGAGAGTATTATGATGTTTTTGCAGCAAAATTTGGGAAATTACAAGTCATACAGGAAATAGAAATATGGAAGTATAATAAGTCTTTTATTTGGTTGGAGTATTACATCCGTTACGTAGAGAATTTTACATGAGTCATACATGTTACATAAGGATGGATTGATTTACTTAGACAACTAATAAACTGGGGCAAATTAGTAGACAATCTAGCACCCAGTTTAATTTTATTGACATTAGGCAACATATCATATTGCATTCACCTCTTTCCAAAATGACTGTGGCATTTGATTCAGCTTTAATTCTTCTCAACAGTCAACACCTGAATTTTGAAAATCATAGGAGGAGGAAAGAAAAATCAAACTACATAAACAAAATAAAGTAATTAAGGATGTGTTTATCACTTAAAAGACTGTTATACAGGCACCAAAAAAATTGAGAAATGAATTTTTTTGACTTTGACCTAAACATTCCTTATGTTCTATTCTAATGAAAATCTGAATAAACATAAAATAATCAATTTTACTATATTATTAATTTTGATGAGTAAAACTTCATGAACTTGTCAAATAATTTGTATAAAAACAGAGGACAAAAGAATAAATTAATATGGAATTTTTTTTTTAAACATAAAACTATCTTTTAGAACAATAACCATTTTGTGTCCTGTAGCTATATGTGGAGAATTAAGTAGATCCTCATTCACTCACCAACAAGAAAGGCCTTTCTGATTTGATTAAGCTCCCTGGTGACATCAACCACATCCATTCTTTCTTTTGGTGATTCCATAGAACAAGCAAGTCCAATCCTAAAAAGTGAAACTAAGCACTTCTCAACATTTGGATTAAGATTCCAATAATTTCCTACCAATGTTTTTGCTTCATCTGTTGCAGTGAGTTGTGGGTCCAAAATTTGCAAAAGATTATCAGGAAATGAAATTGCAACAAAGTTATGAAGATTTTGACCATCTTTAAACACTTCATCTGTGGGTCTTCTTCCAGTAAGCATTTCCAACATAAGAATTCCAAAGCTGTACAAGTCACCATAAGTCGACACCTCTGAACCCACTCCATACTCTAAAATATATACCAAAAACTGTCAATACGCAATACTAATAAATAACAACTTGATACAAAAACATATGAGAATTCGAAGAAACAGTAAAGATTCAAAACTTCCGAACATACCTGGAGGAGCATAACCAACGGTCCCCTTTCTTCCAATTGTACTTGTTTCCTTAGAAGTGGTACCATTGATGGTTGAGAGAAGTCTTGCTATGCCAAAATCACTCACATGAGCAACCATGTCATCATCAAGAAGGACATTGCTTGGCTTTAAATCACAATGAAGGATCGATTGCTCACATTCATGATGAAGATAATGCAATGCAGAAGAAACATCAATCATGATATTTAATCTTTGATCGAGGCTCAGTGTTCTCTGATGCTCTGCACTTGGTGTGATAGGATGCAACCATTGCTCTAAGCTTCCGTTTCTCATGTACTCAAAAATTAGAGCTTTGAATTCTTGACCTTTGTAATCTGTGCTGGAACAACATGTCAAAATCTGAACCAGATTTCGATGTCTAATATTTTTAAGTGCATTGCATTCAACAATGAAACTCTTGTGAGCTCCCTTTCTTTGAAGGTTTAGAACCTTTATGGCAACAACTTTGTCTTCTGACTCAAGAGTTCCTTTGTAGACAGAGCTGAAATTTCCAGACCCTATCAAGTTTGTTGTCGAGAACCCATCAGTTCCATTGTGTAGGCTTTGGTATGAAACTTTAGCCAGCTGGTCAATTGTTGGTGAATCCAAAGATGGTTTCTTACTCCTTTTCCTCATCCAGTAGATAGTTAGAATAATTGACAATATGAATATGAGAAGAAAAGCGATCACACTAACTATCACTGCTATCAACCTAAACTTGTGGTGTTTTGCAAGTTTCTTACCTTTGACAGGGCATGGGGGCAGATGCAGTTTTGAAATACCTCCACAAAGCTTATTGTTTCCAGTAACCACTAACGCACTTGTATTTTTAAAGACACCTTCAGTTGGTACCTCACCTTCCAACATGTTAAAAGATGCGTTGAAATAATTTAAGAAAGAAATGTTCTGCAGAACATTAGGAATTGATCCGGACAAATGGTTTTGTGAGAGGTCTAAACGTTGAAGCCCTTTGAGTGATGCCAAAGAGGGTGGTATGATTCCATGAAAGGAATTCCCTTGCAAATAGAGGTATTCCAACATTATGCATTCTCCGATGGTTCCAGGAATGTCACCAGACAAATGATTTTGAGACATATCTAGCCAATCGAGATTTTTTAGGTTGCCAACTTCTTCCGGTATACTACCACTCAATGAGTTTTGTGACAAATCCAACAAGTTTGTTAGAGAAGAAAGATTAAAAATCTCTACAGGTATGGTTCCTCTAAGGATGTTTTGCGAAAGACCTAGATGTTGTAACTTTTGGCAGTTTCCTATGCTTGGAGGAATATTTCCTTCTAACATATTTCCTCCCATATCCAAATAAAACAATTGACTAAGGTTGCCTAAGAAGGCACCAATCTCTGCTGATAATTTGTTTCCTTTTAAGCTTAAGAATTGCATCTTCTGAAACTTACCAAAAGCTGTTGGGATAATCCCATCAATTCGGTTATATTCCATCGCCAATAGAGTCAAGCCAATTAGATTTCCTAATGTGGCAGGGATTTCTCCTGTTATCTGATTACCTCCGAGATATAGAAGACTGAGTTGGGTGGATAAATTGCCCATGGCATTTGGCAAATGACCTCCAAAATTATTGTTGGCTATAGATAACATTTGCAACTTACTACAATTTGTCAGTGATTTTAAAAACTCCAAACCATTAGTTGAATTGTCACCTAGATTATTTGCCCCCAGAGATAGAATATAAAGATATTGTAGCTTCCCCAGGCTTGGAACCTGTCCCACAAAACGGTTATCACCAAAATCAAGTGTTGAAAGGATAGATGCATTTGTGATGGAAGGTGGAATTGGACCTGAGATTCGATTGTAACTAATTTCAAATAATTGGAGATTGGGTAGGGTGTGGAACATGTTGGGTGGAAGAGAACTATTAAATTGATTGTTTGTAGCTGAGATTATAGAAAGAGATGACATATTATAAAGACAAGAAGGCAATGTTCCAGTCAGTTTGTTGACAGCGAAATCTATAAGTGTCAAGCTGTTGAGACTGCATATTTCTGGTGGAATATCTCCCTCTAAGTTGTTTTCACCCACCGAGAGATCAGTTAGGGATGAAAGATTCCCTATGAATGGTGGGATCCCTCCAGTTAACTTGTTTTTCCAAACGCTCAAATCTCTAAGCTTCCGAAGTGAGCCAACTTCAATCGGTATTTTGCCAATCAGATTGTTATCATATAAGAATAAGTGTATGAGATGAGTGCAACCTTTCAAGTTTGTAGGGATTTGTCCTACCAATGAGTTATTTACGAGAATGAGTTGCTGCAGTTGTGACAACCGTCCCAATTCTTGTGGGATTTTTCCGTAGAAGCTGTTGTCTCCGAGGTCTAACCTTTTCATATAAGAGAGATTGCCTACGTGAGGGGATATGGATCCCTTCAACTTGTATCTTCTCAAGTTTAACTCCGTAACTCTTTGAAGCATGGGATTGCATGTGATTCCATGCCAATTACAGAAGTGAGTAGAAGCATTCCAAGAGAGGAAAATTCCATATGGGTCAGTGGATATGGATTCCCTGAATTTGAGCAGTGCCAAATAATCAGTCTCATTTCTTAAGGCAAAGGCAGTGATGTTTGGGATAGAGCATAGTGAGTAGAATGTATAGAGAGAAAACAGGGGGGCATATAAAGACAAAAAGGGAAGTAACAAGGGAGAAAATTGCTTCATTGTGATGAGGAATTGAAGGCTGGTAGATGTGGTAGTGTTTCTATGGGTAGACTGCTTTATATAGAGTTTGGTTCTGATTGCTATCATTAAAGGTGAAGTCAATAACCAGTATTGGCAGTTGCGGAAAATTTACATGGCAGGAAAATAACTCCAAGAAGTGATTTATACGTAATAAACATGCCTCCTAAAAAAAATGCAATAATTCCTCAAAAATACCTTCCTACAGTATAACCAAAAGCGTTTTCCTATTCTTTTTAATAATCACCCAAAAATCAAACAGCTTTTGTCAAACTATGAATACAATACAAATACAAAAGATAAAGCTATTTTTTGCCCAATTTTTTTATAAGAATATTTTAGTTATCCTAAAATATTATTGTTTTTTGAGGATAACTAAAATATTCTTATAAAATGACTTCATGTGTAATTAAAAATTAAGTATTTATGTGAGAAATTAATAATTAATAAATAAGAATGTATTTTCAAAAAACCATACATTTTTTATAATTGACAAATTTTCTTTTGTTTTGAGTTCTGATTATCATGCTTTTGAGAGGCTCTATGAGAAACGGTAAAATGACATATTTAACCTTTTTGTGTTTTTAACCTTAAGCGAGCTCTTCAATTCTTTTCACAAAAATAGTAGAACTGAGGTGTGTCTTTATTCTACTTTACTAATCATAACATTGTAAAATTTTGGTCATTGAATTTTATGCAATCATCGTAAAATATGTTTTTGGCACCTGATAAATTTTCAAACATTGTTTTTGGTGCCTAATATTTTTTTTTAACTTTTTGGTTCCAAATAATTTTTTTATTTTGTTTTTTCTAGCTAGTTAATAATTAAGAGAGTTCACTACTAGAATTTCAATTATTACGTGGGGATTTTCCTGTGAATTTTATAATTTTTTTTGCAGGAAACACATTTCCTGTGGATTCTAATCTGCAGGTGATTCCTTCATGGATAACTGGTCTTGAGAATTTCAAAATTCATAGGAAATTTCCTGCAAATTTTTCTGTAGGAAATTTACCCGTGGATTTTTTGCAGGAAAATCAGTAGGAAATTTCCTAAGAATTTTGAAATATGCAGGTAAAAAAAAAAAAACTTGCGAAACAACTTAGTTGGATCAAAATATTAAAGATCCCGCATTACTTGTGAAATGCTTGAAATTTTATATCTAATATTACAAAAAGGATTTTTTTTTTCTTTTACTACTATTAATGTATTGATAAAATTCAAGATGAATGAATTGTCAATGTAATTATCTCACACATGAATCTATACAATAAAAAATTTATATTCAACGAATTAAGGAACAATGAGTCGCAATTTTGGTCCCTCCATTTTAAAATAGAGACATTTGATCCTCCTATTTTAGAATATCCGCAATTTCGGTCCCTCTATTTCAAAATAGAGACATTTGATCCCAATATTTTAGAAAATCTGCAATTTTAGTCCAATTCACAATTTTGCCTACATTTTATTTTTTTATTTCTTACATTGTAATTAATTAAATCATTTCTTAATAGTACCTTAAATGAATATGTTAGGTCTAGGATTTTTTTTAAGTCAAAAAGGCATGCAACATAATAGAATTGGTAGCCATCCCAACTATGTTGTCACCGCTACCCCTACCTATGTTAGGTCTAGGATTCAATTGAGCTAAAATAAAATAAATAAAATGTACGAAAAATTGCAAATTGGACCAAAATTTCAAATTTTCTAAAATAGGATGACTAGATGTCTCTATTTTGAAATATGGGGACTAAAATTGCAAATTTTTTTAAATAGGGGACCAAAATTACGGATTGGGCAAAATAAGAGGACCAAAATTACATTTAAGCCTAAAAAAAATCGAGAATGATCCACGAAAGTATACTTTCTCTGTTGTCTTGTCATTTTAGTAAAAAAAAAAAAAAAAAAAAACCCCTAATATTTTAGTCTACTATGTTATTAGTATTACTTTAAAAAGAATTCTGTGTGGACCAATTTTGATATCGCCGCACTAATGGGTCTGTTTTATGTGGGCTAAAAGCAAATTGAATATTTTAATAAAATTAAGATACAATTGTTTCTTAATTTATTATCTATTTATATTAAATCTCAATAAAAAAAAAAAAAAAAGGTTTCTTTGGTCAAAAAAAAAAAAAAAAAGAGAAGAAAGAGGGCGAATCTGTATGTGAATGCTTCACCTTTCAATTAGTCTTTCCCCCTGTGTTCTTGTGAACGGATAAAGAAGTGTAGGAGTAAAATATTAATATAATTTGAAAAGGCAAGACTAGTACAGCAAGTCCACGAAAAAAAAAGACATGTTATTTTTTATTTTTTTTAGGATTTAACAAAAGGATTAGCAAATAAGTTAAATATTCTTAAATAAATATTTTTCTTCCTTTTTTTATCTCTCCTTTCTCAAAATTGAAAATAGGGGTGTTATAAACAAAAGGAAAAATTAATAACTTGAACATTATTAATATTTTAGTTGTTTGATTTCATCTTCTAATATATATATTACGTTAATTATTATTTTCCGTTTCAGTATTAGAATATAAATGTTTATTTATGGAGTGAGTTAAGCCGCCCATAAAATGCAAAAAACTAGTTAATTAAAAAGTTGGTCATATCTATAGATATCTATCTATCTATAGATATTATAGATATAATATTTCAGGTTTGTGGGAATAACAAGTGTGAAGAGGAGATTAGCAAGTCACTTTTTAGTTTTCATCTTTTCGTAACAGTAAGTTAGTAGCACTGTCTTTTTCTTTCTTTTCTTTTTTTTATGAGCCATAACAGTATCTTGACTCTTGATGATTAATAGAATTGAAAAAATATTAGTACTGACGTATAGGAGTATCATATATTGGTTTTCTTTGATATCTCTTTTTGCTTAAATTTTAAATATAAACTTATATATATACTAGCTATTATATAGGTATTTTAAGAAACATAAACATAAACATATTTTTTCTCCACAAATGTTTTCCTACGGAAGTAATTTTGCTCAAAAAAAAAAAATGACATGAATTATTTTTTTACATTCACTTGAACAATTCACTAAGTTCTATGCTAATGAAAATAAATAAATACACATAAAGCATGTAAAATCCTCAATTTTACTATATTATTACTTTTGAAGAGGAAAAACTTCATCTTATTATTAATTTTGAACAGTAAAACTATATTATTAATTTAGAAGATGAAAACTTCATGTACTTGTGAAATAATTCATGAAAAAGAGAGGACAAAAAGAATAAATTATATATGGAATTTTTTTGCAACATAAAACTAATTTTTAGAACAATTGTGTCCTATAGTTATATGTGGAGAATTAAGTAAATCCTTATTCACTCACCAATAACAAAGGCCTTTTTGGTACGATTAAGCTCCCTAGTGACATCAACCACATCCATTCTTTCTTTTGGTGATTCCATAGAACAAGCAAGTCCAATTCTAAAAAGTGAAACTAAACACTTCTCAACATTTGGATTGAGATTCCAATTGTTTCCTTCCAATATTGTTGCTTCATCTATTGGAATAAGTCATGGGTCCAAAATATGTAGAAGATTATTAGCAAATGAAATTGCAACAAAGTTACGAAGATTTTCACCATCTTCCAACATTTCATCTGTGGGTCTTCTTCCAATAAGCATCAAATAACCATCAAATCTCTAAAAAAATTCACCAAACAAAAATCAGGCTTAAATAACTTTTAGGTTCCTAAAAAATTCCCGTTTTTTGTTCTGAGTTCCTAAAATTTTTTTGCTTTGTTCCGGGTCCCTAATAAAAAAAATTTTGATCCAGGTCCCTACCGTTATCTAAAGTGTTATCTAAACCACTTTTTAAAGCAATTTAAAGCGTTATCTAAAGAGCTTTAGCGACCAAACACAAAATAAAAAATTTATTGGGGACTCAACAGATAGCAAAAATTTAATAGGGACCCAACGCAAAATTCGCTAATATTTCAGGGACCCGAAACATATTTAAGCCCAAAAATCAAATCTATAAAAGATCTCAATTATCACGTCCTAAAATATCTCAATTATCGCATCACTCTTTTTCAAGATTATCATTAATCCATCACCATCACCATCACGACTGCCACCACCTCCGTCGCCACGATCATCGTCGCCATTGAACTGCTAACATTTCTAATAAAAACTAACAAACTAACATTTGCCGATAAAAAAAAAGTATGGGTTCTTTTGTTCCAGATTTTGATTGATTTTAATGGTTTTAAAACCATTTTAATGCTATAAAAAGAAAAGGGAAATAAGGAACAAAACATGATACATTAGTGGAAAAAAATGTTTTTCCTGTTTTGAGAATTTCTGAGCAATTTTATGCTTTGTGTGAGTATTAGTTTGTCGGGATTTTCTTCTGTGCAAACAGGATTCTGACTCATTTTGGAGGGTTTTTTTTTTTTTTATCTTGGAGACAATGGGATTGTTAACTTTTACACATTTTAAACAGAGCCGTGAAACATCTTAGAGAGAGACCTAATTTGCGACTTAGTCTTTTTTCTTTTTGTTCGTGTTTGACATTTGTAGCAACAATTTTAAGACGTTTTATTTTCTACCATGTCTATCGAGCATGATGTGACACCTTCTATGTAACGCCCTAGTTTTTATTTTCTAATTATATAAATATATCAATAATTATTAAATATTCTACTTCGTGTTTTTAATGAAAATAAATAATTGAGATTATGTTTTGGGCTTGGAAGTGAAGAAAATAAGTTTTAGAAAAATAAAAGAGGTTTTACAATTAAAATGCATTAAAAACTTATTGACTCTTATGTTGGGCCTTAGTCTCTGTGAGCCCAAGTTTTCTAATAGAATGTTAGTTTTCCTTAAAAACCTAACCCTTTCCTTTCATTCCCACTTCTTGCCTTCTTGAAGACTTTGTGCCATTAGAACTATGTGGTGAGGAGTGATAAATGCTAACGTCATTCATTCCTTGCTTTGGGAATCACATTTTCGAGGTAAGCGGGAGTGAGGGTTTCTCTTCTTTGTATGAATGGAAATGAATCATGGGTAGAATTGTATGCTAATAGGTTCATGTTTATGGATCTTGGACAGGTTGTCATAGGTGACTTGGAATCCAGTTTGCTTTCAAAGTCTTCATTCTTACATCCAACTTCCTTTCTCTTTAATTCATGAATAAAAAAGAAGAAGTTAATGTATAATGTGGTAAAGATATTTAATTATTTATATAATGGAGGATGACTAGCGCAGTTTGAAGAAGTCAAATTTAATCTTGAAAATTGAGAATTTATAATAATCCCTTATATTAATTTATGAGAAAATAGACTATGCACTGACAGTGTAAAATAGTTTTACACCATCATCCAATCACAACCTATATGTATGGTAAGTTTGTTGACTTTTATGATAATTATCCCAAAAGTCATATCAACGATTATTTGTAATTGGTTGACATCAATGCATGATCATTAAACTTTTAATTTATTCATATATTATAAATTAGAATACATCATTGAATTGTTAATTTCCTCTCACTTTCAATTAATAATGCTCAGTATTGTAACTTTTATCTACTTGGAATGGCGCATTTCATACACTAGCTTTATAATTAGCTAAAAATCTCCATTTTAACTATCTCATTTTTTTTTTACCTATATACTTGGTCTTCTTAGCTGTGTATTTTTCAATCTTTTTATTTTTATTTTTACCTTTACATCAAATTTTAATAATTTTTTAAAGAAATTATGACTATTTAAAAATAAATAATCTTATTTTTTTTTATAAATTTAAAATATAATTTATTTATTTAAAATTATTTTTATTATAATTTTTAATTATATAAAAAAATATTTATCACATACAGTCCACAAACTACAATAAATAAAATGTTAACATTATTGAAAGTCTTTAAAGAGTGATCCACGAAAGTAATATTACTGTCTTCGTCACCGAAAAAGCAATATTTTAGTCTTCTATATTGTTACTTTAAAATCTAAAAAGAATTTTATGTTGACCACTGCACTGAGGGGTCGTTTATTAGTCACCTATCAATCCTACGTAATTTGAAATAAGAGAAAGTGAGAAGAATGCAATTGGATGCAGGAATTAATGAAAGTGGATAAAAAAAAAAGTAGCTTTAATAAAGATTAAAGAAATTTACTATCCACCACCATTCATTTTAGAGTTTAATTTTATTTTTATTTTTCAAAGTAAAAGATTAAAGATATATAGTTGTTTATATAATGAAGCATGACTAGTGCAGTTTGAAGAACACAAAAATAATTTTGAAAATTGATAATTTTTTGTAATTAATCACTGACCTCTTTTTAACATGTCTTCATCACAAAAAAGTAATATTTTAGTCTATTATATTACTTTAAAAGCTAGTCCTGTGTTCATTCATTATGTCCCACAGTTGTTTTTTTAATGAAATGCTTTAAGCTTTCTTAGTCAAAAAAGAAAAAGGAAAAAGAAAAAAAGTGTTACCTTTGAAAGTCATTAATTGCAAGTCATGCATCCAAAAAAAAAAAAAGTTACTTTAAGTCAAGCATATCCCTAAAAAAGGTCACCGTAAGTGTCAAGCATCCCCAACTTATACGTCTTTGCTAGTCAAGTGTACCAAAAAAACCGTCATTGGCATTTGGTTGGTGAGTTATCCTTGTTCTATGTCAAGTTGACATTGTTATTTTACTACAAAGATCCGTCGTATGTGAACCAAAACTACATCAGGGTAATCTTTCGTAGTTTTAATTGGACAAAGAGTCTCTTTTAGATATAAACACATATAAATAAAATTAAGGAGGTAAAATGAATTACAATTAAGAGAGAACTTCATTCTTTAAATTAATTTATGAATAAATAAATTTTAATTTATGAGTATCTTTTATGCTACCACTTAGTCCTTTAATAAATTCTTTATTTGATGTTTGTGTAATGTATGTAGATGATTTTTTTTCTTTTAAATTTTACTAATTTATTAATCCATTCAAATTTTCTTATAGTTTTCATTATTCATATGCTAGACATTTTTCAGTTTTTATCAATTTTTAATATTTTCAATCATTGTTAATTTAATTAATTTTTTTTTACAAAATTTCATTTTTTTATTGGACATTCAGGTTACGTGGGTTGCACACAAATTAAGCAAAAACATTATCTGTATATAATAAGTGGATTAGCCTAGTCCAATCCATTTAATTGCGGACCAAAATAGATTGAGCTAAACAAACTAGACTGGCCTATATACCCACCTATAGCAAGGATCAATTTGGTCTAGCAACAATACTTAGAGGGATTATCAAAGTAAAACTTATTAAACATAGAAGGCCAATCTAAAATTAACAAAATTAGTATTTTAGCCCATGCATTGCACAGGCTAAATGTTTATTTTATGTAAATAAAATTTATAATAAAAAACATTTAAATATATAAATTATATTATAATTAAAATATGTAATTAATAAATATATTTGTACTTGTAAATTATATTTTAGATTTATGATAAATAATTTATATTGTGGTATATTATTATTTTTAATTATTGATAATTTTTTTAAAAAATATTAAAATTCAAGTTAGAATTAAGATATTTTTGAAAGGTAGAACTGAAGATATTAAAAATGATAGAATTGAAAAAAAGATAAAATGTTAATTTAAATAATTTAGTTGATATTAAAAGCATAAAGGGATATATCAAATACATATTAAGAGCGTATTTGAATTTTGAAGATAAAATATATATATTTGAAATTAGTTTATGATATTTAATTACATTTAAACTGTTCCGTTGATATATTAAAAGTAGAAGAAGATATACCATATGCATGTTAGGAGAGTAAAGTACACTACTTCATGAGAAGAGAAGAGAGTATTCAAATGAGAGTGAATGTGAGGGAGAGTGGAACAATGAAAACACAGATAAACTCATACATTTATGTTTATATATATAAGAACATAAGATGCGAGACTAAAAGAGAGTTTTAACCGAAAAGGTATCTTTAATGAAGAATAAAGAAATGCAAATTTCTTTTATTTTAAAGTTTATTTTTTATTTTATGTTCATATAGTTCTCTTATACTATTATTTAATTATGAATTTACTAGGTAATTAAAAAATATAACATTTTAGTTAACCTTTTTTATTTATATGAATTTACTAGATAATAAATTAAAAAAAATTACGTACATCTTAATACTATATTATTATGTATAAATAAAAGAGATTAAATATATCTAGTTATTTATATAATGAAACATGAATAGTGCAGTTTGAAGAAGTCAAATATAATATTGAAAATTGAGAATTTTTAGTAATTGATTACTAACCTCTATTTTTAAAAATAAACATAATTACTAACCTCTCTTTAACAGCTGTCTTCATATCACCAAAAAAAGTAATATTTAGTTTACTATATTTTTTTGATATATTTTTGTCTATTATATTACTAATTCAAAAATAATTTTATATAATAAATTGCATAAGTGTTACCAGTGAAAGTCGTTAATTACAAGTCAAGCATACAAAAAAAAAAAAAAAAAGTCACTGCAAGACAAGCATCCCAAAAAGAACATTGCTAGTCAAGCTTCCCCCCAAACGAACGTCATTGCAAGTCAAGCATCCTAATTAATAAAAAACAAATGTCACTCCAAGTCAAGCATTCCAAAACAAAACGTCATTGGCAATTGTTTCTTCTGCCATGGGTTAATTACTTAATCAATTACCAATTGGCAACTGGCAGTTACTTTATGTGCTGGAAAAAACACTTAAACGTAAGTAACATGCAATGATTCCGGAGAAAAATCCTAGCGTTTTCCTGTTCCTATTAATAATTGCCCAAAATTCAAAAAACTTTTGTCAAATAGTATAAAGCTACTTTTGAGATAAAACTATAGTTTCCAAATTAAAAAATTTGCAATAAAGCATAATATAAAGCTATCTCTATTTGAAAATATTTTTTTCCATCAAAATTAAAAGTCAATTACCAGTATGATCTTTCACGATGATTCAATCAATCTGTTAAAGACGAAGACACAAATGTTACTTTCAAAGTGCGTTTAAGTACTTATGCGTTTAACTAAATTTAAATTGATAATTTTATATTAATAAATTAATTTATTTCAAAATAGTTTTTAATAATAAATTCATTGGTATAAAATCAAAATCTCCTAAAATTAAACTTCTTTAAACAAAGATGCGACAGACATGCCCCAGTTTATAAGTTCATTCCAAGTCTTTTTATAAATTTTATTTTATTATAGGTATTGTCAAAAGTCAGTACTTCTCCTCTACCAAGTGAAGACTCCTATAAAGTGAAGACTCAGTGGAAACTTTTTCCTCCGTGAATAATACGAGTCTATTTTACTTTATTGTCTTTGATAAAAGTCTTGTATATTTACCACGACTAGTATTTTTTTATTTATTTTATTTTACCTTCACTTTAGAATTTAAATCAAATTTAAGTTTAAATTAAAATTAGGTAATAGTATTTTAAAGAAGCAGAAAGCATATAAAAAATAAAATTAAATGCTCAAAAGAAGTCATATGGCTGAACAAAAAAAAAAGAATAAGGGTTTATTATCTTTTTAGTCTTTAAACTTTTTAAAAATTTTGTTTTTAGTGTATGAACTTTTCTAATCTGTTTTTAGTCCTTTAACTTTTATTTCGTCTCTACTTAATAGAATTAAAAAAATTAGAGACTAAAAAGATAGTAAACCCAAGGAATTATTACTAAAATACTTTTTTCATAAGTGAGTACTGAAATTTATCTTTCAAATTATAATTCTGAGTTCTTTATTGTTAAAGGAGAGAGTTGTTTTCTTCCACATTAACTCACGATTTCTCTTGTATTAAATATCTATTTTTATTTTTATTTATAACATTTTCTTTTTCAAATGGTGCTACTTTAATTAAATTTCAATTTAATTATAAATCTTAACATTTTATATCAAATCAAAGATACGTTTCTTTTTAAATAAACTAAAATTTAAGATTGTAGTAATCACAGTCAAATTTAATTTAAAATTAATTTTTATGTTTTGAATTTTAACACACCATATAAATAAAAATGTCATGATTTAAACAATTTATTTTCATAGTTTTTTTTAAAGTCTCATTTCTTTAAATTATTCCTATATAATAAAATAGATTATTGTTCATTATTAATACTGAAAATATTTTTTCATTTTCCTTAATTTATATTTATGTATGAATTATTTTCAATTTTAAAATTATTGGTATAATACTAAAAAAGAAAACTAGGTAGTTTATAATCTAAGAAAGGATACATAGACTATTGCAATCACCTAAGATAATTAATAGTTGTTAAAGGCAAAGTCTTTTTCATTTGTCAAAATAATCGAAATCTTTACGTGATATAACACTTGGTTGACCTGTTAAACTAACTGAAAAATATATAATGACATTAAAGAACAAATCTATATAACTTATATAATGACATTAAAGAACAAATCTATATAATTTATGAGTTTAAAGGTGATGTATTGACAGTGTAAAACAGTTTTAAACGATCATCCAATCACAAATCACCATTGGTATGACTTTTAAGATAATTTTTTAAAAGTCAACAAACTTACCATACATGGTGGATTGTGATTGAATGATAGTGTAAAACTATTTTACACTGTCAGTGCATAGTCGTTTTTCTCATAACTTATTTAAAAAAGATTATATATTTCAGTTAAAAGTATCTCTTTAAGTATTTATAGTTTTAGTTATTTCACAAATTTTGAACACCAACTTGATTCCAATTGCTTCATGACCCTTATGAAGTTTTGATAACTTCCAAGTGTCATTCTTCTTAATGACATTGATTTCCTTCTCCATGGCTTGTCTCCAGCTTTTGTCTTCCATAGCTTCATCTAAGGTTATAGGTTTACTGTCAACAAATGGACAAAATAAATCAGTTATAATTTCAGTTTCATCATATATCTCTTGAATGCCAAAGAAATCATAGGTTCCTTCTTGTTTCTCCCAATTTTGTTGGTCATAGATTTAGCTTTCAACATACATTTAGTCATATTAAGAATGGTTCTACTTCTTCTCTCTACTACCCCATTTTGTTGTGGGGGGTTGGGGTTCTAGGAACCATTAGAGGGTGACAAATCCCATTATTTTTACCAAACACACATTTCTTCCTACTACAATAATCAATATAGAGGAAAAATATTTATTTTACCAAATGAATAGCAGGACCAATGTGTTTTTTTTGAGGACTTGCTCCAAAGGCTCGTCATGTCTTTTTTTGAACCTTTCTTCATATGTTTGAAGTGAACTCATCAATTGGTCCATGATCATCAATTCTAAGTCCTTTGACTCTTCAATTGCACAAACCACAAAACCAAATTTTGTGGTTAGAGAATGAGGGATCTTGTGCATCACACGAACATCTTCCATCTTCTCGTAAATCAAATAATAAAAACAATAATTAAACGTGTTAATTAAATTAAAAACGGTAAGATAAAAGCATTAAAAGATTTGAATAGTGGAAACGAAAGCGCATGATTTTTGAAACCATTGAAATTTTAAAATGGACACATTAAAAACAAGGTTTTTCAGATAAGCTTTGTTTCGAGACCCATTATTGCATGCGCACGGGTGAGGATCGGTGGATTTGCACAGTCACAAGTTGATAAATAAACAAGTGAAACAAAATATGTGTAGGCAACGTGAGACTCTTGCCTTTTAGAATAGCTTAAAAAATACAGCATGTATGATGTATATAGTTAGTTACTTTTCTGTTGAACCAGTTACTGCATAACACTGATTATTTGAATTCCACAATTAAGTTGCCTGCCAAACTTTACCACAAATTGAGTTTTCTTGTACATTATGACTGAACCATTTGGAAAGGAACAAGCACAAAATTACCAACGGAAGAGTGGCCTCATGAGATCAGATCTTAGTCATGATCCGCGGTAATGGTATCATGACAGGCTGATCAATACGATTCATAAATGTGGGATTAGAACATATCTGCCAAGTTATATCTAAGCATTAGTGTCAATATCCACGAATTTTACTATATAAGTGGTATATGCCAGGTTCAATTAATTCAGAAACATTTTGAACCTCAAGAAAAAAATATCAAAGAGAATATTTCATATGAAATATTAAAAAAAGTTTAATATTTCATATAAAAGTTTTTTTTTTAACTTTATGAATTTCAAGTCTGAAAAACCACTCATAAAAAAAAAAAGAGTCTGAAAAACCAAAGTTTAGCCCCTTAAATAAAAGACAAGGTTTTTTTTTTCTCTTAAAAAGGTATGCAAAAGCATCACAAGGAACTATATTCAAATTTGCAAAGGCATATGTTGTAGCCAAGCTAAGCGATTAGACCCCCTATTTTGAAGCTTCCAAGGAACCATACTAGAATTTGCATAGGCATCAATTACCAATTTGGAATCTGTTTCCAACCGGAGGTTTTGCCAACCTTTCTTGCAGGCTGTCTCAATAGTTGTGATGGCCCCATATTGTTCTGAAAAAAAGCATTTTGTTTGCCAATGTAGGTGGAGAAGCTTCCCCTTGCAGCACCATCAATATTACATTTAACCCCATTGAGCTAGGGGAGGGTGGGAGGTTACATCCAGGATGCGAAGAGCTTGCAAACATTACCTGAAATATGAAAAGCTTTGAGGATAGTATATTCCTCCCAACAAGATTGCATGATATAACCCTTTGTGAGTTTGCCAGCCATAGAAACCTTTGCTTAAATCATGGAAATAATGGCTTTTATATTATCACTTTTATTGTTAAACCTGTTCTGGTTTCTACAATACCATATACCCCACAAAACAAAAGTAACTGTTGCTGTGGAAACATCACGCAGTTGCTTGCTTCTCTGCATATTCAGCGAATTTACTAAATTCTGAATGGATGATAAATCCAATTTACATACCAGCAAGGACACTAGCCAGTCCCAAATTTTTCGAGCAAAGGGGCATTCTTAAAAGTGTTGGGCTGTTTCTTCTCAGGAAAGGCACAAATTGCAAACTGAGACGGTAACACATCCTCTCTTTTTTAGGTGCTCGTCAATGGGCATTTTATCATGTAGGAAGCTCCACAGAATGAAAGACTTGGAAGGAGGGATACACTGAGTCCATAAGCGTTTGAACCAGGCTAAAGTAGGCTGAGGATTGGGAGAGAGGAACAAGTAAACCTCTTTGAAAGATAAATTTCCAGGTGCAGTGTGTTTCCAAATGATGCGATCAGGTTTGGGATTCACTGGAATGGTGACTTGACAAATTTCATGTATCAGTTGGGGAAAAAATTGTCAGATGATAGGAGGAATGTGCCATGAATTATGCCATATAAAGTCTTTGCATTTGGCATGAAGGGAGTTCTGTATATGAGCTGGCAAGTTTAAAGTGTCTGCAATTTTGCCTGAAAGCCAAATATCCCCCTGAAATTTATGTCAGATGCAAGACATAATGAGCATTGTTGCCTCCTTGATTCTGCGTAAAGAACACAATCCAAGGGCCCTTTCACTAACTGGATGACATACATTGTTCCAAGAAACAGTGACGATCTTCCGGATATTTACATCTCCAGACCAAATAAAATTTCAAATCCACTTATCTACACAATTCAACAAATGCATAAAAATGAAAACTGTAAACCATCATACCAAAATTGACAGATTTGACTAGTTGTACTCATCCCATGATAGAAACAAGCCGACGCTTCCAAGTCGCAAGTTTTGTTTTAATCTTGTTTGCTATAGGCTGCAAGAAAGTAGTTTTGGGATGACCTTTAAACACATGAACACCCAAATATTGAAAATATATTTTGCTTTCAGAAAAGCCAAGCATTGTTTAATGGAGCGAGCACAAATAGGAGAAATCTTTCCAGCATAAAATCTACATTTTTCCAAATTCAGGAATTGTTCTGAAACACTACCATAATCCTGAAGTTGTTTAACAATGTATCTTAGATTTTGCTCTGTTACTTTGCAAAAAACCGTGTAGAGTGCATGCGAAGGGAAGTAGTATCCCCTTGGACCATTCATATGATGGATCTGTCCATTCTTAACCAAGTGCAGAATGCTTCTACTAAGGACCTCCTCAGCCAAGCAAAAAAGGTAATGGGATAAAGGATCCCCTTGGCACACTCCCCTTCAACAAGAGATGAATCCAATAGGCCGACCATTCACCAAGAACGTCAATTTGGTGGATTGAAGGATGAGATGAATCCAACAGCAAAATGTATGATTAAATCCAAAAGCAACCAGCACTTTGGAGAAGAAAATCCCAATCTATTGTATCAAAAGCTGTCCTAAAATCAAGTTTCAGAGCTAGATTTCCCCCAAAAGCTTTTTTTATCAAGCATGTTTACAGCCTCCAAGCATATATGAGCAGATAACTCGGGTAAAAAATTAAACAATACACACCATACTGCAAAACACATCAGTGTCAACACCTGAAATTCAAGAAGAAGCCGAATACCTTTGTAGTTTTTGAATTTTGAAATACATAGCCAAATTGTGGAAAATGAAATATTGTAGCTACATAAGCAATTAATCAGGTAAGAGTCAAAGCCTGTGGCAGATGCAATTAATAGAATTAAGCATCTAGAAATCTCAAATTTATTGTATTGTTAAGTTTGAAAACGGAAACTAATATGTGTGAAATAATTCAAAAAAGAACAAAAGAATATTATTATAAATGAAACTGCTATTAAAATTTGGAAGAAAAAGCAATGTGACACATCTACATTTGTTCTTTAGTAATATGCAGAGAATTAAGTCATTTTCCTTTTATATTACCAGCAAGAAAAACTTTTCTGATTTTGCTTAGCGCTCTAGTGACATCCACAACATTCATTCTTTCTTTTGGTGATTCTACTTAACAAGCAAGTCCAATCTTAAACAGTGAACTAAGCACTTTTTAACAGTTGGAGTAAGAGTCTGACTGTTTGCTTCTTCTATTGTTGCTTCTCCATGCTTTGGTACAAGTACTTGCTCCAAAATCTGTAAAAGATTATCAGGAAATTATTTTTCCACAAAGTTATACAAATTTTGACCATGTTCAAAGATTTCATCTATGGGTCTTCTTCTAGTAAACATTTACAACACAAGAATCCCAAAGCTATACTTGTCACCATTCATTGTAATATCCCTAATTTATAGACCTTAGAAATAAATAATAAAGAGACATTTTTGATGGAATATCCTTTATATTTAATGGTTAAAAGATACCCTTAGGTATTATTAATAATAGTTATCTTTTTATAGGAGTTGTTAGGAATGAGATAATAAGATCTAGATGGGGAGCCAAGGCCCAAGGTGAGCTGAGGTCCACTTAGCCCCACACACCACACACTTTAAATAGAAGAGGAGAGGGAGAGCTAGAGAGAGAAACAGAAAAGAAGAAAAGAAAAAGAAAGTTAGAGAGAAGGAGGAGAAGAGGAGAAGAAGAGGAAGAAGGACAGGGAGCAGAGATTTGAAGATCCAGTGCTCGGAGCTCATCTCTACATGTTCCAGGAGGTGAGTGCTTCCCCCTAGTCCTTTCCCATCCATTTGATTTGTATGTTTTCCCCTTTTTCTCATTTGAACCTAAGGTTTGGAGATATTGGGCTTTTGGTGAGTTTGATTGATTAAGGGGTTTTTCGGGTAAATCAATCGGTTGGAAATGTAATAGAAGTGTTTAAGATTTGATTTTATAAGGTTGGGATGATTGGATAGGCCATTAATGGCCATGGAACTTGCAAAATTCGCAAAACCCATTTTCGCTCGGCCCAGCCGAAATTTGGTGCAGCTGGGCCGAGATGTGACAGAGTGGAGAAAATAATTTCAGGGGAGTTTCGGCCCAGCCGAAACTTGGTGCAGCTGGGCCGAAATTGGGCAGAGGAGAAATTAGCTCCAGGGGAGTTTCGGCCCAGCCGAAACTTGGTGCAGCTGGGCCGAAATGTGGCAGAGAGAAAATAAACTAATTTAAGGGAGCTCCGGCTGGGCCGCGATTTAGGCCGGCTGGGCTGGAACGTTATTTTCTTTAAAATTCTATTAAAATACCTCTTTTTCTTTATTATTTAAATGATTTTAAATATTTATACAAATGTAATATGTTTAATTATAAGATGATTATCTTGTTATTGAAGTGTTTAAATTATGGCAAGGTAATTACATTATTGTTGTAATAATTATATTTTGATGAGGTAGAGGTATTATTGTTGGGATGTATATGAATTGTTGATGAGATGATGTTGTGAGATGGATAAATGATAGGTTGAATTATAACTATTATGTTAAGTTGAAGTATATTATTTGTACATGAAGAAATGTAATTGTTATTTGTTGAATATAACATTGAGAAGATTATAATGTTTTAAGAATTTGAAATGAAATATTAATGAGTATGATTTTGAAAAGATGATGATGATGATGTTTGTGAACTATGTGTTGGAACCATCCCTATATGTTAGAAATGAGTTAGCTATGACCTTTGGGAAGACTTTTATAGAAAAATGGTATACTTGGGAGGGTGAGTTTCACGCCAGAACTCCGACCCACTAAAGCGACCCGGGGGTCTCGCCTAGTGGGATATCTTCCTAAGTACCACCCCTATGTTTTGACTCCGAATGGCGTGTTGGAGTGTTGAGAACTACTTCCCAAGAGGTTTAGTGACTCTTTTAGCGTATAGGGGATGGATTATTGTTGTGGTTGAGGATGGTTGATGTTGTTGAGATATATTTGGACCCTTAAGTCGGGCCATTGGAGATGGCGAGTACGGAGGTGCCGTATCTCAGACTATAAGGGATTCCAAATATGCTTTGCCGCTGGAATACGGTGTGTGCATAGTTGATGCACAAAAATATTCCGAATGTTATTGTGCACAATGGTGCACAGACATATGAGTAGGCACGTAAGTTGAGGGTGCCAGTTGGGCTCTCAACCTAGTGCTGGGGATTTTCGTGGTGGCTAACGGTGAGCCTATAGAATAGATGAGTGGGCGAATCCCTATAGATGTATGGTCTTGCAAACCTACAGAGGTAAGCCACTATAGCACTTGTCTATTTTCGATAAAATCACACTTTCCCCGTAGGGTAGCTCAGGGGACTCCCTGTATGGTTAGTAGACACTGACTATGGTGGGGGAGGTGGCCTATGAGGACCGCTCATATGGTGTCGAAACTCCATGGAGTAGAGTCAGTCTTGTCGACTAAGATTGTCTAGTGGTCATAAGTTGTCGCCAGGCAGCCAAGGACTTGGGCCTTGGACCTGGAGGGTTCCTGGGGCGGTCAGTTGAGGGTTGGGGCCCAACCCAATAGGCTGGCGACCAGGGGTGTTACATAAAAGGGCGTTGTGATGGTTATGGCTCATGATGATGAGCGGTGATGGTTTATTTTGTATGAACTATTTAAATGGTTGAGCTATGATATTGGTGTTTATTGTTGAACCGAGTTTTGTTATAAATTATGATAACTATATACAGTATTTTCAAAGTATATAATATTTAGTTCTTTCCTTTTCCTTGATTGGCATTTGTCTATGTGTATGTATAGAATTGTATAAATTGGGGATAAAGGAAGAGATGTTGATATTATAGTTGTGAGTATGAGTATCAAGAAAAGTCATGAGAAGCCATGAGAGTTAAGAAAAGGATCTCTAGAATAGAGAGTCAACCTAGAGTCTTGGAGCACTCACTGAGACATTATGTCTCATCCCTTTTAGTTTCATGTTTTTACAGGTTTAGCAGATGGACGAGTTCAAGGGAGAAGCTTGGAGCTAATTGGATGAAGGAGGATAATTATAGTTGTGTATCTCCCAATGTATGGGAGTTAGTTTACGTTCATGTACCCTTTTTGGATTATGTTTTGTACGGCACATAAGTGCCAAGAGCTTTGTATTAGACAAGTTTTAAGTTTTATTTTCTGCATAGTAAACTCTGATATCCTTATATTCTAAATTTATGGAATTTAGTAATATAAATAGGAAAAAGGTATATACCCCTTTGGGGTGTTACATTTTGGTATCAGAGCAGTTCGATTCAAATCGGACTGTGGTTAGTATTGTTAGATTAGATTGTATGTTCTGATAGTATAGTCAGATTAGTTTGAGTGTAATGGTTGTCTACCATGCTATAAAACCTGATTTGCCTTGATATGGAGCATTGAGACTGATCACCTCAATACTTTGTGCACTGCAGGTAGGAATTATGGCAAGTAGAAACCAAAGCCTAGGAACCCTTAGGGAAGGTGGAGATTACCCAAGGTGGGTTAGCTGTTGAAAACTAGAGTTTGGGATTTGTGGAATTCCAAAGTAAGAAACCAGCATCCTTTAGGGGGGCTATGATCCTACTAAGGTGGGGTTATGGTTGAGGGAGATAGCGAGGGTCTGTGAAGGGAGTACCTTGCTCATTTGAGTAGGGAGTGTGGCTTATGCCTTAGTCATGCTAGAGGATGAGATTAAGCTTTGGTGGAGAAACGTAAAGGGTAAGATGATTTTTTTTAGAATACCCTTGGAGTGGGAGAACTTCAAGATGGTATTTTCAGCGGAGTACATCATATGTGGTAAGTACCATAAGGGAGTCTAGAAAGGAACTAATTGAGCCAACACCTTATCCACAGTTTGGCTTTGTATTCTTTGTGTTAGGAGGACAAACTAAGATGATGGACCTACCCTAGGTTTGTGTTCCCTAACAAACCTATGTTTGCCTTATGTTTTGGAATGGTATGTTTTCTTTGATTGTTTGAACATCTTAGAAACAGAGTGCTTCTTGTTTTCCTTGAATGTGTAGCATGTTTCTCTATGTTTTGTAATGTATGCTTTTCTTCTGTTTTCCTGTAATTGAAGTGATGTTGGTGTATTTGGTATGGCTTATTCCAAGACCAACCAAGTTAAGTTTAAAATATGATAGATAGTGTTTTTGTTGTTTTATTGTCAAGTGAGTTTTCTGAGTTTTAGGTGAGCTTGTCAGGGAAAGAACATAGAGTTAGCTACACTCTTACCTTGGGAATGGGAAGTAGAACATAGTTTACCTGAGATGGATGAGTAGTGGCCTAGCTATTGATAGTTGATCTTCATAAGATAGAAGTATCATCCTAGATAGCTCAAGGAAATAGCGAGCCCTACAGATTAGAGATCCCTACCAATACCTTAAGATAAGGATTGTAGAGATAAACAAAATATTCATCCTAAGTAGCGTTTAGAATGGAAAGAGATAGAGTTGTTTAGAAGAAGAAAACCTTAGGAAGTGCATAGAGTAGAAGCCTATAGAAATAGAATTCCCTAATACTACCTACATCTTAAAGAGACTCATAAGCTAAGAGGATCACCTTAACCTGAGGTTATGTTCAAGGGTTACACCTAGAGTAGAGGAAGGAAGTTGTGATGGATAACTCGTAGATAGAACAAGCCTATCTTTATGGTAGTTCTAGTGTGAGAAATGCGAGGAGTCTTTAGAGGTCTTAAGGGTAGGACCAACCAAAGTGGAGTTAAAAAGGAAGTTACCAAACTCTCCATAGTTAGGATAAGATAGAGAACCATAGGTAAGGTAAGCTTGATGGAACCAAGAGAATTAGAATGAAGTAGACACCCTTTTAGCCAAAGTTAGTACCTAAATGGTATGATTAGTGAAGGAGTAGAATTGCTACGGTAAGTGCCTAGCTAATAGTCACCAACCTAATTATAGCTTAAGCTTAAGAGAAAAGACCATACAATTTTTTTTAAGCATAAGCTTAGTTCAAAGCTAATTAGAGAATTGGATGTTTGGAGGTTAAGGAAAATAAGTATATGCCTTATGAGAACCTTGAGACTAGGATCCTAGGAGATGATGGTTACCAAACTAGTCTAAACATAAAATGAAAACCTTTTCAGTGGAAAGGAGATAGTTTTCCCGAAATGAGTTAGAGGAGAGTAATATATATATATAGATATATTTTTTTGTTGAACCTAGTTCTAAAGCTTTTAGTAAGATGAAATTGAATAAGGTGAAACGAGAAAAAGTTGAAGAGCTTTGAGAAACTTCAAGAATAGGATTTCCTGGAGTTGTTTAGAGATGGATCACCTAAGAGTAGAGATCAAGAAAGGAAAACATAGGACAATAATACGAAGAAGGAGAATTGTGAATGGACAAACAGTTTGGAAGAAGCCTACCCTATGGTTAGAGCAAAATAATGGTTGAAACTATAAGAGAGTGGAACTCTAATCGTGAATATCACTCTAGATGAACCATAAGAGTTGGATTTCCCTAAGTAGAGTTAAGGAAGAATCTTAAAAGCTTTTAGAGGTTGGGACTTAATCCTAAAGTTGTTAGTGAGATGGACCAAAAAGATGAGAAATGGTTTATGAGTGTTTAGAGATTTTGAGGCTAAGATAGATTTATGTAAGTTATGGGACTAGATGGCTTTTGAATTAGCACCTGAAGAATATAGACCTAGGATGGTAAATGGAGGATAAGTAGTTGCCTATAAGTGATGACAGAGGACTAGACCTAAGAAAGCTTTATGTCTAAGAGAGGGTAGTAAATGTTTCTTCAGATAGTATCCAAACTAGCATAGTGTTAGATCTTAAGGAACATATAGTGATTGTAGGAATGTGATTTTATAGGAGAAAGTATAATCAAAGGTGGATGAATAGCTTGACAATGGCATTAGTTAGAAGAGCCTGAGAATAATATTCCTTAGGACCTTGAAAGTATAGACGTGTAGGGATATGAGGATGTAGTTAGGTTTCGATTTTCGAGGACGAAAATCTTTTGAGGAGGGGAGAATGTAATATCCCTAATTTATAGACCTTAGAAATAAATAATAAAGAGACATTTTTGATGGAATATCCTTTATATTTAATGGTTAAAAGATACCCTTAGGTATTATTAATAATAGTTATCTTTTTATAGGAGTTGTTAGGAATGAGATAATAAGATCTAGATGGGGAGCCAAGGCCCAAGGTGAGCTGAGGTCCACTTAGCCCCACACACCACACACTTTAAATAGAAGAGGAGAGGGAGAGCTAGAGAGAGAAACAGAAAAGAAGAAAAGAAAAAGAAAGTTAGAGAGAAGGAGGAGAAGAGGAGAAGAAGAGGAAGAAGGACAGGGAGCAGAGATTTGAAGATCCAGTGCTCGGAGCTCATCTCTACATGTTCCAGGAGGTGAGTGCTTCCCCCTAGTCCTTTCCCATCCATTTGATTTGTATGTTTTCCCCTTTTTCTCATTTGAACCTAAGGTTTGGAGATATTGGGCTTTTGGTGAGTTTGATTGATTAAGGGGTTTTTCGGGTAAATCAATCGGTTGGAAATGTAATAGAAGTGTTTAAGATTTGATTTTATAAGGTTGGGATGATTGGATAGGCCATTAATGGCCATGGAACTTGCAAAATTCGCAAAACCCATTTTCGCTCGGCCCAGCCGAAATTTGGTGCAGCTGGGCCGAGATGTGACAGAGTGGAGAAAATAATTTCAGGGGAGTTTCGGCCCAGCCGAAACTTGGTGCAGCTGGGCCGAAATTGGGCAGAGGAGAAATTAGCTCCAGGGGAGTTTCGGCCCAGCCGAAACTTGGTGCAGCTGGGCCGAAATGTGGCAGAGAGAAAATAAACTAATTTAAGGGAGCTCCGGCTGGGCCGCGATTTAGGCCGGCTGGGCTGGAACGTTATTTTCTTTAAAATTCTATTAAAATACCTCTTTTTCTTTATTATTTAAATGATTTTAAATATTTATACAAATGTAATATGTTTAATTATAAGATGATTATCTTGTTATTGAAGTGTTTAAATTATGGCAAGGTAATTACATTATTGTTGTAATAATTATATTTTGATGAGGTAGAGGTATTATTGTTGGGATGTATATGAATTGTTGATGAGATGATGTTGTGAGATGGATAAATGATAGGTTGAATTATAACTATTATGTTAAGTTGAAGTATATTATTTGTACATGAAGAAATGTAATTGTTATTTGTTGAATATAACATTGAGAAGATTATAATGTTTTAAGAATTTGAAATGAAATATTAATGAGTATGATTTTGAAAAGATGATGATGATGATGTTTGTGAACTATGTGTTGGAACCATCCCTATATGTTAGAAATGAGTTAGCTATGACCTTTGGGAAGACTTTTATAGAAAAATGGTATACTTGGGAGGGTGAGTTTCACGCCAGAACTCCGACCCACTAAAGCGACCCGGGGGTCTCGCCTAGTGGGATATCTTCCTAAGTACCACCCCTATGTTTTGACTCCGAATGGCGTGTTGGAGTGTTGAGAACTACTTCCCAAGAGGTTTAGTGACTCTTTTAGCGTATAGGGGATGGATTATTGTTGTGGTTGAGGATGGTTGATGTTGTTGAGATATATTTGGACCCTTAAGTCGGGCCATTGGAGATGGCGAGTACGGAGGTGCCGTATCTCAGACTATAAGGGATTCCAAATATGCTTTGCCGCTGGAATACGGTGTGTGCATAGTTGATGCACAAAAATATTCCGAATGTTATTGTGCACAATGGTGCACAGACATATGAGTAGGCACGTAAGTTGAGGGTGCCAGTTGGGCTCTCAACCTAGTGCTGGGGATTTTCGTGGTGGCTAACGGTGAGCCTATAGAATAGATGAGTGGGCGAATCCCTATAGATGTATGGTCTTGCAAACCTACAGAGGTAAGCCACTATAGCACTTGTCTATTTTCGATAAAATCACACTTTCCCCGTAGGGTAGCTCAGGGGACTCCCTGTATGGTTAGTAGACACTGACTATGGTGGGGGAGGTGGCCTATGAGGACCGCTCATATGGTGTCGAAACTCCATGGAGTAGAGTCAGTCTTGTCGACTAAGATTGTCTAGTGGTCATAAGTTGTCGCCAGGCAGCCAAGGACTTGGGCCTTGGACCTGGAGGGTTCCTGGGGCGGTCAGTTGAGGGTTGGGGCCCAACCCAATAGGCTGGCGACCAGGGGTGTTACATAAAAGGGCGTTGTGATGGTTATGGCTCATGATGATGAGCGGTGATGGTTTATTTTGTATGAACTATTTAAATGGTTGAGCTATGATATTGGTGTTTATTGTTGAACCGAGTTTTGTTATAAATTATGATAACTATATACAGTATTTTCAAAGTATATAATATTTAGTTCTTTCCTTTTCCTTGATTGGCATTTGTCTATGTGTATGTATAGAATTGTATAAATTGGGGATAAAGGAAGAGATGTTGATATTATAGTTGTGAGTATGAGTATCAAGAAAAGTCATGAGAAGCCATGAGAGTTAAGAAAAGGATCTCTAGAATAGAGAGTCAACCTAGAGTCTTGGAGCACTCACTGAGACATTATGTCTCATCCCTTTTAGTTTCATGTTTTTACAGGTTTAGCAGATGGACGAGTTCAAGGGAGAAGCTTGGAGCTAATTGGATGAAGGAGGATAATTATAGTTGTGTATCTCCCAATGTATGGGAGTTAGTTTACGTTCATGTACCCTTTTTGGATTATGTTTTGTACGGCACATAAGTGCCAAGAGCTTTGTATTAGACAAGTTTTAAGTTTTATTTTCTGCATAGTAAACTCTGATATCCTTATATTCTAAATTTATGGAATTTAGTAATATAAATAGGAAAAAGGTATATACCCCTTTGGGGTGTTACATTCATCATCACCTCAGAGCCCACTCCATACTCTAGAATATATAGCAAAAATTGTCAAGACTTTGTAATCAGTAAATATCAAGTTTTCATCAAAAGTAGGAGAATCGAGAGAACCACTGATTCTAGAGTTTAGAACATAGTCACATAATTCGTGGTACGCTCGGTACGTGATACGGGTACGCGGTACGCGGTACGCGACCTTATAAAGAATTGGTACGTAAGAGGTATACATAATCAATACGTTTCGGTACATTATTTAAATAAAACTATACATTATTATGAAATATAATAATTATTTTATAAATTAATTATGAAAATAAAATATAATTTATACATCTTTTATAACCTAAATATTATAATCAACATTATCAATATCCAAATAAAGTTTAAAATATTTTAAATTATTTTTATTTAAATAATTATAAACACTATTGTAATTTTTATGTTTTGAATTTTAACACACCATATAAATAAAAATGTCATGATTTAAACAATTTATTTTCATAGTTTTTTTTAAAGTCTCATTTCTTTAAATTATTCCTATATAATAAAATAGATTATTGTTCATTATTAATACTGAAAATATTTTTTCATTTTCCTTAATTTATATTTATTTATGAATTATTTTCAATTTTAAAATTATTGGTATAATACTAAAAAAGAAAACTAGGTAGTTTATAATCTAAGAAAGGATACATAGACTATTGCAATCACCTAAGATAATTAATAGTTGTTAAAGGCAAAGTCTTTTTCTTTTGTCAAAATAATCAAAATCTTTAAGTGATATAACACTTGGTTGACCTGTTAAACTAACTGAAAAATATATAATGACATTAAAGAACAAATCTATATAACTTATATAATGACATTAAAGAACAAATCTATATAATTTATGAGTTTAAAGATGATGTATTGACAGTGTAAAACAGTTTTACACGGTCATCCAATCACAAATCACCATTGGTATGACTTTTAAGATAATTTTTTAAAAGTCAACAAACTTACCATACATGGTGGGTTGTGATTGAATGATAGTGTAAAACTATTTTACACTGTCAGTGCATAGTCGTTTTTCTCATAACTTATTTAAAAAAAATTATATATTTCAGTTAAAAGTATCTGTTTAAGTATTTATAGTTTTAGTTATTTCACAAATTTTGAACACCAACTTGATTCCAATTGCTTCATGACCCTTATGAAGTTTTGATAACTTCCAAGTGTCATTCTTCTTAATGACATTGATTTCCTTCTCCATGGCTTGTCTCTAGCTTTTGTCTTCCATAGCTTCATCTAAGGTTATAGGTTTACTGTCAACAAATGGACAAAATAAATCAGTTATAATTTCAGTTTCATCATATATCTCTTGAATGCCAAAGAAATCATAGGTTCCTTCTTGTTTCTCCCAATTTTGTTGGCCATAGATTTAGCTTTCAACATACATTTAGTCATATTAAGAATGGTTCTACTTCTTCTCTCTACTACCCCATTTTGTTGTGGGGGGTTGGGGTTCTAGGAACCATTAGAGGGTGACAAATCCCATTATTTTTACCAAACACACATTTCTTCCTACTACAATAATCAATATAGAGGAAAAATATTTATTTTACCAAATGAATAGCAGGACCAATGTGTTTTTTTTTTAGGACCTGCTCCAAAGGCTCATCATGTCTTTTTTTGAACCTTTCTTCATATGTTTGAAGTGAACTCATCAATTGGTCCATGATCATCAATTCTAAGTCCTTTGACTCTTCAATTGCACAAACCACAAAACCAAATTTTGTGGTTAGAGAATGAAGGATCTTGTGCATCACACGGACATCTTCCATCTTCTCGTAAATCAAATAATAAAAACAATAATTAAACGTGTTAATTAAATTAAAAACGGTAAGATAAAAGCATTAAAAGATTTGAATAGTGGAAACGAAAGCGCATGATTTTTTAAACCATTGAAATTTTAAAATGGACACATTAAAAACAAGGTTTCTCAGATAAGCTTTGTTTCGAGACCCATTATTGCATGCGCACGGGTGAGGATCGGTGGATTTGCACAGTCACAAGTTGATAAATAAACAAGTGAAACAAAATATGTGTAGGCAACGTGAGACTCTTGCCTTTTAGAATAGCTTAAAAAATACAGCATGTATGATGTATATAGTTAGTTACTTTTCTGTTGAACCAGTTACTGCATAACACTGATTATTTGAATTCCACAATTAAGTTGCCTGCCAAACTTTACCACAAATTGAGTTTTCTTGTACATTATGACTGAACCATTTGGAAAGTAACAAGCACAAAATTACCAACGGAAGAGTGGACTCATGAGATCAGATCTTAGTCATGATCCGCGGTAATGGTATCATGACAGGCTGATCAATACGATTCATAAATGTGGGATTAGAAAATATCTGCCAAGTTATATCTAAGCATTAGTGTCAATATCCACGAATTTTACTATATAAGTGGTATATGCCAGGTTCAATTAATTCAGAAACATTTTGAACCTCAAGAAAAAAATATCAAAGAGAATATTTCATATGAAATATTAAAAAAAGTTTAATATTTCATATAAAAGTTTTTTTTTTAACTTTATGAATTTCAAGTCTGAAAAACCACTCATAAAAAAAAAAAGAGTCTGAAAAACCAAAGTTTAGCCCCTTAAATAAAAGACAAGGTTTTTTTTTTCTCTTAAAAAGGTATGCAAAAGCATCACAAGGAACTATATTCAAATTTGCAAAGGCATATGTTGTAGCCAAGCTAAGCGATTGGACCCCCTATTTTGAAGCTTCCAAGGAACCATATTAGAATTTGCAAAGGCATCAATTACCAATTTGGAATCTGTTTCCAACCAGATGTTTTGCCAACCTTTCTTGCAGGCTGTCTCAATAGTTGTGATGGCCCCATATTGTTCTGAAAAAAAGCATTTTGTTTGCCATTGTAGGTGGAGAAGCTTCCCCTTGCAGCACCATCAATATTACATTTAACCCCATTGAGCTAGGGGAGGGTGGGAGGTTACTTCCAGGATGCGAGGAGCTTGCAAACATTACCTGAAATATGAAAAGCTTTGAGGATAGTATATTCCTCCCAACAAGATTGCATGATATAACCCTTTGTGAGTTTGCCAGCCATAGAAACCTTTGCTTAAATCATGGAAATAATGGCTTTTATATTATCACTTTTATTGTTAAACCTGTTCTGGTTTCTACAATACCATATACCCCACAAAACAAAAGTAACTGTTGCTGTGGAAACATCACGCAGTTGCTTGCTTCTCTGCATATTCAGCGAATTTACTAAATTCTGAATGGATGATAAATCCAATTTACATACCAGCAAGGACACTAGCCAGTCCCAAATTTTTCGAGCAAAGGGGCATTCTTAAAAGTGTTGGGCTGTTTCTTCTCAGGAAAGGCACAAATTGCAAACTGAGACGGTAACACATCCTCTCTTTTTTAGGTGCTCGTCAATGGGCATTTTATCATGTAGGAAGCTCCACAGAATGAAAGACTTGGAAGGAGGGATACACTGAGTCCATAAGCGTTTGAACCAGGCTAAAGTAGGCTGAGGATTGGGAGAGAGGAACAAGTAAACCTCTTTGAAAGATAAATTTCCAGGTGCAGTGTGTTTCCAAATGATGCGATCAGGTTTGGGATTCACTGGAATGGTGACTTGACAAATTTCATGTATCAGTTGGGGAAAAAATTGTCAGATGATAGGAGGAATGTGCCATGAATTATGCCATATAAAGTCTTTGCATTTGGCATGAAGGGAGTTCTGTATATGAGCTGGCAAGTTTAAAGTGTCTGCAATTTTGCCTGAAAGCCAAATATCCCCCTGAAATTTATGTCAGATGCAAGACATAATGAGCATTGTTGCCTCCTTGATTCTGCGTAAAGAACACAATCCAAGGGCCCTTTCACTAACTGGATGACATACATTGTTCCAAGAAACAGTGACGATCTTCCGGATATTTACATCTCCAGACCAAATAAAATTTCAAATCCACTTATCTACACAATTCAACAAATGCATAAAAATGAAAACTGTAAACCATCATACCAAAATTGACAGATTTGACTAGTTGTACTCATCCCATGATAGAAACAAGCCGACGCTTCCAAGTCGCAAGTTTTGTTTTAATCTTGTTTGCTATAGGCTGCAAGAAAGTAGTTTTGGGATGACCTTTAAACACATGAACACCCAAATATTGAAAATATATTTTGCTTTCAGAAAAGCCAAGCATTGTTTAATGGAGCGAGCACAAATAGGAGAAATCTTTCCAGCATAAAATCTACATTTTTCCAAATTCAGGAATTGTTCTGAAACACTACCATAATCCTGAAGTTGTTTAACAATGTATCTTAGATTTTGCTCTGTTACTTTGCAAAAGACCGTGACGTTGTCTCCATAAAGTGCATGCAAAGGGAAGTATCCCCTTGGACCATTCATATGATGGATCTGTCCATTCTTAACCAAGTGCAGAATGCTTCTACTAAGGACCTCCTCAGCCAAGCAAAAAAAGTAATGGGATAAAGGATCCCCTTGGCGCACTCCCCTTCAACAAGAGATGAATCCAATAGGCCGACCATTCACCAAGAACGTCAATTTGGTGGATTGAAGGATGAGATGAATCCAATAGCAAAATGTATGATTAAATCCAAAAGCCAAAAGCTTTCCTAAAATCAAGTTTCAGAGCTAGATTTCCCCCAAAAGCTTTTTTTATCAAGCATGTTTACAGCCTCCAAGCATATATGAGCAGATAACTCAGGTAAAAAAATTAAACAATACACACCATACTGCAAAACACATCAGTGTCAACACCTGAAATTCAAGAAGAAGCCGAATACCTTTGTAGTTTTTGAATTTTGAAATACATAGCCAAATTGTGGAAAATGAAATATTGTAGCTACATATGCAATTAATCAGGTAAGAGTCAAAACCTGTGGCATATGCAATTAACAGAATTAAGCATCTAGAAATCTCAAATTTATTGTATTGTTAAGTTTGAAAACGGAAACTAATATATGTGAAATAATTCAAAAAAGGACAAAAGAATATTATTATAAATGAAACTGCTATTATAATTTGGAAGAAAAAGCAATGTGACACATCTACAATTGTTCTTTAGTAATATGCAGAGAATTAAGTCATTTTCCTTTTATATTACCAGCAAGAAAAACTTTTCTGATTTTGCTTAGCTCTCTAGTGACATCCACAATATTCATTCTTTCTTTTGGTGATTCTACTGAACAAGCAAGTCCAATCTTAAACAGTGAACTAAGCACTTTTTAACAGTTGGAGTAAGAGTCTGACTGTTTGCTTCTTCTATTGTTGCTTCTCCATGCTTTGGTACAAGTGCTTGCTCCAAAATCTGTAAAAGATTATCAGGAAATTATTTTTCCACAAAGTTATACAAATTTTGACCATGTTCAAAGATTTCATCTATGGGTCTTCTTCCAGTAAACATTTATAACACAAGAATCCCAAAGCTATACTTGTCACCATTCATCATCACCTCAGAGTCCACTCCATACTCTAGAATATATAGCAAAAATTGTCAAGACTTTGTAATCAGTAAATATCAAGTTTTCATCAAAAGTAGGAGAATTGAGAGAACCACTGATTCTAGAGTTTAGAACATACCTGGAGGAGCATAGCCAACAGTCACCTTTATTCCAATTGTACTCATTTGCTTAGAAGTGGTATCGTTGATGGTTGAGACTTCAGAGAATTCTTGAGATACCAAAATCACTCACATGAGCAGTCATGTCATCATCAAGAAGGCCATTGTTGGCTTTAAATCACAATGAATGATTGATTTCTCACATTCATTATGAAGATAATGTAATGCAGAAGCAAAGTCAACCATTTTATGTAATCTATGATCAAGGCTCAATGTTCTTGGATTCTCTGCAGTTAGTGTAATTGCTCACATGATATTTAATATCTTTGATCAACACTCTATGCTTATTTATGTCATTGTGATCTCTTTATTCTCATCAATGTTTGGAACTTTGTTTCATGGTTCAACTCACTTGCTAGGCTACTACATCAGTTTTGGTTGACAGGAGGCACTAGATTCGACGATGAATACAGAGTTTTGGTATTCAGAGGAAGAAAGCCGGGCAGAAGGAAGGAACACAAATGCAAAGCATAGCAAAATATGGTTGCTTGTGCCAAATCTATCAATGTAGGGCAGAAGGAAGGAACACAAATACAAAAAAGTGGTCTTTCTGATACTGCAAGAAAGAGGCTTCTTTCTCAATGTAGGGTGGTACGTAAGGTAATCAAGGCTGCCATGTGCCAAATCTATCAATGAAAGTGTGTTGCTTGAATCCCCGTGCCAGCTATTATTAAAGATCGGCATGCAAAGATGAAACCAAGTACATTTTATCCTGAGCAACTTTAATGTAGTTAAGCCATTTAATAGTTGACACTTAATATAAATAAGCCTAAGTTCTTGAACAAGAGAATTGCATCTGTTGATAACCTGAACACGACAAACTTTTCATTCTTAGGAATTTTACAGTAATCATAATCAAAGGGTACACTTCATAAACTAAATTGTTATCTGCACTGCATCATTTCTAAATCAGTAAATCTGTCTCTATGTTGCAGTATGGAAAGGCAAACCTTGGATGGGAACTGCATAAGGTTTTGACGGATGAATCAAGCTCTAGAGAAGACATGCTTAAATCTATCAACTTGAAATCTGAACATATTGTCCTTGAGACTGTTAACAGACTGGAAGCTGGTATATTCTAATGGAAAGAGAGAATTGCAGAAAGAGTTGGTGGCAAATCCCCAGTTCAATCCTCATGGTCATCTTTTGTTAAGGATCCTACGTCAGAGGTTGATAAACTGGAGTTATTATTGTACCGAGCAGAAGCACTTTTGCAAACATTTCTTGATGCTACCAATGTTCAATATGGCAAGGTGAGTTTTATTGTAAAGCATTTCACTAATTATTCTAGCTGGAGAAGACACACTGAATCCTTTTGCTTTCGGTTTTATCTGACTCATTTACATTCCTGTCTACCCCCAAAAGTCTAAAACTTCTAATGTTAAATGTTTCAAACCGAAAAGAAAACAGGAAAAGGTAAATAAAAAAGCAAAGAAAAAATATCCAATGAGGGCGAAAAGTTTGTCATTATTCAAGTTGTGCGATTTATGGCATACATTCAGCGGTGATGTGGTTTCTTTCTGGTTCTGTAGGATATTACACATTCCATTTTGGAAGCATATTCCAGAGTTCTAGCAAATTTAGCCTTCAGCATATTGTCTAGAATAAGATATATATATATATATATATATATATATATATATATATATATTGCTTTCATGGGATAAATCTCTCTCAAACTTGGGTAGTTGGTGCACAGCACATATCAGGCAGTCCTTACTTGATAAGGTGAACAAGGTTGATGGACAATGTTGTAATTCTAGCTGTGATAGTACTTCTGATTTAGAACTTTCCTCAATGGATGCCAAATCCAGCTCTGTAATAGTTACACCAAACTGGAGTTGTGTCTGGTGCATTAGTAGAGAGGCTTGTACAAGTGTCTCCTCAAAATTCTCGATAGTGGCTTTTGTTTAGTTGCTTTTGTTAATGTTTCTGTTATGACTACATAAGCAAACTGATAGGTTTGCCTTCCCATAAATTTTGGTTGGTTTTATATCTAACTATACACAATCCTTGGTCACACATTGTGGTTTTTATATTTGAGAGGTTTTGTAGGACGGACTTAACAATCAAGAATGTTTAGTTTGATGTTAGCACATGTTTTAAGATTCTCAAACTGGGGAGGGACAATGGAAAGCTGCATGTAGTGAAAACAGCGTTTGGGAGAGAGTAAATGAGAAAACTTGCACATATCCAATGTTTGTCATCCGTAAATTTTGAAAATCACAAATGAGTAATTGACTATAATTGACTATGTTAGTACGTTTCAACATAATAATCAAGAATACTCTGGCTATTTTTGTATACAGAGAAGAAAAAATGCTCAATTAAAAGAATATTGGAAAGTATAGAACAAGTATTATCCTCTGCTTGGATGACAGGGATATCTATTAGGAAAATGTTTTATTGACAACAAAATAAAATAAAAAATGTTTCACGCAATGAAACTGTTTCTACTAGTGGGGCCATTGACCTACTATGCTTTAAAGTAGGATTTTTTTAATTTATTTTTACTATAACTTTAAAATATGCAGCAGAAAAAATACTGTCAATTACAAAAATTGAAAGATGTTGAATGCAAGGACAAACAAATAAAAGAAAAAAATGCTAGCTGTTAACAAACACAAATTAATTTCCACTATTTTGTTTTTACTTTTTTTCTTTTTACTATAACTTTTTACTATTATTTTATGGTCCTGGCTGTTGTTTCTATGGGGAGTGGAAGGTGAAAATTTCATGTCATGTTATGCAAATCATTGAAGCAGTGGGTTACTTAATCGAACCTGATCATCTCAGGGTTTCAGTCTCAAGTAGTTTGGAATAAGAGAAGTGAGCAACAGATAAGAAAGGAAACTAAAACAATATTGGAAAGGATAAAGCAAGTATTATCCTCTGCTTGGATGACAGGGATTTCTTTTAGGAAAATGTTTTGTTTACAACAAAATGAAATAACATATTGTTTTCTTTAATTTTGAGGTGTATATATAAAAGATAAAAAGTACAAGATAAAGATAATTGGGTATGGTATAATTCTATAGTGTCGATGTTTTGATATTCAAGCATTGAAGCTGTTTGTTATTCTCATTCTCCATAAGAAGTGACATAAGACAAGTCGGGCCATTGAAATATGCAGAGAAATATACTCTCAATTACAAAAAGAGGAGTGCTTAAAAAAATCTCAGCTAACTATTTCTGCACTTACTACTAAAGACAAGTTTATGGACTCCCCCAAACTCAAAAGGCAAGTTTGAGAGCATTATGATGTTTTTGCAGCAAAATTTGGGAAATCACAAGTCATACAGGAAATAAAAATATGGAAGTATAATAAGTCTTTTATTTGGGTGGAGTATTACATCCGTCAGGTAGAGAATTTTACATGAGCCATACATGTTACATGAAGGATGGATTGATTTATTTAGACAACTAATAAACTAGTAGACAATCTGGCACCCAGTTTAATTTTATTGACATTAGGCAACATATCATATTGCATACACCTGTTTCTAAAATGACTGTAGCATTTGATTTCAGCTTTAATTCTTCTCAATCGTCAACACCTGAATTTTGAAAAACATAAAAAGAGGACAGAAAAATCAAATAATATCTACATAAAATAAATCAAGTAATTAAGGATGTGTTTATAAACTAAAAGACTGTTATCTAGTCACGAAAAAAATTCTGAAATGATTTCTTTATACATTGACCTAAACATTCATTAAGTTCTATTCTAATGAAAATCTGAATAAACATAAAGTATGTAAAATCCTCAATTTTACTATATTATTAATTTTGAATAGTAAAACTTCATAAACTTGTCAAAAAAATCATATAAAAACAGAGGACAAAAGAATAAATTATATAAGGGAATTTTTTTTTGGAAGCATAAAACTATTTTTTAGAACAATAACCATTTTGTGTCATGTAGTTATACGTGGAGAATTAAGTAGATCCTCATTCGCTCACCAACAAGAAAGGCCTTTCTGATTTGATTAAGCTCCCTGGTGACATCAACCACATCCATTCTTTCTTTTGGTGATTCCATAGAACAAGCAAGTCCAATCCTAAAAAGTGAAACTAAGCACTTCTCAACACGTGGATTAAGATTCCAATTGTTTCCTGCCAATGTTGTTGCTTCATCTATTGGAATAAGTCGTGGGTCCAAAATCTGTTGAAGATTATCAAGGAATGAAATTTCAACAAAGTTACGAAGATTTTGACCATCTTCCAACAATTCATCGGTAGGTCTTCTTCCGGTAAGCATTTCCAACATAAGAATCCCAAAGCTGTACATGTCACCATAAGTTGACACCTCAGAACCCACTCCATACTCTAAAAATATATACCAGAAACTGTCAATACACAATGCTAATAAATAACAAACTGACACTAAAAGATATGAGAATTTTAAGAAACACTAATAATTCAAAACATAAGAACATACCTGGAGGAGCATAGCCAACAGTCCCCTTTATTCCAATTGTACTTGTTTGCTTAGAAGTGGTACCATTGATGGTTGAGAGAAGTCTTGCTATGCCAAAATCACTCACATGAGCAACCATGTCATCATCAAGAAGGACATTGCTTGGCTTTAAATCACAATGAATGATTGATTGCTCACATTCATGATGAAGATAATGCAATGCAGAAGAAACATCAATCGTGATATTTAATCTTTGATTGAGGCTCAGTGTTCTCTGATGCTCTGCGCTTGGTGTGATAGGATGCAACCATTCCTCTAAGCTTCCATTTCTCATGTACTCAAATATCAGAGCTTTGAATTCTTGACCTTTGTAATCTGTGCTGGAACAGCATGTCAAAATCTGAACCAGATTTCTATGTCTAATACTTTTAAGTGCATTGCATTCAGAAATGAAACTCTTGTGAGCTCCTTTCTGTTGAAGGTTTAGGACCTTTATGGCAACAACTTTGTCTTCTAACTCAAGAGTTCCTTTGTAGACAGAGCTAAAATTTCCAGACCCTATCAAGTTTGAAGTTGAGAACCCATCAGTTCCGTTGTGTAGGCTTTGGTATGAAACTTTAGCCAGCTGGTCAATTGTTGGTGAATCCAAAGATGGTTTCTTACTCCTTTTCCTCATCCAGTAGATAGTTAAAATAATTGATAGTACGAGAAGAAAAACAAGCACACTAACTATCATTGCTATCAGCCTGAACTTGTGGTGTTTTGCAAGTTTGTTACCTTTGACAGGGCATAGTGGCAGATGCAGTTTTGAAATGCCTCCACAAAGCTTACTGTTTCCAGTAACCACTAACCCACTTGCATTTTTAAAGACACCTTCTGTTGGTACCTCACCATCCAACATGTTAAAAGATACATTGAAATATTGTAAGAAAGAAAGGTTCTGCAGAACATTAGGAATTGATCCAGACAAGTGGTTTAGTGACAGGTCTAATTCTTGAAGACTTTTGAGTGATGCCAAAGAGGATGAAATGATTCCTTGTAAGGAATTCCCTTGCAAATAGAGGTACTCCAACATTATGCATTCTCCGATGGTTCCAGGAATGTCACCAGACAAATGATTCTGAGACATATCTAGCCAATCGAGATTTTTTAGGTTGCCCACTTCTTTCGGTATACTACCACTCAATGCATTTTGTGACAAAGCCAACAAGTTTGTTAGAGAGGAAAGATTAAAAATCTCTACAGGTATGGTTCCTCTAAAGTTGTTTCGCCAAAGACCTAGATATTGTAACTTTTGGCAGTTTCCTATGCTTGGAGGAATATTTCCTTCTAACATATTTTCTCCCATAGCCAAAAAATACAATTGACTAAGGTTGCCTATGAAGGCTCCTATCTCTCCTGATAGCCTGTTTGCACTTAATTGTAATTTTTGCATCTTGTGAAACTTCCCAAAAGTTGTTGGGATAATCCCATCAATGCGGTTATATTCCATTGTCAAGAGAGTCAACCCAATTAGATTTCCTATTGTCGCAGGGATTTTTCCTGTTATCTGATTACCTCCGAGATATAGTCTACTGAGTTGGATGGATAAATTGCCCAAGGAATTTGGCAAATGACCTCCAAAATTATTGCCAGCTATAGATATCACTTGCAACTTACTACAATTTGTCAATGATTTAAAAAAATCCAAATCATTAGTTGAATTGTCACCTAGATTATTTTTCCCCAAAGATAGGAGATAAAGATATTGTAGCTTCCCCAGACTTGGTACTTGTCCCACGAAATGGTTATGACTGAAATCAAGTATTGAAAGGATAGATGCATTTGTGATGGAAGGTGGAATTGAACCTGAGATCCGATTGTCACCAATTTGAAACAATTGAAGATTGGGTAGGGTGTGGAACATGTTGGGTGGAAGAGAGCCCTTAAATTGATTTTCTGCACCTATGATTTCAGTAAGAGATGAGATATTATAAAGACAAGAAGGAAATGTTCCAGCCAGTTTGTTGGAAGCGCAAATTATAAATTTCAAGTTTTTGAGACGGCATATTTCTTGTGGAATATCTCCCTCTAAGTTGTTAACAGCCACCGAGAGATCAGTTAGGGATGAAAGGTTCCCTATGAATGATGGGATTCCTCCGGTTAGCTGGTTTTTGTCAACGTTCAACTCTGTGAGCTTCAAAAGTGAGCCAATTTCGATCGGTATTTTGCCAATTAGATTATTCCCATATAAGACTAACTCTGTGAGCTGAGTGCAACCTGTCAAGTTTGTAGGAATTTCCCCTACCAATGTGTTATTGTCGACAAAGAGTTGCTGCAATTGTGACAACCGTCCCAATTCTTGTGGGATTTTGCCGTAGAAGCTGTTGTTTCCGAGGTCTAACATTCTCATATAAGAGAGATTGCCTACGTGAGGGGATATGGATCCCTTCAACTTGTATCCAAGCAAGTTTAAGTGTGTAACTCTTAGAAGCATGGGATTGCATGTGATTCCATGCCAGTTACAGAAGTGAGTAGAAGAATTCCAAGAAAGGAAGATTCCATATGGGTCAGTGGGTATGGATTCCCTGAATTTGAGCAGTGCCAAATGATCAGTCTCATTTCCTGAGGCAAAGGCAGTTGTGTTTGGGGTAAAGAAGCATAGTGAGTTGAATGTATAAAGAGAAAAAAGTTGGGCAAATAAAGAGCAAAAGGGAAGTAACAAGAGAGAAAATTGCTTCATTGTGATGAGGAAATTGAAGGCTGGTAGATGTGGTAGTGTTTCTATGGTTAGATTGCTTTATATAGAGTTTGGTAATGGGACAGGATCACAGAAGAAGCACGCTGCACGCATGAAATCAATAACCAATATTGGCAGTTGCGGAAATTTTACATGGTAGAAAAATAAATCCAAGAAATGATTTATACGTAATAAACACGCCTCCTCAAAAGAAATAAATACATTAACTCCGAAAAAAAAAAAAACTTCCTACAGTATAACCAAAGCGTTTTCCTATTGTTTCTAATAATCACCCAAAAATTAAACAGCTTTTATGAATACAATAAAAATACAAAAGTTAAGGCTATTTTTGGCCCAACTTTTTGCCCAAAATATAAAAAGAGCTTTAATCATTTAAACTATTTTAAAGAAAAATACAAACTTAGAATTTTAAAATTAAAATAAAATAAAAGTTGTAGGTGATTAACTATATTTGTTTAGAATTCTCAATTATGTTTTACATTTAAAAAATTATCAATATGTCCCATCATTCAAAATAAAAGAAAGATAGCGAGTTCTGCTTTTTATATGTATATCCACGATAATAATTATTTGAGTTATACTATTCCACTTATGTTTTCTAGGGTACATTTTTTTTTCTATCTATGTTGCGCGTTATTCACTTTATTTCGAGTTTCTCTTTTTTCTTTTTGCTTCTTTCTTCTAATTGTAATATATATATATATATATATATATATATATATATATATATATATATATATATATATATATATAGAGAGAGAGAGATATATAGAGAGAGAGGAGGAGGGATCCACTTACTCCAAAAGTAACTAATCTTAGAGTTACTCTTGGAGTGAGTGGATCCCTCCTCTCTATATATAGAGAGGAGGGATCAAGTTACTCCAAGAGTCACCATTTATTTTCTTGAAATCTAATGATTGTAACGAGTGACTAATCTTAACTATTAGATTTTAAGAAAATGAATGGTGAGGATGTGAGGAGTAACTCTCTTAGAGTTACTCTTGGAGTAAATGTATCCCTTCACACACACACACATACATATATATATATAGTGAGAGAAGTAAATATTGACCACTAAATCTTATTTTAATGGTTAAGATTAAAACACACTAAGTCATATGAGTTTTTTAAAAAGTCACATGACTTTTTTAATTATTAACATAACATTAAATCTTGACCCTCCATGTATGGTTATATGGTCTAGATTTAATATTCTCACTCTCATATAAGATATCTTCCTCTCATAACGAGTAGAAGTAAATTTTCTCAAAGAATATATATTTGCCATGATAGGTAAATAATTTGTAGGGAAAAATGATCTTCTCATGTTGGTGTATTTCTTTAGTCATGAACAATTATATGTGACATTTTTTAGATTTTTATTTTTTATTTTTGACAGATATTTTTGAGAGTTAAAAGCAAGCTTAGACTAAATATCTTAATATATGATAAAGAGTGCAAACCCTTAAACATAACTACCAATGCTGTGTTTAAAGTGGTTTTCAAAACCTATAAGTAATCATCAAATTCTTTATATATCATTATATATTATCCCAAAAGGAACTATTTTATTGTTTAATATTTTTAAAGCTTTATTTCAATCTTTTTTTTATCATTGTTGTTTACTGTATTTAATAAGCATAATTAAAATATACGATATAATATTAATTTTTTTATCTAGGCTAATTGGGTATCTATTTTACTATTTTATTGTTTACATGAGACTTATTCATTTTTTTCTCGATGCATACTTTTTTATTCATCAGAAGTCATTACTTTTTGTGAGTATTTTTTACTCAACTAATATCATTATCAATTTAATTCTTAGATTTGTTATAAATTTTGTTTAGATTGTGAATTTGTGTGCTCTTATAATAGAAGAATGAAGTGTTTGCGGAACTGGGCACAATTACCTCTTTGAAAAGTGTAGAAAGGGACACTTTGTATTAGATACAAACTACAAACATCTCATTAGCGGTTATAAAATATAGGCTTAATTGCATATTTTACTACTCAACTATCATTATTTTGTGAATTTTAATATTCATTTTCTTTTTGTAAATTTTACCACTCAAGTTTTCAATTTTGTACATTTTATTACCCAAGTTTTTTACGTCCATTTTATCATTATTTTTTCAATTTTTGTGTATTTTAACATCATGTTAGTAACCAAATGATGTCATTTTGCAAAAATTGGTAATAAAATGACATCATTTTATTTTTTTCTTTAACTTCTTTTTAGTGACACATAAACATTGGTAAAATACACGAAAATTGAAAATTTGGGTAGTAAAATTTATAAAAAAAATTGAGTGGTAAAATTCACAAAATAATGAAAGTTGGGTGGTAAAATGTGCAATTAAACCTAAAATATAATATTAATATTGCAAAAAGTCTCTAAGTGGAGAATGATCTACCAATCTAATATTTCTCTCTTCGTCACTAAACAATTAAGTAATATTTTAGTCTACTATTATTACTTTAAAAAGAATTTTGAAAATATTGCTTTGTTACCGGTAAAAAGTCATTGCTAGTCAAGCAACCCCCACTACATCCCCCCTCACAACCACACATACAAAAAAGAAGACATTGCCTGACTGCTTGATATTAACAAATGGTTTAATTATATATTATATGGTTAAATATGTTTTTAAAAAATACACCACATTTGAATTTAGTCCTTTGAAAAAATTTTCTTTGCATTTGATCCCTAAAAATACTAGATTTTAGTTATTTTCTTAACTTTGTGTGCTTCTACAATTAAATGTGACCATGTGGTCATTTGAGTCAGCGATTTTAAAGTGATTTGACATGCAATGTAACTAATTAAAAAAATTAGAAAACACTTCAAAAAATAATAAAAATAGAAGGTTGGAGAAGGTAGTGTTCCTCTGATGTATTTGTTTCATTATGAGCCGATGCAACTGGTTCAACTCATCATTCCCAATTAATCAGCTCACTGCACTGTCTCCTACCTCTGAACAAAGTTAAGAAATTAAAGGACTAAAATGTTGTATTTCTAAAATTCAGGGGATCAAGTATAAAGAATATTTTTTTTCAAATGACTAAAATAAAATCTGGTATATATTCGAAGGTCTAAAACCATATTCAACCTTATACTACCTACATCCCTATTTGTAAGACATAGTTTTAAAATTTTCTTATCCCTGTTTATAAGACTTTATTTCAACTATCTTGTACATTAATTATTTTTTTTACAAAAATACCCTTATTTATTTCAACTTTAAATTGTCTTTTTCTCTCTCCCATGAAGATTGGAGAAGATGAATAGGCTCCCAATAATGTTAAAGACAAATTTGGAAAAATATTACAAGTACATACAAATGTAATACAAATACTTAAATTAACCAATTTTCTTAATATGCGTAAATTAGTCAACAACGTCTTATAAATAGGGACGGAGGTAGTATTTTAATACAATGATTAAAGTAGTGGTTTTATGAGGTATATATATTTAATACAATGATCAAAGTAGTGGTTTATGAGGAAATCCACCAAACCACGATATACATCGATTCAAAATGATCCAATTCGTCGTTTCTGACAATTTAAACCAAATCAATAAAATTAGTTTAGATTGATTTGGTTAACTAATTATTTTCATTTTAAAATATGAATCAAATAAATTATAATTTTTCAATTCTTGAAATATTATTTTTTTAATTTGATGACCTAATAAATTATTTTTAATTTTTAGTTTAATATATTTTAAACTTTAATACGTATTTTTTCTCCTACTTTTTTATTTTCTTTCATTTTAATCTTCCTGTGATTTTATTACAAATTTTCTTAATTTGACCATGTTTATTATGTGATTTGGGTCATGTTTTGAGTAAAAGAAAATAAGATATGTAAAGTGATCATTATAAGAGAGAAAAACTAAATATGAAATAAAATAAATAATTAGTTATAAAAAAATTAAAAAATTTACCATGAATTAATATAAAATTAAAAATCGAATAAAATCGACAATAAGTGAAGATAAAACTTTTAAAAAATATATAGTAATTTATGTATTTTTTTTCTTTTATCATAACCCAAGATCTAAACCAAATCAATACCGAGGGGTGAGAGGGTCTAGCTCAATTGGTTGAACATGGTGTATGAGTTACTGTAAACCCCTATTACTTGTCTTCAATTCCTATGAATCAAAAAAAAAAAAAAAAACCAAATCAATATGAAATTTATTTTACACTTGAATCAATCAAATTTATGATCACCTCTAATTAATCAAGCAACTTTTCACTATGCATAATCATTGAAATTGAAATTTAATAACCACTAACTCAACTTTCATTCTCAATTTCCATTATTATTTATAACCAAAGTGATTTCCTTTTCTTTTTAATAATCACTCAAAAATCAAACAGCTTTTTGTCAACTATGAATACAATAAAAATAACATCAGGCTATTTTTGGCCCAATTTTTCTATAAACTATTTTAAAATAAAATACAAACTAGAAATCTTAAAAAAATGTTGTAGGTGATTATTTTTGTTTGGAATTCTCATTGATGTTTTATAGTTTTTTTTTTTTTAGAAGAATGATGTTTTATAGTTGAACAACTATCAATATGTCCCATTCTTCAAAATAAAAGATAGCAAGTTCTGTTTTTTTACATGTATATCCACAATAATAATTATTAGAGTTATACTATTCCACTCATGTTTTCTAGGGTACATTTTTTTCCTATCTCTCTCTGTTGCATTATTCACTTTATTTCAAGTTTCTCTCTGTTTTTTTATTATCTTTTTTTCTAATTGTAAAAAATTATAACAAATGTGTAGAAGTAAATTTTCTCAAAATAATTTGTTTTATAATAACCTAATGTACTTGAATATAATAACTTTATGCATAAAATAAATTCTCCATTATTGTAGCTAATGCACGTGGCACCTTTGATTTTGAAGTTTATTTTGATTTTATCACAATTAAGTTTTGTCAAATCATTAAAAATGAGTTTAATTTTGGCACACTGTCATACATTTTTTTACACAATTAATTAATTAGAAATCACTCTAGATATGTCACTAAGTGTTTTTTTTTTATTCTTTTACTTTTTTTTTACTCTCACTAAGTGTTTGTTTGAGTTAGCATTTGTAAAATTGATTTTGAGTGAAATTAATTCTTAATGATTCAACCGGAATCCTAAAGTCATCTTTACAAAAGTTGACAATCCTACCAAAGATATCAATCCATGATTGGATGATAATGTAAAAATATTTACACTTTTAATACATTCTAATTAAATCTTTAGAGAATTTAACATTTTAGTTGATTTTTTTAGATAACAGTTAGAATCTTCTTTAAACATTACTATTAGATAGTCTATATATAATATACAACTAGAAAAATTAAAATTAGTGAGGGTATTATCTATATGTAATTTTATAAAAATAAAAAAAAACATTGCTAAAATTTAGTGACCCAAAATTAGCGAGAAAAAAAAAAAGCAATTTGTCTTCAGTAACTTTGCTCACCAATTGATTGATTTTGAGTATATATAACAACAACAACAACAACAACAACAACAACAACAATAATAATAATAATAATAATAATAATAATAATAGTTTCCACTTGCTCATTTTCATATAATAGTATTTTTTATATATTATATAATAAGATCTGGTATGGTCCACGATATTGATACTCCGTGTTACACGTTGGTAGGTGTAGATAGTTGACCTTTTGACTAAATATATAATAAGAGCTGATAGTTGGTTAGTGTTACACGTTGGTAGGTATAGATAAATCTTCTTAATTTTCTCACTGCCTCTTCTTTTAACCTCCATAGAACTTCTCAGCTAGAGTAGTTAAAGTTTTTTATTCTTCTTCCTATATTTATCTTTTTTCCTTTTAGCAAATGTTTACTCATTTTCTTTTGTTCTTTATTTTTTTTCCTGCTAATATCCAAGTTCGATACTGTTAACATGGAAACGTCTAATATGGAAAAGTGTTAAATTCTATTACAACAATCCTCTATACTTTTATTAAGAGGAGAAAACAAGATGAATATGTGAGAATAGAAGGTGGTGCCTCCTAACAATATGAAAAAGTGAGACTTAAATATGATTTTAACGTCTGTAAATTAATACTTTTCTATTTTTAGTTTTTTTCAGTTTTAGTCTCTAACATTTCTAAACATTTCATTTTTTATCCTACTAAGGGTGGTCATGGGTTGTGTTGGTTCGAATTTAAAATATTTTGATTCAAACCAATCAATGTTCATTGGTTTGAATTGGTTCAGTTTAAAAAGAAAAAAAAAAGTTGGCAACCCAAACCAAATCAATCCGATCACATTTGGGTTGGTTCGGATTAGGACATCGATCGAGTCACCTCATAAAATAATAAAAAATTAATAATTAAGAAAAAAAAATAATAGAGAAAAAATAAAAAAAAATAAAATGAAAGAAAATTCATGGATAATATTAAAAGTGAGAATTATAGAATTACACCACATAAAAATTATAAAATTGCACAACATAAAAAATTAAAATTTTCTAAAATAGTATGAGTTTGGGTTGGTTTTGACTGGATTGGTTCGACATGCTTAAATTCAATACTCGAACCAATGTTATCAAGTTCGTAATTTTAAAATTCGAACTTGAATCAATGACCTAAACCAACCCGGATTTTCTTTTTGGTTTGGTTTGGATTGATTGGGCCATCAGTCACCTAAAAAATAAGGAAAAATAGAAAATAATAGAGAAAAAAATGAAAAATCATAATAAAGTGAAAGAAAACTAATGGATAATTTTGAAAGTGGGAATTATAGAATTACACAACATAAAAATTATATAATTATAAAATTTCACAACATAAAAAATTAAAAGTTTTCTAAAATCGTACGAGTACAGATTGGTTTGAATTGGTTCGGGTTATACATTCTCAAATCCGATACTTGAACATATGTCATCAAGTTCATAATTTCAAAATCCAAACTAAACCGATGACTTGAATCATTTATTACAAAGGAGAGCTTGGTTGAGTCTAAAATAGTCCTAACCCAGCTACAAAACGTGTTATCAAAAACCAAAAACTTTTAAAACATCAAGTATGAATTTCCAATGGAGGGTATTGAAAGTTTTCTTAACATCAAATTTAAGATCCATTTTAAAATTTATTTAAGATTACATTTTGCTTTAACAACAATAATTAATAATTATATCAATTTATTTGTATAGTAATAGTAAACTTATATTTAAATAATTGCAAATATAATTTAAATTTTAATTAAATACTTGTGTTACATTAAAATAAATATCTCTCATGTAAAATAATTAATATTTATTTTCTTATTTTCATACAAAATATAATTATACTTTATCGTTATATATATTTTCTTACTTTTTTATGAACCTTTTTAAATTGTATTTTTTTTCCATTTTTACAACTATTTAATTCATAATGATATTATTTTATAAATTACATAATGTCAAAAAATGCAAAAAAAGTTTTTTTTAATTTTTTAAAAAATACATTTTATTTTAACAATAAATAATTAATAATTATTTTTATTTATTTGTATAATATAGTAAATTCATATTCAAATAATGAGAAATGCTAGTAACATACTCTTTAACACAACATTTTAAACACACTTTCTCTTATTTGACAAAATTTATTGGAAACAAATTTTTTTTATAGGTCTCACGTGTTATTTAATGAATATCTCATGATTTTGTAATTTTTAATAAATTTTAACCAATAAAAGAGTGTGTGCTAGAATGAGTATGTTCGATAGTGTGTGTTGCTACTTGCTAGCATTCCTCAAAAGATAGTTTAAAAGTTTAACTAGATATTTATTTTACATTAAAATGAATATTAGTCACGTAAAACAAGTAACATTTTTCTTATTTTCATTAAATATAAAATTAGATAAATTAGTTTTTTAATCCTTCTAGGCCATCTCCAATGCTATTGCTTACAAGGGTTGCTTAAAGTTAAGTAACTTTGCTTAACAAAATTTACCATTTGAGCGGATGACATGGTGTTGCTTATATAAGCACCTTTACTTAACCAATTTTAAACAATAAAAAATATATTTTTCAGACCCATTTAAGAAACTCATTTAATGTTTACCATTAGAGAAAAAATAGTAAAAGCTTTTGGAGTGTAGGATCCACCAAAAATGCTCCTAAGCAACTATGTATTGTGGATGCTCTTAGTAATATTTCTAAAAAAAATCTTAAATTAAATACTAAAAAGTATATGCATAGATGATGAATATTTTTTAAAAATATCACATTATTTCTTAAAAAATTAATATAATTTTTATTACACTATAGTATTTATAGGTTTTATTGTTTTTAATATCATTTTTACATAATTTAATGAAAAATATTTGAATAAAATTTATTTAATATAAAATTTGAATTTTAATTAATAATATGTTTTAATTTTATATGTCAAAATTTCTGTAAATATATACAGGATAATACTTTGAATAGAAATCTTATATGTATGTATGTATGTATGTATGTGAGATCTTTTTTTAATTTTAAATATTTAATATAGGGTGAATTATTTTACTGAATGGAAATTGTTTAATAAACAACTAAAATATATTGAAATTTGAATATTAAAAGTTAATTAAGCTATACGTGCATAAATGTGGGATTTACTTAACCATTACTATTTAAAAGCAATTATTTGTAAGATGTTACTTATAATTATAAACCAGTCCATTGACTTTTTATTTTTATTTGAATAAATAGCTTATGAGTATTCGTTGATATAACATTGTTAATAAATTCTTTTATTGTTAATCCGTTTTAAGGTAGGCTGGATAATGTTGGAATAAATAATTTTGATAATTTATTTAAGTAATAAAATATTAAATGAAATTAGGTTCAGATAATTAAATGTCATATTTTTTAGATGAGTAAAAATAGTGCTCCTCCCATGTGTTCTACATGAGGAAGGGTGTACTACTACTACTAATTAAATTTAGAGTCTGACATTTTCAATTGAATAGATTCTAATAAAAACTTTGACCTATTTTTTTTTTTTTTTTTAAAAAGTCTAATTTAGTCTGAGCTTGATATAGGTTAGGCCATAAATTTCTATCAAATTGCCTCACCAATTTCTATCCCCATACATGAGTGAGGGATGAGTTATTGAAATGGAAAAAGGATATTTATGAAGGAAGCCTATTATTTGACTGTATTTGTAGCTTGCATTTATGAGCGATTCATTAGTAAGGGTGTCTTGAATATTTTTGTATGTTTAATCAAACATCTTTGTTTCTGACTAATCAAACAGGATTTTTTGTATGTTTGTTTCTGTTTATAAGGCATGAATTCTGTTGGAGGTTCCTGTCATATGAAATTATTAAAAAGCATAGAAAAGGAAAGAGCGAAGAGTGCGATAAATGGATAATAGGTGGTGGTTGTGAGAGTGATAGGCCTCTCTCCAAGAAAATTCATAATCATTGTTATGAGGATAGCAACAAAGATTATAACCAATAGAAAAATAATTCATTTATATTTGGATAATTCATTTATATTTGGATGTTAATTGACACCAGAGTAAAAAAAGATAAAAAAAAAAACACAGAAGTATAAATATGATAAATAATATGATGGATAAGAAGAAGAAAAAAATTATAAGTGTTTATGACATGTTTGATATATAAAAAGAAAAAAAAAATGTATTAATAGTACAAAATAATTTTACACTATCATTTAATTATAGACTATTATGTACGGTAAATTTGTCGACTTCTACAATAACTATTTTAAAAGACATATTAATTAATGATGACTTGTGATTAAATGTATGTAATTTTTTTTTACTGAAGTAAAAAATTATTTTAAACTATCATGACCATTAAACTCATATAAAAATACTTATATATCATTATTCTATCCAACCAGATTCTCTGCTTTATTAATATTGTCATTTTTATTCTTTTCGGTCATTTCTATTTATTGATTCTTTTCACTCAGAACAGTAGTTCAAGTCATATGTAGAACTATCTTACACTTTCTCTCACCAAGTTACGTAGGTACGTACTATCACATGTTAGGCCCGCGTGAAGGGACAAAAGGAATGTGTTGTATAAGAAAACAAGTATAGATTAACTAAGGAATGTGTGGTATAAATGGCTTCATCATCTCATCCATGCAGTGTTTAAATTAATGATGTTCCTATCTGAGGGTAATAGGGTAATTCTTCTTGTGACGATATCTTCAATCCAAGGTCTTCTGCAAGCGTCCGAGCCCTCCTAGTGGAAAGAGGAGTGGGTACCTGCAAAAGGCACTTCAACGCTCAAGTCAGCTTTCGGCTCAGAGCATTTAATAGGGATAATAAATGAGTGTCAGAAGTTACTGTACTTCGAGAATCGTACTCCTTTTTATACTAACCTTACTGGGCCCTTGGACTTTTATGGGCCTTGATTATGCTAATGATTTGTTATTGTTAATTAAGATTGCTTAATTACCTTCTAATCTTTAACTGTCCCCTTAATATCTTTTTAGTAGAGTTTATCTTGCCTGAATACTCTTCAAGGTGTTTGGTTATTATAATGCCAAATACCCAATCATGTGTATTCGGCATTTCAACCCATTGCCTGTTCTAGTTATCGTGATTGCCGATTACCCCTCCAGCGTGAAGGGCATTCGGCTAAGCTTTTACCAAATATATGTTTTGGAAGGTGTTTGACAAAGTATTCGGCTAATCTTCTTGCCAAATACTCGTCTGTTGCATAGGGCATTCGACTAATTGTATAGCCGAATGCTTCTCCGGTAAAAACGGTATTCGGCTAATTGTATAGCCGAATACCCCTCAGGTATAAATAATGAATTTAATTTGATATAATTATCAATCTAAATTTTCTATATTATATGAAAATCATATTTTTAGAGTATTGCACAAGGACAACTATAAGGAATGTGTGGTATAAGAAAAGTGAGTATAGATGGTATAAATGGCTTCATCATCTCATGCATGCAGTGTTTAAATAATGAATTTAATTTAAAATAATTATCTGTTGCAGAGTAATTCAAAGTGGTTACATCATGTGTTTGTTAGTGGTTAACTGTGTTAGGTGCATCGTTAGTATAGTTTTACTATAAGATAAGTGGTTAACAGTATTCTATTAGAGTGGTTAACTCATTTGTGTAATTGGTTAACAGGTTGTTTATTATATGCGACCTGATATAAGTGACTTGTGTATAAATACCTATATGTAACTCAGTGAGCACAAGTGAGTGTGTGATCAATAAACATTTCTAGCATTCCTCTCATTTTCTCTCTAGAGAGTGTGTGTTCTCTCCCTCATTTCCAACAAATTGTTATTAGAGCTTCTTGCGATCCAAGGCCTGTGTGTGTGAGAGTGACCTAGAGAGCATCTTCTGTTTTTGATGGTTGGGTCAAACTACAATCTTCCTACACAATTGCCAGTTCTTAATGGCAAGAATTGGGATAGGTGGTGTGTGCAAATGAGGGTGTTGTTGAAGTTCCAAGGTGTGTTGGACATTGTGACGTCTGGCTATCAAGAACTGAGTGAAAGATCTTCAGATGCAGAACCAATTAATGATACAAGGTCCTGATTTGGGTGAGTTAACATATTTTCTTGGCATGGAGTTTGTGCAAACTGACAGAGGGATGATTCTACATCAAAAAAGATACATTCATGAAGTCTTGAAGAGGTTTAATATGGTTGACTGCAACATAGCACCAACACCAGTAGAAGCCAACATCAAACTAGTGAAAGATTAGGTAGAAAAGTCAGTTGACAGCACTTTGTTCAAGCAATTAGTTGGCTCTCTGAGGTATGTGTGCAACAGTAGACCAGATATTTCCTATGGTGTAGGTCTGGTCAGCAGATTCATGAAGGATCCTAAGCAGTCACATCTAGTAGCTGCCAAGAGAATTCTAAGATACTTGAAGGGAACTTCATATTATGGAGTTTTGTTTCCTAAAAAGGAGAATTAGTGCAGAATTGAGCTACTTGGATAGTCATATTCTGATTGGTGTGGAGATAACTTAGATAGAAGAAGGAGCAGTATGGGATATATGTTTAGATTTTGTGGTGCACCAATATCATGGTGTTCAAAGAAGCAAGATGTAGTAGCTTTATCTTCTTGTGAAGCTGAGTACATAGCTGCCTGTCATGCAACATGTCAAGCTTTGTGGCTTAGATCTTTGCTTGAAGAAATGCATTTAGGACTGAAGAGTGCTATGCAATTGTTAGTGGATAGTAAATTAGCAATTAGCTTGGCTAAGAATCCAGTTGCTCATGGAAGGAGCAAGCATATTGAGACCAAATATCATTTTCTTCGTGATCAAGTTAATAAAGGGAGATTAGAGTTGTGTTACTGCAAGTTGTAGATATCCTAACAAAGTCTATGAAGATTGAAAGATTTAAGGAGTTAAGAAGAATGTTAAATGTGGTGTCTACATAAACTTTGAATTAAGGAAGAGTGTTGCAGAGTAATTCAAAGTGGTTACATCATGTGTGTGTTAGTGGTTAACTATGTTAGGTGCATGGTTAGTATAGTTTTACTGATAAGATAAGTGATTAACAGTATTCTGTTAGAGTGGTTAACTCATTTGTGTAATTGGTTAACAGGTTGTTTATTATATGCGACCTGATATAAGTGACTTGTGTATAAATACCTATATGTAACTTAGTGAACACAAGTGAGTGTGTGATCAATAAACATTTCTAGCATTCCTCTCATTTTCTCTCTAGAGAGTGTGTGTTCTCTCCCTTATCTCCAACATTATCAATCTAATTTTTTTTAATATTATATGAAAATCATATTTTTAGAGCTTGTTTGGAAACCTAGCATTTTAGCTGTTTTTCAATAATTTCAACTTTTTATGTAAAAAGTTAGATTTTTGGGAATCTAGCTTAAATTTGATAAAAACCTTTTTTTATAAAAAAAAAATAAGTTGTTTTTTTAAGCTGAAAATTTGTAGCTTATGATTATTTTTCAACAGTTTTTTTTTCCTTTTAGTTGTTTTCATACTCTTTATGTAAAAGCTGATTTTTTTTTTTTTGCATCCAAACAAAATTAATTATTTTTAAACAACTTTTCACCAAACTTATCCAAACAAAAATTGATTCTGATTATAATCGATTATACACATTTATTGAAATAATTTAATTTTCACAGCTATCCCAAACATACTATTAAGAGTATTGAAAAAGTTGTTTGTTACCTATAAATAATTGATCTATCAAATTCTTTAGTGAAACTTTTTTTTATATGTAAGAATCAAACACAGGTACCTGAAAGTTTACAACAACTTATGCACACTCTATTTAATTAACTGAGGTAGACCCGTTAATTCTTTAGTGAAACTCTTATACTTGATTGCAAATGATTTTTATTAGCCGAATTCATTAGCATCATATATTATCTTTTAAATAAGAACAAAAGTTAGATGCAATTTTATAGAAGTTATTGGTCATTTTTTCCAATCAATAAAAGTTTCCATTAAATGTTGATGTGGATTACTGAGGTAAAAATTTGTTTGAAAATATCACTAAAAACACCTATAAATTAAAACTGCTTCTTACTTGTGTCCTTCAGATTATTGTTACTATTGTGATAATTAATGTTCAAATATTTAAACTATTTTTTATGGCCTGAGAGAGAATTAGTTTGTGATATTTAGTTACATATTATTAAACTATTCAATTGATGTTAGGAAAGTGAAGTTCACCACAGAAGATCGTATTCAACTCAAAGTGAATTTGAGGGAGAGTGAGGAGAGTAGACACTAAGAAAACAAATAGACCTAAACATTTATATATATAGGGGATTATTTCAATAATTTTTTATCACGTCTTTATATCTTTTATTTATATTTATTTCTATTTTAACCTAAAATTAATAATTATTTGTTTTAAATATGTAAAAAAATTATTAAAAAAGGAAAATTCTATTGTGTTTGCACATTTTAATAGGTACCTATACCTTTGTTTAATAGATCAATAAATAATAAATACAGGTACATCTAACTTTCACCTTATAGGTAGTATATAATAGATCATATGACTTATTGTTTAGGATCTTGTTATTTTTTAATGAGGAGGGATCAAGTTACTCTTGGAAGAGTAACTTTAAAAGAATTACTCCTTATCCTATCCATTCATTTTTTTGAAATCTAATAGTTCTTTGAGTAATTTGATCCCTCTCTTTTTTAATTGCTAAATGATCTCTAGAGTTACTTTGGTTGCCCATCCATTTACACACTATATTTTTCATGTTTAATATTTAAAAATTAAAATGATTCTCAATGGAATATTTTGCAATTTTAAAATTTAAAACACCATTAAACAAAGAGTACGAATATTCATACATTTGGAAATGTGCCCCTGCTGTCCATTCAGCAGATGTGGTTAATTATGTACATAAATATGAATAATTTTATTCATAGGTGGTTAATTATTATTAAACATTTCAATGACTTCATAATATTATTAACAACTTGTGAGATAAAGTTAACCACTATTAGATATTTCAATAACTTCGTGACACTATTAATCATGTATCCTTAATAATTAATTGATACAACTACTTTTACTCCTAACATTATTAACTACTTGTAAAGCAAAGTTAACATATTTACATACATATGTAGTTAATCACCTGTGACAATTAGTAACCTCGTAATACTATTAATAACTTTTGATATAAAGTTAACCATATTTACGCATGTAATTAACCACATGTGATAATTAATAATATGTAACAATATTAACTACTTGTAAAACGTAGTTAACCACCATTAAAAAGTTTAATAACCTCTTGACTTTCCTAATCATATATATCATGACTCTCCTAATCATATATCAATAATAAAATATAATCACATTTATTCACATTTAACTATTTGTAAAATATAATTAATCATATTTATGCAAACAATGAAATGAATTAACTATATTTTCGGGTGACAAAACCCTTATTTTCGTTTATCTTTTTCCTTAAAAAAAATATAACAACTTTATACGATAATAAGTTGTAAAACTTCAACTTATGGGAAAAAAGGAAGAATCAAATTACTCCATGAGTAACTTTAAGCTCACTGTTCATTTTATTTTCTTGACAGTGCATCCCTCACTATATGATTATTCGAAAAGTTCTGTCGTACTTAAAAAGGTAAACTGATTTTCCCTCCTGTCGTACTGAATTGTTCTATCGTTCTCAACAGATCCTGAAGGCTGTAGTGGACCCTCTAACTAACTGTAGATCAATTATTCCTTCTGTTTAAGAACACGACAACAACTAGTTCGTACAGTTATCACTTAATTAATAGCAAACTCATCTTCCTCTAAGAGTGGCATTAACTCTTCAAAAATAAAAGAGGTTCCATCAAACAGTTATCACTTAGCAGCAAAGTCATCTTTCTCTAAGAGTGGCATTAACTACTATTCGGTTCCATCAAATACAAGATCCGGCTCCATCGATAACAGTCGTTTGTTTCCATTAAACGATGCCGTAGTAAGGCTGAAGGAGAAGAAAAATAGTTGTGATTATTTTTTTTTCAATAAGAATCAAAGACAGATATCAAGTGTTTACAACAACTCACGCACTCTACTCAACAAACTGAACTAAACTCCTCGGTGAATAATTGTGATTATGGCAACAAGGAAGGTGTCGTTAAGGCAAATCTTCGTAGAGAGGAGCAAGGAGAGGCTCCTATCGCGTCAGGACCTATTGCTGGACGGCAACGGTGGCAGTGTTTCGCGTCGTGTGGCGGCGATCTTCGACGGTGTGCGCAAGTTCTTCCGCGAGCTTCGGGAGATGGCGCGGTCGGATCCGCGGAAAGTGGCGTTCGCGGCGAAGGCAGGGCTTTCGCTGGCGCTGGTTTCGCTGTTCATTTACGTGAAGGTGGAAGAGTTGAGCAAGTATTCCATCTGGGCTGTTCTCACTGTCGTTCTTATTTTCGAATTCAGTGTAGGTACGTACAGAGAAAGCACCACACAGTTTCTCAACTTGAGCTTCCTCTTTTCTTTTCTTTGTTCAAAAGTAATCTTAAGAGAGTTGCTAATTATAGTATTCTTTAATTTTTTTTAATTTAATGGTTTTAATGAAAAATCCACTTTTAACTATTTGGATCAATTTTTATTTAGTATGATGATCGCAGGGAGATTAAAACATATGGCATCAAGTATATTATCCGAACACTCACCACTAGATCCACTCTAGTGGTCACTCTTAATAACTTAATCTCTCATCTTTTATTAATATTTAAATTTAATTGAAACTTACTACACTGGCATCGCCACTATTGGTAAATTTTGTTTGGATAAAATTTTCATTAAAAATAAACACTTGTAAAACAACCAATAAAAATAATCTAATGAATTATTTATTATTATTATTATTATTATTTTGATGTTTTTGGTAAAATCAGTAAAATTTAATGATTATTATTATTATTATTATTATTATTATTATTATTATTATTATTATTATTATTTTATTTAATTTTATTTTTATGTTTTTGGCTATTTGTGTAGGAGCGACATTGAGCAAAGGGTTGAATCGTTCTTTCGGAACGCTTTCCGCTGGAGGGCTAGCTTTGGGTATTGCTGAGTTGGCCATTTCAGCTGGAGAATTCGAGGAGCTTCTTATCGTAGTCTGTATATTTATTGCAGGTGGAGAATAATTTCATATTTAAATGTTCTTTCCAGTAAATATGAAACTACTAGTAGTACCATTTTTCCACTGAAACTTCCTCACACATTTTTATTCCAGCACATTGGTCGGTCCTAAGAAATAATTGAGTCCTAAAATGAAAACTAAGGAAATGCTAATTACTCCCCACTCCACCCCCACACACCAGACTTTATCATTGTTTTCTTGGTATCGTCACTAAGTGAAATAAGAGTGTTAATAAAGTAAGAGGACTATATAGTTAAATAGACAAATATTTTCTTCGAAACTGATAGTATTTATTGATTTTTCTTAATCCTTTAGTGAAACCTTAAATGATAATTATTATAACAAATGCTAACAATACATTCTTTCCTGCACTCTTTTCGTCAAGCTCTTTATTAATAGTTGAATTTCATTTGATTTCTATTTAAAAGCTTGGGCCAACTAACAAGGGGTCTAGCTCAATTGGTTGAGCATGGTGCGTGAGTGTTGTAAATCTCCTGGTACTGTCTTCGATTCCTACAAATAAAAAAAAAAAAAAAACCTTGGGCCAACTCCTTTTTTAGAAAGAATTGTGTGAAATCCATCATGTAAAAAAGAGTGTGTAGCTAGCATTTATTTATAATTATTTTGAAACGAGGAAATATCTTTTTTGTTTTAATCCATATTTACACCATTTTTTAATTTGAAAATATTTATAAAATTGATTCTTTCAGATCAAATTTCTCGTACCATTTTTACACCGTTTAATGGTGGCTTAATTCTTAGTTAGCAAAAGGTGTATAGATTGGTTAACCAAATAGTAATATGATAGTGTCAAACTAATATAAATAAGATAAAAAAAAGAGCTTATAGGAAGGTCATAAGGCTATAAAAGCTCTGTAAAAACTCTTCCAAATACCTCCTAATTCATTAACCAATCTATGTAAATCATTAACTAATAATTAAGTCATCATTAGCTGATGTAAAAAATATTATATTTTTATGGTCAAATAATATTACTAACTCTTATGCTTACTTACAATATTTGTTCATAAAAGAACAAATTGGGATTAATGATTTTTCTTTTGTGGGTATGCAGGATTTTGTGCAAGCTTTGTGAAGCTACTGCCTGCAATGAAGACGTATGAATATGGTTTTCGTGTGTTTATATTGACGTTTTGTATTGTATTGGTATCTGGGAGTACTAGCAGAGATTTTTTCTCCACAGCCTTATACAGATTAATTCTTATTGCTGTTGGTGCTGGCATATGCTTGTTTGTAAGTATTTTCATATACCCCATCTGGGCTGGGGAGGATCTGCATAAATTGGTGGTGAAAAATTTCAATGGAGTTGCTTCATCTTTAGAAGGTTTGCTTGAATTTCCTCATATGTTCTGAATCCTTGCAAATTTTTTTTTGTGTGTGTTGTTTATGTGTAGTTACTGTATTTAGGGCTTGTTTGGATAAACTTCTTCGTAAACATTTCTAGGAGAAAAAAATAAGAAAAAAAATGAATGAGTTTCTTTATAAACTAAAATTAACTTGTGCATAAGTTAATATTAACTTATTAACTTATGCATAAGCTAATTTATAGAAGTTGTCTCACATTCTCTAAAAGATGATTTTTTTTTTTAATTTATCATAAGCTGATTTCAGCTTATGTAGAAACTTATTTCATTTTTTCTTTTTATTTTTTTCTCCTAAAAGTGTTTATGGAGAAATTTATCCAAACATACTCTTAATTTGGTGTTGTCACTCTGAGCTGGTTCTTGTGTAACTTTGTTTAGGGTGTGTAAATGGGTACCTGCAATGTGTTGCATATGAGAGGGTCCCTTCAAAAATTCTTGTTTATCAAGCCTCGGATGATCCACTTTACCGTGGCTATAGAGCAGCAGTTCAATCGTCAAGTCAAGAGGAGACTTTGGTATTCATATTTTGTAGTTGTCATCTCTCCCTTATTGAATATAAATGCCAAAACTAGTGGCTACATTTTATGATTTTGTCTTACCTTCGCAGCTAGATTTTGCATCATGGGAGCCACCTCATGGTCCATACAAGACATTCAATTATCCTTGGAGAAGCTATGTTAAAGTCAGTGGAGCTTTGAGGCATTGTGCTTTCATGGTCATGGCAATGCATGGATGCATTCTTTCAGAAATTCAGGTAAAAGGAACCTTTATTTCTGTGATTTGTGCTTTTTTGTTAGTGTTCTTTGCTAGGAAATAAGATCTACATTTGAATTACAGAATCAACTTGGATATAAGATCTTCATCTAAGAATACAGGATCATGTTGATCGTTTAGAGGGGTTGATTTAAACATTACTGAACTTTTGGTTTATAATTGGCTCTGCTCACTGTATATTTATCCAGCTTCATCAACCTGATTTGCAGTTTTTTTTAGCTGTTCTTTCATAATGTCTTCTTTCAATCTTTTGCAAGCTCCGAGAACACTAGGCATTACTCCCTCTCTGTATATTTATCCAGCTTCATCAACCTGATTTGCAGTTTTTTTTAGCTGTTCTTTCATAATGTCTTCTTTCAATCTTTTGCAAGCTCCGAGAACACTAGGCATTACTCCCTCTGTTCTCTTTTATAAGCAAAAAAAACTCATTTTTCTTGTTCTTAAATATACGTAAATTTCAACTACTTTTGCACTATTTAATGAGACTATCTTCAAAATACCCTTCATTTAATAGGGGGTTTATACTTGATATCAAGTTCCAATGAAAAGTAATTTAGGAAAAAAACTTGCTTTTTAATTGGGATTGACACAATTTAATGAAATTAACTAATTTTCTTAATAAGTGTGAAATTAGTTTTGTTTTTTTTTTTTTTTGCTTATAAAAGAGAACAGAGGGAGTATATAAGAATGTGTCTTCAATTTCCATGAACTCACTATTTGATTAATTTTGAACATTGTATTGACTGCTGTACAGTTAGAATGTGGGTACTTAATAAATGATCGGGCTGAAAATCAGTCAAACACCTAATATTTCTGCAGTGAAAGAATGGAGTTGTGCAATGATCAGTTACTTAAATATTGAGGCTTATCTTATAATTTTCTTTTCTATGTATTTGGAGAATGGGAAAATGTTCTATTATTAATTAATACGAAGGAACCAATTCATTAACATCAGGGCAATGAAACGTCCATATTTGTATTAGGAGGAAGATGTAGATATTTTTGAACTAGGCAGATTAGTTTATTCCAAAATGACTAAGGTAGACTTTATCTGAGCAGTTGAATTTCAGAAGATACTTAGCAATGTTAACTTACATTATTAGCATTACAATTTCCATTTCCTGTTTGATGGCTTGAGTGCCATTCTCTTAAAACATTTCCCAAATGCCAGGTTTTCAGTATTGTATTATGATTTCTGTGTGTCTTAAGACATTCCTTTTAAAATTCATGAATATAGCATCAGTTACTAGTGTATTATCTATTATACTAAAATAAGGTTCATGAATAATGTCTCTTCTAATTAATTTTTGAACTTGGCAGAATGGTTTATTCCAAAAATGTCTGAGGTAGAGTTCAGCTGAGCAGTTGAATTTCATAAGATACCTAGCAATGGTTAACTTACATGATTAGCTATACAATTTCTATCTTCTGTTTGAGGCTTAAGTGCCATTTTCTTTCAAGTTTAATTTTTATGCACTCTCGGTGAAAATTTTACTTTGTCAACTAATAAAAAAAAATTCGCTAGTTAAACTTTTAAGGTACATTGAATGAATATAATTAAGTTACAAATTCAAATTATTGTGCCAGATGTGTCACTGTCATTTATCAATTGGTTTGGGAAGGCTTGAGAGTTTTGCTGTTTTACACAATCCATAATCAATGCAGTTGTGCTACTAGTTTAGTCCATGTTGAAGCCTTCTACCTCGCCTTGAAATTGTGAATCTGAGAATGAAAATCCATGATTTAGAAAATTTTCCTTTGCTTTTATACAAATATGTTGGTGTTATATACATTGTTGGTAATCAAATTTCACAAATCAGGCACCCCCAGAAAAGAGAATGGTTTTCAGTAATGAACTTCAGAAGATTGGTATTGAAGGAGCTGAAGTATTGCGTCAACTTGGAAGCAAAGTGGAAAAAATGGAAAAGTTGAGCAATATAGACATACTCTTGAAAGTGCATGAGGTAGCTGAGCAATTGCAGATGAAAATTGACAAACAATCATTCCTCTTAGTCAATTCAGAGAGCTGGCAGGATGCAAAAAAGCCTAAAGAAGTTGAAAAACATGACAATTTGTTGATTGATGCCAAAGACAATAATGAAAATGAAAACAAACCCTCACTGATCTCTTCCCTCAGTGAAACAGGAGCTGATTCAAGACTTAACATAAACATAGATCCTTCAGTTCCTGAATTGCACATTTCACAAAGCATGATGTGCAATAAAATGTCATGGCCACGTCTCTCATCATTTTATGGAGATAACATGTTACTTGAGCAAGACTCCAAAGTATATGAAAGTGCAAGCTCTCTGTCCTTGGCAACATTTGCTTCCCTTTTAATAGAGTTTGTTGCAAGGCTTCAAAATCTTGTGGATGAATTCCAAGACCTCAGTGAGAAGGCCAATTTCAAAGACCCCTTTGATGAACCAATGTTGAAATAGGAGGCAATGGCACTTTTGGACCAAACTTCACAGTCACCTTTATTTCAATATTGGAGGTATGTATAACCTATCACTTTAATATATATTTGTTATAATCCATCCATAATCTAATATATATATATATATATATATATATATATATATATATATATATATATATATATATATATATATATATATATAAAAGCTACACTACATTTTTCGTCAATTTTCATTTTTTATTTCTCATAAATTATAATTTTATTTTATTACTTTCCATTCTTCTACTTCATATCTTTCTTTCTTTCTTTTTATATTTTTTTAAACTTTCAATTTTAATTTTTCTGTAGTCACTTTACTAAATTTTTTAAACAAATAATAATCAAAGTACATTAATTTTCAATAAATTATTAAAAATACATATTTTTTATATATGTGTGTGTATGTGCGCTTGTGTGTGTTAATTTTAAATCAAGAAAAATGAACATATACATTAATAACATGCTCTTTAAGTATTTTTTCATTTATTTTGTAAATTTTATTATCTTTTAGTTTTAATCTTGAACATTGTTATAAAATACTATTGAATGATATATATGTAATTTGATTTTTGTGTTTTTAATAATAATATATTTTAATTCTATTTATACTAATAATATTAGTATGAAGAGCATTTTTTTTAACTTTAATTAATATGCATGTATTTGCATTGTAAAAGTTTTTACATTATCAACTTATAAGAAATAATTTTTTGTACGACTTATAGAATAGTTATTATAAAAACCAACAAATTTGTTTTAAATGACTAGAGATAATAATTCTACCTGAACTTTATGGGTACCTGCAAAAAGTATTCATAATGGATAGGATAAATATCCATTCAATGGAGATTGATTCGGAAATGGGTACTTTAGTACTCACCCACCCCATACTGACACCTAAGGATCAACTTATATCAGTATAACTTACACCAACTATTGCACTATTAATAACTCTTCATAGAATGTCAATTTTATTTAATCGACCATTGAATTATAACTATATGTTACCTTGAAGCCCTTGATTGTTAATTTGTACCAAAGTTTGTAAAAAATTGAACAAAAAGTAATCAAATAATCATATTTGTATATATTTTAAGAAGCGCGCACACACAAACAGCGTTGTTGATATATTTTGATGTATATGAATAACATCAAATAATTATGGACTAATATAATATTTTGTTTATATGATCTATACAAAAGGAACTTTCAGTCGAATAGTGAGATTGAGAATAAATCATCTAATTATAAGTTATTGAATTATGTAATAGTTGGTGTAAGTTAAATTAGTGTAGTTTGATCACTCCTCTATGAGTGTGTGTATTATGAATTATGTATTTAATTCAACATCTTATATGTGTGTGTATTATTAATTTAATTATTAAAATGTGGTTATATGAATCCTAAGTTTAATACTTCCTTCTGAACTAACTCTACCTTTGAAGTCATTGTGACGTACACATCGTTCTTCTCTTCAGTTGCTGCTAGCTTCCCATTCTACACTGCAATCGCCAAAGAATTTCACTAGTCCCTGTCCTCATTCAATGTTATAGTGTCTTTGGATGAGAGTATTACAGTGTTGCAGCAACATAACCCTTATAGCTCACACAACCTATCCTCATCGTTGTTTGTCATCCTATTGGAACTATATCCTAATGTTGTATGATGATGTTTAGATTATTTAAAAATGATTTTTCAATTCAGTCGTAACAAAAAAAAAAAAGCAATTAATATTTTTTCTGTTGATTTTACACTTAAGTAAAGTGAAGGTAATGTAACAACCCAGGTTATTTTCTTACCTTAAATTGTGTTGTGGTTGGTCAATGAAGTGTATAATCATATATTCATATGTATAATAATTAGATTTAAGTGTTTGATTAAGATAAAATATAATTGCTAAAGAGACGTAATAAATTGACTTCAAATAGTATAGAAAATTATTATTAGATATTATTAGACTTTCTTTTATATGGAAAAGTTTTATTCTATATATATATATATATATATATATATATATATATATATATATATCTATATATATATATATATATATAAAGATAGATAGATTATGTACAATAATAATAATAGTTGTTTTAAATAAAATTAGAGAGAAATGCTAGCAATACATTTCTATTACACTCTTTTTAACATGTTATTTATTATTGAGTGTAGATCCTCTAAGGTAGAATGGTGCAGTATTTAGTAAAGTAAGAAGACTGTTGGCCCTTAATCCTTATAACACTCAAACAAAACAATAGAACTTATTACACCTGATCCATTCTTTATATACACCCATATTATTTCTATTTCATTTAAGTAAACCAAAACTCTAATTAACAAAAAAAAAATATAACTCTAAAATTCATCTCAATTTTTAAAATTTAATTTAATTTATATTTAAGAATGAAATAATTTTTCCATTCCCGTTATAGTGGCACCCCTATGTTCCAAACGGCGTTAACTTGGTCTGGTCACGTGATTGGCACGTGATTTTTAAGTAATTTTTTTTCCCAAAACACCCCCATCTCCTCCCCACCTACCGCTCATGTTACCACTGCTGTTTCCGGCGCTGCATCCTCTACTCCGTTGCACTCTTCCTCTTTCTCCTCCTCCCCGATGCCGCCTTTCTCCTCTACCCTTCCGACCTGGAGGTCCACCTGGCCCATATCTGACTCATTGATATCAAAATCCGAACCAATCCGAGGTCCATTCTTGACCTCTCATTCTCCCTCATTGTCAAAGTTCGCAACAAGGGCTTCTTCTCCCTTGTCTATGACTCTCTCATCGTCTCCTTCAGCTATTGCGGCCGCCAGCTCCACTTTGTCACTGGCAATGGCCGTCACATCAGGGTTCGTGACTCCCCTTATTTGTATTGTAGAAACAATGGTAGTGCAGATTGACAATCTCAATCTGAAACGACAGAGGAGTATCATGCGTAATGTTTGAAAAACATAGGGGTTCATATGTAATATGTATAAAATACAAGGGTGCATATGTAATTTTTATACAAGGATATAAATGTAATTCAACTTTTAAAACTAAACATAACTTAACGCCGTTATACAAGGGAGTGTCAAAGAAATGCTTTCAAATGGAGGGATGCCTTATGTAATTCGCATATAAACAAATTGGTGTGGTGAATATGGATCAAATTTTGAGAGCATTTTGATGTTTTTGCAACAAAATTTGGAAAATCAGGAATCATATAGGAAATAAAAATATGGAAGTACAATAACATGATTACATTAAGATGGAAGTATAATAAAGGAAATAAAATTTGGATGGAGTATTACATCCATTAAGTACATAATATATGTTACATGAAGGATGGATTGATTTATTTAGACTGGCTAGAAAACAGGCAAATTAGTAGACAACTTCGAACCCGGTTTACATCATATTGCACACATTTGTTTCCAAAATGACTGTGGCATTTAATTTCAGCTTTAATTCTTCTCATGTGTGAACACCTGAAATTTAAGAATTTCATTAGATTTGTAGTTTTGGAACTTTAAAAAATATAGCAAGATGACATAAACAAAATCAGTTAATAGCCAAAGCTAGTTAGAATAAGAATGCGTTTTGCCCATTTTTTTAGCTCATTTTTTCCTTAAAAGAAAAAGTTGGGCCAAACATATTTTATAAAAAGCTCTTAAAAGTTTAAGCAACTTATTTAGTATGAAAAAAATACATAGTTTCTAAAAAATCTATAAAGGGGAACTTTATTTATTTATTTATTTATTTTAGCTTAAGCAAAGTTTTTACTTATATCACACTTCGAATCTAAAAACCTTAAATTTTATCGATTTCTTTTTCTTTATTCTGATCAGGTACAACGATTTTCACCTTGAGGATAGGTAATATGACTTTGTTGGCATGATGTTGTGACTTGTGATGTGTGTGTGCGTGCACGTGTGGGTGTGTGTGTATTTTTTATAAATATATATACTCTTCTATTAGATGAGATGATTATTTTTTTAAAAAATATTTTTTTCACTAAACAACTTGTAGTTTAAAAGATGTTTTTAAGTTAAAAATAAATAAAAAATGACAAAAAATTACTTTATTTTATAAGAATGTGTTTAATTACGTGTTGTACATTTTTTTCTCCAAAAATATTTTCCTTTGAAAGTAATTTTGCTCAAAAAAATGTGGAATGAATTTTTCTTTTACATTCACGTGAACAATTCATTAAGTTCTATTCTAATGAAAATATAAATATACATAAAGCATGTAAAATAATCGATTTTACTACATCATTACTTTTGAAGAGGAAAAACTTCATCTTATTATTAATTTTGAAGAGGAAAACTATATTATTAATTTGGAAGACGAAAACTTCACGTACTTGTGAAATACAGTAATTCATAAAAAACTATATATGGATTTTTTTAAACATAAAACTATTTTTGAAACATAAATTATATATGTGAAAAACTAAGTAGAAACTCATTCACTTACCAATAAGAAAGGCCTTTCTAGTTCGATTAAGCTCCCTAGTGACATCAACCACGTCCATTCTTTCTTTTGGTGATTCCATAGAACAAGCAAGTCCAATGCTAAAAAGTGAAACTAAGCACTTCTCAACATTTGGATTAAGATTCCAATTGTTTCCTTTCAATGTTGTTGCTTCACCTGTTGGAATAAGCCATGGGTCCAAAATCTGCAAAAGATTATCAGGAAATGAAATTGCAACAAAGTTATGAAGATTTTGACCATCTTCAAACATTTCATCTGTGGGTCTTCTTCCGGTAAGCATTTCCAACATAAGAATTCCAAAGCTGTACATATCGCCATAAGTTGACACCTCAGAACCCACTCCATACTCTAAAATATATACCAAAAATTGTCAATACACAATGCTAATAAATAACAACTTGACACTAAAAGATATGAGAATTTTAAGAAACGCTAATGATTCAAAACTTAAGAACATACCTGGGGGAGCATAGCCAACAGTCCCCTTTATTCCAATTGTACTTGTTTGCTTAGAAGTGGTACCATTGATGGTTGAGAGAAGTCTGGCTATGCCAAAATCACTCACATGAGCAATCATTTCATCATCAAGAAGGACGTTGCTTGGCTTTAAATCACAATGAATGATTGATTGCTCACATTCATGATGAAGATAATGCAATGCAGAAGAAACATCAATCATGATATTTAATCTTTGATCCAGGCTCAGTGTTCTCTGATGCTCTGCACTTGGTGTGATAGGATGCAACCATTGCTCTAAGCTTCCATTTTTCATGTACTCAAAAATTAGAGCTTTGAATTCTTGACCTTTGTAATCTGTGCTGGAACAACATGTCAAAATCTGAACCAGATTTCGATGTCTAATATTTTTAAGTGCATTGCATTCAGCAATGAAACTCTTGTGAGCTCCCTTTCTTTGAAGGTTTAGAACCTTTATGGCAACAACTTTGTCTTCTGACTCAAGAGTTCCTTTATAGACAGAGCTGAAATTTCCAGACCCTATCAAGTTTGTTGTTGAGAACCCATCAGTTCCATTGTGTAGGCTTTGGTATGAAACTTTAGCCAGCTGGTCAATTGTTGGTGAATCCAAAGATGGTTTCTTAGTCCTTTTCTTCATCCAGTAGATAGTTAGAATAATTGACAGTATGAGAAGAAAAGCAAGCACACTAACTGTCACTGCTATCAACCTGAACTTGTGGTGTTTTGCAATTTTCTTACCATTGACAGGGCATGGTGGTAGATGCAGTTCTGAAATACCTCCACAAAGCTTACTGTTTCCAGTAAGTACTAATCCACTTGCATTTTTAAAGACACCTTCAGTCGGTAACTCACCATCCAACATGTTAAAAGATACATTGAGATATTGTAAGAAAGAAATGTTCTGCAGAGCATTAGGAATTGAACCAGACAAACGGTTTTGTGAGAGGTCTAAACGTTGAAGCCCTTTGAGTGATGCCAAAGAGGATGGTATAGTTCCATGTATGGAATTCCCTTGCAAATAGAGGTACTCCAACATTATGCATTCTCCGATGGTTCCAGGAATGTCACCAGAAAAATGATTCTGAGACATATCTAGCCAATCGAGATGTTTTAGATTGCCCACTTCTTCTGGTATACTACCATTCAATGAGTTTTGTGACAAATTCAACAAGTTTGTTAGAGAGAAAAGATTAAAAATCTCTACTGATATGGTTCCTCTAAGGTTGTTTTGTGAAACATCTAGATATTGTAACATATGGCAGTTTCCTATACTTGGAGGAATATTTCCTTCTAACATATTTGCTGCCATACCCAAATGAAACAATTGACTAAGGTTGCCAATGAAGGATCCTATCTCTCCTGACAGCTTGTTTCCACCTAATTCTAAAACTTGCATCTTCTGAAACTTCCCAAAAGTTGTTGGGATAATCCCATCAATGCGGTTAAATTCCATTGTCAAGAGAATTAAGCCAATTAGATTTGCTATTGTCGTAGGGATTTCTCCTGATATCTGATTAGCTCCCAAATATAGTTTACTGAGTTGGGTGGATAAATTGCCCAAGGAATTTGGCAAATGGCCTCCAAAATAATTGTAGGCTATAGATATCACTTGCAACTTACTACAGTTTGTCAATGATTTTAAAAACTCCAAATCATTGGTTGAATTGTCACCTAGGTTATTCATCCCCAAAGATAGGAGATAAAGATATTGTAGCTTCCCTAGACTTGGAACTTGTCCCGAGAAAAGGTTACTATCGAAATCAAGTATTGAAAGGATAGATGCATTTGTGATGGAAGGTGGAATTGGACCTGAGATTTGATTGTTACTAATTTCAAATACTTGGAGATTGGGTAGGGTGTCGAACATGTTGGGTGGAAGAGAACCATTAAATTGATTTACTCCACCTGAGATTATAGAAAGAGATGACATATTATAAAGACAAGAAGGCAATGTTCCAGTCAGTTTGTTTTCAAGAAATGATAGCAATGTCAAGCTTTTGAGACTGCATATTTCTTGTGGAATATCTCCCTCCAAGTTGTTAACACTCACACTGAGAAGAGTTAGGGATGAAAGATTCCCTATGAATGATGGGATTCCTCCAGTTATCTTGTTGATATAAAGGTACAAAACTTCAAGCTTTCGAAGTGAGCCAATTTCAATGGGTATTTTGCCAATAAGATTGTTCCCACCTATGTGTAGGATTTTGAGATGAGTGCAACCTGTCAAGTTTGTAGGAATTTCACCCACCAATGAGTTATTTGCGACAGAGAGTTGCTGCAGTTGTGACAACCGTCCCAATTCTTGTGGGATTTTGCCGTAGAAGCTATTGTTTCCAAGGTCTAACCTTCTCATATAAGAGAGATTGCCTACGTGAGGAGATATGGATCCCTTCAACTTGTATCCTAGCAAGTTTAACTCTGTAACTCTTTGAAGCATGGGATTGCATGTGATTCCATGCCAGTTACAGAAGTGAGTAGAAGTATTCCAAGAGAGCAAGATTCCGTATGGATCAGTGGATATGGATTCCCTGAATTTGAGCAGTGCCAAATAATCAGTCTCATTTCTTGAGGCAAAGGCAGTGATGTTTGGGATAAAGCATAGTGAGTAGAATGTATAGAGAGAAAACAGGGGGGCATATAAAGACAAAAAGGGAAGTAACAAGAGAGAAAATTGCTTCATTGTGATGAGGAATTGAAGGCTGGTAGATGTGGTAGTGTTTCTATGGGTAGACTGCTTTATATAGAGTTTGGTAATGGGACAGGATCAGAGAAGAAGCACGCATGTTGTTCCTTCTGCTACTTTGGTTCTGATTGCAATCATTAAAGGTGAAAGTCAATAACCAATATTGGCAGTTGCGGAAAATTTACACGGCAGGAAAATAACTCCAAGAAGTGATTTATACGTAATAAACATGCTTCCTTAAAAAAATGCAATAATTCCTCAAAAATACCTTCCTACAGTATAACCAAAAGCGTTTTCCTATTCTTTTTAATAATCACCCAAAAATCAAACAGCTTTTGTTAACTATGAATACAATACAAATACAAAAGATAAAGCTATTTTTTGCCCAATTTTTTATAAGAATATTTTAGTTATCCTAAATTTTTTTTTTTTTTTGAGGATAACTAAAATATTCTTATAAAATGACTTCATCTGTAATTAAAAATTAAGTATTTATGTGAAAAATTAATAATTAATAAATAAGAATGTATTTTAAAAAAACCATACATTTTTTATAATTGACAAATTTTATTTTGTTTTGAGTTCTGATTATCATGCTTTTGAGAGGCTCTATGAGAAACGGTAAAATGGCATATTTAACCTTCATGTGTTTTTAAGCTTAAGCGAGCTCTTCAATTCTTTTCACAAAAATAGTAGAACTGAGGTGTGTATTTATTCTATTTTACTAATCATAACATTGTAAAATTGTGGTTATTGAATTTTATGCAATCATCGTAAAATATGTTTTTGGTACCTGATAAATTTTTTAATATTGTTTTTGGTCCCTAATAATTTTTTTTTAACTTTTTGATCCCCAATAATTTTTTTCTTTTGTTTTTTGTCCCTAATTTAAAATGTTATCTAAATCACTTTATTTCACTTTTCAAAGCGCTATCTAAAAAAATTTAGGCACCAAAACAAAATAAAAAAAATGTATTAGGGGATCAAAAAGTTAAAAAAATTATTAGGGACCAAAAACAAAATTCAAAAATTTATCAAGGACCAAAAACATATTTAAGCCTTCTTTAAAATATAAATGTTTACTATATATCAAAATATTTTATTTTCAAAATTAATTTAAATTGATATTATACTAAATTTAATATACTTACAACATATAATATCATTACAAATTCTTAATGGAAGACAAATTGAATTATTTGGACAAAAATATCACTCTTTTAAATATTTATTACAACTAATATACTTTTCTATGATTAGCCAATTAGCTAATATTGCACGATTATGTTAAAGAGAAAAATTACTTACATTAGAGAACTTAATAGCAAGTACATTTATCTTTTCACAAGTAAAAGATAATACTAAACACTTATAACAAGTCATCTTACAAAAATGCTAATAATGAAATATAAATTATCTGTTAGAGATTAAAATAATAATAAGTTTATCTTAAGTAATATTTGATTTCAATAATTTATATCTATTTTAATTATTTTTATGTTTTAAATTATTCTTATTATATTTATAAACTTTAAATATTAAATAAATAATAAAAATTATTTTTATTTACAAAATAAATATAATTAAAATAATTGAATTATTTTATCAATTCAAATTTCAAAATTACAAAATCATTTAAATTTAACATAACTTAAATCTTTTTAATATGTCATACAATTTTATAAATATTTTAAATAAGATAAAAAATATTTGTGAGACTAACTAAATATATATTTCGTGTATAGCATGGTTTAAACGCTAGTTTACAATAAAGATGGAAAAAAGCAATTTTGTTTTAGCTTTACAACTGAGAATTACACCTACAATTTATATAATAATATATAGGCTTAATAAGTATGTTTTTCATCCTATAATATAATTGTTTTATGCTTCATTTTTTTATCTATAAGAATCGAAGACAAGTACCAACGGATTTACAGTAACTCATGCACCATTTTCAACCAACTAAGTTAGACCCCATCAGTAATTGTTTTATGCTTTTAGTCTTTATAAAAATTTTCTTAGTCCTTATAAAATAATAATTTTTTTTTTATATCAGTCCCTTTATATTATTAAATATCATTTTAGTCCCTATTAATTATTTAAGAAATATTAAGTCTGTTATTTGGTAATATATATATATATATATATATATATATATATATATATATATATATATATATTAAGTCTGTTCTCCAATAAATGGATGTCACAGTATCAATGATAGTGACAGTATTTATAACCGTAAAATAAACTTTTGCGATATCAAAATCATAAGTAAAACTTTATAAGACTATATACACATATACATATTTCCATAAAAAAGAAAAAAAAAAAAGTAAACCTACTGGCTGAGTAGCTGTTGATAAGACTATAAAATATGTAAATGGGTCTAATGGTTTTACAAATAATCTCACATCTCTATATTTCCCCAAAAACTATTTATTTTTTTATTAGAAAAAACTTTTTATTTTAAATTTATTTTGTTTGGCCCCAAAAATATTGTTTAAGCACTGCTGCTTAGTTAAATAAACATCAAGTGCTTAACAAGTAGTGCACTACAACAGTTGATTCTCGATCAGCACGATTCTTATCAAGCATACTAAGCACCATTTTGAAGTCAAGTGTCATGGTCTTGGATTGGATACTTTTGAGACATGATTTCTTTTCCATACTTTATTTCATATTCAGATATCCCATAATATCTGTCTTGGTCTTGGATTGGATACTTTTGAGACATGGTTTATTTTCCATACTTTATTTCATATTCCAATATCCCATAATATTTGTGTATACGTTTTTGCTGATTAAAATTTTAGGTGAATTGAGTCTTAGGATTCATCAAGGACAGGATAGACTACAAGGCTCAATGAGCGCTAACAGAAGTATTTACAAATTATTCACTGACAAAATCCTCACATCGGCAATGAGAATCGAACCACGTCCTTATGATATCAACTGGATCATCCTTTGTTGACAATATCTGTGCATACTAATTATTAATTACTTTTACCCAAAATAATGTAGAATGATAGACAACAAAAAGAAAAAAAGTATCGAAAGCAGGAGAGAAAAACCGAACATGACTTGGATGAGAAATGAGAATATGATCGGTGTGTTTCATAATTAGCTGTCAATTGTGTGAATAAGGGAGTGAGGTACTATGCTAAATCTATATTATTGTTGAACTTTTCCAATAATATTAAAAATTAAAAACTAAAGATAAAATCAAGCTTTGTCAATGTTCTCATGGATTTATGTATTAGACAGTTTTTCATAATTGTTATATTTTTACTTCTTCGTTTGTTTCTTTATGGTCAAGCACATATTATAGTGTTATATTGTTATAGTTTTTCAAATTTGAAATTGTTGTGATTTAAGTAACCATCCTAATCGAATCAAATATAAAACCACTACAATTGACATCTCTTGCATGCATCAAATACAAAACCACGTGTATTTTTTTTTTTTTATGAGAACAGGGGTGGTAACAAAATTCCCAATGGACTGTGGATTCTTAATTCTTATCCTTTGTCTTGTGCTGGTTATTCGTTTGTACAATACTTGGGCTCTCTATGCCTGTTGTTTAGTTTGTGCTTTGGGTTGTTAAGCCGCTGTTAATAATAAAAAAAAAAAAAGGTCATACACACTATTCAATCTTCTTCTAATGTGTTTCTTTTATTTCACCATTTGGTTATTTTTAGTACTTCAATTGAATGTTTTTACCTAAAAAGTGTTATTTTGGTGTAGGTTGGACAAGAGCTTGAAAAGAGTAGAAAAAGCCTCAAAAAGAGTTAGACGTTTGCTTCAGAGCATGAAGCATAGTCATGCTTAATTAAGCACGACTGTCCATCAAATTAAAGGCTCCGTTGTTAGAACCAAAGACATTGGATGACGTCTGACCCCTAAAAATCCCTATGGTTTTGATGATAACAATTATATTAAAATTTGATGGACTAATGGATTTCATTGAGTATTATAGGATTACTTTCATCCAAGAGAAATTTGTTATTGAAATCCTTAACCCTTACATTGCTCTGTTCATATATTTAAGCGCCCAATATAGTATTAAAACTCTTATACATGTTTTCTTAAAAGAACATCTAATGTCCAACGCTCTATAATCAAATAGCGTCCAACAATTTGTGAAAACTAGCATCCAAAGTGCTAAGTCATATTTGAGCGTCCAAAGTGGAGGTAAGAAACTTACATAAATGTATTCTATCTCAGTGTTCTATATTGTCCAATATTTATACAACACACATGTGCACTTCACAAGGATGATTCGTGCTCAAAAAGCAATGTACCTTTATTCCATCGTCTTTTTGAAATTAGCTAATCATTTGAATTTCAAAGTGTGCACAAAACAGACACAAAAGAAGCATATCCTCTGCAAAGCCCTCTGAAAAGGACTGAACTATTGCCGCTTTCTTTCTCCATCCCAAGCTGCCACGTTACGATGGTCACATGCTGTGAGGAAACAGATATTTCTCAAAGGCTCTAATCCCCAAGACAGATACTTTTCTAGATGCCTATAAATAGAGGATCAACACACAAAGAAGAAGGTTGAACGAGACATAAGAGAATGAAGCATTGAAAAGATTAAAGGTCTGAAATCATCAAACTTTTAACTACAAACATTTACAAGATGAGATAAATTTCTAGGATCAATGTTGTGATGAGAATTGAAATAGATGCATGTGGACTTAAATTTAATTATCATCGTTGTCATTATAAAAAAAAAAAAAAAAGAAGAAGAAAAAGAAGAAAAAAAAAAAACTTGGTGCAGGTTGAGAGAGTTTTGTAGGACCGATAGTTGACTAGGAATCCAATTTGCTTTCAAAGTCTTGTTCTTGCACCCAATTTCATTCCTATTACTTTCTTCAATTCATACTCTGTACGACCAACAAGTGACTAGAAATCCAATTTTCTTTCAGTGTCGTGTTCTTGCTTCCAATTTCATTCCTCTTACTTTCTTCAATTCATACTCTGTACGACCAACAAGTGACTAGAAATCCAATTTTCTTTCAATGTCCTGTTCTTGCATCCAATTTCATTCCTCTTACTTTCTTCAATTCATACTATGTAGGACCAACATTGGTGACTAGGAATCCAATTTGCCTTTAGCCCACAAAATACCCATCAATGCAGCGATATCAACAGTGGTCAACATAAATATCTCTTAAACGAATAATTTTGGAGACTAAAATATTACTTTCATGGATCATTCTCAACTTTTTATAATGTTAACATTTTAGTTTTTTATAATTAATATTTTAGTTTGCATATTGTATATGATAAATATTTATTTTTATAGAATTAAAATTTATAATAAATAAATATTTTTAAATATATAAATTATATTTTAAATTATGACATAAAGTTATTTTTAATTATTGAGAATTTCTTTAAAAGAAAATATTATTGAAATTGAATATAGAAATAGATACCAAAGATGATAGATTGAAAGAGATGTGCAATTAAGAATATTAAGTATTTAGATAAAATAAAAATAATGGTTTGAGATAATTGAGAGATAATTTTGTTGGCTAGTTTTGGAATATTAAGAATGTTTAATTTTTTTTTTTGACAGAGTTAAGAATGTTTAATTAAGAGAGTAAAGAGAATGTATCTCAAAGAAAACAAAAGAGTAAAGAGAATGAATCTCACTCTTTTAATTTATTGTGTCTTCTTATTTATATTATGAGTATATTGCTTTTTTTTTAACTGATTTTTTTTTTTACTGACCAGGAGTATATCGCTAAAGGCAGGTTAGTAGTTACCAAAAATTCTCTTAAGATTTAATTTGACTTCTTACGACGATGCTGGTCATGCTTCATTATCTATACCATTATATAAAAGAAATGTCATTCTCAGTAATTACTTTTTGGTCTCAACTTTTTTAAGACTATTTTTTCCTAAAATAATATATAAATATAATAGTTACTCCTAATTCTTTTTCACTTTTTTTGACATCCTCTTTCCCCTCAGTTTACAGATTACAGAAGTTAACCTCCACTCTCACACTTTTTTATAACTATCATAAACCACCCACTACTATATAACCTCCTTTATCTCTCTTTTTTTTCAAAAAAAAAAAAAAAAACAAATATAGAGAAACTGTGAGGCATGAAGTACATCTTTTTTTCCTAGTATAATACTAAATATCTTTACTGCACTATGTGCTGATTAAATTTTTTATTCATAAGTTAAAAATATAGTGTCATTTTAATAAACTAAGATTTAATTATTTCTTAATTTATTATCTATTTATATTATAAACTCAAAATGATTATATAAATGTTATTTTTATTAATTTTATCCAGTTTCCTCCTTCTTCTATCTGTCTTTACTTCTTCAAAAATGGAAATAAGGACGTGTTATAAAAAAAATAAAATAAGGTATAGTTAATAACTTTAGTATTATCAATATTTTAGTTGTTTGATTTCATCTTCTAAAAATTATTAGTTTCTCTTTGAATATTAGAGTATAGATGTTTCTTTAACTGATTGAATGAATCATTGAGAATCAAGCTGGAAAAGTGACTAATAAATATGATGAAAAAATTATTTTTAAATTGAGATAGCTTTATATTATGCTTTATTGTCAATTTGGGAAATCATAATTGTCTCAAAAGATACTTTTATATTTGACAAAAGTTTAACCCACTAGAATCTGTCTAGTGATAGAAGCTTTGATATTTTGCATGATGTTTTAGTTCATACTTCATCATTGCTATTGTATAGTATTGACAAAATCCCTTAATTTATTTATTTATTTTTGACAAAAAGTAGTTTGAAAATTGGGTAATTTATTTATTTCTCTTACTGCTGAACTTTGGGGATTATTTATGCTATTGAGACAGCTTCAAAGAAAGGGTGGTCAAGTCTTAGGGTAGAGTGTGACTCCAAGATAGCGGTTTTGGCTTTCAATTCTTCTGATTTAGTTCCCTGGAAGCTGAGAAATAGATGGCTAAATTGCATTCAACTAACAAAAAGGATGAATTTTAGAATTTCACACATCTTCCGCGAAGGCAACAATTGTGCAGATAAGTTGGCATCTCACGGACTAATGTACTTACATATCAGTGGTGGGACTCCATTCCTAGCTTTATAAGGAATGATTTCTTTAGAGATAAATTTGGACTTACTAATTACATGTTTAGATATTTATGATATAAAATTAATTGTATCATAAAATTATATAATAAATATTTTATGTAAAAGGAAATAAAAATCATAAATAAAATCTCATTCCTAATATTTATAATTTTTCTCTTCTTTAATTTTCTAATATTATACGAAAGATGAAAATGAAAGAGGAGGAATTGTGACGCCCTCTCCTTCAAATATTTTAACTAAGTATATTATTTTAAAAATAATTCATCCACTATTCCCTCATCCCTTCCATTTTTTTTTTTTTATCTAGATTTGTCGAAGATAAAGCAAAGAAATTCTATATATTTAGAATTGGCTGGTACAAATATGATATGATATATTTTAATAATTTGAATTGAGATCATACCCAAATTAATCTCTCAAGTTTTTTTTCTTGGTATAATTAATTTCTGAAGTATGAAACAAAGAATTTAGAACTGGCTGGTACAAATATGATATGATAGATTTTAATAATTTGAATTGAGACCATACCCAAATTAAGCTCTCAAGTTTTTTTTCTTGATATAATTAATTTCTGAAGTATGAAACAAAGGATAAACATTTTTTTGGGGATCTTTGGTCGAGGCTCAGTGATCTCGGATGCTCTGCACTTGGTGTGAATGAAGCCATTGCTCTAAGCTTCCATTTTCATGTACTAAAAATTTAGAGCTTTGTAATCGGTGGTGGAACATGTTAAAATTTGAACCATAGTCACATAATTCACAATACTCTCAGTACGTGGTATGGGAACGCAGTACACGACCTCAGAAAGAATTGGTACGTGAAGAGTATACATAGTTGATATGTTCCGATACGCTATTTAAATTTACAATATATTTTATTATATAAGTTAGCATATTACCAATAAATTTTTTTATCTATCTAAAAACTATAAATTACTCAAAGTAAAATTTAAAATATCATAAATAAAAAATAACTTTTAAAATATTAAATAAGATAAAATATTATAAATTACTCAATAAAAGTATTAATTAAATAACATAAATAAGGCTATATATTAAAACGTAAAATTGGGTATATTACTATATTTCCATGTTCTTATACCTTTGATATTTTCACTACTAAAGATTGCATGTTTCCATGGTGGTTTGGACTTGAAAACTAGTGGAATATGCAATTTGATTAGTGATTTCATGGTGGTGAGTGGTGACTGGTGGGGTTGAAGGTTCACGGTGTTGGTGGTAAGAGACAAGAGTGGAAACTCAAGGGGTAAATTTGGAAATTGAGGAAGAAAAAGCAAAAAGGAGAAAGAAAATTAAGAGAAAAAAAATCTACCTGTTGATTTTAAAATTATAAGACCAGACGGTCCATATCAACTTTCCCATGGTGGGAAAAATGTTTTCCTTTCCCACCCTAGAATTTGTCTTAATAATTATCCAAAAATCACACAATTTCTTTGTTAAATATAAAACTATCTTTTGGGACAATTATGATTTCTGAATTTGACAATAAAGCTTGATATAAAGTTATCTCTCAATTTGAAAATAATATGTTTCATCAAAATTTAAAGTCAAATTACCAATTAGATGTTCCCCAATGAATCAATTAGTTAAAAATGTTATACTGTAATACTAAAAAAAAACTAATAGTTAGCAACTTAAGTGCTTGTGCTATATATAATTAGAAGATGAAATCAAACAACTAAAAAATTAAAAATATTCAAGTTATTAACCATGCCTTAATTTTTTTTCTAACACATTCTTATTTTGAACTTTGAAGAAGTAAAGAGAAGTATAAAGAGGGAAGAAAATTTGACGAAAGTGTTAAGATATATAACATTTAATGAAGTTAGAAATTAGATTAAATTAATCAAAATCATTTACATAACATGTTGATTTTATAATATAAATATATAATAAATTAAAAAAATTATATCTTAATACTATATTATTCTGTATCAATAAAAGATTAAATATATCTAGTTATTTATATAATGAAACATGACTAGTTTGAAGAAGTCAAATATAACCTTGAAAATTGAGAATTTTTATTAATTAATTACTGACCTCTATTTTTTTTCAAAAAAATGACTAACCTCCTTTAACAGCTGTCTTCATCACCAAAAATTACTATATTTTTTTGGTATTTTTTAGTCTACTATATTACTAATTCAAAAGATGATGGCTTCAGGGCCTGGGGTCTGGAGCTTCGAGCAGATGTTAGGAGAGGAGACTTGTGGGGAGGAAGGGATGACGGAGGTAGGGTTTCGAAGGGCACCGAGCAATGGTAGCCATGGTGGGCCCAACAATAATGGGCCAGTAAATGATACCATAATTGCAAACTCGACAGTTGCGGAGGCCAATAAAAAAGAGAAAGAGGCAATTATTTCTCTTTTTTAGAAATCGATGATGATGGCAATTAGTTGTAATCATTCAAAATTAATTACAATAGAGGGAGCATTTAGCGTAACTAACGTAGAAGGAGAAGGATTTGAGGAGGTGATTGTGGGGGAAAAAAGAAGATGTATGAATGGTAACCTATTGGAGAAACAAGTGCATGGTAGCCCCATGCAAAAAAGTGATTGTGGAGGAGAGTGCTTAGGATGGTACAGTGGATAAGGAGATTTCTTTTTTATTAAGTATACCTTTTTATTTTATTTTAATAACACGTCCTTATTTTCATTTTTGAAGAAGTAAAGACAGATAAAAGAAGGAGAAAATTGGATAAAATTAAATAAAAATAACATTTATATAATATTTTTGAGTTTATAATATAAATAGATAATAAATTAAGAAATAATTATATCTTAGTTTATTAAAATGACACTATATTTTAACTTATGAATAAAAAATTTAATCAGCACATAGTGCGGTAAAGATATTTAGTTACTTATATAATGAAGAGTGACTAGCATCATTTTAAGAAGTCAAATTAAATCTTAGAGAAATTTTTGGTAACTACTAGCCTCTCTTTAGCAATATACTCATCTATTATAAATAAGAAGACACAAAAAATTAAAAGAGTGAGACTCATTCTCTTTACTCTCTTAATTAAACATTCTTAATATTCTCTCTCTTTTCTCATTTGAATATGCATTACATACACTATTTCCAAAACTAGCCAATAAAATTATCTCTCAATTATCTCAAACCATCATTTTTATTTTATCTGAATACTTAATACTCTTAATTGCATATCTCTTTCAATCTATCATCTTTGGTCTCTATTTCTATATTGAATGTCAATAATCTTTTCTTTTAAAGAAATTGTCAATAATTAAAAATAACTTTACGTCATAATTTAAATTATTTATTATAAATTTTAATTATATAAAAATAAATATTTATCATATATAATACGCAAACTAAAATATTAATTATAAAAAAATAAAATGTTAATATCATAAAAGTCGAGAATGATCCACGAAAGTAATATTTTAGTCTAATATATTATTACTTTAAGATAATTCTATGTTGACCACTGTTGATATCGTTGCATTGATGGGCTAAAAGCAAATTGGATTCCTAGTCACATGTTGGTCCTACATAGTCTGAATTGAAGAAAGTAAATTGGATTCATAGTCTGAATTGAGGAAAGTAAATTGCACTGATTGCTTTGAAAGCAAATTGGATTCTTTTTTTGTTTTTTTTTTGTGTTTTTACTGCAAGCAAATTGGATTCCTAGTCACATGTTGGTCCTACATAGTCTGAATTGAAGAAAGTAAATTGGATTCATAGTCTGAATTGAAGAAAGTAAATTGCACTGATGGCTTTGAAAGCAAATTGGATTCTTTTTTTTGTTTTTACTTCAAGCAAATTGGATTCCTAGTCTCCCATTGGTTCTACAAAACTCTCTCAACCTGCTCCAAGTTTTTTCTCGTCCTTTTTTTTTGTATCCGTGTTTGGAAACACTTAGTGATGTGGAAAACCACGTTAAACAATGAAAAGATGCAGAAGCTATTTACATTTGCTTCAGGGAAAACGCGAAAAATCACATCACCATCGTATAATCAAACACACTTTATAATGAAAATAATGATGATTAAATTTAAGTCCTCATACATCTATTTCAATTCTCATCACAACATTGATCCTAGTGAGTTTATCTCAACTTTTAAATGTTTGTAGTTAAAATTTTATAGAAGACTTCAATTATAATAGGTCCTCCAAGGATCCGATACTGCTTAGTAGATTTCTTAATGTAAATAATCGATTCTTGAATAATTTCATGTAAATAATATACATGAAATATACAATTTAAGAATTGAATATTAAAACAAAAGAACTAAAATAAATATAAAATTGTAGAGAAATGCTAGCAACACACTCTCTATCACACTCTTTTGAACACACTCTCTATGATTGGTTAAAATTTATTGAAAATCACAAATTTTTATGGGTCCTACTTGTTATTTAATGACTCTCTCTTAATTTTGTTATTTTCAATAAATTCCAACCAATGATAGAGTGTGTGTTGGGAGGAGTGTGTCAGAGAGTGTGTTGCTAGCACTCCTCAAAATTGTATCATTATGAACTTAAATAATATATATAAATTATAAACTTTAAGTAATAATTGAATAACAAAAGAACTAAAATAAATATATAGTTAGATCATCATCATCAATATTGTATCCCTCATCCTCATCATTAAGCTGTTTTAAATTCATTGATTTAGGATACGAAATTTTTGCAGCACAGTCATCATAAATTCTCATAGGAATTTGGATTCACCTATGAACTTAAGCTCAAATCATTAATTTGAATGTAAATGCAGAAATCTTTTATTTTAGATCACCGTACCCTTGAGTGAGGAGATTGCATCAACAAACTCAATGAATTGAACGACGATTATTTTTTTTTATCTGTAGGAATCGAAGACTAGTACCAAGGTATTTACAACAACTCACACACCCTACTCAACCAATTGAGCTAAATCCCATTGAACAATGATTATGAAAAAGTTCATTAAACACAAAACAAAAAAAAAATATAAATTGAAAAAATATTATGAGAAAAAGACTATAACTAAATAAAAATAATTTTACATATTAATTGAAATAGTTATTTATCGATAATTTTCAATATTACAATAACTAAATTAATCAAAACATTAGTGTATATTTTAAGAAAAGTAAAGTAGTGTATTTTAACAAATCTCATATACACATATAAAAAATTGTTTATTTTTTATTTTTGTAATAGAAAATTAGGTACTGAATTTATATAATCAAGTTTAACAAATAATTTTTATTCAATTGATAAAATAAATAAATTATATTTTTCATTCTCTCAATGCAAATCTTATTTTATTAATTTTAATTTTGAAAACTTTCTATTAAAGTTACAATAATAGGAATAGTCAATCAAATTATACAAGATATATGTGTGTGTGTGTGTGTGTGTGTGTGTGTATAACTCTTATATATCCTTACATAGAGTAAAATACTTTTTTAATTAGTCCATGAAAATGTTTTTTGTCACTTATTTTAGTCCTTCTGTTAAATACCAACAAAAATCTCATTAGTTAAAAGTGATATATAGAGGTGTTGACATGACTCATGAAGTGTCAATTAGGATTAGAGTTGTCATTTTGGCTCTAGGCCCTAATATTCAAACACAAACTAATAGTTTAATTAGCAACTTAAGTACTTGTGCTATATATTATTAGAAGTATCAAAGACTAAAATATTAAGAATATTCAAGTTATTAACCATACCTTTTTTTTTTTTTTCTAACACGTTCTTATTTTGAATTTTGAAGAAGTAAAGAGAGAGATATAAAAAGGGAAGAAATTAAATTTGACGAAAGTGTTACGATATATAATATTTAATAAAGTTAAAGTTTAGAAAAAAAAAATTAAAAAGCATTTGTATACTTGTGTTGAGTTTTTAATATAAATAGATAATAAATTAAAAATAATTATATCTTAATACTTTATTTATTTATAAATAAAACATTAAAGATATATAGTTGTTTATATAATGAAGCATGACTAGTGCAGTTTGAAAAACACAAAAATAAATTTGAAAATTGAGAATCTTTAGTAATTAATTACTGACCTCTCTTTAACATGTCTTCATCACACAAAAGTAATATTTTAGTCTACTATATATTACTTCAAAAGCTAGTCCTATGTTCTTTCATTATGTCCTACATTGTATTACATAGTTGTTTTTTTAATGAAATGCTTTAAGCTTTCTTAGTCAAAAAAAAAAAAAAAGGAAAAAGAAAAAGAAAAAGAAAAAAGAAAAAAGAAAAAAGAAAAAAAGTGTTACTGTGAAAGTCATTAATTGCAAGTCAAGCATAAAAAAAAAAAAAAAAGTCACTTTAAGTCTAGCATCACTAAAAAAGGTCACCGTAACTCAAGCATCCCAAAATAAAACTTCATGGCTAGTCAAGCATCCCTTGCCCATGAAAAACGTCACTGCAATTAAGGATATATACCGCTGTGCACAAGTTGTTATTGATAGTATACTACAAAGATCAATCGTATGTGGACCAAAACTGCATCAGGGTATCGCTCTTTGATAGTTTGAATTGGATAAAGAGTCTCTTTTGGATACAAACACTTATATAAATAAAATTAAGGAGGTAAAATGAATTAAAAGAGAGAACTTCATTCTATAAATTAATTTATGAATACATTAATTTTAACTTATGAGCATCTTTTATGCTACCACTTTTTTTTTTTTTTTTTTTTTGAGATAATTTATGCTACCACTTAGTCCTTTGATAAATTCTTTATTTGATGTTTGTGTCATGTATGTAGATGAATTTTTCTTTTGAATTTTACTATTTTATTAATCCATTTAAATTTTCTTATATTTTTCATTATTCACATGTTAGACATTTTTCAGTTTTTATCAATTTTTAATATTTTCAATCATTGTTAATTTGATTTAATTTTTTTTTACAAAATATCATTTTTTTTATTGGACATGCGGGCTAAGTGGGTTGTACAGAAATTAGGCAAAAACATGGTTCGTATAATAAGCATATTAGCCCACTTCAATCCATTTAATTGCGGACCAAAATAGACAAAGGTAAACAAACTAGACTGGCCTATATACCCACTTGCAGCAAGGACCAATTTGGTCTAACAACAACACTTAGAGGGATTACTAAAGTGAAAATTTTTTAACATAGAAAACCAATCTAAAATTAAAAAAATTAGATGCGTGACTAAAAGAGAATTTTAACCAAAAAAGTATCTTTAATGAAGAATAAAGAAATGCAAATTTATTTTATTTTAAAGTTTATTTTTATTATATTTTCACATAATTCTCTTATACTATTATTTAATTATGAATTTACCAGGTAATTAAAAAATATAACATTTTAGTTAACCTTATTTATTTGTATTGTCAAAAGTTAATTGATCTGAAAATTCTTTTTATATTTTAGTTAGTAAATGTCATCAAAAGATACACTTTAAACACGCAAACATGTAAAGTTATGGAAGGATGATGATGAAATTTGATCCTGTAATAAATATGCTATGTAAATTGGTAAATAAAATAAATATTTTGTGCTTTCAATTATAAAGTATGAGTTTCATTTTTATTGTAATACCCTTAAGGGCATTGCATTAATTATGCCTAGGTTTTCAGGACATGGAAGTTTTGAATATACAAACATTATAGATCAAGCAGAAACTAAAACATAAATCTATTATAAAACTTAATACAAACTCTTGGCATAAAGTGTCATGGATTACATAAAAGAAAGATACATAAAACTTTAAACAAACTCCCATGCATTAGGAGATATCGAACCCAAACATCTTCATTGCAAGCGGCTCCAAGCTCCTCCTTGAAGACATCCACCTACTTAACTTGAAAATCATATAAACTTAATGGAATGAGATGTAGGTCTCAGTGAGTGCTCTGAGACTTTAGGATTAAGCCAACTCATCTATCCTAGAAGCCTTCATAATTGTTATGGTTCTAACCTCTCGCTGAAATCCGAACCCACCTTCCTTTTTGTACTCATTCCCTTTTACCATCATCAACATACCCATGTCTCTTGATCCATTGCTCTCTTATGACACTAAGTGGGGACTTGCCTTTCTTGTATCTTTGTTATTTTTGTCTCGTTCAAGCTTATATCTACCTTTACTATGGATTACAACCTTGCGTACCCCTAAGGTAGCATAGAAGAATTTTTACTAACATCTTCATCTAATGAACAGGTTTACCACACTAGTCAAGGAACTAGGCACACATGCATACTTAAAATAAACAGTTACATCATACATTTCATGATTTCATTTTCAGTTTTTGTTTGGTTTTGGTTAGCTTTATTATTATCTTTTACTTGACTTTCATCTCTCATTCAGTTGGCTAAGCTCAAGCCGTTAAGAAGCGTCCTTCTTACTATCAATCTGTTACTACCACCATTCTAAGTGGTTGAACCACATTTCGTTATCAATGGGGTTCATTGACCTCTTACTTATATACCACTCTACTCTGAGTGGCCTATCTCTATTCTTCACTTTTGGAAGATGCCTTTACCCCTTTGTCGAAAAGTGACAGTCCTATCCCATTCAGCCAAGGGGACTTCCTAGCCCTTTCTTTACAACTCATTTGGAGTTGTATAAACCTTTCCTTTTTCTGTGACATTCTTTTTATACAGCATTTTGTAAATGGTTAAAATCCTTATCTCACCTTGGTAACCTAGGGGACCTCTTGTTGGTGATTTTGACAAGTGTACCAAATCGCTCAAGTAACACAATAGTGAATAAGATATCATCTCCACAAGGACTTGTGCGATAAATAGGTAATTAATAGTATAATTTCTAGACTATGAAATTGAAGAGTAATTGAGTAACCAAAATTAAAGACAAATGCATAAAAAGTAAAAAGGAAGAAGAGAATTTTGGTTTTGGAAATTTAGCAAACATTTGGTGTGCCGGGGTTTAACTTCGTTGGACTTCCTAACATGAAATCACAACTCACTCCTATTCAATTAAATTTATGTTATCATCAACCCATAAATTTATCCCAACCTTAATTCCTTAAGTGAAAGAACCTAAATCCCTAGATTCCACTATCAATCCCTTGAATTAGTGTAACCAAGGTATTTGCATTAAGAAAAGGGGTTTTAGTGATAACCAATCCTCTTTACCCTATCCCTAGGCATAAAAATGATTGGTTGTCTCTTTCAGTTCGCAATTCAAAAGAATTTCCCAATTACAATTGAAATCATAAAACCATGCAATTGTTTGATCAGGCCAAACACAAGTATTAATAATAGAAGAAGAACAATAATGATACTTACTTGAATAAAGAGAAAGATAGTGATTACATGAAAATAGGTCCAACTACATTAAACCCCAACGAAAGAAAACTTAGCCACGCATAGCCATGGGGAAGAAGCAATAGATGGAGAAAGAATGGGGGATGAAGCCAAACGCATTAAGCCCACGTCTCGGATCTCTTGTCTCTTTCACATACAATGTTTTTGGAACCCTAGGCTAGAACAGAAAAATCCTATTTAAAGCTATGGGCCAAAATGTAACATCCCTAATTTATGGACATTAGTCAAAATAATAAAAAGACATCTATTATGGAATAGTCTATATATTTAATGATTAAAGGATACTCTTAGGCATTATTAATAATAGTTACCTTATATTAAGAGTTGACAGGAATAAGATAATAGGACCTAGATAGGGAGCCAAGGCCCAAGGTGGGCCAAGGCCCACTAAGCCCGCACACACATGGTTTAAGTTGAAGACGGAAGGGAAAGTTAGAGACAGAAAGAGAAAAGAAAGAAAGGAGTTAGAGAGAAGAAGGAAGAAGAGGAAGCTGAGAGAAGTAGAGCAGAGATTAGAGACCCAACACCCAGAGCTCAGATCCAAGTACCCTGAGGTGAGTGATTCCTCCCCGTGTCTTCCCCATCCCTCCATGGTTCTTGTTTTATTGTTATCCCTTTTCCCCCTTTTTGATCCCTAAGTAAGATTATGATGGTTTTTGAGTGATTGGGAGAGATTGAGAGGTTGTTTAGGTTGTTTAAGGGCTGGGTTTTGTAATAGAAGTGTTATATGAGTGGATGGCAAGCTTGGTTTGCTTTTAGGAAGCCATGGATGGCCATGGGAGGCAGATTCGCAAGAAATCGTGTAGGTGCATCTGCAGCACGAGGCTAAGCCTCAAATGTGCAGCTGAACCTCAGATTTGGGGCTTAAGCCTGAAATGCACAGATTGGGTAGTTTATCTTCAAGGGACTTGCAACTAAGCCTCAGATTTAGGCTTAGCTTGAGAAGTGCAGAGTGGAGATTTTTTTAGTCTTAGACGGTCAGGCTAAGCGTGGAAACATGCCAGGCTAAGCTTGAAACCTCCAGAAAGGGGTTGGAAGCTATGTGAGAAGTATGTGTTTAGCTTATGTATGTTTATATCTTTATCCTGTATGTATGATCTTTGTATAATTGTTTTTGCTTCATTTCCTCTTTGTACCTTGACATTTTGTGATGTTATGCTTGCACCTTTATTGCAATCATGTGGTTGTTGCATATGTTTGGGATTGTATGTTACGATAAACCTTCTTTAATAAAAGATACATAAAACACTTAAGACTATACTTATGCCTCTTAGTAAATAGATGGGGAGATTCCCCTAAGTTTCATAAAAGGTTTTGAAGACAGAAGATAGTATCAAAGAAAGGTTTTTAGAAAGGATATCTCCTCGGTAACATAGGGTAGAATTGTAACGACCCAATTTTTCCCACTTAGGAATTTAAATTGTTTGATATATTTTAAGAGGTGTTATTATTTCTTAAAATAAAAATTTGATTAAAAGGAATTAGATGCGCGGTAAAATGCGGTTGATTCCTTAAATATTTAAAGAAATGAGAATTTTAAGAATTACTTATTTGTTATGAGATATAGGACATGATGTGTGGTTAAATATTTCAAGCTTTGATTGAATTTTAATTGCTTTGAATTGACTGCAATTGATTTGAATTTCTTAACTTGGTGCATTTTATGTTGATCTTTGAAATTAATTAAATTAGCATATGGATGTAAATTTTACAAAATTTAATTATTTGACTTAGTATGATAATTAAATAGACATGCTTTGAATTATATAAATATGGACCTAGAGAGGAAAAATAAGAAATTGGGCCTAAGAATTAGAAAACCAAAAATCTGGCAGGGAGTGCAGTTAGCGAAATATAGGTGCAGCCAGTAAAAATTGGCCTGATGCAAATCTGGGCTGAAAAGCCAAATTTTAAGGTGAAAAAATAAAAGTTTGTGCTGTCACCTATTTTTGAGCCGAGAACACTAAAACAGAAAACAGATTGGGCCATTTTTGTTTCTAAAACACATAAACCCACCCAAAATGCAAATAAATTAGAAAATAATAAAAATAAAATATGAGAGAGAGAGAGAGAGGGAAGTGACGTGGGGAGAGAGAGAGGGAGAGATTATGAAAATTAAAAACACTATTCACACATGCATGAGTCATTTCAACCTCCTCCAACACTCCAAAATTATAATTTGGTCAAGCCTTATTTTGCTCCAAGAAAAGCCATCCATTGGTCTCCATTGCCACCCCACATGCAAGAGTGTTCAGCCAAAGCCTTCTAGGACCTTCATCCTTCCCTATAAATAGAGCTCACTTGAAGCTCACTTCACACTACAAACAACTAGCCTTCTAGTGCTAAGTTGAGAGAAAAGTTTGAAGAAAGTTTGGTGAGGTTTTGAGTGTTGGAAGAGAAGCTTGAGTTAGCTTCTCCCCCTTGGTGATTTCGGCAGCCCCTTGGAAGAGGAGAGGGAAAGAATTTCAAGAAACATTGTCTCCTTTGATCATCACAAAATTAAGGTAAGGGGAGAGTGGGGTTTATTCTTTCAAATGTGATGTTTTTCCATGGTTTGGGTAGTGGTGGTTCTTGAAGAACCTCTTACTTCATGTTTATATACTATCTTGAATCTGAAATGCTAAGTTTTCTTGATAACTAAATGGTGTGTTGTGGCTGCCATAGTGTTATATGTATGCAAAATGTTAAGTTTGATGCATGAAACATGCAAGTTTATGGTGTAAATGTGTTATTGGGCTGCTGTCATCTAAATTGCAACATGAATTGATGAGGTTTTGAGACTGGAAATAAATTATGTAATTGGGCCTTGTTGTGTCCACGAAAAGGAAAAAAAAATGGACTAAGGGGGGTGTGTGTAGCGAAAGGAGGGGGTTGTGAATTAATTATGTGTGTGTGACGTGAAGGAATAGGAATGTGTTAACAAAATTTACTTTGAATGGTTAAAGTAAGTATTAAGTGATAAAATAATTTTTCTAATTATAATTATATAATTTTGTTAAACAATATTCCCCAAAAAGTTATTCATTTGTTGATTAATTGATTTTGAAATGATTATTTATTTGGTTAAATAATATTCCCTAAAAAGTTATTCATCTGTTGATTAATTGATTTTGAAATGATTATTTATTTGGTTAAATAATATTCCCTAAAAGGTTATTTATTTGTTGACTAATTGATTTTGAAATGATTATTTATTTTGTTAAACAATATTCCCTAAAAAGTTATTTATTTGTTGAATAAATTGATTTTGAAATGATTATTTATTTTGTTAAATAATAAATATTCCCTAATAAGTTATTATTTTATGTGAGGGAAATAGTAATGTATGTGAAAAAAAATTACTACTCTATGTGAAGTAATATAAAAAACTTTTGAAGGGATTTTTCTCTTTGAATGAATTCACTCAAATTATTAAAGTTAGATAATAAGTATTATTTCATGAGTAAAATGTAAAGGAATTATTATGAAAAATATTTTACGTATAGACTTTTCTAGAGTATCCATATGTGAAATTAATTCTAAGAGAAAAAGTTATTATTTTATGTGAAAATATTTAATTTCTTATGGATAGTCTTATTTTGAAGAAATATACAAGAAAAGAAATTTATTATGATATTGTCACTTACGCGTATTAAGTTAATAATTACCTCATAAAAATTAATATTTCAAATATTAATGATATTCTTTAATATGGTGGTATGAGACTTAAATAAAATATTTAGTGACAAGGCCATAATATATTTGACTAGAAAACGCTTAACTAAGGATTGAGTTAAGTAATGGTTAAAGTGGGAAGTGTATCATTGATGTGTATTAATGCTTCTTGCACTATGTCCTTGTGAATGATTATTTATAATAAAGTATGTTATAACCGTGGAAGGGTGAGAACGACCCTTGTAATATTTTGTGAGTACCTTAGAGCCTAAATGGCTTGGACTTAGCCAAGCTAGATAGAAGGTATGTTTGGACGTGGTGCGGGAAGCTACAGCGTGGTACACTGTAGATGGTTTAGGGCGTGACCTTTTGTGGGTCTAAGGGGTGAATGGCGTGAGTGCGTGGAATCCTAGGGGTAGGCTAGCTACCAACGAGCCGAGATGAGCGATGCCAGCTTGCACACCTCGATAAATGTCGAGCTATCTGTGATGGAGTGGAGGGTATATCTCTTGCGGGGTTTCGCCTGGAGGAATAACGCGTTATAAGATGAAATATGGATATTGATAACTGACGTGCTGGGATGTGGTGTCAGTGTACCAAGGATTGAAGGATCAGAGATATACTTACTCCCCCTCGCTTCCAAAAGGATGAAATGTGATTGAAGGTTGATCAACCGAGAGTATGGATCCATACGATGATGATTCTAAGGACAATGATGTTAGCAATAAGAATTAAACACGACTTAGGTCCCCCGTAACATATGAGCTTGATTGATTGTTTGTTGAAGCGAGAAAACATCACGACTCTTTCCATGGAAACGACATCGAAATAATACAACCTCACTCCATATCTTTCTGTTTCTTTTGTATGTATGTACTCCGAAGATGGACCCAGCATTTTGGCACGTGGAGGTGGAGTTTAGCCCGATGGGGCACTGGACTTACTACCCTAAAGATCCTAGACGCCGCTACCAAGGAAACATTATCGTTCGCTTCCAGCCCTTGCAAGGAGTACCACTAGCACCGCCGATAGATTGGAAATTTCGTGTTCACCTATTCTTCCCCGTGGATTGGGAGTGAGTTGGGTGACGAGAGGGAGGATTAGATTAGTATATTAGGTGCTGCTCTGCTAGGGTCATAGGTTAGGATGGTTAATGTTCTCGTTGGTAGCTATGTTATTTATGTATTTCCTTCATTTCCATGTATTTTTCATTTCAGTTGTAATTTCTTTAAGTTGATGTACTAAACCTCTATGGTGATTATGTTAATGTTAGGTTCCTATGGTATTGATGTTTAAATTAAATTCGATTTTTATTAGAAATGTTTGTCGCGCAAAAAATTTTCACAGTTTTTCACAACGAAAGTAAATAAAGAGTATTATTAAAATTAATACAAGCTTCCAAGAGTCGCACATGAATCCTTCCCCGATACCAGTCACGTCCGAGAGTCGCAGGCTCAGCGTACAACGGTGTGCAAAGGGCTAAGGATCCCCTGTATTACCAAGGTGAGATGGTTTGTGAAAGGTTTACGAAATAGTTTTTATAAAATATGTTTTTAAAAGAGTGAGGAATGAGTTGGGAAACTTGTGAGGGGTTGTCGCATCAGAAGGCTAAGAGGCCCCCCTAGAAGTGAGCAACAGGGACTGTCACCTTGACACCTATGGGGGAAAACAACCTTCTTCTTAGGGAGAAGGGGTTTTTCCCAGAGAAGAATAGACAGGGCTCCACTTCATAACAAAGGTAAGCCACCCACTTGGACCGGTGGGTTAATTAAAGGTTGTAGCAAGAGGGGCACCTCTTATTGGCTAGAGCTGAGCCAAAGTAATGAAATAGGTGGTGGAAGTGAAACTTAAATAAAGAGATAATGTAAACCACACAGTTATAGAAACAAACTAGGATATGTTGATGTGCATGATGTATGTATGTTTCTATGTTAAAGTATATGAGGAGTCATGAGCCTAGTTGTTAGATGAGTGACGTAAGATATATCTATACATTAGATGAGGATGTATGTAGCTGGATACTATCCTTAGAGGTAGGAGAGGGGTTATACCCATAGAAAGTTAATGTAAGCTACCAAGAGAGGTATGCAAGATGTTATGCCTCACAAAGAAAGGTGATGTAAGCCCAAGTTGGGTAGGTCAGAGGAAGGAAAGGTTATACACATTCCCATCCAATGGTATAGTAAAATGAGACCCTAGTGAGTGGTCAAGAAGAAAATAATGATGTTTAGGTGCCTTAGTGCACTAGTGGCCTTAGATTTGGCATAGGAGACCAACTCTAAGTGCCTAAGTAGAGGTTAAGGATGGTCTAAGAAAATAGTAGTGATGACATGATGTGGTAATAGTTGTGAGCATAAGCATCCATAAAAGAAAAGAGAAGCCATGAGAGTTAAGAAAAGGATCTCTAGAATAGAAAGTCAACCAAGAGTCCTTGGAACACTCATTGAGACATTATATCTCATCCCTTTAGTTTCATGTTTTACAGGTTAAGCAGGTGGGCGCTTCATAAGAGGACCTTGGAGCATGGAGTTGCTTGCTTGGAGGAAGATATTCTTAGTTTTGTATCTCCCATGTTTGGGAATTGGTTTTATGTTATAAGTACCTTGCTTATGTTTTGTAAGGCACATAAGTGCCAAGAGCTTTGTTTATGTAATATATGTTTATCTTTTAGTTTCTGCATAGTTAACTCTGATATTCTTATATTCTAAGTTTTCAAAATTTAGTAATATAAGCAAACAAAAGGTACTATCCTCTAGGGTGTTACACAAAAAGGGTTTAAGCCCAAAAGAAAACAAAACTAGAAAAATAAGGATTAATCTCACAGAGCTCAATGCACGGGTGCACGGATTGTTGCACAACCTATGCAACTCTCTGTCTTCAGTATTTTAGAAAATTTCAGAACTTGCACAGGTGGATAGCTTGGTTGCGTAGGAGTATTCCAAGGCTTTCCACAAGCTTCTTTTGACTTTGCAAGACCTTCAAGTCTCTAAAATTCAACCAAATTGATCTTCAACACTTCAAATCTCTCTTGGAACATCTCCAATGCTTACTCCAAGCTTCAACAAAGTTCCTAAAAACACAAGAAAATGACCCAAGATCAAGCATAAAAGGGTAAAAACAAGAAATTCCTAACTAAACTAAGCTTTTATTAAAACTCAACTAAAATGAAGATAAACAAAGCTCAAAATCATGGAAGATATCAAATAATTGCTCCTAAATTACTACAAAATGTAGGAATATAAGGCAATTTCACCTCTTTATAGGTTAAACAATCTTTGTAAGCTGAGGGTGTGACTCAAACATGACAAGAACCAAGTAGGTTCTACCCTACAGTTACTAAGGGACATCATTTTCATAAAACATATTATTTCCTTGAAAACATATTCTTTTCCCTTTAAAACATTTCCTTTCCTTGAAAACATAGGAAATAACCCCTTCCTTTGCTAAGGAGGCATCCTCATTACATTTTAAGTGTCTTAAGCCTTTTCTTGCATAAGGTTCATCATTATACTCATGTAACACCACACTAATCATAAACACAAAAATAAATACAAACCAACATTAATATTATGGTCATCAAGATTCTAACACATCAAGGTATCAAACAATATCAATCATGAAAATAAGCATAAAAGGCAATTACATAAGTGCACACACACATACACAACCTTTCCTTAAGGCTGGAATAACACTTGTTGTCCAAGGGGTTTAACTTAACGAGGTGCCTTTGGCTCTTAGCACCACCCCTCAACACTTCCAGATTACTTCTCTGGATGTTCACTTGCATAGCGACCCTACACTCTGTAGCAGACTTCACTCTCTAAGGCTTCTTTCGCTTATCAAGACTGAAGTTTCACTGAGTGAACCTTCACTTAGCTCTCTAGAGCTCTTCTTACTTAGTAAGGAATATCCTCACATAGCCACTACAAGAATTCTCGCTATTACAATGGGTTTTTAGCCCACTGTAATCTAAAAAGCCCAATGTAAATAAAAACTACCGACAGATTACCGACGACTAGTTATCCCTTAGTAAAAACTTTGTTGGTAAATTTTATCGACGACCCCGAAAAAGCCCTTGGTAATACAATGGGCTTAGCTCACTGTAACTTGAGGGTAATATAGTGGGTTCAATTGTTAGTAATAAGACTGCTACTAATACCGAGGGAAAAGCCGTTGGTAACTTATGAGTAAAAATAGGCACAGGAAAGTATGTGTAAACAATTACAGTGGGCTAGGCCCTTTGTATTACAGTGGGTTTTTTTACAGTTGACAAAACCCACTGAAATATAGTTAATTGATCGGTAATATAGTGGGTTTTCTCCACTACAATAAACCCACTGTAATACAGAGGGTTTAGCCTTCGGTAATAATCTATTTTTTTATTATTTATTTTTTATTTATGCAATTATCAATACCTGGATATATTAATTAATTTCAAACAAAAATAATTTGATAACAATGCATGTTCTTACATAAAATTAATCCATAACAAAATATTTCATTTTCCTTGCTTAAATTCTTCAAAATATAATATAATCTATATAACCATGAGTCATAACACTTCATAGTAGCACTAGTAAATCATAATACAAAGCCATAGAAGTGATACTAAGTGATATCAAAATACTATAGAAGTGCTAGTATGAAGTATCAAAAAACCATAGAAGTATGACACTAAGTCATAATACAAAAAACCATAAAACTGTGGTATAAGTCATAATACAAAAAAAAAAAAAAAAAAACATAGAAGTGCCATGTTTCTAATGACTTGGAATGTATTGATCATCATCATCAGAGTATTCTTCATAGTCTAGATGGCGGCGACTAGATTCAAGACGCTTGGTGAGGTCATTCACAGTTGTTGTAAGTTGCCTAATGGTGTTAGGCATTTCCTCTTGCATCTTTTGATTTTGTTCCTGTTGCTCCTTCATTTGTTCCTTAATTCTTTGAGATCTTTCATTTGCTTGTGAAATTTGTTCAGCCCACTTTGGAGGAATTAATGGCTTAAGATGATGTGCTCCTACAAGATGCTAGTGACACTTAGGTTGGTGATTCCACACCAAGCCTATAATAGGAGGACATGTCTCCAGGCCCATAAAGACATCCCTGAGACTTGCCCCTAGCAACTTCAGCCCACAATTTAACTCTTGATGTAGGCTTAATGGACTGTGTCCTAGTACTAGAGGCTTGTTGGTCCAATTTCTTCATAAATTCTCCTATTTAAATGCAAAAAAATTCACAATCAAAGTTCATTTGTTACTAATAAATTAAATAATTTATATAACATGTTAACTTAAATAGGTTTGCTCTAATCTCTTATCCACCCAGGTGTTGTCCTTTTTCCTAATATTAACTTACCATTTTCTATGGTTGCCCTGTTTCAAATTCTTGGTATCCCATTAATAGATTTCTTTGTAATGAGGTTTCTGGTGATCATTATGTTTATCCTCAATTTGGGTCTTTCTTTCTCATATGTTTTGAAACACGAGTGTGGTTGTTCCAATTCCTTTGTCATTGATTCATGATGATATTAATGATTTCAACAAAATACACAAGGCAATCAAAGATGGATTTTTGGTGAGATGGATAGGTCTTAAAGAATGTGAGAAATATATCAACTAGTATATTATTACACATTGTTAGATACATAGATCCTATGTCGAGTCATGCAATTTGATACATTCTTTGTACTCACAGATATTTCCCATTTTTTATATTAACATTTGAACAGAAATTAAACTAACCACTAACCTGATTAGCAGCGACGGGGTACAGGTTTGTCGTTAGTGGGCACTTTGCCAGCGGTAGTAATCAGGGGTAGAGCAGCTTCCTGTCGTGTTGGGGTGACAACTTCCCTTCTTCCCTGTGCAGTTCTAATGCCGAAGATGCTTCCCATAGCGTTGTGTTTGACGATTCAGAGGTCAGTGTGTGCGGCAGTGACTTAGGGTATGTGTGTGCAAGGGTTCTGAGGTTAAGTGTTGGTGGTGACTGAGTGAGGTTGTGAGGGAGTGATATAGTTTTAGGTTTTAGGTTTCTCAATTACAGTGGGTTTTACCCACTGTAACCTTGATTACCCATTACAGTGGGCTAAGCTAACTAAAATTAAAAAAAAGTAGGTTCCTCAATTTTAATGAATTAAAAAATAAATTACAATGAGTTTAATCCACTGTAACCTTTAATTTCATTACAAGCCCACTATAATTACCACCATATTACTGTCTGAAAAGTCGTCAGTAATAACTTTGGCAACAAAAAAAAAATTAATAACTCGTAATTGATAAATAAAGACTGCAAAGCCCATAATAATTTTTGGACGGCTAGACCCACTATACTCTGTTGTTATTATCGACAGAAAAGCCGTGAATAATTTACCGACAAACAAACCCACTATAATTTGTCTGTATTACTAACAAACTCGTAGCCCACTGTAACAAACCTACTATAATAGCGAAATTTCTTGTAGTGAGCAAAGCACCACAAAGTGACAATTTTTGCTCTCTGAACTCAAATTTTTTAAGGATCATTAATTTTTACTATTTTTATTTATTTAGTTTGTTGGATTTTATTACTTCTATTAATTATTATCTATTTTAGTAACTATAAGTTTACTCTCATAATTTTACTATTGCTTTTTCTTTGTTTGTTTATTTTATCATATGTTCTATATATTTACCTAAATTCAATTATGCAACAGCATACAAAGACTAGGACCTAATTAATCGAGAAAAGAAAACGGGCATATGCTTTTCAATATTATGTAGTTTTTTTTTTTTGGTCAATTAGAATTCATTATCACGGTCTAAGAAAACCAAATAAACAAACCATATGTGCATGGGCTTTTGGTATTGATCCGATTAGATGGGAAAGGAAAAAAAAAAAAAAAAGCAGAAAAAGACAAGTATACTCACAGCACAAAAATAAAGGTAACAGAAAGACACAAAAACAAAAGGGTGTTTGGTGCGACTACATGTGGCTTGGTGGATGGAATATGAACTTTGTCATTGGTGAAGGAAAACAGATCGAGAATGGGTGTGTACTGGTCGGATAATGGAGGAAATGAGCCTCTGTGTTGTATGTGAAAGGTGGTCTACGCCTAGTGAAAGTAAATAGCATGGCATGATGCTGGCATTGGCATAAATTCGTGGCCTTGGGTGCACCAAGGTTAATTCCAAGGTGGCTAGTCGATGCTTAGTTTTTCTATTTTTGTTTGAGAAATGCTAGCAACATGTGAACATCCCATTTTGTCCGTTAAACTAACAAAAATAAAAAAATAAAAAAGATAATACATAATACATAAAAATGTTGAAAAAAAAATGAAAATGCAAAACAATGACTCTAAAAAACGTTAAAAATTGAGAAAAAATAATTTTTAAAAAAAGGAAAATAATGAGTATAAAAAAGGGGAGTTAAAATACAAATTTGCAATCATCAATTAAAAAGAAAAAAAAAAAGGAACCAAAAGTAAAAAAGAAAAAAATCAAATAATGATAAAAAAAACAACATAAAAAAATGTAAAATACAGAAAAAGAGGATCAAGTTCATGCTATTTTCAGTTTGCTTCTAAGCCTTCTTTCCTGTGTTCCCTTGCACTACATGTTGTTGGAACGAAACCAATCAGCTTTGTTTCCACAATGGCACCACACACCTTACTCTGATACTCCTCCCACGCCAAGAGGAGACAATAGGGATTTGGTTAGTTGCTGGCTTTTGCTGGCTTTGTACCTCATTTTGGCACCACTACATAACACAGCAGAACACTTGACAGCACAGTCACAACTCAACACAAGCTACACGCTTCCTTTGATCTTCCTCACTTCACTAAGCACACACAAAGCCTTATACATTTTCCTCCTTTCAATTATACACACAACACACAAAGATCCGGGACTCTTTTATTTTCTCCCATCTTCTCTCACTCAATTTTATGCTATGAACCCTTGTGAGTATAACTCAATTTTACACAACACACAAGGGTTTTCTTTTCTTTTCGTAAAATGGAAGAAGATAATAATCCACCCCTTTTGAGCCTCCATACACATAACACCAACTCTCAGTCACAACTCAACATAGACAGTTTCACTCTATCCTCTTGACACTCCCATCACAACACACGCATACCTAACCTTCGCAGTTCGCACTAACACAACACCATTCTCTCAAGCTCTCTCCATGAACCCACCAGCTTGAGTCTCCAATGTGCTTAAGCAGAAGCATCCACAAAGTGAACACATGCACAATACATTACATTCTCAACCTTGCATTTTGGAAATGTGTGGAAATGAATGAGCCTCATTTTACACTTGGGTGAGTTGGGTTTGTAAGAACGGTTCAGCATCTACTCTGTCGGTTATAGGTTTGGAGCAGAGACTTTTCTTCTCTGTGTCTTGAATAAGCACTAGAGCTCTGCAACTTGTTTCCTGCACATTCTTTTAACCATGCATGCTTTTATTTGAGAAAAGCTAAGTGTTTCTTCTACTTGGTGTGTTGCAGTTGCTACCATGTCTACGTTATTTTCTTCCTTTTTTTTTTTTTTAGAGATCATTATCATAGATAGTTGTGTTGTTGTTGATGTTACTTGGTGTGCGTATTATGCATGGCTTTTGTCGTTATTATCTTCGTCCATTTTATGCTAAGAACCCTTGTGCATGTGTTTCCTCTTTTTTTTTTTTGTTAGATATATCTTGTTTTCCTTTTACTGTGTTTGTCTTTATGTTATTATGGTTAGGTTGTAAAAAATTGCATGCCTGACGTGAAGTCCATAAGATCCTTATGATGTTATTATTTTTTTTTTTGTCATTTCTTATTCCATTTCTTTCTTTATTATATATGTTGAATATGGAAGTTAAATGTGTTTCTTTTTTGTTATGACTTTACGTGTATAAAAGAAAAGATATATAAAACAAAAAACAATCTGGATCAACATAATAAAAACTTAAAATATTAAAAAAGATTAAAAAATATATCAACAAAAGAACTACGTAACTCTGATTCTCTATTGTACATGGAGATACGTAGGAGGGAACCACTCTTGTCAAGCTAAAAAAGATTAAAAAATATATTAACCCTTCTTTTTTCATAATAATAATAATAAAATTTAAAAAGTACACATATTAAATAAATAAAATAAGTCTTTGTCTTAGCTTTTTTAAAATTATTTTTGGGTGAGATAAATATTTTAAAAGTTATAAATAATTTGTTTAATTAATTAGAAGTAACCATCTTAGAACGGACGTTGTAGGGTGTTAACACTTTCCTTATGCGTAATTGATTATATGAAGAGGAAATTATATTTATGGATACAACTAGTAACAGATGAAAGAAGCGAAAAATGGTTAGGCAACTGACAAAAGGAGTAAAATAGGGAAAAGAAACCCAACAAATGATCTAACAACAAGGAAATGAACACACACCCAATAGAGAAACCAGCGAAAGGAGTACATATTTATGGAACAAGATTATCTGTCAACCATATTATATCATGTTGGCTGATACAATACAATATGCATATGAGTATATGACATATTTTAAAAATTATTAAATATGACATATATAATTATAATACAATGTCTAATATTAACTTAAAATTAATATGAAATAAAAATCTGAAATCACTAGGTAAGGATGACTTATAGTAGTAATTACCCGTGACATTGACGTTGCGTACATGTTCAAAATCCGCCTTATCGTTGTCAATGATTCGCTTCTTGTTTGGACTAGTAATGCTAGCGTTGTTGAACATGATGTCTAGCTTGCCATAAGTTTTTATGGCTTTGTGGATTTTTGATTTGGTTCTCATCGGTGATGTAACGTTGTAGTTTTTCTAATTATGTGACTAAGTGTTTGATTAATAATATAAGAGGAAACTAAATTTAATTTATGTTATTTGCCATAGTGTTATTGTTAGATTTTAATGAATTGTTGGGCTTAGAGTGTGGGTTGTTAGATTTTTGGGACTTATATGTGAGTTTCTTTAGTCGTAAAAAAAAGGTGTCTTTAGAAGTAACAAAGGTGCAACTAGTAAAAATTTAAATCTTCCCAAACCTTAACCGTAGGAATGCTTCACTCTTTCTCCCATTTCCTTCATTCTCATTTTTATTCCTCTTTGAGCTTTCCTTCCTCTTGAGTTGAAGTTGGATTTCTACACCATTTTGATGCTTGGTTTCTTCTTCTCTAGAGCCTCCCTAGTTGATTTCAAGTTGGTAAGTTCAATTCCTCCCTATTCTTGATCTCTTAGTTTCTTTTTCATCTTTTACCAAGAGCTTGAGAAATGGGTCTCATCTAAATTCTTAATTTAAAGGTCAAAATTTGATTGAAGCTTGTTTTGATGTTGGTTTAGGTTTCTCCTAGTTGATTCTATAGCAAAAGTTAAGGAAAGATCACTCAAGAATCCCAAAGTTCTCCTCCCAGTTTCTCTTTCAGGAAATTTTAAGGATTTTGGGTAAGGGAAGCTTTAAATTGATATAAATGTTTTGGTTGTGTGTTTGCTTGGAATGATGATGTATTTAGGAATTGATGATGTCTATGAACTTATGTGAGTCCTTGCATAAGGTTAGGATGAGTGGGTATGTCATTGATGGCCATGGAGCTCACAGATCGCAGCCCATTTTCGCTTTGGACAAACATGAATTTTGGTGCGGCTGGGCTAGAGGGCGTTAGAGAGGAGCATTTAACTCCAGGGTCTTTCTGGCCTAGTGGGAAAGAGTTTGCGTGGCTGGACTAGAGAATGTCAGTAGGGAACATTCAGTTCCGAAAGAGCTCTGGCCCAGCAGGAGAGTTTGTCCGACTGGGCTAGAGAATGTCAATGTGAAACATTCAATTCTAGGGGAACTCTGGACTAGCGAGAGAGTTTGTGCGGCTGGGCTTAAGAATGTCAGAACAGAGCAATCAGCTTCAAGGGAGCTCTAGCTGGGCTGCGATTTTGGCCAGCTGGGCTAGAATTTGTTATTTTAAAAATTATCTTGAAATATTTCCCTTTTGATTATTTAAATGGTTTTAAATATTCATGTAAATGTAGTATGAATTATTGATGAAATGATGATATGTTTTTCTTCTCCACATGAGTCACTTAGACTTATGCTTTTCTTATGAAAATATAGTGATGTGCATTAGATTTAACAATGTTGAATAAGGATGTTGGATAGGCCACAACTTTGGTTTTAGAGCAATGCTAGGAAATTCACATTTTTTTATCTTATAGGACCACTAGATGGGACTGCTAGATGGGTTCTTAAGCATGTTGCCTGTAAATGGTGAATTTATAACATAGAGGGAACTAGAGGTGTTGGATTTGATGAATGAAGTGGATATGTACAAGCTTATATGGCATTTGCATATGGGTAGGCATGTAAGTTCAGGGTGCTTGGTGGCCTCTCAACCTAGTGCTGGAGGTTTTCGTGGTGGCTAATGGGAATGGGCCTATAGAATAGACAAGTGGGTGAATCCCTATAGATGTAAGGTATTGCAACTTTACAGAGGTAAGTCAATAACCACACTTCCTCCACAGGGTCAGCTCAAGGGACTCCCTGAATGGTCAGAGAATGGGACCATGGTAGGGGATGGGGCCTATGGGGATCGCCCAAAAGTTATAGAAATCTCCATGGAGTCGAGTCAGCATGACATTACATGATATAATGACATATGATATTGAAGTATGAATTGAGATTGTTTTATTGTATGATGTTGCTTGATTTCTGATTGTTGATTTATTCAAATTCTCATTTAAGCTAAATTTATCCTTCTTTTACACCTTTATTATATTTTGTTCCTTTTATATATGTAAGCTTACCCTTGCATTTTGTGTTTGTGTTTGTATTGTATGACTGCAATGATCGTGTGGTTGGCACGGGAGTAGATAGTGGTGATGTTGCAGGTTCTTACGCCGCTTGTGACTGTAGCGAATGTAGATGCTGCAGATGGGATGAGATCCCACTTTTTGATCTGTTCTCATATATATGTATATAGTAAGGGGACCAGTTTAGGACATAGCTATAAATATTTACATTTTGATGTGTTTATCCTCTATATATATATAGCGCCTCCTATGATCAATGCAACTTTTCCTTCCAACTTGCACAAAAGAAAAGGATTCACAATAGTTATGCCTTAATTCCAACACTTTGTTCTTAAATTAAATGTTGACAAGAGTCTATTTCATATCCTATTCCTTCTCTCCATCAGTTCTAAAACGACACCTAAACCAAAAAAAAAAAATAGTAATACAAGATAGTTACTTTTTTTAACTACACATTAGGGAGGAATAGGAGTGCTCAAATTAATTGGTTATAAAACCAGTTAAGCATAACTGTACATAACTAGATATAAAATATCTAGTTAGCTAAAATTAGTTATAAAAATAGAACTATTTTATTGATTAAGTTAAAATTTGATTATTTGATTTTTTTTAACTGGTTAAAAGTAGTTAAATTATATTTAATAACTGGTTATAACCAGTTATGATGGACCGATGAAACTTGTTCATGAGAAACAGAACAATTACAGCCTCTACATCGATCGTATATCCTAATTTCTGTGAGTTTTGAACTTCTGTTCGTAGTTTAGAATTCAAGCATGCGCCTGCATGCTGTGATTACGTTTTTGACCATATACATCATGACATGTCTTTACGCCATCAGGGAGGATCCAATTCCAAATGCCTTTTGAATCAACATCTCTTCATATTAATTTTTATCATAAGATTTTAGAAGGAAAAGACACAACAGCATAAATGTAACAAAATTAATTATTAACACGACAGTGAAGCTGTAACTTTAGTTAATTTTACTTTGTATGTCATGTCATGCAGTTGTTGTTAACACGAGACATGCTAATATTCACATGAGAAGGAACATTTTCATTATTTTAAACTACTTAATTTTAATACATTGTGAATATTGATTACCATTTACTAATATACAAATGTGTCCCGTAAACTATGTGTAGAAAAAGTTTGAAAGTCAAGACTAAAAATATTTGAATAACCAGTTATTTGTTCATAATTGGTTATATAATTGGTTTTAGATATAACCAATTATATATTCATAACTGGTTATATAACGAGTTTTTAAAAACAGTAACTAATTATACTAAATCATAACTAGTCATAGTTATGGTTATAATAATTACTTATAATTTAGTTATTTAATAGTTATGGTTATGGTTATTTGAATAACCAAACCATGAGCACCCCTAACTATGAGTTACAACCTTGAATACTCCTAAGGTAGCATAGAAGAATTTTTTACTAACATCTTCACCTAATGAAAAGGTTTACCACACTAGTCAAGGAACTAGGCACTCATGCATACTTAAAATAAACAGTTACATCATATGTTTCAAAATTTCATTTTCAGTTTTTGTTTGGTTTTGGTTAGCTTTATTTTTATCTTTCACTTGACTTTCATCTCTCAATTAGTTGGCGACTCTAGCCATCAAGAAGCGTCCTTCTTACTATTGATCTGTTACTACCACTAGTCTAAGTGGTTGAACCACATTTTGTTATCAATGGGGTTCATTGATCTCTTACTTATATACCACTCTGATCTGAGTGGGCTGTCTCCATTTTCCCCTTTTCGAAGATGTTACCTTTACCCCTTGGTTGAAAAGTGACAGTCCTTTCCCATTTAGCCAAGGGGGCTTCCTAGCCCTTTCTTTACAACTCATATTGAGTTGTATAAACCTTTCCTTCTATGACATTCTTTTTATGCAGCATTTTGTAAATGGTTCAAATCCTTATCTCACCTTGGTAACCTAGGGGACCTCTCTATAGGTTAAACAATCATTGTAAGCTAAGGGCGCAACTCAGACATGACTAGAACCAAGTAGGTTCTACCCTACAATTACTAAGGGACATCATTTTCATAAAACATATAATTTCCTTGAAACATATTCTTTTCCTTTAAAACATTTCCTTTCCTTGAAAACACATGGAATATCCCCTTCCTTTGCTAAGGAGGCATCCTCATTACATTTTAAGTGTCTTAAGCCTTTTCTTACATAGGGTTCATCATTATACTCACGAAACATCACACTAATAATAAACACAGAAATCAATACAAACCAACAATATTACGGTCATCAAGATTCTAGCACACATGGTATTAAACAATATCAATCATGCAAACATGCAAGCATAAAAGGCAATTACATAAGCACACACACATATACACAACCTTTACTTGAGGCTTGAACAACACTTGTTGTCCAAGGGGTCTTACTTAAAGAGGTGCCTTTGGCTCTTAGCGCTATCCCTCAACACTTCCAAATTACTTCTCTAGATGTCAACTCGCTTAGCAACCGTACACTTTGCATTAGACTTCACTTTCTAAGGCTTCTCTCACTTATCAAGACGGAAGTCTCGCTAAGCAAACCTTCACTTAGTTTTCTAGAGCTCTTCTTGCTTAGCGAGGAAGACCCTCACATAGCGAGGCACCACAAAGTGACAATTTCTGCTCTCTGGACTGATATTTGCTTAGCGATAACAACCTCTAGCTTAGCGACAATTAACCTCTCACTTTATCCTTATTCACATAGAGAGAACATGTTAAGTAATAACTAAATTAGAAGTGCATCCAAAGTAGTCATCACTAATTAAGTCTTTATTTTATCTATGTTAAGTAAATAATTTTGTAATTCAATTTTTTTAAGGATCATTACTTTTTACTGTTTTATTTATTTATTTATTTTGTTGGACTTTATTACTTCTATTAATTAATATCTATTTTAGTAATTATAAGTTGACTCTCATACTTTTACTATTGTTTGTTTAGTTTATTATCTATTCTATATATTTACCTAAACTCAATTATGCAACAGTATATGAAGACTAGGACCTAATGGAGAAAAGAAAATTGGCATATGCTTTTCAATATTATGTGTAACACCCCTTGTTACTATTAAAGATTTTCTTATTAATTAAGAAATTAGTAAAGTAGTTTGATACCCAATTATTGTAAATAACCTTTAAAATACGGGGAAATTTGTCTTCCTTTAAAACATGATTACTTCAAATTCCAAACCACGATCATCCAAAATAACTTATCACCATATTAAACCTCTTTTTTAATGAAATATCGGTCTTAATAAATCAAACTCATTTTATAGGACATTAACTTCATTGTAAACCATGAAACATAACAAAATATTCCTTAATTAAGAACATCCTCATATCCATCATTATACTATTCTATTACACAGGATATACTTATCCATTTACATTCTTGAAATTAAACACATTATACATTTGAGTCACATATAAGGAATCGATACATCATGATATTAAAATCTAGTATGCCCTCTTTTATAAAAGAAAGGACTGACTCAATGAAAATCCAAAATACCCAATTAACCCATGTAGCATCCTAGAAGGATCCTTGTCTTTCTCTTAAAATGTCTGCCGGTGTCCACAGTGCTTGTCGTAGCTTTTCCATTCCATCTTCGTTGTTTGCACAGGATCATTCATCTAAATATGAAAAATAAAGGTGTATGGAGTGAGTCTCCCTCCTCCTCTAAACCAACAACCAAACGAACTTACGGTCACAAACAAACAAACAACATCAACCATAGTATTGTGGTGCTCTCACGAGTCTCACTCAACAACCTCAACCCATCTCACTAACTTTCCAACTCATATAACTCGTCACAACTCAGGCCCGCTACCACTGGAACTCCCAAAACTCAGCAGACTTACCCAATTTAAATTGGATGACTTGTTGAGAGTACACCCTTCACCATGGTATAATGGTAGGGCTCTCACCAACACAGTTATGTCTTGCATTTGTCGGGGTTGTCAAGTCGACTAATGTGATCTTCCAGTCACAACTCAGCGCCATACCCCCCAAGATCTTCTAGTCTGTGATTCATTCCCCAGGTACCACTATGTATGGCCATCCAATCTCTGAGGACTTACTCCTTAACCACTCACCCTTTCGGGATTTATCTTTTACAAGTCTGTGTGGACTTCTCTGCCAAATGTACCAGACAATGACCTTCAATCAACATATGTCCCCTACATATCACACGGAGATCCAACTCTTCAACTATCACAGTGGTCAAACATTACGACCCCGTCTCTCACAAGCACATTGCTCACTGCTCACTGTAGACGAAGCTCCCACACGGCCTCTTCAACACTTGCCCATATGGCTTTTTATTACAAAAGATTATCCTTCCCGAACGGCGTATCATCCACTTCATGAACATATTTCACTTCCAATGGTCACACACGACCCAACGGAAAAGGATTCTTCCTTCTCCTTCCGTTTCTCACAACATCCAATGCAAACAATAATTTCAAACAATGAGAAACGCGTGCATAATGCAATTCACCCATCATAAACCAAGTTCATGATTTCCATCTTATTACATCTTATCGAAATCCTTGCCCACTCTCAAGTCTTATGCTTAATTTAGTCATCGGTTCTCAATGTCCATGCAAAGTCTTGATCTTTCATTCTAAGTCCAAATATCCGACATCGTCCATATGCATTGGTGCCTATTAATTACTAATCCATATAATTATTAGGTTCACACTCTTTTCATTTATAATTAATTCACTACTTCTCGTAGTGAATGACATTAATTGCCAGAACAACACTCTAGCACTACAAATGCGCTCTATTGGTATTAATTTGTTCCCATACAAGAATTCAAGATTCTTGCTCGCCAATCAATAAAATCATCATACAATCCACATGCACAAACAAATTCCAGCACTCATTGCCCGAGGATCACATTCCTTCCGGTCTCTTATTTAACAGTTATAAATAATGTAATTACAAATAATAAGTCAAAAACTCAAGTACAATTAATCAATAATGAAATACACTCATGTTCATATAGAGATACTCCTTTTAAGGTAGAATACTCCATCACAAATACAAATAAGTCAAACAACATTACATACACAACTATTTCAATTGAATTTTATTTATACACAGTGCTGAACTTCCATATCGAAAATTATTTACCATATCAAATCAACTTAAATTTAAGAGATACTTCACAGGGACATTCCTTCACATTCATATTACATCACATAAATTCAGCTCCCAAAGATTCAACACATAAATAATATTTTTAATTTAAAAACAGCTGCTGGATGCACTTTGTAAAACACACTTCAAGAATTTTATAAATTACTAAATCAACTCCGTTTTTTATGAAATTTTACAAAGAGCATCCTTAACATTTAAAATATGACATATAATTTTTCCAGAACCATTAGACCATGAAAATTTCCATTTTTGTATTTAAATACCACTGTTGTCCCAAAACAGAGTTTTCATCACAAATTACTAGACTCTTAAAAAGGTCAATAATATATCATATATTTTTCCAACACAAATTTCTTACGATAAAAAATATTTTCCATTTAATTTCCCAACTGTCCAGCATTTCGATTTTTCAAAGAATAAATGAAGAGACATACTTCCCAAGATTTTCTGGCTTTACTAAAAATCAGGAATGGTCCCAGTGATTTATAAAATTGGTATATGGTTCCATTTTTCCAAAGTCATACCCAAAATTTTTATAAAAATAAAAACAGCCCACTTCATAGTTTCGACAGTTTTAAAATATAAATATATTTAAAATAGTTTCAGTGCTCTAAAAATTCTGAAAAAAATACCATGACTTCCAGAGGTATCAAAACTTCAGAAAATGGTTTTACATCACCAAAATCACCCATAAAAATAGGCACGAAAATTATTACACATCAGTAGTACCATAATCAAAAATAGCTCATCACAAGATATTTGGGTATTCACATGGCACCCATGGTATCAACATGCAACCAACAACACCGACAACCAAGAAACAAACAAGAAAAGAGATAATGGCTTAGTTGAGAAGAGGAAACTCCTCCATATCTCCATGAAATCAAAATCCAATCGGTGGGTTTGAAAGTCCTTGAACTCCTCTCTAACATACTAGAATTTGGGGAAGAAAAGCTCTCATCTTGCCCATGAAATCTTAAGAGAGAAGTTGAAGAAATTTAGAGAGAAGGAGGAGAATTTTCATGAGTTCTAAAGAAGGAGAAAAAGCAACTCACACTTTCTCTCTCTTCCCTAAAGGTGGTGGCTAGTTTGTGGAGGGAAGGAGTCTAACTTTTGCTTTTATAGGGGCACCAAAACCCTAGTTAGAAGGGAGCTCACTTTCTCTTAGGGTTAGGGTTTTAATTAATTAGGGCTTTCAAGTCTTAATCCTTGCCTAATCTCATTTAATTAACTCTAGTCTATGTGCACTTTACTAATTAATTTCTAACTAGTTCTATCTAGACTTGAATTAATAAAATTGGGCTTAATTAAGTTTAATTACGTTAATTAAAATTTCTAAATCACTAATTACCTTAGAGCATTTAATTTCACTAATTAAAGTCATTACCAACTTATTAGTAAATTATTTGTGCCATTAAAACTCTAATTTTTCATTCCAGATAAAAGTTTCACATATTTACTATAATGCCATTAATAAGTTTGACCAAATCTCTTCCTATTGACTTTGACCAAGAAGAGTCTATCTTTGACTTTTCAAATTTTGAACTTTCCTCTACAAATTTTTAATGTCTCTACTTAACCATTATTAAGTAATACTTATTTTAATTATTTTCCATATTTTTCTTAATTACTTAATTAATCACTAATTATATTTAATTAATCAAAACATATATTTTCTTATTTAAAACAAATAAATTCTAATTAAATCACTAAAGTACATACTTATTGAGTTGTAATTTTTAGGATGTTACATTATGTAGTTTTCTTTTTTTTGGGTCAAATAGAATTCATTATCATAGGCCAAGAAAATAAAATAAACAAACCATATGTGCATGGGCTTTTGTTATTAATCCGATTAGATGGGAAAGTAAAAAAATAAAAAAGGCAGAAAACACAAGAATACACACAGCACAAAAAAAAAGCTAAAAGAAATATAGAAAGACACAAAAACAAAAGGGTGAAGAGGAAGCTACATCAGGATGGCTTCATGGAGCAGGGGGTAAACAGAGGTGGGTATCACAATCACATATTTGCTCTGATGGAGGGCTCTATATGCATGGCAATGCGGAGTTGAAGCTTCTGGTGCACGTGAACGTGGTGTTTGGTGGGACATGTGGCTCGATGAATGGAATATGACTTTTGTCATTGGTGAAGGAAAATAGATCAAGAATGGGTGTGTGCTGGTCGGATAATGGAGGAAATGAGGCTCTCTGTGTTGTATGAGAAAGTTGGTCTACGCCTAGTGAAAGTAAATAGCATGGCATGATGCTAGCATGGACTCATGGCCTTGGGAGCACCAAGTTTAATTCAATGGTAGCAAGAGATGCTAAGTTTTTCAATTTTTTGTTTTGTTTTTATTAGACCATTAAGAATATATATGAAGAGGTAATTACGGATAAAAACAGTAACAGATGATAGAAGTGAACAATGATCAGGCAACTGACAAAAGGAGAAAAAAAAAACCACACAAATGATCTACCAGCAAGCAAATGTACAAGCACCTAGTAGAGAAACCAGTGAAAGCACATAAAGGAACTGGCACCCAGTTAGGGGTGGCATATCAATCCATTTATCCATCATCCATTCAATCCATCCACAAGTAAATCCATCCAATCCATCCATTACAAAAAAAAAAAAAAAAAAAAATGGGTTGGATCCAATCCATCCATTTTATTTTATGGATGGTTAACGATCCATCCACTATTTTTCAAAATCTAATGGATTCTCCAATCAATACTTAATGGATCAAAATTGATCCAACATACTTATTACATATTTACATCATTCTTAAATTTATTTTTTAAGATTATCCCAAAAATAAATTTAAAAAAACTTTTAAACAATATATTTCTGTTGATCCCGGTCAAAGCAGATTTTGGCAGACCTCGCCTAAGGCTACTTTTAGGTCGACCTCAGTCAGGGCATTTTTTTTTGCTAACCTCGGGCGGGGCTATTTTCTGGTCAATGTCAACAAAGGCCAATTTCGTTCGACATTGGCCAAAGCTGTTTTTTGGCCGACGTTAGCCAAGGAAGTTTTTGCTCGACCTAGGCTAAGTTTGTTTATGGCCCACGTCAACTGGGGCGATTTTCGATCCACATCGACCAAGGCAATTTTCGGCCGACTTCGTCCAAGGCAGTTTTCAACCAATGTCGGCCAGAGGTGTTTTTAGCTGATGTCTGCCGGGGCTATTTTCAACCGACGTCGATTGGGAAAGTTTTCGACCGATGTTGGCAATGGCTATTTTTGGGCCTACCTCAGCCATGGTTTTTTTTTTCGGCCGACGTCGGTGAGGGTTTTTTTCAGCCGATGTTGGCCACGGCAATTCGCCTGACCTCGACTAAGATTTTTTGCGGCCGATATTGGTCGGTCGACATTAGCCAGATTTTTTTTTTCGGCCGACATCGGCCAGGGCAATTTTTGACCGACCTCGACCAGGGTTTTTTCAGCCTACATCGATCGAGATTTTTTTCGACCGACGTCAGCTAGGGCAATTTTTGGTCGACTTCAACCAGGGTTTTTTTTGGTTGATGTCGACCGATGTTGGCCAAGAATTTTTCATCCGACATCGGCCATGACAATTTTTGGCCGACCTCGGCTAGGGCTTTTTCTACCAACGTCGGTTAGGGCTATTTTTTGATTGATCTTAGCTAGGGTTTTTTTCATCGACATCGACTAGGGCAGTTTTTGACCAACCTCGGCTAAAGTTTTTTTTTGGTCGAGGTCAGCCAGGACTGTTTTTCACCCAATGTTGGCCATAATTTTTTGGCCGACGTCAGCCATTGCAGTTTTCGACTGACCTCGATTAGGTTTGTGTTTTTAGTCGGGGAAGTTTTCAGTCAACATCGGCCAGGGCTATTTTCGGCCGACGTCGATCGAGGCTATTTTCGACCAACATCAGCCAAACTATTTTTTGGTCAACGTCGGCCAGCGATGAATTCGAATGACATCGGTCAAGCCAGTTTTCGGCCGCTAATGGCTAGGTTTCTTTTTAGTCAACATTAGCCGAAGCAACTTTCAGCCGTCATCGACTAGAGTTGTTTTTGACAGACCTCGGCCGAGGCTGTTATTATTTTAAAATATGTTCTTAATTTTTAAAAATATATTATTTTTAAATTTTAAATAATTATTTTTAAAAAGAACATATTATTTTTATGGATGGATTGGATATTCATCCATGAAAATTTTGTTAATGAATGGATATATTGGATGGATTTTTATCAAACATATTGGATTAGATCGGATTTTTAAATAAATTTTTAATGGATCCAAATGGATTGTTTTGATCCAATCCATTTTGATTCGAATTAAAATTTATACGATCCATCCATTTTGCCATCCCTACACCCAGTAGTAGTAGTAATTATTTGTAGTAATTATTTGCTAAGAATGTTAATTGTTCTCCTTAGTTCGTGGCCTTGCTATCTTTGGTTGCTCAGTGAGGATGGGCATTTCTTTTAACATGTTGTATAATATGGCCGACAACAAAAGCTAAAATGTTAATAAAGGAAATGCTAATCAAATTGTTATGAGAAAACTAATTGTGGAAGAGGATATATATAGTTTCGTAAACTTTCTGATAGCCGAGTTCAATTCCTACAGATAAAAAAAATAAAAATAATATAATTATTTGATTTGATTTATCTAAGCAACCTAGGAGAGAATGAAATGTCAATAACGCTCTAATTACGTAGATAGGAGTTACGAAAGTTTTAAGTCATTGTAATGATAATAATACATAAATTGCGAAAGTGAGAGTTGCGATATTTAAGTAGTTCCTTTAACAATTCATTACCACGCATCCCAAAATGGCTTCACTTACATTCAACCCAATAAGTCTATTATGCTCTCTCTCACGTCCTCTTCCATTGCCCTGCATCTCTAGAATGTAAATAAGCACTCAGGTTCATGCAATGATATCAAATAATTTTAAAAAATGATGAATAATAAGAAGTGAATTACATTAATTTAAGCATGATTCATCCCTTGAAGAAGCAACGGATTATTTTTGTATCACACTTTTTCAAGGTTGAAATGTTGTTGAGAGGTTGCTTAATCTTCATTAGAACCTTGTTCTCTTGATTTATTCCTTTGTTTCTAACCATGAAAATGTGATATCTTGAAATATAGGAGCTTCCGTTTGGTATGAATAATGAGTAGTTATATTTGATATTTCACATCACAAGTAATTATTTAACTTAATAGAAGTGTTGTGTGTGCAAATAAATTTATTTACTGTGATTTGAAAATATCATGCTACACGTAATTTTTTTACATGACTGAATATAGATTCTATTTTTTATATTCTTTACTGTACCTAAAAAAGTAAACAAAATAAATAAAACAATATCCCTAACGAGCTAAAGGTTTTAAGAAGAATTTTATGGTCTTTTATAATTTACGTATGTGGATAGGAATTAGTTAATTGAATTCTCGTAAGTGTAGAGTTTTTTTTTTTTTTTAAAATCATTGAAAAAGCTAACAAGAAATAAAGAGGGGGGGGGGGGGGGGGGGGGGGGGGGTGGTTGTTCTTTTGAAAAAGGAAAGAAAGAACGACTGCTGTGTACTTGGGCTTTTAGAAAAAGTCACTAAGTATTTAAAATATTTAAAATGGGTGCTGGAGTCTAGCTAGTTAGGGTACTGTTATAAATATTTCATATAAGGTAAAGTTGACTAATTAGAAGAAAGGCTAAAGATTAAATATTAAGAGATTAAGTTTAAATGTTAAAATAGTACTTTAACTAATGGATTAAAAAAAGTAACGACTGCTGTGTACTTGGACTTTTAGAAAAAGTCACTAAGTATTTAAAATATTTAAAATGGGTGCTGGAGTCTAGCTAGTTAGGGTACTGTTATAAATATTTCATATAAGTTAAAGTTGACTAATTAGAAGGCTAAAGATTAAATATTGAGAGATTAAGTTTAAATGTTAAAATAGTACTTTAAATAATGGATTAAAAAAAAGTTTCGAATGAAAAATCATATAGCTTTTAAAAATCTTCACACGGTGATAGTAAGTGAGGTTTTAAATCTTTATACTTTGTAGATGATTTTTTTTTAGGGAAAAAAAAAAAAGATAACGTGAGATCTAGTGAAATTGATATGTTTTTAAATAAAAATTAAAACAAATTGATTTTAGAAATAAAAACTATAAACCTAGAAACTTTATAGTTAATATTATAATATTTTAGATTTAAAATGTCTGAGAAAAATAAGCTTAGACAATCGTTGACCATTTTGGTAATTATTGAGAAAAGATTAATATATATAATACTATCTTTACAAGAAAAATAGAGTAAGGACAAAAGTAACTTCTTGCTTCAAGAAAGTTAAGTTCTAAATTTCTTTATGGACTTAAACATTTAAAATTTTAAATCCATAGGTGATGCAAATAATTAAGATAATTTTATTATTTATTTTTGAAAATATTTAATAATTGTCTTAAAACTATAATGATGTAACTAGCTATTTCAACGTATACAGAAAAACGTCGAAGGTGTGAGAAAAATAGTTGTTAGAAGAATAAAAAGGAATTTTGTTTTGAGATCATGGAAACAATGTGATACTTTACTTGATATTCTTGTGGAGAGGCTCAACCCAGTGGGTGGTAGGCATATTGTTGATTATGTCTAATAAACATAAGGAGAATTCAACCAGTGAATTTCTTGGACCCTATGGAGAGGCTTGGCTTAGATGAGGTGGCAGACATACTGAAAGTATGTCTAATCCACAAAAGGAGGACCTAAGTAGAGTTGATATAATCTTAATGTTGATTTTGGATGAATTGATTGAACATGCATTCTTGCATATGTTGTCGAGCTGCCCCGTGGAACTGTGATCTAGGGGAGGGGAGAGAAGTGGAGGTGGGTGTGAAAACATTGAGTATAGTAGACATGCAATTCCATAAGAGGCCAGGATTATCGCGAATCTTATGTCGTGGTAGCAACTACCCCCGTATGCCTATCTTGACAATGCCATTGTTCTGCTACATATGACTCAGTATCGGTGTTGCCTAGATGGTTTATGGCACGTGTCACTCTTCGGATCTGCGAGGTCCATTATTGGCATTGTATGATGTTCAAGGGACATGTCTGACTAGTCGCTCAAGGTGTTAGGAATCTGCATGGAGTTGTATTTGCATACATTACATGACCTTATCATTTGTGTACACTTGTTGGTTGGCGAAGATTTGGTATATGTATTTATGGTTTTAATTGTGGATGTTGTGTGTGTGTGTGTGTGTGTGTATACATGTGTCGTCAGTAGTGGACTACCTCTTTATGCATGCAAAATCTTTTATGTCTATTTTATTTTTCGAGAACTTACCCTTGCACATATGGTTTGTGCCTGTGATGATCTCGAACAACACATTAGTGGGAGCAAATGGAAGAGGTTCAGGATCTACTCTTTGTAATTCCCTAACTATATTTTGTCGTATGCTCTTTGATGGTTGCCATTACCAAGGTGTCGCTACAAGGGACGGGCGTCAAACGAAAAGCATACTCATCACATACGTATCTTAGGAGGATGCATCGTTCTTAAGTGAGGGACTCTAGATTTATGAGAATTGACTTACCTTTCGAGTCTTCAATTTGACATCACCTAGCATTTTGACGAATAGTGATATGAAGGAACCTACGCATGAAATGATTGTAGCAATGATCAGAATTGTACCCCACCTCTTTTGTCTTTAGAGCTTCATAGTGGAGGGAGATTATCTAGAAGTCTCCCCATTATTATGTTTTTGAGTTTTATTATACCACCAACATAGAGTATGCATGATATATCCCTCTCCCCTTTCTGATGTGTCTTTTACATATGGGTAAACTTCTGGAACACACACTACTGTTGAGTCATAAGACGAATCAGGACCTTCAAATTTTGATTCAATGCAAAATAAATATTAAGTAAAAAGATTGTGTCTTATAAATGCCAACAGATGAAAATGTTTCATTTGTGTCTGTAAGTTATAGATGATACGCAGACAGATGCTTAAGTCTGAAAGAGCATTTAAAGGCATAGTAAATGCACTATCATTTTGTAATCTGTATTGAAGGGAATGTTCATGGAAAATCCTACCTAGGATCTGTCGAAGTGCATAGAGGGAAACAAAAAGAAGAGTCAAAGTATTAGAAGTTCCTCTTGCCTCAAAAGATGCGCTACAGCTAGCAATTAGTACTTGACTGAGCAAGTGATGTGATCACTGCAGCAGAAGGATATGAAGTGTATCTCAAGGAAGATAAACATAGTGCTTTATCAGCTCAAAGTGACTAGTTGGTGACAAGCATTTAATGCTCGCATTAAATGCCCCAACAACTACTCTCCTTCAGACGTTGGTCATACGCAAGTAAGAAGACCGTTTAGAGACAATAGTTACTTCCTCAGCAAGTCTCTATATAGCAAAAGATTTGAAGTGCTGAAGATAAGGAACTTAATTCAAATTACGCAAGCATTCTTTCAAGCTTTCATTCTTTCTCTTATAAATTCTCTAAGTTGTAAAAAGCTTTCAAAACACCTTGAATATCCTGAGAGAAAAAGACTGTGTTCTTATTTTTGTATACCCGTCTGTAAGACGATAATCCAAAGTCTGTGTGCCCCTAACTCAACAAATCTACTGATTTGTTGTAGAGCCATAAGTGGCTTGGTAAGAAAAAATACTTGGGTTTTTAGCTTGGAGAGGCTAGTGTAAGAACTACTTGGGTAGAGCCAAAAGTGGCAGTGAATAATACTTGTAACTTGTGAAAGTTAGTGGAACTTGGTGGTTTGCCAAGAACTGGACATACTCTCGGGGTGAGACGAACCAGTATAAATTCTTATGTTGTCTTTCCTATTCTTTATTTCTTATAACTGCTTAAACTGACTGTATCTTGTGATTTATCTTGTTTTATTAAAAGGTTTCATCTATTGTTATCGTCTATTAACGTTTTCTCTTAAACTATCTTTCTAAACCCATAACAGACGAATCACGCGTTTTATAAAAGTTTGCGAAAATTTTATAAATCACAATTCAACCCCCCTTTTTGTGAATTTTGCCTTTACAGTTTGGTATTAGAGCTCAACCTCTAAGGGTTGAGCACCTGACCGTGTCTAGAGGAAAAGATCCAGATGGCCAGTCACGACAACCAATTCATTCTCGAAGGAGCCTATCTAACAAGGCCTCCAGCCTTTCCTGGAGATGACTATCCTTACTGGAAAGACCACATGGAGATGTACATCAAGTCTAATCAATATCAACCATGGAATGTCATCATTCATGGAGACATCCCCATCACAAGGACCGAAGATCAATTGACCCAAGATGACTACAACATCCTTCAACTCAACAACAAGGCCATATATACTCTAACCTGTGCTTTAACCATAAATGAGTACAAGAAGGTGCATAGACTCAAATCGGCCAAGAAAATTTGGGATTCTCTCTGCACCAACTATAAGGGAACTAAAGATGTTCAACTAAGGAAAACTGCCACTCTGATAAGACACTATGAGAGTTTCTCCATGAAAGAAGGAGAAAGTGTTAATGATATGTTTGGGAGACTTCAGGTTCTTCTCTCAGACCTGGAATCTCTTGGGCACACTTATACTAAAGCTCATATCAATCTGAAGATCCTTAACAGTATGCCCAAAGTGTTTGAACCTAAGACCACAGCTATCCAAGAGGCAAGGAACATGAGAACCTTATCTTAGGATGAGTTGCTGGGAGTTCTACAAGTGCATGAAGTGCATTTATAGAATAGAGACCAACTACCTGCAAACAATGCTAACGATTTCGTTGCTCTCAAAGTTGGTGAAACTAGCACCAAAAAGGAAGAAAAGAAAAGAACCCCTAAGGCTCTGAAGGTTCAAGTTGTTCAGTAAGAAGAATCAAACGAAAGCTCTGCCGAATCTACAGATGATGAGGTAGTCCTTATGGCAAGAAAGTTCAAGCAGATGCTAAAAAAGAAAAATAAGTTCAGACAGTCCTCCAGGAAGAAAGACTCCATATTCAAAAAGAAAGATAAGGAGGATAGTCAGGAGATCATCTACTTTGAGTGCAGAAAGCCTGGACATATGAAGTTTGTGTGTCCAAGGCTAAAGAAAAAGAAGTCCTATGGTGGCAAGAAAAAGAAGAAGAGTTTGATGGCCACATGGGACGACTCAGACCATGAGCAAAGCAGTAGCTCAGACGATGGGCAGACAAAGATCTGTCTGATGGCTTAGACAGAAGAAAAAGTTGAGGTAAAAACCTCTGAATCTGAAAGCTCATATGGTTCTTCATTAGACAATGAAGAAGAGATGTCTTATGACGTTTTACTTCAAAATTGTCATATGATCTCTTAGCAATGTAAGAAATTTAAACAAAAACTCAAACAGTCGGTTTGTGAAATAGAATTACTGAAGAAATCAAATGCAGAACTAGAAGAAAAAGTCAAGACTCTTGAGAAGAACCTAAGTCAAACCAGTACCTCAAGTCAGACAGACGATCCATCCATAGTTGAAAAACTAAGGGAGGAAGTAGTCTATCTAACCAAGGATTTTGGGAGATTTCTGGAGAGCTCTAACACTCTCACTATGCTTTTAAAATATCACCAACATCCCTATGATAAATCTGGTTTAGGCTTCGAAAAGGATGCATCTACTTCTACTCAGTCTGATCCAGACAAATGTGACTTATGTGGAAAGTCTAGACACTCCAAGTTCAGATGCATACACAAGAAGAAGCAGATGTCTAAGGACACTAATGCTGCTGGACCCAAGAAGATTTAGGTACCAAAGTCTCAAATTATTCCTATTTTAGATATCCTTGGTAGGAAAAGGCAAGGGTTTGAGTTGGTACCAGGACAGTGGCTGCTCATAACACATGACAGGAGAAAGGTATATATTCCTAGACCTAAAGCCAGTTGAAGGCAGAGCAGTTGCCTTTGGAAGCATGGGAAAAGGACGCATCACAGGTGTAGGTAAAGTTGGTATGTCATCCCTAACCTCCATAGACAACGTCCTATATGTTGAAGGTCTGAAGTATAACCTACTGAGCATAAGTCAATTGTGTGACAATGGTTATATCGTCTCCTTCAATAGGGACAGATGCATAGTTAAAACAGATGATGGTAAGTCTGCATTTTTTGCCAGACGACACAATAATCTGTATAAGATTGATCTTATAGATCTTAGCAAGAAGAAGGTAATGTGTCTGTTGTCCAGAGAAGATGGAAGATGGATTTGGCATAAAAAAAAGTTGGGCATGTGAATCTGAAACACATTTCAAAAATTTTGAAAAATGGTTTAGTATGAGGATTGCTTGAGATTTCCTAGAAAACTCATCTTCTCTGTGAAGCTTGTCAAAAAGGGAAATAGATTAAAACATCTTTTAAATCTAAGAATGTTGTTTCCACCTACAGACTGTTGCAACTCTTGCATATGGATTTGTTTGGTCCTACTAGAATGTTGAGTCTAGGCAGAAAGAAATATGGCTTAGTCATTATGGATGACTATTCAAGATATACATGGGGTATACTTCCTAGGCCATAAACATGAGTCTTTCAAGGTCTTTGAAATATTCTGTAAAAGAGTTCAAAATGAAAAAAAGGTTTTGCATCTCTAGCAACAGAAGTAATCACGGAACTGAGTTTGAAAATGCTGAGTTCAAGTCTTTATACGAAAAGAATGAGATTTTCCATAACTTCTCTTCACCAAGAACACCTCAGCAAAATGGGGTAGTTGAAAGAAAAAATTGAACTCTATAAGAAATGGCTAGGACCATGCTCTGTGAAAACTCTCTACCTAAACACTTATGGGCAGAGGCTGTGAACACTGCTTGTTATGTTCAAAATAGAGTATTGATTACACCTATGATTGAGAAGACTCCTTATGAAATATGCAGAGGAAGAAGACCTAACATTGCTTACTTTCATCCTTTCGGGTATGAGTGTTACATCTTAAACACCAAAGATCAATTGGAAAAATTTGATTCTAAGGTGGATAAGGGTGTCTTCCTGGGATATTTTGATACATCTAAGGCTTATAGAGTTTTTAATACCAGAACCTGAATTGTAGAAGAATCTATCCATGTTAAGTTCAACGATGGTCTAACGTCTGATAGGAGACTATTAGACCTTGAGGATGATTTTGCAGATATGCAGATAGGTCCGTTTGTAGCGCCAAAGTCAGATGAAGTCCAACCACCTAAGGAAATTCTTCCTCAGATTAAACGAATGTCTGGCTCTCAACCACAAATGAAGGATTGGAAATTTGTGACCTATCATCCACATGATCAGATCATAGGAGATCAGAAGGAAGGTGTAAAGACCAGATCATTCTTTAGAAATCAAACATCATATGCCTTCGTCTCAGAAATAGAGCCAAAAATGATAAACGAAGATCTGACAGACGATGACTGGATTTTTTCCATGGAAGAAGATCTGAACCAGTTTACCAGAAACGATGTCTAGACCCCAGTTCCTAAGCCAAAGAATAAAAGCATCATTGGAATAAGATGGGTCTTTAGAAACAAACTGGATGAGCAAGGAAAAGTGATAAGAAACAAAGCTAGGCTAGTAGCTCAGGGCTATAACCAGCAAGAAGGTATAGACTTCACTGAAACCTTTGCTCTTGTAGTTAGATTAGAAGCTATAAGAATCATGCTTGCACTTGCTGCTCATAAAAACATTAAGCTTTTTCAAATGGATGTTAAGAGTACGTTATTAAATGATTTTATTGAAGAAGAAGTTTATGTTAAACAATCTCCTGGTTTTGAAGATCCCACTTTTACAGATCATGTTTTTAAACTTAAAAAGGCTCTGTATGGTCTGAAACAGGCACCTCATGCTTGGTATGACAGACTAAGCCCCTTTCTCTTAGAAAATGGTTTTATGAAAGACAAAGTAGACACTACTCTTTTCAGAAGAGAAGTTGGCAAAGATTTCATTATAGTTCAAATTTATGTTGATGATATTATTTTTGGAGCTACTAATGAATCTTTGTGCAAGGATTTTTCTGATCTGATGAAAGGCAAGTTTGAAATGAGCATGATGTGAGAACTTAAGTTCTTCTTAAGACTTCAGATCAAACAAGATAGCAAGGGAATCTATATTCATCAGCAGAAGTATACAAAGGAACTTCTTAGGAAGTTCAAAATGGAAGATGCTAAACGAATGAAAACTCCTATGCATGCTTCCAATCCTTTGAGCAAAGACAAATCAGGTAAACCAGTAGATCAAACGATCTACAAAGGCATGATTGGCTCACTTCTTTACCTTATAGCTAGTAGACCTGATATAATGCATAGCATCTGTTTGTGTGCTAGATTTCAATCTGATCCTATAGAGTCACATCTCAAAGCTTTTAAAAGGATCTTACGTTATCTAGTGGGCTCTACTAACCTTAGTTTGTTCTATAAGAAAAATCAAGATTTCAGGTTAGTAGGATAATGTGATGCAGACTATGCAGGAGACAGAGTTGAACGAAAAAGTACAAGTGGAGGATGCCACTTTATAGGACCCTGTCTCATCTCATGGGCAAGCAAGAAGTAGAACTCAATTGCTTTATCAACTATAGAAGTTGAATAAATGTCTGCTGCCAGTTGTTGCTCACAGCTGCTATGGGTAAAATATCAGTTAAAAACTTACTCTAGTTTTGAAAACAATATACCTATATATTGTGACAATACCAGTGCAATCAACTTATCTAAAAATCCCATACAACATTCTAAGGCAAAGCATATTGAAATCAGATATCATTTCATTCGTGATTATGTTCAAAAAGGAGTTTTTGACATTCAGTTTGTAGATACAGATCACCAATGGGCTGATATCTTTACAAAACCTTTTTCTGAAGAACATTTCGTCTATATCAGGGATCATCTGCATATGCACATGCTTTCAGATTAGTGTTTGCATTCATTAGACGATATCCTTCGTCTTATCTACTTTCATTAATCTGTTGGAACTAATGTGTGTTCAAGTGTACAGATGATAAAGCCCCATGTTCATAACAGTTATAAGTCTTTTCATTTTCTCTCAAAATGTGTGGCACTCTTTTCGCCATGATGAGACAGTTTTCAAAAAGTTTTAATGCCTTTAAATCATTATGATATTTTAAAACTCTCTCTCCTCTATCATCTGGTATAAAAGGATGAAGTACCTAAACAAGAAGGTTCCTTTGATCTTTCAAATTCTCTAAAGTTCTTAAGAGTTTCTAAAAATTTCAAAGATCAAAACTTTCTTCTCTTTTCTTTTCAAAACTTAGTCTCTATGAATGATATGGCACCAAGGAAGCAAGTTTCATCTTCCACTCCCCTATCTGCAACTAAGATGAAGCTACAACAACATTTCCAAAGGAATTGTTCATTCCTGGAAAATGGGCAAGTCTGACCGAGTTGGCGAAGGAAGGATTTGATGTGAAGGACATGTTCACCAGAGTTGGGTGGACCAATTTTATTGGGAAACACAACATCTGGTATCATGACCCTTATGCCCTTTTCTAGGGCACTGCTAAGATGGAAGATGACCAGTGCATTCAGGGCACTATTGGTTAGACGATGATAGAGATTAGTCCTTCAACCATAGCTAAGGCTATTGGGTGTACGGAGGAAGGACTAATTTATGACAAGGAATGGGAGAAGACCATCACTCAAGAGGCGGTGGAGAAGCTTCTCTGTGACAGAGTTCGGCCTGCAGACGAAGACCCGAAGAAACGTGCTGCAGTTGCATAATATACTGTTCAACATTGTGCTTCCCAGAAGGGGTCAAGGGATCATGTAAGCGAAAGGGACAAGTTCTGCATCTACAACATTGTGATAAGAGAAAAGATCAATCTTCCTGATCTGATCTTCTATAATCTGGAGCAAGCCTTCAAGGATCGATTTTCTTCGAAGAAGCAAAAGAACCCCATCCCTTACTGTATATTGTTCACACAACTTATGAGGGATGTTGGAGTTGACCTCTCAGAGTTTGAGGCATCTGGAGGTGCTACTCACGTTTCAAGAACCACATCTGTGAGAATGAGAATAGCTCAAAAGTTTCCTGAGTGGGCTAAGAAGCATGGAGGCAAAGTGAAAAAGGAGCCTAATGAAGAATCTGATGAGCCTGCATCTGTCGCAGAGAAATAGACCCTACCCCAACCTAAGCCTTCACAGACTCACACAAAACCAACCACCAGACGCACCCAACCTCCATCCTCAGACCAACCCAAGAAACCCAAACAACAACCACCTTCAGACCCTCCCTCATCTCTTAAGAGAAAGGTTGTAGAAACTTCATCTGAACCTATTTCTGAACCTTCTCTCAAAAAGCCCTTCACCAGAACCACCAAGATTCGTATTGTCACCAAAGTCAAACTCACCACCTCACCAGAACTCCACCCCAACCTAAACCTCAACCTTCACCTTCCCAAATTCAAGAATCTTATATTGAGATTCCTGATACTCCTCCATCAAAACCTCATCCCTCTCCTAAACCTAAACCTGCACCTAAGCCTAAATCTTCATCCTTTCCTCCACCTACTGACAAGAAGGAAGCAACTGCCATCAGAAAGGCTTAGGAGCTGTCAAAGACGAGGCTGCTAAAAAGGCTAAGTTGGACAAAATCCTTGAGAGGCAAGAACATATTGAGCTGGAACAATATGTGGTAAAGACTATCAAGACTCTATCAGCTGATGAAAAAGAAGCCCTTGATGAAGCTGTTCTTGAGTCTATTAAGACTCTGTCTGAAGAAGAATAGAAGCATATAGCTATAGAGGATCTCACAAGGATAGAGTCAGCTATGATTCAAACAGCTGAACTTGTGTCTGAAGAAATTACTATTAATAAGCAAAAGGAATTCCAAATGATCACAGTTGATGACGATCCAGACGAAGCTGAAATAGAAGAATTGAATGAAGTCATTCTTTAGTCTGCATTGATGGCCAGTCCACAAGGTCTAGACTTTGTTGAAAACCAAGTGGAAACTAATGATTCTGGTCCTCGCGCGATCTACAAACCTATCACTGAAGATGATGAGAAAAAGGTAGATGAGCACCTAGCAAAATCTTATGTAGATCGAGCTGCCAAACATATGAGCATTTATGGAAGCACTTCGTCTGTCTCGTTTGATGACATGAAGATGCTGACTGAAGATGAACTATTCAAACGATGCAAATATGCTGCAAAAGCCTCTCTATCTTTAGGGTACATTTTTGGCAGTTTAGCACTAAAGCCCAAAGGCTATGACTGGATCATCAGACGGAGTCCAAACATTCTAGTCCCTACAATTCAACCATCATCAGACCCTGAGATTAATGTTTGCTACTATCCCGGATGGAAGCCCCCAAGGGTAAATGAATGGGAATGCTACAACAAGGAATGGTAGAAGAAGGGTATCTGCACTGATGAGGATCAAGCTTTCATACTTGAATTCTTGGACTACGTCAAGTTATGGAAGAAAAGTGTTCCTGGGATTGATCCCTTCAATCTTCCTAACTATGAAGTCCTTCCAGAAGAAGATCTTCTAGCTCTTTCATGTTACAAGCAAGAACCTCATTTCAAGATTTTCCCTCCACGTTAGATGTCACCACCTGATCTAAACTCACTCATCTTTGAGCATACTCCCCGTGGCCGACGACACTACCATCCTTAAGCTCCAGTCTGGCGAAGACTTTTGGTGCTAACTGATGAAATACCTTTGTTTGAATATGTCAGTCTTCATGAAATCATAGGTCTCTCAGCTTATCTCAACGTGATTCTTCCTTGGAATCATGTTGAATCAGACCGCACTGTCTACACCAAAGATATCAACTTGAACGATCCAGAAGCAAGTCCAACTTTTGATATGTGGGAATCTTCAGAATATACCATAGATCTACACATAAAGCTGCAAACATATAAGGTGTGCACAGACGATGCCTCACTTCCTAAGCACACAATTTCACAATATGGCCTCCAATCAGACCCAATTCAAGCTTGCTTTGGACAAGGTTATTCCAGTCCTTCCAATCTTGAATTATCTGGGTAAGGAAAAGGCAAAAGAAGAAGATGATGCTTCATAATGCAACATTCGTGTTCGTAGAGGCAGGCCCTTCAGATGCGAACTTGGAGCCAGTTTTCAAAAGATAGATGTTGAACGTACGTCTGAGGATTTGAAGACCATCAGACGAGTCAAGAAGTTTGATGCTTTCTACTTTGGTCTGGAACCTGGAGACAAACCTCCTGCAGATGGCTATCATCTGAAGTTTGGAATATGCTTTCAATGCAAAGGTCATCAGCCTTTTCTCCTTGCTTCTAGCACCTCTGAGCTTATGCCATGGAAGTCTAGCTTCTACTATCCATCTGATAGGGACTTTTCTTTTATGGTACCTCTGCCATACTCAACCTTCTTCTTCTTAAAGACTATTCTGGGCATTGTGCAAGAACTAGATGAAGCCATTGTTCCATACAAACCTTCCATCACTGATGAAGAAGTGTATGATCTATATACTGAGCTTTGGGCAACAAGGAAAGCTCTGCGTTAAGCTGTGGAAGACAAGAAAGCATTAGAGACGAAGCTCAAGAAGTGGATCGACATTGATGCTTTCTTTCATGGTCGTCGCCATAGATGCACTCTCAATCCACCAGGATCCCCTATGGTAGTATCATCTGACTCTGATTCCTCTGATTCTGATGGTCCAATTCCTAGGGAACCAGGTTTTGTTAATCGCCATGCAAAAGGGGGAGAAGGGAAAGGTTAAAAGAGAGTGTGAAGAGGAGAGGATGCATCTGAGGGGGAGCTGGACCTGACAAAGATAGGGGGAGAGTACTCCATTTTTTTCTTTATCTGTAAAGACACATCATCTTGATGTGAAAACCTTTAGTAAGATGAGTTGTTTGATTGCTCATCAAACCTGAGTCTTCTTTTCTCTCTATTTATACTCTATGCTTATATTTTCTTTTTTATATATAGCTTTGATACATCTTTTTACAATATTTGCTTGACATCATCAAAAAGAGGGAGATTGTTGAGTTATAAGACGAATAAGGACCCTTAATAATTTTGATTCAACGCAAAACAAATATTAAGTAAAAGGATTGCGTCTTATAAATGCCAACAGACAAAAATGTTGCATTTGTGTCTGTAAGTTATAGATGATACACAGACAGACACTTAAGTCTGAAGAAGCATTTAAAGGCATAGTAGATGCACTGTTGTTTTGTAATCTGTATTGTAGGGAATGTTCATGAAACATCCTACCTAGGATCTGTCAAAGTGCATAGAGGAAAACAGAAAAGAAGAGTCAAGTAGCAAAAGTTTTCCTTGCCTCAAAAGACGCGCTACAGCTAGCAATGAGTACTTGACTGAGCAAGTGATGTGACCACTGCAGTAGAAGGATATGAAGTGTATCTCAAGGAAGATAAGCAAAGTGCTTTATCAGGTCAAAGTGACTAGTTGGTGACAAGCATTTAATGCTCGCATTAAATGCCCCAACAACTACTCTCCTTCAGACGTTGGTCATACGCAAGTAAGAAGATCGTTTAGAGATAACGGTTACTTTCTCAGCAAGTTTATATATAGCAGAAGATTTGAAGTGCTGAAGACAAGGAACTTAATTCAAATTATGCAAGCATTCTTTCAAGTCTTCATTCTTTCTCTTGTAAATTCTGTAAGTTGTAAAAAGCTCTCAAAACACCTTGAATATCCTGAGAGAAAAAGACTGTGTTCTTATTTTTGTATACCCATCTGTAGGACGATAATCCAAAGTCTGTGCGCCCCTAACTCAACAAATCTATTGATTTATTGTAGAGTAAGAAGTGGCTTGGTAAGAAAAAATACTTGGATTTTTAGCATGGAGATGCTAGTGTAAGAACTACTTGGGTAGAGCCAGAAGTGGTAGTGAACAATACTTGTAACTTGTGAAAGTTAGTGGAACTTGGTGATTTGCCAAGAACTGGACGTAGTCTCGGGGTGAGACGAACCAGTATAAATTCTTGTGTTGTCTTTCTTGCTCTTTATTTCTTATAACTGCTTGAATTGACTGTGTCTTGTGATTTATCTTGTTTTCTTAAAAGGTTTCATCTGTTGTTATCGTCTGTTAACGTTTTCTTTGAAATTGTCTTTCTAAACCCATAATAGACGAATCACGCATTTTATAAAAGTTTGCAAAAATTTTTATAAATCACAATTCAATCCCCTTCTTGTGATTTTTGCCTTTACAACTACTTTTCATACACTTTGATTATCGTTGGTTGTAGTTCCATGAGGCACATATATTTCCTCCTTATGTTTTATGATCTATGCTCAAGGTATTTTTAGTATATGTTGCATATTTGTTCTAGAAGAGGAATGCTAGCGACACTTTCTCTGACACTCTCTTTCTAACACTTTGTCTGTGATTGGTTGAGATTTGTTGCAAATCACCAATTTTGGTGATCTCACATCTAGATTAGGAGAGAGAATCATGAAATGATAAGTGTGATCCACCAAAATTGTGATTTCCAACAAATTCAACCAATCATAGAGAGGGTGTTAGCTAGAGTGTCAGAAAGAGTGTCGCTAGCATTCCTCTTGTACTAGAATTGTATACAACGTTGTGAGATAGATGGGACATTGTATGAATCGCAAAAAATTTACACACCCTTTTTATTAAATAAATTAATATGAAATTTTCAAAATTAAAATTGAATCTTTTCCACAAAAATTGTTGAATCAGTGTCATATAGTGATAATGGGTCGTTACAAATTCTTTAAATTTAATTGCATATTTATAATAGTTATAAAATCATTACTTTTAATTATTATTATTATTATTATTATTATTATTATTATTATTATTATTATTATTATTATTATTATTCATGAAATATATTTTAAGGCAGTGTTAACTAATTTAAAAAAATTATCATCAGTAGTAATATAATAATATTTAATGTTACTACTTAATATTAAAATTATCAAAATTAATATTGAATTATCAGAATTATATAATAAATAACATGAATGTGAGCAATTCAATTTTTCATTAAATATAATTATGTCCGTTAAATTTGATTACATCTGTTAACAACTATTGTAAAGTTTGAGTTTTGAACAACGACCATAAACATTTCAAGTCTCCTTTATTCTCTCTCTATATAGAGAGAGAGAAAGAGAGAAAGAGAAATGGAGAGATTGTTTTTTGAACAATAATGAAATATTAATTCTATGAAAAGTCTCTAGATAACGGTTTATATGATTGTGCTATATTGGTCTACGTATTATTACTTGGAAAACAATTTCTTATTTGTGCATAAAAATGTGATTTAAGTTAATTTATTGCTTTTAGTAAGAGTTGTTTCTAGTCTGTTGACCTTGACTCCTCCTTTTCCTTTTTCTATTTTTTTATGGCCATGGCTGTTGTTTCTATGTGGAGTGGAAAGTGAGAAATTCTTGTCATGTTGCATGAATCATGGATGCAATTGGGTTCTAAATCAATCTTTATCATCTCAAGGTGTCAGTCACACACAGTTTGGAATGAGAGAATTTTAAAAAGAATAGAGCAAGTATTATTATGCTTTGTTTGGATGGCAGGAATTTCTATTAGGAAAATATTTTTTTTTTGTGCAAAAAAAAATTGATACATAAGTTTTGTTTTTTTGGCCTATACATATTTAATACCTCGTAAACTAAAGTCAGAAAAAAAAAACTTAGCTAATTATTTTTGCAGTTACTATTTAAGACTTTATGGACTCTAGTGAACCCAAAAGAAAAATAAACAAATTGGTGTGGTGAATATGATTCAAAGTTTGAGAGCATTTTGATGTTTTTCAGCAAATTTTGGAAAATTGGGAATCGTATATGAAATAAAAATATGGAAGCACAATAACATGATTACATTAACATGGAAGTATAACATAGGAAATAAGATTTTGATGGAGTATTACATCCATTAAGTATATGATATATATGTTACATGAAGGATGGATTGATTTATTTAGATTGGCTAGAAAACGGGTAAATTAGTAGACAATTTTGAACCGGGTTTACATCATACTACATACTGCCTGTTTACATAATTACTGTGGCATTTGATTTCACCTTTAATTCTTCTCAAGTATGAACACCTAAAATTCAAGAATTTCATTAGATTTGTAGTTTTGGAACTTTCAAAAACATAGCAAGATGACATAAAAGAAAGTCAAATAATAGCCGAGCTTATTACAATTAAAATGTATTAGTCCCATTTTTTTTATCTTATTTTTTCTCTAAAAGAAAAAGTTGGACCAAACAAATTTTATAAAAAGCTTTTAAATTTTTAAGGAGTTTATTTAGTAAGAAGTAAAATGAAAAATAAGTAGCTTCTGAAAAATCTACAAAGTGCAACTTCTTTTTTTAAAATAATAATAATAATAATAAGCGAAGTTTTTACATATATCTCACTTCGAATTTAGAAACCTGAAATTTTATCAAACATATTTTATAAAAAGCTTTTAAACTTTTAAGGAGTTTATTTAGTAAGAAGTAAAATAAAAAATAAGTAGCTTCTGAAAAATCTACAAAGAGCAACTTCTTTTTTTTTAAAAAAAAAAACATAAGCGAAGTTTTTACATATATCACACTTCGAATCTAGAAACCTGAAATTTTATCGTTTTCTTTTTCTTTGTTTTGAATAGGTACAACACTTTTCACCCTGATGCTGTGATGCTTTGACAGTAGGTGGTTCTAACATGCGAATGATGAAATTATATATATATATATATATATATATATATATATATATATATATATATATATATATATATATATATATACTCTTCTATTAGATGAGCTGATAATTTCTTAAAAAAAAAAAATTCACTAAACAACTTGTAGTTTAAAGAAGTTTTTAAGTTAAAAATAAATAAAAGATGACAAATAACTTTTACTTTATTTTACAAATTCTTATTTTAAGCTTTAACTTTAAAATAGCTTTTAAATGAAAAATAAAACTGACAAACACGTCTATCTATTTATGATATATAATTCCTGAGCCATACAACCACACGCTGCCACATCATTCTACTCTTCTTTGCCACATCAGCATAATTGTTTAGGTGTCATTTCACTCTTCAAACTTACACTCACAACATTGGGGAATCACGGATTTCAGAACAGTGAGTTTACATTCTCAAATAGGGTTTGTCAGCAGTTTGCTTGTCTGAAGCAACTTTTTTTGTGCATAGAGATTGCTAGGATGCTGACAGATGAGTTCAGGAAGCGTGTTGTAATAGTGGATACCTCTAATGAATTTGGAGGTGATAGAGATGTTCCTCATGCAAAAATAGACAGGGCCAGGAGGATGCAAGTTCCAAATGTGAATATGCAGCATAATGTTTGTACAAGTCTCCGTTATTTTTGTCTTAGTTGATTGATTCATAATAGGAAGAGATCTAATGTTTTACGATCTTTTGTGACACCATTTTTGTGTATTTATGCAGGTTATGATTGAAGCAGTAGAAAATCACATGCTTGAGACCATTATAATTGGTGAAATTGGAACAGAGCTTGAAGCATTGGTAGCCAGTACCATTGCTCAAATTTAAAGAGGAGTTCAACTGGTTGGAAGGGCACATGCAATGACCATTGAAAACATAATAAATAATCCTTATCTTCAGATTCTTGTTGGTGGCATAGAGGTATACACTCCTCCGTTCTGGCACCCCTCTTCTTTCAAATGGAATATGTGTAGTGCTTTCACACATTTGTAATATTTATTAAACATTTATTTGAATAGAGCATAACCCTTGGGATGAGGAACCCGGGAAACGAAAAGTGCAGGAAACAATTCTTGAAAGCAAAGGACCTCTAACGTTTGCATGTGCTGTTGAGATTATATCTAAAACTGAATGCCGTGTTCATCATTGATTAGATGCAACTGTGGAAGCCATTTTGGCAGGTAGTCCTCACCCTTTAAAATGAAGTATTTCAATTAATATCTACTTGATATAGTATTTACTTTAAATTGAAGTGTAATTAGAAAATCTCCTTCATATATTACAGGAAAACCTCCATTGTTTGAAGTCCGTCAATTAGATGATTCTGCCAATGATTTGCTAAAATATGCTCCAGTGCCTCAAGAAAATCTTGGAGAAATATCTGATTTAACTAACAATAATATCATGAGTTCTGACATAGAATCTGGGAAGGATGATAAAGAGGCTAGATGATTACAAAGCTCTAAAGTCCCATTGCTCATTTTGTGAGCTGTCTTTTACGAAAAGAGCTGTCATTTTGCGAAGCTTAGCAAATTTTTGCTTTTATTTATAAGGAAATGTATTGAATGGAGGATTATCCCCACCAGATTGATGCTCTTATTTTATCAGATGTACAAAACTTGATTTTTTGAATAAACACCCAAATATTCCTTATAAAAATGTCTATCTTAATTATACATTAATTATTTATATAGCTACAAATTAAATACAAGATGCTAGGGACACTCTCTCTAATACTATCTTTTTAACACTCTCAATGTGATTGGTTGAAATTTATTAGAAATGATCAATTTTGGTAGATCTTACTTGTAGATTAGGAGAGAGAATCATTAAATGATAAATAGACCTACCAAAATTGATGTTTTCCAATAAATTTTAACCAATAAAGAATGCTAGAGAGAATGTCGCTAGCATTCTTCTTAAATATAAATTTAAAATTATTAGATACTTATCAGAAATTACAACATTACCATATTTTACTAAAATTTTAAAATGAGTTTACCAAATTAAATATCTTAATTATCAATTTTTTATTAATATGTAACTGCTAATTAGATACAACTTAAAATTTTTAGTTACTTATTACAAATTATGACAACATTACCACATTTTATTAAAATTTCAAAGCATCAGTTACCACATTTTATTTAAAGTTCATTTTGACACAATTGTTTGAATTGATTTCTGTTATTAAAATATTTATTACAAACTTTAATTTGATTATCATTTTATTTAATGCATTATAACCTAGACATTTTTTTTGGGTAACCCTAGACATATATTTAAATTAATTTAAATCGATTGTTAATTTAAAATAAATTTTAAATTTATAATTTGAAAAACTCTTGCATAATCTACCAATATACTTAAATTATATAATTTAAGAATATAACACCTCAACCATTAGAAGCATTAAAAACGACTATTTATTAATTCTACATAAAAATTATATTAGATTTGTGATAATTTTCCCTTTGATTTATACATGATAATTAGCTATTGGGTTCTCATATAATATTGAATTATTTTTTTAAACAAGCATCGGTTGTATAAAAGGTAAGGAGATTCAATATTTTTATGTAAATAATGGGGCTATACGATATTGGTTTCTCCTCACCGTTGGTAATGTGAGAATGATTCTTAGTTGAAAGCATTCTCTAAAGTCTTGTAATTACATAGGAAAGAAGACGGCTTTTAGAGAGAAAGTTTGTTACTAATTACAGAGTACTTAATATTTTTTATTTAGTTTATTTTTATTATGACACAATTGTCTGAATTGGTTTATATTATTAATTAAATTTTTCATTACAAACTTTAATTTTATTATCTTTTTCTTTAGTGCGTGATACCCTAGACATATTTTTAAATTAAATCGATTGTTAAATTTTTAAAAATATTTATACTTTAATAAACTCATACAAAATCTATCATTATACTTCAATCATATAATTTAATGATATAATACCTTAATCATTGGAAGTATTAAAAATGTTTTTTTTTTTAAATTGTACATTATTATTCAATTCTATTTTACTTTTTTATTTTATCAAGTAATTTTGTTGTGTTTTTTTTTTACATGAACTATATTGTAATTCGAATGGAAGAATTCTATTTTCAAATATTTTGAGACTAATTCGCAAAGGAAAATGCTGAAGAGTGCGAATTCGTTTGGTACGAAATCATATATAAGGCAACCCACCGTGAATTGCGTCAAATATCTTACTTTTTATTTTTTTTAATATAATATTTATCCTGTAATAATTTAACAAGTGGATTTTGTATGCATTCGTACTAAAAAAATTTGGTACCATATAGCATTACTGATTCGCAAATGTTCATCATATAATATATAAAGTATATCCTAGAAATTAATGTAATTGGTAAGTGAATATTCAAAAAAAATTAGAATATCCAATCTTTAAATGTTTTATAGCTGCAGTAAAAAAAATGTTTTATAGCTATAATCACCCTTTTGAATTTCAAATGTCAATTGGTATCATTATTATATATTTTAAATGTATAACGACTAATTTAATAAAAATTTAAATAATTAGTTATCTTATGCACTATATTAAATATATTACTCTCTTAATTTTAACATCAATTACTATGTTTTAATTGGAAGATGTTATGCAAATAAATTTTACTCTACCTTCTATTTTTTTCAAAAAAAAAAGAATCCAACAAATTAAAATGAATATCAATTTCTCCAAGACATCAAAAGAGATCACGATGATTAGTTTATGAAAGTACGATGATTAGTTTAACAAATTAAAATCTTGGTAAGTTTATTAGATCAAGGTCTAATCTTATTGAATCATACTACTGGATAAGTAGGTAAACATTTCCTTTTAAATTTTATACATCATTCATAAAATAATTTCATATATCATGTTTAATATTGTTTTCTAAATTTTTTAATATACTTTCTACTATTTAAATATAAAAATACCACATCAACAAAGTTCATGACATTGTCAAATTATTTTTCACATTAATCCTCTAAAAAATATTTTTTTCCAAACAAACTTTATAATCATTTTTCTTTATACAAATGAATCTAAATCATACTCTTACAAAGTGATTAACTTAAAATCTTTTACTCAAATTGTTATAAATATAATATTTTCTCACTTAAATACACATTTTATATTATTTAATTATTTTCATATATAAAACTGATTTAATTCTTTTATATTTCAACAAATGCTATACTAACATTACATATTTTAACAAATGGTACCTTTAAATCAGTCAAAGGAACACGGAAAGGGTTGAGGTTGCTTTACAACTGATGTCATCAAAATCAATGACTTATCCATTAACATTCTTCTATTATCAAATACTTCAAGTTTGGTTTGGATTATTCAAAACTCCATCACAAAGGTCTGATGATAGAACTATCTTAACGTATACAAAAATAATTTTACACAAAATTATAATAAAATAATATCACTTTAATATAAAAAATCTAATAATCATTATATATTTTAGACATTATTTGTACACTTTATGCACTCGGATGTCAAGATGTACCTGTCAGTAACAAACCAACAAAAATATGAATATTAGAATTTTTCTTTTTGACAAAAGACGGTATGCAAAGCGATTGAAGCAAAAGATATCCCAACGAGGTTGGCACACTAGAAGCTAGCAATCACCAACAACACACCAAGGATATATTAATAAAGAAGAAAGAACAAGAAAGCGGGGGGACATAAACCAAAACCCGCGAAAAATAGGATCATCTAAACCTATAAGAAGGCATCAAAATTGTGTTCCTATAGAACTCGCGAGCTATGAAGTTGGGGATAGTATCCCACCAACAAGTATCCTGTATAGAGGTTCCATGCAAGGCTAGCCCATCTGCACAAGTGTTACCTTCACGGAAAATATGACCCACTACAAAAGTCATGTTAGAAAGAAAGAGTTTGCAGTTTGCCCATCTGTTTTTAAGGCGCCAAGGAATTAAATTGTCATTGTTAAAAGCCTGAACTACTAACATAGAATCCGTTTCTAGCCAAAGCTTATGCCAACCTCGGCTATGAGCAATCTCAATTGCAGTCATTGCATATGATAATTCTGCAAAAAGGGCCGTATGAATACCAATGTAAGAAGCAAAGCCCCCAAGAGCAGCAACATTGCTATCCCTAAAAATACCACCGCAACTTGCAACACCAGGACAACCTTTGGCAGCACCATCGGTATTACACTTTACCCAACCACATTGAGGAGGGAACCAATCAACTTGCTTGACAGAAGAGGCTTTTGGAGGGTGACAATTTACAGAAAAAGCTTTGAAAACATTGAAATCATTAATAGAGGAAGACATGGTTCCTGATGAAAAGTTACCAGAAAGACGCACTTTGGAATCTATGTGGGAGAAGATTGCTTGCTGGGACAGTTTGGTGTTATCAAAATGCAGCTTGTTTCTTTGTAGCCAGATTGCATCGATGGAGAAAGTAATAGCAGCCAGCATAATGTCATGCACTTGAGAGGATTTGGCTTTTGAGCAAGAATCAAGAATAGATAATATGGAGGTTGTATTGATTAGACATTTAAATTTAGCTTGCAGCCAGTCCCAGATTTTGGTAGCAAACGAGCAATGAAGAAAAAGGTGAGTGGAAGTCTCATAATTTGCCTCACATAAACTGCACATGGACACTACATGGCAACCCTTGCTCACCAAATTATCATCAGTTGGTAATTTGTTTAGGATTAACCGCCAAAGAAGGAATGTTTTTTAGGGAGGAAAACATTTAGCCCAAATCAACTTACCCCAATTGACATTGTTTTGAGATGGGCATAAATGCAAAAAATGCCTGCTTGAAGGAAAGATTTCCAGTATCAGTACCACTCCACATAAGGGCATCCTTTGTAGGTTGTATCGGAATGATCACATTGTGAATATCATTCACAATATCAGGGGAGTGATTTACCAACTCAGGAGGAATGATCCAGTTACCATGAGAGATAAAGTCACTAACCATAGCTGAAAGCAAAGGTTGTAAAGCTTGAGGCACTCCCAAACGGTTGGATAAATTATAAGATAGCCATTTATCATGCCAGAAGCTTATAGTGGTATCATCACCAACACACCAAACTGAATTTTCAATGACATTATTGAAATTCTGCTTTATACCAGGCCAAATGGAAGATGCAGAATAGTAAGACACCATTCTACTATTTTTAATGAATCTAGCTTTCATAAGCCGTGCCCAATGAAGATCAAAAGTTATCATTTCCCATGTGAGTTTCAGCATAGCCGCCTTGTTGATAGCCTTGATAGAACGTAGGCCCAACCCCCCTCAGTTGTTGCCTTACAAACCTTTCCCCAAGCAACAGTGACAATCTTTCTTTTAAGAATATCTCCAAACCAAACGAAGTTTTTAATCCAACGATCCACATCATTTAAAAGCCCCACAGGTCAAGCATACACCAAAAAACTATACAGCAACATTCCATGAATTATAGACTTCACAATTTGCACTTATCCCATTATGGATAGAATTGCTCCTTTCCAAGCAGCCAATTTGATTTTGATCCTGTCAGCAATGGCTTGAAGATGGGATTTTTTCGATTTTCCTTTGAAAATAGGAACACCAAGATAGTTAAAAGGAAGAGATCCCATAGAAAACCCAAAGATAGCAGCTAAGCCTTCAGTTCTAGCACGACTAATACCTCCACAAAAAAATCTGGATTTATCAAGACTAATAACTTGACCATATATTTGTTCATAATCTCTAAATAAGCGGCATAAGTTTTTCAAGTTACTTTTGTACCTCTACAAAAGATGAGAATGTCATCAGTATAGAAAACATGGGTTGTGTTTTGGATGGGCAATGGACTAGACATGGGAGTGAGGAGACCATCATTCAGTAGCTTGGTGATACCTCTACTTAAGACATCTTCAGCCAGGCAAAAGAGGAGAGGGGACAGAGGGTCACCCTGTCTAACCCCTCTTTTGCAAGAGAAAAACCCCACTGACTGGCCATTAATGGAGATAGATAACTTTGCAGAGAGTAGAATTGTTTCAATCCAACCATAGAAGACATTATTGAAACCAAATTGATGTAAAACTTTAATGATGAAATCCCAATCCATAGTGTCAAATGCTTTTCTGATATCAATTTTCAGAGCCACGTTGCCTCCAAACACCTTCCTATCCAACATATTAATGGACTCTGAGGCCACACACAAACAATCCTGAATATGACGCCCTTTAATGAAACCTCTCTGGTTTTCAGAAACCACATAAGATAATCTATCAGCAAGAACCTTGGTGATAATCTTGAAACTGAAGTTGGCCATGGCTATTGGTCTATAATGGTCGATTCTATCTGCATTAGGAGATTTAGGAATGAGGGCTACTGTGTTTGAATTGAGGTTTGGAAGGAGCCAACCTTGAGAGAAAAATTGTTGAGTAGCCTTCACTACATCGTGCCCAACTATATTCCAATAATGCTGGTAGAAGTACCCTCCAAATCCATCTGGACTAAGGGCATCATTGGCATTCATGGAGAAAACTGCTTGTTTTACTTCATCATTTGATGGCAAATTGGTCAACATGTTGTTGTCTTCTGCAGTAACAAGCTTTGGAATGGCCTGCTTAATCAACAAATTGTGGGATGTTTGATTTTCAGAGGCAAACAAATCAGTAAAATAATTGAAAGCATGTTGCTGTATATCTTCTTTTTTTTTCAAGAATGAGGTCATCTTTCTTAAGTAAATTAATACAATTCTTTGCTTGACGAAATTTGGTAACCTTGTGGAAAAAGGAAGTGTTTCTATCTCCCATCATATACCAGTTCAGAGTTGACTTTTCCTACCAGAAAAGCACTTAAAAATTCAGAGTTGTTTCCAGCTCTGTTTGGGCTTCTTTTTCCTGATCAATACGGGAGTCAAAGTATCCCATCAGGTTTATCTCATATTGTATTCGGTCAGTTTTCAGCATAGCCTCTTCCACTCTTTTATGAACATTACCAAAATCATCTTTGTTCCAAACACGGAGCCTGTTCTTGAGTAATTTCAATTTCTGAGCTAGAATGTACATAGGACATCCCAAAATAGGAGTTCCCCAAACTTCAGAAATTATTCTAAAGAAATAATGGTGATTGGACCACATCTTCATGAATTTGAACTGAGGCTTGAAAACACCCTCATCCTTCAAAAGGGATAAAAGGAGGGGGTGATGGTCTGACTTGTGCTTTGTTAGAATGCAACAGGATAAGTTATTCCAGAAAGAAAAGCCTTCGTCATTGCATAAAGCACGATCCAGCCTCATGTCTATACGAGCTTTACCATGCCTCCCATTAGACCAGGTATAGGCCATGCCATGTGTCCTTAGATGAGTAAGATTACAAGAATCTGACCAATTCCTAAAATCATCACAAGAGATTTGGGATGGAAGACATCCTCCATGTTTTTCTTGAGCACCGGGAACAACATTGAAATCACCAATGCAAAACCAAGGTCTCTTTTGAGAAAGTTGAAGGTTGGCTAGCTCAATCCGAAGCTGGCGGCGAAGGATATGATTAGTGGAGGCATACACAGCTAATCCATAAACAATTGAGTGATTATGCAAAAAGGAAAAACTGACCTGTTGATTTGAGGAAGCAATTACAGTTGGATTAATGTTAGGAGAACACAGGCACCAGAGATTCGAGATATTATTCTGCCTAGAATTCACTGCAAAGGGTTTCAACCCAAGTTTGGACCAAAAGAAAGAAGGAATCTTATCTAAAGGAATCCAAGGCTCTGCTATGAAAGCCAAATCTGGATTGTAAAGGCCGCAAAGCTTTTTGATCATCTGTCTTGTAGCAAGATTTTCGATGCCCTTAAGGTTCCAATAAAGAACCTTCGTTGAGCATAATTTGTAGATCCACCCCTTGAGCAGGGTTTGAGATTAATTTTTCCTTGGGATTGCTTCCCTGCCTTTTTCAGTTTCTTTTTTTGGGACTTTGAGAGAACTAGGTGGAAATCTTGAGAATTGCCACCCTCCTCCTCCAAATTATCCGAGATTGACAGTTCATCCTCTGAATTATTCTCCTCAACTGTATATGCCCAAACTTGGACAAAGTTCTGATGTCCTTTTGGGCTTATGGCTGCAAGTCATGTTCTGAAAGTGGAACATCATTGGAAGGTCCAGCTGCTGCAACCGTATCAACTCCAATACCTTGTATATCTATAACAATAGTGCCAGGGTTTGTTAAAACAATTGTATCATTGGATTCTCCATTTACCTCAAGAAGGGGCTGTCGTTCTGGCTCAATGATTTGCTCCTTATCAATGTTAGCTTGAGTGGCATGTTCTGGGGACTTTTGACAAACATCTGTAGGGTCAGTTTGATCCTGCAGAACTTTTGGGCCACTAGAAGGAATAACATTTTCAGTTGAGTTCCCCGAAGTAGGAATTTGATTACCAGAGTGTAAAGGTTGCTTTCCAGAGTTTGGCTTTTGATTCTGATTTAAATTCTTTTTCTTACAATGCTCCAAATCATGTCCGACCGAACAACAGAAAGAGCAGAAAGGGGGAAGCTTCTCATATTGTATGCCCACAAAGAATGCAAATGATTCTCTCTCCACCAAAATCTCATAAGGAAGTTTCGCTGAGAGATTAAGGTCTACAAGGATTCTTGCAAAATGCCCCATTGTTCTGTGTTTGGTAGCCTCATCAAGAGCAATTGGTGTTCCTACCCCATTGGCGATTTCAAACAAAATCTTTGGCCTCAGGTATTCTTGAGGGAAATTGAAGATTTTAATTCATATATGGGCATGAGTGTGTCTCATATTGTGTGGGTTAAAGTCAGAGCTCCATTGAGAGAGACGTAGCACACTTGGCTGAAGAATCCAGGAACCTTTTAAAGTCAGGGCATGAATATTAGAATTACAACTGAAAGAGTAAATAAATTATCTTTTTAATTTTTCCTCACAAATAAATTATATATTTTGTTTAAACAATAATGTTATACTTCATCAATTTATATTTCTTTCCAAAATACAAAGTAATATCGGGCATTATGTTTTCATAAGCTTTTGATATTTACACCTCCCTAATTAATAAGTATATCTCCTTTTTTTATTACCAAAATTCCATTTTATATAAATACAATATTAATCCTTTTTTGCACCTCATCTTTATTAATATGTAAACCCTAATTTTACATCTCATCTACATTATTTTTTAAACCTTATTTTTGCACCCAATCTTCATTGTTATTTAAATTCTATTTTAGCACCTCCATATATTCATTACTCTTTAAACCATTTACATCAATTTCCATTCCCTCTCTTTTTTTCTCTATCAAAAATAATATTTTTTTTAACTCAAAAAAAAATGTCACTATTAACTAACCAAACATTGCAGGAAGAAGTATGGCTTCAATTATTTTTTATCCTTATTTTCAACAACAACATTAATTGCAACTACAATGTCTCATTCACAATATCTTAACAATTTTCATCTCCTAAATTTTATCCAATATATATGTTTTCTACATATTAATCTTACACTATTTTTATTTAACAAATATTTTATAAATATTTAATTTTATAATTTAATATAATATTTCTTTTTTAAAACATTTCTAATATTTTAAAATTTTATAATATACATTTATACACCCATGCAACGCGCGGGTCAATGTCTAGTTAGCTTATAAAAGCAATCAACTATGCATTCATGGATTTAGTACACACACCAACTTATTATATTTACACAATGACTATTTACAAACATGCGTAAAAACCAACGTGACCCATGAGGCACATGTACATTACTATTAAACATGTTTAACACTAAGTGCTTCTGCTAGAATAATAATCATAGATGACATGAAAATACATTCAACTCATAATAACTCAAACAATCCCAACTTCACAAGACGGTGGCGACAATTGGTAAGTCCCCTAATCAACGGGACATGGTGGGAACAATTGGAGGATCTACGCCTTCCCTCTTCCACTTCTCAACGTTACCTTCCCAACCTTTTAAAATAAAGTAACATGTAAATTACATAATTAGTATTTAACATGAATAAATTTAATTTATATAGGTAGATAGATATTAACACTACAAGAAAACAGCTGATTAGAGTCGGCCAAAAGCCGACTCTAACAGGTAAAAACGGACGCTATAATGCATTTAAGCGTCGGATACGCGTCGGATTCGACTTGGACTCTAAAAGGCCCGCGGCTAAAATAATTGCGTCGGTTATTTCAGTGCGACACTAAGTAGACTCGGCTTAACCGAGTCTAAAATCGCTACTAACAAATTAACATATTTTATGCTAAATTAAATTAATTTTTGCAAGCGTCGGTGAAGCCGACTCTATATTTATTTCTTTTTCAAAAATCATTTCATTGAGCGTCGGTTTAGCGGACTGTTTAAAGTCGGCATAGCCGACGCTGGTTTTTTTTTAATCCAAAACATAAAGCAATAGTGGAGTGAAACATCAGACATACATCGTTAAAAGGCTGGAATCCATAACTTTCAATTCTGAAAATAGAAATTACCTACATCTAAATAGCTTTCAAAGGAGCCCACAATCATAGAATTAAATAAATAACTGATAAAGCAACACAGTATGATTTTTCAAATAAATAACTAATAAAGCAATACAGTATGTTAATTATGTCAGTATAGTTCAAAGATTAACGAATACATCTGACATATTATTGGATATTGAATTTTTTTACATCAACTCCACTAGACCAAAAAACATTACCAGAACTTTCATCACTTGGATATCCTTTCTCAGTGTGTCCAGATACTGAAATTTCTTATTCTCTTATTGAGAACAGCCCAGCACCAATGGATCACTTTATGGATAGGGACAAATATCTGGGAACAACAAATTAATAAGGTAAAAAAAATCAGCACAAAAACCAATTTGATTGGTTATAAGAAAAGCAAAAATTGATAATTTCTTCAACATAATTGTCACATTGATGAAGGCCATATCCCAATTTCTTTTGGCTAGTCCATCTCCTCATAGATTTGAAATCATAACCATTCTTGCCAGTTATACTGGTAAGTTGAATCACAATTAAAAGCATCAATGACAGATCAATATGACTAAATTGCAGAGAAAATATAGATATAACACATAACATGCATGATGTTTCTATTTCTCCTATTTATGGCATGGAATGGGTGTCTTGTACATAATATTGATATTGGTATTTCCTATGGCATGGATGCGGTAGAAGAGTCACTGGAAAAAATACAAAATTGAAGCCACCAAACAAATCATTTAGCCAATTCAGTAGTCCATTCTGAGATTACAATATTGAGGAAAATAAGTTTTTCACAATCTATAATCAAGCCAATTTATAAAAAGTCAAACACGAGAGTTTAGTACCTTGGCTTTCATGTTGCTTGCCCTGTTCTAGCTCCTCACTCCAACAGGGTCCAATTGGTTTCCTTTTACGCATGATAGACAAACTAAAGATAAACATCAATACCCAGTTAAGACTTAAAGGAGCAGTGTTTAGTTCCTTGACTTCCTTCTAAATCCATTTTAAAACAATTGCTCAAATATTGGTGATGTTACTTGTAGCAATCACAACCTGAGCCTAGAAACCAGAACTACAATAACAGAAGCCAAAAATAGTCTGTGTGTGTATATATAACTTTTTAGGAGATAGGGAGGATTTGCATGCAGGGACAGGACCTTAATTACAGGAATGTATTAGGATAATCTAAGACTAGAACTCAACAAGGTATTCTTTCATGCAACAAGTTTACTGTTTAAGTGCTTCCTTACTCATGACTTACGAGTTTTAGCAGCCATGCATTATTCTTGTGTGTCAGATTCATAATCTTCTTAATAGGAAAATTCAGAATTGAGTCTGCGGCATTAAACAAATCAACCAAACAATATCTGGCATTAAGCTAGTTAAATACCAAATTATAGATAAAACTAGGAACCATTGAAATCAATTCAAATATACCATGTCATATACCTGTTGATAATACCGAAGATGAGCATCCATAACTCCAGTGACAGCCTCCAAAAACTGATACAGTGAATTTGGAAATTCAAGTCATATTATCATCACAAAGATCCACAGTTTGACAAATATTGGATCTGAACTGCAATTTATCAAGATCAATTGAGTAGTTGTGTACAATATATTTTTACTAACAACATTAAATAAAGAGACCATCCTTAAAACTTAACCAGAGATATCATGATACTCCTTTGGGGAAAAAGATTATTTAAGCATGAGAGTGTCCATGGCTACAAACAACCCTCCTACTTCGCTCCTCTACAAATGATCACCAAATTATAAATAATATTTAGCATGAATGAGTCCAAAAGTTTATGCTTCAGCAACAAAAATTAGTAGGCAAAAAGAAAATATGCCAAGTCCTACCTTGTAATAGTCAATATGCAACATAATTAGCCAACCTGTTGCCAGTAGCACCATGACAGGTCTGTAGCATTTCAATGAGACCTCCAGAGTTATCTTCGCATGTGATTGGCTTAAGTGGAGCAGATCAAAAATAGTTTACCAACACTAAGGACTTGCTCGTGTCATCAAGAGGAGAAAATTCTGCTCTACGTGGACAGCTTCTTGCTTTCCTTCCTTCATCCCCATCTGTAGAATTTAAAGAACAAAGGTCAGAGACAAATCCATGACTTTCAAAGAATGAAAAGATGAGCTAATGACACTTTGCAGACTGATTAAGAAAAGGAGTAATATGGAATAGGGAACCTTAATTTGTTTGCATACAATGTTTAGGTTGGAGCTCACCCGATTAGGTTGAAATTCCTATACTAGGAGGAATATTTCCTTCTAACATATTTTCTCCTACATGTAAATGAAACAATTGACAGAGGTTCTATATGAAGGCTCTTATCTCTCCTAATAGCTTGTTTGCTCTTAATGTTAACATTTGCATCAAGCTGGCCGTTCAAAATAGAATAAAAAACAACCCCCTAATCTCACAGCACCATAACAAGTAGTTCACAAACTTGAGCCTAAAGCCTTCTATCCTAGTCCCCCCCTAATCACACTTAGCCTCACATTTGCCCAATTAATAGTCAATTCACTATCACCTCAAAGAATGAATCCACATGACTGCAGACAAATTAACAAGACACATAGAAAGTAATGACATTGACAAACAAAGTAAGGGATTAAGAGAGTATCCCGCAGCTATTCTTCTGCCAACTTGTGTTCTTTGGTACTCAATTAGATAACTTTTATGATGCTGCAAGTATGTGCCAAACCTCCTTTGCAGAGCATCCTACAAAATCAAGGCAAAAACATAAGTCTGGAAAACCGTATGAGAAACCCACTACTACAACAACTAATAATTATGTATAAAAGTACCTGAAAGTTAATGTTGTTAAAAACTACCTTTCAGTGATGTTGGCGCTACTGATTGATATAATGGGCCACAAGAACCTCCCCAACAAGTTGTAACAACAAACAACAAATCAATATATAGTAAGAGCTCCTCATAAAATATATTTCTATCCCCCCTTTTTTTTGTCAGTAAAAAAGTTATATTATAGAATAGCCTTCATACAAGTTGTATGAGAGACTAACCAAAAGCAATACATGGCAGTAACTATACCAGAAAGCAAAAACAATTTCTGTGAAAAGATCCTATATACCCGCCCCCCTCACGAGTCCAAACCAACAAAAACCCAACCTCCCTATGTTTCTTGTATACAAGGTACCTCTTCTCTATGTGGAAAATAACCAGAAAGCAAAGCACAGAAGAGCCATTACAGAACCGATTTAAGCAAATGCTACATACAGCTCAACTAACATATTCCCCAAATCATCCTTTGCCACTGTTTTCCTTTAAACTGATATTTCTATCCTGTGAATTGCAAGTGAGTGAGTGACATTCACTTTTGCATTCGTGCTTCGTGAATCAAATACCGTAACTAGCGAACATGTTTACATCATAGGTTGAGAGCTCGAAAAAGGAAAAATAAAATTAGGAATGTGCTTAAGAAAAGATCGAACCCTAATTTTGCCTCGAGCTCTTCCTCAGGGGTGCGGTTCAGCTTCTGCTTCCTTGATGCCATGGTGTCTCTCCGGTCCCGTCTTCGACCATCACCACTCATCGTCGCCAACGAAATTGAAGGTTCTTCGTGAAGAAGGGGACGACGCAGTGACACATTGTAACAATGAGTGGCTTCAATTGAGAACCTAGAAGAGAATAGGTTAGTGAGTGAAAGATTGATTTCGAGAGTGAGGTTGGGTTCGAGAGTGAGATCTAGGGTTCCACTGCGAGTGCGTCGAGAATACCGGTGAAATCTTATTTGGGATTTAGGTTTTATTCACATAGGCGCGATAGTGAAATTCTATTTACACATAGGCGCCAGAAAGGTGAAATTTTATTTAGGATAAGCGTCGGCTTATGCGCGACGCTAACACTAATTAAATAATATTAAAAATCTATTTTTACATAGCGTCGGCTAATCCGACGAATATAATTAAAAAAAAATTAAAATTAAAATAAATTAATTCCAAGCCTCGGTTTATACCGGACACAAACAATAAAATATTTTAAAAAATAAAGAAAATAATATTAAGTGTCGGCTAAGCCTATACAAATTAAAAAATTTCGAAAATTAAATAAAAAGTAAATAAAAATTGCTCTAGTGTCGGTTAAGAGTCGGCTTAGCCGACTCTATTTGCGTCCGCTATGTGGCCTACACAAATATGTCGCAGCTATTTCCCTGCATTCTTGTAGTGTAATATTATACATCAATTGGAATTTGAATGGGTATTAATTAATTACTTACCAATGGAAGGATCAATTCCACGGTTTTTGAGTTCTTTGTATTCTTGGATGAGGGAACAAACGCAGCAACAACCATGAAGAAATGAATCAGAGTAGGATTCCTGTGGCAGTGAGAAGAGTCGTCGCAATTTGGATCTGTAAGTGGCACCATATAGCCATCTCGTCCAATGCGTCTCAATATAAATGCAGCACGCTGCATTTTTGGCTGCCACTCGATGCAATTCGTATGGTTTATTAGCTTTCTATTTTATTTTTCTTTCAATTTGGAAAAATAATTATCTTATTAACATGATAAATATCTATTGTAAATATTTGTACTCTGCATAATTCCGCATATATATAGTTAGTAGGGATAGAAACACGTTAAATCACTGACGAAAGGCATTTTGCTTAACCTACATCAAACTTATAAATAGGTTTTAAAATAAGTTTTATTTGTTTATTTAAATATCCTATTACAAAGAAAGCTTTTAAATAGATTTTTAAGTTTTTTCAGACTTTTTAAAAGGTTAGCTCAATTCTTAAAAAAGACTTATATCAAGTAAATAAATTAGGTTTAAATTTTAAGATGAAGAATCAAGTCTATTTTACTTGATCCAACTTTTTAAACTCTAACCTAATTCAGCATAAGGTCTTGGGTTTGAGTCTTGTGGATGAAAAAACATGATTGTAAAAGGAGATAATGGCCAGCTAAATTCTCCGACGAATATTAATCATTGATAAAGTGAATAAATACTTCATATTAATAATATGGTGACAAAAACAATTGAAGATATTTATTAATTTTTTTATTTAGATTTTGATACCTCATACCAAATTAATGGATGATATAAAAGATGAAATATCTTCGTTTAAATATTTTTATTTTTATTTTTCTATAACTTCAAAAGTTTTATTTCTTTAGTTTATCACTATATATAAAATAGAATATTTACTATTATACTGTAATCTTTTGTAACATACATAATTTCATTACTTAGTGAAAAATAATGATATTTTTTTATTTTTTAAGTTCATTTAAATTTAAAAATAACTGTACACGGAAAACTTACTACCTTTTTAAAATATGAACATAGTAATATACGATATAATTCATGCATGACTGTGAGGCCTCTTCTCGTGAAAATATTTCGTGACATATATATAATATTCGTATTGTAAATTTTTGACAAAAACACAACACCCAAAGTAGATTTTTATTGGTTGACTTACATATTGTCCCTCCATCAACTATCTCCGCAATCTGCCCAAAGGTGATGCATGGACAAAACCATGTGAAGCAACCTATATCAATATCGTAGCAAATATATTTCAATGTTCAGACCAACCAACAAAAGCAAGTGCTAGCATGCATGTAATGATTAATAATCCAAAAATCAATAGAAAGAAAAATATTGGACATTACAATGAGAGGGATCTTCCCAACAATCATAGAGGCCAGTGGTCCATTGTCCCTTAGTGGGTTGCTTCTCATATGGCTTGTATGTTTCTGGGTTTGAAGCCATATTGCCAATGCTATAGTGGAAGAAGAGAGAATAAACTTTGTTGGTGATATGCTAATGGGCACTAGGCAGCTCATGCTATATGTATACATATTTTGTATCAATCTATATAGCTAGGCGAAATTGTTTAGTTAGTTACCTGGAGTTTTTAATTTGTTTCTTCTTGGTTACGTGATTACTTGGTTTTAATGTTGCATAAAGGAATTAATTATTGGCTGAGATTTGAAAGATATAAAGAAGATATTAATATTTGAATAAAGGCCTCGTTGAGAATTATAATATTCAAAAATTTTATATTTATCTTTCAGATTAAATTAAACGAATCTCACTTATTTGGCAATATTTGTTGAGTTTATGAGGGACCTATGTTTGATTTCTATAGAATATATATATATTCTTGGAGAGAGGTGTGTCGAAAGCCCTAAGCTAAGGATATTAGTTTCATAACCAGCCTAAAGGACTAAAGTTTGTTGGGATACTTCGAGGTCTCATTGTAGAGTCAAAGACTCCTTATTTTGGTAATATTTAGGGGGATAGGATGGTGTCTCAATTCAAGACAAGGAAAGCCTTCGAGTTCAAAGAGTACGTATAGAAATACTTACATTTATCTTATTCCATAAAGATGAGTAGGGCTCCATTCTTCGACTTGTTATATATGAGACTCTACTTACTCCATTCGATTAACCCTTTAGAATTCAAATATCCTGATTATGGTTATAAAAAAGTATATTTTCCTACATTGATGAATTCTTAAAGAAAACTACATTTTATAGTTTTTAATTTGTTTCAGCTAGGTTACGTGATTAGTTGGTGTAAATGTTGCGTAAAGGAGTTAATTATTGCTGAGGTTTGAATGATATAGCTAAATTGTGATATTTAATGTTTAGTTGACCAAGGAATTAATAATATGCATCTGACATCTGTTATTGGATATTATACAATATTTCTGAAGTCTAATAGTATTTTTTAGGACATGCTGTAAAAAAAAAAAAAATTTAGGACATTCCTTGAATGCGTGTATCTTCATATTGACATGTATTAAGAAAAGAACGGATAAGAGTGATCACCAAGGCAAGAAATTCATATGAAACATGTTACGAAACTTCATGCTCTAGACAACAATACTGCTCGCCAAAAACTTGACGCCGTTATGAGCATGACCTATTTCTGTGCATTTACCTTTCTTTCTTTCTTTTTTTTTTTTATTAGCAAAAAAAAATGTATATTGATTGAGGGTACAAGGGATACCCACCCCATTACAAAACAAACAGTTAAACCAAAGAATAACAGTACATTATTATGCTTAACAGACACAATCCTAAAAACTCTGCATAACAAGATCAGTATACACACCCGCAAAAATACGCTTAGCTCCTATACAAACGTGCTCTTCTATTAATTACAGACAACACAAGCACGTTTGACAGTCTCCTTTAAACCCGTTGCAGTGCCATCCTTGGCAAGGCCGTGTACAAGGTCACTTCCTTAGGCCTCCAATTTTTTTTTTGACTATTATTTTTTTTATTTACTATATATAGAATGAATGAAATACTGCAATTGGCTTGACAACTGGTTCAATAACAAGGTCTAATTCCACATACAGTGCCTTTTGCATGCGGTGAGAGTGAATTATGTTCCAATTTTTAAGGTATTAATTTATTTATTTATAAAGACAAAAATTAATAACCAGCATGGCTCGTGTAAGACACTAGTTTTCTTCATGTGATCAGTCACTTAGGATGTGTTTGGTTGGGGGAGAGAGGAGAGAAATGGAGGAGAAATAGTGTGGGTCCCATGTGGGATCCATACCTCCTACACGCTACTTTAATTCAAATATTTATTTCCTAATTTCATCCTCTCTATTTTCATCATTTCAATCAAACACAACATTAATTTGTCTTTTCGCTGCTCTTTTTCTATTCTCACTACCAAATAAAAAAAACATCACATGTGAGCCATGTATTCTTTAATTGATTTCGGCCTTGCGTTTAAACTCTTTTTTTTAAAAAAAAATACTTTTTAAATAAAATAAGAATTTTTAAAAAAAAATTATGTGTTTTTCTAAACTGTTTTTCCTTAAAAAAATAATTTTCTCCTTTTCTTAAGAAGCAAATTGTTCTTACCGACATCTGAGGTGCTCTCTAGACCGATCTCCAACAATCTAACTGCTACTCGATATGCCGAGCTCCTCCAAGCGGTAGGGATGATACCTGCAAAGCCATTCCGACGCTCAAGTCAGTGAGTGAATAAATAGAATTCTAGTAGAGTTAAAAGATAGATTTACTAGCAGAATACCCCTTTAATTATAATAGTAGCGTTTGTTAGTTAGTGGGATAGGTGGTTACCTAGTTATGAGTTAGTGGGCAGATAGGCGGTTAAGTGGTTATTATCCACTAATAACTCAGATAACTGATTTATATCTCGGCCAGTACACAAGCTCCCCAAGCCACGAGTACAGTTTGTTCAAAGTGGCTTAATGAAAAAGTCGATCGAGTTCCTTATGATCGAGATGTTACGCAACCCCACAAGCCGTGAGTGTTGTAAGCAAGAATTGTAAGTTGGAGTGGCTTGATGAAGAAGTCGAATGTTGAATCATCTGGGGGTCTACGTAGTCTAAGATGTAGGAAACACGAGACTTTAACTTAGTGAAATATTGCAATGCCTATGTAGGCCCAGAACAGTAAAGTTGAACTTTGGAAGTTTTTGACTTTGGGAAGTGTTGCACTTGGAAGAGGAATCTGTAGGCCGAGTTTTGCATGTATGAAACATGTGTTCCTTAGAAGAGGATTGTTGTTGGTTGGTTTGCCAATGTAGTTATCTTAGACTTTAAAGAGTGTATTCATTAACAGAGGTCGATCGACTCGATGTTCTTTGTATTTGGCTTTTGATAGAATGCTCACACTCAACCTTTGAGAGATATGAAGGCTTGGACTCGGCCTTTGTAATTCTTAGGCTCTCCTGTTCGAATATTGTAAGGTTGGAACCTATTTGTATATTGTAAGGTCGAAACCTCTTTTTGAATTGTGAGGTCGAAGCTTTCGTAAGTAATGTGAGGCCGAAGCCAATGTAAGTAAATATATCCGACCTTATTTCTCCTTTCGCCTATGAAGCCGATGTAAGTAAATATATTCGACCTTATTCCTCCTTTCGCCTCTGAAGTCGATGTAAGTAATGTGAGGCCGAAGCCGATGTAAGTAAATTATATCCGACCTTATATCTTTTGATGTGTGCAATAAGATGCGAACCTTATTGCATGAGATGCGAGACTGCAACCGATGTATAATAAGATGCGAACCTTATTGTATAAAATCCGACCTTATATCTTTCGATGTGTGCAATAAGATGAGAACCTTATTGCATGAGATGTGAGGCTGCAACCGATGTACAATAAGATGCGAACCTTATTGTATAAAATTTGACCTTATATCTTCTTATGTGTGCAATAAGATGTGAACCTTATTGCATGAGATGTGAGGCCGCAACTGATATACAATAAGATGCGAACCTTATTGTATAAAATCCTACCTTATATCTTCCATCTTCCGATGTGTGCAATAAGATGCGAATCTTATTGCATGACATGTGAGGCCTCAGTCGATGTACAATAAGATGCGAACCTTATTGTATAAAATCCAAACTTATATCTTCTGATGTGTGCAATAAGATGCAAACCTTATTGCATGACATGTGAGGCCACAACTGATGTACAATAAGATGCAAACCTTATTGCATAAGATGTGAGGCCTCAGTCGATGTACAATAAGATGTGAACCTTATTATATAAAATTCGACCTTATATCTTTTGGTGTGTGCGATAAGACGTGAACCTTATTGCATGAGATGTGAGGCCGCAGCCAATGTACAATAAGATGTGAACCTTATAGTATAAAATCCGACCTTATATCTTCTTTCGCCTTATCCCTCCCTTTCCATCCACCGACTTGTTGTATCAGAGAATAACATATGTATGAAGAAATTATAAGCAAGTTAAGACATAGATCAAATAGATATATCATGAATAGTAAAAGGATTTCATTGACAACTGAGTTCAATCACAACAACATGTACATGTGAGATATATTGATTTTTTGCATGTTCAGTATCATATATTGATTTCCTTCAAGTAGTATGCACTGCTTCTACAATTTCTTAAACACTAAGTAAAAGTAATATAATATTGTAGTAAGATACTACCTCCAGTCCTTATTATAAGGCCCAAGTTAAAAGTGTGGTTTGGTCCTTTTTATAAGGTCCAATCTAAAATGTTTCATGCATTAATTATTTTTTCACAAAATACCCTTAATTAAAGTCAATTCTAGAATGACGTGATAGTGAGAGAAACATAACTCATTAATGTTTTTTGTTTTATTCAAGGGGTAGTTCTAAAAAAAAAAATACTAATTCAAGACAAATTTAATGCTCTCAACTACATTAACTAATTTTCTTAATCCTGGTGAATTAGTTATTTGGACCTTATAATAAGGACCAGAAGTAGTATTAATTAATTAAACAAAATGACTTAACTATTTTTCATGTATGAACTATCAAAAAATTGAACTGTAAGCTTGCCTAGTATCACCATTATATCTTTCTGATATCCAGCCAAGTAAGATCAATAAATTAGATATTCACAAATTTAATCAAAATATGAAATGAATTCTCCAATAATATGATTATGATGGTAGGTATAATATGGTATCATGATATGATGACGTAATCATTACATCAAAGATTGAATATCTCCTCCAAGAACAACATACATTTGAGCATCATATTAATTGTAGGAGAGACTTTCCTAATCATTTACAATAAGATATAGCTTTTGAAAGTTGGAGTATCCTTGTCAACTAATTTCATAATGTGCCTGTGTCTCACGGTATGTCAAAATAAATTCTCTAACAAATCAGATTAATTTGCATCTTCAAACGAAGTTCCGTAGAACTTATTGGATGTTTGTCTAGAGCATTGATTAAAGACCCAAGGAATGGTTAGTTAATTTCAAGCATGTGACATAATATATGATAGCATCATTACATGATAATAATCATATTTCAATGATAACTTTGTACTTTTAGCATTTAGATGTTTATTAGCATCTATGTAACCCAAGGAATGGTTAGTTTATTGGAAGTGGTGAGATCCGATAAGCGCGGAGCCATGGGTGAGGGTGAGTACGAGAACGGCGATGGATCTTGGAAGACGCTAGAGAGGGGGAGAAGAGGGCATCGTAAAGAAATTACTACGTATTACTTCTCAAAATTCCCTAAGAACTTTACGGAAAGTGATATGTGGAGGGTCTTTCAAAAGTGGGGGAGAGTGTGGAAAATCTTCATAGCAAAGAAAGAGGATAAGTGGGGAAATAGGTTTGGTTTTGTGAGGTTTGAAGGAGTGAAAAATGTGAAAGAACTGGAGAAACAATTAGATAACATCAGAATTGGAAGTACCAAAATCATTGTTAATCTACCCATATTTAACAAACTTCCATTCAACAAGCCGAGAGGAAAGGGGGAAGCACACAGAGAAGGAGAGAAGTTACGGGGCAAGCGAAATACGAGGTTGGATAAAGCAGATGGAAGCAAACATAACCCACTTAGAAACAATACAAAATCTTATGCAGAAGCAGTGACTACAAGAAAAGAAAGTGGCGTGACTAAATGTTGTATTAAAGGTAATAGTCAAGAGAGGTGGAAGGGTCGTGACATAATGGTTGAAGTTCAACACAAAGAATGGTTATTGAACAGCTGGGTTGGTAGGCTAAAAGATTTAACTATGTTTGATAAAATAGCGGAGTGGCCAATGCTGAAAGGGGGAAAAGAGGTTAAGTTCAAACACATGGGGGACGAGATGATGTTGATAACGAGGGTCAACGAAGAAGAGATGAAGGAGCTATTTACTGCTGAAGATGGAGATTTAATTGAGCTCTTCAACATGGTGGAAAAATGGAACCCAAAAATGATTTCAGGTAATAGGCTAGCTTGGTTTACATGTACGGGCATACCAATTGGTTTATGGACAGATGATTGCTTTGAGAAAGTGGTTAACGTGGTGGGAAGTTTTATTTCTACACACAAAGACTCACAGTGTTTGAACAAGGTCGACGCGGTACGTATACTTGTGCGGTTATCAACTCCAGAAACAATAAGATACCAAGCTAAGATCAGGATAAATGGTGACCTGTATTCGGTGCGGTTACTAGAGGAAGTGTGTACCCCTGCTATTTCATGTCACTGCAGGCAATGGAAATACATGAACTCATTGGAGGAGAGCAGTACCGCAGGAAGCATACTAGGTATGGAGTGTGATTCCTCATTCTCGAAATTTGACGGGGAGGTGAGGTTGTTGGAGGACGATGACGGAGGTGACGGCGGGGAGGAGAACAAGAACAATGATCGGAGGAAGCTAAAGGAGGAAGCAACAGTGTATTACCCACTGGTCAAAAATATCAACTCCTTCCAAAATAAAGCTGCAGAAACGGACATACTGTCAGTAGCTCCAGCTAGGGGGATACACATCCGTGACATAGATGGTCATAGGGGGATGGAGAAGGCTCAGAAGAATGTACCTAAAAGGGACTATTCAGGGAGTGAGGAGGAGGAAAGCAATGTTTTGAGGGAGGAAGTGGCGGAGACAAGAAGCACACAAATGAAGAGTCTAGAACACGCAAAATGCTATGAGGTAGATGAAACCTGCCCATTGAAAAACACATCACAATACAATAGTGGTGGGGCCAGGAGGTTACAGAATGGAGGCGAAGTGAGAATGTCTCTTAGTAATAAAGGTGAAGAGGTGGAGCTGAAGTTACTGGAGTGGGCTAATATGTATAAAGGAGAGTCTCTCGTTAGTGAGCCGTCAAAATACAAAGACCAAGTTACTAGTGATGTAAGGGATATGTTGGGTAAGGGTTTTGGTGGGCCGAAGCCCAGTTCACAAAGTCCTATGGCAATTGGGCATAAAGAGGACCATCCCGAGAGCGTTGGGGGTGAATTAAAGACATCAGGAGAATTGACCTATGATGATGATAAAGGGGCTGAAGTGGACAACGATAAGGAAAATACGGCTCTGGAGAAATCCTGGTCTACTGAAATATCTGAACAAGGAGTTACAAGGAATCTGTTTCATGTGAAGAACAACATCCTAAATGGATCTACACAAGATTGTTCTCAGTCGAGGCTTTCTAAAAGGAGTTTGGAGCATAGGAGGAAGAAACATCTCAGGTCAAAAAGTCTGGAAATGAGTAATTTCTTATCGGATGGTTGTATTAACAATTGCAACAAAATCTTTTGCTTAAACGATGAAGTTGCTGAGGCAAAAAGACTTTGGGAAATCGGAAAAAGCTTGGGGGTCTCTTCTGGAGGGTGCGATAACGAAATTATTGAGAAGTTCAGTCTGATGGAGAAAAGAGATAGAGCAGAAGCTAAGAGGAATTGTAAAGCTAAAGCTGCGGGGGAACATGCTATGTATCAATGAAGTTACTATCCTACAACATGAGGGGGTTAGGAGGTAGGGTGAAGTGGAAGAGTGTGAGAAATATTATCGCTAAAGAAGAAGTTCAAGTTCTGTGTGTTCAGGAAACAAAAAGAGAACATATTAAAGACAGTATTCTTAGTGCCTTGTGGGGAAGTAATGATGTCAATTGGAGGATAAAACCTACAGAGAATTTAGCTGGGGGCCTACTATGTATGTGGAATGATGAAGCTTTTGCTATAGAAAATACTTTTGATGGTGAAGAATATTTGGGATTAGAAGGGATATGGAAAGAGGTGGGGAGACACATTATAATTGTTAACATTTATGCATCTTGTGAAAGTGAGAAAAAAAAGGAGGTTGTGGGAAGAGTTGGAAAATAGAAAGGCAAATACCAACACAAAAGCTTGGTGCCTAATTGGGGATTTCAATTGTGTTCGGTGGCAACATGAGAGACAAGGGGAAAATAGAAGGTCACAAGGGGGTGTGGAAGCTAAAGAATTCAGTGAGTTTATTGAGCATATAGAGCTAGTGGACATCCCGCTTGTGGGAAGAAAATTTACATGGTTTAGACCAAACGGAAGAGCTAGAAGTAGAATTGGTTGAGCATTGGTATCGGAGGAGTGGTTGGATATATGGGAAGGAAGTATTCAACAAGTGCTTCAAAGGAGTTTTTTGGATCATTGCCCTTTGCTTTTGAAGGTATCTAATGTTGATTGGGGACCTAAACCGATCAAAGTTTTAGATTATTGGTTGGAAGACAAGAAGTTTGAAGTGTTTGTAAGGGAGGAGTGGTCAAAATTGGAGATAAATGGTTGGGGTGCTTTTGTGTTGAAGGATAAATTGAAATGCTTAAAGGCGAAATTGAAGATTTGGAATAGAGACTTGTTTGGCAATGTGCATAGGAGATATAGAGAAGTTGAAGATGAAATGAACAAGTTAGATAAAAAAGGTGAGGAGGTTGGGTTGATTTTGGAAGAATGCACATTGAAGAAGGAATTACAAGTTGAATTGTGGAAGGTTGCTATGTATAATGAGTCTATTCTTAGACAAAAATCTAGGGATAGATGGATTTTGGAAGGTGATAACAACTCTAAATATTTTCACTCAATTGTGAATTAGAGGAGGAGGAAAGGCATGATTAGAGGGGTGAATGTGGGGGGAACTTGGGTGGAGGAGCCAATAAGGGTCAAGGAGGAAGTGAAGAGTTTTTTTCAAGATAGGTTCCAAGAAAGTGTAGGCATTAGGCCGTCTATTGATGGAGTGAAGTTCGAGAGATTCTCGAATTTGGAGAATGATGGGTTGATTGCTCCCTTTGATGAGGTGGAAGTGAAGGATGTGGTGTGGGATTGTGGGAATAATAAAAGCCCGGGGCCCGATGGATATAATTTTAAATTCATCAAATCTTTTTGGCTATTGTTAAAAAAGGACATCATGGGATTTATGTATGAGTTCCATAAGAATGGTGTGCTTCCAAAAGGTTGCAATTCTTCTTTCATTGCCCTTATCCCCAAGGTGGAAAATCCACATGGCCTTGGGGAATATAGGCCGATTTCTTTGGTGGGTTGTATGTACAAAATTATGGCGAAAGTGTTGGCTAGAAGAATCGAGAGAGTGCTTCCTAGAATTCTTGACTCGAGGCAAAGTGCTTTTTTGAGTGAGAGGAATCTCCTCCAAAGTGCTATGGTGGCAAATGAGGCAGTGGATGAAGTTAAAAGAAAGAAGAGGCAATGCTTAGTTTTCAAGGTTGATTATGAAAAACCATATGATTCAGTCTCTTGGGAATTTCTCTTGTACATGTTGGGGAGGTTGGGTTTTCATGCTAAGTGGGTAAGGTGGATCAAAGAATGTTTGTGCTCTTGCTCAATTTCTATCTTGGTGAATGGGAGCCCTACAAAGGAGTTCAACCCACAAAGGGGACTTAGACAAGGAGACTCGTTGGCACCCTTTCTCTTCACGGTGGTTGCGGAGGGTTTGAGTGGTTTGATGAGGGAGGCTATTGAAAAAAGTGTTTTCAAAGGACTGTTGGTGGGCAATGGGAATGTAAATGTCAATCTTCTCCAATATTCGGACGATACTATCTTCATGGGAGAAGCTTCCTTGAACAATGTCTTGGTCATCAAAAGTATTATGAGGTGTTTTGAGTTAGCTTCCGGACTAAAAGTCAATTTCTCTAAAAGTAGATGTGGGGCTTTTGGGGTGGAAGCGGCAAGAGTAGAGACTATGGCAAATATGTTGAATTGCAAAATCCTTTCCTTCCCTTTTGTGTATTTGGGCATTCCAATTGGTGCTAATCCTAGAAGGGAGGTAACTTGGAAGCCAATTGTTGAGAAGTTTGAGAAGAAGCTTTCATCTTAGAGGCACAAGCAACTATCTTTTGTGGGTAGAGTTTGCTTAATAAACTCGGTACTTACATCCTTACCTCTTTTCTTTCTCTCTTTTTTCCGTATGCCTATGGGTGTGGCAAGAAAGATTCAAAGTATTCAAAGTGGGTTCCTATGGGGGAGTAGAGAGGGTAATAGGAAAATCGCTAGGGGCAGTTGGAGAAGCATGTGTTGTCCAAAAAGTCATGGGGGCTTAGGCTTGAAGGACTTAAATATCTTTAATGAAGCACTCCTTGCTAAGTGGGGCTGGAATTTATTCCATCAAGAAGGGACTTTGTGGAGTCAAATTTTGGAATCTAAATATGGTGGTTGGAGAGACTTGGTGAAGGAGGAAGTAAATACAGAAGAATCTATTTGGTGGAGGGACATAAAGAAAGTGTGTAGGGGGGGTAATCAGCCCAATTGGTTCGGTAGCTTGATAAAATGGAAGATAGGGGATGGGAGTAAAATTAAATTTCGGGAGGATTATTGGAGAGGAGGGGATTGTTTAGCAAAAACTTATGCTAGATTATTCCTAAATTCGTTGCAAAAAGAGGAAGTCATTAAAAATATGGGCACTTGGTGTGGTGATAGGTGGGTTTGGGATTTCAAATGGAGAAGGGGGTGGTTTGAGTGGGAGACCACTTTGGTTTATGGAGAAAATGGATTTAGTGCAAATACAAAGGGAGGGATTGGATGAATGGTGGTGGGATTTTGAGCCAAATGGGAAGTATAGTGTGAATTCAGCATATAGAGTGGTGCATGAGTCACAGTGGGGTACTCAACAAGACAACTTATACTCTTTTTTGTGGGAAATAAAGGTACCTCCTAAAGCGATTCATTTAGTGTGAAGGATTATCAAAAATAGGCTTCTGACTAAAGACAACCTTAGAAGGAGAAATGTACAGTTACAAGATAATTACTTCTGCCCTTTATGTTTAGTTCAAGAGGAAACTTGTTCTCATGTTTTTTTCAAGTGCAGTAAAGTGGACGCTTTGTGGAAGACTTGTTATGGCTGGCTCAATCAGTTGACTGCTCTGCCGGATTTACCAGTGGTACATTTGAGGCAACACTTGTTTGGGATGGAACACAAGGATAGGAAAGAAAAATGGTATATAGTGTGGGCTGCTTGTGTGTGGTGTATTTGGAAAATGCGGAACAACTGTATCTTCAAAAATGATGTTTTTGATGCAGGAAAATTGATTCAGGATGTCACATATGTGTCCTGGACATGGATGAGGATGAAGATCAAATCTTTCCAGTTTTCTTTCTTATTATGGTCGCTGAATCCACTTTACTGCCTGGTGGGTGCGTGAGCTGTGCTGAATTCTTCTCATATTGCCTCTGCTCTCTTCTTTTTACGTGGTTATACAGCAATATTTTGGAAGATTGGCTGCCTGGGGTGTGCATTCGTATATACGCATTAATTGTATATGAATTGTGGTTGATGCTTGTGATGGTATTCGGTCTTTTTTGATCTCCGAGGAGTTGCTGGGGTTTGAGGTGTAATTTTGCCCTCTGTTGCTACACATCGCGTAGATGAATAGCAAGTGGCGGTGGTGGCTTTTCTAAGGATCATAGGTTGGTCAAAGGAGTTTCTTGGATTTTTCATTTTGACAGTTTATGATACACTGTTTTTGGTGGTCTCTGCTGGGAATAGGTCCAATGTTATTTATTTGCACGGTATGATAGGATAGGAAACACAACAGAGATGGTTACAGGGGTTTCTATGGGTGGAAATTTATATCATAGAAGTTTGGATAGGTGGTTAATGTGTATTTATTGCTTTTATTCTGTGATAAATACCTATTAACCACTATGTGTACTGCTTTATGGTACCACTGGTACCTCTTTCATTAATAATATTTTTTTTTTGCTGATAAAAAAAAAAATGTAACACTAATAGTGTGCTTCATCTTATTATAATGATCGATTACAGGGATGCTACCCAGTATTTATAACTTGCTATAATCATAAAAAAGTGTGTACCTTCTCTTTGTATCGGCATGTCCTTCCCCAAATTAACATCCTAAGAGAATTAAAAAGCTTTCATTCTTTTCATCATCCTCTTTCTGTATTTCATCATGATTTTATCATTAAAATAATAAAAGTACACCAAGTATCACATATTAAGTTCTTGTGGAATTAATAAAGACTTGAAATAATTCTAAATTTGGGCCTAATTTGTGGTTAAAAATATTCAACGAACATCTGATTTTAAACCTTCAGCAGCATGTTAATCACAAAACTAAGGCATCTATTAAGTGGTGCTGATTTTAAAAATCGTCATAGGCATATGCTAGGCATAATCAGCAGGAGCAGTTTTTGACATGTACTGATCAAATACTATACTTGAATTTTTAACACACAGTCAGATGTGTAATTAACAAGAAACAGTGAGATAAGAGATGCCAGTATCAAACTAATTATCTTTCACTGTGGAGCATGTCACCAAAGAAAATAGTTGAGTACTTGAGTTAGGAACACTGCCACCTTGAGGTGGCACCAATATATTCAGACATGTCATATGAGACTATTTCATATATATCCATCACTATTCACTCGTGGAATCATGGTCAATGTCTTCCTCCTTCCCTGTCACACTCACACTTCAACCATCAAGCATGCTACTCATGTATTAGTTAGTGCATGTTTGGATTAAAGTTTGCAAACTAAGTTTGTAAAAGTATCCCAAGTGTTGCTTCTCCGAAACTGAGTTTTCAGACAAAATTTTAGTCTTAGACATATTTTTGGTGAGTAACTATAAACATGATCCCAAACTCATTTTCCTCTCAAACATACTTTTGGACCCTTCCACCGGAAATCCAAACACACCCTTAATTATACCTTTCATTACTCCCAAGCTCCCCACGCATCCACACACCACCAAAGATAATTAGGTAACATCCAGCCCAATAAAACAAGTTCAAGTGTCTCAATATTAACCAGTCAACATCGAGCAAGAGCAGCCATCAGGTAAATTTCCTTATGACAGTTGAAACCACCAACTAAATAAATGTGCAAATTTTGAAGTAAAAGTTACAAAGCCTTTCTTCAAAGACCACGAATAAGATTTTAATAATTGTTAAGAGTAATACTAGTTAGTTAGAAATAAGTTCTATATATAGAGCATTTAGGTACTGTTAATTGTATCTTTTATCATTTTATCAAATACAATGAGTTACTTTGTTGGTACTCCTTTACTTTTCTTTGAGCTTTATGATCTATGGCCTCATCAAATGGACATTACTTGCATCTCTTCCATCTCTTCTCCTGAGTTTTTTGATAATAATATCAAAGACTATCACTAATACCATGGAGTTCTTTTTATTGTTGTTAAGAATAAGATGGCAAACTAGAAGGGCTGGTTTTCTTTAGGTCCCAAAGATTCAAAGGGTTTATATATATCTATATATATATATAACTAAATTGATACTTGAGATTGCACGAGATATCAGCAGGACCCCAAGCAATTTCCAATTCCAACTAATCATAGCAGAGGAGCTAACACAAAGAAGCCATGAGATTTTCAAACTGTTTAAATGTATCATACTAGACTTTAGAAATGGCCTAAGTGAGAGATTCAACTTTTTGATAAAGTTTTGACTAATCAGAGTCTTAATAGCAAGACACTAGTTATGATGGCACCCAAAAGAGTTTGTGAATACTGCGACTCAAAGACTAGCATTGCTACTAACCATTAAAAACGAGAAACCATCTTTATGGTGTTATCATTTTATCTAGTGTTAAATGTCTAAATGTACGTATGTGTCAATGTGTGAAGCACTATACCACATTTGATGATCACATATTGTAGCATGTATCAACCTTTAAAGGTATCTTGGTAAATAAAATTTAAATATCATGCCATTTAATATCTTCTTGTGCCATAGACATAAAAGCTATAAGAGAAATACACGTGACATATTGAATTGAATAAAGAAACTGTAAGTATGATGTTTACCAAATCGAGTTTGATGGTGTGACCCTTGAGCACCGGAAAAGTATTACATCCAAGTGATATATATTCATAGTTTTTTTCTTCCTTATATGCAAGATCAGGGTCATTATCGATCTCCTTCACTTCCCATTTGGGCAACGGGAATAGTTTCTGTACATAATATGGTTATAAATCTAACCATTCAAATTTTAATTATTCATTTATTAATTTATTATGTAAAAACATAATGAATTGAATAAATAAGATTCATGCAGTTCCACTTATAACTGCAGAGGATAAAACCCGTAGTGAGGACGTAACCGCTTACACCACGAAGATACATATTCTTTTGATTTCTACTAGACGAGTATGATTAGGATAATCCAAGCACACATATGTATGAGTAAAACTTATGTCACGCTCAAATAAAATATCATCACTGAAAAAAGCTTTAAATGTTACCATTAAAATGCAAGTCTTTTTATAATAATAAAAAGCTAATGTCAACACCGTAAGAAAATACATACGAAGAACGACACATATTTTATATGAGTTTAGAACACCGATTAAAATACTTACTTGTTGAAGACATGAGCGGATTTACCGGGCATGCCTGCATTGCACGAATCCTTAAAATTGAGAAGTCAGGCCTTCCTTTCAATCCTAGGTTTTCAATGCGGCAAATCCTAGTGAGCTATTGAATGACGTGACGGCAAATGGGACCTAACCTCGCTATTTATTAACCCTAGGTACCTCCCATTATAGGCCCAGTATTTCGGCCCACACTGTTTCCCACACTGATCACATTATTAGCGGGCTTAAGTATCATTAAATGAATCATAACATTAACTCGTTTTTGACAAAACAAAATATTACAATTAATTTTAACCCACATAAATTCATAGGAAAATTCTAACAAACACCGGTCAAGATTTCATAATTACTCAAAGTACATGACTTTAAGTAATACCATATTATGTAATGTATATATAAATGCTTTTCCAAGAGTAATTCATGATCATATTGCAAGGAAGAAGGTCGCTAATTTATATCGAGATTAAAGCGGCTCATTTCAGGAAGAAAGGTTGATAATTGAAGCCGAGATCGAAAATACTCGAACGCTAGCTTCTTACGTCAACTGCAACAGAGGCACTTCATGTCCATGAAAAATTAACTAACCATTATCGTAATTATTCACACAATTGGATATTCATTGACAAGTGATACCAACAATTCATATAATCATCAAATTTGATCTAAATTTAAAAGAAAAAGTTTTTTTGACATTATTTGATCTAAAATATTTAAATGTTCCTAAAAATGTATAATTATATTAGTAATTTTAATTTATCAAAATATTAATATATAAACTATATTTAAACAGAAAACAAATTAAGCATTTTTCTAAGACACAAGATTATAAATACTAGTAATTAGTTTTACATGTCACAAAAAAATTTCATGACCAATATATAATAAAAATTAAAATTCCTTTTAGACTCAAATATAAGAAAAAATAATTAATTTTACACTAATTAAAAAAGTTAGTTAATATCATCTAATTTTACTAATCTCATTAAAAAAAATAAGGTTATTCCTAAAATATCATTCATTGAAATTTGATATCATGAATAAAAAAAGAGTCGTTGAAAATAGAATTGCAATTAAATGAAGAGAGTTTTAAGAAATGTATCATTAAATAGGATGAAGTTAGTCAAATTTACTTATATTTAAGTCTACCATACAAGGCCATTTTTTTCCTTATACAATGTTCATAATTAAACTTCATTATTTCATTGATAAATGTGAATAAATGACTTTTAATTTTAAAATTATTTTTTATTAGTAAAATTTTCAAATTATTTATAATCAAATCAATATTAATGGATGACTAATAAAGACTTGTAAATGTAATTATTTATAGCCTTTAAAACAGATGAAAAGAAAAATACTATTGAAAAATAAATGATATTCGAATATATTATCTAAAAAGAGAAAAAAAAAAAAACAATTATCTTCACAATAAATACAATAAAAAATAAAATATTTACCTAAAAGTAAAAAGATATAATTATCTTCACAATAAATATTATAAAAGGAGAACAAAATACTTTATCAAAAAAGAAAAAAATAACACCTAAATATTACTAGCTGACTTCAAAATAAAAAATTATTACTCAAATATTAATATATATATATATATATATATATATATGTATAAAAAAAATAAAATTAAAAAGCCAGCGGGAACAATGCGCCCCACACTCTAAGGTGACTCCGTCCCTGCCAACAATATAACAGTTAGCGTATGAGCAATACGAAGGGTGAATTCCTGAATTTCTTTGTGATGAGAATACTCAATTTGAGGAGGCCTTCGTATCTGTATTTATTGATTCATTGGTTGATTGTGCGGTTGGGGAAAGTTTACCTCGGTCGGTTGATTGTGCGGTCGGGGCGCCAAATGTTCTTACCAATTTCTGAGATGCTCTCTAGATTGATCTCCAGCGATCTGACTGCTACTTAGTATGCCGAGCTCCTCCAAGCCATGGGAGTGGTACATGTAAAGCCATTCCGACACTCAAGTTAGTGAGTGAATAATCAGAATTCTAGTAAAGTTAGAAGATAGATTTACCTACAGAATACCCTTTATTTATAATAGTAGTTGTTAGTTAACGGAATAGGTGGTTACCTAGTTGTAAATTAGTGGGCAGATAGGCGGTTGAGTGTTTATTATACACTAATAACTCAGATAACTTATTTATATCTCCGCCAATACACAAACCATATATGCTTCTTAAAAAATCACAGTTTTAATTTTTTATAAAATCACTTTTTTTTTTAAACAAATTGATCCTTAGTTTGAATCGTGTCATCATTTGCATTGGTTATTTATTTAATTTAATTTTTTTAATATAGAGCAGATTAAGTATCAACGTACGAAAATTAAAAAGAATTATAATGTTTTCTTTCTAAATTATCATAAGTAATGGTTAGATTTATTATTAATCTAGTTTTCTTACATATTATTTAATTAATCTTGTTTTTTACATATTATTTAATCAATCTTTTTTTTGGGACAATAATTAATTAATTAATCTTGTTAAAACATGTGAATACGTCAGTTTTAGATTTATTTAATACTGATATATTGATATCTGCATTTATAAGATTTTGTTTTTTTACTAATTAAATATGATTTTTTTTTTTGAAGAGTAAATATGAATTATTTTACTACTTTAAAAACTGCGACAAGTGCATCCTTTATGATTAGACAAGTCTTTTTCATATATAAATTTGCAATGCCCATTAAGAACATTTTGCATGTGATCCATTTTGTCGTGTGGGGTTCGTTTTCCTCTTCGTCCTCGGAGTCATTCCCCTTTCGAAAAAATTCATAATTCGATCAGTGCATGTGATACATGTGTCCCCCTCATTTCAATCTGTTTTTAATCGTTTTTTTTTTTACTGAATTTTTAATCGGTTAAAAAATGAGTTTAATTGAGTTAGACCTGTATTCAAATTGAGTTTAAAATCTCAATTTAATCCAATTTGTAGTGGGTTATGGGGTGAATTGAATTAACCTATTAATGTAAATATAATAATACAATTATAATAATATTATCTTACTGAATTGTCTTAGCATAATTTTTTTCAAATAAATTAATAAAATAATATATAAAAATACTTCATAAAATATTATGTCCAATAAAATAATATTTAACTAAACAATCTGCCTTAAAAAATGAAAACTAAACAATCTATAAAAATAATAGGTTTAAATATTTTTTTAGTCATGAAATTTGACCCAAATCTTGTTTTGGTCCCTGAAATTTAAAATTGCTCTTTATAATCCCTGAAATTTTAAAAAAATGTTGGTTTAGGTTCCTGAGGTCTGACGGTGTTAACTGGTTTTCGTATTATTAAACACTCTTCCACACTTGTGTTCATCATTTAAAGTGTTTAACTTGGATGGTTTTTTTTCCCGTAACCTTGCTACAATAATGTTTAAAAGCGACCTAGTTAATGCTATTAGACCTCAGGGACCAAAACCAACATTTTTCAAAATTTCAGGAACTATAGAGCAATTTTAAATTTCAGGGACCAAAACAAGATTTCAGTCAAATTTCAGGGACTAAAAAGATATTTAAGCTAAAATAATATTATGTTAGTTTAAAATATTTCTTTTTCATTAAAAATAACATACAAATCTTGATCCAATAAAATAATTTATGTAACACCCCAAGGGTGTGTACCTTTTTCCTATTTATATTACTAAATTATGAAAATTTAGAATATAAGGATATCAGAGTTTACTATGCGGAAAAAAAAAACTTAAAACATATCTTATACAAAACTCTTGGCCCTTATGTGCCATACAAAACATAACCTCAAGGGTATTTGAATATAAACTAACTCCCATACATTGGGAGATACACAACTATAATTATCCTCCTTCATTCAAGCAGCTCCAAGCTTCTCCCTTGAACTCGTCCATCTGCTAAACCTGTAAAAACATGAAACTAAAAGGGATGAGATATAATGTCTCAGTGAGTGCTCCAAGACTCTAGGTTGACTCTCTATTCTAGAGATCATTTTCTTAACTCTCATGGCTTCTCATGTCTTTTCTTGATAGTCATACTCACAACTATAATATCAACATCTCTTCCTTTATCCCCAAGTTATACAATTCTATACATACACATAGACAGATGCCAATCAAGGAAAAGGAAAGAAACTAAATATTATATACTTTGAAAATACTGTATATAGTTATCATAATTTATAACAAAACTCAGTTCAACAATAAACACCAATATCATAGCTCAACCATTTTAAATAGTTCATACAAAATAAACCATCACCGCTCATCATCATGAGCCATAACCATCACAATGCCCTTTTATGTAACACCCCTGGTCGCCAGCCTATTGGGTTGGGCCCCAACCCTCAACTGACCACCCCAGGAGCCCTCCAGGTCCAAGGCCCAAGTCCTTGGCTGCCTGGCGACAACTCATGTCCACTAGACAATCTTAGTCGACAAGACTGACTCTACTCCATGGAGTTTCGACATCATATGAGCGGTCCTCATAGGCCCTATCCCCTACCATAGTCTCACATTTGACCATTCAGGGAGTCCCATGAGCCACCCTGTGGAGGAAGTGTGGTTTTATCGAAAATAGACAAGTGCTATAGTGGCTTACCTCTGTAGGTTTGCAAGACCTTACATCTATAGGGATTCGCCCACTTGGCTATTCTATAGGCCCGTCGTTGGCCACCACGAAAACCTCCGGCACTAGGTTGAGAGCCTACCTAGCACCCTCAACTTACGTGCCTACCCATATGCCTGTGCACTAACTGTGCACACCTATGCACTAATTGTGCATATACAACATTCAGAATTTTTCTATGCGTCAACTATGAACACACCGCATTCCAGCGGCAAAGCATATTTGGAATCCCTTATAGTCTAAGATACTGTACCTTCGTACTCGCCATCTCCAATGGCCCGACTTAAGGGTCCAAATATATCTCAACAACATCAACCATCGTCAACCACGACAATAATCCATCCCCTATATGCTAAAAGAGTCACTAAACCTCTTGGAAAGTAGTTCTCAGCACTCCAACACGCCATTCGGAGCCCAAAACATAAGGGGTGTTACTTAGGAAGATATCCCAGTAGGCGAGACCCCCGGGTCACTTTAGTGGGCCAGAGTTCTGGCGTGAAACTCACCCTCCCAAGTATACCATTTTTCTATAAAAATCTTCCTAAAGGTCATAGCTGACTCATTTCTAACATATAGGGATGGTTCAAACACATAGTTCACAAACGTCATCATCATCATCTTTTCAAAATCATACTCATTAATATTTCATTTCAAATTCTTAAAACATCATAATCTCTTTCACCACATTCAACAAATAGTAATTTATATTTCTTCATATACATATAAATACCTCAACTTAACATAATCATTTATAATTCAACACATCATTCATCCCTCAACATCATCTTATCAACAATTCATATACATCCCAATAATAATACATTCACCTCAAAAACAACATAATCATCTTATAATTAAACATACTACCTTTATATAAACATTTTAAAATCATATAACTCAAAAGGGGAAAGGTTTCAAAAGAATATCAATTAACCAAATTCATGCCCGGCATCCCCAATTTTCTTACTGAGCATGAGCTCTACTGGAACTAAAAATCGCTACTGACTCTCTCATGCCCGGCATCCTCAACTTTCATGCTGAGCATGAGAACCTCTGGAACTAAAAACACATACTGACACTCTCATGCCCAGCATCCTAAACTTTCATGCTGAGCATGAGCACCTCTGGAACTAAAAACACATACTGACACTCTCATGCCCGGCATCCCAAACTTTCATGCTGAGCATGAGCACCTCTGGAACTAAAAACACATACTGGCACTCTCATGCCCGGCATCCCAAACTTTCATGCTGAGCATGAGCACCTCTGGAACTAAAAACACATACTGACACTCTCAAACATAGAATCACACCCTAACCACTTCTATTACATTTCCAACCGATTAATCTACTCAAAAACATCCTTAAACATGCATAATCATCAAAATCCCAAATCTCCAAACCTAGTGATTCGAAAGAGAAAAAGGGGAAAACATACAAATCAAAGGGATAGGAAAGGACTAGGGGGAAACACTCACCTCCCGGGACATGTAGAGATAAGCTCCGAGCACTAGGTCTTCAGATCTCTGCTCCCTCTCCTCCTTCCTCTTCTTCCTCTTCTTCTCCTCTTCTCCTCCTTCTCTCTACCTTCCTTTCTCTTTTTTTCTTTCTCTCTCTAACTCTCCCCCTCCTTTTCTATATAAACCGTGGTGTATGTGTGCGGCTTAGTGAGCCTTGGCCCTCCTTGGGTCTTGGCTTCCCATCTAGATCCTATTATCTCATTCCTGACAACTCCTATAAAAAGTAACTATTATTAATAATACCTAAAGGTATCCTTTAACCATTAAATACAAAGGATATTCCATAAAAAATGTATCTTTGTTATTTATTTCTTAGGTCCGTAAATTAGGGATATTACATTCACCCCTCCTCAAAAGATTTTCGTCCTCGAAAATCGAAACCTAACTACATCGTCATATCCCCACACATCTATACCTGCAAGGTCCTAAGGAATCTTATTCTCAGGGCTCTTCTAACTAATACCATTGTCAAACCATTCATTCACCTTTGATTATACTTTCTCCTAGAAAATCACATTCCTACAATCACTATATGTTCCTTAAGATCAAATGCTATGCTAGTTTGGATACTATCTTAAGAAACACTTACTACCCTCTCTTAGACATAATGCTTTCTTAGGTCTAGTCCTCTTTCATCACTTATAGACAACTACTTATCCTCCATTGACCATCATAGGTCTATATTCTTCAGGTGCTAATTCAAAAGCAATCTAGTCCCATGACTTATATAAATCTATCTGAGCCTCAAAATCTCTAAACACTCATAAACCATTTCTCATTTTTTTTGGTCCATCTTACTAACAACTTTGGGATTAAGTCCCAACCTCTAAAAACTTCTAAGATTCTTCCTTAACTCTACTTAGGGAAATTCGACTCCTATGGTTCATCTAGGGTGATATTCAAGCTTAGAGTTCCACTCTCTTATAGTTTCAACCATTATTTGCTCTAACCATAGGGTAGCCTTCTTCCAAACTACTTGTCCGTTCACAATTCTCCTTCTTCGTATTCTTATCCTATGTTTTCCTTTCATTGTCTCTACTCTTAGGTGATCTATCTCTAAACAACTCTAGGAAATCCTATTCTTGAAGTTTCCCAAAGTTCTTTAACTTTTTCTCGTTTCGCCTTATTCAATTTCATCTTAAAAAAAAATTTAGAACTAGGTTCAACCTTAAAATATATCTATATATATATTACTCTTCCCTAACTCCTTTTGAGAAAACTATCTCCTTTCCACTGAAAAGGTTTTCATTTCATGCTTAGACTAGTTTGGTAACCATCATCTTCTAGGTTCCTAGTCTCAGGTTCTCACAAGGCATAGGCATATACCTATTTTCCTTAACTTCCAAACATCCAATTCTCTAATAAGTTGTGGACTAGGCTTATCCTTTAAAAAATAATTCGATGGTCTTCTCTCTTAAGCTTAAACTATAATAAAGTTGGTGACTATTGGCTAGACACTTACCGTAACCATTCTACTCTTAAGGCCTCTAAAGACTCCTCGCATTTCTCACACTAGAGCTAACCATAAAGATAGGTTTGTTCTATCTACTAGTTATCCATCACAACTTCCTTTACTCTAGATGTAACCCTTGAACATAACCTCAAGTTAAGGTGATCCTCTTAGCTTATGAGTCTCTTTAAAATGTAGGTGGTATTAGGGAATTCTATTTCTATAGGTTCCCGCTCTATGCACTTCCTAAGGTTTTCTTCTTCTAAACAACTCCATCTCTTTCCATTCCAAACACTACTTAGGATGAATATTTTGTTTATCTCTACAATCCTTATCTCAAGGTATTGGTAGGGATCTCCAATCTGTAGGGTTCACTATTTCCTTGAGCTATCTAGGATGATACTTCTATCTTGTGAAGATCAACTATCAAAAGCTAGGCCACTACCAATCCATGCCACTACCCATCCATATCAGGTCAACTATGTTCTACTTCCCATTCCCAAGGTAAAAGTGTAGCTAACTCTATGTTCTTTCCCTGACAAGCTCACCTGAAACTCAGAAAACTCACCTAGCAACAAAACCACAAAAACACTATCTATTACATTTTAAACTTAACTTGGTTGGTCTTGGGACAAGCCACACCAAGTGTCACATCACTCCTATTTAAGGCTATAACATCAAGCACAAAAACATGCATTGCAAAACATAGAGAAACATGCTACACAAACAAGGAAAACAAGAAACACTTCGTTCCTAGGATGTTCAAACAATCAAAGAAAACATACCATTCCACAACATAAGGCAAACATATGTTTGTTAGGGAACACATACCTAGGGTAGGTCCATCATCTTAGGTTGTCCTCCTAACACAAAGAATACAAAGCCAAACTGTGGATAAGGGTGTTGGCTCAACTAGTTCCTTTCTAAACTCCCTTGTGGTGCTTACCACATTTGGGATATCCCTTAGCTCTTGTGGTCTCTTACCACCTATCATGTACTCCTCTGAAAATACCATCTTGAAGTTCTCCCACTCCAAGGGTATTCTAGAAAACCATCTTACCCTTCACACATCTCCACCAAAGCTCAATCTCATCCTCTAGCATGAATGAGGCATAAGCCACACCCTTTGCTCAAATGAGCAAGGTACTACCTTCACAGACCTCTATCTCTCTCAACCATAACCCCACCTTAGTAGGATTATAGCCCCCCTAAAGGATGGTGGTTTCTTACTTTGGAATTCCACATATCCCAAACTCTGGTTTTCCATAGCTAACCCACCTTGGGTAATCTCCACCTTCCCTAAGCTTTCCTAAGCTTTGGTTTCTACTTGCCATAATTCCTACCTGCAGTGCACAAAGTATTGAGGTGATCAGTCTCAATATTCCATGCCAATGCAAATAAGGTTTTATAGCATGATAGACAACCATTACACTCAAACTAATCTGACTATACTATCAGAACATATAATCTAATCTAACAATACTAACCACAGTCCGATTTGAATCGAACTGCTCTGATACCAAAATGTAACACCCCAAGGGTGTGTACCTTTTTCCTATTTATATTACTAAATTATGAAAATTTAGAATATAAGGATATCAGAGTTTACTATGCGGAAAAAAAAAAACTTAAAACATATCTTATACAAAACTCTTGGCCCTTATGTGCCATACAAAACATAACCTCAAGGGTATTTGAATATAAACTAACTCCCATACATTGGGAGATACACAACTATAATTATCCTCCTTCATTCAAGCAGCTCCAAGCTTCTCCCTTGAACTCGTCCATCTGCTAAACCTGTAAAAACATGAAACTAAAAGGGATGAGACATAATGTCTCAGTGAGTGCTCCAAGACTCTAGGTTGACTCTCTATTCTAGAGATCATTTTCTTAACTCTTATGGCTTCTCATGTCTTTTCTTGATAGTCATACTCACAACTATAATATCGACATCTCTTCCTTTATCCCCAAGTTATACAATTCTATACATACACATAGACAGATGCCAATCAAGGAAAAGGAAAGAAACTAAATATTATATACTTTGAAAATACTGTATATAGTTATCATAATTTATAACAAAACTCAGTTCAACAATAAACACCAATATCATAGCTCAACCATTTTAAATAGTTCATACAAAATAAACCATCACCGCTCATCATCATGAGCCATAACCATCACAATGCCCTTTTATGTAACACCCCTGGTTGCCAGCCTATTGGGTTGGGCCCCAACCCTCAATTGACCGCCCCAGGAGCCCTCCAGGTCCAAGGTCCAAGTCCTTGGCTGCCTGGCGACAACTCATGTCCACTAGACAATCTTAGTCGACAAGACTGACTCTACTCCATGGAGTTTCGACATCATATGAGCGGTCCTCATAGGCCCCATCCCCTACCATAGTCTCACATTTGACCATTCAGGGAGTCCCATGAGCCACCCTGTGGAGGAAGTGTGGTTTTATCGAAAATAGACAAGTTCTATAGTGGCTTACCTCTGTAGGTTTGCAAGACCTTACATCTATAGGGATTCGCCCACTTGACTATTCTATAGGCCCGCCGTTGGCCACCACGAAAACCTCCGGCACTAGGTTGAGAGCCTACCTATCACCCTCAACTTACGTGCCTACCCATATGCCTGTGCACTAACTGTGCAAACCTATGCACTAATTGTGCATATACAACATTCGGAATATTTCTATGCATCAACTATGCACACACCGTATTCCAGCGGCAAAGCATATTTGGAATCCCTTATAGTCTGAGCTACGACACCTCCATACTCGCCATCTCCAATGGCCCGACTTAAGGGTCCAAATATATCTCAACAACATCAACCATCCTCAACCACGACAATAATCCATCCCCTATACGCTAAAAGAGTCACTAAACCTCTTGGAAAGTAGTTCTCAGCACTCCAACACGCCATTCGGAGCCCAAAACATAAGGGGTGGTACTTAGGAAGATATCACACTAGGCGAGACCCCCGGGTCGCTTTAGTGGGCCGGAGTTCTGGCGTGAAACTCACCCTCCCAAGTATACCATTTTTCTATAAAAATCTTCCCAAAGGTCATAGCTGACTCATTTCTAACATATAGGGATGGTTCCAACACATAGTTCACAAACGTCATCATCATCATCTTTTCAAAATCATACTCATTAATATTTCATTTCAAATTCTTAAAACATCATAATCTCTTTCACCACATTCAACAAATAGTAATTTATATTTCTTCATATACATATAAATACCTCAACTTAACATAATCATTTATAATTCAACACATCATTCATCCCTCAACATCATCTTATCAACAATTCATATACATCCCAATAATAATACATTCACCTCAAAAACAACATAATCATCTTATAATTAAACATACTACCTTTATATAAACATTTTAAAATCATATAACTCAAAAGGGGAAAGGTTTCAAAAGAATATCAATTAACCAAATTCATGCCCGGCATCCCCAATTTTCTTGCTGAGCATGAGCTCTCCTGGAACTAAAAATCGCTACTGACTCTCTCATGCCCGACATCCTCAACTTTCATGCTGAGCATGAGAACCTCTGGAACTAAAAACACATACTGACACTCTCATGCCCGGCATCCCAAACTTTCCTGCTGAGCATGAGCACCTCTAGAACTAAAAACACATACTGACACTCTCATGCCCGGCATCCCAAACTTTCATGCTGAGCATGAGCACCTCTGGAACTAAAAACACATACTGACACTCTCAAACATAGAATCACACCCTAACCACTTCTATTACATTTCCAACCGATTAATCTACTCAAAAACATCCTTAAACATGCATAATCATCAAAATCCCAAATCTCCAAACCTAGTGATTCGAAAGAGAAAAAGGGGAAAACATACAAATCAAAGGGATAGGAAAGGATTAGGGGGAAACACTCACCTCCCGGGACATGTAGAGATAAGCTCCGAGCACTAGGTCTTTAGATCTCTGCTCCCTTTCCTCCTTCCTCTTCTTCCTCTTCTTCTGCTCTTCTCCTCCTTCTCTCTACCTCCCTTTCTCTTTTCTTCTTTCTCTCTCTAACTCTCCCCCTCCTTTTCTATATAAACCGTGGTGTATGTGTGCGGCTTAGTGAGCCTTGGCCCTCCTTGGGTCTTGGCTTCCCATCTAGATCCTATTATCTCATTCCTGACAACTCCTATAAAAAGTAATTATTATTAATAATACCTAAAGGTATCCTTTAACCATTAAATACAAAGGATATTCCATAAAAAATGTATCTTTGGTATCTATTTCTTAGGTCTGTAAATTAGGGATATTACAATTTACACCCAATGCTTAAAATTTAAACCATAAATAGTTGACGTTATAGAGCCCAATCAATTAACTTTAAATTGGGTTGTATTGTCTTCTCGTGGATGTATAATTCTTTAAGACTTACATAGTTATTTTACATGACTTTAATTTTCAGATGTGATAAACTGTGTAATATGGATTCCACTATGCGAAAATTTGACATCAAAATCTTTGGAAATATAATTGGAAGATATATTTAAAATTATTTACAATTATTAAGTAATTTGTTTATATTAGAAAGATAAAATGTAATTCATATTCATATCTCAAGAAAAGAAATATATTTTAAAATCAAAAGAGATAAAAAAAAGTATAATTTAAGTATTTTCTAACAAAGAGTTAAAGACAGATGTAATTCTTTTTGTTATAAAAAGTTATTGAAACGCATCACACACCACAAAAGAACACTCCATGACCAAAAGAACAATGTTCCTTGGCGGAGTGAAGAAATTCGCAATAATGTTAATTTCTGATCTACATCTTTTTTTTTTTTTTTTTTCTGAATTTCTGATCTACATGTTGTCTTGGGGCAAGAGGACAAAAGCTATTGAGTATATATATGTTTCGTCCAAGCAAGCATCATTACTTAATTAGTCATGTCTTGTAGGATGCATTAATAACAAACAGTTTTCAATGATGTCATGAATTAATGATACTTTGGCTACATCGGGTACCAATAATGCTAGATAGTGAAGAACTACCGTCACATACATTGAGGTTTTTATTAATCCCACTTCAAATTCTTTATCCAAAAAAAAAAAAAAATCAAATGACTGGACTAACAAAAAATAATTATTTTTTTAAAAAATCAAATTATACTAACTCCATTGAGGTTTCTTGAGATTGTATATGGTCTCCGCTTTTTTTTTTTTTTTTTTACCTTTACAACAATCTCTTCGTAAGAATACATGGTATAATATTTTTTAAATAATAATTAAAGAGTTAGTATAATTTTTCAAGAGAGATTAGTATAAGAGTAAAAGGCCGAAGGGTAGGGAGAATTTGACGAAATCTCAAAGAATTTAATGTAATTTGTTCAATTTTTTTACTTCATTTTTCATTTTATTTTTAAAGGAAAAATAATGTATTTTAGAAATGATTAATGTATGGAAACAATATTTTAAAAGTGAATAAAAAAATACATTTATTTAGTTAGCATAAAGTAGAGTCATTTTAAAGAACCACGGAGTGTATGGATTAATTGAAACAAGATTATTTTAACATAATTAGTGTCTCGAGTTTGGATTTTAAGCTGTGTTAAATACTTGGATAGAGAGTTTGCACTTATAGTGATATTACACGGTTCAAATAAGATTGTCTACAATGAATGATACATGTGGTCTCTAAAAAATTAGTCATTTTAAAGAGTAAATATCGGTGTTTTATAAATAAATAAAAACTTGATAAATATAATACTCAGAATTTATCGTAGAAATTAAAAGTTTCTTTTTTATAGTAATTTGAACGCCCCCAACAGTTAGAAGAAGAAGAAAGTAGATTTGTTTTATATATGTTCTAAAAAAAATACATTTTTTAGAGAAAAAAGGTTATGTATTCACAGTGTAAAACAACTTGACATTATCATTCAATCACATATTACATATAATCATGTATCGTACTTTTACAATAATTATCTTAAAAAGCATATCAACGATGATTTGTGATTAGATAACAGTTCAAAACTATTTTACACTGTTAGTATATGACCATTAAACTCATTTTTTAAACAAAAGTACTATTAACAAATTAAGTGCACCGGGACTCCATTTTTTTTAGTGAGCATTATTAATAAGTGGATACTCCTTTACGTCATACACTATTAACTCCTATTATTTCTTTCCATCTCTATTCACATCCCTATCATGATTATATATACTATTCTGATCTCTCTTTAATTATATGTGTGTGGATCCTTTAATTATTTATTTATTTATTAATTAATTTATATTTTAACATGAATAGTATTTTTTTTTATAAATAAAACAATTTAATGATAAATTAAATAAGGAAAATTTATAAATTTATATATTTCTAATACAAAGTTTTATTCATTTTTTATATTTTTAAATTATACATAATATATCTATAGGTTACCACCTAATTACTCATTACATTTTTTTTTACAATGTTGTCAATGAAGTTCGAACTTAAGATCTCAAGCAAACTATTCAAACTTCCTACCACTAGACCAACCTTAATGGTTTACTCGTTACATTTTTAAACTTTCTTTTTATCTTCTAGTCTTTTTCTTCTCTTTCAAAATATATACATTTCAAAATATGTGAAAAAAATATTTTATAATTTTTTTTATAAAAGCAGGGAATGCAACAACATCACAATAGGAAAAGGAATCTCAACTATGCTGGCACCCTAGGACCTACCAATCATCTACAACATCCTATAGATTAAAATAGAAAAATAGAAAGAGACAAAAGATCATGGGGGAACTAGACCAAAATCCATGGAAAAGGATTAACAAAACCTAAAGTTAGGAAGACTATTCCTACTGCGGAAGAAAACTAACCTAATGAAACTAGGAACTAGGTCTTACCAAACCAAACCAATCTAGTTAGTAGCCCCAGCTAACCTATCTGCACATGTATTTCCTTCTTTATAAATGTGTGAAAAAAACAATGTATATTTTCACAAAGAATAAGACAATTTTTCTAACGATTTCTACTTCTCCAGGGAACCAACCTAGTGTTCTTGAACACATCAATGACTAGCTGGGAGTCACACTCCAACCATAAAAATGCCAACCCTTTTGGTGGGCTATTTCAGTAGCAATTATTGTCACAAAAAGTTCCGCATAAAGGGTTGTTTTGATCCAAACATAGGAAGCAAAGCAACTAAGAATTGCATCGCTATGGTCCTGGAAGCCACCACAACTAGCATGGCCAAGAGCTCCCAACACAGATCCATTAGTGTTGCATTTAAATGTTCCACAAGAAGGCAGAAACCAATTCACTTGTTTCACCAAGAAGGGTTTAGGTGGGTGAATCGTAGCAGAGAAGGCCTTAAGAATGTTGAATTCCTCTAATGAATTGGCCATATGACCTTTAGAGCTTAAACCCGCTAAAGAGGTAGCCAAGAGGGTCAGGTTAAGCACAAGGGGTTGAGACCGAAGCTTTGTTGAAATGCTTTTGGTTTCTATTGAACCAAATCACACAAATAACATTGAGAATTGTAGCAACGACAACATCTTTAAGTTAATTACTCCAGTTCTTGTCCACAACAACAGGGAGGAGAAAGATGTTAAGTCAACATGGCAGTTAAGAATGGATTATAACCAAGACCAAATGATTGACACAAATTGGCATTGGAAGAATAGGTGGATCGAAGATTTCTCACAAAAATCGCACAAGCTACATACTTAAGCAATGATGCACCCTCTAAATTTTAGATTGTCGTCCGTGGGCATTTTTCGGTTGAATACCGCCACAATAAAAAAGATTCTGAAGGCGGGATGGTTCTAGACTAAATAAGTTTTGCCCATGAAAACTTTTGACCAGGTGAAGGGAAACTATTTCAAGGTCAAGAAACCATCATCGGCAGGTTGCCAAATAGGTGAGTCATCCTCAAGAAAATTTGGGATAGTGACCTAAGGATTGTAACAACTAAGTGAGGAAAATTAGAGCTTAGTATAGTTTGAATTCTCTATGAATTCTGGTAGATGAAATCACGGACTGATGCCTGCAACTTGCGTTGTATGCTAATAGGGAGCTATTAAGTGCAGCCGCAATAGAGTGCTCTATGCACCAATTGTCGTACCAAATATTGATTTTTTTTTTCACCTGTGCCAAGAATCCATCTTGTGTGGAGAGTGATATTAGGCAACTGTTGATCGATTGAAGGCTAGATAGAGGAGCTCCCCGTAATAAGTTACTAGAGCTTTATTTTTCAGGAATTTGGCTTGAAGAAGAGTGGCCCATTGAGCATTTGAGTGTGCAAAGTCCCAAGCAAGTTTTAAAGTGGTAGCCTCATTGATGGCTCCAAAAGATTTAAGACTCTCCTTTCTCCAAAGGACAACAAACAATCTTCCAGCCAATTGTAACAATCTTCCTGGTGTTGATGTTGCCTGACCACACAATGTTCCTAACCCATAGGTCCACAGTTTTCAATAAAGCCATTGGCTAGGAATAAATATGAAAGCTATAAAGCAGCATCCAATTAATGACTGAGTTAACAAGTTGCACCTTGCCCATGATGGATAACAAGGTGTTAAGTCATAGGACGAATCAAGACCCTCCAATGTTTTGATTTATGCAAACAAATAATAAGTTCTGAAATCAACGTCTGAGTGTCTATCAGATGAAAGCTTCGTAGTGTTTTGCATCTATCTATCAAACGATGAACTTACGAATGTTGAGTCTGTGCATTTATGAACACTAAAATGCTCTGATGTTTTGATTCTTTGTGTAGAGAATATATGTTTCATTCTTCATAGGATCTGTCGAAGAGGATGAAAGAGAAAGAAGTCAATTGAAAAATCTACATTCTTCATAGGCATGTCAAAGCAAGTTACAACGTACTTGAGTGCACCAAAGCATATTTGACCTCTGACACAATATATGGAGTGCGGGAATAGCAAGATAAGCAAGCTACTTTATTAGACTACTTAGACAAGTTGGTGACATGCATTAAATGCTTCATGGACATCTTCACCAATAACGAAGACGAAAGTCGTTATAGTCATAATGGTTATTTCCAGTTGAAGTCTATAAATAGCTAAAGATTTGAAGTGCTCTACACAGAAGAGAAAAACCTACACGCAAACAGGCATTCTAAGCAATTTCAAATTCTTTATAATTCTCTAAGTTAGAAACTTAGCTCTCAAAATCATTTGTATACCCTAGGAGTTAGACTTTGTGCTTAAACCTTGTATCCGTCTATAAGACGATTAAGTCTATGTGCCCTAAACCTTATACAAATTTGTGAGATTTGTTAAAAGTTGAAGAGGTTTTGTTTTAAAGAATACTTGGGTGTTTAGCTTGAATAGACTAGTGTAAAACTACTTGGGATTGAGCCAGAAGTGGCTTAAGAAAGAATACTTGTATTTTTGTTCGTTGATAGTGAAACTTGGTGGGTTAGTCAAGAATTGAGCATAGTCTCAATGCTGGAGACGAACCAGTATAACAACTTTGTGTTTTTATTATTTTTTATTTGTTTTTATCTAACCTTGAATTGTTTTTATATCCAACGTGATTTCTCTAAAAGGTTTTTGATAAAGAGAAGTTACTTTTTTTTAAACTATCGTTTGTTTTATAAATCTGCTACTCTTAAAAACTCATGTTTGTAAGATGGTAAAAGTGTTTTGTTAAGGTTTGCAAAAAGGTTTTAAGAAACACAATTCAATTGCCCTTCTTTTGTTTCCTTGTTTTCTACACAAGGCACCTTTTCCAGGAGGCAAGCTTTGATTTTATCCTGTTAGCCACTAGTTGGAGGTAGGTAGAAGTGGCTTTTCCCCAAAAAATAGGCACACCCAAACAAACAAAAGGGATAGCTCTAGTTGCAAAAGCTAATTGAACACAAACTTCAAATCTCTTGTAGGGAGACATAGAACCTACAAAAAATTTACATTTATCAAGGCTAATGTACTAAACCTGAGACTTCCCCATAGGCATGAGAGAATTGCATCAAATTGTCAAGGTTGTGTTTCGTGCCTCTACAAAAAGCATAATGTCATCAACATAAAGGACGTGACTTGGAGTTGGACATCTTTTAGGACCAACCATGGGAGTAATAAATTATTGTCAACCAAATGATTGATACCCCTACTTAACACATCTTCTGCCAGACAAAAAAGGAGGGAGATAGGAGATCCCTTTGACGGACACCCCTTTTATAGAACATGTGCCCAACAACAAAACCATTTACTGCAAAGGAGAGCTTGGTTGACTTTAAAATAGTCCTAACCTAGCTACAGAACATGTTATCAAAAGTAAAAACTTTGAAAACATCAAGTAGAAATTTCCAATGGAGGGTATTGAATGTTTTCTTAACATCAAATTTGAGAGTCATATTTATTTAAGATTACATTTTACTTTAACAAACAATAATTAATAATTATAACTATTTATTTGTATAGTAATAGTAAATTTATATTTAAATGATTACAAATATAATTTAAGAATTTAATTAAATACTTGTCTTACATTAAAATAAATATTTCTCATGTAAAATAATTAATATTTATTTTCTTATTTTCATACAAAATATAATTATATTTTATCATTATATTTTTTTTTACTTTTTCATGATCCCTTTTAAATTGTATTTTTCCATTTTTACAACTAAATTCATAATGATATTATTTTATAAATTTTTCATAACTTTCTATACATTCGTAGCATGATTGTTTTCTTATGTATATAATAATTTTAAAAAATGAAAATGATAATTTTACTATATATATATATATATATATATATATATATATATATATATATATATATATATATATATACACATCAATGTTATTTTTTCAATTTATATTTTAATAGAATACTATTAACACTAAAAAAGTTTTAATAGTAGGCTGGATAATGTTGGAATAAATAATTTTGATAATTTATCTAAGTAATAAAATATTAAACGTAATTAACTTGAAATAAATGTTGTATTTTTTAGATGAGTAAAAATAGTGCTCCTCATATGTGTTCTACGTGAGGAATGATGAAAATAGGTTGGGCTTTGTTAGGCTTGAGTTTGGCTTTAGGATAAAAAAAATATGGTCCGAGTTTGACCTGTTTATCTATTAAGAACTTTTTTTTAAAGGTCTGATCTGACTTACATAAAAGCTTGACCTGATCTACAAGCTTATTTAAAGGCTTATTTTGTGATAATTTTTTTTTGATTGATTATTTTGTGATAATTTAACACCAAGATAGACATAAAAATAGGTATGTTAGGCTTTATAAGAATTGAGTGTAACTTATTTATATGATAAAATCATATTTAATTTTAAGGTATAATATGACATTTATGATAACTTATTTAAAAACATATTTGCAATAAGACATTTAAATAGGACATGTTTCGGTAGCCACAATCCCACATCGCTTAGGAGTCGAGGCGAAGGGTAGCTTATAAACATCCTCCTCCCTTTTGAACCCACCGATGCGCCTTTTACAAGGACAAAACCGTGACGGTCCATCGAACACCTAAGTGAACAATACCTCGGAAGGTGACCTTAACGGATGCCTACGGACACGATGCCGAAATATGACATAAATTTATCTTTCAATAAACTTATAAGTTTAAATTAGATTCTTTATGTAACTCAACATGCTTAACCTTTAAAAATATAAATAAATATAATATTTTAATATATTTTAACGAATTTACTATTACTACAAATAACAACAAATATTTATTTATATTTATTTAAATAGGTCGGTCTGTTAGGCCTAAAAAACTTTTGAATGACTTAGAGTATGACATTTTTAATTGAATAGGCTCTTATAAAAACTTTGACCTAATTTATTTTCTAAAAAAGTCTAGCCTAATACAAGCTGGGCCATAGATCTTTATCAAATGCCCTCACCGATTTCCATCCCCATACATGAGTGAGGGATGAGTTTTTTTTTTTTTTTTCCGATAAATATTAGTTGTTAATATGTTAGCTTTTATTAGTGGGAGGGATTCGAATCCACGACCTCTCATGAGTAAGGGATGAATTATTGAAATGGAAAAAGGATGTTTATGAAGGAAGCCTTTTTGACTGTATTTGCTGCTCGAATTTATGAGCGATTCATTAGTAAGGGTGTCTTGATTATTTTTTGTATGTTTAATCAAACATGTTTGTTTATGATTATCCAAACATGATTTTTTGTATGCTTGTTTCTGATTATAAGGTAAAAATAGACAGAAGTATAAATATGATAAATAATACGATGATAAGAAGAAAAAAATAGAAAAAAAAATTATAAGTGTTTATGACATGTTTGATATATAAAAAGAAAAAAAAATTATGTATTGTTAGTGTAAAATAATTTTATACTATCATCTAATTATATACTATCATATATGATAAATTTGTTGAGTTCTACAATAATTATCTTAAAAGACATTAATAATGATTTGTAATTGGATGACTTTTTTTTTTTTTTGGTCAGCAAAGAAAATAATATTAAAGTGGGTACTACGGGTACCGAAACCATGTATACAAAAAGGACAAAGTATAATCCTTGGTTAAGTCTATTTACAATCCACTAATATAAATAGATGATAACCAGGGATAGAAGCCTAGAAGAATTCCATTGCAATATATGTAACTACAAATCCACCAACCAAGATATCCCCCGATATCCACCAACCAAATATGAATCAAAGTATTTTCCCAACCAATGAGGAACCATGCAGCATATTCCCCACTGTAGAAATTCTTGCAGCAAACAATGTAGCAAATGGAGCATAGAGATACTAAATCCCAGACTTACATGCACCCCTCTCAAAAGCCATAGAACATTAATGAATACCTGTACAATCAGAATACCACCTTCCTCCAACCCTGCCACGCATACCCACACCGACCCAGAACACATAAGCGCCATCATGTCGACAACACAACTTCATCAATACCCGTTTTAATATTAGATTGCCACTGGACAAAAGGGCACGAGAAGTCTGTGGGACCACCCTTAAGCCAAATCCAAGAGTAATAAATAATGTCATCAATGATAGCTTGAGTGTTTAGATTTTGTCCCTTGAAAACCAAATTATTTCTGCACCTCCAAATAGTTCAAACAGTAGCACACCACACCACCCACCAGATCTGTTTCACTTTCCTACATTCCCAACAGAGACTATGTTGGTAGAAGTGTATTGCTATATCCTCTAGCAGCACTGCGTGCAAATCCAACCAGGAAAGCAAGCCGACCACATAGGATGCAACTTTTTGCATGAGAACATGACATGGCCAATCGTTTCATCACATTCCTCACAGAGAGGACAGAGTTGCTCTGAAGTTGGGATTTGTACCCCTTTCCTCATAAGGTTTACTCTTGTCGGCAATTTTTTCCGGAACAGTCTCCACACAAAACACTTCATTTTAGGTGGGACCTTCATATTCCACATCTCTTGAAAAATTTCCTGATGCTGGCTACTCGACCGGGCTTGGTATAGGGCACAATACGATGATTTCACAGAGAAAACCTTCGATTGGTCAACCTTCCAAAACCACCCATCCTTCATATGTTTTTTTAGATTCATGTTAGCCAAAAGACCTTGTAACTCATCCTCCAACCTCATTTCCCAAACAAACCAATCACGTTTCCATGCAAATTCCCAAATCCACACCTCCCCTACCCATCTACCCATCCTATCAATACATGCATCTTGTTGCAATGAATTCAAGTATAGTCTAGGGTATTTTATATACAAACTTTCGTCCCCTCACCAATTATCCTTCCAAAATCTAAAAACTCCCCCACTTCCCACCTTCCAACACAACATATTATCAAACCATTTATCTTGAGAATCACCATCACACACTTTAGACAAATCCCGCCACCAAATAGAGGACTTCTTATAAACCCCGCCCCCTAATAGTCCTTGCCACCAACCATATTTGGATTGTAGGACATCACACCATAATGATCCTTTGTTATGAAACATTTCCCATCTCCACTTTGCAAGAAAGACATCATAGGAAATTCTCACATCTTTCATACCAAGACCCCCATGTGCTTTAGGACAACATACCTTACTCTAACTCACCCAACATATTTTCCTACTATCACTATCCTTGCCCCACAAAAAATCCCTTTGGATTGCAATAATTTTGTTAGCCACCCTACTAGGCATCCTAAACAAGGAGAAATAGAACAAAGGGATAGATGATAAAACCGAGTTTATGAGGCAAAGTCTACCACCAAAGACAAGTTCCTATGCTTCCAAGAGGATAATTTTGAAGAGCACTTTTTGATGATGGGTTCCCACATAGCTTCCTTTCTTGGATTATCACCAATAGGTACCCCAAGGTAGACAAAAGGCAATACTAGTAAACTACAATTCATGATAGTTGCATATTTCTCCAACTCCCTTTTTCTCCACACCAATTGCACCAAAGAAGCTTTTGAAAAAATTGACTTTTAGACTGGAGGCAAGCTCAAAGCCTCTCAACATGCTTTTTATAGAAAGAACATTGCTTAAAGATGTTTCCCCACAAAAAGAATATCATCAGCATATTGTAATAAATTGACCTCTACTTTCTCCTTCCCAACCAAGAAGCTTCGAAAAAGATTCTTTGAGATTGCTTGTCTCATCAAATTGGTCAAACCTTCCACAACAACCGTAAAGAGAAAGGGGGCCAAAGGATCACCTTGTCATAGCCTTCTTTGCATCCCAAATTTTGGAGACGGACTACCATTGACCAAAACGGATACCGTACTAGAATTAAGGCACCCCCTAATCCAAGATATCCATTTCTCCCCAAAGCCCATTCTATGTAGCATGTAGACTAGGAAGTCCCACGATACCGAGTCGTAAGCTTTCTCATAATCAACTTTAAACAACAAGCATTGTTTCTTACCACGCTTAGCCTCATCAATGACCTCATTAGCAACTAAGGCACTATGAAGGAGATACCTTTTGCCCAAGAAAGTGCTTTGCCTTTGATCAATAACCCCCGGAAGAACTTTCTTGATTCTATTAGCCAACACCTTTGTCAAAATCTTGTGCATACACCCTACAAGAGATATAGGTCTAACCTCACCCAAAGATTGAGGATTATCAACCTTAGGGACAAGTGTAATGAAGGATGCGTTGCTACCTTTAGGAAATTTCCCATGAACATGGAACTCCTCCAAAAATCTCATAATATCCCCCTTTAGAGCGTCCCAAAAAGTCTTGATGAACTTGAAGTTTAAACCATCCGAGCCCAGGCTCTTAAGACTACCACAATCCCAAACCGCCTCCTTCACCTCCAATTCTTCAAAAATTCCCACAAGGAACTCCCCATCCTCTCTAGATATTTGTTTAAAATCTACCCCATCAAGTTTAGGCCTCCTTGTATGTTGCTCACAAAATCTATCATGGAAATATGTCTTCACCTCCTCCTTCACCACACTTGGCTTCTCCGCCCATCTTCCATCAATATAAAGCCCCTTAATAGCATTCTTCCTCCTTTTCCAAGCTAAAGAAGAGTGAAAAAATTTTGTATTTAGATCCCCCTCCAAAACCCACTTACTTCTTGCTTTTTGCCTCAATAAAGACTCTCTACATCTTGTCACTTTCCAAAACTCCTCTTGATATTTTCTTTTTAACAAAATTTCCTCCTCCTCTAAGACACCATCTTCCTCTTTCTTGTCAAGTTCATTCATCTTCACTTCTAAATCTTTTTGTGCATTCTCTAAATTCCCAAAATGATTGGAATTCCACTCCTTCAAAATTACCTTCAACTTCTTTATTTTTTCTTTAAGGACTTAGGCCGCCCACCCTTCAACATGCAACTTCTTCCATTCATCCTTCACAAAATCAATGAACTTCTTATCAAAAAGCCAACAATCAAGAGCTCTAAATGGCTTTGGGCCCTAATCAACAATCTTGTTTCTCATCAAAATCGGACAATGATCTGATGTGTTTCTATCAAGAATATATTGAGCACATCCATTCCATATGTTGATCCATTCTCTAGACACCAATATCCAATCAATCCAGCTTCTAGCTCTACCATTAGGCCTATACCATGTAAATTTTCTCCCAATCGTAGGAATGTCATCCATCTCCATATGAGCTAAAAAAGGTTGAATTCTTCCATGTCCCCTTTATCTTCAACTTGCCCATGACGCCCTTGTCTTTCATTTTGCCTTCTAATACTATTAAAATCCCTCGCCAAGCACCAAGGTTGGATATAGCTACTTCTTTTCTTTTGAATGAGTTCTTCCCACACCCTCCTTTTAAGGCTCCTATCACAAGAAGAATATATGTTTACAATAACAACTAGCACCCCCAACTCCTTCCACACACCCTCCAGTAAGATATATCCTTGACCCAACTTGTATGAGGTTAGGCCAAAGCTTTTCTTATCCCACAAACATACCAAGCCACCCGCACTACCCCTAGCCGGATTAGGCACCCACTCCACATCATACCCTTCCCACATAGAATAACAAATATCTTTATCCAACACCTATTTTTTTGTTTCTTGAAGACACAAAAGTTGTATGTCTTCTTTTACCACCACCTTCTTAATGAACTTCCACTTTACCGAGCACCCCAACCCCCTAACGTTGTATGTTAGGATCCTCATAATAAATCCTCATCTTCCCCCAACCTTTGAGTCATCACCCTAGACTCCAAGCCCTTGTGATCCCTTGCCTCCATCTCTTCCAGCATGTAGAGAATTTCTTTTTCATCCCCTTCATATGTCAAGCCTATTTTCTTCCCCATCTCCCACATCCTCTTAGCCTCCATGGTATCATTTTTCAACCAGTAAATCCTATTGCAATTTCTCACCTCTTCATCAGAGATGAAATTGCTGAAGGGGAACTCCGCCTGTTTCTTCTTCATCTTGCTTCTTGTCCTAGTCTCAATTTGTAGACTAGTGTCAGTACTAGAATCTAGTATCTCTCAACACATAGGCCTCCTAGTGACTCTAGCATAATAGAGTAGAGGATCACTATTTTTACCGGAAGAGGTAGAAGCTTCAGTAGACCTCAGGGACGAAGCAGCCAAGGTATCGGAATGATGAGAATTTATGTTCTTCCCTGTCTGTACCGTAAGTTGCTGAGTACCTTGAACCTGACTTTGATCCAGTTGTGTATAGCTATTTGGTCCTCCGTTTGAGCCAGGTCCATAATCGGACACTTGTTTATATTTCTCGTAGCCCTCCTCCTCAGGCCCAAATGTAATATGCATAGGCCCACTTAATTGTACACCCTCTACTACTTGTTTTTTACTCTCAACATCAAACTGGGCCTCGTAATTTGAAATAGATCCACTATCGAATACCGTCCCCAATTTCTCGCCTCACATTATGGATATCTCCTGTGATGTTTTCAAATCTTTCAGCCTCTGTCACCTCCAAACAACATTCTCCTGTGATGTGGTCCCCAGCTACAACCTTTTTCTCGTTGGGTCCCATACCAAGAAAGCTAGAATTGCCTAAAGTAGCTTCAGCTTCAGTACCCCTTACACCTATGACGTGTGATGCCTTACTAGCCCCATCATAGATATCCGAGCCCAGCCTTATATCCGCAGGATAAATTCTAAAGCATTCCTCTCCCACCTTCTCTTTGCCTTTCTCTGGTGACCTCCTCAATTGAGTGTCTCTCGCCATCTCCATTCTAGCTGCACCCTCCGAACATTCTGAACAAGATGAGTTATTCTCCATACCCCAGACGCTCCCGAAAGACTCCTCTTCACTTGGCGAGCTCTATTTTGACAACATCCAGCATCTACAGTTGTTTTGTGTAAATGCTACTTCCTCCACCACTCGTATAGTACATATGCTCACGTTAATGCGGACCTTATTATAGTACACAATAGGTAGTGGTGATGATAGCTTTACCAGAATGCGAGCCAAGTCGAGTCTAGTCATCTCTTCAGTATGTTTGTCCATTTTGATGTATTTCCCAAATGGAGCCACAATCTTATCGAAACATTCATCACTCCAAGTATGGATCAGTACTCCATAGCAATTTATCCACACAAGTCTATTAGATGTTACAATATTTGGACTCCATTGCTGTACTGAGTGAAAAAGGGACTATACCTCCTCCTCCCACTCCTTCAACGATTGAGCATCTTATTTTCTAGATTTTGGCTGCCACCTCATAAGATCTCTCCCCCCTACTTTCCCGGTAACATTCGCATACGTCGTGGTAGCATTCCTCACCGCAGCTTGTCCCCTAGCAGCCCCCCTTATCCTTTCTAGATAGCCTTCACCAGAACCCCTTTTAACTTCCTTGATCATCTCCCTTCCCCTTCTATACCGTGGAATATTCACATACATTTTTGTGTTGCCAATGCAAATATAGTCTGGCTTCTTCTCCATATCATAGACATTTTGGACTCCTACAAAACGAACAAAACCATAGCTTCTCCCCTATCTATCTTTTCTATTTGCAATGAAGATTTCCCGTACGTTCCCATATCTTTTGAAAACTTTCCATAAATCTGACACCGTGAAATCATCTGGAAAGCGTGAGAAGAAAAAGGATGAAGTATCTCTGGACTCCCTCCATCCCGCTCTCCATTCTTGCGAACTCCCTGCTCTCCAGTTCTCTCCCTCCATCCAGTTTTTAGTAGGTATAATTGGATGACTGTGAACTGTGAAAAAATATTTTACACTATCATGATCATTAAATTCATAAAATACTTAATTGGTCATATATATCATTAAACTCATATATATGACACGTTTTGTGTTCTCCTTAATTGGTCAAATTTATAATTTTGATCGGTCAATAATAAAAAAAGACTCATGTTGATAAATAATTTTAGAATAGAACCATATTAATATTTTGTTTATAAAAATGATCTAAATGATGAATCACTCTCACCAAGTCACGTAGGTTCGTACTATCACATCAACAATAAAGGCTGTTAGCCCGCGCGAAGGGACATAAGGAATGTGTTGTATAAGAAAACACGTATAGATTAACTAAGGAATGTGTGGTATAAATGGCTTCATCATCTCTCATGCATGCAGTGTTTAAATAATGAATTTAATTTGAAATCATTATCAATCTAAATTTTTTATATTATATGAAAATCATATTTTTAGAGCATTGCGAACGGACAACTATAAGGAATGTGTGGTATGAGAAAATCATATTTTTAGACTATTGTGAACAGGACAACTGTACGGAATGTGTGGTATAAGAAAACGAGTATAGATTAAGTAAGGAATGTGTCGTATAAATGGCTTCATCATCTCATTCATGCAGTGTTTAAATAATGAATTTAATTTGAAATCATTGTCAATCTAATTTTCTTTTTATATTATATGAAAATCATATTTTTAGAGTATTGAAAAAGTTGTTTGTTACCTATACATAATTGATCTGTCAAATTCTTTAGTGAAACTCTGTTCATAGACTCCTTTAATTTTTTTAGTGAAACTCTTATATTTAATTGCAAGTGATTTTTATTAGTTGAATTCATTAGCATCATATATTATCTTTTAAATAAGAACAAAAGTTAGATGCAAATTTATAGGTGTTATTGGTGCTCTTTTCTAATCAATAGAGATTTTCATTAAATGTTGATGTGAATTAATGAGGAAAAAGTTTGATTCTGATTTGAAAATAACACGAAAAACACCTGTAAAACTGTTTCATACTTGTGTCCTTCATATAATTGTTACTATTGAGGTAATTAATGCTCAAATATTTAAACTATTTTTTTATGGCCTGCAAGTAAAGTAATAGAGTTGTACCATACACTATCATTGAATAACCACGTGAAGGTGTTTTGTAAAATCACATGCATCAAGTCCTATCAAATATATATATATATATATATATATATATATATATATATATATATATATATATATATATATATATTTGAAATTAATTTTTAATATTTAGTTACATTTTATTAAATCATTTAATTGATATTAAAATTTAAAAGCATATGAAAATATACTAGATGTATACTAAAGTAAAGTTTACCACAGAAGATAGTATTCAACTGAGAGTGAATGTGAGGAAGAGTGAGGAGAGTAGACACTTGAGAAAATAAATAGACTTAAACGTTTATATATATAGAAGATTATTTCAATAATTTTTATCACAATAATTTTTTTTATCACATCTTTATATCTTTTATTTATATTTATTTCTATTTTAACCTAAAATAAATAATTATTTATGTTTTAAATATGTAAAAAAATTATTAAAAAAGGAAATTCTATCGTGTTTGCACATTTTAATAGGTACCTATACCTTTTTTTAATAGATCAATAAATAATAAATACAGATACATGTAAGTTGTAACTTTCACCTTATAGGTAATATAGAATAGATAATATGATTTATTGTTTAGGATCTTGTTATTTTCTTAATGAGCCCTCCTCTTTTTTAATTGCTAAATCTAGAGTTATTTTTGTTGGCCATCCATTTACACTTTATATTTTTCATGTTTAATATTTAAAATTTAAAATAATTCCCAATGGATTTTATTTGCAATTTTAAAATTTAAAACACCATTAAACAAAGAGTACGAATATTCATACATTTGAAAATGTGCACCCACCGTCCATTTAGCAAATGTGGTTAATTATGTATATAAATATGATTAATTTTATTTTACATGTGGTTAATTATTATTAATCATTTCAATGACTTCATAACACTATTAACCATTTGTAAGATAAAGGCTATGTTCGGCAAGTCATTTCAGCTAATTTCTAGCTTTTTTTATTAGCTAAAAAGCTTGTTTAACTGTTCGACAAACAAGCTTTTTTTAGTAGTTTCTAACATTTTTTGAAACACTACTTGAAGTAGTGTTTTTTAAAACGCTAGTTTTTAGTTTCTAACTTTTTATATTTTATTTTCTTTTTATTCTTAAAATATTTATTAAACTTTCTTATTACCTTTTTTAAATAAATGAGGATTATATTATTTAAATAGGGAATCAAATTATTTCGAGAGTAATTTTTAAAAGGTAAACTGATTTTCCCTCCTGTCGTACTGAATCGTTCTATCTTTCCGCTCTCTTCTGCCTTTCTCAACAGATCCTGAAGGCTGTAGCCTGTAGTGGACCCTCTAACTAACTGTAGATCAATTATTCCTTCTGTTTAAGAACACGACAACAACTAGTTCGTACAGTTATCACTTAATTAATAGCAAACTCATCTTCCTCTAAGAGTGGCATTAACTCTTCAAAAATAAAAGAGGTTCCATCAAACAGTTATCACTTAGCAGCAAACTCATCTTTCTCTCTAAGAGTGGCATTAACTACTATTCGATTCCATCAAATACAAGATCTGGCTCCATCGTTAACGGTCGTTAATTCGTTTCCATTAAACAATGCTGTCGTAAGGCCGAAGGAGAAGAAAAAGAAGAAGAAGAATAGTTGTGTTGTGATTATTTTTTTTTCAATAGGAATCGATTCAGGTATCAGGTCTTTACAACAACTCATGCATTCTAGGTGAATAATTGTGATTATTGTAACGAGGAAGGTGTCGTTGAGGCAAATCTTCGCGGAGAGGAGCAAGGAGAGGCTCCTATCGCGTCAGGACCTGTTGCTGAACGGCAACGGCAATGGTGGCAGTGGCGGTGTTTCGCGTCGTGTGGCGGCGATCTTTGACGGCGTGGGCAAGTTCTTCCGCGAGCTTCGGGAGATGGCACGGTCGGATCCGCGGAAAGTGGCGTTCGCGGCGAAGGCAGGGCTTTCGCTGGCGCTGGTTTCGTTGTTCATTTATGTGAAGGTGGAAGAGTTGAGCAAGTATTCCATCTGGGATGTTCTCACTGTCGTTCTTATTTTCGAATTCAGTGTAGGTACGTACAGAGAAAGCACCACACAGTTTCTCAACTTGAGCTTCCTCTTTTCTTTTCTTTGTTCAAAAATAATCTTAAGAGAGTTGCTCATTATAGTATTCTTTATTTATTTTTTTTAATTTAATGGTTTTAATGAAAAATCCACTTTTAACTATTTGGAGCAATTTTTATTTAGTATGATGATCGCAGGGAGATTAAAATATATGGCATCAAGTATATTATCCGAACACTCACCACTAGATCCACTACTCTTGTGGTCACTCTTAATAACTTAATCTCTCATCTTTTATTAATATTTAAATTTAACTGAAACTTACTACACTGGCATCGCCACTATTGGTAAATTTTGTTTGGATAAAATTTTCATTAAATATAAACACTTGTAAAACAACCAATAAAAATAATCTAATGAATTATTTACTATTATTTTATTTTATTTTATTTTATTTTTATGTTTTTGGCTATTTGTGTAGGAGCGACATTGAGCAAAGGGTTGAATCGTTCTTTCGGAACGCTTTCCGCTGGAGGGCTTGCTTTGGGTATTGCTGAGTTGGCCATTTCAGCTGGAGAATTCGAGGAACTTATTATCGTACTCTGTATATTTATTGCAGGTGGAGAATAATTTCATATTTAAATGTTCTTTCCAGTAAATATGAAACTACTATTAGTACCATTTTTCCACTGAAACTTCCTCACACATTTTTATTCCAGCACATTGGTCGGTCCTAAGAAATAATTGAGACGTACTCCTTGTTTAATTAGAATCCTTTAGTACTACTTGAACTTAATGCAACCCACTTGAACTTAATTAGAATCCTTGTTTAATTTTAATTGTTTTTTTCTTTCAAACATACCCTTACCTCTTACCTGACTTTTAATTAATTTATTATTTATCATGAAAATAGAAATAATAAAGTTAAAAAATAACTAATATGCATTTCCTATAGAGTAGAAACAAAAAGGGTAAAATAGAAAAAATTTAAATTATTTTATGAGAAACAAAAAAATTTACTATATTTCTTGATTTCTACACAAAAATCTCAAAAACCACTTAAAAAGGAACTGAGGTCATACTTGTGTTTATTTGGCTCCTACGAGTCTCTATACAAATTAGTTCTACAAATTGTTAAACAAACTAATAAGTTTAACTTTTTAATGTAATATTAATTATTTTTTCCACTTATACTTCTTACAAGTGTCATTGTAACTTTTCAATGTGTTATTAATTATAAGATTAGTTTCATAAAATTATTACTCTTTTATTATCTATTTACTAACTTTTCTTGATCTATGTAAAAAAAAAAAAAAACTAGGACGACATTTGTTATGGGACAAAAGAAGTAAACAACATTTTTCTGAATCCTTTAGTGAAACTTTAAATGATAATTATTATAACAAATGTTAACAATACATTCTTTCATGCACTCTTTTCGTCAAGTTCTTTATTAATAGTTGAATTTCATTTGAGTTCTACTAAAAAGCTTGGGCCAACTCCCTTTTTAGAAAGATTTGTGTGAAATCCATCAAGTAAAAAAGAGTGTGTAGCTAGCATTTATTTATAATTATTTTTAAACGAGGAAATATCTTTTTGTTTTAATCCATATTTATACCATTTTTGAATTTGAAAATATTTATAAAATTGATTCTTTTAGATCAAATTTCTCGTACCATTTTTACACCGTTTAATGATGGCTTAATTCTTAGTTAGCAAAAGGTGTATAGATTGGTTAACCAAATACTAATATGATAGTGTCAAACTAATATAAATAAGATAAAAAAAAAAAGAGCTTATAGGAAGGTCATACGGCTATAAAAGCTCTGTAAAAACTCTTCCAAATACCTCCTAATTCATTAACCAATCTATGTAAATCATTAACTAATAATTAAGTCATCATTAGCTGGTGTAAAAAATAATATATTTTTATGGTCACATAATATTACTAACTCTTATGCTTACTTACAACATTTGTTCATAAAAGAAAAAAATGGGATTAATGATTTTTCTTTTGTGGGTATGCAGGATTTTGTGCAAGCTTTGTGAAGCTACTGCCTGCAATGAAGACGTATGAATATGGTTTTCATGTGTTTATATTGACATTTTGTATTGTATTGGTATCTGGGAGTACTAGCAGAGATTTTTTCTCCACAGCCTTATACAGATTAATTCTTATTGCTGTTGGTGCTGGCATATGCTTGTTTGTAAGTATTTTCATATACCCCATCTGGGCTGGGGAGGATCTGCATAAATTGGTGGTGAAAAATTTCAATGGAGTTGCTTCATCTTTAGAAGGTTTGCTTGAATTTCCTCATATGTTCTGAATCCTTGCAGATATTTGTTTGTGTTGTTTATGTGTAGTTAGGGTCTGTTTAGATAAACTTCTCCACAAGTACTTCTAGGAGAAGAAAATAACAAGGAAAAATGAAAAAAGTTTCTTCATAAGCTAAAGTTAACTTATGCATAAGTTAAAAAACAATTTTTGGATAAGTTAATATGAGAAGGCTTCTACAAATTACCTTATGCAAAACTAATTTTAGCTTTTGGAGAAGCTTTTTTCATTTTTTCTTCTCCTATAAGTGTTTCTGGAGAAGTTTATCCAAACAGGCCCTTAGTGTATTTAATTTGGTGCTGTTGTCACTCTGAGTTGGTTCCTTTGTAACGTTGTTTAGGCTGTGTTAATGGGTACCTGCATTGTGTTGCATATGAGAGGGTCCCTTCAAAAATTCTTGTTTATCAAGCCTCGGATGATCCACTTTACCGTGGCTATAGAGCAGCAGTTCAATCGTCAAGTCAAGAGAACACTTTGGTATTCATATTTTGTAGTTGACATTAATTTTATCTTACCTTTTATGATTTTATTCAATATAAATGCCAAAACTAGTGGCTACATTGTTTGATTTTGTCTTACCTTCGCAGCTAGATTTTGCATCATGGGAGCCACCTCATGGTCCATACAGGACATTCAATTATCCTTGGAGAAGCTATGTTAAAGTCAGTGGAGCTTTCAGGCATTGTGCTTTCATGGTCATGGCAATGCATGGATGCATACTTTCGGAAATTCAGGTAAAAGGAATCTTTCCTTTCATGATTTGTACTATATGTTACCTTTATTGTAATTTTTGTATGTGTGTGTCTTTGTTTTGTTTTATTTTGGGGGGTTGGGGTTGATTTAAGCATAACTGAACTTTTGGTTTATAATTGACTCTGCTCACTGTAAATTTATCCAGCTTCATCTAATTGATTTGCAGTTTTTCTTTTAGCTGATCTTTAATAAGGTCTACCTGATTGTTTTCTTTATAATGTCTTCTTTCAATCTTTTGCAAGCTCCCAAAACACTTTGCATTATATAAGAATATATCTTCACCTTCCATGAACTCACTATTTGATTAATTTTGACCATTGTATTCACTGCTGAACAGTTAGAATGTGGGTACTTAATAAATGATTGGGTATTTGACCATTGTTGATTATTAAGATAGTTATTATAAAAGTAACAATTTTGTCATACATAACAGTTTATGATTTCTATCAAAAAAAAAAAAAAAAAAACAGTTTATGATTGAATGATACTTTAAAAACCCCTTTACATTGTCATTGCATATATTATTTACTCTTCTCTTTAAAATCTTCACAAACACCAGATTTTCAGTACTGTATAATTTCTTTGGAGACACTCATTTTGAAATTCATAAATAGCATCAATCACTAGTCTATGCTACTACTAAGATCTAATTATTCAGTTCTTTATCTTTCTTTCTCCCCATATTTGAGATAAGATAAAAGAAACTGTTATAATTTGTTCTTCTTTGTCTAAATTACTTTATCCTTGCAGTAAACATCAACGCATGTTGACTAAATATAATTAAGTTACAAATTCCAATTATTGTTGATGATGTGTTATTTATCAATTTTTTTTTCTTTTGGTACAAATTTATCAATTAGTTTGGGAAGGCAGGACAGTTTTGCTTACACATAATCCATAATCAATGAAGTTCTTTCCTTGCTTTTACACGTATGTTGGTGTTACTATACATTGTTGGTAATAAAATTTCATAAATACAGGACAGTTTTCCTGATTTACACTATTTGATTAATTTTGAACATTGTATTGACTGTTGGACGAATGTGGGTACTTAAAATGATCAGGCTGAAAATCAGTCAAACACCTAATATATCTGCAGTGAAAGGAGGGAGTTGTGCGATGATCAGTTACATATCTTATAATTTTGTTTTCTATGTATTTGGAGAGTGGGAAAATGTTCTATTGTTAATTAATACCAAGGAGCCAATTCATTTACATCAGTAGGAATACTGAGGTAGACTTTAGCTGAGCAGTTGAATTTCAGAAGATACTTAGCAATGTTAACTTACATTATTAGCAAATAGCTATACAATTTCTATTTCCTGTTAGATGGCTTGAGTGCCATTCTCTTAAAACATTTCCCAAATTCCAGATTTTTCAGTATTGTATTACAATTTCTCTCAATTCTCAAGACACTCCTTTTAAAATTCATCAATATCATCAGTTACTAGTCTATTATGCTACTACTAAAAATAAAGTTCATGAATATTGTCTCTCTTAATTAATTTTTGAACTTGGCAGATTGTTTTGTTCCCAAAATGTCTAAGGCAGAGTTCAGCTGAGTAGTTGAATTTCATAAGATACCTAGCAATGGTTAACTTACATGATTAGCATTAAAATTTCTATTTTCTGTTTGAGGCTTGAGTTCCATTCTCTTTTGAGTTTAATTTTTATAGATTTTCAACGTAAAAATTTTTACATTGTCAACTTGACAATAAAAACAAAATATCATTAGTAAAACTTTTAACATAGTCATTATAAAAGTCAACAAACTTACTATATAGGATAGTTTGTGTTAAATGATAGTATAAAATCCTTTACATTGTTAGTGTATATACTATTTACTGTTATCATTAAACATCTTCCCAAATGCTAGATTTTCAGTATATAATTTCTCTCGAGACACTCCTTTTAAAGTCCATAAATAGCATCAGTAACTAGTCTATGCTACTTCTAAATCTTATTATTCAATTATTTTTCTGTCTTCTCCCCATATTTAAGATGAGATAAATGAACCTGTTATATATATATATATATATATATATATATATATATATATATATATATATATATATATTTTTTTTTTTTTTTTTTTTTTTTCTAAACTACTTTATCGTTGTAGTAAAATTTACCGTGCTGACTGAATATAATTAAGTTATAGATTCAAATTATTGTGAATGATGTTTCATTTATCAATTAGTTTGGAAGGCATGAAAGCATGGTTCTATATTGCAATCTCGGCTGCGGCCATTTCGGCTATTGCGATGCGGATTGCGTCTATTGTGGTTAGAAATAATTATATGTTTGCACTGAATACAAAAAAGAATTTTGCAGTTATTCTAATTATTTGTATATCTTTTATTTATAAGAAGATAGCATAACTTTTCATTCATTTTAAGATTTGGTATCCCCCAACATCCCATATGATCATACTCATTCAACCATTGATACTTAGAAGTTCAAAATAGAAGATTGAAATCAAAATATTTATCTTTTTTTGACCAAAAAGTGGAATAGAACGGTGTTAAGGTTTTGCTGTGGCTCCAGTGCGGTTCCATTGCTGCTATGTTGTGGATGCGTTGCGGCATTTCGTGTGATTGAAAATCACACCTCAATTTCAGGCTGATGCGGTTGCGGGCACCACAGCAACAACAATATTGCAGCAGCAATTGCAGTTGCGGACCGCAATTTAGAACCATGCATGAGAGTGTTGTTGTTTTACACATAATCCATAATCAATGCAGTTGTGGTGTACTGTCTGCATAAAGAAAAACATGATACTATTTTAGTCCATGTTGAAGCCTTCTAGCTCTCCTTGAAATTGTGAACCTAAGAATGAAGATCCATGATTCAGAAAATTTTCCTTGCTTTTACATTGTCGGGGTTACTATACATTGTTGGTAATCAAATTTCATAAATACAGGCACCCCCAGAAAAGAGAATGGTTTTCAGCAATGAACTTCAGAAGATTGGTATTGAAGGAGCTGAAGTATTGCGTCAACTTGGAAGCAAAGTGGAAAAAATGGAAAAGTTGAGCAATATAGACATACTCTTGAAAGTGCATGAGGCAGCTGAGCAATTGCAGATGAAAATTGACAAACAATCATTCCTCTTAGTCAATTCAGAGAGCTGGCAAGATGCAAAAAAGCCTAAAGAAGCTGAAAATCATGACAATTTGTTGATTGATGCCAAAGACAACAATGAAAATGAAAACAAACCCTCACTGATCTCTTCCCTCAGTGAAACAGGAGCTGATTCAAGGCTTAACATAAACATAGAGCCTTCAGTTCCTGAATTGCATATTTCACAAAGCATGATGTGCAATAAAATGTCAAGGCCACGTCTCTCATCATTTTATGGAGATAACATGTTACTTGAGCAAGACTCCAAAGTATATGAAAGTGCAAGCTCTCTGTCCTTGGAAACATTTGCTTCCCTTTTAATAGAGTTTGTTGCAAGGCTTCAAAATCTTGTGGATGAATTCCAAGACCTCAGTGAGAAGGCCAATTTCAAAGACCCCTTTGATGAACCAATGTTGAAATAGGAGGCAATGGCACTTTTGGACCAAACTTCACAATCACCTTTATTTCAATATTGGAGGTGTGTATAATCTATCACTTTAATGTATATTTGTTATAATCCATCCATAATATAAGATAATATAAAAGCTACACTACATTTTTCTTCAATTTTCATTTTTTATTTCTCATAAATTATAATTTTATTTTATTACTTTCCATTCTTCTACTTCATATCTTTCTTTCTTTCTTTTTATATTTTTTTAAACTTTTAATTTTAATTTTTCTGTAGTCACTTTATTAAATTTAAAAAAAAAAACAATAATAATCAAAGTACATTAATTTTCAATAAATTATTAAAAATACATATTTTGATATGTGTGTGTGTACGTGCGCTTGTGTGTGTTAATTTTAAATCAAGAAAAATGAACATATACATTAATAACATGCTCTTTAAGTATTTTTTCATTTATTTTGTAAATTTTATTATCTTTTAGTTTTAATCTTGAACATTGTTATAAAATAATATTGAATGATATATATGTAATTTGATTTTTGTGTTTTTAATAATAATATATTTTAATTCTATTTATACTAATAATATTAGTATGAAGAGCATAATTTTTTTTTAAGTTTAATTAGTATGCATGTATTTGCATTGTAAAAGTTTTTACATTATCAACTTATAAGAAATAATTTTTTGTATGACTTATAGAATAGTTATTATAAAAACCAACAACTTTGTTTTAAATGACTAGAGATAATAATTCTACCTGAACTTTATGGGTAACTGCAAAAAGTATTCATAGTGGATAGGATAAATATCCATTCAATGGAGATTGATTCGGATATGGGTACTTTAGTACTCACCCACCCCATACTAACACCTAAGGATCAACTTCTATCAGTATAACTTACACCAACTATTGCACTATTAATAACTCTTCATAGAATGTCAATTTGATTTAATCAACCATTGAATTATAACTATATGTTACCTTGAAGCCCTTGATTGTTAATTTGTACCAAAGTTTGTAAAAAATTGAACAAAAAGTAATCAAATAATCATATTTGTATATATTTTAAGAAGCACGCACACACAAACAACGCCATTGATATATTTTGATGTATATGAATAACATCAAATAATTATGGATTAATATAATATTTTGTTTATATGATCTATACAAAAGGAACTTTCAATCGAATAGTGAGATTGAGAATAAATAATCTAATTATAAGTTATTGAATCATGTAATAGTTGGTGTAAGTTAAATTAGTGTAGTTTGATCACTCCTCTATGAGTGTGTGTATTATGAATTATATATTTAATTCAATATCTCATATGTGTGTGTATTATTAATTAAATTATTAAAATGTGGTTATATGAATCCTAAGTTTCTTACTTCCTTATGAACTAACTCTACCTTTGAAGTCATTGTGACGTACACATCATTCTTCTCTTCAGTTGCTGCTAGCTTCCCGTTCTACGCTCCAATCGCCAAAGAATTTCACTAGTCCTTGTCCTTGCTCAACGTTATAGTGTCTTTGGATGAGAGTATTACAGTGTTGCAGCAACGTAACCCTTATAGCTCACACAATCTATCCTCGTCGTTGTTTGTCATCCCATTGGAACTATATCCTAATGTTGTATGGTGATGTTTAGATTATTTAAAAATGATTTTTCAATTTAGTCGTAACAAAAAAAATAAGTAATTAACATTTTTTCTATTGATTTTACACTTAACTAACATGAAGGTAATGTAACAACCCAGCTTATTTCTTACCTTAAATTGTGTTGTGGTGGTCAATGAAGTGTATAATCATATATGCATATGTATAGTAATTAGATTTAAGTGTTTGATTAAGATAAAATATGGTTGCTAAAGAGGCATAATAAATTGACTTCAAATAGTATAGAAAATTATTATTAGATATTATTAGACTTTCTTTTATATGGAAAAGTTTTATTATATATATATATATATATATATATATATATATATAGATTATGTATAATAATAATAATAATAGTTGTTTTAAATAAAATTAGAGAGAAATGCTAGCAATACACTTTCCATTACACTCTTTTTAACATGTTATTTATTATTGAGTGTAGATCCTCTATTGTAGAATGGTGCAATATTTAGTAAAGTGAGAAGACTATTGGCCCTTAATCCTTATAACACTCAAACAATATAACTTATTACACCTGATCCATTCTTTATATACACCCATATTATTTCTATTTCATTTAAGTAAACCAAAACTCTAATTAACAAAAAAAAAATATAACTCTAAAATTCATCTCAATTTTTAAAATATAATTTAATTTATATTTTAAGAATGAAATAATTTTTCCATTCCCGTTATAGTGGCACCCCCTATGTTCCAAACAACGTTAACTTGGTCTAGTCACGTGATTTTTAAGTAATTTTTTTTCCTAAAATACCCCCATCTCCTCCCCACCTACCGCTCATGTTAGCACTATTGTTGCCGGCACTGCATTCTCTACTCCGTTGCGCTCTTCCTCTTTCTCCTCCTTCCCCGATGCCACCATTCTCCTCTACCCCTCCGACCCGGAGGTCCACCGGACCCATATCTGACTCATTGACATCGAAATCTGAACCAATTCGAGGCCCATTCTTAACCTCTCATTCTCCCTCACTGTCAGAGTTCGCAACAGGGGCTTCTTCTCCCTTGCCTATGACTCCCTCATCGTCTCCATCGGCTACTGCGGCTGCCAGCTCGACTTTGTCACTAGCGGTGGCCGTCGCATCAGGGTTCATGACTCCCCTACTTTGTCACTAGTGGTGGCCATCGCATCAGGGTTCATGACTCCCCTTATTTGTATTTGTAGAAACAATGGTAGTGCAGATTGACAATCTCAATCTAAAACGACAGAGGAGTATCATGCGTAATGTTTGAAAAACATAGGGGGTGCATGTGTAATATGTATAAAACACGGGGGGTGCATATGTAATTTTATACAAGGATATAAATGTAATTCAACTTTTAAAACTAAACATAACTTAATGCCGTTATACAAGGGAGTGTGAAAGAAATGCTTTCAAATGGAGGGATGCCGTATGTAATTCTCATAAAACATAGAAGTAAAATTAATAAACAAATTGGTGTGGAAAATATGGATCAAATTTTGAGAGCATTTTGATGTTTTTGCAACAAAATTTGGAAAATCGGGAATCATTTAGGAAATGAAAATATGGAAGTACAATAACATGATTACATTAACATGGAAGTATAATATAGGAAATAAAATTTGGATGGAGTATTACATCCATTAAGAGTTATATGTTACATGAAGGATGGATTGATTTATTTAGACTGGCTAGAAAATAGGCAAATTAGTAGACAACTTTGAACCCGGTTTACATCATATTGCACACATTTGTTTCCAAAATGACTGTGGCATTTGATTTCAGCTTTAATTCTTCTCAAATGTGAACACCTGAAATTTAAGAATTTCATTAATTAGATTTGTAGTTTTGGAACTTTAAAAAATATAGCAAGATGACATAAACAAAATCAGTTAATAGCCAAAGCTAGTTAGAATTAGAATGCGTTTTGCCCATTTTTCTTAGCTCATTTTTTCCTTAAAAGAAAAAGTTGGGCCAAACATATTTTATAAAAAGCTCTTAAAAGTTTAAGCAACTTATTTAGTATGAAAAAAAATATGTAGCTTCTAAAAAAATCTATAAAGAGGAACTTTTTCATTTATTTATTTTTTTAACTTAAGCAAAGTTTTTACTTATATCACACTTCAAATATAAAAACCATAAATTTTATCGATTTCTTTTTCTTTGTTCTGATCAGGTACAATGATTTCCACCTTGAGGATAGGTAATTTGGCTTTGATGGCATGATGCTGTGATGTGTATGCGCGTGCGCATGGGTGTGTGTATTTTTTATAAATATATATACTCTTCTATTATGAGATGATTATTTTTTTAAAAAAATATTTTTTTCACTAAACTACTTGTAGTTTAAAATATGTTTTAAGTTAAAAATAAATAAAATATGACAAAAAATTACTTTATTTTATAAGAATGTGTTTAATTATGTGTTGTACATTTTTTTCTCCAAAATTATTTTCCTTTGAAAGTAATTTTGGTCAAAAAAATGTGAAATGAATTTTCTTTTACATTCACGTGAACAATTCATTAAGTTCTATTCTAATGAAAATATAAATACACATAAAGCATGTAAAATAATCAATTTTACTACATCATTACTTTTGAAGAGGAAAAACTTCATCTTATTATTAATTTAGAAGATGGAAACTATATTGTTAATTTGGAAGATGAAAACTTCATGTACTTGTGAAATACAGTAATTCATAAAAAAACTATATATGGATTTTTTTAAACATAAAACTATTTTTGAAACATAAATTATATATGTGGAAAACTAAGTAGAAACTCATTCACTTACCAATAAGAAAGGACTTTCTAGTTCGATTAAGCTCCCTAGTGACATCAACCACGTCCATTCTTTCTTTTGGTGATTCCATAGAACAAGCAAGTCCAATGCTAAAAAGTGAAACTAAGCACTTCTCAACATTGGGATTAAGATTCCAATTGTTTCCTTCCAATGTTGTTGCTTCACCTGTTGGAAGAAGCCGTGGGTCCAAAATCTGCAGAAGATTATCAGGAAATGAATTTGCAACAAAGTTATGAAGATTTTGACCATCTTCAAACATTTCATCTGTGGGTCTTCTTCCGGTAAGCATTTCCAACATAAGAATTCCAAAGCTATACATATCGCCATAAGTTGACACCTCAGAACCCACTCCATACTCTAAAATATATACCAAAAATTGTCAATACACAATGCTAATAAATAACAACTTGACACTAAAAGATATGAGAATTTTAAGAAACGCTAATGATTCAAAACTTAAGAACATACCTGGGGGAGCATAGCCAGCAGTCCCCTTTATTCCAATTGTACTTGTTTGCTTAGAAGTGGTACCATTGATGGTTGAGAGAAGTCTGGCTATGCCAAAATCACTCACATGAGCAATCATGTCATCATCAAGAAGGACGTTGCTTGGCTTTAAATCACAATGAATGATTGATTGCTCACATTCATGATGAAGATAATGCAATGCAGAAGAAACATCAATCATGATATTTAATCTTTGATCCAGGCTCAGTGTTCTCTGATGCTCTGCACTTGGTGTGATAGGATGCAACCATTGCTCTAAGCTTCCATTTCTCATGTACTCAAAAATCAGAGCTTTGAATTCTTGACCTTTGTAATCTGTGCTAGAACAACATGTCAAAATCTGAACCAAATTTCGGTGTCTAATATTTTTAAGTGCATTGCATTCAGCAAAGAAACTCTTATGAGCTCCTTTTTGTTGAAGGTTTAGGACCTTTACGGCAACAACTTTGTCTTCTAACTCAAGAGTTCCTTTGTAGACAGAGCTAAAATTTCCAGAGCCTATCAAGTTTGTAGTTGAGAACCCATCAGTTCCGTTGTGTAGGCTCTGGTATGAAACTTTAGCCAGCTGGTCAATTGTTGGTGAATCCAAAGATGGTTTCTTACTCCTTTTCCTCATCCAGTAGATAGTTAAAATAATTGACAGTATGAGAAGAAAAACAAGCACACTAACTATCATTGCTATCAACTTGAACTTGTGGTGTTTTGCAAGTTTGTTACCTTTGACAGGGCATAGTGGCAGATGCAGTTTTGAAATGCCTCCACAAAGCTTACTGTTTCCAGTAACCACTAACCCACTTGCATTTTTAAAGACACCTTCTGTCGGTACCTCACCATCCAACATGTTAAAAGATACATTGAAATATTGTAAGAAAGAAAGGTTCTGCAGAACATTAGGAATTGATCCAGACAAGTGGTTTAGTGACAGGTCTAATTCTTGAAGACTTTTGAGTGATGCCAAAGAGGATGGAATGATTCCTTGTAAGGAATTCCCTTGCAAATAGAGGTACTCCAACATTATGCATTCTCCAATGGTTCCAGGAATGTCACCAGAGAAATGATTCTGAGACATATCTAGCCAATCGAGATTTTTTAGGTTGCCCACTTCTTTCGGTATACTACCACTCAATGCGTTTTGTGACAAAGCCAACAAGTTTGTTAGAGAAGAAAGATTAAAAATCTCTACAGGTATGGTTCCTCTAAGGTTGTTTTGCCAAAGACCTAGATATTGTAACTTTTGGCAGTTTCCTATGCTTGGAGGAATATTTCCTTCTAGCATATTTTCTCCCATACGAAACATATACAATTGAGTAAGGTTGCCTATGATGGCTCCTATCTCTCCTGACAGCCTGTTTGCAGTTAAATCTAACTTTTGCATCTTCTGAAATTTCCCAAAAGTTGTTGGGATAATCCCATCAATGCGGTTATTTTCCATCGTCAAGAGAGTTAAGCCAATTAGGTTTCCTATTGTCTCAGGGATTTCTCCTAATATCTGATTTCCTCCAAGATATAGTTGACTAAGTTGGGTGGATAAATTGCCCAAGGAATTTGGCAAATGACCTCCAAAATTATTGGAGGCTATAGATAATCGTCGCAACTTACTACAATTGGTTAATGATTTTAAAAACTCCAAATCATTAGTTGAATTTTCACCAAGATTATTATGACCCAATGATAGGAGATTAACATATTGTAGCTTCGACAGATTTGGAACTTGTCCCATGAAATTGTTATAACCGATTTGAAGCATTGAAATGATAGATGCGTTTGTGATGGATGTTGGAATTGGACCTGAGATTCGATTGCCACCAATTTTAAATACTTGGAGATTGGGTAGGGTGTGGAACATGTTGGGTGGAAGAGAGCCATTAATTTGATTTGCTGCAGCTGAGATTGCAGTAAGAGATGAGATATTATAAAGACAAGAAGGCAATGTTCCAGTCAGTTTGTTGACAGCGAATGATAGATTTGTCAAGCTTTTGAGACTGCATATTTCTTGTGGAATATCTCCCTCTAAGTTGTTTTCATCCACCCAGAGATCAGTTAGTGATGAAAGATTCCCTAAGAATGATGGGAATCCTCCTGTTAACTTGTTACTACCAATGACCAAACGTTGAAGCTTCCGAAGTGAGCCAATCTCGATCGGTATTTTGCCGATTAGATTGTTCCCATTTAAGTATAGGAATTTGAGATGAGTGCAACCTGTCAAATTTGTAGGAATTTCTCCGACCAATGAGTTATTTATGATAAAGAGTTGCCGCAGTTGAGATAACCGTCCCAATTGTTGTGGGATTTTGCCGTAGAAGCTGTTGTTTCCGAGGTCTAACATTCTCATATAAGAGAGATTGCCTACGTGAGGGGATATGGATCCCTTCAACTTGTATCCTCCCATGTTTAACTCCGTAACTCTTTGAAGCATGGGATTGCATGTGATTCCGTGCCAGTTACAGAAGTGAGTAGAAGCATTCCAAGAGAGCAAAATTCCATAAGGGTCAATGGATATCGATTCCCTGAATTTGAGCAGTGCCAAATAATCAGTCTCATTTCTTGAGGCAAAGGCAGTGATGTTTGGGATAAAGCATAGTGAGTAGAATGTATAGAGAGAAAACAGGGGAGCATATAAAGACAAAAAGGGAAGTAACAAGAGAGAAAATTGCTTCATTGTGATGAGGAATTGAAGGCTGGTAGATGTGGTAGTGTTTCTATGGGTAGACTGATTTATATAGAGTTTGGTAATGGGACAGGATCAGAGAAGAAGCACGCATGTTGTTCCGTCTGTTACTTTCATTCTGATTGCTATCATTAAAGGTGAAGTCAATAACCAATATTGGCAGTTGCGGAAAATTTAAATGGCAGGAAAATAACTCCAAGAAGTGATTTATACGCAATAAACATGCCTCCTAAAAAAAATGCAATTCTAATTCCAAAAAAAAAAAAAAAAAAAAGCAATAATTCCGCAAAAATACCTTCCTACAGTATAACCAAAGCGTTTTCCTATTCATTTTAATAATCACCCAAAAATCAAACAGCCTTTGTCAACTATGAATACAATACAAATACAAAAGATAAGGCTATTTTTTGCCCAATTTTTTTATAAGAATATTTTAGTTACATGGTTTTAAATAGTGGTCCGCAATCACAATTGCGGCCGCAATATTGCTATTGCGCTAGTGTCTGCAACCGCATCAGTCCGCAATTGTGGTGTGATTTTCAATCACATGCAATGCCACAACGTAATCGTAGTGGAACCGCTTTGGAGCTGCAACTGAGCCTTAACACTATTTTATTCCACTTTTTTTGTCAAAATTAAATTAAATTTAGATTTTAATCTTCTATTTTGAACTTCTAAGTGTCAATGGTTGAATGGGTTTAGCTGTATGGGGTGTTAGGGGATACCAAATCTTAAAATGAATGAAAAGTTATATTATGTTATACATAAAAGATATGTCAATAATTAGAATAATTGTAAAACGCTTTTTTACATTCAATGCAAACATATAATAATTTCACGTTGCAACAGCTGCAATCTGTGTCGCAGTAGCCACAATTCCCACAACCGCAACTATCGTGACCGCGACCGCAATCGCAACCGCAACTGCAATTTAAAATCATGTTTAGTTATTCTAAAATATTGTTCTCTTTTTAGGATAACTAACATATTCTTATAAAATGACTTAATGTGAAATTAAAAATTAAGAATTTATGTGAGAAATTAATAATTAGTAAATAAAATGTATTTTAAAAAAACGATACATTTTTTTATAGTTGACAAATATTCTTTTGTTTTTGTTTTGAGTTCTGATTATTGTGCTTTTGAGAGGCTCTATGACAAACGGTACACTGGCATATTTAACCTTTTTGTGTGTGTGTGTGTGTGTTTTTTTTTTAATAAGGCTAGGTATGCGAAGCATCAAGATAGCTCCTAAGATTCCAACTAGGTTGGCACCTTAGAAACTAGCAATTATTTGCTGCAAACCCAAAATTTATTCATCAAAAGGAAAAGATAAGAAAAGAGCAGGGGGGCAAACCAAACCCATGCAAATACAATCAACAAAATTTGTATGAAGGAAATGGTTGCGCTGACAAATTGGCAAATTATGGTATAAAAAATGTTTGTTTTAAATGATTGGATCTGACTCCTAGTTTTATTAGAAAGGAATTTAGCCGTAATAAGGTAGGTTTATCTTCAAACAGATTTTTGTGTGTTTTTAAGTTTAAGCGTGGTCTCCAATTCTTTTCACAAAAATAGTTGAACTGAGGTGTGTATTTATTCTATTTTACTATTCATAACATCGTAAAATCATGATTATTGAATTATAAGCAATCATCCCTCAGTTGTTCAAATTTTGCCGTGCTGTTTTGAAAGTTAAAATTTCAAGTCCCTTATCATTTGGGTATGCAATTGTTGACATTCAAAGTGTGCTATGAATCTTTTTTACATTTATCTAAACTAAATTTTCTAAATCCATGCTAATTATGTAACTAGAATTCATAATATTATGTACCAGCTAGCTTGAATTAGCAACTCAATAAGCGTGTACGAAGAGAAACTTAGTTATACATGAAAAATATATTGATAAATTAGTCAAACTGTGACTAGAATTTAGTTTATACTTATTTATTAATTTATGAAATATGATATATATACAACATTATTTTTTGTGTCTATCTCTCTCCTCCACCCTATTATTTATCACATTTCAAATTCAACTTCCTCTCCTTTTCTCTCTGGGTTGTTTTTGCATCTATCTCTCACCTCCACCCTATTGTTATTACTTGATTTAATAGAATGTCACAAATTTTAATTAATATATATAATTTTAGTAACTTTTATCTGTTAAATAAAATTAATATATTAATAGACAATTGCTATAAAATTTAATTTAGGAAAATACTTCATTTAGATTAATTTTAATTATAATTTGGATCAAATCTTAATATATCAATTGACAATTAATACAAATTTAATTGAAGGAATTAATTAAAATAAATTATGGGACTTTTTATCTTTGATTGTCCATTATATTTAATAATCTTGTATAAAAAGTTAACCTTTTACTTTAATGATCCTTCAAAAGTGTTATGATTATCCTTAAATTCATATTATAATTATTTAATGAATATATATTTTTAGTAACTTTTATCTGTTCGATAAAATTAATATTTTAATAGACAATTACTAAAAATATAATTTACAGAAAGAATTAATTTAGATTAATTTAAATTATGATTTGTTTGATCAAATCTTAATATATTAATAGACAATTAATATAAATTTAAACTACGGAAATAATTAATATAAATTATGGGATCCTTTTATCTTTGATTGTCTGTTATATATTGTCCATTATATTATGTTACCTTTTAATTTATAATTACTATAAATAATATGCAATCTATAATATACAATAACTATAAATATAATTCACGGAAATAATTAATTTAGATTATGATTTGTTGGATTAAATTTTAATATATTAATATATTAATTGACAATTAATATAAATTAATTTAAGAAATTAATTAATATAAATTATGGGACATTTTTATCTTTATTGTCCATTATATTTTATCTCTGAATAAAATTAATATATTAATAGACAATTACTATAAATTTAATTTGTTGAAATAATTAAATTAGTTTAATTTATATTATGAGAACTTATAAAGTTAATTGCTTTAATTTGTTGGGTAAAATTTAATACATTAATAGAGAATTAATATAAATTTAATTTAGGCAAATACTCAATATAAACTATGGGACCTTCTAAATCTTAGATTGTGTCCATTATATTTTATAATATTGGATAAAAAGCTAACTTTTTACTTCACTGATCCTTTAAAAGTTTTATGTTTATCCTTAAAAGAAAATTATAATTATTTGATTATTACTTGGTTTAACTGAATGTAACAATCACAAATTAAATATATATATATATATATATATATATATACATATATATATATATATATATATGTATGTATATTGTTCAATAAAATTAATATATTAGTAGACCATTACTATTAATTTATTTTATAATTTACGAAAAATATAATTACTATAAATAATATGCAATCTATAATACGTAATTGCTATAAATATACTTTACAGAAATAATTAATTTATATTAATTTAAATTATGATTATGATTTATTGGATCAAATCTTAATATATTATTTGACAATTAATAGAAATTTAATTTAAGAAAATAATTAATATAAATTATGGGACCTTTTTATCTCTAATTGTCTATTATATTTTATAATCTTGGATAAAAAGCTAACTTTTTACTTTAATGATCCTTTAGAAGTGTTACGATTATCCTTAAATCTGATTATAATTATTTAATTAATATATATATAATTTTAGTAACTTTATCCGTTGACTAAAATTGATATATTAATAGAGAATTACTATAAATATAATTTACAGAAATAATTAATTTAGATTAATTTAAAATATGATTTGTTGGACCAAATCTTAATATATTAATAGATAATTAATATAAATTTAATTTAAGAAAATAATTCATATAAATTATGGGACCCTTTTATATTTGATTGTCCATTATATTTTGTAGTCTTGGATAAAAAGCTAACTTTTTACTTTAATGATTCTTTAGATGTCTTATGATTATCCTTAATTAAAATCAAATTATAATTATTTGATTATTACTTGGTTTAATTGAATTTCACTGATTTAAATTAATATATAATTTTTGTAACTTTTATATGTTCAATAAAATTAATGTTTATTTACGGCAATAAAATTAATATGTTAATAGACAATTATTTGGAATGTCATTTGTATTCAAAGGCCTAGGACAATTGACTGAAACACCTGCATTTGGATAATTGATTTCTTCAGCAACAAAGTGTTTTTCCCCCACACAGTGAAGCGAAACAAAGTAATCAGACTTCATATCATAAAACTGGATCATCCAGTTGCCCTGAAATCTCAAGTTCAATCACATTGCTAGATGGGTCCAGTGCATATGTCGTTCCCTGATCCAGAACAATACAAAAAACAATGGAAAAAAATTCTCATTAAAAATTACAAATCAAAAATAATAAATAAATAAATTAAACTAATAATTACAACAGAAATAAAATAAAATTAATAAAACAAAAGAAAGACCTGATGAGGGGATAATTTGGAAGCAAATATCCTAACCATTCTCTGTGACTTGAATTTGTTTGGAGATGCCATCTAATTGTAACACCAACTTTTTTATTTTGTGGATTATAAAATTGATTGAAATAACTATAAGAGATAATTAAATTTAATTTCATGAAAATTTTAATTAATAAATATGTGTGATTTTTCGGTGTAAGTCTCACTAGAAAATTCTATTGAAACCAGGACTGCATTGCAACTGACAGTATAAGAATACACTTTGAAAGAGAACAAACAGTCAAGAAAAGTGAATGATTTAATTTTAATTAGTCTCTAATAATTATAATTAGGACTTTATAAAATTTTTATTTTACTTCGTTATTATTGATTAAAATAATAATATTTTAATGCGATTCCAAAAAATGTGATTTTGAAAACTTTTTTAGAGTTGGAAAAATTCTTTTGACATTCTAAATTTTCTTATTTGTACTAAATTAGAATAAGTGAATCATATATTTATTAATTCATAATTAACAATTCAATTGGAATTTTATTACCTTGCCATTAATTTTTTGACCTAAAGTCAATTGTACATTCACCACCAACTATCCACATACTTATTTGGTGCCAATTCAAAGACATAGACCCATGATTTTTGCTGACCAAAAACGCATGGCTTGATTCACGTTTCCTTCATTTACTTGGTTAAATAATTCCAAAGCAAAAGACCCTTGTGTACTTATAAAAGTAAAAGCATCACGAGAAACTTGCTCAAATTTTCTTCCTTATTCACGTAAAGCCCCAACACTTCTTCCTTGTCTCTTAAATTACTCGTACAAGGACCCCATTCTCACGCGGTTTTCCCATTGAAATCATGCTGACCATGTAGCAAATGTTATCTGAAATGAAACTCCAGCTTCTTTTCCATTTTCAAGTTGGCCAAAATTCAAACACAATCATCCTAATATTTTGCTAACAGGCACGCAGGTCAAGTCATTTGTGGTCTTTTTTCTGTTTTTTTTAAGAGGTGTCATTTGCGGTCTTATAGATAGCTATATCTGTGTTTCGAAATAGAAAAGTTTCTAAAATATTTATTTTGTTAGGACTTATCTGTTATTCTAGTAAATATAAAAGAATAGTTTTCCAACTTTATTCTTATTTCTTGATATTTGCATTAAATATTTAAAATATCAAATTTGACAAATGACACATTTAATTTTATAAATATTAAATTTTATTGATTTAACCATTATATTAAAAGTTTTTTTATGAAACATATTAAGTTTATAAAATTTTACATAATTTAAAAATTAATTTATATTACACTACTTTAACATATGTTATTTGAAATATAAATATTTTTCTACCATTAAATTACATATCTAAGAAAGTTTAGATTATCTAAAATTTAATACATATCACAATTCAATTAGTTAACTAAAATTTAACATTTATATAAAGTTAAATGTAGTATTAATTGATGAAAAATTAAGTTATATACTAACCGTGTAAAATAGTTTTAAACTGTCATCCAAGCATAAATAATCATGCATGATAAATATGTTAACCCTTACAATAATTACATTAAAGCTCATATCGACAATGATTTTTAATTAGTTGACAATGTAAAAGTTTTTATTAGAATTATTTTATTAAATATAATTTTATTTTATTATCTATTTTATATTTTAAATTAAAATACAAAACTTAGCGAATGAGATCCACTTTCACATCTTTTTAAATGGACATTCTTCAATGTTTTGTCTTTTCTCTTTTAGAGTTGCATTTCACAAACTATCTCATTTCCTGGTGCAAAGGCAGCTGTGTTTTGACTAAAGCAAAGTGTGTTCAATGTAAAGAGGGAAAACAGGTGGACATATATAGACCAAAATGCAAGAAACATGAGTGAAAAATACTTCATTTTGATAAGGAATTGGAGGCTGATAGATGGTAGTATTTCTATTGTTAGCTAGATAGCTTTATATAGAGTTTGGTAATTGGATTGGAGAAGATGTTCATTTTGTTCCTTCTGGTGCTTTGATTTTGATTACCAACATTAAATGTCAAGTCAATAACCAATTGCCATTTGGCAGATTCTTTATATGCAGGAAAATAAATCCAATAAATGATAACTTAAACATAAGAAACCTGCAATGATTCCGGAGAAAAATCCTAGCGTTTTCCTACCCAAAAGTCAAAAAGCTTTTGTCAAATAGTATAAATTAAGCTACTTTTGAGACAAAATTTTTTTTATCAGCAAAACAATACTTATATATATATATATATATATATATATATATATATATATATATATATATATATATATATATATATTACTGCAGGAACAGGTACAAGAAGATACCCGTCCCAACAGTAGATGATGGGTTACAAAAGAAGTACATGTATACTGTTATGTATATGTCTACAGCAGTGGTTAACTTATATTTATGTTGTGTACAACAAAAATATCAAATAACCAAATACTGCAACCCCCAAATAAAACAGAACCTATAAAGGAGTAGTCCAGCCTATATAAAATTAGAAGATGAATCGAAATCAAACCATGAAATAATAATATTCAAATTATTAACTATACCTTTTTTTATAACACATCTTTGGTTTCAATTTTGAAAAGTAAAGAGAGATAAAAGAAGGAAGAAAATTTGACGAAAATGTTAAGATATATGTTAAAGTTAGAAATTAGATAAAATTAATTAAAATAAAAATCATATAATGATGTTGAGTTTATAGTATAAATAGATATCAAATTAAATATCTTAATTTATTGAAATAATAATATATTTTTAATTTTTGTTTAAAAAATTTAACCTGCATAATCCACTAAAATTGGCTTAGTAGTGAGAAGTTTGGATAATATTAATATGTACGAGGACATGAGTTCATAGATTATAATTTCAGTGTGACTATTTAAAAAAAAATTAATCCACGCACAGTGCGGTAAAGATATTTAGTTATATGATATAATGAAGCATAATTCGTGTTATTTGAAGAAATCAAATTTAATCCTGAAAATTAAGAATTTTTAGTTACAAGTAACCTCCCTTTAGCAATCTATCTATCTATCTATTTATAATATATAAATCCTGAGCTATGAGTGACCATTTCAAAAGAAATTCATTTATCCGATAATTACTTACAATTAAGAGCATTAGTAACCTTCCATTTGTCCATTTAAAAAGATTCCATTATAGTTTTTTTTTTTTGACAGAAGATTCCATTATAGTTAAACTCATTTATTAGATAATTACTTTTAATTAAAATGTATTTGTAACATTCCATTGAGAATTTTTAGTTACTAGTAACTTCTATTTATTCCATCTGTTTCTCTCTCAAGATGTCAAATACCATGGGATGTCCATGCATCTTTATCCTAAATGTTAAGATATATTGATACTATTTTTTCCAATGTTGGCAAATCTTGTGCTAAGATTGAGTGATTTTTAATAATATTCAGTTTGCCTATCAAAAAATAAAACTATTTTCTTTTGTTCCATTTCATAACTATAAGACTCATTATTATTTCCAAGAGTGAGTAGAAGTATTCCAAGAGAGGAAGATTCCATATGGGTCAGTGGATATGGATTCTTGATGCAAAGGCAGTTATGATTGGCCTAAAGCAGAGTGGGTTCAATGTAAAGAGAGAAAACAGATGGACATATATAGACCAAAATGCAAGTTTCATGAGTGAAAAATGCTTCATTTTGATAGGGTATTGGAGGCTGATATATGGTGATGTATGTTTCTATTGTTTTTTTTTTTTTTTTTTTTTGAGGAATGTATGTTTCTATTGTTGTATAGCTTTATATAGAGTTCAAGTCAATAACCAATTGGCGATTGGCAGATTCTTCATACGCAATGATAACTTCAATGTACGAAACATGCATTAATGATTCCGGAGAAAAATCCTAGCGTTTTCCTATTTGTATTAATAATTACCCAAAAATAAAAAAGGTTTTGTCAAATAGTATAAAGCTATATTTGAGACATTAATTTCCATAATTGACAATAAAGCATAATATAAAGCTATCTCAAATTGAAATAATTTTTTTGGTCAAAATTAAAACTCAATTTACCAATATGACCTTTCTCAATGATTCAATCAATCAGTTAAAGAAACATTTATACTCTTCTAATATTCAAACAGAAACAAATAATTAGCGTAAACCATTTACAACTAGAAGATGAATTGAAATCAAACAACTGAAATAATAATATCCAAATTATTAACAATACCTTTTTTTTATAACACATCTTTGGTTTCAATTTTGAAAAAGTAAAGAGAGATAAAAGAAGGAAGAAAATTTGACGAAAATGTTAAGATATATAGTATTTATTAAAGTTAGAAATTAGATAAAATTAATTAAAATAAGATTTATATAATCATGTTGAGTTTATAATATAAATAGATATTAAATGAAGAAATAATTACATCTTAATTTATTGAAATAATAATATATTTTTAATTTATGTTTAAAAAATTTAACCTGCATAATCCACTAAAATTAGCCTAGTGGTGAGGAGTTTAGATAATATACATGATAACATGAGTTCATAAATTATATGATATAATCCGAGCACAGAGCGGTAAACATATTTAGTTATATGATATAATGAAGCATAACTAATGTTGTTTGAAGAAATCAAATTTAATCATGAAAATTGAGAATTTTTAGTACCTGGTAACCTCCCTTTAGAAATTATAAATAAAATGTTAACATAATAAAAGTTTCTGGAGAATGATCCTAGAAACTGGAAAGTAACATTTGTGTCACAAAAAAGTAATATGTTAGTCTACTATAATTATTACTTTTAAAAGAATTCTAAGTGGACCACGGTTGATATTGCTGCATCGATGGCTTGTTTCGTGGACTAAACCCAAATTGGATTTTAGTCACCTATCAGTCCTACATAATTTTTTTATACTATCGGTCCTACATAAATTGAATTGGTCCTACACAAAAAATTTCCAACATCTAGGTGAAATTGCTTTTGGAATCTTCATCATGTACTTGTGTATCAATTTCTTGAGATGCATTAGTACTGAAATTTCTGTTAAAATTGCTTTTAAATAATTCAAATTGAAATCAGAAGTTCCAATTCTTTAGATTTGCTGCACTGCATCATATGTACACTTACATGTGAAAAGAAGAAAAAAGGGCAACAATGATACAAAGTAGATTGAAGCTCAACCAATGAAAATTCAGAAGCCACTACCAAAGGGTGGGTATCCTTTAATAATATACGTCATTTGCCTATATATATATATATATAATTCAGGAGCCACTGACCCCCGAATTGGTCCATTGAGAACACTGACTTGTATTCTTACTAGGAAAATCCTTTGTAGACTTAAAAGCAATGTTATGGAGTCTAGAGACTAATAAAAACCATAGACTTTTGTTTGTGTGAAAGAAATTTTTTCATAAATATATTTTTGCACACTTGCTATTTTTACATTAGTTATTAGCATGCCAATAATTATTTGTTGCGTATTGTATGTAAAAACTGGGATTAATGGTAACCAATTACTGCGATGGGGCAATTAATCTGGTATGAGTAAAATATTTACATGCATGAGTAGTGTTATGGGGTTATCCGGGCTTCCCTCATATAACTGGATTAAAAGGCAAAACTGGTCTATAGGATATCAGACTTAATATGCTAAATCAACACCATCTCTGAACCCAAAAATACCGGAATAAGGGTATAAATCACACTTAAGTAATTGACAGGGCATAATATTTGTTTGTAATCAGTGTTTGATTAGTGGAATCCTTCAAAAGGTTTTTGAAGGTGAATTAGATATAGCTCAGGTTGAGTGAACCAGTATAAACCAAGTATTTTTACTCTCATGCGTTTAGCTTAACTTGTTTATCTCTTGCGTTTATTTCTTGCACATTGGACGCACAAGTCTTTGATATAAAATTTGTTTGTGAAAACTGGTTTTACTTATTGGACAATCTGACAAAACACAGTTTCAACATAACTATAATTTTCATTGATTGGATGGTTTTATCTTAACATCTATTTATATTATAAACTCAACATGATTATGTAAATCTTATTTTAATTAATTTTATATAATTTTTAACTTTAACAAATACTATATATCTTAACATATTCATCAAAGTTTCTTCTTTCTTTATCTCTCTTTACTTTTTCAAAATTGAAACCAAAGATGTGTCATATGAAACAAAGCTTGAAATGCAGGGAACACACTAGAAGGGGGTTGAATAGTGTGTTAGATAAAACCTTAAAACCTTTTTCGCAAGTATGGAGGTTTCTTACAATCAGAATTTACAAGGGACTTGTAATCACAAACTCTGAATTCAAGCTTCGTTTCATATGACACATCTTTGGTTTCAATTTTGAAAAAGTAAAGAGAGATAAAAGAAAGAAGAAAATTTGATGAATATGTTAAGATATATAGTATTTATTAAAGTTAAAAATTATATAAAATTAATTAAAATAAGATTTACATAATCATGTTGAGTTTATAAAATAAATATATATTAAATTAAGAAATAATTATATCTTAATTTATTGAAATAATAATATTTTTAATTTATGGTAAAAAATATTTAACCTGCAGAATCCACTAAAATTGGCATAGTGGTGGGTAGTTTGAATACTATGCATGAGGAAATTTGTTCATAGATTATAATTTCAGTTTGACTATTGTAAATAAATAAATCGCGCATTAGGCTACGTGTCACTTACATTGTACATATTCATTCTAGGTGTAGGCATCCAAGATTGAGAACATGGGAACAATTTTGTTTTGCCTCTACTCTTTCTTAGGTTTACCACACACACATAACATAGTAATAGAATTAAGAAAATTGTTATTTTATTATTAATATTATATGTATATTGGGTTGGTTGAGTTCATCAAGTTTCGAACTCATTAACCCGACAATCAATCCAATTATAATTGGATCAGCCAAAATAAACTGAAACTAACGCAATGACCCAACCCAACTCGCTAAAATGTTGTTGGATTGGGTTGGATTGATCGGCTTCATGTATCGATTGCGACCTCCTTACACCGCTAGATGTACATATGTTACATAAAAAAAAAACAAGGAGTGAGAAGTATAAACCTTTAAGGGCAACCTACAACATACATATAATGAATTAGTTAAATAATTATAGTTATTAAGTAAAAAAATAAGTATTAAAAGTACATAATTCGTTATACCTTTACATATATCCAATTATTGTTTCAACTAATAATTTTAATATTTATAATTAAGTAAATATTGTATGAATTGACAATATGTAGAATTTTTACACTACCAATTAATTATAAACAGTCATTTATGATAAGCTTGTTGATTTTTACAATACATATCTTAAAATTTATATTAATGTTAATTTTTGATTAATTAACAAGGCTTAAATATGTTTTTTGTCCCTAATAAATTTGCAAATTTTGTTTTGGGTCCCTAATAACTTTTTTTTGCGTTGAGTCCCTAATCAAACAAAAAAAATAAAAATTGTTCCTTGATTATTTTGTTTTAGACCTTCTAATATATCTATTTTTTTTCATTTTAGTCCTTATAATTTTTTGTTCTTTTTGTATTAGTCCATTTGAAAAATATTTGATAGGGACTAATAACAAATGATCGACATATTTGAGGGACAAAAATGAAAAATAGATATATTAGGACTAAAACAAAATAAAATGGACAAAAAACAAAATTTTTTATTTATTAGCGACTTAACGCCAAAAAGAAAATTATTAAAACTAAAATAAAAAATCACTAATTTATCAGGGACAAAAAATATATTTAAGCCAATTAAAAATATAAAAAATTTTAAACTAACATTGCAAAGAAATTAACCACGTTTGTAATTTTTTATTTCTCTATAAAATATATTCCATACTTCTGTAAAGAAAAAGAAAAAGAAAAAAAAACATATTCCTTACTTAGTCAAAACTCGAATTCATATACATGATTCGGGGCACTGAAATTTTTTTCCACTGTGGGTTCCACGCAATATAGTGACAGAAAATGGGAAATGAGAAAAAATGGTCTGGCTTCAGTTATTTAATTCTAAAACTGATTAGTGGAAAAACAAACAAATCTCTCATCTGAATAAAATAACATCGCTACTAATGACTTAGACAATAAAATATTACAGCATAGGCGAAATGAGGGTACCATTTTCATACCACTTTGCTTGGGAGACTAGAAGCACTACTCTGGGCGTAAATATGGGGTTATTGCCCTCATTTCACATACCACTTTTCTTGGTATCTTTTCATACCACTTTACTAGAGAGACAGCAAAGCACTTTGCTTGGGACTTCTCACATTGTCATGGGTTATATTTATAAACAAAAATAAATCTGTGGAAATTTTCCACGTGGACTTATTCAGTAATTAGATTAAGTTCTTTTGATAATATATAATTTTTCTAGCTAGTTAATTCAGAGAGTTTTTTCTTATAAGATTTTTCCCCTGAAATTAGTGTGTGGCTAGACATGCATGAAGATACAATTAACTTAATAAGATGTATAAATTTTCTTTTGGGAGAGAATTTTATACAATTTCTACCTGATCAGCAGCACAGTGACCTTCACGACTTGTTTGCTTTTACGTGTTGATATTCGTGTGCTTTATTTTGATGTATTTTATACTGTAGCAGAAAAAAAATTAATCACTTTCCATTCTTTGTGATTGCTAGCTAGTTGGATTAATATAGTTGCAAATTGGACATATTAATGACTATAATTTGCCTTTCTTTTGTACTGTATAACTCATTCTTTAGCTATTGGATAGAGGAAATTTCTATAAAACCTCCGCGTAAGATCAAAGATTAACCAACAACTATATATATTATTATACTATCCAAACCTAGTTGCCGGACAGCCCATTCTTGATGATATTGCGCCTTTGGATGGTCTAAGGTCAGAAATGGGGTGTAAAGTTAGCTAATGTGGCTGTCTTGCATGTTCTAATTTTTAATGGGGGTGTAAAGTTACCTTTACTTATTTTTATATTGGGAATTATCCATTTGGGTTCATCCTTTAATTTTTTATATAGCAGAGACTTACTGATAATTGGGTCTATCTCTAATTGCGAGTGGAGCTGGATTTGAGCATACATTTTTCAGTTTGTAGAATGATTCAGGAAGTTGAGTTACTTTTTTCACTTATATATATTTATAGAAAAAAAAATATGATACTTCTATAGTTATTATTAAAAATAATGGATCATTTGAATGATATATATATATATATATATATATATATATATATATATATATATATATATATATATATATATATATATATATATATATATATTTAAACTTCTATGCATAAGGAAAAATTCATTAATTAAAGATTGAATTTTTATTTTTTTTGATAGAGAGATTGAAAATATTTAGTCACCATACAAATCGATTTATAGATTGATTTAGAAATTAAAAATATTTAATTACTAGATAGACCGATTTAGGGAGCACAAAATAAAGTTGGTCTCTAAAATAGTCATTAATGTCTCAACAAAATTAATTAATTAATTTATAATTTTTTAATTACTAATTAAAATATAATTAGAGACAACTTTTTCAATTGATAATGACAAATAAAAAATTTATTTATTTGTATAGAATAAATAGTGATATAATATAAGGATTTTCTTTTTTTCAAGACTTGGGTGGCTTTGTTTTGGTAGTTGATGGAACCATAATCCGAATTATTATGCAATGCTTAAAATAAGAACCATTCAAATGGTTGGGTGGCTTTGTTTTGGCCAATGAATGTGAACATGTTAAAGCAATGCAACCTAATTTTCTTAATTTCTTAATTAGCTTAGATGTTTGGTATACGTTACTTGCAATTTGCAACCTTGACTTAATTGTCATTATTTGATACTTATTTAATTTAAGGCTTAAATATAACTTTAGTTTTTCAAATTTGAGTCAATTTCGATATTAGCCTCCCAAATTTTAAATTTATTTATTTTTTCGATTATTTGACAATTATTTGGTCCTAAAACAAAAATGAGTCTTTCGCAGTTGATCGATTATTTTCGAAAGCTCTCAAGTGTGACATCCATTTTTCTCATATTACTTAGGATTTTTCATAGTGAGAGCTTAGAGATTTTTGAGTGTCATTATCTCTATGGTTCTTTGACCAAAGTTTTCCTTATCTTTAAGAAATCAAAGGATCTTGGTAATGGAATCATAAAGAAAAGCTAAAAGGAAATAGAAAGTGCATCATTGTTGACTTTTATGATAATTATCCTAAAAGTCATATCAACGGTTATTTGTAATTGGTTGACATCAATGCATGACCATTAAACTTTTAATTTATTCATATATTATAAATTAGAATACATCATTGAATTGTTAATTTCCTCACTTTCAATTAATAATGCTCAGTATTGTAACTTTTATCTACTTGGAATGGTGCATTTCATACACTAGCTTTATAATTAGCTAAAAATCTCCATTTTAACTATCTCATTTTTTTTATCTATATACTTGGTCTTCTTAGCTATGTATTTTTCAATCTTTTTTTTATTTTTACCTTTACATCAAATTTTAATAATTTTTTAAAGAAATTATGACTATTTAAAAATAAATGATCTTATTTTTTTTTATAAATTTAAAATATAATTTATTTATTTAAAATTATTTTTATTATAATTTTTAATTATATAAAAAAATATTTATCACATACAGTCCACAAACTACAATAAATAAAATGTTAACATTATTGAAAGTCTTTAAAGAGTGATCCACGAAAGTAATATTACTGTCTTCGTCTCCGAAAAAGTAATATTTTAGTCTTCTATACTGTTACTTTAAAATCTAAAAAGAATTTTATGTTGACCACTGCACTGAGGGGTCGTTTATTAGTCACCTATCAGTCCTACGTAATTTGAAATAAGAGAAAGTGAGAAGAATGCAATTGGATGCAGGAATTAATGAAAGTGGATAAAAAAAAAAAGTAGCTTTAATAAAGATTAAAGAAATTTACTATCCACCACCATTCATTTTAGAGTTTAATTTTAATTTTATTTTTCAAAGTAAAAGATTAAAGATATATAGTTGTTTATATAATGAAGCATGACTAGTGCAGTTTGAAGAACACAAAAATAATTTTGAAAATTGATAATTTTTAGTAATTAATTACTGACCTCTTTTTAACATGTCTTCATCACAAAAAAGTAATATTTTAGTCTACTATATTACTTTAAAAGCTAGTCCTATGTTCATTCATTATGTCCCACAGTTGTTTTTTTAATGAAATGCTTTAAGCTTTCTTAGTCAAAAAAGAAAAAAGAAAAAAGAAAAAAGAAAAAAAGTGTTACCTATGAAAGTCATTAATTGCAAGTCATGCATCCAAAAAAAAAAGTTACTTTAAGTCAAGCATCCCTAAAAAAGGTCACCGTAAGTGTCAAGCATCCCCAACTTAAACGTCTTTGCTAGTCAAGTGTACCAAAAAAACCGGCATTGGCAGTTGGTTGGTGAGTTATCCTTGTTCTATGTCAAGTTGATATTGTTATTTTACTACAAAGATCAGTCGTATGTGAACCAAAACTACATCGGGTAATCTTTCGTAGTTTGAATTGGACAAAGAGTCTATTTTAGATATAAACACACATAAATAAAATTAAGGAGGTAAAATGAATTACAATTAAGAGAGAACTTCATTCTATAAATTAATTTTAATTTATGAGTATCTTTTATGCTACCACTTAGTCTTTTAATAAATTCTTTATTTGATGTTTGCGTAATGTATGTAGATGATTTTTTCTTTTAAATTTTACTATTTTATTAATCCATTCAAATTTTCTTATAGTTTTCATTATTCATATGCTAGACATTTTTCATTTTTGATCAATTTTTAATATTTTCAATCATTGTTAATTTTTATATTTTTTTTACAAATTTTGTTTTTTTATTGGACATTCAGGTTAAGTGGGTTGCACACAAATTAGGCAAAAACATGATCTGTATATAATAAGCGGATTAGCCTAGTCCAATCCATTTAATTGCGGACCAAAATAGATTGAGCTAAACAAACAAGATTGGCCTATATATCCACCTATAGCAAGGATCAATTTGGTCTAGCAACAATACTTAGAGGGATTATCAAAGGGACAAAGTATGTTTTTAGTCCCTCAACTTTTCTCAATTTTTGTTTTTAGTCCCTAAACAAATATTTGACCGGTCTTAGTCCCTGAACCTTTTTTCCGTCAATGTTTTTAGTCCCTAAACAAATATTTGACTGGTCTTAGTCCCTGAACTTTTTTTCCATCAATATTTTTAGTCCATGCCTTCAAAAAAATCGTTAAATGATGACGTGGCAGTTACATTTTGCGGTGATTATTTTTCTGGCGGTTTAAAACCGCTATAATTGCTTGACTTAATAGGCCATTTATCAAAGGTCGAACAAAGTCGTAGACATGTCGTACTGGTACTCCACCATCCACGTCATTTCAGAGGACAGTTTCAACTTCGAGTGTGTCTGCTCCGTTAACGACAAGATAGGACACGTGGAAGAGGAGGCAGACTCCATGGTGTTGGTCATGCAGATGTCCATGGTGAAGCAGTTTCTAGCGGCTTAAAATTGTCAGAAAATGTAAAATACCTACTAAACACTTAAGTCAACCAATTTTGGCAATTTTAAACTGCCAAAAAAATAATTGGCGAAAAATGTGGCTGCCACATCATCATTTAACGGCTTTTTTTTATGGCAGGGACTAAAAACATTAACGGAAAAAAATTTCAGCGACTAAAATCGGTCAAATATTTATTTAGGGACAAAAAAAAAAAAAGTCACTGCAAGACAAGCATCCCAAAAAGAACATTGCTAGTCAAGCTTCCCCCCAAACAACGTCATTGCAAGTCAAGCATCCTAATTAATAAGAAACAAATGTCACTCTTAAGTCAAGCACTCCAAAACAAAACGTCATTGGCAATTGTTTCTTCTGCCATGGGTTAATTACTTAATCAATTACCAATTGGCAACTGGCAGTTACTTTATGTGCTGGAATAAACACTTAAACGTAAGTAACATGCAATGATTCCGGAGAAAAATCCTAGCGTTTTCCTGTTCCTATTAATAATTGCCCAAAATTCAAAAAACTTTTGTCAAATAGTATAAAGCTACTTTTGAGATAAAACTATAGTTTCCAAATTAAAAAATTTGCAATAAAGCATAATATAAAGCTATCTCTATTTGAAAATATTTTTTTCCATCAAACTTAAAAGTCAATTACCAATATGATCTTTCACGATGATTCAATCAATCTGTTAAAGACGAAGACACAAATGTTACTTTCAAAGTGCGTTTAAGTACTTATGCGTTTAACTAAATTTAAATTGATCATTTTATATTAATAAATTTATTTATTTCAAAATAGTTTTTAATAATAAATTCATTTGTCTAAAATCAAAATCTCCTAAAATTAAACTTCTTTAAACAAAGATGCGACAGACATGCCCCAGTTTATAAGTTCATTCCAAGTCTTTTTATAAATTTTATTTTATTATAGGTATTGTCAAAAGTCAGTACTTCTCCTCCACCAAGTGAAGACTCCTATAAAGTGAAGACTCAGTGGAAACTTTTTCCTCCGTGAATAATACGAGTCTATTTTACTTTATTGCCTTTGATGACAGTCCTGTATATTTACCACGACTAGTATTTTTTTTTATTTTATTTTACCTTCACTTTAAAATTTAAATCAAATTTACGTTTAACTTAAAATTAGGTAATAGTATTTTAAAGAAGCAAAAAGCATATAAAAAACAAAATTAAATGCTCAAAAGAAGTCATATGGCTGAACAAAAAAAAAAAAGAATAAGGGTTTATTATCTTTTTAGTCCTTAAACTTTTTAGAAATTTTGTTTTTAGTCTATGAACTTTTTTAATCTATTTTTAGTCCTTTAACTTTTTTTTTCAATCCTTACTTAATAGAATTAAAAAAATTAGAGACTAAAAAGATAGTAAACCCAAAGAATTATTACTAAAATACTTTTTTTCATAAGTGAGTACTGAAATTTATCTTTCAAATTATAATTCTGAGTTCTTTATTGTTAAAGGAGAGAGTTGTTTTCTTCCACATTAACTCACGATTTCTCTTGTATTAAATATCTATTTTTATTTTTATTTATAACATTTTCTTTTTCAAATGGTATTACTTTAATTAAATTTCAATTTAATTATAAATCTTAATAATTTATATCAAATCAAAGATATGTTTCTTTTTAAATAAACTAAAATTTAATATTGTAGTAATCACAGTCAAATTTAATTTAAAATTAATTTTTATGTTTTGAATTTTAACACACCATATAAATAAAAATGTCATGATTTAAACAATTTATTTTCATAGTTTTTTTTAAAGTCTCATTTCTTTAAATTATTCCTATATAATAAAATAGATTATTGTTCATTATTAATACTAAAAATATTTTTTCATTTTCCTTAATTTATATTTATTTATGAATTATTTTCAATTTTAAAATTATTGGTATAATACTAAAAAAGAAAACTAGGTAGTTTATAATCTAAGAAAGGATACATAGACTATTGCAATCACCTAAGATAATTAATAGTTGTTAAAGGCAAAGTCTTTTTCTTTTGTCAAAATAATCGAAATCGTTAAGTGATATAACACTTGGTTGACCTGTTAAACTAACTGAAAAATATATAATGACATTAAAGAACAAATCTATATAACTTATATAATGACATTAAAGAACAAATCTATATAACTTATGAGTTTAAAGGTGATGTACTGACATTATAACATCTTATTAAATGAAGAAATAATTACATCTTAACCTGCATAATCCACTAAAATTAGCCCAGTAGTGAGGAGTTTAGATAATATACATGATAACATGAGTTCATAAATTATATGATATAATCCGCGCACAGAGCGGTAAACATATTTAGTTATATGATATAATGAAGCATAGCTAATGATGTTTGAAGAAATCAAATTTAATCATGAAAATTGAGAACTTTTAGTATCAGGTAACCTCCCTTTAGAAATTATAAATAAAATGTTAACATAATCAAATCTAAGTGGACCACGGTTGATATTGCTGCATCGATGGCTTGTTTCGTGGGCTAAACCCAAATTGGATTTTAGTCACCTATCGGTCCTACATAATTTTTTAATACTATCGGTCCTACATAAATTGAATTGGTCCTACACAAAAAATTTCCAACATCTAGGTGAAATTGCTTTTGGAATCTTCATCATGTACTTGTGTATCAATTTCTTGAGATGCATTAGTACTGAAATTTCTGTTAAAATTGCTTTTAAATAATTCAAATTGAAATCAGAAGTTCCAATTCTTATGATCAGAATTTAGAAGGGACTTGTAATCACAAACTCTGAATTTTACAAGTCCCTTGTAAATTCTGATTGTAAGAAACCTCCATACTTGCGAAAAAAGTTTTAAGGTTTTATCTAACACACTATTCAACCCCCTTCTAATGTGTTCCCTGCATTTCAAGCTTCGTTTCATATGACACATCTTTGGTTTCAATTTTGAAAAAGTAAAGAGAGATAAAAGAAAGAAGAAAACTTGATGAATATGTTAAGATATATAGTATTTATTAAAGTTAAAAATTATATAAAATTAATTAAAATAAGATTTACATAATCATGTTGAGTTTATAAAATAAATAGATATTAAATTAAGAAATAATTATATCTTAATTTATTGAAATAATAATATTTTTAATTTATGGTAAAAAAATATTTAACTTGCAGAATCCACTAAAATTGGCCTAGTGGTTAGTTTGAATACTATGCATGAGAAAATTTGATCATAGATTATAATTTCAGTGTGACTATTGTAAATAAATAAATCACGCGTGTCACTTACATTGTACATATTCATTCTAGGTGTAGGCATCCAAGAATTAATTGAGAACATGGGAACAATTTTGTTTTGCCTCTACTCTTTCTTAGGTTTACCACACACATAACATAGTAATAGAATTAAAAATTTTGTTATGTTATTATTAATATTATATGTATATTGGGTTCAGGGACGGATCCAGAAACCTATTAAAGGGGGGACTAGATTTTTTTTTCTTCCTTTATAATTGTTTAAATTTTAATAAATAATAATTTTTAAAAAAATATTTACTATTTTTACACGTAAATTTGAAATTATTTTTTATTTTAAATGATAATAACCTTAACCATTACCATAATAACAACCAACACACAACTAGTTTATATAATTTTACACTAGTTATCATCTTAACTATTACAATAATAACAACAAATATAACTAGTTTTACATAATTTTACACTAGTTAACCTTAACTAGTATTATAATAACAACAAACATAATTAATTTTATAAAATTTTACACTAACTAATTTTAAAATATATGTATATACTTGAAAAATATTGACGGAGGGGTTGGTCGAGTTCATCAAGTTTCAAACTCATTAACCAGACACTCAATCCAATTATAATTGGGTCAGCCAAAATGAACTGAAACCAACCCAATGACCCAACCCAACTCGCTAAAATGTAGTTGGATTGGGTTGGATTGATCGGGTTCATGTATCGATCGCGACCTACTTACACCGCTAGATGTGCATATATTACATAAAAAAACAAGGAGTGAGAAGTATAAACCTATAAGGGCAACCTACAAACGTACATATAATGAATTAGTTAAATAATTATAGTTATTAATTAAAAAATTAAGTATTAAAAGTACATAATTCGTTATACCTTTACATATATCTAATTATAGTTTCAACTAATAATTTTAATATTTATAATTAAGTAAATATTGTATGAATTGATAGTATGTAGAATTTTTACACTACCAATTAATTATAAATAGTCATTTATGATAAGCTTGTTGATTTTTACAATACATATCTTAAAATTTATATTAATGTTATTTTTTTATTAATTAGCAAGGCTTAAATATGTTTTTGATCCCTAATAAATTTGCAAATTTTATTTTGGGTCCTAATAACTTTTTTTGTATTGAGTCCCTAATCAAACAAAAAATAAATAAAAATTGGTCCTTGATTGTTTTGTTTTAGTCTTTCTAATATATCTATTTTTTTTTTCATTTTAGTCCTTATAATATTTTGTTCTTTTTGCATTAGTCCATTTGAAAAATATTTAATAGGGACTAATAACAAATGATCGACATATTTTAGGGACAAAAATGAAAAAATAGATATATTAGGACTAAAACAAAATAAAAAGGACAAAAAACAAAAAAAAAATATTTATTAGCGACTCAACGCCAAAAAAAATTAAAAAAAAATTATTAAGACTCAAAACAAAATTCATTAATTTATCAAGGACAAAAATATATTTAAGCCAATTAAAAATATAAAACTTTTTAAACTAACATTGCAAAGAAATTAACCACTTTTATAATTTTTTATTTCTCTGTAAAACATATTCCATACTTTTGTAAAGAAAAAGAAAAAAAAAAACATATTCCTTACTTAGGCAAAACTCGAATTCATATACATGATTCAGGGCACCGAAATTTTTTCCCACCGTGGGTTCCACGCAATATAGTGACAGAAAATGGGAAACGAGAAAAAATGGTCTGGCTTCAGTTATTTAATTCTAAAACCGATTAGTGGAAAAACAAACAAATCTCTCATCTGAATAAAATAACATCACTACTAATGACTTAGGCAATAAAATATTACAGCATAGGCGAAATGAGGGTAACATTTTCATACCACTTTGCTTGGGAGACTAGAAGCACTACTTTGGGCGTAAATATGGGGTTATTGCTAGAGGTGTCAAATGGGCCGGCCCGGCCCGGCCCGTCGGGCCAAGTTGCTGAAACGGGCTGGCCCGGCCCGGCCCGAATGTATTGTAGGCCAAATTTTTTTAGGCCCGGCCTGGCCCGTTTGGCCCGTTAGGCCGGGCCTAATTGGCCCATTTTTTTTTTTTGCTTAAATTAACCTAATTTTAAAAGAAAAAAATTAAAAAAAATAAAAAAAGGTCGGGCCAAATAGGCCCGAAAGGTATTCGGGCCAAAATTTTTAGGCCCGGCCTGGCCCGTTTGGCCCGTTAGGCCGGGCCAAAATAGCCTATATTTTTTTTAGGTCAAATTTTTTTAGCCTGGCCCGGCCTGGCCTGACGGGCCATCGGGCCGGCCCGTCGGGCCGGGCCAATTTTGACAGCTCTAGTTATTGCCCTCATTTCACTTACCACTTTTCTTGGTATCTTTTCATACCACTTTACTAGAGAGACAGCAAAGCACTACTTTGCTTGGGACTTCTCACATTATAATGGGTTATATTTATAAACAAAAATAAATCAGTGGAAATTTTCCATGTGGACTTATTCAGTAATTAGATTAACTTCTTTTGATAATATATAATTTTTCTAGCTAGTTAATTCAGAGAGTTTTTTCTTATAAGATTTTTTTCCCCCGAAATTAGTGTGCGGCTAGACATGCATGAAGATACAATTCACTTAATAAGATGTATAAATTTGCTTTTGGGAGAGAATTTTATACAATTTCTACATGATCAGCAGCACAGTGACCTTCACGACTTGTTTGCTTTTACGTGTTGATATTCGTGTGCTTTATTTTGATGTATTTTATACTGTAGCAAAAAAAAATTAATCACTTTCCATTCTTTGTGATTGCTAGCTAGTTGGATTAATATAGTTGCAAATTGGACATATTAATGACTATAATTTGCCTTTCTTTTGTACTGTATAACTCATTCTTTAGCTATTGGATAGAGGAAATTTCTATAAAACCTCCGCGTAAGTTTAAAGATTAACCAACAACTATATATATTATTATACTATCCAAACCTAGTGGCCGGACAACCCATTCTTGATGATGTTGCGCCTTTGGATGGTCTAAGGTCCTTTACTTATTTTTATATTGGGAATGGTCCATTTGGGTTTTTTTTCAAATAGTAGAGACTTACTGATAATTGGGTCTATGTCTAATTGCGAGTGGGGCTGGATTTGAGCATACATTTTTTCAGTTTGTAGAATGATTCAGGAAGTTGAGTTACTTTTTTCACTTATATATATTTATAGGAAAAAAAATATGATACTTCTATAGTTATTATTAAAAATAATGGATCATTTGAATGATATATATATATATATATTTCTCCATGAAGGTTAACTTCAATGACTTTCAATTTTATTTTATGTTTTTTTTATTTAAACTTTGCAATGAAATGCTACATAAACTCTCTAGACATTGTAAGTAAAAAATAATGTGTGAACGAAAGTAATATATTACTCATGCCACTGCCACTGTTAACATCGAATGAAAAATTACTTTAGTTCTTGTGAATGATTTACTTTTAAATATATTTTTCATACTTCACTTATCAATATAGTGAAATGTGTGTTTTTTTAGATATATATATATTTAAACTTCTATGCATAAGGAAAAATTCATTAATTAAAGATTGAATTTTTATTTTTTTTGATAGAGAGATTGAAAATATTTAGTCACAATACAAATCGATTTATAGATTGATTTAGAAATTAAAAATATTTAATTACTAGATAGACCGATTTAGGGAGCACAAAATAAAGTTGGTCTCTAAAATAGTCATTAATGTCTCAACAAAATTAATTAATTAATTTATAATTTTTTAATTACTAATTAAAATATAATTAGAGACAACTTTTTCAATTGATAATGACAAATAAAAAATTTATTTATTTGTATAGAATAAATAGTGATATAATATAAGGATTTTCTTTTTTTCAAGACTTGGGTGGCTTTGTTTTGGTAGTTGATGGAACCATAATCCGAATTATTATGCAATGCTTAAAATAAGAACCATTCAAATGGTTGGGTGGCTTTGTTTTGGCCAATGAATGTGAACATGTTAAAGCAATGCAACCTAATTTTCTTAATTTCTTAATTAGCTTAGATGTTTGGTATACGTTACTTGCAATTTGCAACCTTGACTTAATTGTCATTATTTGATACTTATTTAATTTAAGGCTTAAATATAACTTTAGTTTTTCAAATTTGAGTCAATTTCGATATTAGCCTCCCAAATTTTAAATTTATTTATTTTTTCGATTATTTGACAATTATTTGGTCCTAAAGCAAAAATGAGTCTTTCGCAGTTGATCGATTATTTGACGAAATAATCGACTATTTTGTTCTTTGTTATTTCCAGGTAATGGTAAGAACAAAATAATTGATCATCCTTAATAATAATCGATTATCTCTGTTCTAAGGCTTATAAAGACGAATTTTCGAAAGCTCTCAAGTGTGACATCCATTTTTCTCATATTACTTAGGATTTTTCATAGTGAGAGCTTAGAGATTTTTGAGTGTCATCATCTCTATGGTTCTTTGACCAAAGTTTTCCTTATCTTCAAGAAATCAAAGGATCTTGGTAATGGAATCATAAAGAAAAGCTAAAAGGAAATAGAAAGTGCATCATTGTTGACTTTTATGATAATTATCCTAAAAGTCATATCAACGGTTATTTGTAATTGGTTGACATCAATGCATGACCATTAAACTTTTAATTTATTCATATATTATAAATTAGAATACATCATTGAATTGTTAATTTCCTCACTTTCAATTAATAATGCTCAGTATTGTAAGTTTTATCTACTTGGAATGGCGCATTTCATACACTAGCTTTATAATTAGCTAAAAATCTCCATTTTAACTATCTCATTTTTTTTTTTTTATCTATATACTTGGTCTTCTTAGCTGTATATTTTTCAATCTTTTTTTTATTTTTACCTTTACATTAAATTTTAATAATTTTTTAAAGAAATTATGACTATTTAAAAATAAATAATCTTATTTTTTTTATAAATTTAAAATAAAATTTATTAATTTAAAATTATTTTTATTATAATTTTTAATTAAATAAAAAAATATTTATCACATACAGTCCACAAACTACAATAAATAAAATGTTAACATTATTGAAAGTCTTTAAAGAGTGATCCACGAAAGTAATATTACTGTCTTCGTCACCGAAAAAGTAATATTTTAGTCTTCTATATTGTTACTTTAAAATCTAAAAAGAATTTTATGTTGACCACTGCACTGAGGGGTCGTTTATTAGTCACCTATCAATCCTACGTAATTTGAAATAAGAGAAAGTGAGAAGAATGCAATTGGATGCAGGAATTAATGAAAGTGGATAAAAAAAAAAGTAGCTTTAATAAAGATTAAGGAAATTTACTATCCACCACCATTCATTTTAGAGTTTAATTTTTTTTTTATTTTTCAAAGTAAAAGATTAAAGATATATAGTTGTTTATATAATGAAGCATGACTAGTGCAGTTTGAAGAACACAAAAATAATTTTGAAAATTGATAATTTTTTGTAATTAATTACTGACCTCTTTTTAACATGTCTTCATCACAAAAAAGTAATATTTTAGTCTACTATATTACTTTAAAAGCTAGTCCTATGTTCATTCATTATGTCCCACAGTTGTTTTTTTAATGAAATGCTTTAAGCTTTCTTAGTCAAAAAAGAAAAAAGAAAAAAGAAAAAAGAAAAAAAGTGTTACCTATGAAAGTCATTAATTGCAAGTCATGCATCCAAAAAAAAAAGTTACTTTAAGTCAAGCATCCCTAAAAAAGGTCACCGTAAGTGTCAAGCATCCCCAACTTAAACGTCTTTGCTAGTCAAGTGTACCAAAAAAACCGTCATTGGCAGTTGGTTGGTGAGTTATCCTTGTTCTATGTCAAGTTGATATTGTTATTTTACTACAAAGATCAGTCGTATGTGAACCAAAACTACATCGGGTAATCTTTCGTAGTTTGAATTGGACAAAGAGTCTATTTTAGATATAAACACACATAAATAAAATTAAGGAGGTAAAATGAATTACAATTAAGAGAGAACTTCATTCTATAAATTAATTTATGAATAAATTAATTTTAATTTATGAGTATCTTTTATGCTACCACTTAGTCTTTTAATAAATTCTTTATTTGATGTTTGCGTAATGTATGTAGATGATTTTTTCTTTTAAATTTTACTATTTTATTAATCCATTCAAATTTTCTTATAGTTTTCATTATTCATATGCTAGACATTTTTCATTTTTGATCAATTTTTAATATTTTCAATCATTGTTAATTTTTATATTTTTTTTACAAATTTTGTTTTTTTTATTGGACATTCAGGTTAAGTGGGTTGCACAAAAATTAGGCAAAAACATGATCTGTATATAATAAGCGGATTAGCCTAGTCCAATCCATTTAATTGCGAACCAAAATAGATTGAGCTAAACAAACTAGACTGGCCTATATATCCACCTATAGCAAGGATCAATTTGGTCTAGCAACAATACTTAGAGGGATTATCAAAGGGACAAAGTATGTTTTTAGTCCCTCAACTTTTCTCAATTTTTGTTTTTAGTCCCTAAACAAATATTTGACTGGTCTTAGTCCCTGAACTTTTTTTCCATCAATATTTTTAGTCCATGCCTTCAAAAAAATCGTTAAATGATGACATGGCAGTTACATTTTGCGGTGATTATTTTTCTGGCGGTTTAAAACCGCTATAATTGCTTGACTTAATAGGCCATTTATCAAAGGTCGAACAAAGTCGTAGACATGTCGTACTGGTACTCCACCATCCACGTCATTTCAGAGGACAGTTTCAACTTCGAGTGTGTCTGCTCCGTTAACGACAAGATAGGACACGTGGAAGAGGAGGCAGACTCCATGGTGTTGGTCATGCAGATGTCCATGGTGAAGCAGTTTCTAGCGGCTTAAAATTGTCAGAAAATGTAAAATACCTACTAAACACTTAAGTCAACCAATTTTGGCAATTTTAAACTGCCAAAAAAATAATTGGCGAAAAATGTGGCTGCCACATCATCATTTAACGGCTTTTTTTTATGGCAGGGACTAAAAACATTGACGGAAAAAAATTTCAGCGACTAAAACCGGTCAAATATTTGTTTAGGGACTAAAAACAAAAATTGAGAAAAGATGAGGGACTAAAAACATATTTTGTCTTTATCAAAGTGAAACTTTTTAAACATAGAAGGCCAATCTAAAATTAACAAAACTAGTATTTTAGCGCGTGCATTGCACATGCTAAATGTTTATTTTATATAACTAAAATTTATAATAAAAAAACATTTTAAATATATAAATTATATTATAATTAAAATATGTAATTAATAAATATATTTGTACTTATAAATTATATTTTAGATTTATGATAAATAATTTATATTGTGATATATTATTATTTTTAATTATTGATATTTTTTAAAAAAAATATTAAAATTCAAGTTAGAATTAAAGATATTTTCGAAAGGTAGAACTGAAGATATAAAAAATTATAGATTGAAAAAAATGATAAAATATTAATTTAAATAATTCAGTTGATATTAAAAGCATAAAAGGATATATCAAATACATATTAAGAGCATATTTGATTTTGTAGATAAAATATATATAATTGAAATTAGTTTCTGATATTCAGCTACATTTAAACTATTCGGTTGATATTAAATGTGGAAGAAGATATACCATATGCATGTTAGGAGAATGAAGTACACCACTTCATTAGAAGAGAGTATTCAAATGAAAGTGAATGTGAGGGAGAGTGGGGAGAGTGGGGCAATGAGAGCACAAATAGACTTATACGTTTATATATATAAGAAGATAAGATGCGAGACTAAAAGAGAGTTTTAACCAAAAAGGTATCTTTAATGAAGAATAAAGAAATGCAAATTTCTTTTATTTTAAAGTTTATTTTTTATTTTATGTTCATATAGTTCTCTTATACAATTATTTAATTATGAATTTACTAGGTAATTAAAAAATATAACATTTTAGTTAACCTTTTTTATTTATATGAATTTACTAGATAATAAATTAAAAAAAAAGTTACATCTAAATACTATATTATTATGTATAAATAAAAGAGATTAAATATATCTAGTTATTTATATAATGAAACATGAATAGTGCAGTTTGAAGAAGTCAAATATAATATTGAAAATTGAGAATTTTTAGTAATTGATTACTAACCTCTATTTTTAAAAATAATCATAATTACTAACCTCTCTTTAACAGCTGTCTTCATCACCAAAAAAAGTAATATTTAGTTTACTATATTTTTTTGATATATTTTTGTCTATTATATTACTAATTCAAAAATAATTTTATATAATAAATTGCATAAGTGTTACCAGTGAAAGTCGTTAATTACAAGTCAAGCATACAAAAAAAAAAAAAAAAAAAAGTCACTGCAAGACAAGCATCCCAAAAAGAACATTGCTAGTCAAGCTTCCCCCCAAACAACGTCATTGCAAGTCAAGCATCCTAATTAATAAAAAACAAATGTCACTCTTAAGTCAAGCATTCCAAAACAAAACGTCATTGGCAATTGTTTCTTCTGCGATGTGGGGGAGGGTGAGATATCCTTGTTCTATGTTAGTATGTTATGTGTACCACTATGCACATGTTGATATTGCTAGTTTGCTACACCCATGGGTTAATTACTTAATTAATTAACTAGTGCATGTTCCCGCACGGGACAAATTATGCGTGGGGAGAAATATTTTTTTTATTATTTTAGAAAATTAAATTTAAATAATAATAATAATAATAATATGTTTTTATAAAAATTAATACGACATTACAACATACATTTATTTTAGTTTCTCACGGTTAAGCAACCTCTAAGTACACTTATTACCTTAAATTTTACTTATTTTTTCAAATCTCCTATTCACCAACTTTGCTTATTGACAATGTCAACGATTTATTTGGAAGTAAAGACAAAATTAAAAAATATAAACCAAAAAAGAAAAATCACAATAAAAATTCCTGTTCCTATTAATAATTGCCCAAAATTCAAAAAACTTTTGTCAAATAGTATAAAGCTACTTTTGAGACAAAACTATAGTTTCCAAATTAAAAAATTTGCAATAAAGCATAATATAAAGCTATCTCTATTTGAAAATATTTTTTTCCTTCAAAATTAAAAGTCAATTACCAATATGATCTTTCACGATGATTCAATCAATCTGTTAAAGACGACGACTCAAATGTTACTTTCAAAGTGCGTTTAAGTACTTATGCGTTTAACTAAATTTAAATTGATAATTTTATATTAATAAATTAATTTATTTCAAAATAGTTTTTAATAATAAATTCATTTGTATAAAATCAAAATCAGCTAAAAGTAAACTTCTTTAAACAAAGATGTGACAGACATGCCCCAGTTTATAAGTTCATTCCAAGTCTTTTTATAAATTTTATTTTATTCTAGGTATTGTCAAAAGTCGGTACTTCTCCCCTACCAAGTGAAGACTCCTATAAAGTGAAGACTCAGTGGAAACTTTTTCCTCCGTGAATAATACGAGTCTATTTTACTTTATTGCCTTTGATAAAAGTCTTGTGTATTTACCACGACTAGTATTTTTTATTTATTTTATTTTACCTTCACTTTAAAATTTAAATCAAATTTAAGTTTAAATTAAACTTAGGTAATAGTATTTTAAAGAAGCAAAAAGCATATAAAAAATAAAATTAAATGCTCAAAAGAAGTCATATGGCTGAACAAAAAAAAAAAAAAATTAAGGGTTTATTATCTTTTTAGTCCTTAAACTTTTTAGAAATTTTGTTTTTAGTCTATGAACTTTTTATTATGTTTTTAGTCCTTTAACTTTTTTTCGGTCCTTACTTAATAGAATTAAAAACATTAGAGACTAAAAAGATAGTAAACCCAAAGAATTATTACTAAAATACTTTTTTTCATGAGTACTGAAATTTATCTTTCAAATTATAATTCTGAGTTCTTTATTGTTAAAGGAGAGAGTTGTTTTCTTCCACATTAACTCACGATTTCTCTTGTATTAAATATCTATTTTTATTTTTATTTATAACATTTTCTTTTTCAAATGCTATTACTTAAATTAAATTTTCATTTAATTATAAATATTAATATTTTATATCAAATCAAAGATATGTTTCTTTTTAAATAAACTAAAATTTAAGATTGTAGTAATCACAGTCAAATTTAATTTAAAATTAATTTTTATGTTTTGAATTTTAACACACCATATAAATAAAAATGTCATGATTTAAACAATTTATTTTCATAGTTTTTTTTAAAGTCTCATTTCTTAAAATTATTCCTATATAATAAAATAGATTATTGTTCATTATTAATACTGAAAATAAATTTTCAGTTTCCTTAATTTATATTTATTTATGAATTATTTTTAATTTTAAAATTATTGGTATAATACTAAAAAAAAAACTAGGTAGTTTATAATCTAAGAAAGGATACATAAACTATTGCAATCACCTAAGATAATTAATAGTTGTTAAAGGCAAAGTCTTTTTCTTTTGTCAAAATAATCAAAATCTTTAAGTGATATAACACTTGTTTGACCTGTTAAACTAACTGAAAAATATATAATGACATTAAAGAACAAATCTATATAACTTATATAATGACATTAAAGAACAAATCTATATAACTTATGAGTTTAAAGGTGATGCACTGACAATGTAAAACAGTTTTACATTGTCAGTGCATAGTCCTTTTTCTCATAACTTATTTAAAATAAATTTTATATTTAAGTTAAAAGTATCTGTTTAAGTATTTATAGTTTTAGTTATTATTTTTAATTTTAAAATTATTGGTATAATACTAAAAAAAAAACTAGGTAGTTTATAATCTAAGAAAGGATACATAAACTATTGCAATCACCTAAGATAATTAATAGTTGTTAAAGGCAAAGTCTTTTTCTTTTGTCAAAATAATCAAAATCTTTAAGTGATATAACACTTGTTTGACCTGTTAAACTAACTGAAAAATATATAATGACATTAAAGAACAAATCTATATAACTTATATAATGACATTAAAGAACAAATCTATATAACTTATGAGTTTAAAGGTGATGCACTGACAATATAAAACAGTTTTACATTGTCAGTGCATAGTCCTTTTTCTCATAACTTATTTAAAATAAATTTTATATTTAAGTTAAAAGCATCTGTTTAAGTATTTATAGTTTTAGTTATTTCACAAATTTTGAACACCAACTTGATTCCAATTGCTTCATGACCCTTATGAAGTTTTGATAACTCCCAAGTGTCATTCTTCTTAATGACATTGATTTCCTTCTCCATGGCTTGTCTCCAGCTTTTGTCTTCCATAGCTTCATCTAAGGTTATAGGTTTACTGTTAACAAATGGACAAAATAAATCAGTTATAATTTCAGTTTCATCATATATCTCTTGAATGCCAAAGAAATCATAGGTTCCTTCTTGTTTCTCCCAATTTTGTTGGCCATAGATTTAGCTTTCAACATACATTTAGTCATATTAAGAATGGTTCTACTTCTTCTCTCTACTACCCCATTTTGTTGTGGGGGGTTGGGGTTTTAGGTTTCTAGGAACCATTAGAGGGTGACAAATCCCATTATTTTTACCAAACACGCATTTCTTCCTACGTCAATATAGAGGAAACATATTTATTTTTACCAAATGACTAGCAGGACCAATGTGTTTTCTTTTAGGACTTGCTCCAAAGGCTCATCGTGTATTTTTTTGAACCTTTCTTCATATGCTTGAAGTGAACTCATCAATTGGTCCATGATCATCGATTTTAAGTCCTTTGACTCTTCAATTGCACAAACCACAAAACCAAATTTTGTGGTTAGAGAATGGAGGATCTTGTGCATCACACGAACATCTTCCATCTTCTCGCAAATCAAATAATAAAAACGATAACTAAAGGTGTTAATTAAATTAAAAATGATAAGATAAAAACATTAAAAGATTTGAATAGTGGAAACGGAAAGCGCATGATTTTTGAAACCATTGAAATTTAAATATGGACACATTAAAAACAAGGTTTCTCAGATAAGCTTTGTTTCAAGACCCATTATCGCATGTGCACCAGTGGGGATCGGTGGATTTGCACCGTCACAAGTTGATAAATAAACAAGTGAAACAAAATATGTGTAAGCAATGTGAGACTCTTGCCTTTTAGAATAGCTTAAAAAATACAGCATGTATGACGTATATAGTTAGTTACTTTTCTGTTGAACCAGTTACTGCATAACACTGATTATTTGAATTCCACGATTAAGTTGCCTGCCAAACTTTACCACAAATTGAGTTTTCTTGTACATTATGACTGAACCATTTGGAAAGGAACACAAAATTACCAACAGAAGAGTGGCCTCATGAGATCAGATCTTAGTCATGATCCGCGGTAATGGTATCATGACAGGCTGATCAATACGATTCATAAATGTGGGATTAGAAAATATCTGCCAAGTTATATCTAAGCATTAGTGTCAATATCCACGAATTTTACTATATAAGTGGTATATGCCAGGTTCAATTAATTCAGAAACATTTTGAACCTTTGCCTCAAGAAAAAAAATATCAAAGAGAATATTTCATATGAAATATTAAAAAAAGTTGAATATTTCATATAAAAGTTTTTTTTTTTAACTCTATGAATTTCAAGTCTGAAAAACCACTCTTCAAAAAAAAAAAAAAAAAAAAAAAAGAGTCTGAAAAACCAAAGTTTAGCCCCTTAAAATAAAAGACAAGGTTTTTTTTTCTCTGAAAAAGGTATGCTAAAGCATCACAAGGAACTATATTCGAATTTGCAAAGGCATATGTTGTAGCCAAGCTAAGCGATTAGACCCCCTATTTTGAAGCTTCCAAGGAACCATATTAGAATTTGCATAGGCATCAATTACCAATTTGGAATCTGTTTCCAACCGGAGGTTTTGCCAACCTTTCTTGCAGGCTGTCTCAATAGTTGTGATGGCCACATATTGTTCTGCAAAAAAGCATTTTGTTTGCCAATGTAGGTGGAGAAGCTTCCCCTTGCAGCACCATCAATATTACATTTAACCTCATTGAGCTAGGGGAGGGTGGGAGGTTACTTCCAGGATGCGAGGAGCTTGCAAACATTACCTGAAATATGAAAAGCTTTGAGGATAGTATATTCCTCCCAACAAGATTGCATGATATAACCCTTTGTGAGTTTGCCAGCCAAAGAAACCTTTGCTTAAATCATGGAAATAATGGCTTTTATATTATCACTTTTATTAACTGTTCTGGTTTCTACAATACCATATACCCCACAAAACAAAAGTAACTGTTGCTGTGGAAACATCACGCAGTTGCTAGCTTCTCTGCATATTCAGCGAATTTAGTAAATTCTGAATGGATGATAAATCCAATTGACATACCAGCAAGGACACTAGCCAGTCCCAAATTTTTCGAGCAAAGGGGCATTCCTAAACCATCATACCAAAATTGACAGATTTGACTAGTTGTACTCAACCCATGATAGAAACAAGCCAACGCTTCCAAGTTGCAAGTTTAGTTTTAATCTTGTTTGCTATAGGCTGCAAGAAAGTAGTTTTGGGATGACCTTTAAACACATGAACACCCAAATATTGAAAATATATTTTGCTTTCAGAAAAGCCAAGCATTGTTTAATGGAGCGAGAACAAATAGGAGAAACCTTTCCAGCATAAAATCTACATTTTTCCAAATTCAGGAATTGTTCTGAAACACTACCATAATCCTGAAGTTGTTTAACAATGTATCTTAGATTTTGCTTTGTTCCTTTGCAAAAAACTGTGACGTTGTCTCCATAAAGTGCATGCAACGGGAAGTAGTATCCCCTTGGACCATTCATATGATGGATCTGTCCATTCTTAACCAAGTGCAGAATGCTTCTACTAAGGACCTCCTCAGCCAAGCAAAAAAAGTAATGGGATAAAGGATCCCCTTGGCGCACTCCCCTTTAACAAGAGATGAATCCAATAGGCCGACCATTCACCAAGAATGTCAATTTGGTGGATTGAAGGATGAGATGAATCCAATAGCAAAATGTATGATTAAATCCAAAAGCAACCAGCACTTTGGAGAAGAAAATCCCAATCTATGGTATCAAAAGCTTTCCTAAAATCAAGTTTCAGAGCTAGATTTCCCCAAAACGCTTTTTTTATCAAGCATGTTTACAGCCTCCAAGCATATATGAGCAGATAACTCGGGTAAAAAAATTAAACAATACACACCATAATGCAAAACACATCAGTGTCAACACCTGAAATTCAAGAAGAAGCCGAATACCTTTGTAGTTTTTGAATTTTGAAATACATAGCCAAATTGTGGAAAATGAAATATTGTAGCTACATAAGCAATTAATCAGGTAAGAGTCAAAGCCTGTGGCATATGCAATTAACAGAATTAAGCATCTAGAAATCTCAAATTTTTTGTATTGTTAAGTTTGAAAACGGAAACTAATATATGTGAAATAATTCAAAAAAGGACAAAAGAATATTATTATAAATGAAACTGCTATTATAATTTGGAAGAAAAAGCAATGTGACACATCTACAATTGTTCTTTAGTAATATGCAGAGAATTAAGTCATTTTCCTTTTATATTACCAGCAAGAAAAACTTTTCTGATTTTGCTTAGCTCTCTAGTGACATCCACAATATTCATTCTTTCTTTTGGTGATTCTACTGAACAAGCAAGTCCAATCTTAAACAGTGAACTAAGCACTTTTTAACAGTTGGAGTAAGAGTCTGACTGTTTGCTTCTTCTATTGTTGCTTCTCCATGCTTTGGTACAAGTGCTTGCTCCAAAATCTGTAAAAGATTATCAGGAAATTATTTTTCCACAAAGTTATACAAATTTTGACCATGTTCAAAGATTTCATCTATGGGTCTTCTTCCAGTAAACATTTACAACACAAGAATCCCAAAGCTATACTTGTCACCATTCATCATCACCTCAGAGTCCACTCCATACTCTAGAATATATAGCAAAAATTGTCAAGACTTTGTAATCAGTAAATATCAAGTTTTCATCAAAAGTAGGAGAATTGAGAGAACCACTGATTCTAGAGTTTAGAACATACCTGGAGGAGCATAGCCAACAGTCACCTTTATTCCAATTGTACTCATTTGCTTAGAAGTGGTATCGTTGATGGTTGAGACTTCAGAGAATTCTTGAGATACCAAAATCACTCACATGAGCAGTCATGTCATCATCAAGAAGGCCATTGTTGGCTTTAAATCACAATGAATGATTGATTTCTCACATTCATTATGAAGATAATGTAATGCAGAAGCAAAGTCAACCATTTTATGTAATCTATGATCAAGGCTCAATGTTCTTGGATTCTCTGCAGTTAGTGTAATTGCTCACATGATATTTAATATCTTTGATCAACACTCTATGCTTATTTATGTCATTGTGATCTCTTTATTCTCATCAATGTTTGGAACTTTGTTTCATGGTTCAACTCACTTGCTAGGCTACTACATCAGTTTTGGTTGACAGGAGGCACTAGATTCGACGATGAATACAGAGTTTTGGTATTCAGAGGAAGAAAGCCGGGCAGAAGGAAGGAACACAAATGCAAAGCATAGCAAAATATGGTTGCTTGTGCCAAATCTATCAATGTAGGGCAGAAGGAAGGAACACAAATACAAAAAAGTGGTCTTTCTGATACTGCAAGAAAGAGGCTTCTTTCTCAATGTAGGGTGGTACGTAAGGTAATCAAGGCTGCCATGTGCCAAATCTATCAATGAAAGTGTGTTGCTTGAATCCCCGTGCCAGCTATTATTAAAGATCGGCATGCAAAGATGAAACCAAGTACATTTTATCCTGAGCAACTTTAATGTAGTTAAGCCATTTAATAGTTGACACTTAATATAAATAAGCCTAAGTTCTTGAACAAGAGAATTGCATCTGTTGATAACCTGAACACGACAAACTTTTCATTCTTAGGAATTTTACAGTAATCATAATCAAAGGGTACACTTCATAAACTAAATTGTTATCTGCACTGCATCATTTCTAAATCAGTAAATCTGTCTCTATGTTGCAGTATGGAAAGGCAAACCTTGGATGGGAACTGAATAAGGTTTTGACGGATGAATCAAGCTCTAGAGAAGACATGCTTAAATCTATCAACTTGAAATCTGAACATATTGTCCTTGAGACTGTTAACAGACTGGAAGCTGGTATATTCTAATGGAAAGAGAGAATTGCAGAACAAGTTGGTGGCAAATCCCCAGTTCAATCCTCATGGTCATCTTTTGTTAAGGATCCTACGTCAGAGGTTGATAAACTGGAGTTATTATTGTACCTAGCAGAAGCACTTTTGCAAACATTTCTTGATGCTACCAATGTTCAATATGGCAAGGTGAGTTTTATTGTAAAGCATTTCACTAATTATTCTAGCTGGAGAAGACACACTGAATCCTTTTGCTTTCGGTTTTATCTGACTCATTTACATTCCTGTCTACCCCCAAAAGTCTAAAACTTCTAATGTTAAATGTTTCAAACCGAAAAGAAAACAGGAAAAGGTAAATAAAAAAGCAAAGAAAAAATATCCAATGAGGGCGAAAAGTTTGTCATTATTCAAGTTGTGCGATTTATGGCATACATTCAGCGGTGATGTGGTTTCTTTCTGGTTCTGTAGGATATTACACATTCCATTTTGGAAGCATATTCCAGAGTTCTAGCAAATTTAGCCTTCAGCATATTGTCTAGAATAAGATATATATATATATATATATATATATATATATTGCTTTCATGGGATAAATCTCTCTCAAACTTGGGTAGTTGGTGCACAGCACATATCAGGCAGTCCTTACTTGATAAGGTGAACAAGGTTGATGGACAATGTTGTAATTCTAGCTGTGATAGTACTTCTGATTTAGAACTTTCCTCAATGGATGCCAAATCCAGCTCTGTAATAGTTACACCAAACTGGAGTTGTGTCTGGTGCATTAGTAGAGAGGCTTGTACAAGTGTCTCCTCAAAATTCTCGATAGTGGCTTTTGTTTAGTTGCTTTTGTTAATGTTTCTGTTATGACTACATAAGCAAACTGATAGGTTTGCCTTCCCATAAATTTTGGTTGGTTTTATATCTAACTATACACAATCCTTGGTCACACATTGTGGTTTTTATATTTGAGAGGTTTTGTAGGACGGACTTAACAATCAAGAATGTTTAGTTTGATGTTAGCACATGTTTTAAGATTCTCAAACTGGGGAGGGACAATGGAAAGCTGCATGTAGTGAAAACAGCGTTTGGGAGAGAGTAAATGAGAAAACTTGCACATATCAAATGTTTGTCATCCGTAAATTTTGAAAATCACAAATGAGTAATTGACTATAATTGACTATGTTAGTACGTTTCAACATAATAATCAAGAATACTCTGGCTATTTTTGTATACAGAGAAGAAAAAATGCTCAATTAAAAGAATATTGGAAAGTATAGAACAAGTATTATCCTCTGCTTGGATGACAGGGATATCTATTAGGAAAATGTTTTATTGACAACAAAATAAAATAAAAAATGTTTCACGCAATGAAACTGTTTCTACTAGTGGGGCCATTGACCTACTATGCTTTAAAGTAGGATTTTTTTAATTTATTTTTACTATAACTTTAAAATATGTAGCAGAAAAAATACTGTCAATTACAAAAATTGAAAGATGTTGAATGCAAGGACAAACAAATAAAAGAAAAAAATGCTAGCTGTTAACAAACACAAATTAATTTCCACTATTTTGTTTTTACTTTTTTTCTTTTTACTATAACTTTTTACTATTATTTTATGGTCCTGGCTGTTGTTTCTATGGGGAGTGGAAGGTGAAAATTTCATGTCATGTTATGCAAATCATTGAAGCAGTGGGTTACTTAATCGAACCTGATCATCTCAGGGTTTCAGTCTCAAGTAGTTTGGAATAAGAGAAGTGAGCAACAGATAAGAAAGGAAACTAAAACAATATTGGAAAGGATAAAGCAAGTATTATCCTCTGCTTGGATGACAGGGATTTCTTTTAGGAAAATGTTTTGTTTACAACAAAATGAAATAACATATTGTTTTCTTTAATTTTGAGGTGTATATATAAAAGATAAAAAGTACAAGATAAAGATAATTGGGTATGGTATAATTCTATAGTGTCGATGTTTTGATATTCAAGCATTGAAGCTGTTTGTTATTCTCATTCTCCATAAGAAGTGACATAAGACAAGTCGGGCCATTGAAATATGCAGAGAAATATACTCTCAATTACAAAAAGAGGAGTGCTTAAAAAAATCTCAGCTAACTATTTCTGCACTTACTACTAAAGACAAGTTTATGGACTCCCCCAAACTCAAAAGGCAAGTTTGAGAGCATTATGATGTTTTTGCAGCAAAATTTGGGAAATCACAAGTCATACAGCAAATAAAAATATGGAAGTATAATAAGTCTTTTATTTGGGTGGAGTATTACATCCGTCAGGTAGAGAATTTTACATGAGCCATACATGTTACATGAAGGATGGATTGATTTATTTAGACAACTAATAAACTAGTAGACAATCTGGCACCCAGTTTAATTTTATTGACATTAGGCAACATATCATATTGCATACACCTGTTTCTAAAATGACTGTAGCATTTGATTTCAGCTTTAATTCTTCTCAATCGTCAACACCTGAATTTTGAAAAACATAAAAAGAGGACAGAAAAATCAAATAATATCTACATAAAATAAATCAAGTAATTAAGGATGTGTTTATAAACTAAAAGACTGTTATCTAGTCACGAAAAAAATTCTGAAATGATTTCTTTATACATTGACCTAAACATTCATTAAGTTCTATTCTAATGAAAATCTGAATAAACATAAAGTATGTAAAATCCTCAATTTTACTATATTATTAATTTTGAATAGTAAAACTTCATAAACTTGTCAAAAAAATCATATAAAAACAGAGGACAAAAGAATAAATTATATAAGGGAATTTTTTTTTGGAAGCATAAAACTATTTTTTAGAACAATAACCATTTTGTGTCATGTAGTTATACGTGGAGAATTAAGTAGATCCTCATTCGCTCACCAACAAGAAAGGCCTTTCTGATTTGATTAAGCTCCCTGGTGACATCAACCACATCCATTCTTTCTTTTGGTGATTCCATAGAACAAGCAAGTCCAATCCTAAAAAGTGAAACTAAGCACTTCTCAACACGTGGATTAAGATTCCAATTGTTTCCTGCCAATGTTGTTGCTTCATCTATTGGAATAAGTCGTGGGTCCAAAATCTGTTGAAGATTATCAGGGAATGAAATTTCAACAAAGTTACGAAGATTTTGACCATCTTCCAACAATTCATCGGTAGGTCTTCTTCCAGTAAGCATTTCCAACATAAGAATCCCAAAGCTGTACATGTCACCATAAGTTGACACCTCAGAACCCACTCCATACTCTAAAAATATATACCAGAAACTGTCAATACACAATGCTAATAAATAACAAACTGACACTAAAAGATATGAGAATTTTAAGAAACACTAATAATTCAAAACATAAGAACATACCTGGAGGAGCATAGCCAACAGTCCCCTTTATTCCAATTGTACTTGTTTGCTTAGAAGTGGTACCATTGATGGTTGAGAGAAGTCTTGCTATGCCAAAATCACTCACATGAGCAACCATGTCATCATCAAGAAGGACATTGCTTGGCTTTAAATCACAATGAATGATTGATTGCTCACATTCATGATGAAGATAATGCAATGCAGAAGAAACATCAATCGTGATATTTAATCTTTGATTGAGGCTCAGTGTTCTCTGATGCTCTGCGCTTGGTGTGATAGGATGCAACCATTCCTCTAAGCTTCCATTTCTCATGTACTCAAATATCAGAGCTTTGAATTCTTGACCTTTGTAATCTGTGCTGGAACAGCATGTCAAAATCTGAACCAGATTTCTATGTCTAATACTTTTAAGTGCATTGCATTCAGAAATGAAACTCTTGTGAGCTCCTTTCTGTTGAAGGTTTAGGACCTTTATGGCAACAACTTTGTCTTCTAACTCAAGAGTTCCTTTGTAGATAGAGCTAAAATTTCCAGACCCTATCAAGTTTGAAGTTGAGAACCCATCAGTTCCGTTGTGTAGGCTTTGGTATGAAACTTTAGCCAGCTGGTCAATTGTTGGTGAATCCAAAGATGGTTTCTTACTCCTTTTCCTCATCCAGTAGATAGTTAAAATAATTGATAGTACGAGAAGAAAAACAAGCACACTAACTATCATTGCTATCAGCCTGAACTTGTGGTGTTTTGCAAGTTTGTTACCTTTGACAGGGCATAGTGGCAGATGCAGTTTTGAAATGCCTCCACAAAGCTTACTGTTTCCAGTAACCACTAACCCACTTGCATTTTTAAAGACACCTTCTGTTGGTACCTCACCATCCAACATGTTAAAAGATACATTGAAATATTGTAAGAAAGAAAGGTTCTGCAGAACATTAGGAATTGATCCAGACAAGTGGTTTAGTGACAGGTCTAATTCTTGAAGACTTTTGAGTGATGCCAAAGAGGATGAAATGATTCCTTGTAAGGAATTCCCTTGCAAATAGAGGTACTCCAACATTATGCATTCTCCGATGGTTCCAGGAATGTCACCAGACAAATGATTCTGAGACATATCTAGCCAATCGAGATTTTTTAGGTTGCCCACTTCTTTCGGTATACTACCACTCAATGCATTTTGTGACAAAGCCAACAAGTTTGTTAGAGAGGAAAGATTAAAAATCTCTACAGGTATGGTTCCTCTAAAGTTGTTTCGCCAAAGACCTAGATATTGTAACTTTTGGCAGTTTCCTATGCTTGGAGGAATATTTCCTTCTAACATATTTTCTCCCATAGCCAAAAAATACAATTGACTAAGGTTGCCTATGAAGGCTCCTATCTCTCCTGATAGCCTGTTTGCACTTAATTGTAATTTTTGCATCTTGTGAAACTTCCCAAAAGTTGTTGGGATAATCCCATCAATGCGGTTATATTCCATTGTCAAGAGAGTCAACCCAATTAGATTTCCTATTGTCGCAGGGATTTTTCCTGTTATCTGATTACCTCCGAGATATAGTCTACTGAGTTGGATGGATAAATTGCCCAAGGAATTTGGCAAATGACCTCCAAAATTATTGCCAGCTATAGATATCACTTGCAACTTACTACAATTTGTCAATGATTTCAAAAACTCCAAATCATTAGTTGAATTGTCACCTAGATTATTTTTCCCCAAAGATAGGAGATAAAGATATTGTAGCTTCCCCAGACTTGGTACTTGTCCCACGAAATGGTTATGACTGAAATCAAGTATTGAAAGGATAGATGCATTTGTGATGGAAGGTGGAATTGAACCTGAGATCCGATTGTCACCAATTTGAAACAATTGAAGATTGGGTAGGGTGTGGAACATGTTGGGTGGAAGAGAGCCCTTAAATTGATTTTCTGCACCTATGATTTCAGTAAGAGATGAGATATTATAAAGACAAGAAGGAAATGTTCCAGCCAGTTTGTTGGAAGCGCAAATTATAAATTTCAAGCTTTTGAGACGGCATATTTCTTGTGGAATATCTCCCTCTAAGTTGTTAACAGCCACCGAGAGATCAGTTAGGGATGAAAGGTTCCCTACGAATGATGGGATTCCTCCGGTTAGCTGGTTTTTATCAACGTTCAACTCTGTGAGCTTCAAAAGTGAGCCAATTTCGATCGGTATTTTGCCAATTAGAGTATTCCCATATAAGACTAACTCTGTTAGCTGAGTGCAACCTGTCAAGTTTGTAGGAATTTCCCCTACCAATGTGTTATTGTCGACAAAGAGTTGCTGCAGTTGTGACAACCGTCCCAGTTCTTGTGGGATTTTGCTGTAGAAGCTGTTGTTTCCGAGGTCTAACATTCTCATATAAGAGAGATTGCCTACGTGAGGGGATATGGATCCCTTCAACTTGTATCCAAGCAAGTTTAAGTGTGTAACTCTTAGAAGCATGGGATTGCATGTGATTCCATGCCAGTTACAAAAGTGAGTAGAAGTATTCCAAGAGAGGAAGATTCCATATGGGTCAGTGGATATGGATTCCCTGAATTTGAGCAATGCCAAATGATCAGTCTCATTTCCTGAGACAAAGGCAGTCATGCTGGAGGTAAAGCATAGTGAGTTGAATGTAAAGAGAGAAAACAGGTGGACATATATAGACCAAAATGCAAGTAACAAAAGAGAAGAATACTTCATTTTGATGAGGAATTGGAGGATGCTAGATGGTGGTATTTCTATTCTTAGATTTAAAAGTTGTACTTGGATGATATCAGAGAAGAACATGTGTTCCTTCCCTTACTTTGTGTATAGAGAAAACAGGTTGGCAAATAAAAAGCAAAAGGGAAGTAACAAGAGAGAAAATTGCTTCATTGTGATGAGGAAATGAAGGCTGGTAGATGTGGTAGTGTTTCTATGGGTAGATTGCTTTATATAGAGTTTGGAAGTAAGATCAGAGAAGAAGCACACATGTTGTTCCTTCTGCTACTTTGGTTCTGATTGCTATCATTAAAGGTGAAAGTCAATAACCAATATTGGCAGTTGCGGAAAATTTACATGGTAGGAAAATAAATCCAAGAAATGAGTTATACGTAATAAACATGCCTCCTCAAAAGAAATAAATGCATTAACTCCGAAAAAAAAAAAAAAAAACTTCCTACAGTATAACCAAAGCATTTTCCTAAGATATATATATATATATATATATATATATATATATATATATATATATATATATATATATATATATATAACGTGTAGAAGTAGAATATATATTTGCCATGATAGGTAAATAATTTGCAGGGAAAAATGATCTTCTCATGTTGGTGTCTTTCTTTAGTCATGAACAATTATATGTGACATTTTTTAGATTTTTTTTTTTATTTTTGACAGATATTTTTGAGAGTTAAAAGCAAGCTTAGACTAAAGATCTTAATATATAATAAAGAGTGCAAACCCTTAAACATAATTACCAATGTTGTGTTTAAAGTGGTTTTCAAACCCTATAAGTAAGCGTCAAATTCTTTATTTATCATTATATATTATCCCAAAAGGAACTATTTTATTGTTTAATATTTTTAAAGCTTTATTTCAATCCTTTTTTTTTTTTTTTTATCATTGTTGTTTACTTTATTTAATAAGCATAATTAAACTATACGATATAATATTAATTTTTTTTATCTAGGCTAATTAGGTATCTATTTTACTATTTTATTGTTTACATGAGACTTATACATTTTTTTCTCGATGCATTCTTTTTTATTAATTAGAAGTCATTACCTTTTGTGAGCATTTTTTTATTCAACTAATATCATTATCAACTTAATTCTTAGATTTGCTATAAATTTTGTTTAGATTGTGAATTTGTGTGTGCTCTTATAATAGAAGAATGAAGTGTTTGCGGAACTGGGCGCAATTACTACTTTGAACAGTGTGGAAAGGGACACTTTGTATTAGATAGAAACTACAAACCTCTCATTAGCGGTTATAAAATGTAGGCTTAATTGCATATTTTACTACTCAACTATCATTATTTTGTGAATTTTAATATTCTTTTTTTTTTGTAAATTTTACCACTCAAGTTTTCAATTTTGTGCATTTTATTACCCAAGTTTTTTACGTCCATTTTATCATTATTTTTTCTATTTTTGTGTATTTTAACATCATGTTAGTAACAAAATGATGTCATTTCGCAAAAATTGGTAATTAAATGACATCATTTTATTTTTTTCTTTAACTTCTTTTTAGTGACACGTAAACATTGGTAAAATGTGCGAAAATTGAAAATTTGGGTAGTAAAATTTAGAAAAAAAAATTGAGTGGTAAAATTCACAAAATAATGAAAGTTCGGAGGTAAAATGTGCAATTAAACCTAAAATATAATATTAACATTGCAAAAAGTCTCTAAGTGGAGAATGATCTACCAATCTAAGATTTCTTTCTTCGTCACTAAAAAATTAAGTAATATTTTAGTGTACTATATTGTTACTTTAAAAAGAATTTTGAAAATGTTGCTTTGTTACCGGTAAAAAGTCATTACTAGTCAAGCAATCCCCACTACACCCACCCACACAACCACGCATACAAAAATGAAGACATTGCCTGACTGCTTGATATTAACTAATGGTTTAATTATATATTTTAGGGTTAATTATGTTTTTCAAAAATACACTAGATTTGAATTTAGTCCTTTGAAAAAGTTTTCTTTGCATTTGATCCCTAAAAATACTAGATTTTAGTCATTTTCTTAACTTTGTGTGCTTCTACAATTAAATGTGACCACGTGGTCATTCGAGTCAGCAATTTTAAAGTGATTTGACATGCAATGTAACTAATTAAAAAAATTAAAAATTGTATTAAATTAACTAATTAAAAAAATTAGAAAAATACTTAAAAAAATAATAAAGGAGAAGGTAGTATTCCTCTGATGTATCTGTTTCATTCTAAGTCGATGCAACTGGTTCAACTCAGCATTCCCAATTAATTAGCTCACCGCACTGTCTCCTACCTCTTAACAAAGTTAAGAAATTAAAGGACTAAAATGTGGTATTTCTAAAATTCAGGGGATCAAGTATAAAGAAAAAAATTTCAAATGACTAAAAAAAAATCTGGTATATATTCGGAGGTCTAAAACCATATTGAACCTTATACTACCTCTGTCCCTATTTATAAGACATAGTTTTAAAATTTTCTTATTCCTATTTATAAGACTTTATTTCAACTATCTTGTGCATTAATTATTTTTTTTTACTAAGATACCCTTATTTATTTCAACTTTAAATTGTCTTTTTCTCTCTCCCATGAAGATTGGAGAAGATGAATAGGCTTCCAATAATGTTAAGGACAAATTTGGAAAAATATTACAAGTACATACAAATGTAATGCAAATACTTTAATTAACCAATTTTCTTAATATGCGTCAATTAATCAACAACGTCTTATAAATAGGGATGGAGGTAGTATTTTAATACAATGATTAAAGTAGTGGTTTTATGAGGTATATATATTTAATACAATGATCAAAGTAGTGGTTTATGAGGTTATCCACTAAACCACGATATTCATCAATTCAAAATGATATAATTCGTTGTTTCTAAAAATTTAAACCAAATCAATTAAATTAGTTTAGATTGATTCGGTTAACTAATTATTTTCATTTTAAAATATGAACCAAATAAATTATAATTTGTTCAATTCTTGAATTATTATTTTTTAATTTGATGACCTAATAAATTATTTTTAATTTTTAGTTTAATATATTTTAAACTTTAATACTTATTTTTTCTCCTACTTTTTTATTTTTTTTCATTTTAATTTTCTTCTGATTTTATTACAATTTTTTTTTAATTTGACCATGTTTATTATGTGATTTTTATCATATTTTGAGTAAAAGAAAATAAGATATGTAAAGTGATCATTATAAGAAAAAAAACTAAATATGAAATAAAATAAATAATTAGTTGTACAAAAATTAAAAAATTGACCATGAATTAATATAAAATTAAAAATTGAATAAAATCAACAATAAGTGAAGATAAAACTTCTAAAAAAATATATTATACTTTTTTTTTTATCATAACCTAAGATCTAAACCAAATTAATACCGAGGGATGAGGGGGTCTAGCTCAATTGGTTGAACATGATGCATGAGTTGCTGTAATTCCCTGGTACTTGTCTTCGATTTGCGGATTAAAAAAAAAACCTCTAACTCAATTTTCATTCTCAATTTCCATTATTATTTATAACCAAAGTGATTTCCTTTTCTCTTTAATAATCACTAAAAAATTAAGCAGCTTTTTGTCAACTATGAATACAATAAAAATAACATCAGGCTATTTTTGGCCAAATTTTGCTATAAACTATTTTAAAATAAAATACAAACTAGAAATCTTAAATAAAATGTTGTAGGTGATTATATTTGTTTGATATTCTCAATGATGTTTTAAAGTTTTTTTTTTTTTAGGAGAACGATGTTTTATAGTTGAACAATTATCAATATGTCCCATTATTCAAAATAAAAGATAGCAAGTTCTGTTTTCTTACATGTTTATCCACAATAATAATTATTAGAGTTATACTATTCCACTCATGTTTTCTAGGGTACATTTTTTTCCTATCTCTCTCTGTTGCATTATTCACTTTATTTCAAGTTTCTCTCTTCTTCTTTTTTTTTTTTTTATCTTTTTTCTAATTGTAAAAAAATTATAAAAAATGTGTAGAAGTAAATTTTCTCAAAATAATTTGTTTTATAATAACCTAATGTACTTGAATATAATAACTTTATGCATTATAACTTCTCCATTATTGTAGCTAATGCACATGGTACCTTTGATTTTGAAGTTTAATTTTGATTTTATTACAATTAAGTTTTGTCAAATCATTAAAAATAAGTTTAATTTTGGCACACTGTCATACATTTTTTTTACATAATTAATTAATTATAAATCACTAGAGATATGACACTAAGTGTTTTTATTTATTCTTTTACTTTTTTTTATTCTCACTAAGAGTTTGTTTGAGTTAGCGTTTGTAAAATTGATTTTGAATGAAATTAATTCTTAATGATTCAACTTGAATCCTAATGTCATCTTTACAAAAGTTGACAATCCTACCAAAGATATCAATCCATGATTGGATGATAATGTAAAAAATATTTACACTTTTAATACATTTTAATTAAATCTTTAGAGAATTTAACATTTTAGTTGATTTTTTTATATAACAGTTAGAATCTTTTTTAAACGTTACTATTAGATAGTCTATATATAATATACAACTAGAAAAATTAAAATTAGTGAGGGTATTATCTATATGTAATTTTATATAAAAAAAATCATTGCAAAAATTTGGTGACCCAAAATTAGCGAGAAAAAAAAGCAATTTGTCTTCAGTAACTTTGGTCACCAATCGATTGATTTTGAGTATATACAACAACAACAACAACAACAACAACAACAACAACAACAATAATAATAATAATAATAATAATAATAATAGTTTACACTAGCTAATTTTCATATAATAGTATTTTTTTATATATTATATAATAAGAGCTGGTATGGTTCACGATATTGATACTCCATGTTACACGTTGGTAGGTATAGATAAATCTTCTTAATTTGCTCACTATGCCTCTTCCTATATTTATCTTTTTTCCTTTTAGCAAATCTTTACTTATTTTCTTTTGTTCTTTATTTTTTTTACTGTTAATATCAAAGTTCGATATTGTTAACATGGAAACGTCTAATATGGAAAAGTGTTAAATTCTATTACAACAATCCTCTAGACTTTTATTAAGAGGTGAAAAAAAGATGAATATGTGAGAATAGAAGGTGGTGCCTCCTAATAAATTAGTGAAAAGTAAAACAAAAGAAAGACTTAAATATGATTTTAACGTCTGTAATTTAATACTTTTCTATTTTTAGTTTTTATAAGTTTTTTTTTCAGCTTTAGTCTCTAACATTTCACTTTTTTGTCCTACTAAGGGTGGTCATGGGTTGTGTTGGTTTGAATTTAAAATATTTTGATTCAAACCAATCAATATTAATTGGTTTGAATTGGTACAGTTTAAAAAGAAAAAAAAAGTTGGCAACCCAAACCAAATCAATCCGATCACATTTGGATTGGTTCGGATCAGGACATCGATCGAGTCACCTCATAAAATAATAAAAAAATTAATAATTAAGAAAAAAAATAAAAATAATAGAGAAAAAATAAAACAAAATCATAATAAAATGAAAGAAAATTCATGGGTAATATTAAAAGTGAGAATTATAGAATTACACTACTTAAATATTAGAAAATTATAAAATTGCACAACATAAAAAATTAAAAATGTTCTAAAATAGTATGAGTTTGGGTTGGTTTGGATTGAATTGGTTCGACATACTCAAATTCAATACTCGAACTGATGTCATCAAGTTCGTAATTTTAAAATTCGAACCTGAATCGATGACCTAAACCAACCCAGATTTTCTCTTTGGTTTGGTTTGGATTGATTGGGCCATCGGTCACCTAAAAAATAAGGAAAAATAGAAAAATAAGAGGAAAAAAATAAAAAATCATAATAAAGTGAAAGAAAACTAATGGATAGTTTTGAAAGTGAGAATTATAGAATTACACAACATAAAAATTATATAATTATAAAATTCCACAAGATAAAAAATTAAAAGTTTTCTAAAATAGTACGAGTACATATTGGTTTGAATTGGTTCGGGTTATACATGCTCAAATCCGATACTTGAACACATGTCATCAAGTTCATAATTTCAAAATCCAAACTAAACTGATGACTTGAATCAACTTAAAATTTTCTCTTTTGTTCGGTTTGGATTGATCGGGTCATCATGTTGATCTAGACCTACGGCCACCCCTAGTCCTTGCTGCCAAGGTCCGTTATAAAAATGTTAAAGATGATATCAACATCATGTCATGATGACATCATCATGCTATCATGTTAGCAAAAGGAGAGATGTCTTGATGAGCTGGACAAGGATAAGCAAGAAGAAATCATAAGAAAGGGGGAGCTAATCGCTGAACAACAGAAATTTGGTGAACCCAACATCAAGCCTATGAAGATTCAACTGACTGCCAAAGCCATCTAGGAGTTGGACAAGGCAAATATAAATAAGAAGAGAAGTGAACAAAGCAGACTAGTCCAAAATGATGAAGAAGAATAGATGGATCTATTTGGTATTGCAAAAAAGATTAGAAGAATCATGAAGGATCAAGAAACCAGGAAGGTGACAAGGCAGATGTCACAACAACAACAACAAGAAGTTGTAGAAAAAGAGAAGAGGACCAAGAAAAGGCAAGAAGCACCTGCATTGTCCAATCCTCCTGCAGACAAGGATAAGCGTCCAAAGACAACTTTTGACAAAAAGAAGTCCAAGGAGGCAAGTCCAAGAAAAGCCACAAGTTAGGAAGCTCAAGATTATGAGTGATTTTGATGATGATGATGATAACATTCCAATTGGCCTTATCAAAAGAAAAGCTGATGAGATAGAATCTGGGCCTTAGAAGAAGCAGAGGGTCACTACAACGTCCAAAGAGGGTAGCTCGATTATACCCACTGCAGTACCTCAAAGGATCAAGACACAAGCAACAAGACCAAGGAGACTGCCCATTCCACCTCCTTCCTCTCAAAACACTTAGAGTGAATCCACTGTTGCACCTGCCACTGATCAATAGCAACAACAGCCTACACAACATCCACCTCTCAAGTTGAACTTGACCAAGACCGTGCGTCCAAGGGACACTTGGAGAGATACCTGGGCTACTTGGACCATTCCTCCAAAGGTCTATGAGAAGATTGAAGAAGAGAAAAACAAGGAAAGATTTCCAGCTGCCTACTTCACAAGAAACAAGCAGAACTATTACAAGAAGCGTGATGTTATATTTAGACCTCTTCAACAACCTCTAGAAAGAAGCTTTACTTTAGCGTCAGCTCCTACCTGGATGAGGTATGAGTATAATCATCAATCCTCCCCAGCACACTTAGCTTTACTAGAAGGCGCAATCATTGTAATCCACCACCAACTTGGACGAGGCAATCTTATCCAAACTTGGTTCAGATGGAAGGTCCTTACATTTGCCCAACTAGTACACAACAAAGGGTGCGTCCTGCAGATGAAGAGGTTCCTGAGCCTCAAGTGGAGATTGCTTCAAGATTTACCAAGCCTCTACTTGATAAATTTGGTATAAGGCAAAAGCAGAAGAAGACTGCTACAGCTAAGAAGCAAGCAAATGTTGATAAAGAGTTGGCTGCCGAACTACAAGTTGCGGTCAAAGAAAGCTTGGATCCATCGAAGACAAAGCAGAGTCCAACAGTGTGACATGGGTAAAGGACATTCAGTTCTGGACCCCAATCACTCAGTTCATGCCACTTCATCTGGGAACTCTAATGCTCAACATCACACCTGAAGATTACAAGGATTTGGGTATTCTTCTTTAGCAAATGTTCCTACAAGATCAAGCTATTGCTTATCCTCCTAACCTCCACATCAAACGCTCAACATATATCAAGTTCGTACTTGATAAGTTATGTCCTCGACTACCTATATATGATGCTGGTAAGAAGAAAGACTTCAAGTACTATGAGATTGAAATGCCTAACAGAGAAGAGAAGGTTCAGCTTCTACCCTCTTCACATACATGGACTCATCTGTTTGATAAGTCTAGCAAACTCACAAGGTCTCTTGACATATTTGATGCCAAAACCTTCTGGCGTCAAATTGTATGGAATGATTATGAAAAGGCTAGTTCATCAGGGTGCTCAAGAGATGATTTTGTGATTCCACCTGATGGCATTCAAGTCATGCGTCCAGTCAAAACTTATCACTTTGATGACACCTCAACATGTTTTCAAAGAGCTAAAACTCTGCCAATTTACTTGGATGACCAACACTTATGCAAAAAGAGCATTCCCTTAGCTTTGCTAAGTCATTCTGTGTAATCTGTTTTATATTGTAATATCCTCTCTGTGAGAGTTGATTTGATACTTGTAATCAAACTGTTGTTTGGAAAGCCATGAGTGACTTAGTGACAAAGAATACTTGGGTGTTGTTTTTAATCTCAGGGGGAGATTAAAAGGTGTGCCAGAAGTGGCCTAGAGAATACTTGTAGCTAGAAATGGCAGGGCAGAGAATACTTGTTTGTAATCAAAGTTTTGATTAGTGGAACCCTTCAAAAGGTTATTTTTGAAGGAGAACTGGATGTAGCTCAGTTTGAGTGAACCAGTATAAACCAATTGTTTTTTACTCTTTCACTTTTTGCTTACTAGTTATCTCTTGTGTTGTTTCTTCGCATTTAGACTCACAAGTTTCCTTTATAAGTCTATTTGTGAAAAGGTTCCTTATTTTATTTGGACGATATCTTGAAAATGCAGTTTCATCAAACTGTTATTTTGAACCGTTGGACGATAGCTATAATTCTACATTTTACAAGTCCCTTGTAAAATTTGAATTAAGACATCTACATCTTTGCAAAAAGATTTTATTTTATCTAACACACTATTCAACCCCCCTTCTAGTGTGTTCTCTGTATTTCAGCACACAGGCATGTTAGTCCTCTCGTAGACCAAACATACTACTCTGCCTACATCAGGTGTAGGACGGACATGCGACCCTATCTTTCGGAGAGGGTTTTTAGGCAATTTGGGTACATACAAGGGATTTCTCAACCACCTCCTCCCCGTCCTCTCTATGAGAGGTGTAGTCAGGCGTGTAATGAGTGGTAGCAGCATGTGGTGCAGTTGGCGAGCTTGTGCCACATGAGGCTCCATAGTCTTGCACTTCTGATTACCTGACGTGGTATTATCAGCATTTACATCCATTTGTTATTCCACCAAGGGAGGGAGAGGCACCACGCAATCCAGTACGTATCCCTCACTTCGGATGACAGCCTCAGCCTCAATCTCAGCCTGGTGGCCCTCTGCCAGATTATGTACCTAGTGCAGATTACCTGTGTGAGGTAATACAAACAGTTTTTTCATTACTTTGTTTTAGTTTTTATCAAAAACTAATTACTAATTGTATTTCATGTTTATGTACACTAGTACAAAAAACACATTTTACAACAGCTTTTTAAATCGGTTATATGAACATCGATTTAAAAAAATGCGGTGGCATTTTGGTAATTAAAAAAAATGTTTTTAGATCGGTTATGAGATAACTGATCTAAAAACAACTTTTTAAATCGGTTAAAAGTTAAACCGATCTAAAAAGTTACCTTTTTAAATCAGTTCAATTTATAACTGATTTAAAATGTTGATTTTAGATCAGTTAAAAATAAAATTGATCTAAAAACTTATTTCCACTCTCCAGAACCCTAAAACGCACCTCACTTTTCATTCTCGCTTTGTTGAGTTTCCGTTCCCTCTCATGATGCCGCACCAATCTTGGTTATGAACTTCTGATAACAAAACGCAGTGTCGTGTGCCTCAGTCTCATAATCGCCGCGAATCACCGCTGCCGTAGTTGGCTGAGTTATCACCGCCACCGTAGTTGGCTGAGTTATCACTGCCTCCGTAGTTGGCTGAGTTATCACCACCACTGTATCCATGAATCTAAACCGTTCACGTGTTGCATCATCCTCGTTCGTCACTGGTTCATGATAACTGCCTCCGTATTTTGCTTTTGAGACGAAGAGGCTTGGGAAAACTGCAATAGCAAGGTTCTTTTCATCTTTGCTTTGTTTTCTACAGTAATAACGTTTTGTTTTCCCCCTTTTTTATTTATCGCATAATTCCCCCCATTTTTTCAGTTACCTATTCTGACTCTCAGCTTTGAACCCTAAACTTGCTACCGCCAACCATCGTTTTTCGCCGCTTCAACCTTCTCCTGCCACTTTAGGTATCTATATGTGTGATTTAGGGTTTTATTCAAAGTTCATTTTGTGCATTTTTTACTTGAATGACTTTAATCTTCTTCGTTTTATGCATTTGAAAAATTTTAGATTACTTATGCGAAGCTATTAGAATTCTCATATTTGTATTACAGATTCTTAAAGTAATTAGTTATTAATTTAATTTACATAACTACTGATGGTAAGAGATGAGGGTTTTGAGCTTTGAGCTGATGTTTATTGAAGAGGAGAATGGGATTACTTATTGTGATTAGTAATGGAGCCAAACAGAGTTTTGCTCAGGCAGTGCTTGCAGTTTGCTCCCCTGGTGATGAGGTAAGCAAAGGGCTTTAGTTTAAAAATGGCCTAATAATCATTCCCAAATGTGTTTAACTGAGACATTGAATGATTATCACAAGTGCGTGAGGGATGATTGTCTCCCTTTGGATGGGTGAAAAATCATGGCTAATGCTAAAGTTTTCATACATTAGGTGATTGAAGTTCATGGAATGCTGAGAGATTAATTGCTTTTTCCGTACAAGTTTTATGCGTGTCCTCATTAGCTGTGCTTGGCATTCTAAAAAGTATTTTTCTGTTTTAAATTTACAAATCTTTTCATCAATTAATTATATTGGTTTCTAAATAGAAGTTATTACAGTTGCAAATGCAGCTATACTTGAGGCTGATGATGATGAAGAACTCTTGGAGAAAGTAAAGCATGACAGAAAGAAGAGACTTGAGAAGCAAGGTGTGATAAGTTCTTCCAAACAAGAAACAGGTTCATTTTCACCTCCCAACCACAATCTCCAGAATGAGGGACAGAGTAAATGAATTTTATTCCCTTGCTACTGACTGATTGGCTGTTATTTAGGCCTTTTCATTATTACTAAATAAATATTAGTTTAGATTTTTATTATAATGAACAATTTAAATTGTGATTTAACATTATTTTAACTATTGACCATTTAAAAAAAAACTATTGAAATTTAATTTAGGAGATAAGAATAAAAGTGGATAGATTGAAAGAGAAAGGTGATTAAGAAAGCAAGTATCCAGATAAAGATAAAAGGATAGTTTGGGATAATTGAGAAAGTTTTTTTAGCTAGTTGCAAGTAGTATGTGAAATGTATCTCCAAGAGAGAAAAAAGTTATATCAAGAATGTCTAATTGAGAGAGTAGGGAGGATGGGAGTCTCACTTTCCAAGTTGTGTATTTTAATTTATAGTACAAGAGTAGATTATTGTTATTGTTGGATGCCTTCAGTCAGCCCCAGCTCCCAAAGTGAGATTACTAATCAAAACTGGAATTTGTAAGCAGTGTATCTTTAAGATCTGGTGTAGAAGCTAAGCACAGTTGGTCAAGCACTTGAAAAGATTGATCTAGCTGTTGCTGGTTTTGTCATTGGGGGAAGTACTGATGCAAATTGGGTCCAAAGAGCTAATATAAATAAGCAACCAAACTCACCGTTTGTCTTTCAGTTACATTCATTCATTCATTCATTCCTCAACATACCAAACCAAAGAGCTGGAGTGGTGTGTGTCAATTAATGCCAAAGATTGAACTCCATGCTCACCTCAATGGATCCATCCGAGTCTCCACACTTCTATAACTTCCTCTTTTATCTAACTATATTTTCCCTCTGTCTTCAGGATGCAGAACAACCTCCTGAACTTTATTATTATTATTGTTTTTTTTCTTCAGAGAACTTATGAAGGCTTTGATTGGACAGGGTGTCATAAATTTCTCCGAAGTGGAGCATATCATCCTCAAATGTATGCCTCTCTTTATTTATTTTACTCTCTTGGTTGCTGCATTTGATGGATATTTTTATCCTTTGTAAGATTTCTATTTGTTCCAGTTAATGATATGATTAAATCAATTATATAGTCTTTGTTTCAGAATATCAATTCATATCAATTTTATAAAATTTGTATGCCATATTCCATAACAATATCTGTACTGGGTACTAGAAAGCAGAACCACACATAATCGTATTTTTTTTTAAACCTTTTTATATCGGTTATGTTTATAATTGATCTAAAAAGTTAACTATTTAAATCGGTTCTTTTTTATAACCGATCTAAAAAGCTAATTTTTTAGATCAGTTCTTTTTTATAACCAATTTAAAAAGTTATTTTTTAGATCAGTTATAAAAATGAACTGATCTAAAAGATAACCTTTTAGATCGGTCACAAAAAGAACCGATCTAAAAAGTTAACTTTTTAGATCAATTCCTGGCCGATTTAAAAAGTACCACTTTCTATATCGCCGGCATATAGATCGGCCGTACAACCGATCTAAAAAGCCATTTTTAACCGATTTAAAAAGTCTTTTCTGCACTAGTGGTGGGATCGGTACCAGAAGATTGCCTCGTTTATGGATAGATTGTTGTACACTAGAGCGGTACTAGAGGGCACACCTAACCATGAGCTCATGCAATGGGCATTGTTGATCACACAGGAAGGCTCAACAACTAGGTGCAACTCCCATGGACAAAGACAAAGGAGGAGGGTCGGGGCAGTGGCCTCAGAGATGGTTGATTTTATTTTGTATTTATTGTTATTTTGTAAACATTTGTATTTATTGGTATTATGTATCTAACTTGTTATTTTGTATGTACGTTTTATTATTTGTATGAACTTATATTTTACAATTTATGTTGTGAGTAAATTAGATTTTTTTTCCTTTATAAACTACTTAAAAAACACGTGCCTAGTGTTGAAGTCTAAGACTTTGGACGATGTTCAACCCCTCAAACTTCGGTTTTGATGATAACAAATGAGATTAAATTTTGAAGTATCTAATGCTTTATGTTTGAGTATTATAGGTACCACACCGTCCAATTCCTAAGTGGTATTGTATTTCTTAAGTTCAAACTATATATATCTATGTGCTTAATGCGTCCAATATGTAACTGGAACTTGTTCTTCTAAAGCATAAATCCAGCGTCCAATGCGTTGTAATAAAACAAGAGTCAAATGCATTGTGAAAACCAGTGTGCAAACACTATGTCCATTTGAGGAAGCGTCCAATCTCTTAGATAACTTACACTACCTTTTCTATCTAACAAGTTATATAATGCGTCCATTATGTGTGAAAGTACATTTAAGCTTTTCGATGATGATTCTCTGAAATGTTCCTTATTCCCTCTCTTATCATATGTGACATTTCATTTGAAAATTCGAAAGTGTACCACAGGGGACAGAAAAGCTTATCTTTGCAGAAGCTGTACTGAAGTAGAGGCGCTGCATGTACTATTGTCTCCTCTCTTTCTCCACCCCAAGCTGATACGTAGCAACGATCATATGATTGTGAGAGAACGGTTGTTGGTAAAGGCTCAGATCCCACAATGGATATCTTCACCCACCTGCCTATAAATAAAGGATCAAGCTCACAAAATCAACAATGAAGCACTCAAGTTTTCAAAGAGCTGAAACTCTGCTAAAACAATTGGACGATCTACACTTGTGAAAAAAGACCAATTCCTTTACTTTCGCTAAGTTACTTTGTGTATTCTATTTACATTGTAATATCCTCTCTGAGAGAGTTTATTTTGAACTTGTAATCAAACTATTTGTTTGGAAAGCCAGGAGTGGCTTAGTGACAAAGAATACTTGGGTGTTCTTTAATCTCAGGGGGAGATTAAAGGTGTGCCAGAAGTGGCCTAGAGAATACTTGTAGCCAGAAGTGGCAGGGTAGAGAATACTTGTTTGTAATCAAAGGTTTGATTAGTGGAACCCTTCAAAAGGTTATTTTGAAGGAGAACTGGACGTGGCTCAGGTTGAGTGAACCAGTATAAACCAAGTGTTTTTACTCTATTGCTTTGAGCTTACCAATTATCTCTAGAGTTTCTCGCATTAGATGTAACACCCTAAATCCCAGTTTACATATATTCTCAATTTAAACATATTTTAATTCAATAGGCGTGTTACTTTATTCAATTCTTGTAAAAGAAAGAAGAGATCCTTTATTTCATTATTTTCTAAAATACAATAGCTTGTTTAATTGTGCAAATCAAGTGTAATTATGAAACCTAAGTTGGAATTTTACCAAATTGTTAAAAACTTTTTATTTCAATTTCTATTTCGAAAGTTGCACTTTGCTTAGTAATTAAAAACAAGTTATTTAAGCTTGCAAGAAAACTATGTAGCATTGTTCAATTATAAATGGGAACTTAATTTCCAATTAAGCAGAATGAATAAAACGAGATATTTTTCTGTTACAAGATATACATATATACATAAAGTAGAGAATTTCATAACCTAAATATTTTCCGGAGTACTAGTAATATATACACATATACATGTTGCTCAAGGTATATACCAAATACACAGGGTAATAAAGTATGAAAAATAATATACATAGTAAAATCTGAAACCTAGGTCTACCCATATTCAAATACATAAAAGGGAAAAACCTAGTTTTAGAGCAGTCATCTCTAAACCCAACCCTGCATGTTAGACTAATCCAAAGAAATAGGATAGCGGGGGATCTTTGACAAGATCCCTGAGAAGAAATCTAGTGGTCATCGCCCACGGGATCCTTCACAGAATCTTCCTCAAAGTTCTCCAAATCCTTCGTAAAAACTTGACTCACTGTTCCCTAAGTTCACGACTAACGGCGAATCCCCCCTGACTGACTCCCACCCAATTACATCTCCAACTTTTTGATGTAAGAGGGGTTCAGTGAAAAGCAGGAAGCGTCGGTCCAATCATGAACTCCTCGTATGGTGTGGCATCAGGAACAATAGCGGGTATCGATGAACTCTTCAAAGACACTCCGAAGAGATGGATGATGACGAGAGTGACGAAACTGATGAGGATAGCCCCCTTGTGATCTCCACAGGTACTGCCATTGGCGCCTAAAACAAAAATGTAAGGGTGAACTCTTCGGTTCATCAAACAAATCACATAGAAAAGACTTTAAAAGTCACACACAATCCTGCTAACCACTGTGGGGTGGTTCTCTAACCTTCACACTTGGAACCTACTCGTTCCCAGAACTAATCTTTGTAAACTATAACACACTGGGCAGCTGCCACTGGAACTCCTAGAAATCAGTGGTCTTACATTGAGTGGAATGACTGCTGGGAGTACACCATCACCCTGGTATAAGGTGGGCTCTCACCAACTGAGATTTTCTCATGGTTATTATCAGGGTCGCCAAGTCGATTTGTGTGAACGTAGTCACAACTCGACGCCTACCCTCCAAGGTTGTAATGCCTCACGATCATCTCCCAGGAACCAATCTGTCATCATTCATACTCCGAGTACTTACTCCTCGCACTCTCTCTCTCATGGAGATTATATTTGCTCGTCACTGTGGGTTTCCGCTGCTGGTGGTACAAGACGAGTCGAATCGACGCCAAGCTCAAGAACTTGTCTTGGCTCCAACAAAATTTATACCATACGAGAATATGCTCTCCATCACCCATTGGTGACCACGTTGTTCGATCTCCGCCAACATCTTTACATCTTTCTTCCAGCTGGAATTGCCCCACGTGACTTCCTTCACAAGTCCGCCGTACACGCATATTTCCTCGTTGCATGACTCTCAAGGTGCATATCGCAATCATGTATCAAGATTCTTTATTACATTTTTATTTGTGCCTTACCCTCTCAATTTCTAAAATTTTTAATAATTAACACTTACTGACGATTCCTCCATGCAAGGGTCCTAGAATATTTATCTAAGTCCAAAGCACAAATTAAAGAGTTCACTTATTAAGCTTATAAAATAAATAAATTCTCAAATCTAAATTAGTTGTTCTCACTGTTGGAAATTATATTATTATTATTTCCAGTAAATTTTTTCCGGATTACTAGAACAGTGTCCTAGTCCACATAATCACTCATGTTCGAGTCTTATGCTCACAGATCACAGACATCAAAGAAAATTTCAATTCACACTACAGTCCAAGTACCACAGAGCGTTTTAAAACAATCACACGCACAGAGATGCCATAGGTTCACATTCCAAGGGTCTTACAATCATTTAAGGCAAGGGTCAAATTTACCCACTGCCTTGCATGCACATATTTAAAATTAATTCACATATTCAAATATATCATAGTTCAAATATTACATATCAAGGCAATTTTAAGAGCAGAATTCCTCTCTGGCAGCACCCAATATTTGTCCAAAATTAATTTAGCAAACAATTTTTGTTTGGGTAAATTCTTATATCAAATTAAAGATCTTAAAACCTATTTTTTAAAAAGGTAATCCACACTCTCAGATTAAATCTACAAAAATTATGAAAATTCCTAAAAGTTTATAGGTCAGCATGCTCCTCACAGTGAGCATACCTCAAAGATGTGAAATTTTCTCAACCTTCCCAAATGATATTTTCTCTCAAACTTTAATTGTAAAAATATAACATTCATACCTTTCATAAAAAGTAAAACTTGATTCCTAATTCCTCCTACATTCTTCCCAGTAATTTCTTTTCTAAGACCTATTTCTCAGGTTCAAAATTTGGGATCCATGTATGAGATCTGTCTAAACCTAATTAATTAACTTAGCAATTTTGGGTGAAAATTTTTGAAACTTGCATCATTTTAAATATCTGTTTGTCTAGTTTTATGATAAAAAAATTAGATGCCAAAAATAGTCATTAGTTTGTTTTAAAAAGGTCAAAAACCGAACCTTGCCCGAACCAGTTTTCACAAGCAGAATAGTCTCATTGAATGTCACCGTTAAACCTTCATTTGAGGTTATCTCACAATGGTATCAAAAGCAAAGTTGGTATATTTTGAGTCTACTTTAACTGGGGACAAGTTTCATCAAAATCCAACTATTAGATTAAAAGTTATGTTTAAAAACGAAAACGTTGTCCAGGGCTTCTACGTGAAACAGCTACTGCCCAACCAGTTTCCGAAAATAGAATGGTCCCATTGCAGGTCATGGATGAACCTTCATTTGAGGTTATCTCACAATGGTCTCAAAAGTAAAGCTAGTAAATTTTGAGTCTACTTCAACTAGGAACAAGTTTCATCAAAATCTAACATCTAGATAAAAAGTTATGGTCGAAAACATAAACACTGTCCAGGGTTTCTATCATGAGACAGCCACTGCCAGCATCACTTTTTTCAAAATTTCTTGAGAGTGCATGAGTTTGTAACAAATTTTGGGCATGGTCTCCTTTGTATTGGAGCCATCCAACGATTTTTAGGCAAGAAGAATATGAGGAGAAAAGTTTTGACATAGACACAGCCACTGCCAAAACTAGTCACACACATACAACTACGCATTTCATGCAGCCAATTCACATGGGAGGCATTTAGGGTGAAAGTGGTTGGATCCTCCACCTCTAGCCACTTGAATCCATCAAAGAGTCCCCTTACTATGATCAGGATCTTTCTGGACAGAGGAGAAGAAGCTAGTTAGCTTCCTTCAAAGGAGTATTGGCTGTAGGGCACTCCAACTAAAGTATGCAAGAGGAAAAAGAAGCTGAAAAAAAATGGTGTTTGTGAGGGAGAGAGTGAGCTGCGACCACAAAAGGGAAGAGAGAGGGAGGAGCTGTTTTAGTCTTCTCCTTTGACAGAGGTGGTTTGGCTGGAGTTAAGTCAGTGAGTGTAGGTGAGTGTTAGCCTTAAGTGTGATTTGAGTGATGGTTAGCTAGGGAGGCTGAAAAAGTGTGATAGGGCTGGCTGCTGGCTTTGGCAGCAGTGAGGCTGTCCTTGTATGAGATGCAAGTGGCCAATGGTCACTTGATTGGATGGTTGAGGGTCATGTCAATTTACACAATGTAGAAATACACTGTGTAATTTAACTCAGAACGCGATTTTTACAACGAAAAATAATCGATAACTATCTAATTTAAATTTTAGAAATTCTTTACAATTGAAAAACTTTTTAAAGTGACTTTCTTAAAATTTCTCTGTAGAGTAATCACTCACAGATGAATTTTACGAAAGATTACTTGTCTTACGAGTCTTAGATTTTAAAAATGACTCAAAACAATCCATTTTTTTTCCAGATATTTCAAACAGATAATTATTATTTTATAAATCTTTATGAAATGAAAACTTTTAATAACTCTTATAAAATTCTCTCTGTTAGAGGAATTGCTCACAAATGAATTTTATAAGCGATACCCTGAAGGCAAGTTTCAGAATTTAAAATAATCAAAATAATTAAAACCAATTTGAAACCAATTAATTAATACATAACAATAGATATATTAACTATTTACTAATAGTAATTAATCATAGTCCAATTAATTACTAGCAAGCAAAACAGATAATCACTCACAGATGAATACACAGGAAAGTAACTACCGATAATTAATTGCAGAGAATTAATTCCAGTGAGTTACTCACAGAGGACTTTTTATTACACGCAATTGTTTTAATTAGATTATTCACTTAGATTTTAATTACAGAGGATATTATATCTTTTGATTTTATAAATCTTTTCCTATTTGACCATTATAACGAATTACTCATGTTATTTATTTTCCTTTGTTTTTCTCATTTACTCAATTAATTACTAACTTTTTTTAATTACTCCAAGTATATTCTTTTCTTATTTAAAACAAGCAATTAAATCCCTATTAATTTCTAATTAATCTCTCATGTTCTTACTTACTGAGTTGTAATTTTCGGGGGTGTCAGATTAGACGCACAAGTTCTTTATTAACTTATTTACGAAAAGTATTTGCTTTACGCTTGAATGACAGCTTCTAAATACAATTCCATTAACATTTGTTTTGAATCATTGGACGATATCAGAAACTCTCTGTTTTTACAAGTCCTTTGTAAAAATCTAAGTTAAGATATCTCCATCTTTGCGAAAAGCTTTTAAACTTTATCTAGCACACTATTCAACCCCCCTTCTAGTGCGATTTCCGGCATTTCACCTAGTAATGTAACAAAGAACGATTTATCCATTAAAATCATAGAACAAACAATAACAACAAGCTACATAATAACACAACTATAGATATTTCATAATAGCACTTCTACATAGATTTCATTAAATAAAAACTTTTACTACATACATTTATCTTCACTAGAGCTAGTTGTAGCCATTGTTTCACATATCAGAGCAATAATCTCTTTGGTAGATCTTGGTTTACACACCAGGGCAAGAATTTTTTCAGGAGATCACCCAAATGTTGCATATAACTTAATCGGTCATTTCGAACAAAATTCACAAAAGATGAAAAAAATCTTACCCACATCATTGTCATCCTTAAGCTCCATACAGTCGTACTCAACACAACCATCACCTACATATTCAGGTTGATGGTAATAAATGTCAAGTAACATTCTGCTACCATTAATGGCATCCTTAACTGCTCTTTTTAAAGTAGCAAGCGACATGTTCTCACTTTTTGTTTGTGTTGAATATCCATTTTGTCTAAATTTACATATAGTTCAAAAGCTTTAAATATGTTGATAGGCAACTCAAGGAATCCATATGATAAAACTGGTTTAGGATGGATATTCTGACATTCCTTGCATGAAAGAACCTCCTAGAAAAAAAGGCTAAAAAGTGTACCTAGTGTAACAAAAAGAGCCACAGAGCCACTGAATGTTACTTTAGGAAAAAAGTTCCTAAGAAGGAACTTGTTAAAGGACCCAAATTGGATTGGGTACCTAGAAGCTCTTCTTTTTTTGCAGGATCATACCATGAAGAAAAGAACAAGGAAACTAATCTTGAGTGGTGGTATAGAAAGAGAGGGAAATGTCCCATCTTCAACTGAAGCAAAAGAGTGAAGAGTGGTTGTCACCAAGAGTGACAACTGTCAATCCAAAGGCAGAGGGATTGACAAAGTGAAACACTTTGCTACAATAAGGTTCAGAAATACAAGGAGAAGTCTTCAGAAGGAATCAAAAGTTGATCAAGAGACACAGAAGCTCTTGAAGGAGATTAGAACTAGAGAAGTTCTGAACAAAGAAGGACAAAGAGGTAGGCTCACAAAATAATAGAAAATTCTCAAGTAAGTGCAAGTCCACTCAGCTTTAACTATGTTAAATTCTTGATTGAATTTATGAGTTAGTTAGCCAAAAAGCCTTAGTTAAGTTCTATCAGAAGCATAACCATGCTTCTGAGGTCCTTTTGACCACATAGAAAATATCATAAGGTAAGGAAAACCTCTGATATAAGTTCTGAAAAAAAAAATTCAGAACTTAACAGAAGCATAATTTTTTAGATAAAATAGTCACTCCTATAGGGAGTAAATAGAAGTAATAAGAAAAAACCCACTTAATTTTGAAAACCTTTTCAAAAACAAATGTCAAAGTCTTTTTGGAAGATACCTTGCTTTTGGGTTAGATCCAATCTTGAGAAATAGATTGAATCAAAGAGATTAGTAGGTGATGCTATTGTTTAGATTCCTTTAATTTCAAGGTTCAATTTTAGATTTACCCAATTATTTAAAACATATTCGATTAACTAAAACATATGAGAACCCTATATATATATATATATATATGTTCTTTGGAAGGCAAAGTGAATGTATTATATATAAAAATAGAATTGATGGTACACAAGATGTGCAGGCACCAATAAGGAGCAATTACAAGGAGGTATACGGAACCAGACCAAAACCACTGTTACCAAAAGAAAGTATTGATAATATATCCAATACCCTCCAAAAAGGATGATTAAACTATATTAACAAATATATTCATTGTGAATATAGTCTAATTACCAAACCTATACCCAAAGTCCCCCACTAAATACCGTTGCAAACAAAAAGTATTATGTACATGTCCACCCAACATCCCAACCAGCAATAGTTAATATCCCTTACAAGTATCCTGACACCTGAGATGTATGTCAAGTGTCGAAGACGTCCATCAACATATGCATGTGGCTAACTTGCTTGCCTTAATGTTCATTATAATATGCATGTGTATCCAGGAGGATTACAGTTACATTCCTTCCAAGTAGCATGTCCGGGGGTTGCTATTCCACTGCACACACAAGATTCCAAAGTCTTTGCTAAGTAAACAAAGTGTCCTATAAAATTGATTTTGCATCAAGAGAAGTTTGTCTGAATATGGATGCACTTTCTCGGCACCAAAATCTGCACACCAAAGAAACCAGAACCCCTACACGTTTTGGCTTCAAGCTTGTATAATGAAGCATCAAAGACTTCCAAAAATATCAAAAACACCCCAAAGGATTAGTACACCAGGTTGAATAAAAGACTCCTGGTTTGGATCCATTTTTGTACAAGAGCCATTGCCATGAGAAAGTCTTTATCCTAGTAATAACAGCATCAACTGCAGCCTACTGATCTCTAAAAATAGCATTGTTTCTGGCATTCCATAGGCACCAACAAGTCACATGCCAGAATAGATGCTTCATCCTTCTAGCTTTTGAGCCTTTACTATATAAACCCATCTGATTATATAGCTGCATAATATCATGCAGACAAATTGTAGAGAGGCCCAGCCAGCGGAAGACTTCATTCCAAATTCTATACGAGAAAGGGCATCGGATGAACACATGGTTGCAGTCTTCAATAGCTGAGTGACAAAAAACACAAGAGTGATCAAAATCCTGAACCACAATTTCCCTTTTTTGTAATTGGGCGCATGTACGAAGACGATCCAGCATTAGCCTCCAAGAGAAGGTTAATGCTTTGGAGGGCACATCACTCTTCCAAAAATTGCCTGTAATAGGCAGATTAGATTGTAAGCCCAAATTAGATTGACGTTGAGATAGAAGGAATTTATATGCTGAAGCAACCGAGAATACCGAGGAAGGTTCTAACTTCCATGCCCAAACATCTGCAATCCCAGTCTGCAAGTTAACCACTTGTAACACTACTACCAGCTCAAGCAAAAGATTATCCTCCCATGCAAATAAAGGCCGTCGCCATGACCAATTCCAGCTGTATACTTGGTTTGCCAGGAGACCATATCAGAAATAAGAGATTCCTTATTTTCAGCTATTTGGTAAAGCCTTGGGTACATATCTTTTAAGTTGTTATTACCAACCCATGTTGCACTCCAGAAAAGAGTTTGTTGTCCATCCCCCACTTTTTTGGTAATTTGATCAGAGAACCACCTTGTTGGGCATAAAGAGTGAGTGTAAATGCCTTTAATATCCCTCCACCAGATTGATGCACTGTTGTGCTGAAATCCTGTTCCACGCAATTCGTGAAAATTACCATACCTGTATGATAGCAAACTATGCCATATAGTTGTATTGTTTGTGATGATCCTCCACCTCTATTTGGATAACAGACAGATATTAAAGAGTTCCAGGTTTTTTACACCCAAACCACCTTGTGTTTTTGGTAAACATACCCAGTCCCAGGATATCCAATTAATCTTCTGTGATTCAGACCACCCTTGCCACAAAAATTTCCTCTGAATCCCTACAAGCATATTCAATATCTTTTTCGGTGCCCTGTAGAAGGAAAAGAAATATAGAGGTAAACAATTTAGGACAGAGTTGATGAGAACAATCCTCCCCCCATAGATAAATGTTTGCCTTTCCAAATAGCAAGCTTCTTTTGAAATGCTTGTATGACCGGAACCCATGTGCTACATAATCATGGATTGACTCCAATAGGGAGTCCTAAGAACTTGAAAGGCAGTAAAGCAACATGATAGTGAAGAAAGGCTTCCGTCGCTTGCAGGAACAAATGATCAACATTCATTCCATATATGTTGCTTTTATGAAAATTGACTCTCAGCCCTGAAATCAATTCAAAGCTCCTGAAAATAGCCTTAATAGCCCATAGGTTGTTTAAAGAAGGATCTCCTACAACAATTGAGTCATCCGCATACTGTAAAATTGAGAAAAAAAGTATCTGCATGGAGAGTTAGACCGCATAAAACCCCAACTTCCACTGCACTTCTAAATAGTCCAGACAGCCCCTCTGCAACCACTAGGAATAAAAAAGGGGCTGGTGGATCCCCCTGTTTGAGACCTCTTCTGTCTTGAAATTGTTGAGTCGGGCTTCCATTGACCAAAATAGAGATATAGCTTGAAAAAATTGTCACTTTGACCCAGGAACGCCATTTTTCGTCAAAGCCCAACCGGATCAACAGGTAGTTCAAAAAGACCCAATTAACCGAATCATAGGCCTTTAGAAAGTCTACTTTGAACATAAAAAGGCTCTTGTGAAATCTGTTGGCCCAATCAACGAGCTCATTAATGACTAAAGCACCACCCAAGATTTGCCTACCCGGGGTGAAAGCTGATTGTGTAGGGGATATAATAGAGGAAAGCACTGTTTTCATCCTAGCTGCCAAAAGTTTGGAGATGTTCTTATGGATACTTCCAATAAGTGAAATCGAGCGATACTCTCTGAGAGATAACAGATGGCTGGATTTAGGAATTAACGCAATAAAAGAAGAGGTGATCGACTTCGGTAGAACAACATTATTATAGAACTCTTGGACTGCCTCACAAATATCACCACCTATAGTTTCCCAACACGCTTTAAAGAACTCAAAGTTCATACCATCAGGGCCGGGACTCTTTCCCCCATCACAGCTCCATACAGCAGATTTAATTTCCTCAGTAGAAAAGGGTAATGCTAAGGAATCCCTTTCAAAAGGACTGAGTTGTTTAAATTCAATTCCATCTAAGTTCGGCCTAATCAAGTCAGGTTCTTGGAATTGATTCTGAAAATGACGAAGAACCTCATTTTTAACGCCATCAACATCATCAAACCACCCCCGGTCAATATTAACAGCTAAGATCTAATTTCTTCTTTGCCTGCAACGCATAAACGAGTGGAAAAAACGGGAATTAGAGTCCCCTAACTTTACCCACCTAGCTTTAGATTTTTGGTAGATGATACTTTCCTTTTGCCTAAGAAGTTTCCAGAACTCATGTGACAAGCAATTTCTTTGGTGAGAAAAGTTAGCTTGCCCCTCCAAAATTTGGTCATCTAGATAATCCATCTCGGCGGCTATTTGGTTGATTTTACTGTCCACCACACCTACAACTTGTTTGCTCCAAACTTTTAGCTTATCCTTTAGAACCTTCAATTTCTCTATAAGTGAAAAAAGTTTCTAGCCCGGAATAGCAGTTTGTGTCTAGCAATCAGCAACAAGCTTCTTAAATTCAGGATGATCTATCCAACAATTGAAGAAGCGAAAAGGCTTGGGACCCCAATCCTTCACATTATTTTGCAGAAGAACAGAACAGTGGTCCGAAATATCGCGTTTACCTACCCATTGGGACATAGTATTCCACAGAGAAATCAAATCTTCAGATAGTAGGAAGCTCATAGATTTGCCATCGGAACTAATCCAAGTAAACTTCTTCCCCATGACAGGAACGTCCATTAGCTCCATCTCTTGTATGAAGGAACATAAGTCTTTTGCCTCTGCATTATTGTAGAATTCAGGCCTGCCCTTTCTTTCATCTCTACTGAACACTACATTGAAATCCCCTGCAATGCACCAAAGATCCACCCCAAAACCCCTTTTGGACATGACGAGGTCTCTCCATAGATTTATTTTCCTAGATAGAGAAACAGGGGGAATATATGTTCACAACTATGCACAACACACTGCTATTTTTCCAATCAAAGCAAACTCCAAGGAACCCATCCCCCTGGAAGTGAAACCTTACCTGAAAAAGGTCTTTCCTCCATATATTGAGCAAGCCCCCAGATAAACCTTGTGATGCCTTTATTTGCCAGTCAAATTCAGACCCACCAAAACCCCACACCTCCTTCACGATTGATTCTTCCAGCTTTTCAGTTTTTGTTTCCTGAAACATACAAAAATCCACCTTACTATCTTCGATCAAGGATCTGATTCGCCTTCTTTTTGCGCGATCCTTCAACCCTCTAACGTTCAGCGAGAGTATTCTCATGGAGCACCAATATTCTCCCCACCATTTGGTTTAGCCACTCGATCCCTATCTTCCATTTGCTGAAACTGTTGCACAGAATATTCATCCTGTGATAGCCCCTTCACCTCAATAGATTTGGCAATATCCCATGTTTTTCTTGCAATGTCCCCTTCTGATTTTGTTCTATGTCATTGATTGCATCTTTGAATGTCAGACTCTGAGGCGTCTTTTAGGAATAGAGCACTCCTCTGCTTAGGATGCCTAGAAGAGATCACTCCCTCCCCATGTGGAGCGGAGCACTTATTTGATAAGCACTATTCATCAAAGGCCGTGCCACCTCTTCAGGCTTACTCAGAGATCTAGGCAGAGATAATCTTCTTGAGCAGTCCATCGAAGCTCTTGGCAAGACCAAAGCTGAAGTAGCTTGGTTGGGTTGAACCGGAAGTTCGGGATGGCCCACTTCAGCAAGGGCATCTGAGGAGACAGATACACCCAGAATAGGACATGCCTTATTTTTGTTACCCACTCCTGTTTCGCCAAGATTTGAAATTTGAAAGTTTTTAAATTTCAAATCTTCTATTTCGTTTCCCTCCAACAACTCCTCGATTCCTTCACTCTCTAGTCTTGCTATTGAGTCTATCTCCTCTGAATCTTCTAAATCAATCTCCAAGGATTGATTTTTATTTCTACAGAGAAGACAGTTTGCACAATCTTCAGCTCCTTCCTCTACCAATATAAAATAATTATGCTCTTAATATCCAACACGAATTCAACGTTTATTATGTAACATGAATTCAAGGAAATGAACAAGTAATTATCTAACAAATCAAATCAAACTCAATGAAATAAAATTTCAAGGATTCAAAATATCCAAACAAACTCTACATACACTGATTTTATTTTTCATACAACACGATATTTCAAGTTTTACATTATTAAAATTTAAATTACACTAGTATGTTACTCGTGCGTTCGCACTAATTATTACATATTGTTCTTTTTTTATGTTATTTAATCATAAATTTATATAAATATTTCTTTTATAATGATTTGGTCAATTATATTGTAATCAATTAATTTAATAATACTTGTTAATTAAGTTCTTTTATATTATTTAACTTAAAAATATTAATATTTAGAAATTACTTTCTATATTTCTTTAACTATATATTATTTTTTAATATAATATACGTGTATATAAAAAATATAATCACAAAAATGTTTTTTTTTATATAAAATTACTGTTATTAAAAGAGTTAAATAGTCATTCTAATTGTATTTCAATATTTATGCGAGATTTTTTCAAAACATTTTTTTTAAATAATATTAAATGTAAACCTTTTGCATAATTTTTGTAAAAAAAATTAATTTAAATCATGTCTAAGGAAAATCCTCTTCTTATCTTGACAATATTTTGTAAAAATACTACCCGTATGTGTATATGTAGACATGTGGAATAAAAAGTACCTACTAAGTTTAAAAAAACTTAAATGAATAAAATCATAAATACACAGAGTTTGTATGTTAATAATGCAAAGTTATTCTCAAATTAAAAAACAAATAAACTATCACGTGTCCTAAATAGTGTAATAGAAAATAACTTTATTTATTTTCTTAACTTTATGTATTTTCTTAACTTTATATTATTTTATACATTGATAATGTAAAGTTATTCTCAAATAACAAAAAATGCAAATTATCCCGTGTCCTAAATAGAATAATAGTATATAAAACTTTAGCTTCAAACACAAAATTAAATTGGCACTATTCGTAATAAAATTATTCAAAAATGCTTCAAATGTATTTTCTTTATTTGAAACTTGTTAATAAATTTTTTAATTCATATTTCAAGTAATCCTAATATACGTTTTATTTAAGATATTTTAGAGAAATGATTTTTTGGTATTTTTAAAAAAGTTTTAAGAATAAATCATTTTTTTAATTTTATGTTTGATAAGCATGTTAATAATTATTAATTATTAATCTATTTTTTTATCAATAGCATATTTACATGTTGAATTTTGATTACATTTTTTTAATAGAATTCTATTTTAAATCTAAAATTGTATTAATAACATTAAAAAATTAATTTTGTGTAAAATAATGGATGACCAAAATAATATAGTTACTTTTTGAAAGAATACTATAATCATATTATTATTAGCATGATACATTCACAATATACTCAAAATAAAAATATTGAGTAAAGATATTTGTTAGTTAATCTGAACCGTTAAAATGAAAGGCAAGGCTTGAATGCATTTGAAAAAAGAATGGGAAAATTTTTAACTACAATGCAACATGTGACACCCAAATAGTAATGAAGGCAAGACTATGTAATAGATGAGACATGTGGCACCCAAATAGTAACGAGGGAAAGACTTTTATATACTAGTATGGTACCCGTGCTATTGCATGGGATCACGTTGAATTTTATACATGTTTTAAAATTATTTGTTTATATACTTTTAATGGAGTATTATTGAATTATTATACATGTTTTAAAATATTTTTTTAACTTAACATAATTATCCTAAATATAATGAAAAATGGAATAGTGTTAATATCAAAATTAGATTGTGTTTGGAGTAAAAAAAAATCAAAAGATAAATAATTTTTCATGATACAATACATGTTCGAGATAAATATTAATTTTCTTAGATATGCTTTTGACAAAAAAAAAAATACAATTAGATCTCAATGTAAACAAATTCACTTATAAGAGAGGGAGAGAGAGGGGGAGAGAGTATGTGTGTGTGTGAAATCATTGTCAAAATCACTTGTGCATATTCATATATCATTTTTTCATTAAGCTTTACTTCGACCTTTTTAAGCAAATTAGGAGTGACAAAGTGTATTAAACTGCAAGGTCAATATGTCAAAAATGACGGGATAGGTTAAATGACTCAACTCAACAATTCACCTAGCCAACCAGCCAGCTGAAGGAGAGCAGTGTTTATGCAATAAATGTAGCAATTAAAAGCATTTTATTTATGATGTTGGTGAAGAAATAATATAAAACTATTTAACAATGATAAATCAATTACTTATGTAATTTTAAAAGGAAAAATCTTATTAAAAATGCTACATGAAGAGAATTGGCCGGTTATAAATTTATAATATAATTATTTTAACATTTTATCATCAATAAATTTGTTTATAATATAATATCATAATCTATGATAATACGATACTATTTTTAAGTTTTTACAACAATAACATGCAATAATACTTTATCATATACAACTATTATTTTATTATTATTATTATTATTATTATTATTATTATTATTATTATTATTATGGTGCAAAAAAATTCTTAGTATTTTATGTTTAAAACAATTACAATATTGTCTTAAGGTTTTTAAATTTATTCATTAATATTTTATTTACATGAACTATGATATAATTATAATAAAAAAATTATTTGAGGTAATATATATATATATATATATATATATATATATATATATATATATATATATATATATACACACACACACACACACACGGACATATTTCTTATAGTACAGTATAATATACTATATAAGTAAAACGTAACAGTATAATATATAAATAACAATAGAAGTCTTGATATTAGCAAAGGATAAGGTAAGAAATAATTTAAAACTAATTTTTCATAATATATCAATTACTCATGTAATTTTAAAAAATAAAAAATCTTATTAAGATGTTACATGTAGAGGATATACTTATTAATTACTATAACTAAAAATTATTTGTTCAAAAATAAAATTGGATATGTTTTAGCAAAAACATTATGTGCGAATATATAAAAAAATAATTTTAGTTTATAATATCATAAAAATTTTAAATATTAAAAAAATATTGTATGAATTGTAACGTTTCATAAATTTAAGCATAAATTCTTTTAACATACTAAATTTTTAAATAGCAAAAAATACATGTTTTAAATTTAAAATTGAGCAGTAAAAATTATCACAAAACTGACACATAATAAGCTAGACAATTTATCTATTATTATTTATACAGTAGTAAAATAGTAAATAGAGTTATAAAAAAAACAATAAATAGAATATAAAAATATAAAATTGGACTGAAAGGGAACTTTAAATATAGTGAAGGATATAAATCTCAACAAATAACAAAAAGTAACTTGTCTTTACTTAAAATTCTGACATGTATCCTTCCAAAGGTTCTCATATTTATATGCTATGGACATGTAATATATGTAATAGAAGAATATATGTAATAGATGTAATCCATAGCATATAAATTTACAAAACTTTCAAGGGACACCTGTCAAGTTTTTATGCAATAGACATTATTGTACACATGTCAGCATTTTAATTTTTTTACTTCTTTTTTGGTTTTTTTTTATTTATCTTTGTCAACTCCCCCACTCAACCCTCTCTCAGGCATAGTTATAAAAATCAGACCGGACCGCCCGGTCAGACTGGTTCGACCGGAAACCAGTGGTCTGACTGGTCCGGTTCGACTATCGGACTGGATATGCAATCAATCCGGTTTGACCCGGCCGAGTTTGGTAAAAAACCGGTGACCCGGACCCAGTTGACCGGGTTCAGCTGAGTTTTTTTTTTTTTTTTTTATACAATTCTTGTAAACAATGTAGTTATTTGAAATTCTTTCCATAGTACCATTTGAAATCCATGGCAAAAGTTAATTGCTAAATAGTATAATATAATATAATAATATGCTCCTATAACATTTTAATTAAATTGTTAATAGCTAATTGCTTAATAATATATAATAATATGTTCCTATAATATTATTTTGATGATGACAATAATATATAATAGCTAATTATTATTATCTTGATATGATTTAATATTTATGTGTTTTATACATCTTCACCATACTTGCTCATGACCCTTCGACAACTTTTATACTTAGCCATGAAAAATAACAAGAGTTTTTTTAGTAATTTAATGATAATACCCAACAAAATAATTTATAGTAATAAATGATTATGTAATATTTATAGTTTGATCATGATTGATTTTAATTTTAGAGTATAAATTATGAATTGATTACATTTTGTTAGCTATATATATATATATATATATATATATATATATATATATATATATATATATTATTAAATTTTTAATATATACCTGGTCAAACCAGGTCAATTAGTGACTCACCAGTTCGACCACTGACCCATCAACCTAGTGCCTCGACCGGGTCGATGACCGGTTCGGTTTTCACAACACTGCTCTCAGTTACTTTTCTAGACTCAGCTAGCCTATTGGGCTATAAGCATAATACAATCTACTTAATGATTTTGTTATATGTTTATAATATGAATAGAAATTTACTTAACGGAGCAAAAGATTTCTATTAGAAAACCAAGTTATTGAAAATAAATGATTCTCAATCAATTTTATTTTTTATTTTATTTCTTGGGTAGTGCAAAGGCAACTTATCATTCAGAACATGGAAATAAAAATAGTGCAAATATCACGTTATTTATGATAAAAAAAAAAAAAGAACTAACATATTTTTTCGTATTATTTATGATTAGAAATGAAACTGTACAAAGCTATACATGTAACGATAATCTTTCTTTTCAGTTAAAATAATCAAGTGTTTTAGAGTTCATTCTTGATTTTTTTTTTCTTCAAAATAAGTAGTTATACATGTAACAAAATTTAAATTAAAATTTTTGTAGAGGCTACATATATTCTCTATTGTAGACAACTTTGCTTGAGCCTATGGGCGATAAAGCTCTTCACATGAGAGTGAGTATTTAGTGTGAGACACGAACTCAAGACCAATAGTTAAGCTGGATTCCATGTGAGATTACGGGTTTAGTTTGTTTTTAGTTCGTTGTTGTCTCTTTTGCTTATTTTGCTTTTACTCTCTTGTAACAATATATATATATATATATATATATATATATATATATATATATATATATATATATATATATATAATGTATGTGCTATTTTAAATTTAATTTAACTTAATTTTTGTCATTTTTTTTATATTTTGAAATGAAAGACAAAAAAGACCTAGACATTGCTGGGTTGGAACATTAGGTAAATTTAAAATTTCTCTTATACGTTGATATTATATGTAAATTTATTAATATTATATTATATATAAAATAAACTCATAGGAATTGGTGGACATTTCTTTTTATGAAATCAAATTGGAGAATTTATAAAAACACAAACTTAATGAAAAAATTATTATAGAATTTGGTAGTATCTTACAAATTTGGGCAAGAAGCTTTTCCATTAAGTATTTAAGTTGTTTTTACATTTAAGAAGCATTTTTATTGCCATTACAATTTTATATATTTTAACCTGATGAAAAACTGATTTTTGTTAATTTATTTTTTAAAATCAGTAATCCTTTTATATTTTTAATAATTTAATCTCTCAAAAATTTGTAACAACATTTATGAACACTTATTATATATTCACAAGAAAAACATATAAACATCACAAATAATAAATTGTTTATATTCTTTTTGGTTCTTTTTTCTTATACTTTTTCTTTAAAGGATCAAAGCCTCTTTGTTCTAAGTTGTCTTTTTCTTTGGTTTCATTTTGAATCTTTTTTTCTTCTTAAATTTTAGAGTAAATTATACTAATTATCTTTAAGATTTTGTAAAATTACACAAACACTCACTACTTTTTTAACATTTACAATAACCTCCCTTTAAGGAAGTTCGGTGTAATGTTTTTTAAACAATTAAGAGAAGTTAGTATAATGTATAAAAGAATGTCGGTGTATATTTTTCTAAAATTAAGGGGTTATTATAGAAGTATGTTGTTTGAACGATTCACTCACATGAAACCCACGATCTAATGCCCCAAAGAAACATGCAAACTTATGAATAAAAAAAGAATAACACAAGTTTGTAAATATGAGATTAACTTAATAACTTATTAAAAGAAATATATATCATTATTATAAGGTAGTATATTCACTTTTTTACATTTGTTTCTTTCCACATAGACTATAGTTATAAAAAAAAAAACTAATTAGTGTTGTTTGAACGGGATTTATTTAAAGCTTCACTTGCTAATTAGATGTGATAAAAAATTAGAGATGCTATGATATTGCAATGTGAACAAATTAATTGTAGAGTGTAGATCAATTTTTTTTTATATATTTGAGTTGTGTCGTGAAAAAATTATTCTCAACAAATATAGGTTTTGTTCAAGTTGAGTATGTAAGTTCATAATACATAACTAGTATGGTGACACGTGCGATGCACGAGCTTGTTATTATTATATTTTAAAATTATAAAGTTGTTATTTCAATTTATATTTATTACATATATTATTTAAGAATTATAAAACATAAAATTTAGAGTAATGCTTACAAATAATTAATCTAATAGTTTAAGAAAAATTATTAATACATCATATTTTCGTCATCAAGATTGTACCTTTGTTAACTACAGATAATTGAAATCAGAAAAAAAAAATGGTATGTAAGGTATGGTCGAAGAAAAGAAATAAATAAAAGTAGTAAAAATATTTAATAAGAGAATAAATAATGAAGAAGGAAAAAAAATTGGTTCATCTATACTTTTTTCTCTATTTTTATAAATATTGAATCTTCGCAAAAGAGTCAACAATCGGTCAAAAAACACTAAACAATGGGGCATGGAAGTGGCTATTGAAGACAAAACAATGAAAGGAAGAAAAATATATATTATTCTAATTAATTTTAAATTATATAATAATAATTATGTTAATTTTAGAATAGTCTTAATTACCTTGTATATGTGTGTGTGTGTGTGATCTATAATTAATTTAATTATTTCAAATCAGATTATATACTTGTTCTAATTACATTAATTACTATATTTATATAATTTCATGAAATAAAAATGGATAAAATATTTCTCTAAAAAAATTTCCTCTCAATCACATAAAATTTGAATATGATAGTGATAGTACGTAATGTGATACCTGAAAAATAATTTTTTCATAAAAGATTATGATTACTATTTACTATTGTTACTATTGATACTGCTACTATTAACATTCTTCTATCAATTATTAAACCTGTTACGGCAACAGCTACCATCACTACTACTATTGCTAATATACCTTTTTCCATTAGCATTATATTTTGATTAAGATATTTTAGACATGAATCAATTTGATTTCCTTCATAAATTTCAAAGGTTTGCATAAGAATTTAAGTTAATTTAAATTTTATTATTAATAATAAATATTGAAAAATATTAGACATTTTTTTTAAAATACTATTTGTTATTTTTAAATTATGGGTTGATATTTTGACATTATTAATATGAGATTTAATTGATGTTTTTTTTATTATTTACATAAAATTTATAATTCAAGTGTGATACTTTAAGTACAAATTATTTTGACTAAAACTAATTTAAATTAAATTAGAATAACATATTATTCATATTTATTAATTTGTTATCTTAAATTAATATCATTAGTAAAATATTTATTATGAATTATATAACAAATAATAGTAATCATAACTATTTAATTTATTAATGATTAACAATTAATGTGATAATAAATGTTGAAATTTAAATTAGAATATATATATATATATATATATATATATATATATATATTATAAATTAATTTGAACTAAAGTAATATATATATTAAATATATATTCAATAAATAAATAATTATATATAAGAATTAAAAATTAATGGTCATTCAATTTCTATTAGGTGCTAATTTGTTTAATTAGACTGGTTTATTATACTTAATTTCCTTAATTATGTAAAAGTTAAATCATTATCCTTTATTTTAGCCTGAAAATTTGTTGCATACTATGTTTCTTTTTTTAGAAGATTTTTCAATTCATAATCCAAATAAACGATTTAATTTGCTGCATCTATATTACTAGGACACAAATATGTTAAGATTTTTTAATTGATTATCAAGTTAAAAATCTGTTATTTTTTAAATTTGTTCTAATTAATTGATTATCAAGTAAAACTATCAGACTCATTACACACTACAACCATCCACCTATTTTACTTTGCACTTCCGCTTTGTATATGTATGCAACCTTTCTACGAGAGCCTCACATGAGATCAATCCACAACAGTTGCACATGCACTTTTCCACTATAATACCAGCCAATTTGATGTAGACAATGAAATCACGTATCGTACTACAATTGCATAACTCCCCACTACAATTTATAAACATTAGAAAATTATTAAGGTAATTTGAAAACGTAGCTAATCATTATTATTATTATATCATTAATTACGATAATGGGGAATTGCAATGATCAGCCTATTAATGGGGATTAAAATTTTCGTGAATAATATATGCTAAATCATTACAAATATATTATTCAACATATATATTATTAACATTTATATATATATATGTATATATTATTCAACATATAATTATTAAAAAATTTATTCAGCATATATTTTTTATAAATTAAATCATAGTCTACTATTTAAAATTGTAGTATGGTTATAAAATTTATAATTGAATAAAGTAATTGTAACACCCCATGGGGGTGTATACCTTTTTCCTATTTATATTACTAAATTCCAAAAATTTAGAATATAAGGATATCAAAGTTTATTATGCGGAAAAATTAAACTTAAAACATATCTTACATAGACAAATCTAATACAAGCTCTTGGCACTTATATGCCGTACAAAACACAACCAAAAAGGTACTTAAATATAAACTAACTCCCATACATTGGGAGATACAACACTACAATAATCTTCGTCCCAACAAGCAATTCCATGCTCCAATCTCCTTCCATGAGGCATCCACCTGCTAAACCTGTAAAAACATGAAACTAAAAGGGATGAGACATAATGTCTCAATGAGTGCTCTAAGTGCTCTAAGACTCTAGGTTGACTCTCTATTCTATAAATCATTTTCTTAACTCTCATGGCTTCTCATTTCTTTTCTTGATACTCATACTCACAACTATAATCTCAACATCTCTTCCTTTATCCCCAAGCTAGACAAATCTATACATACACATAAACATATTCCAATCAAGGAAAAGGAAAGAAACTAAACTTTATATACTTTGAAAATACTGTATATAATAACTATAAATCTATAAAAAGATACAGATTTATATTAAGTCATTTCATACATATACATCAATAAGACACCAAAAGCCAACAACATCAAATACAATCACCATAGTACGACAACCATCATGAATCACATTTAAACGTCATCAATCAAAAGTCTCAATAAATCAATCATCACCAACCATCATCACAACTAATGTATAATAAAAGTCGATATGTAACCTCAAACATCAAACACTGACTCTACTCCATGGAGTTTCGACACCATATGAGTGGTCCCTCATAGTCCCCATCCCCTACCATAGTCTGTACATTATGACCATTCAGGGAGTCCCTTGAGCTGACCCTACGGGAAAAGTGTGATTTTATCGAAAATAGACAAGTGCTATAGTGGCTTACCTTCGTAAGTTTGCAAGACCTTACATCTATAAGGATTCCCCACTCGTCTATTCTATAGGCCCACCGTTAGCCACCACGAAAACCCCAGCACTAGGTTGAGAGCCTACCTAGCACCTTCAACTTACGTGCCTACTCATATGTCTGTGCATCAACTATGCACCCACCGTATTCCAATGGCAAAACATATTTGGAGTCCCTTACAGTCTTAGATACGACACCTCCGTACCCGCCATCTCCAATGGCCTGACTTAAGGGTCCAAATACATCTCAACAAAACACATACACCTCAATAATAAATAATGTTCTCAACAAATTATCAGCATCTTAATCAACAATATAATAATCTCATAAAACAACTATATACGTACTTGGAATTGGTTTGGGAACTCTTAAGAAAGCATTCAGGGTAAAACAAAACATTATGCCTAAATTTAGCTTAAGCCAGAAAATTTTCACTTAAGTCATTTGTCAAATTTCCAAAATCCGCTTAAGTTAAAATTTTCGGCTCAAGCCAATTTCGCCCACTTTACATTCGGCCCAAAATCCGCTTAAGCCCAAAATTTTCAGCTCAAGCCAAAAATCCACTTAAGCCCAAAATTTTCGGCTCAACCAATTTTTTTCCAGACCACATTCGACCCAAAATTCGCTTAAGCCAAAAATCTCGGCTTAAGCCAATTTTGTCCACTTCACATTTGACCCAAGAGTTTTGGCTTAAGCCAATTTTTGTCGAGAATGCTAAATCTCACATACAATCCCAAATTCGCTTAAGCCTAAATTTTTTGCTTAAGCCAACTTTCAATTTTTTGCAACATGGTCTCTTCGAAATTTCACGATTCCAAGCCCATCAATGGCTACCCAAGCATCCAAACTCACAATAATCAACCCTTAAACACGTCTATTACACTTCCAAACAATTGATTTTTTCGATAAACCCCTTAATCAAACATAATAACTAAAAATCCAAAATCTTCAATCCTAAGGTTCAAAAGAGAAAAAGTGGAATACATGCAAATCAAGGGGATAGGAAAGGACTAGGGGGAAGCGCTCACCTCCCGGGACACGTAGAGATGAGCTCCGGGTACTGGGTCTTCAAACCTCTGCTCCATCTCCTCCTTCCTCTTCTTCTCCTCTTCTCCTCCTTCTCTCTACCTTCCTTTGTTTCTTTCACTTTCTCTCTCTAACTCTCCCTCCTCCTTTCTATTTAAACTGTGGTGCATGTGTGCAACTTAGTGAGCCTTGGCCCTCCTTGGGTCTTGGCTCTCTATCAGGGTCCAATTATCTTATTTCTATTATATTAACTATTATTAATAATGCTTAAGGGTATCCTTTAACCATTAAATACAAAAACTATTCCATAAAGATATCTCTTTATTATTTATTTCTAAGGTCTGTAAATTAGGGATATTACAGTAATTATTGTCTTCGTACATTTAATTATGAATATAAATTTTGAATGTAAAGTTTAATATATGGAGACAATATAAACTTTTGGTGATTTTATTTCAATTAATTGTTTAATTGTAAAAGTGTACGTTAATTACCATTTTTAGAAATATTAATATTATTACCTTAATTACTATATTTATAGTTTTATGAATTAAAAATAGATAAAAAAATTCTCTAAAAATCTATGTGTTGATAATAATTAATTTAATTATTCAGAATTTCAAATAAGAATATATATATATATATATATATATATATATATATATATATATATATATATATATATATATATACTTATCATAATTATATTAGTTACTATATTTATATAAATTTATTAATTAAAAATAGATAAAAAATTCCTCTAAAGATTTCCCGCTCAAATGTATAAGAATTCCCTCCAAGACTTCTTTACTTTTATTAATATAAAGATAAAGATACATACTATTTTTTAGCAATAAATAACTATATTTATTTGTCAGATTTAGTTTTATTTTCTCCTATATAACTGTTTTTTTTATTTTTAGAAAAAGACAGTAAATCTCCAAACATTGCCGGAGTATGAACACACTAGATCGCTGGAATTATTTTGATTAAAAACACTTTTAAACTTGATCTTTTGTCAGACATAAAATGATTTCTACACTGATTAAATAGTCTAACAAAATGCATAGATCAAATTAGATTATTTTCTTTATTATTATTATTTTAGATTATAGATAAAATAATTTTAAAATGTCATATAAATAAGTTATATTCAATTCTTATAAAGCCTAGCCTTTATATTTTTATTTTTTGTCTCATATTTTGAGTAACAATGATTTAATTTTTCATAATTTTATAATTTGTTTTATATAAAAATTTTCATTATTGTCCTATTAATCGATTAGTCTATTAAGTGATACTCAAACCTATAAAATTTTTAATATAAAATAAACTCGTATAAGTAGACTAACAAATAAAGCTAGATTTAAAAAACAAAACGTATCTTATAAGCAAAAATAATACTAAATGCCTATAATCTCATCTCACATAAGTATTAATGAAATATAAATTATGTATTAGACATTAAAATAATAATTTATTTTAAGAAGTGTTTGATTATTTTTATATTTTAAATTATTCAAAATATCGTTTATAAATTTTAAATATTATAGAATCAGTAAAGTTTGTTTTTATTTGCAAAATAATTAAATTATTGTATCCTTTCACAATTCAAAATTACAAAAATATTAAAATTTAACATCAATTAAATCCTTTTGAAAATTTTAAACATAATTTACTCATATAAAAAAATATTTGTAAATTTATCACTAAATATACAGTGGTAGATGAAGTATACAGTAATATTAGATGAAGTATACAGTAATATTAGAGGACAAATGTCGTGGCCTTGTCTGTCAGCCCAATTCATACCGTATGAAAGGGCAACCAATCCAACGGTTAATAGTGCATCATAAGTTGCACTACTTCTGAGTCCTGACTCCTATCTAATCTATTAACTATATAATAAAATTAAGTCTTTTATGCCACATGTGAAGACAATTTTTATCATATGTCAGCATTTGAAAAGTTTTAATTTTTAAAACTTTTTTTACCTTTTTTCCTCTTAACTTTCTCTTTCTTCTTTTTCAGTTTTGTACTTTTTAATTTTTTTTTTTCTTTCTTTACTCTTCTAATGATATTTTTTACGTGTTCTTCTTTTTCTTTTTTCTTTTTTACATTTTTTTAACATTTTCTTCTTCTTCCTTTTAATTTTTTTTTCTTTTTTTTTTTCCTTTATATTTTTCAATACACGTTTTTTTAAGCTTTTATACTTTTTTATATATTTATATTATTATTGCATTACCAATTTATGTATTTTATTTATAAAATTTATATTCTTAAAATAATTAATATAATAATATGTTCATATGGTATAATTTCATATAGTATAATTTTGTTGATTAATATTTATATAACAATTTTAACTTTTTACATAAAAATATAATAAATTTATTAAAATTAATTGTTAAATATATTCTTATTACAAAATTGTTTTAAATTACTTACTCAATAATATCATAAATTAAATTAGTTTTAATTTTTTATGATAGAGACTATAAGTATCATTTATGAAAGATTACAAGTAATATTGATTTCAATATTTTGCATCTAATTTAATTAATTTTTATATTTTATCTATTAACTATATAATAAAACTAACTCTTCTATGTCACATGTCAAGACTATTTTTGCCATAAGCATTTGAGAAGTTTTAATTTTTTAAACTTTTTTTACCTTTTTCCCTCTTAACTTTCTCTTTCTTCCTTTTCTGTTTTGTAATTTTTAAATTTTTCTTTCTTTTCTCTCGTTATGATATTTTTTATGTTTTCTTCTTCTTCTTCTTTTTTTTTTTTACGTTCTTTTATGTTTTCTTCTTCTTCCTTTTAATTTTGTTTTCTTTTTACATTTTTTTTATTTTTTATTTCTTTTATGTTTTTTCTTATTATTTCTTTTATATTTTTTAATACATGTTTTTTTTAAGTTTTTATACTTTTTTATATGTTTATATTATTATTGCATTACCAATTTATGTATTTTATTTATAAAATTTATATTCTTAAAATAATTAATATAATAATATGTTCATATAGTATAATTTCATATAGTATAATTTTGTTGATTAATATTTATATAACAATTTAAACTTTTTTACATAAAAATATAATAAATATATTAAAATTAATTTGTTAAATATATTTCTTATTACAAAATTATTTTAAATTACTTACTCAATAATATCATAAATTAAATTAGTTTTAATTTTTTTATGATAGAGACTACAAGTATTATTCATGAAAGATTACAAGTAATATTGATTTCAATATTTTGCATCTAATTTAATTAATTTTTATATTTTATCTATTAACTATATAATAAAACTAAGTCTTCTATGTCACATGTCAAGACTGTTTTGCCGTAAGCATTTGAGAAGTTTTAATTTTTTAAACTTTTTTTTATCTTTTTCCCTCTTAACTTTCTCTTTCTTCCTTTTCTGTTTTGTAATTTTTAAAATTTTCTTTCTTTTCTCTCGTTATGATATTTTTTTACGTTTTCTTCTTCTTCTTCTTCTTCTTCTTCTTCTTCTTCTTCTTCTTACGTTTTTTATGTTTTTTTTCTTCTTCCTTTTAATTTTTTTCTTTTTACATTTTTTTATTTTTTATTTCTTTTATGTTTTTTCTTATTATTTCTTTTATATTTTTTAATACATGTTTTTTATAAAGTTTTTATACTTTTTTATATGTTTATATTATTATTGCATTACCAATTTATGTATTTTATTTATAAAATTTATATTCTTAAAATAATTAATATAATAATATGTTCATATAGTATAATTTTGTTGATTAATATTTATATAACAATTTTAAATTTTTAACATAAAAATATAATAAATATATTAAAATTAATTTGTTAAATATATTCTTATTACAAAATTGTTTTAAATTACTTACTCAATAATATCATAAATTAAATTAGTTTTAACTTTTTTATGATAGAGACTACAAGTGTTAGTCATGGAAGATTACAAGTAATATTGATTTCAATATTTTGCATCTAATTTAAATAATTTTTATATTTTAAATTATTCAAAATATTTTTTATAAAATATAATATCATAAAATGAATAATTTTTTATTTACAAATATAGTTGTAAAGTAATTGAATTATTTTATCATTTAACATTCTAAAATTACAAAATTAATTAAATTTAACAAAAGTTTTTTTGGTCATGGGTCAGAAACAACGGGTGTCCCCAACCCTTTGAGTTAGAGACTAATCCTGCTCGCAGTGCATGGCTGCCGTTGGCCTAAAGAAATTTTGCACACAGAGGGAATCCAACATGAATTTTCCCGCTTAACCTCTCACTGTACATGACTGCGCTAGCCCAACGGAATTTTGCACATGGAGAAATCAAATACGGGTTCTTCCGCTAAATATATTGTTCCCACATGTAAACGCAGTGAGGCCTTACACCACTGCACCAACCCTATGGGTTAAAATTTAACTAAAGTTAATTCCTTTTTAAATTTTTATACATAATGAATTTCTCAAATAATTATATAAATATTTTAAATTAAATATGTAATATATATGGCACTATGATCAAATATGTTCTATGCTTGAATACTCCCTCTTACTCTTTCTGTCATTTTAGAAAACTTAATTAGTTAATTAAGTTTGTCTTAATAAAATTATTTAATTTTATAAACAAATGTATTTTAAACATACGTGAAAACAAAAATGACTCGTGTGAATGCACGGTACCTTGCTAGTTACGGACAAAAGCAAGAGACTGGCTTCGTTTTCGCTGAAAGTGAAATAAGAAAATCATATAAAGTAAACATTTGCTAAACTAAAAAAATATAAAGAAAGCATATAAAGGCATTAGCTCTTCACTCTTCACTCTTCAGTGAAGAGGAAATTTAACATAAAATAAAATTAAATCAAAGGTTAAAATCAGAAAAACTCATCCAAGAAAGAACGAGTGTTGTACAGGTAAACTTTGGACCTTGAGAAACACATTAAATATTATAGCTGAGGATAAGCCATAACCCTTACAATGGGAATTTCTTCTTGTTTCTTGACAGATAAATTTCACGAAATAGTAAATTCAACGAATGAATAGAACCCTTCAAATACCAATCCAACAAAAAAGCTCAGACAGAGGCTATATTCATAACCAATGAGAAGGACATGCATATATAAATAGTATTCAGAGCAGAACTTGAATCTAGATTTCAATTTCATGAAACAAAAACAAGCATACATACATCAATTAATAAATAATATAAGATATTAGTTAGACACATGCAAACACACAGATAAACCAAGTAAAACTGTAATCTGTAATAAATAAAAGATATTCACTTTTTCATCCCACTAGATAACACGCAGATTGACACTAGCAAAATCTTACTCTAGGTTGAATTGCAAAATAATAACTCATCCAATCTCTGTTTGGCTTGTCTGGCTGCTACTACCCTATTCTCCTTTGGGTGTGCTTGGTTAGCATGTTTTTTTTTTGCAGTTTTCATTCAAATACAGAAGGAAAATTAATGCAACCCCATCAACAGTGATGATGAAGCAGGTTGCATCCTTTGTTCTTCTGTGCAGAAGCAGGCCTCTTTTTGCCCTTGCCTCTTCAAGACTATATCATCATAATGGACTTTGTCTTTCCCTTGTTGATGTTCTGCTGAGCAGTCCTCAACATGTTTGCTAGCTTAGGTAGAGGTTTAGCCAAATCGTTCATGTTGTAGTGCATAACAAATTGGCTAAAACTAGTAGGCAATGAGTGTAGGATCATATCCGTGGACAACTCAAGGCGCATAGGAAAGCCCAATCTCTCCAGACGCTCAATATTCCCAATCATTTGGAGAACATGAGGCCCAACTGGGTTTCCCTCTACCAGCTTGTAGTGGAAAATGGCTCTGGATGTGTCAAATCTATCTTGCCTTGCTTGGTCTTGAAAAAGCAACTTGAGGTGTACAATCATATCAAATGCATCCATGTTCTCATGCTGCTTTTGCAGTTGAGAGTTCATGGTGGCAAGCATGAGACATCAGACATTAAGCTTGCCTGTCAGCCCTTGAAGCATCATTTGCGGGTTGCTCAGGTGTTGGCTCATCGAGCACATACAACTTTCTTTCTTGCTTGAGGGCAATCCTCAAGTTTTTATACCAATCTAGAATGTTATTTCAACTTGTCCTTCTCAAGGACTGATCGCAATGACAGTGTGTTTGCAAACATGGTAATTCTAAAAACATTTAAACATGCAGAGAATTTTGTATTACGATTTAAAAATACATTTAATAAAAACTTTTATTAAATATGCTCCCACTATGTTACTCAAATCAATAACCCTCTTTTATTGATTTGGAAAATCCCGTTGGAAGATTTTCTAGTGGGCCAAGATCCATATTTCACTTCATCCTGAGTCAGCTTTGGCTGATCGTCCAGAACTTAGTTATTTAGGTAGGAAACTCCTTTCCAATTGCATCCCCATGCAACTCTTGGATCAGTTGGGCGAATAACTCCTTATTCCAATTTATCTTATAAATTGATGCCCAACTCATACCTCCAAGCTCTCTCAATCCTATTGATTGGCTCAGTTAAGTCAAACCTAATGGTTGGCAATTGGATATTGCTATTATCCCATCGTGCCTCACCAAGATTGATTAAGGTGCCCAGCTTTGGTGTGACCCACACTTATATTAATTGAGGGAATTTTTATTAAGCGATCTCACCGGTGTTTGTATTAACATACAAGGCGTTTCTCTTAACATGCATGACGTACATCTCATACATAAGACATAAAACCTATACAAAGCATACACCCATACATTTCATACATCACATATATAAAACATAAAGTCGCAGTGATATAGTTATGACCCCTAAGAAATAAAATTAAATCACGATATGTAGGTAGTATTTAAAATTACAACCAAATTATGACACGCAATCTCCCAAAATTACACGACACACAGGCCGCATAAAGAAATAAATCACGGCACACAGTCCGTATTTAAAATAAACCATAATAAACTAAGGTCATAACCATACACCGCTAAAATAAAAGATATAAAACAATTTTATAATAACGTATAGCTACCATGCATGAAGCACGACTGTGCTCAAAATTACCACGGTTGTGGTCCAGACTAGCATGGCCGTGATGGCCAGCATGGTTGTGCTCAAAGTTAGCACAGCCATGGTCGAGTGCGTTCCCAGATACAATTCTCCATCCAGAACGCGTTGAATTGCAAAAAAAGATCCCTAAAGAATTCGAAGTGCGTAGAAAGCATACAAAACATTATTGAATCAAACATTTAACAACAAATAACATGATTTCAAGCAGCATATCTTATATGAAATAAAATCATGCAAAACATGCTTTCTCACACAAAAGAAACCACCTAAGGACTCATGGAAATCATGCGACCAATGCTCTGATACCACAGTTGGGGTTTCAAGGTCTATAATTTAAAATTTTTATTGAAGACCATGAGCAGAAGCAACCCCCTTCCCATGGATCACGCATAACTCATGAATCTCTAAGGGTTTAGATGACTACGTTTGTAGCATGCTTTCAATTAACTGGTTACCTTGATCACTAAGTGTCAAACCAACGACGCCTCTACTCAGTCCACGCGAGCAACTATTGGAGCTGGGTCTTGGTGCTAGCCGACAGTAAACACGTAGGGATTTAGAAAGAACTCTCAAATGTAATTTTATCACGCGTCAGTTGTGAGGTATGCACCTCTTTATATAGAAACATGAGTTCTATCTTAATCCCATAAAATGTCTTATCAAATCTTATTTGATATTATCAAATCTCATTTGATTTAGATATACAGATAATTATCTTATCAAATCTTATTTGATTAGATAATTAACTTATCAAATCTTATTTCATTTAGATAATTAATTAAATCATATCTAATTGATTATCTTATCTTATTTAATTAAATTTCATTTAATTAAATATGTTGATTAATTAATTAAATTGCATTTTATTAATTAATCATTAACTAAATTAAATCACATTTAATTTATGCATATGCTCCAATTAATTACTCAATGCTTGTGACCCTATAGGCTCTCACTAAATTGGCAATAACATTATCTCTATAATATTATAGATAGTGATTGACATCTAGCAATGCATCGCTGCCACCCAGCCTATGAGATAATCGGTGATCCAATTTCAACCTTTACAACAAACCATTTCCACCGTGTAGCCTTTGTCCCTTAGTCCAAATGTCTCGATTTGAACACGAGTCTTTGTCCCTTAGTCCAAATGTCTCGATTTGAACACGAGGCATAAGAGTGTCATCCTCGTTAAGTCCAATAATTTATTTCTCGATACCCAAGTAGACGTTTAATTACAAATAGACTCAATATCTCATATTAGTCCATTTGTGCATGGCCATGCATATTGTACGTCTCACTCTATCGAGAGGCCTACAGACACAACTCCTGTTATGGAGGGATGAGCTATCTACATCATCACATTTCTCAACATGATTCATTCCACGCCTAAGTACTACCTTTATAATCACTCTATTACAGATGACGTTTGATAGCATTAAAACATACAACTCCTACATGTAGGAATTGTAGTGGCTCTAAGTTGAAGGACTACTATCACTTTATGGTTGCCATGAGAAGCGCTTATGACAATTACATAACTATTATGAAGCCTTCTCATAGTGGGTCTGTCTAGTATAAATATTACTCCTAATATTTATACATATGTGCCAACCTGATTTCCCATATCCATGACTTGTGAGATGCGGTCAGGTGTGCCCTTTGGTACTGCTCTGGTGTGCAACAATCCCTTCATAATCGTGACAATCATCTGGTACCAATCCTAAATAAATGGAAAATACAATTAGTAATTATTTTTGGATAAAAATTAAAACAAAATAATGAAAAAAAAATGTTTACATTACCTCACACGGGTAATATGCACTAGGTACATACTTTGGCAGAGGACCACCAGGCTGAGGCTAAGGCTGAGGTTGTCGTCCAAAGTGAGGGATACGTACTAGACTGCGTGGTGCCTCTCCTTCTCTGGCGGGATCACAAATGGATGTGAATGCTAATAATACCACGCTAGGTAGTTAGAGCTGTAGGCACATGGAGCCTCACATGGCACAGGCTTGCCGAATTACACTACATGCTGCTCCACTCGTCCTACACCTGGCTACACCTTTGATAGAGAGGATGAGGAGCTGGCGGCCAAGGAATCCCCTGTACATACCCAAACTGCCTCAAAACCCTCTCCGGAAGATAGGGTTGAAGTGTATAAAATAACGTATGAAGGGGGGTTGAATTTTGTTTTCACAAACTTTGATTGCTTTTCGTAGATTCTGCAGTAGCTCAGAATGTAAAGTGTTCAGAATGAATATTCGTTCTGAGCTCATAAAGAGTTCTTTAGCAGTTTCCAGAAAATGTTCCCCAGAACGAAACTTCAAGTTCCCTGTGTGTTGAAGGATCTTTCCCAAAACAATTTTTTCTATTTAAAATATTGTTTAAAAAAATGATTCATTGAAATATGTAAAATAGAAATTATAAAGCTCTTCTAAGTAAACTGTAAAAGGAAGAGTAAAGAGAAATCACGTAGGAAAATTTTATATTGGTTCACCCTAAACCTAGGACTACATCTAGTCCTCACTCTCTAGTGAGATTTTCACTAAAACAACACCACAACCAGTCACCACTGGCTTACACAGCAACCTCAACAGGTTCAACACACCATAAAGCTCACACCAGCTCTTTACACAACAACAACAGTGTCACCACACTGCTACACAGGTACTTCCTCACCACAACACCACACCTTGGTCTTGGCTTGGAGATTTCACTAAATACAACAAAAGGTATTTGTTATTCACTGCATAAACTACAGATTCTCCCTAATAGGAGATTTCCACTCAGGAAATACAATCACACTTCTCTCTTGTTTACAAGAAATAGCTCACAAAAACTAATGTAGAAGTAGGTCACTCTCACTGAGAGGCTTAAAGCAAGAAACTCACAAATCCTCACTGAGGAAGAAAGGCTCGAGTAGCTCTCTTTCTTGCTTGCTTCAAGGTGCTTTTAAAGGCTTCCAAGAGGTCCCTTTTATAGTGTATAAACCCTTAGCCATTAGACTTTTAACACAGCTGTTCCATGACAGAAATTTGAAATATGCCAGTTGTGTGTGACTTGTCATCATTTTGAATCTGTTCTGAGAAAACCATTCTGATGAGCAGATTTTGATGAACTTCTGAAGATACATCAGAAGTGCATTATGATGTTTGCTGAGGAAGGACGTATTCTGATGTAGGTTCCTTCTGATGAAGACTTTATGATGAGGCTTTGAAAGTAGCACATCTTCATCCCAATGATAAACTCTTCACAGCACTGATCATTCTGAAGCAGCTTGCTTCAGTATATGGAATATGTAGGTTGTTGTTGGTGTTGAATGTATTTAGTCCTTGATGTAGACTTTCTAAAAGATCTTCTTAGCTTTTATTCTGATGTTGCTCATCAGATTCTCAAGGACATATCTCAACTATCAATCCTCTTACATCTCTTTTAACTTCTGTCAACATCAACCTTCTGATGAACCCTCAGTGATTGTGATTCATATGGAATATGTGATGTTGTTAACTTTAGTCTTCTGATGAGTCCTTTGTGTATGTGACTGCATATGGAAGACATGAAGTTACACTTCATTCCATTCTGATGTCAACCTCAGTCTTCTGATGAGCTCTCTGTGTTTGTGGCTGCATATGGAAGACATGATGTTGATCTTCAATTTGTTTTGATGCATAGAGTCTTCAGGGTCTTGCCTTCAACACATCATGCATATGTGATCACTCTATCTTGATTCTGGACAACATCATTCTAATGCTTCTTCTTCTTTTGCAGCTTCATTCTGATGGTGTAGTCTTTGATATTTCTTTAAATGAGATAGTCTAGATGTTTTCTTCAACTTGCTAAATCAAAGGTCTTCAGAGGAAGCACTAACTTCATCATGTAGATGGGGCTTTCTAAGACTTCATGTGATGCACAGTTGAGACATCCATCCTGATCTTGTTTCAAACTCAATAGAATGCTTGATTTCAATCTGTTATTGACATGATTCTGAAACACTTGGCAGATTGTTAGCTTGCATGGCTTCATTATTCAATTTGCAGACACTAATGGTTTGTCATAAACAAAACACTAAGGGTTTTGGATTAAACAAGGGTCGCATGTCCGTCTTGCACCTGATGTAGATAGAGTAGTATGTCTGGTCTGCGAGAGGTTTAACATGCCTGTGTTCCTCATACGGGGACCATATGACATCATCCATTTGCAATAGATCCAGAAACTCCCTGGTCCCATTAGCCTTGCCAGTACCCCTCGTTGGCCTCCATCTAGCAGCAAGTGGAAGCTTGTGGTCATAGCCAGACAACCACTCCCAACCACCAATAGATAAGAGATGCTCAAACACATATACCTGTAAAACATCAAATATATTTTTAGGTAATATTGACAAACAAACAAACAATTATGTAAACAAAAAATAAAAATTCCTTACCATCAGTAGCGTCATATAACCTCCACACTGCTTGCCCTCACGCAAGCTCGTGTAGGAGAGATGGTCATAAAGGTATGCCAATGCAGCCACTCCCCAAGAGTGCTGGCAGCAAGTAGATATATTGCTGAGGTAAATGAGGTAGGCAACATGTACATGCATCGAGCTCTTGTCAGCGAATATCACACTGCCGACCAAGTGCAATAGATACGCCCTCGCAGCCCATACATAGGACCCAAAAGCAACGTATCCCTCATACAGCTCCTTTAACCAAGTGAGACGTACTCTGGGTCCTACTCTCATCACAACATCTGCCTCTTCGTCAGACAAAAGGCTAAGCTCAGACCTTGGCAATCCCTAATTTGCTCCCTGTTGAAGGTCGCCAGCTGGGTAATCAGGGTGCCTGTGATAGGAAAATGTAGCAGACAACTGCGAAAACAACCGCTTCCCATGAATCACGCATTACTCGTGAATCTTTAAGGGTTTAGATATTTACCTTTGTAGCGTGCTTTCAAATAACGGGTTGCCTTTGATCACCAAGCGTCGAAATTGCGGCGCCTCTACTCAGTCCACACGAGCAATGATCGGAGCGGGGTCTCGGTGCTAGCCGATGGTAGACACGTAGGGATTTGGTGTGACACACTCTCTCAGATAGTAAAATATTTCATGTTCATGTCTCATGTCATGTCAACCTCACTCATATATATAGGAGATTGATCTAACCCAAACCCCAATCAAATATTATCTTATCAAATCTTATTTGATTAGATATACAGATAATTGTCTTATCAAATCTTATTTGATTAGATATTTAACTTATCAAATCTTATTTGATTAGATAATTAATTAAATCTTATCTAATTAATTATCTTATTATATCGCATCTTTATTTAATTAAATCTTATTTAATTAAATGTTGATTAATGAATTAAATCACATTTTATTAGTTAATCATGAACTTAAATCACATTTAATTTATTCATCTGCTCCAATAAATTACTCTATGCGTGTGACCCTATAGGCTCCTACTAGACTGACAGCAACATTATCTTTATAATATTATAGACAGTGATTGGCATCTAGCAATGCATCACTGCCACCTAGCCTATGAGATAATTGATTATCCGATTTCAACCTTTATAACAACCATTTCCACTGTGTAGCCTTTGTCCCTTCGTCCAAATGTCTCGATTTGAACACGAGGCATAAAAGTGTCATCCTCGTTAAGTTCATCAATCATTTATTTCTCGATACCCGAGTAGACATTTAAATACAAACGGACCCAATATCTCATATCAGTCCATTTGCGCATGGCCACGTATATTGTATGTCTCACTCTATTGAGAGGCCTATAGACATAACTTCTGTTATGTAGGAGGGACGAATCCTATCTGCATCACTCATATTCCTTAACATGATTCATTGCAGACCCAAGTACTACCTTTGTAATTACCCTTTTACAGATAACGTTTGATATCATTAGAGCATACAACTCCTACATGTAGGAATCGTAGTGACTTCAAGTCGAAGGACTACTATCACCTTATGGTTGCCATAAGAAGCGCTTATGACACTTACATAACTATTATGAAGCCTTCTCATAGTGGGTACTCCTAATATTTATACTATGTGTCAGCTTGATATCTCATATTCATGACATGTGAGATGCAATCATCATGCTACTCACACAATAGTGTTGATGCATCATTGTCATCCTTGTTAAGAATGATTCTTTGACTACAAACACTTTAAGAATCATGTTCTATTATTCAATGAATCTCACATCGTCGAATAGTCTACCTATTCTAAGGATGTTACTATATCATACTATAGATAACATAATAATTGAAATGCCTCATATATAAAATATATAAATCAAATTCGTAATACAAATGTAGCCTAAAATAGATTGGGCACTAGGGCTCACTCCAATAACATCATCAAGGGTGATGGTCATCTCTCCGACTGGCAGATGGAAAGAACATGTCTTCTGATGCCACCTCTCAAGAAAGGCATTCACCATGCCTTTATTCGCGGTAGTATACCGCGCCTCATAAAGGCCCTTAAGGCTTGATTGGTCCACATACGCCTTCACCTGCAGCTAGGTAGGGTAAGCAATCACCTTCCCAGCATGGCTGACCAGCTTTAGCTCTGGTCAGGCCTAATAGATCCATACGTGCCCAACTATGTGTTCCTTATAGGAACTAAGTAGCGTCAAATCCATAGGACCTCCTGGAAATGGCGTTCCAATCATCCGGTCTGGGAATGGGATCTGTGGTACCTTTGTGCCACCTTTGTCTTAGCCTCTGCCACAGCCTTTGCCACCTCTGGCTCAACCTTGGCATTTGTAACTCATGCGCCTGCTGCTCTTGCTACTGTAGTGCACGTAGGCGATCATCGTTGGGCCGACGACATGCAGATGCTGTCACACATCGACCCTTAGATGGCTAGGTAGGCTCACTAGCATCACCCCCTTCTTTCAATGTCAAGTGGTCTCGTTGAGGATCGTACGAAGTGAACTTCATATGAGCCACAAGTAATCTGCAAAAAATAAAACAAAATAATAAACATTAAAAATAAAATAAATAATAAACATTGAAAATAAAATAAAGTAATAAACATTAAAAATAAACGTTAATGAAAAATATAAATAAGAAACAAACATTAATTTTAAAAAAAAACATTAACTAAAATAAAAAATACATTTTACTTGTAAAAACATTAAATACAATAAAAATTTCTCAATAAAATAATAAATATTTATTAAATTCAATAACCATTTGCAAAATAACAAAAAATATACATTAACAATAAACATTTAAAAAATATAAACTACCAAATACATTAATTTTAATTATTAATATAAACATTAATAAGTAATTTTTATAGAATTATTTAAAATATTTAAAAAAACACAACAGAATTGATTCTCTTGTGTTGTTTGAAAAGCAACACAACAAAATTGTGATTCTGTTGAACTTTAAATAAATAAATAAAAATGAAATCGGAAAGAGGAAGAAGAAGAAGACGAGCGAGACCTGGTGAAGGAACGAAGAGGGAAAGGAAGAAGGTGAAGAGGGAGGTGAGAAGAGGGAATGGGGTGGGGCGAGGAAGGTGAGGAAAAGAGGGAAGGGTGGGGAGAAGAATAGACAAGGGTAACCCTATCTTTTTACCCATTTTTTAAATTTTATGGGGTGTAAATTGCAATTCAGGAGGTATGAATAGCAACTCCCTCACAATTTATCTCTATTTTTCTCCTTGTTCTTTTTTGGGCCATTGGAACCCATTTAACAGGAAAAATAACAAAATAGATAAGTAAATAACAATATATAAATAAATTTGGGCTTCCAGACATATAACAAAGAGTCTAGTCCAGATATACAATAAGAAAATAGAGAATATCACAAAAATCTAAAAAAAATACAAATAAAATAAAAAAGAAAAAGAAAAATCAATGATACTTCGTAATACATCATGGTTGAGTTTGGAAAAGCATCTTAAAAATGCACTTTTATGATATAATTTTGTAATACTTTTTATTTTTTATTTTTTTTTATCAGAATCTACTCTTTCTAGCTGAAGAGAAAAGCAATAAACTGTTTTCTTTTGTTATTTGTTAAACATGTTTTATAATTAAAAAATTCTCTTTTTTCTCAAAAAAGTACATACATACAGGTTCTAATATCTATTACAACAATAAAAAGTTCTGGAAAGAGATTATACCTTGGTGGACCAACCACCAAAATGATCCTGTTAAAAGTACTTCTGAAGCATTATTAGGCCAAACTACACAAGTAGTCTTCAGAATTTGTAAAGCTTTTTGAGCATTATTAATCTTCTTTTGCTTTTCTTCAACTACCTTGTGTGCATCCCTGGGAGAAAAGGATGTGATATTGTTAAGATTTAGGTTATCTGTCTATCTATCTAAATATATGACACATTAATTGAATGGTGTCTGGGGGATACATTATTGCCGATGACTAGTTTAGGATCCCGAGGAGAGGCCTTCATATTAATGTTGACAGTAAATGAAAAACTATTCTATTGAAAGAGGACCATTCTTCTAGTTTCTTTGCAGTAAAAACAAAACTAAATTTGTGGTAGCTAGCAGCTACTCCTACACCGATTAAATCACACAAAAACTGTTCAATGTTTTAAATATGCTTAATTGGTCTCAGTTTATCGACCCACAGAGCCTGTGAAACTCCTTGCTAAAACCAGTCAATGCACACAGCCACACACACAGCATATCCAAGTCCATACTAAGACCTTAGAGATAAAGAGAGATGCCCATAAAATGAAAGATTTTGGATAAAAGAGAAGCACCAATTAAGTTTCTTTTATGATCAACATTGGATAGACTTAATGCACACAGTTTTAGTAACATTCAAATTTCTTGGTGTATATCATTCAATATATGCTATTATAAAGATGAAACTGATAAACATATTGTGGTTTTATACTTTGTTGACTCCCTTGGCTTGTGTGATTCTCCCAGCCCAAAACAAGTTGCACACAAAAATTCCCCTCTGCTCTCCAAAATAAGTGGCAGAAAATTCTCTTATCTATCCTCATACGGATTAATCAGGTCCAAACTTATTGCAAAGCATAAAAAATGCTATAAATGAGCTAAGTGGACTTCACTAGTTCTTAAGAAAGAACATAGAGAGAACTGCAGCAAAGATCCAATATTGGATATAATTCACTGTTGTTCATTTCCAATAATTTGTAAATGATTTCTTTTCTTTTTGTTTGGGTAATTCACAGACAAGTCTCATTATTATTAGCTTATTATATTATTACACTCACAATCTGCATTGTAATTTTATCTGAGCTAGACCTCAACAAGTGAAGTCTAGAAGATAGCTCCGATTCCAGATTCTGGATACGGGATTTCAAAACGCCTTCCAATGTGTTTTGCTCGAAAGGCACCTTCAACAGTTTCATCACTTCTCATTGAGACTCTTTGCTCTTGTGCATGAAGCTTGCTTGTTAACTATGTAATTGTGAGATTTTGCAAATCGTAAGACTCTTCAATTGCAGAGATATTGGCTTCAAATTTGTTAGGCACCGAAACTATGATTTTTTCTACAAGCTTCTGATCTGTAAATGATGCCTCACCAAGAAGCCTCATTTGATTCACAACATCCATTAATATACCAGAATAATCTTTGACAGATTCATTGTCCTTCATCTTCATCAAATAAAATTCTCTCTTCAATGTGAGAAGCCTAACAGATTTGACCTTGTTATTGCCCTCAAATTCATCTTGGATCTTGTCCCACACCTGTTTAGGTGTTTCCAAGTCCATGGTTTTGGTAAAAATGTGATCTGCAAGTCCTGAATGCAAGCAAGTGATGGCTTTATCTTCCTTCAACTTCTCTTCATAAGCTCTGATCTGAGCAACTGTAGGATTTTCTCTCAATGGCTGGTGGATTAGCTTCAGAGATTACAACGTTCCATAAACCTTGAGACCTTAAGACAAATTTCATCATCACAACCCAAATGTGATAGTTTGCACCGTTAAACATTAGAATGATAGGTGAAGAATTGTTAGAAGTAGACATATTTGCACCACAATTGCGTGAAAAATAAATCGCTCAATAAGTCAATAATGTTTGCACTCAACCTCACCATGTTTAGCACTCAATAAAAAAATTTCCTAACAGCCCGTAAGAAGCAAGCTCTAGATGCCGCTGTTAGAATATTTTGTAAAATAAAATATAGAAATAGTGAAACTTGCATAGAAAATAGAGAGATTAAAAATGGAGGAAAATAGCCATTGAAATTCAAGAAATGAGAATGCCTATGTATAGGCTTACAACCAATATGAAATTCCTAAACAATCTAATCTTCTATATGATTTTTTTCAAATTTAAATTAACTAATTGAAACAAAACATAAAAGATAAGATCAACAACAATAACAAAACTCTATCTAAAGCTTATTCTAAATCCAAGATTTAAGTAAGGCAAAATCTCATAACAGTAATCTTTCCCTTCTTCAATAACCTAAATGCTAAAACTAGTGGCTAGGATTTTTTTATTTTATCTTTACCTTTGCACTTAGATTTTGCATCATGGGAGCCACCTCATGGTCCATACAAGACATTTAATTATCCTTGGAGAAGCTATGTTAAAATTAGTGGAGCTTTGAGGCATTGTGCTTTCATGGTCATGGCAATGCATGGATGCATACTTTCAGAAATTCAGGTAAAAGGAACCTTTCCTTTCATGATTTGTGCTAGATGTTACCTGTATTCTAACCATGACTGAACTTTTTTTTTTTATAATTGACTCTACTCACGGTAAATTTATCCATTTTCATCTACCTGATTTGCAGTTTTTTTAGTTGTTCTTTGATAAAGCCTACGTCTCTACCTGATTGTTTTCTTTATAATGTCTTCTTTCATTCTTCACCTTCTATGAACTCACTATTTGATTAATTTTGACCATTGTATTCACTGCTGAACAGTTAGAATATGGGTACTTAATAAATGATTGCGCTTAAAATCAGTCAAACACCTAATATTTCTGGAGCGAAAGGAGAGAGTTGTGCAATGATCAATTGCATATATATTGAGGGCTTATATTTCTCTTTTCTATGTATTTGAAGAATGGGAAAATGTTCTATGATTAATTAATACCAAGGAACCAATTCATCTACACCAGGGCAACGGAATGTCCATATTTGTATTAGTAGGAAGATGTTGATATTTTTGAACTAGGCAGATTGGTTTATTCCAAGATCTCTATGGTAGACTTTAGCCAAGCAGTTGAATTTCAGAAGATACTTATCAATGATTAAATATTAGCATTACAATTTGTATTTCTTGTTTGATGCTTGAGTGCCATTATCTTAAAAAATTTCCCAAATGCCAGATTTTCAGTATTGTATTATAATTTCTTCGAGTCTCAAGACATTCCTTTTAAAATTCATGAATAGCATCAGTTACTAGTCTATTATGCTACTACTAAAGTTCATGAATAATGCCTCTTTTAATTAACTTTTGAACTTGGCAGATTTGTTCATTCGAAAAATGTCTCAGGTGGAGTACAGCTGAGCAGTTGAATTTCATAAGATACCTACTTAGCAATGGTTAACTTACATGATTTGCATTACAATTTATATTTTCTGTTTCACGCTTGAGTGCCATTCCCTTTTGAGTTTAATTTATAGCACCATTTGTATAAAAAAAGAAAATTTACATTGTCAATCAATAAAAAATTCACTATTACTATGACTTTAAGGTAGTTATTGTAAACATCTTCCCAAATGCCAAATTTCTAGTATTGTATAATTTCTCTCCAAAAAGTCCATATAAATAGCATCAGTTACTAGTGTATGATACTACTAAGATCTAATTATTCAGTTCTTTTTCTTTCTTTCTCCCCATATATAGGATAAGAAAATGAACCTGTTATAATTTGTTCTTAAAATTACTGTATCATTGCATTAAAATTTAACGGATGCTGAATGAATATAATAAAGTTACAAATTCAAATTGCTGTGGATGATGTGTCATTTATCAATTGGTTTGGGAAGGCATGAGAGTTTTGTTGTTTTACACATAATCCATAGTCAATTAAGTTGTGGTGTACTGTCTGCATAAAGGGAAACATGGTGCTATTTTAGTCCATGTTGAAGCCTTCTAGCTCACCTTGAAATTGTCTTAGAATGAAGATCCATGATTCAGAAATTTTCCTTGCTTTTACACATATATATGTTGGTATTACTATGCATTGTTGGTAATCAAATTTCATAAAATCCAGGCACCCCCAGAAAAGAGAATGGTTTTCAGTAATGAACTTCAGAAGGTTGGTATTGAAGGAGCTGAAGTATTGCGTCAACTTGGAAGCAAAGTGGAAAAAATGGAAAAGTTGAGCAATATAGACATACTCTTGAAAGTGCATGAGGCAGCTGAGCAATCGCAGTTGAAAATTGACAAACAATCATTCCTCTTAGTCAATTAGAGAGCTGGTAGGATGCAAAAAAGCCTAAAGAAGTTGAAAATCATGACAATTTATTGATTGATGCCAAAGACAATAATGAAAATGAAAACAAACCCTCACTGATCTCTTCCCTCAGTGAAACAGGAGCTGATTCAAGGCTTAACATAAACATAGAGCCTTCAGTTCCTGAGTTGCACATTTCACAAAGCATGATGTGCAATAAAATGTCATGGCCACGCCTCTCATCATTTTATGGAGATAACATGTTACTTGAGCAAGACTCCAAAGTATATGAAAGTGCAAGCTCTCTGTCCTTGGCAACATTTGCTTCTCTTTTAATAGAGTTTGTTGCAAGGCTTCAAAATCTTGTGGATGAATTCCAAGACCTCAGTGAGAAGACCAATTTCAAAGAACCATTTGATGAACCAATGTTGAAATAGGAGGCAATGGCACTTTTGGACCAAACTTCACTGTCACCTTTATTTCAATATTGGACGTATGTATAATCTATCACTTTAATGTATATTTGTTATAATCCATCCATAATCTAAAATATATATAAGATAATATAAAAGCTACACTACATTTTTCTTCAATTTTCATTTTTTTTTATTTCTCATAAATTATAATTTTATTTTATTACTTTCCATTCTTCTACTTCATATCTTTCTTTTAATATTTTTTTAAACTTTCAATTTTTATTTTTCTATAGTCACTTTACTAAATTTTTTAAACAAATAATAATCAAAGTACATTAATTTTCAATAAATTATTAAAAATACATATTTTGATATATGTGTGTGTGCGTGCGCTTGTGTGTAATTTTAAATCAAGAAAAATGAACATATACATTAATAACATGCTCTTTAAGTTTTTTTTTTATTTTGTAAATTTTATTATCTTTTAGTTTTAATCTTGAACATTGTTATAAAATAATATTGAATGATATATATGTAATTTAATTTTTGTGTTTTTAATAATAATATATTTTAATTCTATTTATACTAATAATATTAGTATGAAGAGCATAATTTTTTTTTAAGTTTAATTAATATGCATGTATTTGCATTGTAAAAGTTTTTACATTATCAACTTATAAGAAATCATTTTTTGTACGACTTATAGAATAGTTATTATAAAAATCAACAAATTTGTTTTAAATGACTAGAGATAATAATTCTACCTGAACTTTATGGGTAACTGCAAAAAGTATTCATAATGGATAGGATAAATATCCATTCAATGGAGATTGATTCGGATATGGGTACTATAGTACTCACCCCACCCCATACTGACACCTAAGGATCAACTTATATCAGTATAACTTACACCAACTATTGCACTATTAATAACTCTTCATAGAATGTCAATTTTACTTAATCAACCATTGAATTATAACTATATGTTACCTTGAAACCCTTGATTGTTAATTTGTACCAAAGTTTGTAAAAAATTGAACAAAAAGTAATCAAATAATCATATTTGTATATATTTTAAGAAGCGCACACACACAAACAATGTCGTTGATATATTTTGATGTATATGAATAACATCAAATAATTATGGATTAATATAATATTTTGTTTATATGATCTATACAAAAGGAACTTTCAATGAATAGTGAGATTGAGAATAAATAATCTAATTATAAGTTATTGAATCATGTAATAGTTGGTGTAAGTTAAATTAGTGTAGTTTGATCACTCCTCTATGAGTGTGTGTATTATGAATTATATATTTAATTCAATATATCATATGTGTGTGTATTATTAATTTAATTATTAAAATGTGGTTATATGAATCCTAAGTTTCTTACTTCCTTCTGAACTAACTCTACCTTTGAAGTCATTGTGACGTACACATCGTTCTTCTCTTCAGTTGCTGCTAGCTTCCCGTTCTAAGCTCCAATCGCCAAAGAATTTCACTAGTCCTTGTCCTTGTTCAACGTTATAGTGTCTTTGGATGAGAGTATTACAGTGTTGCAGCAACATAACCCTTATAGCTCACACAATCTATCCTCGTCGTTGTTTGTCATCCCATTGGAACTATATCCTAATGTTGTATGGTGATGTTTAGATTATTTAAAAATGATTTTTCAATTCAGTTGTAACAAAAAAAAAAGTAATTAACATTTTTTCTATTGATTTTACACTTAAGTAAAGTGAAGGTAATGTAACAACCTAGCTTATTTTCTTACCTTAAATTGTGTTGTGGTTGGTCAATGAAGTGTATAATCATATATGCATATGTATAGTAATTAGATTTAAGTGTTTGATTAAGATAAAATATGGTTGCTAAAGAGACATAATAAATTGACTTCAAATACTCCCTCCTGTCCTTTATATAACAAACAAATAACTAAATCGTCAAGACCAATAAAAATAGTTAAGTTAGTTAGTTATAATTAATAATGTCATAAATTTAAATTTTATTCCAAAAGTACCCATTAAATTGATTGGTTTAAGTAGTGGTTACATTAATGACACAGCACCTCCACCAATAAGTGTAAGTTGTATTGTTAATAGATCAATAAATGCATGAGAAATGAGTAGGTATCTCATTAATGAATTTCACAAGATGAAGGGTAAAAGAGAAAACTAGCAATTAATACATCTTAAAGTGGATGTATGTTTCTTAATTAGGACAAAAAAAAACACCCTTTTGTTTCTTATAAAAAGGACCGGAGGGAGTAGCAAAGAAAATTATTATTAGATATTATTAGACTTTCTTTTATATGGAAAATTTTATTATATATATATATATAGATAATAATAATAATAATAATAATAATAATAATAATAATAATAATAGTTGTTTTAAATAAAATTAGAGAGAAATGCTAGCAATACACTTTCCATTACACTCTTTTTAACATGTTATTTATTATTGAGTGTAGATCCTCTAATGTAGAATGGTGCAATATTTAGTAAAGTAAGAAGACTATTGGCCCTTAATCTATATAACACTCAAACAATAGAACTTATTACACCTGATCCATTCTTTATATACACCCATATTATTTCTATTTCATTTAAGTAAACCAAAACTCTAATTAACAAAAAAAAAATAACTCTAAAATTCATCTCAATTTTTAAAATATAATTTAATTTATATTTTAAGAATGAAATAACTTTTCCATTCCCGTTATAGTGGCACCCCCTATGTTCCAAACGGCGTTAACTTGGTCTGGTCACGTGATTTTTAAGTAATTTTTTTTCCCAAAATACCCCCATCTCCTCCCCACCTACCGCTCATGTTACCACTGCTGTTGCCGGTGCTGCATTCTCTACTCCGTTGTGCTCTTCCTCTTTCTTCTCCTTCCCGATGCCACCTTTCTCCTCTACCCCTCCGACTCGGAGGTCCACCTGGCCCATATTTGACTCATTGACATCAAAATCTAAACCAATCCGAGGCCCATTCTTGACCTCTCATTCTCCCTCACTGTCAGAGTTCGCAACAGGGGCTTCTTCTCCCTTGCCTATGACTCCCTCATCCTCTCCATCGGCTACTGCGGCCGCCAGCTCGACTTTGTCACTAGTGGTGGCCGTCGCATCAGGGTTCATGACTCCCCTTATTTGTATTTGTAGAAACAATGGTAGTACAGATTGACAATCTCAATATGAAATGACAGAGGAGTATCATGCGTAATGTTTGAAAAACATAGGGAGTGCATGTGTAATATGTATAAAATACAGGGGGTGCATATGTAATTTTTATACAAGGATATAAATGTAATTAAACTTTTAAAACTAAACATAACTTAACGCCGTTATACGAGGGAGTGTTAAAGAAATGCTTTCAAATGGAGGGATGCCGTATGTAATTCTCATAAAACATAGAAGTAAAATTAATAAACAAATTGGTGTGGAAATATGGATCAAATTTTGAGAGCATTTTGATGTTTTTGCAACAAAATTTGGAAAATTGGGAATCATATAGGAAATAAAAATATGGAAGTACAATAACATGATTACTTAACATGGAAGTATAATATAGGAAATAAAATTTGGATGGAGTGTTACATCCATTAAGAGTTATATGTTACATGAAGGATGGATTGATTTATTTAGACTGGCTAGAAAACAGGCAAATTAGTAGACAACTTTGAACCCGGTTTACATCATATTGCACACATTTGTTTCCAAAATGACTGTGGCATTTGATTTCAGCTTTAATTCTTCTCAAATGTGAATACCTGAAATTTAAGAATTTCATTAGATTTATAGTTTTGGAACTTTGAAAAATATAGCAAGATGACATAAACAAAATCAGTTAATAGCCCAAGCTAGTTAGAATTAGAATGCGTTTTGCCCATTTTTTTAGCTCATTTTTTCCTTAAAAGAAAAAGTTGGGCCAAACATATTTTATAAAAAGCTCTTAAAAGTTTAAGCAACTTATTTAGTATGAAAAAAAATACGTAGCTTCTAAAAAATCTATAAAGAGGAACTTTTTTATTTATTTATTTTTTTTAACTTAAGCAAAGTTTTTACTTATATCACACTTCAAATCTGAAAACCTTAAATTTTATCGATTTCTTTTTCTTTGTTCTGATAAGGTACAACGATTTTCACCTTGAGGATAGGTAATTTGGCTTTGTTGGCATGATGTTGTGATGTGTGCGCGTGCGCGCGTGGGTGCGTGTATTTTTTATAAATATATATACTCTTCTATTAGATGAGATGATTATTTTTTTAAAAAAATATTTTTTTTTTCACTAAACAACTTGTAGTTTAAAAGATGTTTTTAAGTTAAAAATAAATAAATGACAAAAAAATTACTTTATTTTATAAGAATGTGTTTAATTACGTGTTGTACATTTTTTTCTCCAAAAATATTTTCCTTTGAAAGTAATTTTGCTCAAAAAAATGTGAAATGAATTTTTCTTTTACATTCACGTGAACAATTCATTAAGTTCTATTCTAATGAAAATATAAATACACATAAAGCATGTAAAATAATCAATTTTACTACATCATTACTTTTGAAGAGGAAAAACTTCATCTTATTATTAATTTAGAAGAGGAAAACTATATTATTAATTTGGAAGACGAAAACTTCATGTACTTGTGAAATAAAGTAATTCATAAAAAACTATATATGGATTTTTTTAAACATAAAACTATTTTTGAAACATAAATTATATATGTGGAAAACTAAGTAGAAACTCATTCACTTACCAATAAGAAAGGACTTTCTAGTTCGATCAAGCTCCCTAGTGATATCAACCACATCCATTCTTTCTTTTGGTGATTCCATAGAACAAGCAAGTCCAATGCTAAAAAGTGAAATTAAGCACTTCTCAACATTTGGATTAAGATTCCAATTGTTTCCTTCCAATGTTGTTGCTTCACCTGTTGGAATAAGCCGTGGGTCCAAAATCTGCAGAAGATTATCAGGAAATGAAATTGCAACAAAGTTATGAAGATTTTGACCATCTTCAAACATTTCATCTGTGGGTCTTCTTCCGGTAAGCATTTCCAACATAAGAATTCCAAAGCTGTACATATCGCCATAAGTTGACACCTCAGAACCCACTCCATACTCTAAAATATATACCAAAAATTGTCAATACACAATGCTAATAAATAACAACTTGACATAAAAGATATGAGAATTTTAAGAAACCCTAATGATTCAAAACTTAAGAACATACCTGGGGGAGCATAGCCAACAGTCCCCTTTATTCCAATTGTACTTGTTTGCTTAGAAGTGGTACCGTTGATGGTTGAGAGAAGTCTGGCTATGCCAAAATCACTCACATGAGCAATCATGTCATCATCAAGAAGGACGTTGCTTGGCTTTAAATCACAATGAATGATTGATTGCTCAGATTCTTGATGTAGATAATGCAATGCAGAAGAAACATCAATCATGATATTTAATCTTTGATCCAGGCTCAGTGTTCTCTGATGCTCTGCACTCAGTGTGATAGGATGCAACCATTGCTCTAAGCTTCCATTTCTCATGTACTCAAATATCAGAGCTTTGAATTCTTGACCTTTGTAATCTGTGCTAGAACAACATGTCAAAATCTGAACCAAATTTCGGTGTCTAATATTTTTAAGTGCATTGCATTCAGCAATGAAACTCTTGTGAGCTCCTTTTTGTTGAAGATTTAGAACCTTTATGGCAACAACTTTGTCTTCTGACTCAAGAGTTCCTTTGTAGACAGAGCTGAAATTTCCAGACCCTATCAAGTTTGTTGTTGAGAACCCATCAGTTCCGTTGTGTAGGCTTTGGTATGAAACTTTAGCCAGCTGGTCAATTGTTGGTGAATCCAAAGATGGTTTCTTACTCCTTTTCCTCATCCAGTAGATAGTTAGAATAATTGCCAATATGAGAAGAAAAGCTACCACGCTAGCTATCCCAGTTATCAACCTTAACCTGTGGTGTTTTGCAAGTTTCTTACCTTTGACAGGGCATGGGGGTAGATGCAGTTTTGAAATACCTCCACAAAGCTTACTGTTTCCAGTAACCACTAACCCACTTACATTTTTAAAGACACCTTCAGTCGGTACCTCACCATCCAACAGGTTGAAAGATACATTGAAATATTGTAAGAAAGAAATATTCTGCAGAGCATGAGGAATTGAACCAGACAAGCGGTTTTGTGAAAGGTCTAAACTTTGAAGCCCTTTGAGTGATGCCAAAGAGGATGGTATGATTCCATGTAAGGAATTCCCTTGCAAATAGAGGTACTCCAACATTATGCATTCTCCAATGGTTCCAGGAATGTCACCAGACAAATGATTCTTAGACATATCTAGCCAATCGAGATTTTTCAGGTTGCCCACTTCTTTCGGTATACTACCACTCAATGAGTTTTGTGACAAATCCAACAAGTTTGTTAGAGAGGAAAGTTTAAAAATCTCTACGGGAATGGTTCCTCTAAGGTTGTTTTGCAAAAGGTTTAAGTATTGTAACTTTTGGCAGTTTCCTATGCTTGAAGGAATATTTCCTTCTAACATATTTTCTTCCATACCCAAGTAATACAATTGACTAAGGTTGCCTATGAAGGATCCTATCTCTCCTGACAACTTGTTTACACTTAAGTCTAACGATTGTATGTTCTGAAACTTCCCAAAAGATGTTGGGATAATCCCATCAATGTGGTTATCTTCCATCGTCAAGAGACTTAAGCCAATTAGATTTCCTATTGCCGCAGGGATTTCTCCTGATATCTGATTTCCTCCAAGCATTAGTTGACTGAGTTGGGTGGATAAATTGCCCAAGGAATTTGGCAAATGACCTCCAAAATTGTTGTAGGGTATACATAACTGTTGCAACTTACTACAGTTTGTCAATGATTTTAAAAACTCAAAATCATTAGTTGAATTCTCACCTAGAATATTTCCCCCCAAAAATATGAGATTAAGATATTGTAGCTTCCCCAGACTTGGAACTTGTCCTCCGAAATAGTTCTTGTCAAAATCAAGTAATGAAAGGCTAGATGCATTTGTGATGGAAGGTGGAATTGGACCTGAGATTCGATTCTGACCAATTTCAAATACTTGGAGATTGGGGAGGGTGTGGAACATGTTGGGTGGAAGAGAACCATTAAATTGATTTGATGTACCTGAGATTATAGTAAGAGATGACATATTATAAAGACAAAAAGGCAATGTTCCAGTCAGTTTGTTGGCACCAAATGATAGAAATGTTAAGCTTTTGAGACGACATATTTCTTGTGGAATATCTCCCTCTAAGTTGTTCCAAGACAGCGAGAGATGAGTTAGGGATGAAAGATTCCCTATGAATGATGGGATCCCTCCAGTTAACTTGTTTTGCCAAATGCTCAAATGTTTAAGCTTCCGAAGTGAGCCAATCTCGATTGGTATTTTGCCAATCAGATTGTTCCCATATAAGAATAAGTGTGTGAGATGAGTGCAAGCTGTCAAGTTTGTAGGGATTTCCCCTACCAATGAGTTATTTACGACAACGAGTTGCTGCAGTTGAGACAACCGTCCCAATTCTTGTGGGATTTTATCGTAGAAGTTGTTTTCTGCGAGGATGAACTTTGCCATATAAGAGAGATTGCCTACATGAGGAGATATGAATCCCTTCAACTTGTATCCTTGCAAGTTTAACTCTGTAACTCTTTGAAGCATGGGATTGCATGTGATTCCATCCCAGTTACAGAAGTGAGTAGAAGCATTCCAAGAGAGGAAGATTCCATATGGGTCAGTGGATATGGATTCCCTGAATTTGAGCAGTGCCAAATGATCAGTCTCATTTACTAAGGCAAAGGCAGTCATGCTGGGGATAAATAAGCATAGTGAGTTGAATGTATAGAGAGAAAACAGGGGGGCATATATAGACCAAAAGGCAAGTAAGATGAGAGAAAATTGCTTCATTGTGATGAGGAATTGAAGGCTGGTAGATGTGGTAGTGTTTCTATGGTTAGATTGCTTTATATAGGGACATGATCAGAGAAGAAGCACGCATGTTGTTCTTTCTGCTACTTTCATTCTGATTGCCATCATTAAAATAAGGTGAAGTCAATAAACAATAATGGCAGTTTTGGAAAATTTATATGGCAGGAAAATAAATTCAAGAAGTGATTTATACGTAATAAACATGCCTCCATAAAAAAAAAAAACAAACAATGCAATAACCAAAGCGTTTTCCTGTTTGTAACAAAAAAAGAAAAGCATTTTCTTATGTTTTTAATAATCACCCAAAAATCAAACAACTTTTGTCAACTATGAATACAAAAAAATAAATACAAAAGATAAGGCTATTTTTGGCCCAACTTTTTTTATAAACTATTTTAAAATAAAATACAAACTAAGAATCTTAAAATTAAAATAAAAGTTGTGGGTGATTATATTTGTTTGGAATTCTCAATTATGTTTTATAGTTTAAAAATTATCAATATGTCCCATTGTTCAAAATAAAGAAAGATAGCAAGTTCTGTTTTTTGCATGTATATCCACAATAATAGTTATTAGAGTTATACTATTCCAATCATGTTTTTCTGTAATTGTTCCAATGAATCCAAAAAATTGCAATAATGTTTTCTAGGGTACTTTTTTTTTTTTTTTTTTTATCTATCTCTCTCTCTGTCGCATTATTTACTTTATTTCAAGTTTCTCTATTTTTTTTATCTTCTAATTGTAAAAAAAGAAAAAGAAAAATACGAAAAACGTGTAGAAGTAAATTTTCTCAAACTAATGTTTATGTTTTATAAGAATTAACCTAATGTACTTGTATATAATAACTTTATGCATAAAATAATCCCTCCATTATTGTAGTTAATGCACATGCACCTTTGATTTTGAAGTTTAATTTTGATTTTATTATAATTATGTTTTGTCGAAGCATTAAAAATTAGTTTAATTTCGGCACACTGTCATAAATTTTTTTAACACAATTAGTCAATTTGAATAAAATTAATTCTGAATGATTCAACGTGAATCCTAAAGTAATCTTTACAAAAGTTGGCAATCCTACCAAATATTTATGTTGTTAATACATTCTAATTAAATTTTTAGAGAATTTATCATTTTAGTTATATTTTTTTTATTAAAACATTACTATTAGATAGTAGATATATATACCCACTAGGGTCGGCCTATGAGTGGGGGGCTTGAGGTAGTATGCAAAAGGTCATAGATTCAAACCTCAGTGCGACTATTGTACATGAAAAAAAGATAGTAAATATATAATATACAACTAGAAAAATTCAAATTAGTGAGGGAATCACCTACTATGTAATTTTTTTAAAAAAAAATCCATTGCTAAAGTTTAGTGACCCAAAATTAACGAGAAAAAAACAATTTTGTTAGTAAATTTGGTCACCAATATATTGATGTTGAGTATATAATAATTGGATATGCAATTGTTGACATTCAAAGTGCGTTATCAATCGTTTTTACATTTATCTAAACAAAAAATTATAATTCCATGCTAATTATATTACTAGAATTCATAATATTATGGACCAGCATGAATTAACAACTCAATAAGCGTGTATGAAGAGAAAATTACACAGATTATTATAATAAGGTAGTTTTTTTTTTAACTAAAATATTATTCTTTTTTTTAGGATAACTTAAACATTTTTATAAAATGGCTTAATGTATAATTAAAAATTAAGTATTTAAGTGAGAAATTAATAATTAATAAATAAGAATGTATTTTAAAAAACAATACCTTTTTTAAATGACATGTTTTTTTTCTTCTTTTTTTTGAGTTCTGATCATTATGCTTTCGAGAGTCTCTATGACAAACGGTCAAATGGCATATTTAAGCTTTTTGTTTTTTTAAGCTTAAGTGTGCTCTTCAATTCTTTTCACAAAAATAGTATAATTGAGGTGTGTTTTTATTCTATTTTACTATTCATAACATCGTAAAATTGTGGTTATTGAATTCTAAGCAACCATCTCTCAATTGTTCACATTTTGCAGTGCTGCTTTGAGAGTTAAAATTTCAAGTCCCTTAATAATTGGGTATGCAATTGTTGACATTCAAAGTGTGCTATGAATCGTTTTTACATTTATCTAAACAAAAAAATATAATTCCATGCTAATTATTTAACTATAATTCATAATATCATGAACCAGCATGAATTAACAACTCAATAAGAGTGTATGAAGGGAAAATTACATAGATTATTATAACAAGATATTCCTTCTAAACTGAAATATAAGCAATAAAAAAAATTGATTCACGTCCATTAAGAAAATAAGTTAACATCATTTAATTTTGATAGTTTCAATGAAAAAATCAATTCATTTTCTAAAGTATCATCTACATTAATTTAATTGCATACAACAAAAAAAAAGAAAAAGGTTGTTGGAAATAAAACTCTTGTTAAATGAAAAGTATTTTGGAGATGGTATCATTAAATAGGAAAAAGTTAGTTAAATTTGGTTATATTTTAGTCCATCACGCATAGATTTTTTTTTTGTGCTTATATTTCAGTTCGAGGTAGAAGTTTATTTAACTAAAATTTTATTCTTTTTTTTTAGGATAACATAAATATTCTTATAAGATGACTTAATGTGTAATTAAAAATTAAGTATTTATGTGAGAAATTAATAATTAATAAATAAATGACAAATATATGTACTTTTTTGTTTTGAGTTCTGAAAATCGTGCTTTTGAGAGGTTCTATGATAAACGGTAAAATGGCATATTTGAGCTTTTTTTTTTTTTTTTAAGCTTAAGTGTGCTCTTCAATTCTTTTCACAAAAATAGTAGAACTATGGTGTGTATTTATTCTATTTTACTAATCATAACATCGTAAAATCATGATTAGTGAGTTTTAAAAAAATACATAATATTAGGCTAAAATACACATTTAACCCACTAGGGTTGGTCTAGTGGTGAGGGATTTGGGTAGAATGCATGAGATCATAGGTTTGAACCTCAGTGTGACCATTGTGCACACAAAAAAGGCTAAATACACATTTAGTTCTTTATGTTTTCGATTATATCTAGTTTGATCCCTTATCTTTTAAAAAGTTCAATTTAGTCCTTTATGTTTTTAAAGTAAGTTAATATGTTCCTTCTGAAATAATGATCATTTTCGATTTTGAAATGCAATTTTAAAAATTACAAATTAGAAATAATTAATTAATTAAACAAGAAATTACAACAAAAATAAAATATAATTAATAAAACAAAAGAATGACCTGATTAGAGGATAATTTGGAAGCAAATGTCCCAACCATTCTCTATGATTTGAATTGTTTGGAGATGCCATCCTAATTGTAACATCGGCTTTATCTATTTTATGAATTATAAAATTGATTGAAATATAATTTCTGAAAAAATTAATTAATAAATATATGTGATTTTTCTGTGTAAGTCTCGGTAGAAAATTCTATTGAAACCGGGACTGCGTTGCACACTGAATAAAGTAATATTTAATTATAATTAGATCCTTATAAAATTTTTATTTTACTTCGTTATCGTTGATTAAAATAATAATATTTTAATGTAATTCCAAAAAATACGATTTTATGTGACATCCTAAATTTTTTTAAAATGTACTAAATTAAAATTATTTATTAATTCATAATTAACAATTCAATTAGAATTTTATTTCGGATCAAAAAATTTAGAAATTTATTACCTTGCCATGAATTTTTTCACCTAAAGTCAATTGTACACTAACCACAGACTTCCCACGTACTTATTTGGTGCCAATTCAAAGACAGACCCATGATTTTTGCTGACTAAAAAGGCATGGCTTGATTAACGTTGCCTTCACTTTCATTACTTGGCTAAATAATTCAAAAACCAAAGACCCTTGTACATATAAACGTAAAGCATCAGGAGATATTTCCTCAAAATTTCTTCCTTATTCACGTGAAGAAGCTCCAGCACTTCTTCCTCCTTCGTTTTGTTTTATTTATTTTTCCTTGTCTCTTAAATTATTACTGACGTACAAGGAGCCAAAATTCAAAGGCTCAGTTCCTTTAATTTCTGCAAGGACCCCATTCTCACGCGGTTTTTCCTTTTTGTCAAATCATCAAAAATTTCAAAGGTAGCCTTGAAATCATGTTGGCCGTGTAGCACATGTTATCTGAAATGAAACTCCAGCTTCTTTTCCATTTTCAAGTTGGCCAAAATTCAAACACAATCATCCTAATATTTTGCTAACAGGCACGCAGGTCAAGTTATCGTGGTCTTTTTTTTTTTTTTTTTGAAGAGGTGTCATTTGTGGTCTTACAGATAGCTATATCTGTGTTTCGAAATAGAAAAATTTCTAAAATATTTATTTTGTTAGGACTTATATGTTATTCTAGCAAATATAAAAGAACAGTTTTCCAACTTTATTCTTATTTCTTGATATTTGCATTAAATAATTAAAATATCAAATTTGACAAATGACACATTTAATTTTATTAAAATTTATTGATTTAACTATTACATTAAAAGTTTTTTTTTATGAAACACATTAAGTTTATAAAAGGGTTAACTAAGTTTTTAGTCCTTAAACTTTTTCAAAATTTGGTTTTAGTCCCTAAACTTTAGTTTGACTGGTCAAGGTTCCTAAACTTTTTAAAAATTCGATTTTTAGTCCCTGAACAAAACTTTGACCAAAGTCCCTAAACTTTTTAAGAATTTGGTTTTTAGTCCCTGAATTAATGAGATTTCAGGGACTACACACCAAAATTTAAAAAAGTTTAGGGACTAAAAACTGAATTTTTAAAAAGTTTAGGAATTTTGACCAGTCAAACTAAAGTTTAGGGACTAAAAACCGAATTTTTAAAAAGTTTAGGGACCTTTACCAGTCAAACTAAAGATTAGGGACTAAAAACTGAATTTTGAAAAAGTTTAGGGACTAACAACTTAGTTAACCCTTTATAAAATAGTATTACATACTTTAAAAATTAGTTTATAATACACTACTTTAACATATGTTATTTGAAATATAAATATTTTCTACCATTAAATTACATATCTAAGAAATTTTAGATTATCTAAAATTCAGTTATTTAAATAAAGTTAAATGCAGTATTAATTGATGACAAATTAAGTTATATACTAACAGTGTAAAATAGTTTTACACTGTTATCTAAGCATAAATAATCATGCATAATAATTTTGTTTATTTTTACAATAATTACATTAAAACTCATATCGACAATGATTTCTAATTAGTTGACAATGTAAAAGTTTTTATAAGAATTATTTTATTAAATATAATTTTATTTTATTATCTATTTTTATATTTTAAATTAAAATACAAAACTTAGAGAATGAGACCCACTTTCACACCTTTTTAATTAGACATATTCTTCAATGTTATTTCTTTTCTCTTTTAGAGTTGCATTTCACAAACTCCCACAATCAACTAAAAAATTTCTTTCAACTATTTTAAACTATATATATATATATATATATATATATATATATATATATATATATATATATATATATATATATATATTATCTTTATCATTTGATCTTAACCATCTATTATTTTTAATGGCTTAAATATGATTTTAGACACTATATTTTAGCGTCTTTTTCATTTTTAGTCCTTGTAAGGTTTTTTCTTTCTTTCTTTCTTTCTTTTTTAGTTTTAGTTCATGTAATTTAGCATTTTTTCATTTCTGGTCCCTGCCATCAGGCATTGCCACACAAAAAAATGTTTAACAATGATGTCATCATGGTGTCATGCTAACGTCATCATGGTGTCATGCTAACGTCATCATGCACTACGTTGGCAAAAGATGATGCCAACACATGCCATGTGTCAGCAAAAGATAACGTTAGCACATGCCATGTCAACATAGTGCCACTTAAGCAACAATGTGTCATGTTAGCAACAATACCACATCAGCAGTTCGACGTCATCATGACGTCAAAGGGACTAAAAATGAAAATAATAATACTTACAGAGATCAAAAATAAAATAAAATACAAGGACTAAAAGAAGCAAGTGACATATTTGTGTACAAAAAAATATTTAAGCCTTAAATATAATGTCTAAATATAATTTAAAACTAATAAATTTAATTAAAATTAATATAAATAAAAAATAAGAAGGGTTTAATTAAAATATTTTAAACCATAGAATTTAATTAAAAATGATAGAATTAGAGAAAAAAGAATATTGTTTGAATTGATAGAAATAATAAAGAAAATAGTAGAATTAATTTTTTCCTGCTTAATTAAATGAGTGAAAATTAAAATTATAGATTGTATAAAAAATATTTTTATATTAATTAAAAAAAATTTAACTCCAATAATTGAGATTATGATAACATACATGCACATATATGACAAACCATAAAATGATTTAAACTCACTTTGTTCCTATCATTCTAAATTTTTTGCTCTAAAGTTTAACCCTTGTTATAGTGGAGCCAAATTCTATATCTAAAATATAGATAGACAAACACCAGTGCCTGCATATAACAAATTTAAGCATGCCTAAAGATAAGAGAAAATTTTCCCCAAGATGAATGGATGAAGGAATTTGGAATGAGAAGAAGCATGACATAAATAGATAATAACAATTTTGCTTATACCATGTCTAGAATTTTGTCTAACAACTTTCATATCATTCCTACAATTATAACTTTTCTTATCATTCTAGCATGCGCTAAAAAGCTATGTCCAATACATGTGATGGTAATAGCTCCTTGTAAATGCAAAATATATATCAATCAATTAAAGGTTAGGATCATATAATGGAAGAAGTTATGTTAGAAACATCTCAATTTTTTTTATTATACATGCAAGCCACATTAATATCTTATTGTCCAATTTTTTTTTGATAAAACATGTGATAAATCAACACATAAATATCTTAAAACTAGAAATTGTCCTCCTAAAATTAATTTATTATCATTACAATTTGACATTAGATAAGATCAACACATAAATACATGAGAAAAAGAAGTTGTCCTATTAAAAACAACTCATGCAAAATATAATAGCAACAAAATCTAGCAAATTAAATCCTATGGTTTTAAATCTTTTATATTAATTTTAAATTAAATGTATACATTATGTTGAAGGCCTAAATGTTTATTTATGTTTACAAATATGTTACTTTTTTTTCTTTCGGTCCATGTATTTTATTTTTTATTTTTTATCCTATAAGTTCTTTTTTTCTTCATTTTTTGTTCCTATAAGTTCTTTTTTTTTTTTTTTCATTTTTAGTCCTTTTGATGTCATGATGATGTGGCATTGCTGACATGACACTATTTGCTTGCGTGGCACTAATGATGTGACATTTTCGTTGGCATGCCACAATGTTGGCGTGACATGTGATGATGTCATCTTTTACTAACGTAGTGCATGATGACATCGTTGTTAACATTTTTTGTAACTGTGCTTGATAGTAGGGACCAAAAATGAAAAGGCATTAAATTGCAAGGACTAAATCTGAAAAAAATTAATTACATGGACTAAAAATGAATAACTGTTGATCCTTGTTATTTTGTTTTAGTCCTTTTAATAGATTTATTTTTTCGTCTTAATCCCTATAATATGTAGATCATTTGCTTTTAATCTTTATCAAATATTTTTCAAAGGGACTAATTCAAAATGAACATAATATGATAAGGACTAAAATGGAAAAATAGATATAGTAGAAGGACCAATACATAATAACAAGGAACAAAACCAAAAAAAGAAATTTCATAGCGACCAAAAGTCAAGCCAAAAAAATTGGCTTGAATAACTTTTATGTCATTGATAAATTTTTGAATTTTGCTTTGGGTCTCTGATAAATTTTTTCAATGTTTTGAGTACCGGATATATGAAAAATGTTGTTTCAAATCCCTGCGTCAATTAAGTGATGATATGTTTGTTAAAAATTATAGAATGTAATTTTTGGTGGCTTAAAAATAGCCAGTATTTATTTTGCAATTTAAATTACAAATTATGGCGATTAAAAATTGCCAGAATCAACTAAAGAAAAAAAAACATAGATCTACATCGAGCTCCTCTTCTTGCTCGAGAAAATTTTTCTTGCACCAGATTTACATCATGTACGTAGCCCCAAAGGCAACCAAATCTAAAAGCACAAACACAAAACACTTTCTACTAGATATGAAAGCACAAACACCAAATAGTTTCAACTAGATCTAAAATCACAACCACATTCAAATCTTCTGATGGGAATCAATGGGGGCAAATCTACTTCATGGAAGGCCAAATCTGAAATGATGAATGTGCGAAGGGTTAGATTTGCACGCAGAGGGGCAGATCTACTGCATGGAAGGGCAGATATACTCAACAAGAGGGAAAATATGCACACAGAAGGGTAGATCTACTCAATCATAGCCACGCACTCCGCCACTGTGTTGCCGACCACCTCGCCTATGCACGTCGCTGCCTTTGAGGAGCGTCTCAACCAGTCGTGCTTTGGAAGTGATGGAGTTTAGGTTGATAACCGTCAGATTAACCTGGGGCCCTGTACGGTCCACAAGCCCCCTAAGCTCCGAGTTCTAAGAGAATGAAAGAGCTTGAAAGAAGACCGAGGACCGACCTATATGAGATGACCCATAAGAAAAGAAGTTAGAAAGTACTTGGTTAAAGGTTTCAGAAATGTTCTTATCGAGCTCTTTGGGCGAGATACTTCTTGTCTCCTGACTACCGAACTCTTGGTAAGATTGTATCTGATACTTCTGATGTTCAAGGGCAAGGTGGGGGTACCTGCAAAAGGGACTCCAATGCCTAACTCAGTATTGTTTCTAGTATGTTATCTGTATTAAATGAATGACCTACCTGTTGTCTCAAGTCCTGTGTATGAATTGGCCTTTCCTTGAGATAACTGCCGAGTTCTCCTCAACCAGTCCTGCTTTGGAAGTGATGGGGTTCAGGTTGATAACCGTCAGATTAACCTGGGCCCTGTACGGTCCACCTACCCAAACACACTCTAAGATGTTGCTCACAAAATCATTCAACTATCACTGATAGTGGAAATATTAGCAACTCTACACAAGCCTTCAATCTAATGCTTGTTAAAGATTGCTGCCTAGCTAGACATCATGGCATGATCAACTGCCTAAGTGCTTGATTGGAAAAAAAATCTTACATCAACATCAGGATCCTCGTTGAGCTCAACCAGACTTGAACGAATCATGTTCTCCACAACCTAAATGGAAATGAGGTTTACAAAATGAGTAAAAAACACAAAAAAGAGAAAACAATAAATGTTTATCATAATACAATAAAAGCGTGAGATGCTTAGTTGCTTACAGATTTATGGGGAAGATCAACTCCAAGACCTTTGCCACATTGAACTTAACATTGGGTACTCTCTAAGGGATACAATAGGCAGCAGTTAGAAAGGTAATTATAACATTACCCTATATCATAACCACACTTAAAAAACTAAAGAGGAATGCTAGCTATCTCTCTTTGACACTCTCTTTCTAACACTCTATGATTGACTAAAACTTACTGAAATTATTCATTTCCAATGAATTTCAACCAATCTTAGAGAGAGTGTTAGAAAAAAAGTGTCAAAGAAAGTGTGTCACTAGCATTTCTCAAAACTAAAGTACCTGTCTTTAGATGCAGTAATAACAACATGCAATAATTTTGAACAAGTGATTTTAGAGCCCATTATTGCGATTTTGGCAAGTGTACCAAATTGTGCAAATAACAAAGGGTAAGTAGAGCATCGTATGCATAGGGACTTGTACGATAATTGAGTAATTTTCATAAATTAAGTAGACTACGAATATTGAGAAAATCTAAGTAACCAAATTTAAAGACAAGTGCATAAAAAATTAAAGATTAAAAAGGAAGAATTTTGGTTGAGAAATTTGTCGAACACTTTGTATGCTAAAAATTGAGGTTTGTATCAATGGTGGGAATTGTCAAGGTTTGACTTCATTGAATCAACCTAACATGCATTCCTAGTTATTCCTATTCAATTAGGCATATGTTATCATGAACCCACAATTTATTCTAACCTTAATCCCTTAAGCGAGAGAACCTAAGCCTATTAATCACACTATCAATCCATTGAATTAGTGTAATTAATTGACTTGCATTAAGAACGAGGGTTTTAACGATGACCAATAACCTTTACCCTATCCCTAGGCATAAATTTCATTGGTTGTTCTCTTCAGTTCACAAATCAATTGAATTTTCCAATTACAATCAATAAAAGGATCATGCGCTCGGGTGATCAAGCCAAGAACAGGCAATAAGTGTAGAAGAGAAACAATAACTGAATTTAATTGAATAGAAAATAATGTAGGAATTACATGAAAGATGATCCAAATTACATCAAACCCCAACAAAGAAGGACTTAGCTATGCATAGCCATGAGGGAAGAAGTAAAAGAGGGAAGATCAACGAGGGGTGAAACCAAACACATTAAACCCACATCTGGTGCTCTTGTCTCTTTTCACATACAAAGTATCGGGGGCCTAGGCTAGAATAGAAAATCCCTATTTAAAGCTATGGGCCAATAAGGGTTCAAGCCCAAAAGAGAACAAAATAGAAAAATAGAGATAAATCTCGCAGAGCTCAATGCACAGGTGTGCACTCAGAGTTCATAGGTGTGCAAACTCTCTGATTTAAAATTTCAGACATTTTAAAAATTTGCACATGAACTTGCACAGGCATGCGATTTGGTTTGCATAGGTGTGCAAAACTCTCAAGACTTCCAAAAATGCTCTTTTGTCTCGGCAAGACTTCCAAAGCTCTAAACTTCAACCCAAATGATCTTCAATGCATCAAATCTCTCTTGGGAAATCCCCATTGCTTACTCCAAGCTTAAACAAAATTCCTAAAAACAAAAGAAAACAACCCTAGATCAAGTATAAAAGGGTAAAAACTAGAAATTCCTAACTAAACTAAACTTTTATTAAAACTCAACTAAAATGAAGATAAACAAAGCTCAGAAGTATGGAAGATATCAAATAATTACCCCTAAATCACTACAAAATGTAGGAATATAAGGTAATTATAACCCATCACAAGAGCAAGTAGAGAGATAGCATGAAGTATGGTCATTCGATACAAATAGTGCAAATTGCTAATCATCTCCAAAACCTGTTTCATACATGCCAATATAGTTACTTGGAAGTTATATTTGGTAGATCAACTAAAAAGGTAATAGTATATTATATTAAAAGCAAATATTATAATATGCATCTTAGAAAGGGGGACATATAACAAGCTCAAGATGTTTACAGTGGAACTGGCAAAAAGGACTTTAACAGAATAGAAGAAAGCTTGGACTAAAAACCACAAATCCAAGCTTTGTTCAACTGAACCTCTCTATATTTGGATATCTGACTCCAAGGTCATTTGTGGAAAATCCCAATAACATAGAAGTTCCTATATTCATGACTATTAATTGTTCAGTATATGACTTCATATTTAATCAAATACCAGGACAACATATAGTTACATTATTCCAGTAACGTTATCATCCTGTAAAACACCATCGTAGGGCTATGGCATTGCAGGTTTCTCAATTCTCATGGTAGCTGATGGCAGACGCTTTTGCCATAGCAGTTATGACAGAGACTGCAGGTAGGGAGCAGCATTTACACCTCAAAAAAAGTAAGGAGTCTCTCACTCAATGTGCATCTAACAGGTTTTTCACAAGGGAAATCCAATCATGCTCTGTTCATGTCTTCTATTTTGTAAAAGCAAAGCCAACACTGGAATGAGACCCACTATACCAAAACCTCCACCATCTACAGCAAATGACTCATTTGGTGCATGCCTACCTACAAATACACTACCGTCCATGGGCCTTTAAATAAATTTGCCCCAAACATATGCCTTTCCCTCACACAATATATTCCTTAAGCATTGATCTTCTTTTTACTATGATGCAGGAGATCTTCCTCTTGGCTAGAAACAACTGTGCTAGCCTCTCCTTTTTCCAAAACCCTAGCAGAGCACTCCATTCTCAGAATTTTTCGGTGCATTGTCATATTTCCTTGCGTTTGGAAAATGAATGCCCAAATTCAAATCTTAGTTGTACATGTTGTATATGCACGGCAACTGGAATTTAAAACCATGATTAACCCACTAAATGGACAAAATGTCAATAATCATTCAATTACTTAGTGGTTACATAAGAATGATACCCCTTAATGAATATTAACTCACACCCCTTCATCTTCTAGCACTAACTCACAACCCTTCATTTTCTAATTATTATTTCTAGCAAAATCAACATTTTACTTAAACAATGTCTTCATATTTTACAATTAAATCAAAATTTTAGGTGGTTGAAGTCTAATATCCGGCAATTAAAAGAAAAATTAAGACTGTCAAGATTAATTAAAGAATGCGTGTAAATGTACCCGGTCTGGACATGCAAATGTAGTTAGTTTCTTGAATCTTGGACATGATTGAATCTTGATTGTATCCAGGGATGATTATGTGCAAGCCAAATGTACCGCGTATATAGTTTCTTTTCTATTGAATCAGTTTACTGCATAACATTGATTATGTTAATTCCACAATTAAGTTAATTGCCTGCCAAACTTTACCATAGATTGAGTTTTCTTGTACATTATGACTGAACCATTTGGAAAGAAATTAACAAGCACAAAGTAATTACCAACAGAAGGGTAGCCTCATGAGATCAGCTCTTAATCATGATCCATGGTAATGGTATCATGACAGGCTGATCACTACGATTCGTAATATGGGATTAGAAAATATCTGCTAAGTAATATCTGAAGCATTAGTGTCATTATAAAAGTAGTATATGCCAGGTTCAATTAATTCAGAAACAATTTGAACCTTAGCCTCAAAACAAATAAAATATCAAAGAGAAACACTATCCTCATTTGAAAAATGTCAGACATTCTCAGAAAACTTGCAGTCCCAAATTATGGAAAATTTGAAGTCAAGTTTAGCAGGAAAAGTATTGTAAAGGAACTCAATCTTACACCATAGCCAATTTTCAATCACTCTCAAATCTTGATCTGCTTTCACGTCATTTTCTTGCTACATACTTGTAAAACATGTTTTTGATGCTCTTAAAATCTATCTAACACAAATCCTCAATCAGTATTATCTGTTTGCTGGCCAAACTGCTCAAAATCCCAAAACTAGTGAGCCTGAAATCATTTGTGAAGTCATTGAAGCTCACACACATGTCCCTCCCATTAAAGAATTTAGATTTTTACAATATCAACGAAACTCTTCAAGGTAGTCTCAGTTGAACCAGACTTCCCCTTGCAAATTCAGATAACAGGGTACACCTGTGGAGGCATTTCCATAGCATTTACTTTTGATCATGCATTAGGTGATGCCTGTTCCTTTGGTAAGTTTATTGCTTCCTGGTGTGAACTGCCAATGATGCCTGGTCCGAATAACATTCCATGGACAGGTATCACACTTAATATATATATGCATACTAAAACTTTCCAGTGTACTAAGAATTAGAAAGCCAGCATACTGAAACTGATAAGAATTACTTCAGCTCAGTAAGTTCAGGTGCAGTTTACATCTTCTATTATAGTGTTGTCAATGTCAGCCTTTTTATTAGGAAGTATTCCAATAACAGATACATTTAAAAAGTGAGGAATGAGTAGGCAGCGGAATTTTATCTAGGCAATGCAATGTTTCATATACTACATTTTCGACCACACTTGCTGACTTGCTGTATCAAACTAACAGAGCCACTAGATTAAATTGTTTCATCTTTGTATGACTCATAGAAAAAGTTGTTACTGAATTCTTTTACTGCTTTTACAAATTACAAGTACTGCCTCTTGGATAAAATGAAAAGTATTTTTTCCTTTGTTATGTTAATATTTAAACATTGAATCTACAACATGATTTAAGTTAAGACGTGGACTCATAAATGTGAAAATCCTTAACTAGAGAGATTGATTGAAAGTCATTGTGAAACACATGCAGTCACTGCGTCAACTTATATTGTTGCAGTCCACTTTTTATCATGGCCTGTGTATTTTGTTATTATACTCATTGAGTTTTTTTCATATGGAAGTTTTTATAATTTAAGCTTTATGAATTACTGGTCTAAAACCAAATTTAGAGAGAATTCTCTGTTATTTAGCCCCTGAATATTGAAGACAAGTTTATGAATCCCCAAAAATATAAAATAAAATAAAAATTCGGTATGGTGAATATGGATCTAGATTGAAAGCATTTTGATGCTCTGCATTAAAATTTGGAAAATCATGGAAATAAAGGAACTACATTAATAATAAAAAAAAAGAAGTACAAACAATAAGTCCACTCAGAGTCACATAATTCGTTGAATTTTCATGGAACCACGAATTGGTTTGTGCGTACCAATTCGCGGTTCGTTTTCGTACCGGTTCGCAGGAATTCGGGGTTGAATTCGCGGAGAAGACGAACCAAAAAAGCTGATAAAAAAACGAACCAAAAGGAGAAGCTTCAGAGAACTATTAACAAGAAAGCAGATCGATTGAAGACTTCGAAAGGAGAAATAGCTGAAACAAATAAAAAGAGGGATTTGTAAACATAAAATAGGAAAAGAAAAATTGAGAAACGATCGAGACCTGAAAGAAAAAGGGAAGAACAGCGCAGTTACAGGTGGAAAAAGGGAGAAAATGAAAGGGTTTTTATTTCTTTTAAATAAACGATCGAGACCTGAAAGAAAAAGGGAAGAACAGAGCAGTTACAGATGGGAAGAGGAAGAAGATGAAAGGGTTTTTATTTTTTTAAATAAATAAATAATTACTTAGAATTGGATTCCCTACTGTGCCAATTAAATTGTTGCATGATGTGCTGTTTTAGATCTAACGGTGATAACGTTTTAAAGATTTCCATGCTTTTAATATAAAATAAAATCAAATAATTTGAAAGGCGCTCATGATGGGAAGTTGAAAACATCCATGCAGTGCTGTGCTAGTTTGTCTTTTTCGAGAGTTGATGGTTGAGTTTCCAAAAAATCATTTATTTATTTGTATAAGTTATTGTGATGTAAACTTATTTTTTATTGAAAAAAATTTGTTTATGTTTATAATATTGATAATAATTTATAATATTTCATAATAAAATTAACATAGATTAAAAACATGTATACATTAAAATAAAGGTAATAAAAGAAGTTAGAATATAATAATATTCAAATATTTCCAATTAGTACATAAAAAAATGGTTCCTTTTTATAGTGATATTATTTTAACAATTGAAAATATTTAATTTATAATTTTTAACTAGATAAAAAAAATGATTGGAGGAATATTAATTTATATTATATAACATACTATAAATTTAAATAGCATACCGAAACGTACCTACTATGTATACCCCTCACGTACCAATACTTTCTAAGATCGCGTACCGCGTACCACGTACCCGTACCCGTACCGAAACGTACCACGAATTATGTGACTATGAGTCCACTACTTAGATGGAGTATTACATCCATTAAGTATACGATATATGTTATTTGAAGGTACATTTATAAAAAAAAAAAAAAAAAGTAACAGTACAAACATCAAGTCCACTACTTGAATGATGCATTCATATGAGTAATATAACTGGTGTAAAAAAAATTAAACAGTTTCGCACCCTGGTGATTAACTCTACTAGAGTTCAGCATACACATACAGCATAAATAGCTATGGCATTCGATCTCAGCTTTGATTCTTCAAGTGTCAACACCTTTGTAGTTTTGGAATTTTAAAATACATAAAAAAAATGGCAGAAAATGAAATTGTAACTACATAAGCAATTTATCAGGTAAGATCTGAAGCCAGCAACATATGCAATTAATCTTCTATAAATCTCAACTTTATTATGTTGTTAAGTTTGAAAAGCAAAACTAATATGTGTGAAATAATTCAAAAAATAAAATAAAAAACAAAGGACAAAAAAGTGTTATTATAAACAGA